>JAKTRX010000001.1:0-1483250 GCA_030579915.1 Starmerella bombi
ACAGACTGGCCTGCTCGCGCGCCTCGCCGCCGATCTCCGTGAACACCGCGCGCGTGAGGCTCAGCAGCGTCGACACCACGCTCTGGCGCAGCCCGTCCCGCCGCTTCATCTGCATGGCCATGCTCAGGCACGTATTCACGATCTCGGCCACGGCCACGGGCGACAGCAGGCGGCCGCACTCGCCCGCCACGACGTGCTCCAGCAGGCCCATCAGCTGCAGCAGCACCGAGTCGTCCTCCTGGCGGTCCGTGGCCTCGAAGCGGCAGTGCGTCAGCGCGTGCACCACCTCCTTCAGGCACGGCTCGATCTCCGGCGCGGCCGGCGCAATCAGGCCCAGCTCAAAGAACTTCTGCAGCGACGTCAGCGCCAGCGACGTGATGTGCCCGGACACCAGCGGCGACTTGATCACCTCCAGAAACGGGCGCGCCACGGCCAGCACGCTGATGTCCGCGGCGTCCACGCCGATGTAGTTGGCGCGCATGGTCGTGAGCCCCAGAATGAGTCTGTGCTCGGGCTCCGCGTCCGGGCCGGGCATGTCGGCCGCGCCGCCTTCCTCCTCGCGCTGCGCGGGCGCCGCCAGCCGCTCCGAGAACCCGTTCGGCGAGCCGTCGGCGGGCGCCCCCAGGATGGTCGAGATCCCCGCGCTGGACCAGCGCGGCGACTTCCTCATCGCCGAGGTTATGTTCATGCATTCCGACGCTATCAGGAACTGTGTTCCGACCGATGAACCCATGTTGCAACGGCAGTGGAATGTGGAGTGAGGATGAGTTGGCCCTACACCCGCGTATCACGTAACGCGGGTGGGCCCGGCGGGCCAGGTCGACAGGCCACGCGGCAGCCGAAAGTGCGGCAGGCGCGCGCGTTGCGCCGTCGGTGCGTCCGGCAAAACGGCACCCGCTCGCGGCGCAATCCGCGCGCGCGCCCGCGCCACGGCCGGTTTCTCCTCACCGCGCATATTTAGTCGGTGCCTGACCTTGCCCCACTATTTTTTCCCACTTCCCACATGGCAGACGAGGAAAAGGACATCACCAGCCTTCTGGTGGGCGGCTCGGACGCGGACGACAGCGCGGCGGAGGAGCCGGACGTAATTGAATCCGGCGACGACGAGCCCGCCGCGAACGGCGCGTTCCCGTCGCTCGACAGCGGGTCCGACGACGAGCCCGAGATCCTGGCCACGCCCTCCGTCAAGCGCTCGGGGTCCAGCTTCGCCGCGATGCAGCTTTCGAAGCTGCTGCTGACCAACATCCAGCGCAAGGGCTTCAAGAGCCCCACGCCCATCCAGCGCAAGGCAATGCCACCCGTGCTGGACGGCAAGGACGTGGTGGGCATGGCGCGCACCGGTTCGGGTAAGACGGCGGCGTTCGTGCTGCCCATGATCGAGCGGCTCAAGTCGCGCAGCATGAACCCCGCGGGCGGCATCCGCGCGCTGATCCTGGCGCCCAACCGCGAGCTGGCGTTCCAGACGCTGCGCACCGTCAAGGACTTCAGCCGCAAAACAGAGCTCAAGTCGGTGCTGCTGGTCGGCGGCGACTCCATGGAGGACCAATTCGGCTGGGTGCTGGAGAGCCCGGACATCGTGGTGGCCACGCCCGGCCGCTTCCTGCACCTGAAGGTCGAGATGGGCATCACGCTGCGCAACTGCGAGTACGTGGTGTTCGACGAGGCGGACCGGCTGTTCGAGATGGGCTTCAGCGAGCAGCTGGGCGAGATCCTCGGCGCGCTGCCCGAGCAGCGCCAGACGCTGCTGTTCTCCGCCACGCTGCCGCCCACGCTGGTCGAGTTCGCCAAGGCCGGCCTGCGCAACCCCATGCTGGTGCGGCTGGACGTCGAGCAGAAGATCTCCGACCAGCTGCAGATGGCCTTCTTCAGCGTCAAGGACAGCGAGCGCGACGCGGCCCTGCTGTACGTGCTGCAGTCCGTGATCAGGCTGCCGCTCATGAGCCCCGAGCAGAGCGCGTACCTGGCCAAGCGCGCGAACTACGACGGCGAGACCAAGCAGCGCCGCGACAAGGAGGTCAGCGGCACCGACATGCCCACGCCGCACGCCACGATCGTGTTCGTGCCCACCAAGCACCACGTGGAGTACGTCTACCACCTGCTGCGCCAGGAGGGCTACGCGGTGTCGTACATCTACGGCTCGCTGGACCAGGCCGCGCGCCGCGAGCAGCTGTACCTGTTCCGCGCGGGCAAGACCAGCGTCATGGTCGTCACCGACGTGGCCGCGCGCGGCGTGGACATCCCGCTGCTGGCCAACGTGGTCAACTTCAACCTGCCCACGTCCTCGCGCGTGTTCATCCACCGCGTGGGCCGCACCGCGCGCGCCGGCCACTCGGGCTGGGCCTACAACCTGGTGCGGGAGCAGGACCTGCCGTACCTGGTCGATCTGGAGGTGTTCCTCGGCCGGGCCATCGAGACGGCCGGCGACGGCCACGGCCAGCCCAGCTACACCGAGAAGCTGGTGCTGGGCTCGCTGCCCCGCGACGGCGTGGAGGTGTGCTCGGAGCGGCTCCAGTCGGTGCTGCAGCGCGACGCCGACGACCTGCAGATGCTGCTCAAGGTGGCCGTGCGCGGCGAGAAGATGTACCTGCGCTCGCGCGAGGCCGCCAGCAAGACCGGCATCCACCGCGCCAAGGAGGAGCTGATCAACACCGGCAAGTGGGACCTGCCGCACCCGCTGGCCTCGGAGGGCAGCAGCGTCGAGATCCAGCGCGAGGCCCAGAAGAACGCGCTGCTGGAGCGGCTGGCGCAGCGGCGCGTCAAGGAGACCGTTTTCGAGTTCAAGAAGAACGGCGCGGGCGACGCGGCGCAGATGATGGCGCGAAGACGCCAGCACATAATCCCCATCCAGGAGCGGCTGCACAAGAAGCAGGAGGCCAAGCGGGCGGAAATGGAGGCTGCCGCGCTGGGCCGTGCCAAGAGCGAGGCTGCCGCGGCGGCCGCGGCCTCGGCGCACTCCGCGGACGCCGTGTCCTCGTTCAGAGACAACGAGAACTACATCAGCCACTTCGAGTCCAAGGAGGCGCTGCAGGAGCGCGGCTACTCGTTCAACGACTCCGCCAGCAAGGCCTCGTTCCAGGTCGCGGACGAGGGCGGCGACTTCGCGTCCAAGCAGATCACCCGCTGGGACAAGAAGCGCGGCAAGTACGTCAAGCACCAGCAGGACTCGACCAAGTACATCCGCGGCGAGAACGGGCAGTACATCCCGGCGTCGCTGCGCAGCGGGCGCTTCGACGCCTGGAAGAAGGCCAACAAGATCGACGACAACGGCTTCGGCGGCACCTACGCGTCCTCCCAGGGCCGCCGGTTCAAGCACAACAAGGTCACTGCGCCCAAGATCGGGGCCGACAAGGCGCGCCCAGACTACAAGAAGCGCAAGGAGCGGTTCGAGAACCCGGATAGAAGCAAGAACGCCAGCTCGGGCATCAAGTCCAGCAAGGACATCCAGCGCGAGCGCTCGGAGAAGCAGAAGCGGTGGGAGAAGTCCAACCAGCCGGGCAAAAACCCCAAGAAGCGTCGACGTAATTAGGCGTTGCCCTATTGTGGTTCCAATACTAGAGGTGGTTCCGGACGCACCTCGGTCGTGGCCTCCTGAAGGTCAATCCACGCAACCATATTAGAGAGGCCAGAAAGTGGGCGTCAGTGGGCCAATGGGCGTCAGTGGATGCCAGTGGATGCCAGTGGACGTCATTGGACGTTAGTGGGCGTCATTGGACGTTAGTGGGCGTCATTGGACGTTAGTGGACGTCAGTGGATGCCAGAAAGTGGGATCCAGAACGTGGACGCTAGAAAGTGGCCAGAAGAGTAGACACAAATCAGTTCAATATGTAATTATATTGACTCGCCACACACCACAATACCACTGCCAGCACAATACCACTGCCAGCACGGATCACAACTTTGAGGTGGAGTTCCATCAGTATATATTGGAGCAGCCTATTGATCGGCATCACTGAGCTCTATTACCTGGAAGCCTATTGAGATCGGCATCACTGAGCTCTTTTACCTGGAAGCCTATTGAGATCGGCATCACTGAGCTCTATTACCTGGAAGCCTATTGATCGGAATCACTGAGCTCTATTACCTGGAAGCCTATTGAGATCGGCATCACTGAGCTCTATTACCTGGAAGCCTATTGAGATCGGCATCACTGAGCTCTATTACCTGGAAGCCTATTGAGATCGGCATTACTGAGCTCTATTACCTGGAAGCCTATTGAGGTCGGCATCACTGAGCTCTATTACCTGGAAGCAGTCTACTCTATTAGATCCCAATTGGTATATTGGAGCAGCCTATTGAGATATTACCTGGAAGCAGTCTACTCTATTAGACCCCAATTGGGTAGATCTACTTCTACAGCCTCAAAGCCACCATCTTTTTGGCAATGGGGTATATATGATCTAAAGATGGCATTCGCGAGTAGGATTTCAACATGGATAGGGTGTCTCTCAGTAGTGACATTCACCAGTAGTTATCCAACATGAACGGGGCAAAATTTCACGGCCAGGTAGCTGGAGATTAAGACAACAATAGTCATAATACACTGGTCATTCTCCGGTGGTTACCCATCATGGTGGGTCGAATTCTCCAAAATTTCACGACCGTGCAGCTGGAGAGTAAGACAGCAATAGCCGTCATAGATATATATAATATATCTATTCAAATACTCTCAGTAGTGGCATTCTCCGGTGGTTATCCCGTCATAAGCATGGTGGTTATCTCGTCATAAACATGGTGTGTCAAATTCTCCAAAATTTAACGGCCGTGTAGCTGAAGATTAAGACAGTAATAGTCGTCATAGATATATCTAATATATCTATTCAAAACTTCCTCAGTAGTGGCATTCTCCGGTAGTTATCCAACATGAACGGGGGCAAATTCTCCAAAATTTAACGGCCAGGTAGCTGGAGATTAATGCAGCAATAGCCGTCATAGATATATTATATATATCTATTCAAAACTCTCTCAGTAGTGGCATTCTCCGGTGGTTACCCATCATGAACATGGGGTCAAAAGTGTGGCTGGGAATAAGACAGCAATAGCCATCATAGATATATACAATATATCTATTCAAACCTCTCTCAGTAGTGGCATTCTTCGGTGGTAATCCAGCATGAACGGGGCGGATTCTCCATAATTTCATGGCCGTGAGCTGGAGACAACAATAGTCATAGTACACTAGTCCCAGTAGTGGCATTTTCCGGTGGTACCCATCATGAACATGGTGGGTCAAATTCTCCAAAATTTCACGACCGTGCAGCTGGAGAGTAAGACAACAATTGCCATCATAGATATATATAATATATCTATTCAAATACTCTCAGTAGTGGCATTCTCCGGTGGTTATCCCGTCATAAGCATGGTGGTTATCTCGTCATAAACATGGTGGGTCAAATTCTCCAAAATTTAACGGCCGTGTAGCTGAAGATTAAGACAACAATAGCCATTATAGATATATATGTATATATCTAATGAAAATACTCTCAGCAGTGGCTTTCTCCGGTGGTTATCCCAATGAACAGGGTGGAGCGAATTCTCCATAATTTCACGGCCGTGAGCTGGAGACAACAATAGTCATAATACACTGGTCCCAGTAGTGGCATTCTCCGGTGGTTACCCATCATGAACATGGTGGGTCAAATTCTCCGAAATTTCACGGCCAGGTAGCTGAAGATTAAGACAGTAATAGCCATCATAGATATATATAATATATCTATTCAAAACTCTCTCAGTAGTGGCATTCACCAGTAGTTATCCCATCATGAACGTGGTGGGTCAAAAATTCAGGGCCGCATAGCTGAAGATTAAGACAGTAATAGCCATCATAGACATATATAATATATCTATTCAAAACTTCCTCAGTAGTGGTGGTTATGCCAACATGAACAGGGTGGGAATTCCCCATAATTTAGTCCCAGTACCATACGTAGGTGATAATACCAATACAGTGGCTATAAGTCTTTGTAATTGAGGTAGATCTGATACTCAGTACCTGGATCCAATCTATTGTATATTGAGATCACCAAGCTGTCTGTATGTAGGAGCACCATTTAGTCTGGTTTAGTAAGATTGAGCACCTATCTGACCTATAGTATAACGGTGACGGTAGTTGTAGTACTTGGTTGGAGTTGGGACCTGGCAAGACCTGGTTGAGTAACGTAGGGCCAGATTCAGTTGCATTGGACTTTGTAGAATCTATATCGAGATGGGCATCATGAGCACCAAGCTCCCAATGGACAGTGCCAGTTAGTAAAATATTGAGATCGGCATCCGGAATTACCAAGCTTGTATCTCTTAGTATAGAAGTACAAGCCAGTCTCGTCGAATCTATTTAGATCCCAATTGGGCAGATTATATTAACTGGCACTGCCAGTTAGTAAAATATTGAGATCGGCATCCGGAATTACCAAGCTTGTATCTCTTAGTATAGAAGTACAAGCCAGTCTCGTCGAATCTATTTAGATCCCAATTGGGCAGATTATATTAACTGGCACTGCCAGTTAGTAAAATATTGAGATCGGCATCCGGAATTACCAAGCTTGTATCTCTTAGTATAGAAGTACAAGCCAGTCTCGTCGAATCTATTTAGATCCCAATTGGGCAGATTATATTAACTGGCACTGCCAGTTAGTAAAATATTGAGATCGGCATCCGGAATTACCAAGCTTGTATCTATATTACCTAGAAGTGCAAGCCACATCTAGTCGAAATCCCAATTGGGCAGATCTGATAGCTCCCGGAAGTGTTAGCCAGTCTTATTGAATCTATACCGATATCATAAGATGGTACATATTACCTGGAAATGCAGTTAATTGAATTTACTATACGATCTCAATTGGGCTGATCTAACACTACTAACCTGAAAGCCATCTAGCGAGTTGGCAGATCTTCTCAGCCTGGAAGTGCAAGTTTAGTTGGCCTAATTGAATCCATGAGTGATGTCGGCATCCTGAGTGTTAGCTCTATAGTACGAGAAGCGCCATTCTATGTTTTAGTAAGATCGGTATGCCGTACATACTGGTAGCATAGTATAGAAATGCAAGCCACCATTTAGTCTGTTTTAGTAAGATCGGCATACCGATCAATATATAGTGCGTAGAGGCAAGCTAGTCTAGTAGTTACATTGAGATCACATCATGAGCACCAAGCTGGTATAGAAGTACAAGTCAGCCTCGTCGAATCTATTTAGATCCCAATTGGAGATCTATATAAACTAGTGCCAGTTAGTAGAAATATTGAGATCGGCATCCGGAATTACCAAGCTTGTATCTATATTACCTAGAAGTGCAAGCACCATCTAGTCGAAATCCCAATTGGGCAGATCTGATAGCTCCCGGAAGTGTTAGCCATTCTTATTGAATCTATACCTATATCATAAGATGGTACATATTACTTGGAAGTGCAGTTAATTGAATTTACTATACGATCTCACACTCTACAGCTACTAACCTAAAAGCCATCTAGCAAGTCTATTTTAGATCCATTTAGAACAGCTCAGTACCTGGAAATGCAAGCCAGTCTAGTAGTAAATATGTATCACAATTTAGTGGTATGTATCCCAATTAGTTACATTTTAGATCCCAATGGCAGATCTAACGCTCAGTACCTAGTAGTAAATATGTATCACAATTGAGTGGTAGCATGTCATCCCAATTGGTACCAGAATTGGTACCAGAATTGGTTACCAGATCTGGCAGTGCAGTGATCGAATTTATACTTTAGTAATATTGCATCCCAATTGAGTTACCCGATCGAAATAGGGTCGATCGACGGCCACAGTCTACAAAGGGCCACAGTCTACAAAGGCCACAATCTATAAAGGGCACACAGTCTAGTATATAATTACGGCAGTGTATGATTCCGTCCGCGGATGGCACAGCTGGGAACGCAGTTACAGTAGGTAAATCACGTGGAGGCGGATGCCAAATTTAGATCCGCCGCACCGCAGGCCGCGCCGTCTGGCGTGTCGGAGTAAACATTAGGTGAACTATAATTGCTCCGTAAAATTTATGCGTCGCCTTGTCGATCACTGATGGCTTCAACTGACTAACGTAATACAGCTAACCTGCAGCCTATGTTCGGTGGTCAAGGGCTCTGTCACGGGAATTGCTCAGTGGCTACCATTTTCGACTAATTAAAATTAGTGTATTCCACGTAATACTACCCTAATCCACATACCCCACTAAATTAGTAAGTAACGCAACCCTCTTTTTCGTTGCCGCGTCACCTATGATGTCATAGCCAAAGTGCCCCGGCTCTGGTTCTCAGGCTGGTGTTCTCGCGGATCAGATGTGTACTTTAGCTTGGAAGCGTCTCTTTAAGTGCTCTGAGTCCCATCGGGCGGCTAGGCTATATTAATCCGTAATAATGCATCAATCTTTTCGCTGCAGCACCATACAGGCACGGGCAGTCCTGTTTTACTGGGCAATGCACCATAATGATTCCATTGTTTTGCATGGGTTAGGGAATTGGCGCGCGCATATCCTTTCAGAATGCAATCTTTTTCCCCTGCTCCCTTCTCGGAACATCAGCTTGGAGTTCCGGGAATAGGTCAAGGTGGCTCAGACCGGTGGTAGCACGACGTTGGAAAATTTGAACGATGCGAACGTTTAGAAAATGCAAGACTATGATATATAGTGTAGATATTAGTGGGGAAGTGAGTAAGTAGGCAGCATCTAAAATTACCCTGGCAAGCAACCGCATTAGCTTCTTGCACACCCAGCTTCATGCTTCACCCCGCACTCTGGATTTTATGCCCTGCAGATCGAACCCATCTGCACGTGACTGTAAAAACCAACATAGGTGTGGCAAGCCTATCCGACCGCCCAAAAATAACATAAACTAATACAACTGTATAATATGTTGATTTTTTTCATATACTTCACACTGTCAATATGCCACATGTAACCCACACCTCCCTGAAATGCGTACGCTCCTCCGACCAGTAAAACCTTAAGTATCGCCCTTACCCTTCATGAGATCCCGAGTATTCGCTGGTGTGTGTGTTACTAAAGGGAAACCAGGAAGGTACAGCGGTGTTCCCCACCCTATCCGCTTGTACTCGATATGTAGAGTGAGCTGTGTATGGCACCTTACGATTTTTTCAGCGGGACCGAGAGACCTCTACGGAAACCGTTATAAGCTTTATTCCGCTGAAACCTAAGTCTTTACACTGACACATTCTCCACACTTTACCCATGCGAGTACTACGTCATAAATAGAGGGTTATGCAAGTATGTAAGCAGGTATTGTTTGCCCTTCTTCTCATGCCTTTACGCATATATATATCATTTAAGAAGGCGGACTAAAAGTTTTCTTTACTCCACATATCTTAGTATCATTTTCTTAGAAAAATGGTAACTAGACACGCAAGAGCTTATGCTCAAAACATAAAGGATAGTATTCCTGAGGATAAACGTCCTCATGCGCAACGTACCGCAACATTGGGTCTGTCTGGCAGACCGCTTCGTGTTGCTATTACCGCCTCAGCCGTTACCGGATTCTCCCTCTTCGGCTATGATCAGGGTCTTATGTCCAGTATCATCACTGCACCTCAGTTTACAAGTGAATTCCACGGCCTAACTGAGGGAAGTGACGAGCACCAGTCTGTCATCCAGGGCGCTGTTGTGGCTTGTTACGAAATCGGGTGTTTCTTCGGTGCTCTGTTTGTACTTGCATTTGGTGAAAGAATGGGCCGTAAACCTACCATTCTGTTCGGATGCTCTGTCTTCATTGCTGGTGCCCTGATCTCCACCACTGCTTACGGTGCCCATTGGGGTCTCGGTCAGTTTGTTGTTGGTCGTGTTATTTGTGGCATTGGTAATGGTTTGAACACTGCTACCATTCCTGTGTGGCAGTCTGAAATGGCTCGTCCTGAACGCCGTGGTCTGTTGGTCTCTATGGAAGGCTCGGTGGTTGCTATTGGAACTATGATTGCATACTGGTTCGACTTCGGACTTTCTTTCATCAACAACTCGATTGCATGGAGATTCCCCGTGGCCCTCCAGCTTGTGTTTGCCATTTTGGTCGTGATGGCCACTGCTGGGCTTCCTGAATCTAGTCGTTGGTTGGTTGCCCAGGGTCGCCATGATGAGGCTCGCACTGTCATTGCTCGTGTCCATAATCTACCTGAGGACCACGAGGATGTAGAGTACATCCTTTCCAACCAGCAGTTTGACGCCGCCGCCTCTGGTGACAAGATGCGCTTCAGTGACTTGTTCACTCGGGGAAAGACTGCCTACTTCTCGCGTATGATGATTGGTGCTTCGTGTCAGATCGGCCAGCAGCTTTCTGGATGCAATGCCGCCATTTACTATGCTACTGTTCTGTTTGCACAGATCTTCGAGTCTGATAATTCTCGTTCCAAGCGTGCTATTCGCATTCTGTCCTTGCTTCTGGGTGCCGTGTTTGCTAGTGTGTACGCATTGTTCACTTTCCCGGCTTACTATTTGGTTGACGCCATGGGCCGCAGAAACTTATTCCTGTTTGGTATTACTGGACAGGCCATTTCATTTTTCATCACATTTGCATGTCTTAAGGCTCGTAGTGCGCAGAATATCAAGGGTGGTGCAGTTGGCCTTTTCTTGTTCATCGCATTCTTCGGTGTGTCCATTCTTGGTCTTCCCTGGGTCTACCCGCCTGAGATCAACCCTCTTAAGACCCGTACTGCTGCCACGGCTATCTCTACTTGTGCCAACTGGCTGTTCAACTTCGGTGTTGTGATGTTCACTCCTGTGTTCATCAACTACAAGGACTGGGCATGCTACCTCTTCTTCGCCCTCATCAACTGCGCCTGGCTTCCAATTGCCTTCTTCTTCTACCCTGAGACTGCCGGCCGTTCCTTGGAGGAAATCGATATCATTTTCGCTGTCGCACACGATGAGGGTAAGCTCCCATTCATTGTTGCTCACTCCATGCCTCATCTTACAAACGAGGAGGTTAGAGCTGAGGCTAAGCGCCTTGGTTTGAGCTTGGATGATACGCCTTATGATGAGAACACCTCGGAAGGATCGGTTCCCAAGCGCCGTGCTTCCACGAGCTCTTCTATTTCAGCCTTATCTGACGTGTCGTCGCCGCCCAACCACAATAATAAAACCGAAGAGGCCTAGATCAGTCTTTCTGGTAGCGGCCTTTAATTTCTGTACTATCTTTAGTCGTATACATACTAAATTACAATAATATCACTTAGACGCGGTATGTTCAATGTTTAATTTAGTCCCCTTTGCGCTTTTCTTCTACGCAGTATTGTTCTACTTTTCGTTTTTAAGTTAGTGTGGCCGTCATATATGGATCGTGCAACATACCATGGAACCTTCTGATTCCACTGAAATATTATTTTAAATAGCTTTATCTACTACACCTGGTTTTATATACTGGCATTAGTGGGTGAAGCCGGGAATTAGGTATTTTCCGACTCCCCCGCTTCTTTCATGATTGATATGCATGGAGTAAACATAACCCCGTGTGATGTCTGGGAAGGGGCAGAATAGGCACCCAGCAATGTGGGCCCATACACACCCAGCAACAGGGCACATCCCAGCAACAGGGGCACATCTCACCCCAGCAGCGGCACCTAGAAAAAGGGCCAATCTCCGTACCCTAGTGTAAACAGCCGGTGTATTCTCCCCCTATCGACTTCTCTACGGCAATAATCTGCTTAATATGGCACGTCGAAGCCCAAACAAAAAGAAGAGACCGCAGAATTCGGCTCCTGCTATCGGTGGTGACTCCGATATTGCAGGAAACTCTGTGCCGTCTGATACCCAACTGCCAAATCTAAGTGCGGTCTCGCTTCCCCACCTCGAGCCGGTGGAAGACGAGCCATGGTCGCCTACCAAGGGAGGACTGCGATCTCCGTCGCGAACTCAGGCCCACCAAGTCTCCTCGCTGCAAGCTGAAAATGCTACACTGGAGTCTGAGCTGTGGAACGCTCGTGGAGACCTCCAGAAATCGCTAGAACAAAAGAAAATAGACGACGAACTTATCGCAAAGCTCGTGTCAGAACGCAACAGACTGCGCGATGACACCGATGTGCAAATCGGCAAGCTCGATATGTTGCAGCAGCACGAGGAGGAGTTGCTGGCTACAATTCAGCGCCTGAAGGAGTCTGCTAACAACGACCGTAAAAACATGCTCTCTAAGTTGGAGAACCAGGATCAGTTCGTGGAGAACCTCCAGTCTCAAATCGACCAGTTGCGTGCTGAGGCCGATCAGCAGAGAAGCATTGCTGCGTCGTTGAAGGGGGACTTGCGGAAATACCAGACTGCTCTGGACGAGGCCGAAGGAGGTGAAGAGTCGTTCATCTCTATGGTCGACGACGGTGAAGTGACGGTAGAGCACCGCATTGACGGTCCTACCAACTCAACCACCTCGATTTCCAGCGACATGTTGATGAGTAGTGCCCGTCACATCCGTCAGCAGCGTGCCCTGCGCTCGACTGTATTGCAGCAACGCAAGGAGCTGAGCTCGTTGCGTCAGAAGCTAGCCGAGCTGCAGGGCAACGCTGCTTCTAGCGCTGGTGGTGATGAAACCAGTTTCGCTGATGAATCGTTCGATTTCAATGCCACGGTCGGAGACGACCAGGCTGGTCTGCCTGAGATTAGTGAATCTGCTGGTGCGCCCCTCAGTGAGGAACTGCTCGGCACTAATAATGTACTTCCCGAAAACCTGCACCAGCAGGCAAGAGTCTGGAACCACACACTGATTCCCATATCTGAGTACGAGGAACTGTCCGTGAGGGGCAGGGCTCTACTTGCGGACGAAATGGGCTTCGAGGACCTCGAGCGTATGGCCCGCAAGCTCGATTATACCCTTATGTCCTCTGAGGAACTGAAGCACGTCCACGATTTGCTGCACGGTGCCAAGCAGGTAAAGCTCGAAGGACATTCGCACGTTCTTCAGGATCTGCTCCAGAGACACACTCTGGAGCTGTCGGCTGCAGACAGGTCGCTTGGAAGAAGTCTTTCGAATGCTTCGGCCCACTCCTCTTTGGCCCCTGCCTCACCACGACCTTATGCAGCATCAGTAGGCAGTGCAATGTCTGACTACGGCACTCCTCCTCCGGTCGAGGCGCAGTCAGATGTCTCCCTCAATGAATTGAAGCGTCGCATCTATAACCCCACTGTGCCTGAAGTGACCGCGCAGGCAGCCTCTTTGGGCTTGGCGGTTGTGTCGGTGGCTCAGTTCGAGGATCTGAAGGCTGGAAACGCCGCTCTTCATGGTGAGTTTAGTACGCGATACAGTGCTGCTGAGGTTGCTGAACTTGCCGCTGGTGTTGGCTGCAAATTGATCCCTAATAACCCCTCTCCGGACGAGTTGAAGGGCATTCTTGGCGAAGATATCGTATTCGTATACCGTGAGGCATTTGAGGCAAACGAGAGGCCTGGTCCAGCTACTCTCACCAGGCTGGCTAAGCACCATGGTTTGGTTGTCATGCCTGAATCAGAGGCCTCCGAGTTGCGCAACAACTATGATACTGCCAGGGCAGTCGTTTCTGGTGATGCTCCGGCTGAATCTCAAGATGCCTCCGCTGTCCATAAGGAATCCACTCCCACTGCTGGTGATTTGAGTATCGATCAGTTAAGAGAAGCTGCAGATTCCAAGGGTTACGTGCTTCTCAGTGCCAAGGGGTACCAGGACATGCTTAGCCCGAAGTTGTCTGGTAATGAATTCAGCCATATGCCGATGGCCCAGCGCACCAAGTTCTTCCAGGAACTTATCGAAGCCCAGAATAGCCACACCACATCACCCTCTCGAAGTCGCAGCTCGCAAATCCAATCGCCTCTTGGTTCGGTGGAGGACCGTGTGCGCAAAATGGGGTTCATTTTGATCTCACAGGAGGAATACCAGAAGCTCAAGGAACGCCAACGTGTGTATGAACCGACCAAGTCGGATGTTATCCAGTCGGCCAAGGATTATGGCCTGGCTACCATGCCACTGGAAGAGTTTCACAAATTGAGACAAACCAAATGGAAGTCAGCTTCCAATGACTCCACTCGATCCAGCCCCAGTAGGCGTAGCTCGATTGATTCCAACGGTGACCGTGAAGACGGGTTCCGATCGGTTCCATCTAGCTACTTGCAGGCTCTGCAGCAGATTGTGGAGTCACCCAAGCGTGAGAACATTGAGGCCTTAGCAACCAAGGCTAACATCAACCTGCCTGACCTGTTGACTCAAGCCCAGGTAGTTGCCAAGGCCCGTGAAGTGGGCATGCAGCATTGCTTCTCTGATTCGGATATTATCGATAAAGCTAAGCAGCTTGGTTTGATAGAGCCCCCCACTGATGAACACATTATTGCTAAGGCTAAAACGTTGGGTCTGGTTGAACCGCCTGAAGACAATGAGGTTCTTGCAAGAGCTAAGACGCTCGGTCTCATTGAGCCTCTCACTAAGGAGGAGGTCCTTACGAAGGCTAAGGGTCATGGTTTGATCGAGCCTCATACTGACAAAGAGATTTTGGCCAAGGCCAAGACATTGGGTCTTATTGAGCCTCTCACTAAGGAGGAGGTACTCACGAAGGCAAAGGGGCATGGTCTCATTGAGCCTCTCAAGGAGGACGAGATTCGCGCCAAGGCTAAGGCTCTTGGTCTTATTGAACCACTCAAGGAGGACGAAATTCGTGCCAAGGCTAAGGCTCTTGGTCTAATTGAGCCTCTCACCAAGGAAGAAGTCATTACCAAGGCCAAGGGTCATGGTCTAATCGAGCCTCTTACCAAGGAGGAAGTCATTACAAAGGCCAAGGGTCATGGTCTGATCGAGCCTTATACAAATGACCAGATTCTTGCTAATGCTAAGAGTCTGGGCCTGATTGAACCGCTTAAGGAGGACGAAGTTCGTGCCAAGGCTAAGACTCTTGGTCTTATTGAGCCTCTCACCAAGGATGAAGTCCTTATAAAGGCTAAGGGTCATGGTCTGATCGAGCCTTATACAAATGACCAGATTCTTGCTAATGCTAAGAGTCTGGGCCTGATTGAACCGCTTAAGGAGGACGAAGTTCGTGCCAAGGCTAAGACTCTTGGTCTTATTGAGCCTCTCACCAAGGATGAAGTCCTTACAAAGGCTAAGGGTCATGGTTTGATCGAGCCTCCCACTGACAAGGAGACTCTGGCTCAGGCCAAGACTCTTGGTCTTATTGAGCCACTCAAGGAGGACGAAATCCGTGCCAAGGCCAAGGATTTGGGCCTGGTTGAACCGCTTAAGGAGGACGAAATTCGTGCCAAGGCTAAGGCTCTTGGTCTTATTGAGCCTCTCAAGGAGGACGAGATTCGTGCTAAGTCTAAGAATCTTGGTATGATTGAGCCACTCAATGATAACGAAATTCTTGCCAAGGCTAAGACTCTTGGTCTTATTGAGCCTCTCACCAAGGATGAAGTCCTTATAAAGGCTAAGGGTCATGGTTTGATTGAACCTCTCACTGAAAAGGAGATTCTGGCCAAGGCTAAGTCGTTGGGTCTGGTTGAACCGTTAAAGGACGATGAACTCCTCACTAAAGCCAAATCTCTTGGTCTTATTGAACCTCTTGAGGATAACGAAATTCGTACTAAGGCTAAGACTTTGGGTCTCATTGAGCCCCTTACCAAGGAGGAGGTCCTTACGAAGGCTAAGAGCCATGGTTTGATCGAGCCTCATACTGACGAAGAGATTTTGGCTAAGGCCAAGGACCTTGGTCTGGTTGAGCCCATTAAGGATGAGCAGGTTCTATCTAAGGCTAAGGCTCTTGGTCTTGTTGAGCCACTCACCACAGAGGAGATTCTTGTTGATGCAAAACTTCATGGATTGATCGAGCCGTACACTGATAATGAGATTCTTTCCAAGGCTAAGACTCTTGGTCTTTCTGAACCTCCCACTGACGAACAGATTCTGACCAAGGCCAAGACGCTGGGTCTTGTTGAGCCTCTTAAGGATAAGCAGGTCCTGTCCAAGGCTAAGACTCTTGGTCTCATTGAGCCCCTCAAGGAGGATGAGATTCGTGCTAAGGCTAAGACCCTTGGTCTCATTGAGCCTCTCACCAAGGAGGAAGTCATTACGAAGGCTAAGAGCCATGGTTTGATTGAGCCTCTCACTAAGGAGGAGGTCCTCGCAAAGGCAAAGGGTCATGGTTTGATTGAGCCTCATACTGATGAAGAGATTTTGGCTAAGGCCAAGACCCTGGGTCTTATTGAGCCACTCAAGGATAACGATATTCGTGCTAAGGCCAAGACTCTTGGTCTTATTGAGCCTCTCACTAAGGAGGAGGTCCTTATAAAGGCGAAGGGTCATGGTTTGATCGAGCCTCATACCGACGAAGAGATTCTAGCTAAGGCCAAGGACCTCGGCCTGGTTGAACCTCTTAAGGATGAACAGGTTTTGTCTAAGGCTAAGGCTCTTGGTCTCATTGAGCCACTTACCAAGGAGGATATTCTTGTTGATGCTAAGCGTCACGGATTGATCGAGCCATACACTGATAAGGAGATTCTTGCTAAGGCTAAGACTCTTGGTCTGGCTGAACCATTAAAGGAAAATGAGATCCTTGCTAAGGCTAAATCGCTTGGCTTGGCTGAACCACCTAAGGATGATGAGATACTTTCCAAGGCTAAGAATCTCGGTCTTATTGAACCTCTTAAGGAAGACGAAATTCGTGCTAAGGCTAAGACCCTTGGGCTCATTGAGCCTCTCACTAAGGAGGAGGTCCTTACGAAGGCAAAGGGGCATGGTTTGATCGAGCCTCTCACTAAGGAGGAGGTCCTTACGAAGGCAAAGGGACATGGTTTGATTGAGCCCCATACTGATGAAGAGATTTTGGCTAAGGCCAAGACCCTGGGTCTTATTGAGCCACTCAAGGAGGATGAAATTCGTACTAAGGCTAAGACACTTGGTCTCATTGAGCCACTTACCAAGGATGAAGTCATTATGAATGCCAAGGACCATGGTTTGATTGAGCCTCCCAATGACGAACAGATTCTGGCCAAGGCTAAGACGTTGGGTCTGGTTGAACCTCTCAAGGATGAGCAGGTTCTATCCAACGCTAAGACTCTTGGTCTCATTGAGCCACTCAAGGAGGACGATATTCGTGCTAAGGCTAAGACCCTTGGTCTCATTGAGCCTCTTACCAAGGAGGAGGTCCTTGCGAAGGCTAAGAGCCATGGTTTGATCGAGCCTCTCACTAAGGAAGAGGTCCTTACGAAGGCAAAGGGACATGGTTTGATTGAGCCTCATACTGACGAGGAGATTTTGACCAAGGCCAAGGCCTTGGGTCTTATTGAGCCACTCAAGGAGGAAGAAGTTCGTGCTAAGGCCAAGACTCTTGGTCTTATTGAGCCTCTCACTAAGGAGGAGGTCCTTACGAAGGCTAAGAGCCATGGTTTGATCGAGCCTCACACCGACGAAGAGATTCTGGCCAAGGCCAAGGACCTGGGTCTGGTTGAGCCCATTAAGGATGAGCAGGTTCTATCTAAGGCTAAGGCTCTTGGTCTTGTTGAGCCACTCACCACAGAGGAGATTCTTGTCGATGCTAAGCGGCACGGGTTGATCGAGCCTTACACTGATAAGGAGATTCTTGTCAAGGCCAAGACTCTTGGTCTTTCTGAACCTCCCACTGACAAACAGGTTCTGGCCAAGGCTAAGACGTTGGGCCTGGTTGAGCCCATCAAGGATGAGCAGGTTCTTTCCAAGGCTAAGACACTCGGTCTCATTGAGCCACTTACCACAGAGGAGATTCTTGTCGATGCTAAGCGGCACGGGTTGATCGAGCCCTACACTGATAAGGAGATTCTTGTCAAGGCCAAGACTCTTGGTCTTTCTGAACCTCCCACTGACGAACAGGTTCTGGCCAAGGCTAAGACGTTGGGTCTGGTTGAGCCCATCAAGGATGAGCAGGTTCTTTCCAAGGCTAAGGCCCTTGGTCTTACTGAGCCACTCAAGGAGGATGAAATTCGTACTAAGGCCAAGACCCTTGGTCTCATTGAGCCTCTCACTAAAGAGGAGGTCCTCACTAAGGCAAAGAGTCATGGTTTGATTGAGCCTCACACGGACAAAGAGATTTTGGCCAAGGCCAAGGATTTGGGTCTAGTTGAACCTCTTAAGAATGATCAGATTCTTTCCAAGGCTAAGACTCTCGGTCTCATTGAGCCACTCACCAAGGAGGACATTCTTGTTGATGCCAAACGTCACGGATTGATCGAGCCTTACACTGATAAGGAGATTCTTGCTAAGGCTAAGACTCTTGGTCTGGCTGAGCCATTAAAGGAAAATGAGATCCTTGCTAAGGCTAAATCGCTTGGCTTGGCTGAACCACCTAAGGATGATGAGATACTTTCCAAGGCTAAGACTCTCGGTCTTATTGAACCTCTTAAGGAGGACGAAATTCGTGCTAAGGCTAAGACCCTTGGGCTCATTGAGCCTCTCACTAAGGAGGAGGTACTCACGAAGGCAAAGAGTCATGGTTTGATTGAGCCTCACACTGACGAAGAGATTTTGGCCAAGGCCAAAAAGCTTGGCTTGGTTGAGCCTCTTAAGAATGATCAGATTCTTTCCAAGGCTAAGACTCTCGGTCTCATTGAACCACTCACCAAGGAGGATATTCTTGTCGATGCTAAGCGCCACGGGTTGATCGAGCCTTACACTGATAAGGAGATTCTTGCTAAGGCTAAGACTCTTGGTCTGGCTGAACCATTAAAGGAAAATGAGATCCTTGCTAAGGCTAAATCGCTTGGCTTGGCTGAACCACCTAAGGATGATGAGATACTTTCCAAGGCTAAGACTCTCGGTCTCATTGAGCCACTCACCAAGGAGGATATTCTTGTTGATGCTAAGCGCCACGGATTGATCGAACCCTACACTGATAAGGAAATTCTTGTTAAGGCTAAGACTCTTGGACTGGCTGAACCACCCAAGGATGATGAGATTCTGGCTAAGGCCAAGACCCTTGGTCTTATTGAGCCACTCGAGGAGGACGAGATTCGTGCTAAGGCCAAGGATTTGGGCCTGGTTGAACCGCTTAAGGAGGACGAAGTTCGTGCCAAGGCTAAGACTCTTGGTTTGATCGAGCCTCTGTCAAAGGAAACGATTATTTCCGAAGCGAAATCTCATGGTCTTATCGAACCGCTGAAGCAGGAGGAAATTGTCGCCAAGGCTAAAACACACGGTCTTGTCGAGCCACCATCCAACCTGGAAATCCTCTCAAAGGCTAAATCACTTGGACTCGTTGAACCTCTTAGCGAAAGGCAGATCCTTGATAATGCCAAATCACTTGGTTTAGTTGATCCACTAACTGATGATGATGTGGTGGCTAAAGCACTGGCCCTGGGTCTAGTAAAGCCACTCACCAGGGATGAGATTGTCTCTAATGCTAAAGCCTATGGGTTGATTGAGCCTCCTAGTGACAAACAGATCCTCGCTAGCGCTAGGGCCTTGGGTCTTGTTGAGCCCCTCAACCGTGATGAGATTATCACCGAAGCTAAGGCGTTAGGTCTTACCGAGCCTCTGACCCAGGATGAGATTCTGGCTGCAGCAAAGAACTTGGGCCTCACTGAGCCGCTTACTGACAATGAGATTGTCACAAAAGCCAATCAGCTTGGTCTTGTTGCCCCTCCCACTGAAAACGATATTGTATCAAAGGCTAAGTCCTTGGGTCTGATCAAGCCTCCTAACCAAAGCGAGATTGTGGTAGCTGCTAAGGCATTGGGGCTTGCTGAGCCACTCACACAGGATGATATACTTGCCAAGGCTAAGGCGTTGGGTCTTATTGAACCTCCTAACCAAGGCGAGATTGTGGTCGCTGCTAAGGCATTGGGGCTTGCTGAGCCGCTCACACAGGACGATATAATTGCCAAAGCTAAGGCATGGGGTCTCACTGAGCCTCTCACTGATAGCGATATTGTGGCTAAAGCGAAGCAGCTTGGTCTTGCTGCCCCTCTCACTGAGAAGGATATTGTTTCCAAGGCTAAGTCCTTGGGACTGATTGAACCGCCCAACCATAATGAGATTCGTGTAGCAGCTCAGGCTTTAGGTCTTGTCGAACCTCTCTCTGATGCTGATATTGTTTCCAAGGCTAAGTCCATGGGTCTGACTGAACCGCCCAGCCAAAATGACATTCGTGTTGCAGCTAAGGCTTTAGGTCTTATCGAGCCTCTTTCAGATGCTGAGATCGTTTCCAAGGCTAAGCACTTAGGCTTGATTGAGCCACTCAATCAAAAGGATATTATTTCCGAAGCTAAAGGCTTGGGTCTTACTGAGCCACTCGAAACGGAGGAGATTATTGCTAAAGCTAAGACATTGGGTCTTACCCAGCCACTCACTGATCAGGATATTTTGAACAAAGCCAAGCAGCTTGGTCTTGTTACTCCTCTCAGTGATAACGATATCGTTTCAAAGGCTAAATCTTTAGGTTTGATCGAACCACTCAGTCAGAAGGATATTATTTCTCAGGCTAAAGGATTGGGTCTTGCCGAACCACTCACTGAGCAGGATATTGTAACGAAGGCCAAACAGCTAGGCCTTGGGACACCCCTCACTAACAGTGAAGTCGTTTCTAAGGCTAAATCCTTAGGTCTGGTTGAGCCTCCTCAAAAGGATGAAATCATTGCTAGTGCTAAGTCGCTGGGTCTTGTAGAGCCTCTCAAAAAGGAAGAGATTCTTATCAAGGCTAAAGGCTTGGGCCTGGTAGAGCCACCCAAAGAAAACCAGATCCTCTCTAAAGCAAGATCACTCGGTCTCGTCGAACCTCTTCAGAAGAATGATATCATTGCTCGGGGAAAGAACTTGGGTCTTGTTGAGCCAAGCACTGATGACGAGATCGTTTCCAAGGCTAAAGCATTGGGTCTTGTTGAACCGCCACAGAAGAACGATATTCTCACTAAGGCCAAGATCTATGGAATGGATAAGCCACTCACAGATAGTGATATTCGGGCCAGAGCCAAGACGTTAGGCCTTATGGAACCTCCCAGCAAGGAGGATATTTTGGCCCAAGCTAAGAGTCTGGGTCTTGTTAACCCTCCCTCTGATCAAGAAGTACTGAGACGCGCTAAAGCTCTCGGGCTTTCTGAGCCTAATAAGGAGCAATACATCACTAAGGCGAAATCCTTAGGCCTGGTGGAGCCATCGGCTGTAGAGTTGAGTAACCAAGAAGTGGTCGAAAGGGCCAGGAGTCTGGGAATGCTGTATCCACAGGATTTGAAGGTTGCTATTGATCCTAGGTCCAGAAACACTCCTCAGTCCGATAGTCCTCAGCCTGATACTCCAGTCAATGAACAGAGTGCCGCACATGCAGGAACCAGCGGTACACCGCAGCCACCCACTGTACAGCGGCCCAGCACATCAGCAATGGCATCTATGTACAGACGGAAACTGGCACCTCCATCTTCGGCTGAGCCTGGCTCCCCTGGGCCCAGTTCTGCTGGTTCTGTTAGTATTGCGAGTGCTGTGGGTGCTGCTTCGAATCCTGGAAGCCCCCGAAAAGGTAGCCCACGAAAAAGCAGCCCAACAAAGCATGTCCTTCCTCGGTCTCAAACAACTCGGTCTATTGAAACCCGTCTGAACCACCGTAAGATTCAGTCAGGTCCAAAGCCTAGCAACGATTCGGTCTCCAACAGTGAGTTCGATGACTATGTCTTGCCGCTCCCTAATGTCTCTCAGTTCCATCGACGCACCCGGAGTGGATCGAACACGTCGCGCGGTACGCCTTCCACGTGGTCACTTGCTACAATAACTGTAGAGGACCAGGAACGTATTCTGTCCCAGATTATGGTGGGTGAGGTTCTCTATAAATACTACCACGGCTTCAACTTCGAGAACTTCACTGGAGGTCGACACCGCCGTTACTTCTGGTTCCGACCTGACACCAAAACGCTATACTGGCACAACGAATACCACTCGCTGTTTTCATCAGGCTTGGCCAAGCAGATAACCGTGGTGGGTGTCGATGAGGTGGCAGATCGGAACCACTTGCCAGTGCCTCTGTACCAGCGCTCTCTCGTCATTAGAGGTAAGGAGCGAGACCTACAGGTGACTTGTACGACTCATAGTCGCCATGCAGTTTGGCTGTCGTCGCTTCGCTATGTTCTGGAATCGGATAACTACCGTAAATAACGGATTACACTTCATATATTTTGATATGCTTGTTTATTGCTTATATTGCTCATAATGGAACATACACTTACAAACCTTCTCACCCGCTATAATCGCCCAAATTCTGCCTTCTATATGCCTCTAATTATTATTCACCAGTTTTCATTTATCTAAAACGCAGTCTACTGCCCTTTGCCACCAGTGAGCCTGAAACGAACCTAATACAACTTATATTCCCTCGTGATACTATAGCATTTAAACCACTTGATAATTAGACATATTTAGTAGATATATATATAGTGGATTTTCAAATTGTTTCTGCCCGTATATATAATTGTTGAACCTATAAATTATCCACAAATTTATGTAACGAGATATGGTTATAAAAATATAGTTCCGCTGGGTAAGTTTGGATCGACTTTTCATGCTTTCATTGGCTCGTGCGGCCCGCGTGGCACGGTTACCTGCTCCGTTCATTTTCAGACGTGGTTTCCTAACTGCTGATGTCTATGGAGTTAAGAGAGGTAACTATGCATCACTCGAAGCTAGTGATCTGGAATTTTTCAAGTCAGTGCTGAACCCCAAAGACGTGATTACGGACGCGGATGATCTGGCTGGAGTCAACGTCGACTGGATGCAGAAGTATCAAGGCCAGAGCAAACTGCTTCTGAAGCCTCGATCCACCTCCGAGGTGTCTAAGATTCTTAAGCATTGTAATGATCGTAAGCTGGCGGTGGTCCCCCAGGGTGGTAAGACTGGTTTGGTCGGAGGATCGGTGCCTGTGTTTGATGAAATTGTTGTTTCCACTGCCAATCTCAATAAAATTAAAAGTTTCGATGAAACCAGCGGTATCTTGACTGTAGAGGCTGGTGTTGTTTTGCAGACTGCTGATGAATGGCTCAGAGAACGCGGCTACATTTTTCCTCTTGACTTAGGTGCTAAGGGAAGCTGCCAGATCGGTGGCAACGTTGCTACTAATGCTGGCGGTTTGCGTCTTCTGCGATACGGTAGTTTACATGGCAGTGTGCTTGGTGTCGAGGCGGTTCTGCCTAATGGTGATGTGTTTGACGGACTGGAAACTCTGCGCAAAGATAACACCGGGTTTGATCTCAAGCAGTTGTTTATTGGTTCTGAGGGGTCAATTGGCATCATCACTGGTGTTTCCGTGCTGTGTCCCCCAAAGCCTACCAGCGTCAACGTTGCCTGGTTGGGTGTGGAGAACTACGAGGCAGTCCAGCAAACCTTCAAGTTGTCTAAGCAGTACTTGGGTGAGATCATGAGCTCATTCGAATGTGTGGATGCGGAGTCAATTGGTATTGTAGATGCGTCGACTAAAATGCACGGCTTAGAGCTGCAGCCGCCGCTGGAGTCGGTGTACCCCTACCAGGTACTGATAGAGACCAGTGGAAGTAACAACGAGCATGATGAGGAGAAGCTGAATGCATTCCTGGAGACTGTCATGGAGAACGGTACTGTGGTTGACGGTGTGGTTGCCCAGGATGAGGCCCAGATTCAGGCACTCTGGCAATGGCGTGAGGGTGTTTCTGAGGCCTCATCGAAGTGGGGTGGTGTGTACAAGTACGACGTTTCCCTCCCGTTGCCAGTGATGTGGGATCTGATCAAAGCCACCGAGCAGCGTTTGAGTGACTTGAATCTCGTCTCCAAGACCGACAAGTCCAAGCCTGTTTACACCGTTGTTGGCTACGGCCACATTGGAGATGGCAACCTCCACTTGAACGTCTGTGTGCGTGAATACACCAAGGAAGTAGAAAACGCCTTGGAGCCGTTTGTGTTCGAGTTCATTGCCAAGCACCGTGGATCCGTGTCCGCTGAACACGGCGTTGGGTTGCAGAAAGCACATGCTCTGCATTACTCTAAGAGCCCCATGGTTTTGTCGCTGATGAAAGAGGTAAAGCGACACTACGACCCCAATGCTATTATGAACCCTTATAAATATGTAGATGCCTAGATTTTACTTTTGGTGGTTTTCTTCCATTGCTCGATTATATCTTTGGCAACATCATCAATGACTCTGAAGCGCTCACTGCCCAGCTTCTGCCCTCCGTACCATCGAGACACCACTACAAGTACATTAGATATATTACTGGACTTGATGACCTGCATGATCCTGCGGCCGGCTGGTGGTTCCCCGTTGTCATTGGACTGTTCCAGACAGCTGGAAGCACCGACGTTTACTCGAGCAGCACTTATATGATGCGACGCAGTTTTGGTATCTGGGTGCTTTTTAAGTTGTTTAACAAGATTGTCGGCCTCTTCTAGTGATGTTACTTGCGTGATTCTCCCGATAAATCTCGACTTACTCTTCACCACCGTTGGGCCTACTTTCCACATAAGCAGGTAGCTGTAGCCCCTAGGGTAAGTTAGTGAAGTCAAACTGGGTTAGACAGGCTAATTAAGTTACCGAATGTACATATATATAAGAAAGAATTTTTAGCTCATATCAGTAAATAAGGTCCAAAAAGTACTCGGCTCCCACTTACCAGCAGAGCTGGGGATAAACGAATCCAAGTCGTTGAGCGAGGACATCATGGCTTCATCGAATTCTGAAGGTTCAATCATATCCAAAGTTCTCTGAACCCCGTCGTCAAAATTGAAGCTATAGGTACCGTCGAACGGAGACGATTCCTGCGATACCTGCGAGCCATCCAATACGTTCGGCGCGCTGGGGTTAACAGAGGCATTATAACCATTCATACAGTCGAACTGTGTGGCCATTGCATTTTGTATGTCGTTCATTTCAGCAGGACTCACTGTCGAGTGGTTCATTGCCGTCGATGGTGAGACATGCGTAGAAATAGGTGCGGATATTTCTCCGTCCGTGTGTATGGTATTGGCAGAGGATACAGATGCTGGAGACACCGGCGATTCCTGCGGTTGCTGCGGGGTCTGCTGTGGAGTCTGCTGCGGAGTCGGTTGCGGGGTTAGCTGCAGATTGGGTTGCGTTGCCTGGTTCATATGGTGACTTCCGTTACCCTGCTGATGCAGTGGGTGTTGTTCTGATTTGCCGTTTTTGCTAGAAGCATTCACGATCTTCTCTATGAACTCCGGATCGCCCTGGTCCTCCACTGGTATACGTGTAGTATGGTAGTGAACGCGGGCATCGTGATGGCATAAGATCAGTTTTATAAAGAACCCGAAGCTAACCGCGTTGTTGCAGTTCGGGAACTCCTTGATCAAGGTATCACATAACGATGCAAACGCTACGACTCTGCCCAGATCTTCCTCCTTCACGAAGCAAGCGCTGGCATAGTAACGGTTAAAAATACAGCATGCCCGACACTTCATTAGGATGTCGCATGCCAAAATCAGGGTAGACCAAAAATTAGTAGTCTCCGACGCCAGGCTGAACAGCGGGCGCACAAGCACCAGGTCCAGCTGGTTTTTGGTATATTGGATGCACTTCGTGAAGGACGCAACTGCCTGGTACGACAACGGTCCGGAGTTGAGATTTAGACTGAAGTTCGTGAAAGGAGCACGGCCGATGTTACTGTCGTATTTGGTATACAGTACGCCCTGGTGGAGAAACACCTTACAGAGCATGATAGCCACCGCCTTTCTTCGAGGAACCGTGCTATCTGCAGATGCAAGCTCTTCTATTTCTTTGTCAAATTGGTGGATTACTTGCTGGGTACTGGGATCACTAAAGTCGGGTGGGCTGGCCTCGTTGTCCTTCTTGAACAGAGTCTGGGTAATCGTCTCTTGCAGATGCCGTATGTTTGCCGTGTCGCATATGATCCTGGGCTCCTGGTTGCCTGTGGTGTCAACGTATTCCTTGAGCGATCTGATTGCCTGCTTAGTGTATTCGTTCCACATAGACTTTTGCGGTATTCTGTTGGCCATTAGTGACTGGAATGAGGTCGAATATACCGCGAGCCACGTTTTGTAACTCGCGAAGTTGTGAGCGTCACCCGCCTGGGGAGCAACCATCTGTTCAAATGCTGGAGCCTGCGTGCGCAGATCTCTGGGGAGAGTAGCACCACCCATTCCAAGGTCGTACGACACGCTGGCAGACAGTGTGGTCAGGACATGCAGTCGCTGCTGGTGGTACAGCTCACTCTCATTATACCACACGGTGAGGAGCACCAGGCTCTTGAGCAGCTCCAAGCTCTTCACACTCACCACGATTATCTCGTCAATTACGGTGCGCAACACCATGTTGTGCAGAATCACTGAGGATTCCAGCTGTCGCTCGTCGCTGATCATCAACGAAGCGATATCGAGAACCGTGTGGAAGAGAATTGGGTGGCTGGCCATTAGTTGCTGGTAGCCTACATCTACAGGGAGTTCCACCACGGGGAATTTGGGGTACATGTGCTCCTTGTATATGCTCAGCCGGTGCAGGATCTGGTCTTCGGTGAGAAGGCCTAGCTTCAGTACATTATTGTGTGGCCTCGCCAGCGAAGCAAAATTATACTCCTCAAGTAGCTGAATCCGCCGGTCGTCTCTTGAGGTAAGGAGCCTCCAGGAAAAAAGCAGTTGATTTCGCAGCGGCTCATCCTTTGAGACACCCTTTCCGTGGCGTCTTTTTCGCTGTTGCACCACTGCTGCGGCTGCGCTATCTCCATTATGTCTTTTCAGTGATCCCATAGTAATGCATTCCATGTTTTTCTTAATACACCTCAGACACGGGCTATTTGCATTTTCCGGTATGCTGCGAACACACTTGACTTTCAATCGCTTACAGTCTACACATGCTGACACTTTAGGATGATGGAGCTTGGACGAACTGTCTTCTGAGGTGGCATTCGGTGTGTTAATCATAGGTCACAGTAGTGCCAGCTGCACTGAATGGAAATATAACCTGTCTGAGTACTAACGTTAATACAGTTCGAGGGTCGGGTCTTTTAGTCATATATCTTCAGGCACGGGCGGATTTTTCTCTATCGCCTTGGGGGACTTAAAACACAACAATTGGCCGATTAGTGGCTGCAAGCTAAACAATCGATACACTAAGTACATATAAACGCTATGTACATCCTGCTACTTTTTTCTTGCTGTTTCCCCTCTTTCATGCAGTAGTTCATCACGTCATCCACCAGGAACAGATTACCAAAGTCGGCCTGTCATTCTGGACTACGGATGCAGTAAGAAATGCATCGCACTATAGTATCGCTAGTTCATATTTCAAGCCCCAATTAGACTGAAATATAGGGAATCGAGTGCACGACGGGGTGTAGACAGTATAGGAATTTTATTCTACTTTTATTTATACGGAGAATAGGGTAAAAAGTGGAACACACAAATGAGAGGGCAGAACCCAAAAGGATGTTCTGTGCGGTAGGATCCTGTGCGAATAAGCATGCCAAAGTGCCATATACCGTTATGTAGTCGAATATAACAAATCAAGTACCGTGAATAAGCCGTAATGGCCATTCTATAGAAAATAATACGATTACGAATCAATAGCATATCCGCAAGAGCGCTGCTTGCGACTTACGTGAGACATGTCCTTGCATGCGATAGGTTGCTGTCTGACTTTATATGTATGTTTTTAGTGTTCAGTGTATATCGATAGCCACTAAATACACCAATACTAGTAATCCTGTGTCGGGAAAGGGTTGTCAATGTGACATATATCTCAATGCATACAGCGGTATCAGGTTCCCTGCTCCGGGCGGTTACGTACAGACGACTTGCTGTGCAAGTATTATGGCATAAAGTATGCCTAGTGGTTTTAAGGCGTCTTGCACGTTCAGAAAGCAATGTCTATATGATGGACTTAAAGCAGGCCGGGAGGTCTTCTAGACGATATTCTAGACGATATTCCTGTAATACTACATACAAAAGTCATTACTACTACCGCATTAATAGTGGGAAGGCATCTGCACCCGATCCAGTATGTATCAAGTATATAGATATGTGTTATAGGTACTGGGGACTAAATATGTGTATGCAGTACTACTCCACATCATGCGATGGAAACCCACCCACCACTGGGAGATATAATGGGAGAACCCGTAACACCATAGCTTAATGTAGAATTACTACATAATTAAGCAGGCTGAAAAGTAAACGAACAGTTGTCTACAAATATAATGCTAGAATGCTTATTATATATGAGGCGCTGGGATTCATACAATATCGTAAATAAGTTAGATGACAATAATAATTAAATTAGTACTCCTGGCTGGCCTTAGACTTCTTCTTCTTAGCGTCGCCCTTACGAGGAACAGGGTCGGGAATGACACCACCCTGCTTGATGATAACGTGACCAAGGAGCTGGTTCAACTCCTCATCCTTACGGACGGCGAGTGCAATGTGACGGGGGATGATACGGGTCTTGCGGTAGGCACGAGCGGCGTCAGCAGCCATATCGAGAATTTCTGACACAAGGTATTCAAGAACACCAGCAAGATATACAGGAGCACCGGAACCGATACGCTGGGCGTAGTTGCCCTTCTTCAAGAAACGGTGGACACGACCGACCGGGAAGATAAGACCGGCGCGGTTCGAACGGGACTGGTTACCCTTGAGGCCAACCTCAGTAGCTTTTCCTCCAGACTTTCCGCCAGACATTGTTGTGTTTTATGATATGTTTTGGTGATAGCCAATATTGGCAGGAGCGCGCGTGTGCTTTATATAGTGGGGACGGCACGTGCCTGCGTAACTTTGTGCACGGCGCGTGTGTTCAAATGTGCATGATTAACGCCCCCGCCGTCATGATCCTGCCCTTACCCCCATCATGTCCCATCACTACCATCGAGCTATATAAACCTCGCGTCCCCGCTGCAGCAGTTCCGGTCTAAACAAGCTAAAGCATTCTACACACGCATATAAAAATGGCTTCCAAGGCATCTAAGACCCCTGCTTCCAAGGCCCCCGCTGGCAAGGCCCCCGCCACCGACAAGAAGGCTGGCAAGAAGACCACCACCTCTTCCTCTGATAAGAAGAAGCGCAGCAAGGGACGTAAGGAGACCTACTCCTCGTACATCTACCGTGCTCTTAAGGACTCTCACCCCGATACTGGTATTTCCACCAACGCTATGCACATTATGAACTCTTACGTTAACGATCTGTTCGAGCGTATTGCCACTGAGGCCTCCAAGCTCGCTGCTTATAACAAGAAGTCTACCATCTCTTCCCGTGAGATCCAGACCGCCGTTCGTCTTGTTCTTCCGGGTGAGCTTGCCAAGCATGCCGTTATGGACGGTTCGCAGGCTCTTTCCAAGTTCTCTGCTTAAGTTATTGTATAACCTATTTATAGTAATGTTTCCTACGATCGAAAACTTGCCACTTTTAATTTGATATATCCTTCCAGGTCTGCATTTGTGATTACTTCTGCCATCTTTTGTAGTGTACCCTATTTTGTGGTTAGTATTCCTCCGTGGTATGGTTTTGGTGTGGTTTTGGCGTGTAGCGTAATGCGATAAGGCATAAAGCGATAAGTATCGTACAATCGCTGTTAAGTACGGCATAATATATTACTTCTACTAGGTAGATATAGTGAGCATAGTTAGTATATAGTGAGCGTAGTATGCTAGTGTACATATAGTTAACGTAGTATTATACTGGTGGTAGGTATGCCGCGGAATTATACTATAACGTTTTATACCTGTAAATATGGCCTTATATAAAAAGTTATAATAAATTTAGAACTGCGCTATTTGGTATACAAATTATTGTATTTACGGATTTATTAGTTATTTTTTGTTTGGTATAGAGTTAGAATTGTCGTTTTCGTAGCAATCTGGAGCTATCAGGTACGGATCTTAATTAGGTAACCTAGGATTACCGATTAGGAAAGAACGGCAGTAAACCAACAAACTTATAGTACCAGATTATAATACGAATTAAAAGTTGCTTTACTACAATACAGAGAGGTTTCGACGTGCTCGTTAATTGCACAGGAGCCAGTGATATTAAGTTCACTTCTATAGATCAACAAAGTGCGTGGTAAGGTTAGGTGTCATCATCATGAGTGCGAAGGAAGATAATGTTATGGATCTATTGGATTCATTAGACGTGAAGCAAGGACAGAAACAGAAACCCAAGAAATCTAACACTAAACGTAAAGAGAACAAGAAAGCTACTGGTGAGGACATACTTGGTTTCCTGGACGAGCTGGAGTCCAATAAGAACACACCAGAGCCGAGGGCAGAGGAGCCAACCGCTCAAGAAACGACAACCAAGCCGGAAACTGCTGTTGAGGAGAAACCTGAGGCAAAGCAGGCTCCAATTGACACCGCTGAGGATGACAGCACCTCGGAATCAGCATCTCACTACGTAGACCCGGTTTCTACTATTTCGACCTGGTGGAGCCGCAATAAGGGCGGTCTGTGGAGCAAAGCCCAGGAAACTCTTCAGAACGCTGCTCAAGATGCTGTTAATCAGGCTCGCCAGGCCGAATCAATGGTCGACAAGCGTGCTTTCAGCTTGAATGCCCTCCAGTCTCGACTTACCTCGGTGCTTAATACGATTGTTCCTCCCATTAGCCGACATGAACAGCTGAGAATATATCTGTACCATGACATGGTGGCTTATCCGAGTGTTGACAAACTGCTTTGCGAAGTGTTCGACTATGTGATGGACCAGGTGGAAGGCGGTGGAGAGCCACAGCTGGTGTCGGAGAAAGGTGAGCACCGCAGAAAAGCAGAGAATGACACGAACGCCCAGCGTTCGCTCAACTGTGTGAATTCATCTCTGGCTGAGGCTGCAAAACTGGCCCGCAGCCACATAGAAGAGGTCAAGCAACGGATCAACACTGAGAACTCCACTGCCACCCGGACTGTCGAGGAAGAGGACGATCTGGCTCGAACCTCAGAAGTATACATATCTATCCAGCCGGTGATCACCAAGTCCAAGTGTCTCTTGACTGAAACCGAAACCGAGTCTCTCCAATTCGTGGTCGTGTTGGACGACAGTGATCACAATGTCGAGCTCTCTACCGTGTCGCAGCCGCTTCCTGTAGAATGGGCACATTGGCTCGACAGCAATGGCCATGGGTTTAAGGAGACTGCCATTGATCCTCGCGAGTGGGTGTTTGGCTGGGTTGAAGATGCTCTCAACCTTTCGTTCGGCGTGATCGCCCAGAAATACGTCACTACCCGCATGGGCTTGACTCATGTTGCTAAATAGAGTATATTTAAGTAGTCATCGTAAATCAGTGTACATCGGTGCCAAATACTTTCCCAGGATGTGCTATACAGCCTGTCCTACATAGCACTTAACATACTGGATATCTTGTCCCTGCGGCACATACTAGGCAATCCACGCAACATGGGAGGCATATTCAGTAAACATTCAGTAAGAACGAGTCTCCCTATTCGCTTGGATGTTCGCTTGGATGTTCGCTTGGATGTACAATTATCATTAATAAATTCTATATACACTTTTTTACAAACAGGTCAATAAATGCAAGTTCATGGATGGTCATCATCAAAGATTATTTACAACTTGGAAATAACAAGTTTATTGTCATTGACAGCCACCTTCACGGTATCGCCATTCCTGATTTCACCTTCGAGCAGCTTCATGGACAAAGGCTTCAGCAGCTCCTTCTGGATCAAACGGTTAAGTGGACGGGCACCGTAGAGCCTGTCATAACCGTGTTCGGCAAACCAGTCACCAACTTCGGGTGCGAAGTCGAACTTGATCTGGCGGGACGAAACACGCTCCTGTAGTTCGCCCAACCGCAAGTCCACGATGTGTCTCAAACTCGTCTTGGAGAGACGGTTGAAAACAACGATATCATCAAGTCGGTTGATAAACTCAGGTGGGTAGTGCAATGCCAGCGAGTCCACCACTTGCTTACGGACTTCTTCGCTGATCTTACCAGTGTCGTTGGCATTCTTGTCGTTGACCAGGATCTCCTGGCCAATATTAGAGGTCATAACAATAATGGTATTCTTGAAATCAACATGACGGCCCTGTCCATCGGTAAGCGATCCCTCATCTAGCACCTGCAAAAGCAACTTGGAGACGTCCGGGTGCGCCTTCTCGAGCTCGTCGAACAACACCACCGCGTACGGCTTGCGACGAACAGCCTCGGTCAACTCACCACTCTCCTCATAGCCGACATAGCCCGGGGGAGCACCGATCAAACGGGCCAAAGAGTGTTTCTCCTGGAACTCGGACATGTCGAATCGAATAATGGCCTTTTCGTCATCGAATAGGAAGTTGGCCAGGGCTTTGGTGAGCTCGGTCTTACCGGTACCGGTAGGACCCAAGAACATGAACGACCCAACTGGGCGCTTCTCGTTAGTCAAACCGGCCCGCTGCATCTGTACAGCCTGGGTCACTGCATCAATAGCTTCTTCCTGGCCAATGACCCGGCCGTTAAGAGCCTGGCTCATTCTAAGAATCTTGTCCTTCTCGCCCTGCAACAGAGTGTTGGTGGGAATACCTGTCATTCGGGCCACTACGCGTGCAATATCGTCGCTAGTGACGGAGTCGTGCAACATCTTTCCATCGCCAGTGCCAGTACCAGCCTTGGGAAGCTGAGACTCCAGCTCAGGAATGACAGAGTACTGAAGGCGAGAGGCCGTGGCGAAATCGGATTCCTGGCGAGCAATGTCCAAGTCGGTCTTAGCCTGCTCGAGCTTTTCCTTGGCCTCCTTAGCCTTGTTGATCTCCTCACGCTCCTTCTGCCACACTTCATTCAATCGACTGGCTTCTTCCTGCTTCTGCTTGAGCTTGTCATTGATCACCTCTCTCCTATCCATAGATACAGGGTCGTCCTCCTTCTTAAGCGACTCCAACTCAATTTGCAGAGTGGCAATTGTGTGGTCAATGGCTTCCAGGGCATCCGGCTTGGATTCATGCTGAAGTCGCAGCGCCGAGCATGCCTCATCAACTAGATCAATTGCCTTATCCGGAAGGAATCGATCCGTGATGTACCTGTTTGAATAGACAGCAGCAGTGACCAATGCCTGATCAGTAATTCGCACACCGTGGTGCACCTCGTAGCGGTCCTTGAGGCCACGCAGAATAGAAATCGCGTTTTCAACAGACGGCTCGTTCACGAACACGGGCTGGAATCGACGCGCAAGGGCCGCATCCTTCTCAATGTACTTGCGGTATTCGTCAAGAGTGGTTGCACCGCAGCACTGTAATTTACCGCGAGCCAGCGCCGGTTTAATCAAGTTAGATGCGTCCACAGAGCCCTCAGACTTACCGAGGCCTAAGAGAATATGCAATTCATCGATGAACAGGATGATGTTGCCCTGCTGTTTGTCGATCTCATCAAGGACGCCCTTCAGCCTCTCCTCGAACTCACCGCGAAACTTCGCTCCACTGATTAGAGCACCGAGATCAAGACTGATAACCTTTTTGTCCCGCATCGACTCGGGAACCAACCCTCTGGCGATTTGCTGAGCAAGTCCTTCCATGATGGCAGTCTTACCGGTACCCGCTTTGCCAATAAGACTGGGGTTATTCTTGGTACGACGGCTGAGAATCTGAATAGTACGTTTGATCTCTTCGTCACGTCCAATGACAGGGTCAAGCTTGCCCTCACGAGCCAACGCCGTCAAGTCTGTACCGTACTTGGCCAAAGGCGACTCTTCTTCGGGCGCATTTTGCTGGTTGTTCATGTTCATTTTAAATTGGCGGAACTCAGGTGTTGAGCTGAATGCTCGCACCGAGTTGATCCCCATTGACGGCCGCAGTAGCGGCGTTGGGGCAGAAGTGTCTAAAAGGCTCCTGGTGTGTTGTGGGATTGGCAGCAGTACCTTACGACCAACAGAGGCCTTGTGGGCCTGCCTGATCATTGGCCTTATCGCAGAATATTTCTTCAACATAATACTGGTGTCTTACAGGCGCTTGCGCAGGCGAGTGCCTTACTTATATATATGACGTTGGCGGCTACAAGACGGTGGTACCCTAATACATCGTATATTCTCGGCGGTTCTAGAATAGCCAATCATGTGCCAAGTTCATGTATGTAATTAAGCTGCGTGCATGAAATAAGGATGTAATCATGCACGGAAGACGTTATGAAATCTTCGAGAGATACATGAAATCAACTATGAAATAAACCATACATGTGTAATATATGCTATGGGTGCGATTGACCGTTCAACCAATTCAACGAGCCATTCTATCCAATAGAGGTCACAGTCAGACGCGACGATTAGCAGACCAGAAGCTGGCAGACTGAGAAATCTGCCAGGGGAAACATAATACACCAAAACGTAGGGTAGAAGATAAGCGAATGGCCAACACAGCAGAGATGAAGCCTTCATCTAAGGAGCAGCCGTCGCGAACACCAGACAAATCAAGTAGATACGAAAAAGCAGCGGAAAGAAGGGAGGTGTGCCAAGTTGGCCCCACCCCATCAGCATGATACAATTAAACCTGAGGTGGCGTGTAAGCACAGTTTAGAACATATTATGTGCTGTACCTGGAGAATGTTTCTTGGGTGAGGCGTTGAGTGACCACGCCTTAGAACCACGCAAGGTGCTGGAGGTGTCCGAGTCAGCTCTAATAAATGAACGCCGTCTCCTCTGTCTCCTCTTGAAAAACGCGAAGAGCAGGAGGGCACACAGGGCCAGTACTCCTACCGGTATTGCAACCCCAATTGCCACCTTTCCGCCAGTGCTTAGCCCACCTCCGGTTGACTTTATATTAGGAGTGGGAATGGGTGAAGCCGAAATACCAGAAGGTGACACGGTCGAGTACATCAAGGATGTCACAGTCGATCCGCTTTCTACCTGCGTGACATGATATGTCCTTACTACTTGGTTGCTTGCGACGGAACTAGTAATGCCAGGGTTTGCCGTGCTTGAGCTCTTTGCGCTGGTACTCTTTGCGCTTGAACTACTTCTTTGGCTAGAAATCAGGGATGAGCTATGCGAGTGGCTTTGCGAGCTGCTGGATGATGCAGTGCTGCTGCTTCGGCTAGAGCTAGCACTGGCACTAGAACTAACACTACTCGAGCTGGAGCTGCTCGCACTTGATCCACTGGCCGAACTCGATGATGCAATTGTAGAAGATGAAGTGGAGGAAGCAGAGGGTGATGAGCTCGATGCAGATGAGCTTGGTGATGAAGATGGGGAAGAAGGAGTGGAAGAAGAAAGAGTGGAAGATGCATTGGGAGAGGAAGTCGGGGATGATGCTGGATCCGATGAGGATCTGGAATCCGTGGAAATCAAAATGGTTGGTGTACTTGAACCTGCTGAAGATGCATTAGAAGAAGAACTTGTTGTGGGAGAAGAAACGGTATTAGGTGAGGAAGTTGACGAGGCAACTGGAGAAGAGCTTGTAGTAGAAGAGCCTGTAGTGGAAACAAGTGTACTGGGAGAAGAGGTATTTGGGGAAGAAGAAGGTGTTGTAGGAGAAGAAGTTGCAGCAGGGGGAGATGTAGCTGAGGGAGAGGTAGAAGTAATGTCAGAAGTGATTGAGGGCAATCGCCCTGAGGATGTTCCATCAGCGGAGAGACTTGTCTGTGAACTGGAGAGAAGACCAGAAATAAAGCCTAATGTGCTGGAGTCCACATTGGACAGAGTATCCTGCGAAGACGTACCCGAAGTCAACGTTGTCAGTATCCCTTTGGGCGAACTGAATGCAGTAGAAAGTGGCGTTGATTTGGATTCGAATGTGGGACTGAACGGAGACGTTCTAGATTCGGCCGTGGTGGAAACATTGGCTGATATTGGGTTAGCACCATCCATATTGTCAAAACAGCAACTTGTGCAATTATCACTGGGGAGATTGGCGCGTGTTTAGTCTAAGTCAAGTTCTAGGGGGCTGGGCTGGGATTGATCGTGCGGATGGGTAGGAGAATGCTGATGTCTCTGAGCTCAAAATATGTGTGTGTAGCGTACGTATGTTTGAGACATGATGGAATTTAATGTCACGGGCTAGGGCTATGCACACGCACGATGTACGACCAAGGGACGAGGAACGGAACCCAAAGCCTGGATGCGGAATTGCCATGCCGACATCAAATAAACACTTCCGAGTTCACTGCTTGCACGCATTCCGAGACCTTGAGAAACCCCGTATATCTCCCCCAGGTACATACTGAAGCATGTGCCTATCGTTATTATGCTCGCATCTCACTTGATTGCCTGCTTTTAATCATTTGGCACATTCCCAACCCAACATTAATATGCTAATTAATCAAACTTATCACCAACAATAGCAAACACCAACCACATGCTTGTGATCTAATTATAACTTACCAAATGGTGGAGAATTCATGGACCAACTGGTGCTGATACTTAATAAAAATTAGATACCCAGCTGGTGGCCGAATTACTGGCTATATTATTATTATATATATATATGTATTTATATATATCTGCTGCCGTATTACGCGAACAGCAATGGAGTCTAATTAACTTCATGCATGACATGAAACACAAGCACAAAGAAAAAAAGCACAATACGAAACTGGGGAAAGAATATTCACAATAATGAATGAATAAGAATAAAAATATAATATACAAAATTCACTGGAATGATCGGCGTGCCCGTCTGCGCCTGGGCTTTGGCTCAGGCTTTGGCTCAGGCTTCACTTCGCGTTTCAGCCTTGCCTCCCGTTTCGGCCCAGGTGCAGACTTCTGCCGCTTAGCATGTCCCCCGAAAAGAGATGACTCGGAGAACAGACCATGGGCAGCCCGTGCGACCCGCTGAGTTTCACTCTCAATGTCGTACTCTTTGGGTGTCTCGTTCTCTTGCTCTGGCGCCATGCGTTTAATGGCTGTGCCACCAAAGAGTGAAGAGTTCGAAAGTAGTCGGTGTGCAGAACGAGAAAGAATACCGAATTCTTCTTCCAAGGGGTCTTCTTTGGGTATATCATCAATTGAGTAGTCAATTGAATAATCGTCTAGTGTGTAGTCGTGGATGGTGCTATCGGGCTCAGGCGCCACGGTGAATCCAACGTTGAACAAGTTCCATTCCGTAGGCACAGAATCAGAGCTGGGTCCAGCTGGCTTGGGTAACTCAGCTTGTACATTCTCGCTCTCTACAGGCTCTGTTTTCTCTGGCACCGTGCGCTCTTGCTCCTCGACACTCATATGATCTGCCGAATGATCTGCGTCACGCTCGATTTTCATGGCATTTTCTGGAGCACTGGAGTCCTCTTCGGCACGCTCAGGCTCCGAATCTGTCAATTCTTTTGGTCCAAATTCAAATCCCACATTCCCATGATTGAACATCAGTAGTCTAGACCACTCACTACTAGCATTAGAATCTGTAGTTTCTTGCCTAGTTTCACCAGTATTAATGCCCTCGACATCATGGGTGGTGGGACTGTCAAGGTTTTTAACATGACTGGATGCAGAATCGCTAGGATTGACATCAGCGGCTTGCTCAGCGACTTTATGTTCCACAGGCTGAATAGCAATATGCTCAAGCTCAGCGGGTTCCTCAACAGTCTTATGGTCAACAGTAGAGGAATCCTCGATGGCTCTGTGGCTGCCATCATTGTGGCTGCTATCGGAGGTAACAGGAGGTTCCTCGACAGCCTGTTGACCAGAGTCATTGCGTATGGGAGAAGCAAGGCGCTCTTCAGTATGACTGCCAGGCTCTTGTTGGACCCGGTCAGAGGTTTCCTGCTCAGCAACTTCAGGGGTTGGATCAATATGTACAGGATCCACCACAGAGTTGGCATTTCCGGATGTGGAAACGGGCTCAGACATCACCGGCTCAGACACATCAGATTTGGGAATAGATTTTGACACAGCCGGTTCATGAGCTACCACGTCGGACACCACAGATTCGACGGGTTCGGGGGCAGATTCGGATACCGATTCGGATACCGATTCGGTCGTAGGATTAGGCGTAGGCTCGGATACAGACTCATTCACAGGCTCATTCACCGTCTCATGCACAGGCAAAGGCTCAGAGTCGATAACTTGGACATCTGATTCAGATGCATCAGACCTGAGATCGAGTTCGCTTTGCTGGCCGTCAGGCCCTTCCTCTACATAATCGTCCATAATCTCGATATCCGAATTGTAGTTGTCCACGTCTTTTTCATAGCCGTCAAATCCCGACTCACTCCAGAGAGAAAAGTCACTTCGTTCGGGATCATAGTCCCTCTCAGGCTCGTTTTCATTTTCATTTTCGTTTTCATCTTCATCTTCATTTTCATTTTCAACTTCAATTTCATCTTTAATTTCGTTTTCACTTTCATTTTCGCTTTCGTTTACATCTTCGTTCATGTTTCCATTACCGTCTTCGTTCTCAGCTGGCTGGTTCGGACCTTCGTACTCATCGAACGGTTCCGGTTCTTGAAAACTTGGCTGTTCTCGTATTGTATCATCAGCTTGGCTCACCATACTAGAGTATTCACGGTTTCCACCAATATCGGAGGGTTCGTGGGTGGCAATATCGTGAATTCCCTCTCTAAAGGATATTTCCGACTGCTGCTCTATCTGCTGTATCTCCTCCTCAGTTCGGTCATTAAGAGCACTACGAATTCGGTTGGTAATACTATTGATCCATGACAGGTTAAACCACTGTTTCGACCCGGAATTGTTATTTCTCAGCGATCTGGGTAGGTCATTAGACATATAGTTGGTTAGCTAGTTCGCGCTGGGGTGTGTGTGATGTTTTAGTTTCCCGACTTAGTAACATTAGTGACACTTGTGTGACGTGAGAGATGGTATCTCCCTAGCCCTGAAATATTGACGTGATTCTAGTAGCGTAGACATGGGGTCAGCCGAAATCGCCTACACCGACCCGCAGGGGGTGTTTCGAAAACATGAATCACACTTTGAGAAGTATTTGAAGAGCCTTACGAATCTACACTGGCGACCGCACAAGGATAAGGTGAATACCGATACCGCTACCCGCACTATCCCGTTTCTGAAGCTCAGGCTGACACCCGAAGGAGGATATAAGCACCGCCAACACCAAATAATGGGGCTTAATCCACCACCGCTAGTCCAGATTCTTTTATTTGAAACTACCAGTCTGGATATATATCGCACCAAGCTACGCCAAATAGGGAAAGACTGGTATAGTAAACAGGTGAATGTGCGCGATCCTACCGGCTACGTGGTGGTGCATGTAGTTTCACCCGAGGAATCACCAAAGGCTACTAAACCAATCTGGACAAGGCTAACCAATGAGTTTGAACCGGAAAACTGTATTCAATTGATCCCCACGTCCCAGGGAAGCTGGAAGGAGTTGCGAATGCTGGTCCAACAGCAGCTCCTATTCGCCTTCGATGCAAGAGTTGCCATGCTAGAGCTGGAGATCCAAAAACTCAATTCCACCCGGGAAATCCCCGGATGGAATTTTGGTACTTTGTTTGTTGTAAACGAGAGTTTGGCAGGGGCCTATGAGTCATTGAATCTGATAGACGATGCTCTTCGCGTCTACAGGGTGCTAGAAGAGCTGAGTAGTGCTGTGCTGCCCAAGGAATGGGCATTAGATCCGATGACTCTCGATCTGGGGTTCACGGCTGTGCGTGACGCACTCATTGAACCAATGTTGACCAGGAAGGCCTCGCTTTTTGATGTACAGAGACATATTGTGGCCTGCCAAGTTCAGCTTTTCTTTGCTCTGGCTTCAGGAAAACACCAAACTGACGAAATGGTCGATTCCCTCACCGATAAATACGTCCTGGATGGTATAAGAATGGCCATCCAACATATTCCTCGCATTATGGGTAGCTTGGTTAAACTGTCAGGTAAATTGAGGGCCAATATGTGGCTACTAAGGGCCACTAAGGAGCTGTACGGCTGGACGGCAGAGTTTGGATCATCTAAACTAGCTAATGGCAAGGGTGACATTTTACTGATTCAAAGAGATGCACTACAATCCTTGGCAGGGTGTGCTGGCTGGGTTGTACCCGGTATTTTTAATGATATATCTTTGGATCCCCAGCCTGAAGATGTCACCACTGAATTTAAACGGTTCCCCGAACTGGCGAGCGAAAATGAATTCCAGACCGAGTTTATTAAACTCACAAAAACTGCACTAGGTTACTTTAGGGTCGCTGGTTTACGCCGCACGGTGAATAGACTCTCCGGCCAGCTTGCACTCGTTGAGTACAACATAGGCAATATCGAGGCTGCCTGGGATATTTTCCAAAAATCCCCACTCCTGCTAAATGAAAACGCTGTCCAGGACCATAATGTGGTTCTGCTAGAGATGGCAATGGAGTGTGCGGGCGAACTGGGCCTGGAAAACAAGGCCATGGAATGCGCGTGGTACATCATTGGGCTAAGGGAAAAGGTCCCACTTTCCTTATACCAGAAGGCAATTGCTAACGTGGAAAAACTGAACTCCAAATATCCTCTTACGCATGAGCTTAGCCAGTGGTTTGTACCCAAGCTGATACCGTACTTACGAGGTGACTCCAAGGGGTACTATCTAGAAATTGACATCAGGTCCAAGCACGGGAGCTATCCGTTTATCCCTTTTACCAGCGCCAAAATGATAGGGGTGATGTCGTCTGCATTTGGCCCTGAAAAACAGGTTGTTTTTGAAGCCACAGAGTTCCCAAAAAATCAGGGTGCTCTCACCCGTCTGTCCTGTAAGACATTTGTGCAAGGTGTACTTTCATTTGGTGGCTTCACAATGGAGGCTGGCCATCAGGTGTTCACGCATACTTTCGACGAACCAATTCTCGTGGCGATGAAGCCTCTCTCGACTGCGTTAAATACCAGCGTCAGACTTGGCAAGAAGTATACTATGAGAAAACGCAGCGTGGAAATGCTTATAAGGTCGCCGAGTGAAATACAGAAGGCCAAGGTTACCGTACAAGCTACGGACCCCAACGTCCAATTACTCTGGGATCAAGCAGATATTCCCGAGAAGCTGGTAAATTTCAAATCTGCAACCGTAAGCATCCCCATCTTGATTGATTACAGCAATCCTCACGTCACGCTGCGTGTGCTCATCCAGTATGATGATGACCATACTTACGAGTCACTGGAAACACTTGACTTTTCGTTACTAGTGAGCGTGGACTTCCAGGAATATTACCGCGAGCCTCCTAAAATATTGCTGCAGTTTTTGGTGAAACCATTCCAGCTGGCACCTATCACGTTCAGTGGTGCCCAATTGCGGGGGTCCACTAACTATAATGTGAACAAATCATTTGGCAGCAGCCAATTCGACAAGGAATGCATAGCATACTCTAATGCACCAGTGTCATATGTATTTTCCCTCAACAAAAACCAAGCAGAGCCGTCAACCCGCAAAAGCACTCAGCCAATGACTTTGAGCTTGACATACCGATCAATGCTATGGGAAATCAAGCATTTGATATACACCAGACTGGTCAGTAATTTGGACCCTGAAATATCTGGGTACACATTGGTGCTTGGCAGCATTGTTGATGCTTTGAGTGGTATGGCGGACATGGAAGCGTATGCAACCTTGGGGAAGATTAGTATACTCAAAGACATTGCAGATGTGGTGAGTGCCGAGTTCCGATACATGGACCCCAACCATATGGAAAAGGTCTACCAGCATATCCTACATGCTTTGGAATCAGGTGTTTCTAAAGTGGAGTCTGATGGTTTTAAGGAGCTTGACTCGGAAATCACACTGGAAGTTCCTGATCCCGATGCCAGCGTTGTGCACTATGTGAAGTTGTATTCTAAACAGGCCGTAACGTCGTGTGCTGTGGGCGAAGTCCTGCCGATGGAGCTGGAAATCGACACGATATGTATACAGGGAGCCTTCAGCCCCGACAGTGAGTACGAGTACTTGTTTGACAGGTTATCGGATGGATGGTCGTATACCGGTAAGGTCGTTGGATCGTTCTCCGGCAAAGATAAAGTCAAGGAAAGCCTCAATCTGATCCCCCACCGCAGCGGTGAATTGCATCTTCCTAATGTGGTCATCCGACCCAAACAGACCAGCAGTAACCCCGGGGACCCCAACGCTTCGGTGGATTTGACGGGGTCGGACTCAATTGTGGTCGCTAGTCATGCAAACACCCAAATTCTTGTGGTTCCAGATGTGAATATGCTAGCTATTACTTTCTAAACATTATATATCGCCCTCATTAGCCCCTCTGCCGATGGATCAGACGCAGTTGCGTCGACCTTAAACCCTCGACTTTCGAGAAACTCTTTAGTGGTAGGCCCAATTGCAGCCACCTTCACATCGCCTTTAGTTTTAATAAACTCCAGTACTCTCTCTGTATGACTGGGCGAAAAAAACACTATCCAGTCACCCGGCCTCACTGTATTTTCCAGCACAGTGCTTACACTGAGGTCAGGTTCAGTGCAGTATACAATTTTTGTGTCTACTGAATGACCCGCGTCTGTCAGTCTATTCGGCAATTGACGCCGGTGGATCTCACCGGCCAAAAACAACAACCTGGAATTGGGGGGTAAAGTGCCGACCATCAACTCAGCCAGAGCGATACCATTGCCGGTACCAGCCCCAATAATGCTCTTGAACCCCAGTATTTCGAGCCTGGAGGCGGTGGTAGGCCCTACTGTGTACACGGGTTTGCTGTAGACATTAGACGGCAATTCTGGAAGAACTTGCTTGACCGCATCCACCGCACGTTGGGAGGTGATCACGATACCATCATAGTCACCGGTGCGTTCCAGCACCTGCTTTGTATCTTGTAAATTGATGTTCCGGTAGCCCATGATGGACACAAACCTGCACTCAGAGCATGCACGCTCGTACGGGTCCGGACGATTGAGGTCTGCATCGTCGGACCTGTTTTTTAGCAGGATTACGGTCATCCTATATCACTGCAAGGTGAATGGCTAATTGCTATAAGCTAATCACAACACTAAGTCATATTCCCAACGTGCTAGCATCAACCAATACAAAATACATCCATAGAGGCAAAAAGACAATTTAAATAGATTTGAGGAGTATTTACCTAAATGCTCATTATCAGGAATAAGTTACGATTTTTATTTCTTAGACTTCTTAGAGCCCTTCTTCTCGGCAGCAGCAGCGGCCTGGAGCTTCTCCTTCACGACGCGCTTGACAATCTTCTGCTCCTCGATAAGGAAGGCACGAATGATCCGGTCCTTGACAGCAGCACCGCAGAGGGTACCACCATATGCACGGTTCACAGATCTAGAACGACGGGGGACATTAGCGTACTCACGGGGGCGGAGGGCCTTGACACCGGGGAGCTGAACACCGGTCTCACCGCACTTGGGAGCAGTACCCTTCTTCTTCAAATGAAGAACGCGGATCTTTCCACCAGGGGTCTTAACCTGCTTAACGCTGTTAGACTTAGTGTTGTACGGGTTGCGACGACGGTAAGTCACACGAGCTGCCATTGTAACTGACTATGATTCGGAGGATCAATGGTTTTGGTGATATATTGATATTGATCACTAGTGAATAGCGGTCACGGGGACAGGGTTATGAAATACGTTGAGTGGAATTTGATGTGCTGGGACATCAATTACATAACAGCCCTACAGCCCAGTTGAGACTACAGCGGCTCACTAACACTGCTCGTTACTTGCTGCCCAGATCTGCGTCCCACTAAACCCTGCTCATCGATAAAACGTATGGGGGTGCTCTTTCGTCCATAAGCTCAAGTTTAAGTTAAGGCTATATACATATATCATTATTCCTCTACACTCGGACCTACTGGCTGGTCTTGTGACAATTCCGCCCACAATCGCTTTTGCTCTTCATATTCTGCTGCTCGTAGCTGCTGCTCAGGTGTCAATTTCTTGTTTTTCTCGGATCTACGCCGGGCATCTCGTACTGGCCCTTCATGGAGCACCTCCCGCTGTTGTTTTTGTACGTAATGCACCCACGGGATTACAATGACTGCAGATACTACTGAGAATCCAAAAAAAGCTTTGGCTCTAAACGACATTACTATGTAGTGGCAGGGGGTATAGGTGTGATATAGGATGGAGCTGGGAAGGTTCTGGGTATAGGTAGAGTGAGTATTAATACATTATCAATATATATGCCGATATTAAGACCAATACACCCACATAAATATGGTGATTTGTATCACTTTGTATACTGGGGATTTAATTTTAGAATATTATGCATCACATATGACAGCCATGGCGTAGTGCCTGTATCTTAAGGATGGGTATGGATATCTATGGGCAGTGGGTATGTCAGATATAACCTAGCGTTGACATCGGAGTACTGTGACCTCAGTACACGTAGTAGATTAAGCATATATCTGCTGCGGAAATTACGGTTATGGATACTGCAGGCGCAGAGGTGTATACCTAATATGTATACACGTATGTATACACTACATGAAATATACTAACTACAAAACATGCTTTGTATATGCTGAGGTGTTTATAATGGGTGTGTTTGGCATGCCTATTTATGGGCGTGTTGACATGCTGGTTATGGGTGGTTGATATGCATAACATGGGTATGCTGATGTGTGTATGTTATGGATGCAGTTGGCGTACACATAATAGGGTGCAGTGAGTACGGTTAGAGCATGTAAACGGGGTTGGGGGGACCTTATAGGTAGATGCGGTTTGTCAGCTGTCGGCTCGAAGTGATCATTCAAAGTGGGGGCCGACGCAGTCCATCCACGAAGTCTAAATATACTGAGTATGGAGATACCTAAAAGTCCATCAGACAAGAGTGATGAAGCCAAAGAACTGAACAATGCGATGATAATTGACGGCTCCGATATTGAAGACTCAGAACCCGATGTAGCACACTCATGGGGTGCCCCAGCATTGGAAAATACTGTTTTAAGTTACTATACTTCCAGTAACTACTGGCCTCATGCTGCCAGTATACCACGGAGTGTTCCTGGCAGTATTCCGGGCAGTGCTTCTGGCAGTGTCGCCAGCAGTTACAATAGCTATGGTGGCTTCCCAGAGTCCTCAAGCTCGTTTATGGCTTCAGTACCAAGGTCAATACCGCCAAATGCATCTAATCATTCATTGAATATGCTAGGGTCGGTAACTAGTCCTGTTAATATGCACGATTTTAGGTCAATTCCTGGGTCGATTCCTGGGTCCATACCGGGCTCGATTCCTGGGTCCATACCAGGGTCCATACCGGGATCTATACCGGGATCTGTTCCTGGGTCAATTCCCGGATCCATACCGGGATCCATACCGGGATCTGTTCCGGGGTCAATTCCCGGTCCCTTGGATTCCATGCATACGCCAATGTCAATCCCAACCCCTAATAATGATTTTTCAGGCGTTAACTCATCTGTTTCCACTGGCCCTGGTTCCATTGGATTTTCGTACTACTCTACTGCCCGAAGGGACTCTTCAACATTTGATAATTTCTCTCCCTCTGTGTACTCCAATCGGTACCAGTCTTCATCTTCTTATGTTGCACCGTCTCAAGTCGAACGGAGTCGCAGTTATTCGCATTGGGCACCTAACGGGTTCACTGCATCTCCACCACCTTCAGCAGGGTCTGAGGTGGGTCCTCAAAGGTCGCTGCTGAGTTCGATGATTGCCCAAAGTCAAAGAGGCGGAACCACACAAAACTCGCGGCAGACAACAACTGCCCCGATACAACAACAATCACAGCAGCAGCAGCAACCACAACAGCAATCACAACCACAACAACAACAGCCACAACAGCAACCACAACAACAGCAACAGCAGCAACCACAACAACTACAACAGCCACAACAGCAACAGCAGCACTCTCAATACCATAACCAACAACAACACTTGTATCAGCATAATTACCCCGCTGAACCAATTTTGGAAGCTCGTCGATCGGTGGATCAGCGCTGGCATCATGAAACTATGGCCTCACCTCCTCGGTGTGACGAGCTAACTCATTGTAAATTCTCTCCGCGGATTCTACGAGGGCTCACACGGCCACCTCATAATAAGGTTTTCCATTTTGCGGGGTGTGAGGCTCAGACGGTTTTGTCCATGATGTCGGTTGTTTTAACTAAGCTAATTTCCCTGAATGATGAGCATCAGAATAATCTCAGGCAACAACAAAGTCCGAAGTCCCACTCTGCTCCTGGCGCTAATAATCCACTCCCTCTAGGTTACAACGGGGAGAAGTTCAAGAGCTCTCTTTTGGGTTTTCATGGATCCAATGTCCCCGGAATAGGAATCGAGGCCTACCTTTCTCGCATTTTGAAGTACTGTCCAATGACACCAGACGTTTTTCTGGCATTACTCGTGTATTTTGATAGGATTGCAGAGCGCGGGTTGACGTTAAGTTCGGACAACACGCGTTCGCTCTTCATGCTGGACAGTTTTAATATCCATCGGTTGATAATCGCAGGAATGACCGTAGCTTCTAAGTTTTTTAGCGACATCTTTTACAAGAGTTCTCGGTATGCTAAAGTGGGCGGACTTCCGGTAGAAGAGTTGAACAGTCTTGAATTGCAGTTCATACTTCTGCTAGATTTTAAACTGATGGTGCAAGTGGAGGAGTTACAGAAATACGCCGATTTCATTTTGAATTACAATGAAGCTGTAGGCCATAATTGATATTATTTATTCCTGCATGAAATGTGTATGCGCCAAGTATCGATGTTCTCTCTGCCTACCAACCGGAAAGTTTGTTTAGCGAGTAAAAGTTAGATAGCCATCGAGTATCTACCGTAATCTGTAGGAGGTTTAGTCTGACCTGAGCACATTCTAACCATAAATAATTATTTGTGCCGCGTATGCCAGCGCATGTGCCAGCGCGTATACCAGTCAGGCTATTGCCGGTAGTGAATTTAAGATTAAGACATTATTCCAGGATTCTAGTGAGAAAGTTACCAGAATGAAATGGTAAGATCAAATACTTAGGCGCAATGCATAGCCATGCCTTTAATTCGGGAAAATATATAAATCACCCCGTATGTGCACCGATATTTCGTAACAGTCTCAAGGTAGAAAGGCTGCGAACAATACATCACACTTATAACCCGCACTAGCCATTCATTTCAATTCTAGTCAACATGCTTTCAATTGTTTCTACCGCTGCAATTCTCTTGCTTCAGCATTTGACTCAATGGTGCTAGTCTGCGCATAAAAACACACAGATCATGGCTCCCAGAGGTAATATCACAATGTGCGACAAATGTGCGACAAATGTGCGACGGATTTTTAGCGTTATATATATATTGAACAAATAGGCAATGGATGGCAGCTCCACAACATCTATACACAGCCGCTTAGTTGGATACCCCACGTTTCAGCGTGCAGTCGAGGATGGAACGATTACCGGAGCAGGAACCCGAACACCCGAGCAGATTAAAAGATAATCAGTAAACCAAACGTGCACAGCCGACAACAGCATGTCATATCATAAACTGTGCACAGTATGTATGTAGATTTATGTTATTAAGTTGCAGAGCAACCAGCCTGCTTGACTGCTCAATAATAATTTAAAACAGAGCTTAACGGAAGCGGCGGGCCTCACGCTCAGACTCCATGAGACAGAGGATGTCATCCTCACGAACGGGGCCCTTGACGTTACGGACGATGCTGCGGCTCTCGTCGTCGATGAACTCGACACGAACCTGAGTGACACCACCGCGCGAACCAGTGCGGCCGAGAACCTTTGTGACCTTAGCGAGCTTGATCGGGGCCTTGGAATCCATTTTGTAATATGTGTTGGTGAATGATGGAAAATTTGGGCAGCTCCAGGATAGTGCGGATCATCCCACACGTGAGACACAACTTACGGCTAACACTGAAAAGTTTGTGTGTGCCATATCTGTGAGTGATGTTTCGATTACAAAGCCCTCAGCCCTAAAGCCATAGCGCTCTGGACTCCCGGTCGGGATCTGGGTTGGTGTTCGTGCAGGAAAGACGGTTTGACTCATTAAAGAAATGGAACTTGTAAGCCACCTCGACGACAAGCTTCTCTTCGCTGTTCCTAAGAAAGGAAGGCTTGCGGAATCTTGTGCCAAGCTCCTCCTCGGAGCCGATATCAAGTTCCGCAGGTCAAACCGCCTTGACATTGCCCTTTCCACCAACCTCCCCGTTGCCCTGGTTTTCCTTCCTGCGGCTGATATCCCTGTGTTCGTGGCTGAGGGCCGCTGTACGCTGGGTATTACTGGAATTGACCAGGTCCGCGAATCTGCCGTCGAGTGCGAGGATCTGCTCGATCTGCAGTTCGGACAGTGCAAGCTGCAGGTCCAGGTCCCCGAGAACGGCTCGATCAGGGACCCCAAGGAGCTCATTGGCAAGACCATTGTCACCTCCTTCACTACTTTGACCGACCAGTACTTCCGCAAGCTCGAGGGCAAGGCCGAAAACGAGAAGCTTTCCACCAAGATCAAGTTTGTCGGTGGCTCGGTCGAGGCTGCTGTCGCTCTCGGCGTGGGTGACGCCATTGTTGACCTTGTAGAGAGTGGCGAGACTATGCGTGCTGCCGGTCTTACTGCTATCGACACTGTTCTTGATACCAGTGCCCGTCTCATCGGGTCCAAGCAGGATCCCAACCCCGAGCTCACTACCTTGTTGCGCAAGCGTATTGAGGGTGTTGTTGCCTCCAACCTATTCGTTCTTTGTAACTATAATATCCACCGCGATAACCTCAAGAAGGTGCTCAAGGTTACTCCGGGTAGGAGAGCAGCCACTGTCTCTCCTCTGGACAATGAGGACTGGGTGGCCGTGTCCAGCATGGTCGAAAAGAAGCAGATTGCGCAGGTTATGGACAGTCTTACCGCTTCTGGTGCCGAGGACATTCTGGTTATTGGCCTAGAGAACTGCCGTGTGTAATCTATATATCGCTTACTCGGGACGTGCTGCTCGGTGTATTTGGGCAGCCTACCAAAATGCTATGATCCTGCAATGAGATGTAGTGATACTGCCATGAATCAGGTGTTTGCTATCCTTCCATGTGCCGCAGATGCACTGCAACAAGTGTACGTAAAACTGTCATCTGCCATGCGTGCAACGGTCCTGCAATACTCTGAACTATTCAGCTGACTACACCACCAACGGGCCGTATGATGCTACCATGCCACTGCTGTGGCTGTAGGAGTCGCATGGTAATAGCATATGCTGTACTGAGTGCACGATTATAACCTATGCTGTACTGAGTGCACGGTTATAACCTATGTTGTACGGAGTGCACGGTTATAGCCTATTCTGTACGGAGTCGCACGATAATAACTTATTCTGTACGATGCACGGCTATAGTCTATGCTGTACGGTGCACGGTGATAGCCTATGCTGTACGGTGCAGGGTAATAGCCTATTCTGTACGGAGCCTACACCGCACTACAACAAAATAATAGCCAATGAATGCAATGGACACATCACCACACCATCGCATATAATTCCATAGCTATAACGTATTGATTCAACCAAACATAACTCACCGGGCACACTGCATCCTTAACGGTATTTATGCCTAGACTCAACGGAGGTATGGGTATGTTCCGCTTCGTGACATTCAACATATGTGGGATCAAAGGAGTTCTGAGCAGATGTGCGCAGTGGGTGCCTGAAAGAACCTTCAACTCCATGTTCAATGCGTTGGAGGGGGACGTTATATGCCTGCAGGAGACGAAGCTGCAGTCTGCCGACATCAGCAGGGACATGGTAATTGTGCCCGAGTTCAACGCCTTTTTCACTTGTTCCACCGGCAGGAAAGGCTATTCCGGGGTCGCCATATACGTGAGAAACACAATTCGAGTACTACACGCAGAAGAGGGGCTGAGTGGATGGCTGGGCTGCAATGGAAAAACATACAGAGAATCCCCATATTTCCCTGCCAGTATCTACCCGGAAACGCTCACTGCCAGGGAGGGACGGATGCTGGACGAGCAGGGGCGGGTACTGACCGTGGATCTCGGCGCCTGCGTGGTAATTGGCGTGTATTGCCCGGCAAACTCCCAGGGAAACATGCAAGAATACAGAGACCAGTTCTTCGATCTGCTGGACTGGCGAGTACATCAGCTACAGAAGCATGGCCGCGAGGTCGTGGTGATGGGGGATCTGAACGTGGCCAGAGAACCGCAGGACTCTGCGCCTTTGCGCGAAGAGCTGGTGAAACAGAAGGTGCAGATCGACAAGGAGGAATGGATGTACGGCAGCGTTGCGCGTGCTGCAGTCAACAATTGGGTCAAGAGCGGGTTCCAGGACACTTCGCGCCTGTTCCACCCTCTGCGAACAGACATGTTCACATGCTGGGACCAGTCCAAGTCGTGTCGGCCTGCAAACTTCGGCTCGCGAATCGACTACATCCTCGCGAGTGAGAATTTGGAATGCGTGGGGGCCGACATATTACCTGATCTGGTGGGGTCAGACCATTGCCCGGTGTACGCCGAGTTCAACTTAACCGGGATCGAGCCACAGGGCGCCAATGCATTGCCGTGGCTGGGCAAAACGCTGAAAAACAGATGGCCTCTCCAGATCCATGAATTTTTCAAGCTGCGCGGTACCCCCAAACAGCCAGCCGAAAAGACCACTAAACAGAGCACAATGAAGCACATAGAACAAGAGCATTTAAAACAAGAGCCTGGAAAACAGGAGCCTGGAAAACAAGAACCTGGAACACAGGCAGGAATAGATGAACCCGAGGAGAAACCTGGCCTAGAGGCCGCAGGACAATCAGAAAACAGCATCTCGTCACCAAGCACGGTGGCATTCAGACATACGGCCTCATCACACGCCTCAATAAAGCAATCAGGAAGAGTGACGAAGAATGCCAATAAACCAGCGGCACGCCAGCCCTCAATTACTCATATGCTCTCCAACAAGCCGGCCAGTGTGCCCAACTGCCAGCACGGGACACCCTGTGTGCTGAAGAGGAGCTCTAAGCCACCGAGGAAAGGAGAGTATTTTTGGGTATGTCCCCGGCCGAATGGTGGCAAATTGAACAATAGTGGCGAATTCCAGTGCAAAACCTTTATCTGGACTTCGGACTTGCACAGCTAAGGCCGTGGGATGGGCTGGGATGCATAGTTACTGCATAACAGTGCGGTCACGTGCGCAGTTTGCACAAAACCGTAAAATATTCCACACCACACATTCATCCATATCACCATGTCGGTTCGTGCACAGTTCGATAATTCCAATGAGGTGGGCGTTTTCGCGAAACTCACTAACTCCTATGCATTAATTGGTATTTCCGGTTCGCAGAACTTCTACTCTTCTTTCGAGAGCCGCTTGGGCGGCAAGATTCCCCTGTGCCAGACCACCATCGATGGCAACCGCATTGTTGGCAGACTTACCGCCGGTAATAGAAGAGGTTTGTTGGTGCCGGTAAACACCAGCGACCAGGAGCTCCAGCACATTCGCAACACACTTCCCGACGAGATCAAGGTGCAACGAGTCGAGGAGAGGCTCAGTGCATTGGGCAACGTCATCTGCTGCAACGACCACGTTGCTCTCGTCCACCCGGACATCGAGCGTGAGACCGAGGAGATCATTTCTGACGTGCTGGGTGTCGAGGTGTTCCGTCAAACCATTGCTGGCAACACCCTCGTCGGCTCCTTTGCTACCATAACCAATGTGGGTGGCCTTGTGCACCCCCAGACCTCCGTGGAAGACCAGGAGGAGCTTTCTTCCTTGCTCCAGGTCCCTCTTGTGGCTGGTACCGTGAACAGGGGCTCTGCCGTTGTCGGTGGTGGCCTTGTTGCTAATGACTGGGTTGCTGTCGTGGGCTATGATACCACTGCTCCCGAGCTCCACGTTGTCGAGAGCATCTTCGGCCTGAACAACGAGGTTCCCGACCAGGACGTTCTCATCGAGAACTATTATTAGATTGTATGCATTGTGCAGTGTGACTTTTAGCTTGTCTTATACTTGTGCAGCTAACATTGTAGTTTATTACATCTTGGTAGTTTTGCAATTTATTTAGATAAATTTATCCACCAATTGTAACAGTACCGCGGGCAATAACATCACCTAGCTATGAACCTCTAACCACACTGTGGTACACTGATCGAGCAGTTTATGCTGCATCAGTTAGCTATAGTAAACCAATGCATTACGGCTAACACCACATCGTAGATTCGTACTGTATCATAGCTAATACTGGATGATAGATACTACTGTAGTATAGTTAAGGCTACTTCATAGTTTGGTGTTATTACCGAGACACTGGAGATATAAAGCAGCCAGAATAGAGGTTGTCGTGTTGCAATAGCGACTGTCGTTGCTCGTGCTGTACTACATAATGTACAGTGTATTTCTGGCAGTATTAACCGATACGTAAACGCGATTCGCTCTAAGGCTATTTGAGGGCTTTGTGGCTGCACGCTATCAGTATAGTTGCGGGATATACAGCTCACGATCTCTGACAACCAATCATGCACTGATCTATTTATGAACATGTATTATATCATGGTACAGCTTATATTTGACACGATGCGCTAAACCCCGTTATCGTATCTTTATAACCTGCATTCTGGGCCCGTATGCTCGCTCGCATTGTGCGGTATGTGGGCATGTATGGCTTAGTGTGGGGAAGGGTAACTTAGGCTTGACCTTCACCCGATGGATTTTTGGGGTTTCGACCGTTCACACCGCTCGCTGCGGCTGGATTCGCTGGAAAGAATCCTGGATTTCCCACAGGGGGACGATATAAACCGTCTAGGATCGGTTGTTCCCCCCATTATAGGCAGCACGCCGCTGACCGCGCAGGAGATCGAGGTGCTGACTGCTTTAGCACATGGAGCTAGCAACAACCCCCAAATTTACCAAGGGCCGTTGATGGAGACACTCAAAAATGTACTACTATCGTCTCCCGAGCTCTCCCTGCGTGTCCCTGCTGATTTTTCGTATTCCGCAATGGACGTCTACTTTCAGCGTGTCGGCTCGTGTCCTACGCGCAGTATTGCCAAATCGCTGACCTCATTTTTCTTGCAGTGTGGTAATACTGAAATTGTGTTCATGTTTTTGAATAAATTTCAGCACGTCTGGCCTAGCTGCACGCCTGCCACCGTTGTTGCTATGTTGGGTTCGTTATTGGGCGTCTTAGAGGGCATCATCAAAGCTGGCGAACCCAGTGCCGTGAACATCCACTTCATCAAGCAGGTGCATCAATTCTGTGAGCCTGATTTTCTGGCCTCTGCCCATGCAAAGCTTTCCGAAAGCGGCAACAGTAGCGTGTCGATTGCTCAGCTACGCGTTGATGTGGCCGAAGTGTCGGCATTTTACGCTCCTGTAGCCTCGGAAGCCGAGCTCGCTTACTTGACCGAGCTGGCGGTCTTGCAATGGGAAAGGCTGGAAAGCAGCCACGAGTTCCACAACAGGGCTGATCTCGACGAATCTCTGTTGATCGAGGGTGCCATGCTGGCCTACCTCAAGGTTTTGCGCCATGCTTTTGCTTCCAACCAGGCCAGACTGGATGTCATTATGCCCACCGTCTTGCGTGCTCTGGGAGATCCTACCCTGGAACACCCTGATTTGGTCGTAATGGTTGCTGAAGTCGCGGCTGAAGTCATTGGTGACGATGACCAGCGCTTCTTCATGATACTGGAGATGCTCCCGGAGTTCTTCGGTGGTTTGGCGCCTTCTATTGCTTATCACAGTGCCCGACAGTTCGCGAATACTTTTAAAACCCATTTTACCACTGAGTCGAGCCATGTCAAAGTTCTGTACACCATTTCCAACAAGCTCAATGCCGAGGAATTCGGCGTGTACGCAACTGCCCATGGGGACTTAGAAGCTGTCGCAGTCGTGAGTGCTTTATTGTCGGCTCTAATGGCGTTTGTGGTCGCATTCAACAGCCACGAGTTAGCGGGCCTGCTTTTTACATTGCTGGACCAGAAGTTTGGAGTGATTAACGACCAGGTCGATGCACAGATTATCGAGACTTGGGGACTGTTGTCGCAGTACCTCACAAAAGAAAAATTCGGGGAGCTGCTTGAACAGCTAGTGCAGGCCACCAAACCAGACAATCCCAAGATTTTGCAGGCAATCAAGAATGCAAGGATTTCTATTGCCAACAAGTGTAACGATAGCTTGCTTTATCTCGAGCATTTGCTCAACCTTCTGATTATCATGGGCGATCCTACCTACTCCTCTCTCGCAAATGGTGTATTTGCACCGCTGGCGGTTTTGGTTTCGAAGCAGAATCCTGACTTCCACAAAGACGCCAAGCTCCAAGAAACGTCACGGAATGCATGGTTCAGTTTGGCATCTATGGGCTTCACTATCGATACATTGGGGCCTGAGGAGCTGCGCGATCTGAGTACCATTGCTAAATGGACCCCACCGTTGGTAAGTGAGGCCTCGGTGAGCCGGGTTGATAGCGACATTCAGCTCAATCCGGTGCTCTTCAGAGGAACCAATAGCGAGGTACTAAAGATTCAGAAAATTGCCCTATCCAAAGTGGATTCGCGGATTGTTCCTCACAACTTGCCCGCAAAGACCATGTTCATGGCTGCTACTTTACTGTTAGAGGGCCTGAGAACCAGAGCCGGCGTTATTTCCTGTCTACCGCATTACTTTTTGGAAACAGACTTCGCCTCTGGAGATGGATACAGCCAAATGTACCACCTCGTAACTTACTTGGCTCACCAGTATGTGAGAGCGGTGGGAAACGATACTGCATACACTCTTGCTGATATTTCTTTAGAGGTAAAGCAATTGCTGGTATTGGCTTGCCACCGTTTGGAAAGCGTGCGTAGGATAGCAACCGAACTAGTTTCTCTGGTGATTTCAAAGGTCCCTGCCGCTATGTGCCAGAACGAAACTCTTTTTGCGCTGTTCGACTGCGTGACACTACTAGGTGACTCGATCAATAATGCTATTGAAGATGAGTATAGCCCGAAAGCTGTGTTTTTCTCGCGCACGTCGGACGTTACTTTGGAACTCAGCGACAATTTGGATGTTCGCAAGCAGGCGCTTAATGCATTTGAAGAGGCATCCCGTGGTTGGATAGCTGTAATCTCTAGGAAGCTCGGCCCGGAATTGAAGTCGCGTGTGTGCACTTATATTGGTAATAGCAATAATTCCGGTAGAGGCAGAAAGTTTGCTCTAAAAATTCTTTCGTCTGACGATGCTAGCGATGACTTCATGTCTCAGTACTTGTTGTTGAACCAGTATGACATGCACGTTAGCAGCGAATCCGTTAACGATGTAATTCGCCGGTTGCAGAGTGTCGGCACCCTAAAAGAACTGAACGACGCCTACTTGGCTTCAGCCCAATTTATCAGAGGCGAAGTGTTGGATCATACGGTTGTAATTGCTCAGGAAAGTGTTAAAGCTTCATTCAGAATTTTCACTGATGCTGCCATCAGTGCTGGAATGGTGTACTGGTTGCATATAAGCCGGCACCAGCCTACGCTTAGGCCTGTGATCATCAATGAAGTCACTGAGCAGTGTATTTTGACTGCCAATAATAAATGTGGTGTGTTCAGTCGTGAACTCGATGAGGTGATGCCGTTGTGGTCGGAGATGGAATATGGCCCTACCAATAAAAAGGCAATTGATCGTCATGAGCACGCTATTAAGGAATTGTTTGCACCACATTCCCGGTTACTGACCGAGGTTCTGCGCAGCAGCTTCCACGATTCAGTCTTGCTAAGTCCACTGTATGTGCCTATGTTCACCAGATTGGCCTTCTCGTGGTTAAATGCATTGGTAAGTCATGGCTCTTTGCATTCTGAAGCCCGGAATTTGCGATACCAAATCCTGGATTTTGTAATGGAAATTGTTACTACTTTGCAGTTGCTGGCAAAATCGATGGTAGCACTGAAACCCATTACTATGAAATTGGAAAGGGAGATTTATAGAGCGGGCTTATCTTGGTTTGCGCAGCCCGTGTGCCAGTGGCCATATGGTTCCAATAGTAGAAGTGAGTCTTTATCGTTACATCTGATCCGGAAAACACTAGCATTCACTTCACGAGCTAAAACTGCCGAGGCTGGCCTTCTTAGTGAATTCTTGGCGCAGGAGTTCAATAAATTGAGCACTTGGCATGACCCGTTGGGTAATGCAGTCACTAAGTTGCCTACTCGTGGATTTAGTATTCATGAGTTGCAATTGTGCTGGACGATTAACCCCATTTTAATCGTAAGGATTGCCCAAACCTGGCAGCTCACTACTGCACATGAACAGCGGTGGATACAAGAAGTAATCGAGCAGAACCCACTGACATTTGTGAAGTGCGAAGAAGCACTCCACATTTATCTGGATAACCGTGAAACCGTCAATACTGACTTGAGTGTCATTTATTGGACTCAGGTCAGCCCCATTGCTTCAATTAACCTTCTCTCCCCGCGGTTTGGCCGTAATATGGCGATAACTCAGCTCGCGTTACGGTCTCTTCAGTCGCATCCTATTACGAAGTGTTTCTTCTACGTGCCACAGATCGTCCAACAGTTACGGCACGATCAGTCGGGATGGGTAGAAGAGTATATCTTGGAAGCTGCGAAGTTTTCCCAAAAGTTTGCTCACCAGATCATCTGGAACATTATGGCAAATATGTATAACGATGATGATGGAACTGTTCCTAATGAAATGAAACCCAAGTTAGATATGGTCCTGGAGAAAATGAAGGGTCACTTCACTTCCGAAGAGAAGGAATACTATGAAACCGAGTTCAAGTTTTTCTCGGAGGTAACTGGTATTTCTGGAAAACTCAAACCGTACATCAAGCGATCGAAGCCCGAGAAGAAGGCCAAAATCGATGAAGAAATGGCAAAAATAAATGTTCCCCATGGTGTGTACCTTCCTTCCCACCCTGATGGTACAGTTATTGACATTGATAGGCTCAGCGGAAAGCCGTTGCAGTCACATGCTAAAGCACCGTTCATGGCAACTTTCAAACTGCAGGCCGATGTGGAGGAAACAGATGATCGTGACGAGTTTGCAGTGAAAACAGCTACCGCTGAAATTTGGCAAAGTGCTATTTTCAAGGTTGGTGATGATTGTCGCCAAGATGTATTGGCCTTACAGGTAATCAGCGTGTTCCAAAGTATTTTCAATTACTGTGGTTTGGACGTGTTTGTGTTCCCCTACAAGGTCACTGCAACTGCTGCCGGCCGTGGTATTATTGATGTACTACCCAATTCGATCTCCCGTGACATGCTCGGCAGGGAGGCTGTGAATGGATTGGACCAGTGGTTTAGGTCGAAGTATGGTGGACCTGAAAGCATTGATTTCCAGCGGGCTCGGTTAAATTTCGTTAAATCAATGGCTGCATACTCTGTTATTTCATACCTGATTCAGTTCAAGGACAGACACAATGGTAACATTATGTATGATGCTGATGGTCACGTTATCCACATTGATTTTGGATTCTGTTTCGACATTGTTCCCGGTGGTGTGAAGTTCGAAGCTGCGCCGTTCAAGCTTACCAAGGAAATGGTTCAAGTGATGGGTGGATCGTCTAAAGCTATGCCCTATAAATGGTTCGAAGAATTGTGTGTACGTGCATTTTTGGCTAGCCGAGTGTTTGCTGATGATATCTGTCGGGTTGTGGAACCAATGCTTGAAAGTGGGCTTCCTTGTTTCAAGGGACATACCATCAAGCGGATGCGAGAAAGGTTTGCGTTGCAGAAGACAGAGGCAGAAGCAGCTCACTTCATGCGTTCGCTTGTTGCTAAGAGCCATGAATCAAACTATACCAAGGGATATGATGAGTTCCAGCGTATCACCAACGGTATTCCCCATTAATGTAAATAAATATTACTATCTGTATCATAAAAACATAATGCTTTGCAAATGCATCTGCGAGTATAATGTTTAATAAAATTAACTAATGCATTCGACTTAGAATTTTAGTATAATGATTGGTTAACACGCGATACTTCTGTGATATAGATATGGAACTTTAGAGGTTGTATCTTATTTTACGTCTATTCTATTTACTTTTTTTGGACGATGTTTGTTTGATTCGCCTAAATTATGGCCTCTAATTGGAAAATGTATAAAGATAAAGAAACCTGCCAGTAAGTTGTTGTTTTGTATATCTACAATTTGGGGCTGGGATGGCTATGTGATATACCTACGTGTATGATATGTGCGGTCATTATTTCTAGCATATGCATACCATCTTATATTGGCTACTATTTGAAAGCATCATATTATGCGACAATTTGTGGCGAACAGTACTGGAACTTCATTCATATGTTGTGTTATATGCTTGATTGTAGATTTTGATGTGTCTTTACGGAAATATCTTAGTCTAGAAGCTATTAATCAAAATTTCGAATCTAGCAGATATATATACAGTGAGTAAGTTAAACTGGACAATATCATGTGAAGATAAGGTACCTATGTATATACTATGTATTTAAGAGTATTATAAACGTTCAGGTGTGACCAGGGTGTTCAAATATGAGCATCCAGACTGTTCAATGGTGCGGTGTCAAACTGTGGTCAGTAATGCATTTGATCATCTGTTAAACCTAATATGACTTGGTCAAACCAGAAAGTGTCCTCCTTCCTGTAAAATTGTATTGTATGCTTAAAGATAATAATAAATGTATGCTCGTGGATGCTAATATTCGTAACCCAATGAAGGCGCCTGCTCAAAAGCGGGTGACTGTGGTGGTTTCATTATTGGTCCCTGCTTCAATATCGGCGTATTATGGAACATTGGCGTTTGATTCAATGTTGGTGTTTGATTTAATGTTGGTGTTTGATGCGGTGAGTCATTAAGTACTGGAGATTGACTTGGGGTGTTCTTCCTGCCTTTTGGCCGGCCTCTTGGCCTAGGGCTCTTAGGTATTCCTGAACTGATAGCACCCTCGCATATTTCTCTCAGTCTATGTCTCTGCATCGCATCTTGGCGGTTAAATGCTTTACCACATGGACATACAAACGGCTTGGAGTTACTATGGCATCGTTCATGTCGTCGCAGATCGTGTGGTCTAACAAAATTTGCATCACAAAGCTTGCAGACGTAAGGTCGGTCACATAAATGTGTTTGGATATGTGATCGGAGGTTGTAGGTGCGTTTGAACAGCCGCTGGCAGTTCGGGAATAAGCAAATAAAAACTCCTTCCGTCTCTGTGGTTCCTACATACTCTTCCACCACACCATCGGGCAAACAAGACTTGCGTTTTTGCTTTGGCTTTCGCTGCTGCTCGATAATCGCTTCGCTATCTTCGGAGTGAGGTAATGTGACTACTGGCTGCCAGGAAAATGTATCACTCTCTGGATCAGGAGAGACTGACGAGGCCTCACTCAATGCAGGGCTTAGCTCTGGTCCACTATGAGGGAACTCTGGTAGCATTAGCGGCTGACTTTCGGATACTGCGGCATCACCAGCTGCGATGTAAGGAGACACAGACTGTTTAGGTAGAGGTGGTAACAGATATGGAGAATGTGAGTTAGCTGCAGATTGAATCTGGCCTGGCGACGAATTGGGAAGAAGTGGGAAATCCTGTTCAGGTCTAATACGCGAAATACTCGATTTTGGCCTATGGTGACCGAATGGATGATCGAACGGATGGCTGATGCCCAGCATATCTAGATTGGGACGGCGAGTCGGCTGAGCAGGCACTGGCCGCTGGGGGGAAGAGTCGAGCCGTTGGGGAGAAGAAGGCGGAGAAGAAGGAATGTCGCCAAAATCAGGCATCGAATAAGCGTGTTGTTGCTGCTGCTGCGATTGTGGCTGCTGATCCGTATCCAGATCATCAGGAAGAAGAGGAGGCTCTGAGTCTAAATCCTCATTATAGTTGTGTAGCTTCATTGCTGGCATAAAATATGAAGGACCAGGGGGGGCCGGAGGAGCACTGAAGGGCAGATCATTGTTATCGTTTATTCCATTAGAGATCCCAAGTTCGCTGATCCCTAGGAAGTTGTTGTCAATTTCGGATTCGTAGTTTGCGATGTCTGAATAGTACGGATCAAAGTCTGTATTTGGAATCTGGACCGCGTCGGGACCGTCCGAATCGAATTGATTGCTTTTAGCATAATACGACTCCGGGTAAGACGGATAGGAGCCGAATAAGGGACCCATTTTGTCAGTACAATATGGTTTGTGTGATGGTGATGCTGCTTGTTTAAGATCGGTTTGAGGTTTACGAGGGCTGATTGCTGACCATAAACACAAACATGGTTCCCAAAGTGGATATCTGTAAACAGTGGGTTTGGGTGAAGCAACAGCCGGCAGCGCCAACGACCGTGCATTGAATTGATCGGCACTACTTCCTCACGTTGGGTCACATTACTTCGATATGAGTTAACGATATCATGGTTCCTGGAAGATGGGCCAACGTTGGGATATTAGTAAGCTTTCGGATCTGGGGTATTACACGTGATATACGTAGTGGTAAACGTGGGTTCTTATTTGTCCAACCGAACTAGTCCACAAAAATACATTATGTATCGTGCTGCTATTCGCCAGGCTTCGCTGGCTGCTCGTGTTTCGGCCCGTTGTGCCAAGAAAACTGCTGCTACCCGCACCTTCGCTACTCTGCAGCGCCAAATTTCGGCAGTTCCCAGCAGAAGTAATGCTAGCCTACTCCGTTCGCCTCGCTTCAACTCACTGGGAGCGGTGCGCACATATGCCGAGACGGTGAAGGTCCCCGAAATGGCTGAATCGATTTCTGAAGGAACCCTCAAGGAGTTCACAAAGCAGCTCGGTGAGTTTGTTGCTCAGGACGAGGAGATCGCAAGTATCGAGACCGATAAGATTGACGTTGCCGTGAATGCCCCTGTTTCGGGAACGATCACTGAATTCCTGGCCCAGCCGGATGATACTGTGGAAGTTGGCCAGGACCTTTTGCGTATCGAGCCGGGTGAGGCTCCCAAACAGGATGCCCCCAAGAAGGAGGCCCCCAAGAAGGAGGAAGAGGCTCCCAAACAGGAAACCCCCAAGAAGGAGGACACATCTGCTGCTCCCCCTAAGTCAGAACCTAAGCCGGCTCCTAAGTCAGAGCCTAAGCCGGCCCCCAAGTCGGAGCCGAAGCCGGCCCAGTCGGAGCCCACCTCTTTCAGCCGCTCAGAGACCAACGTCAAGATGAACCGCATGCGTCTGCGCATTGCTGAGCGTCTGAAGGAGTCTCAGAATACCGCTGCTTCGCTCACTACCTTTAACGAGGTTGATATGAGTGCCTTGCTCAACATGCGCAAGCTTTACAAGGACGAGATCATCAAGAAGAAGGGCATCAAGTTCGGCTTCATGGGCCTGTTCTCCAAGGCTAGCACTCTGGCTATGAAGGAATGGCCTGCTGTGAACGCCTCTATTGTGGGTGAGAACATCGTCTATCGCGATTATGTCGATATCTCGGTTGCAGTTGCGACTCCCAAGGGTCTGGTTACCCCGGTCATCCGCAACGCTGAGAGCCGCGACGTACTTGGCATCGAGCAGGAACTTACCTCCCTTAGCGCCAAGGCTCGCGACGGTAAGCTCACTTTGGAGGACATGACTGGCGGCACTTTCACTATCTCCAACGGTGGCGTGTTCGGCAGCTTGATGGGCACTCCTATCATCAACATGCCCCAGTGTGCTGTCCTCGGTCTCCACGGCGTCAAGGAGCGCCCGGTTGCCGTTAACGGTCAAGTGGAGATCCGCCCCATGATGTACCTGGCCTTGACTTACGATCACCGTATCGTCGATGGTCGTGAAGCCGTCAGCTTCTTGAGAACTGTCAAGGAGCTTATTGAGGACCCCAGGAAGATGCTTCTTTAGATCAGCATGTAGATTCCATAGAGTACGGCAATGATACAGCACGCTAATAGAATAGCGGGTATAGCAGTATTTTGATAGCTATGTATACGTAGAAAGCACACCGCATAAGCAGCTTATAATTATTATTTCGAGTTTTGCAAGAAAAGAAGTGTACGGTTGGCTGTCGTTCGAGACGAAGTCGCAGCACCACCTGGTCGTTTCCTGCTTTGTGACGAGTATATCCAGATTTTGCACTATAGCGTGGTTATCTGGCCCCATAAAGGTTCAGCTTAAGCCCACTGACTTGCACTAAACGGCATTCATTAACAACAAGGGCCCAGCCGCAAGTTTAACTGGCTACGATAGTCAGACGGGAGTCATACTGGCAACACTGGTCCTTTAGAAGTACTATAATCTTACCGATAAGACTGATATCTGGATATCCACGCACTCTAGTAATTCACCGTCTATAATCATTCTTGGCATACACTGCATGCTGGTAACACACTGTATATTAGCACGATCATACGGGCGTATTCTGATCGCACACTTACCATATACGATATTACAATGACTTTACGATGGCAACATGCTACTGTTCATGCACTTCCGTGAACTGGAAAAATGGGCATTTATCGAATACCTCACAATTACTGAAGCTGTTCATGCATTGATCATTTACAGATAGATGTACACCGGCCACGTAATAGCACTGCTCATGGCCGTAACTGATGCAACCTCTATATACGCAGTTCCGCAATGTCGCTCCAGAACAGCGCTAGCTTCTCACTCGAGTACGACAGGTAGTCGAATTCATCCACTTCCTCCAACTCTAAATTATTAGGGGACTGGCCGAGCTCGTAGTGCGGGTTTTTTTCCAAATAGCCCTCTCTGATTTCCTGGTCTGTTTCAGCGGGCGTCTGAATGATTCCCCACATAGCCCACGACATGCTAACTGCTGGCCTGTAATCACGAATCTGTTCCAAAAGCTGCTCTGTTTCCGCATCCATGACCTCTTCATCGAACTCCTGGGCCCCGTATTCCACATAGCTCTGCACAAACCGTCGCTGTTCCTCCATGGTGGGATACCTGTCGGTCCACACGTGGTGGGGCTTCGTTGGATGGTGGTAGTCGCTCATCCACTCACAGAAATGGTTCGCAATATCGTATGCACGCACGTTGGGGCCCGAATATTCAAAATCGATGACCACCAACTGGCGATGTTCATATTGTGGCCGGAGCAGGGGCGACCCTTTCGGGGGATCGAGCCGCAGAATGTTGCCATATTGGGTATCGTTGTGGCAGAAAACCTGCGATAGATGCGGGTACTTAGTTTCTAAGTACCGTCTGTACTGGGAAACTGTATCGAGAAGCTGCTTGAACTCTGGCTTGTGCACGACTCGCTGGATAGTCCCCGGTACCTTCAGTTCTAGCTTTCGCAGCTGCTCGTGTGCCGCTGGTGCCCATTTCGTGAAGTTACTCCATAAGCAGCATTCAACACCTTCATCAGCAAGCGGGATGTTGGCGTGCAGGTCTTGCATCCGCTTGGCAATCTGCATGCTCGTCTCTTTATTTCGGAAATCCTCCTTCGTCAAGGGCTGAGCATTCAGATACTGTTCAAATCTGCCATTTTTGAATGTTCCAAGAAGACGTGGGCCAATGTTGTGCCTTGTTAGCTCTGCAACTGTCTGCAGCTCCTGTTCTCTGTCAATTAGAATGCCTACCTGCGGGCCGTATACCCTCAGCAGCAGACCCGGTGGAAGACGGTGATGGTAAGAACGGCCTGCGTACTCCCGTTTCACCATTTCCTTGACGTACTGTGGTGGCTTAACGGCGTAAACCGAGTTTGTAAGGGCACCGTTGATTTTCACCATGTCAAGGTCCCCAGCCATGTCGGTAGAAACCAGAGACCATCCTGGGATGCGCAGAGAGTGGACCAGTCTAATCACATCTTGACGGAAATAGTCTGTGGGGAGATGGTCGTCGAGGAACTCGTCGGTGTGAGGAATGTCTTCCTCATCATGGGATGTACTACTGCTAGCACTATGGAGGCTATCTGTGGAACGCCGTCGGACTAACCGGGCGCGGGATCGAGGCAGCATGAGATCCGGAAATTTACTGGGGTGAAGGCTGTGCTTGGAAAGAGCTGCGGGGTGTAGTAGGCCGGATTTGGTAGGCCAGAATCGGCGGTGCGAATGGGTTAGGAAACTGATAAGGTAGCTAACCCAATGGGAGCATGTGCGGGAATGAGCATGTGGGGGAGCACTCTGGGCAATTAACAAGCACTCAGGTGATTATCTAGTGTATATGACGGTTGGGTGTTTTATTCACGCAGCAGCCTCGCAGTTGAATTGCCTAAGGCTCGGTGCCTCCTAACACATTTCAACCTCAACCCCCAAGTTACTCATATTATACTCGTTGTGTTGAGTAGTGTTAGGGTCATGTTCACCAGTCCTAAATCGTTCGTTGATTCCCCGTTTTTTGTGAGCCTATCCAAGCATAAATTGGAGAATGCAAAGCTGTCGGATCTTCCAATTCCACTAAAGGGTCTTATAAGTACCCCACGTGCCCCCGAGAGGGTCCCAGCACTCCGACTAGCCCATGAAAGCTTCAACGCCCAAGCACATACCACTAAGCCCCTCGAATTTGAGGTGCCTGGAGTTGTTGTTAATGTAAACACAATTGAGCAGTTCAAAGATGTCGATAAGCTCGCTATGCTCCGAGAAGAGACCAATAAGCTGTATACTGATATCACTGCAGGAAAAGCACTAGAAGACCCGGCTTTGCTGTCTAAATTCATGCTTCTCACGTTTGCAGACCTCAAAAAATATAAGTTCTACTATTGGGTTATGTTTCCTACGTTCAAATGGACCTCTCGAATAGTAGAAAGTGAGCGTGAGCCGTCGCCAGAGCTTGATAGGCTTATGGGTCAGTGCACGCTCCCAGTCGTTCAAATTCGCAATGGTGAAATCGCACGGTTAAGTTTGGATGAATCGCATGTTGAGCTTGGTGTGTGTGATTTCGGTAGTCTCGGTGCCTCGTTGCCTAGCTATATCCAGAACTTGGCTGTCCTCCTGAGGCATCACCAGGTGAAAACAGCTGACATTTACATCTATCGACTTAGCGGGGGTAGTAAGTGGATAAAGCTCGAGGTTGGTTCGTTTAGCCCGGAGCAATTGGCCGGCGAGAGTAGTCAAGGATGGGAACGCAATGCTCAGAACAAGCTCGTGCCTAAACTGACAGACCTTTCAAGCCTGATGAACCCTCTGCAGCTCGCAAACGAAGCTGTAGATCTTAACCTCAAACTCATGAAATGGCGGGCTGCCCCTCAGATCGATCTTGACAGCATTGCTAATGCTAAATGTCTGCTGCTGGGTGCCGGAACCTTGGGAAGCTATATATCTCGCGGCCTTATGGCATGGGGTGTGAAACATATCACATTTGTTGACAATGGCACTGTCTCATACTCGAATCCAGTAAGGCAACCGCTCTATACGCACGATGATTGCATCGATCACGCACCCAAAGCCGAAACAGCTGCTAAAGCCCTCAAGCAAATATTCCCTGGGGTTACTAGCAGTGGGCACACATTGGAAATCCCTATGGTTGGTCATTCCATCACTAATGCCCAGCGCCAGCAGCAAGACCATGATAAGCTCGCAGAACTGATCGCTGATCACGATGTTGTATTCCTACTAATGGACAGTCGCGAGTCACGGTGGCTCCCAACAGTCATCAGCTCTGCGTTGAATAAGATTGCAATCAATGTGGCGCTTGGATTCGACTCTTACTTGGCAATGCGACATGGAATAAACAGAAATCTTGGATGCTACTTCTGTAACGACATTGTGGCTCCTGCAGACAGCATTTCTCGGCAAACACTCGACCAGATGTGCACAGTGACGCGCCCTGGATGTGCCATGATTGCCTCTGGATATGCTATCGAGCTTCTTGCTAGGATATTCCAACACCCAGATCGTGGTGAGGCGCCAAATGACGCAGACACGGTCCTTGGGCCGGTTACACATCAACTTAGGGGATACTTAAGCTCTCAGGAGACACTGAAGGTATGGGGGCCAGCTTTTCCGAGCTGTTCAGCATGCGGCCCTGCAGTAGAATTATGGAAACAACATGGGTGGAAGTTCGTGGAGAGAGTCATGAATGATCCTAGCTACTTGGCTGAATGTAGTGGATTATTGGACTTGCAGAGGCAAACAGAGGATTTGGTGTTGGATTCCGATGATGGGTTGGAGTAGCACACTTTGACTGCACTTAAATGCATTACTAGCAGTCTTCATTGACTATTTATTATATAGCACCTTCGCAATAATCGGTGTTCAGATGCTAAGTATATTGGTTTGCCGGTTATGTTTGTACACTTAGATAACAGATATATACCAGTACTATTAGCAATTATCTTCCAAGTCCCCACTCGAGGAGGTGTGTAACGCCGTTCTGTGCATTATGTGTCCATGCTCCTGAGATTTTGTCTAATTGGAAGCGACGTTGTACCCCCATATATAACAGATGATTCTATCAAATAATTAAACTGATGGCCTCTGTAAAAAATGAGTATTTAACATAAAATGTAAGTATATTATGAATCTTATTTTTTCATATATAAATAATTCATCTGCTAACCGATCTACCTGGGCTGTGTGTGATCAAACCTATTTCTAGCCCCATTATGGTTCCTTCATCTGTGCTCAATATTCATGTCGATTTCTATAGCATTAAGTTGTAATGTTATAGCTCTAAATATATACTCCTTTTATAAAAGGTAGTACATTTAATATATTGTTTGGACTTGTCAGAAGATTTTAAAGCTGTCGTGCTTCATTGGTATATGAAAACACGATGATGATACAACTTATGTAGTACTATCTCTGGATTTGCATGATGCTTGGAAAATGATTCTGACTTTCCCGTGTAGAGGTAAATAAACGATAAACGGCGGTAATGCACGACTCGACCCAATAGCCTACAAGTTATATATTATGCATGCTGTAAGCCGTATCATACTACTATACATTTGATTTATGAAAAATACTATTATTCCAATATATATGTGTTATCTATATTTTTCTAAATGCCTAGACTTATAACTTAACTTCAGCTCTCCTATTCTTACCTAGTGCTCTGCTTGTGCAGGGTTGTGAATGTCCAAAATAGCATACATTCAGCCATGCATATGCATTATATGAGGTTAGGAACCCTACCTATTCATTGTTAACGGCAACAACGTTGAATCAACTAAAAGAATAGATCATATACAATTACTAGTGATAAATATATTAGTTAGTTGTCGAGGTATGTGCTTCGTCTACTAGCTAGTGTGACCCCATAACGATTTTGGACGGTGCGGCCTGTATCCTAGACCTCAATATAATTAACGAAATAAACTATCAGTAACTCACGAAATGCGGTCATTTAGTAGATTCACATGCCACACGTAACGCATTCTGTATCCGCATCTAGCCTAAGTCGGTATATACTGTATAGCAATACTAATGTACACAAATGTTGAGAATTCAAGAGAAAAAACTACGTTTCTGTTTGTTTGTTTGTCTGTTTGTTTGTTTTACCTTAAGAGTTTTAGGTTATTGCAAACAGAACAGCATAGCTCAGCCAACCCCGCTGAAAAACCGCCGTGGGCAGATATCATCTGAACCAGCTGCGAATAAATTGCTTGGGAAATCAAAAGACTACTGTGGTTAATTTCACCTATATTTGTAAAATTGGAATCAAGAAGTTTCCTCCATATTGGGTTGGAGGGATTAAGAGTTTCACTTATGATTTCCGCATGTCTGAATTTTTGTTCATCCGGTTTAGCTGCTGAAGGAGCCGATAATATTCCGAAACTACAGTAATGGCCTGGGCCATAGAAAGCTCTGGCGCTACTAATGAAAACACCCGTAAGATACTTTCTGGTGAGATTTTGTACCTGAGTATACAGAGAAAGATCACGTCATTTGTGGTGTAAGCTGGATGCATGTTGATTCGGGTGATCTCAAGTGTCTTCAGATTGTACGAATAATCTATTATTGGGAATTGTCCATCTTATATAAATTCCCGAGCCAGTGCTAGTCCTACAGAGAGTTTTTAATACTCTCCGAGACCATAAGCAGCACCCAAGCTGGCCATTTCTAAGGCCTCTTCGTCAGTTTGCCTTGGGGTTATCTTAAGTAACTTGGTTAGGCTGGTTGGATATAGGCTGTATGGTTTACAAATAATGAGGGTCCTACGAAAGTCCTCCAGAGGATTTCCGGTCAAATATTTCTCCATGATTTTGACGAATTTATTCATTGATGTTGGAATGCTTTCCTTTTCACCACAGCAGAACGATTTTAGAAACATCTGGCGAGCTAAATTAAGCTTATTATAGAATACTGTGTAGTTTTGTGCACAATTCTCCATGGAAAACTTAATAAGATGGTCTATGTCCTCATATACATCCCTGTCGATAAGGATTAATGGCATGATGATACTGTGAGTGATGCTAAACCATTGCTTAACATCATATAGTTTATCCTCGGCTAAAAGGGACTTGAGTTCCACAACAAATCGTTGTGACATCTTAACGTAGAATACTGAGATAAGGACTTGGAACTGGTCCCGATGAGTCACATCACTGAGTTTTGCGGATTTTCCGTCGTATCCGATCATTTTAAGCACTCAGGGTGACAGATTCTTGCAAAATATGTTAGGAAATCCACCCTTATCAGCATAGTAAGTCCTTAACTTCTCTGTACTGGGCATCTGTGATGGCAGCATCACTCGAGGTGCAAGCCACCCACCAGTGGACGTAAGAGGTGGACGCCAGCGTTGAGAGCACATTGTTTATAATAAATAATTCTACCCTTTTTAAGCCACTATACTCTCTGATCTAAAAAGCTTAGCACTAATAATGGTATTTTGAGGAATTGGGGACTTGAACTTTTATATGTCACGGTGATGTTTCAACTCTGTACAATCTATTGTCATGAGAATCTATTCAAACATAGACGCACGTAGATAGCACATAAATATCTCGTATAATGTGCATATAATAATACAATATATTTTTTAGTCACACGGCTTCAGATCTAAGTATAGAGCAAAGTTAAAATATTTGACAGCACATTGCATGGTCCATACCTGAGATCTACAGTGACACTGATTAAATGTAGAGTTGTAAATACCCACCGCTTCTTGTAAAAGTATTAAGGTATCAAGCAGTGGCACTCATCCGTTTGTAAGGAATATCTTCCAATTTGAAGTGATATTCAAGACAAGGCTATAGTTATTCAATGGCGCAGTATTTTATTTATATCTATGTAGCTGAAAACCATCGGCACAGAGACCCATAAGTTGCATCAAACAGACAGGGTTAGAAGCGCTCACTAATTCACATTTATCTAACCGCCAGCTTGAGCCAAAGGCTAAGATATTTTAATAGGGGTAAGTCGTGTTCATGTAGTGAAAACAGTATCGTGTGTAGCACAATGGCATGTGCTCGGTGACTACTTACGCTTAGCGCTGCTTCATAGTCTGGGGTCAGTCCATAGAACAGGTCATGGAGCCACAGCCCAAACGGGCCAAATTGGTGGACGATGATGACCATTCAGATAGCGAAGAGCCAGTCCGTGCCCCTGCAGGCAAAAGGGAAAGCGCATATAACCAAGTCATAAAGCATGAAGACGGTAACCCCGGGGAGGAAGGTACCAAAGGCGAGGAAGACAAAAACGACGAAGAAAACAAAAACGACGAGGAGGAAGAAGACACAGAACGGTTGAAAACCACGTTTGAATTCCAAGGAAAGCAATACACGTACAAGGAACGACCTGGTGCCGTGGAAGAACGTGACGGTCGCATAGAATTCCGTGTCGTGCACAACAACGGATCGCGTGAGTCATTCTTGATCCTGACTGGTTTGAAGAACATTTTCCAGAAGCAATTACCGAAAATGCCCCGTGAATATATTAGCAGACTCGTCTACGACCGCAACCATGTGTCAATAGCCGTGGTCCGCAAGCCACTTACGGTGGTGGGTGGCATCGCGTACCGGCCGTTCGAGTCGCACAAGTTCGCTGAAATCGTGTTCTGTGCGATCTCGTCGACCGAACAAGTGCGTGGCTATGGTGCCCACCTGATGAACCATCTGAAAGACTACGTCCGCAACACCTCTTCCATTGAGCACTTCCTCACCTATGCAGACAACTACGCCATTGGCTACTTCAAAAAGCAGGGGTTCACGAAGACTATTTCGCTGCCCCGGGAGATCTGGATGGGCTACATCAAAGATTACGAAGGAGGCACATTGATGCAGTGCACGATGGTGCCCCGAATCCGGTATCTTGACGGATCGAAGATCCTATTTCTGCAGAAAGAAGCAATAAACGACCAGATAAAGAAGCGTCACGAGCAGTTTTCACTGACCAGGCAGGGACCACGCAAAGGGCTTCAGATTTTCAAGCAGAACGAAAACAACCCAGATTTCCACGGTATCGATCCGCTGGAAATCCCCGGAATCAAGGCAACAGGGTGGACGGCCGAGCTGGACTCGCTAGCCCGGAAGCCCAAGCGGAGAGGAGAGTATGGTGTGATGCAACAACTACTCACCGAGATGCGGAGCCATCCAGCTGCGTGGCCGTTCATGGCACCAGTGAGTAAGGATGACGTCCCTGACTATTACGACCTGATTGCAGAGCCCATGGATCTGGGAACGATGGAACAGAAACTGGAGAAGGACCAGTACGACTCGATCAATGCGTTTTTGTACGACACTCATCTCATAATAGACAACTGCCGCAAGTACAACAGCGATTCCACGACATACTACAAGAATGCGACTAGGCTGGAGAAGTTCTTCAACCAGAAGCTCAGAGAATACCCTGAGTATGAGCACCTGGCCGATTAGGTGGAATATCCGCAGCACCCATGTGACTAGTTTTCAAGATGAAACTCCAGGGGTATCGAAGAATGCACATGAGCTGATTCGCTTACCCATTCACATGTCGAAGGGAGAAAGCGTTTGTGGGCTTGGCAATTCTCACAGCTCTCTAGACATACGAGATTTCCTAGAGCCTCTTTTTAATGTGTGAAGTAAATGGCTAATGCAGCGAGGTTCCGGAACCATCAAGTAACATTAAGCTAAGATATAATAGTATTGCCATATATACGGAAGTCGATCTGCGCTGGTCGATCAGAAACCATTCTCGACAACAGGGAGTCGTTTTTGATATTGGCCACGGTCGGGTGTGCTAGCTGCCTCTTTTCGCGGCGGTATTCAACTGGTGCATCCTGTTGACGCCCTGCGATCAAGAGTCGAAGACAATGCTAGAATGTTTGCTATTGCCTATCCGCACACTTATTATATATTATCAATACCAACTAATGCATGCAACATGTTCAGTATCTGCATATACATTCTAGTAAAAACCTGCACTTGCCCGCTAATGCAGCCATCTACGGCACTTAGTGCTCCCATTATACTGTAATTATGGAGTGTTCCACCGTATAGTTATGCGGAACCTCATTTTACGTACTTAATAACATTACGATTGACATATACAGCGTTAGCAATGCAATTGGGCAATCAGTAAAGTGCCAATGCAGTAGACTTCAGCGAGTGCAATTCACGGCTCAGTCATTGCAACTGATCCGTGGCTTGACCAGTAGCTTATCCTGCAGCTTAGCCTATGACTTGGCACCAAGCACTGCACTGAGAGCTGAGTTTACCACTGCTTAACTGGAAGTACTAAGCATGGTAGCTTAACGCTGCGGTTCAGCACTGCGATTCAGCACTGCACTTCATCGCTACGATTTCGCACTGCGGTTTAACATTGGTTTAGCACTGCAGCTCAGAATGAACAAAACTAAGCTAATGGCTCGTCTTCCTTGGGCATACGCTCGACAGCAGCCGCAAGCTCTTCATTGGTGTACAACTGGAAGCCGTCCTTGGTAACTCTGGCCAGCTGCACGTTCTGAGCCTCGAGCTTCTCCTCCATGACCTGTTTTAGTACCTTGAGCAGCAGAGCCTCGGCCTCCTCCATGCTCATGTTCGAGTGGTACTTCTGCTGCAACTCAGCCTGCGCACCCTCGCTACCCGAGCCAATTGCCTTCGCCTCGTATCTGTAGAAAGTGCCTGTGGGCTCGGTGTGGTAGAGCTGGGGGCCCAGCCGGTCGTCCCAGCCAGCAATGAGCAGAGCCACACCGAACGGACGCGACATCACCCGTTCCTGGCCCTCGCCACTCTCGCCAAACCGCAGCGCCAAATCACACATACTCTGCGTGACGGTCTCGACGCTGATCGGCTCGTCGAAGCTGAAATCGTGGCTGGTAGCCTCCACTCGAGCATGGTCAATCATGGTGCGTGCGTCGGCAGTCAGACCGCTCATGGCGCAGCCAATATGCTTGTCAATTTCCTCAATCTTCTCTATGCTTCCGCTCTCCAGCAGCTTGGACGTCATGCGCTTCTCCACGCCAAGTAGAACGCCTTCGTGTGTTTTGATGCCCACGGCTGTGGACCCGAGCTTGATGGCCTCAAGGGAGTATTCCACTTGGAAAAGACGTCCTTCGGGGGAAAACGTGGACACTCCACGGTCATACTCGCTTCTGGTTAAGAACATGTTTGGTCAGTGGCGGTCTACGATGTGGTGTGCTCACAACTGCCCAGCCCGCACCCACACCACACACCCCAGTCAAACATCCCAGTGCCAAGCACCAGGGTCCACACCTATTTTACTTAGTGATTTTGATATATGGTTATACTACTATGCATAGACTAATGTAGAAATATAATCATGTACGTGGTAGCACAAATAGCCTGCGGTGTACAGCTACGGTTTACAGCCATGGTTTACACAACGGCTTACACCACGGTTTACAGTCACGGTTACAGTTCAATTTAGACTAGTCGCATTGAGTAATTGTTTATGGCTGTTCCTGTAAAGTGACTCTTGCTGTTTAACTATGAGTCGTAAATTCCTAGGTTGGTTCAGATTAGATGTCAATACGTTGTTTATTCTCCCCATTAGAGGCACATCCCACATTTGCAGATCTACGCTAATATACATTTATATAAACTGCTTTTCACCACCATTCAATACTCTGTATAGGCTTATTTTAATGTCGATCTACGTTTTAATATATGTCTGTTACGCAGCCTGTTTAACGTCCATAGCTAGGTTGTTGGGAATAACTAAGCCAGTTCAATAGAACTATGTTAGTCGTACTAGTTTTCGTTTTCCACAATAACAATAGTATATAACAACTAGATGTTACTACTTTTTCACTTGTTGAGGTGCATCGATGGCTATATTTTGTACACGATCAATGTATATGCAATATCACCGTAAGTAGCCGTAAGCCGGCACATCAACACAATTTAAGATATTTATATTCACGCCAAACGCAGTCACAATTTTCATATCATAGAGATTGACTGTACGGTGCTACTATGAGTCCGGGTGATGTGGACTGCATCGTAATCCCTGCCCAACAACACGATGGGAGAAGGTTCGCAGCTTGATGCGGCATCTCCGTGCAAATGGAGACACCTGTTTGCGTATCCCACATTTCAGACGATGGGGCTTGATCCCAACAACCCCGAGGAAATCACGTACTTATGCGGCAATTCCCTCGGGTTGATGCCCCACGCTGCCAAAACCGCGGTGGGGGCCGAACTGGACACCTGGGCAGCCCGTGGCGTGATTGGCCATCATGCCCGCACGGATGGACGTGATCCTTGGGTTACAAATGACGAGAGCGTGGCACAGAGGCTGGCCAGTCTTGTTTTTGGGTGCCTGCCTCACGAGATCTCATACACTGGCACGCTCACCGCCAATCTGAATGCTCTGCTGCAGGCGTTCTACCGTCCAACTGCCCAAAGATACAAACTGCTATGTGAGGCTAAGGCATTTCCCTCGGATATCTACAGTTTCCAGAACCAGGTGAGGCTGCACGGCTACGATCCCAAGGATGCACTTGTTCTGATCGAACCGTTGGCGGGAGAGGATGTCATTCCCACTGAAAGGATTGTGGAGATCATCAAGGAGCATGGCGACTCTCTTGCTTTAGTGTGTTTGCCTGGCATCCAGTTTTACTCAGGCCAGTACTTCGACATACCGACAATCACGCGGGTGACCAAGGAGGTGGGTGCGATTTCCGGTTGGGACTTGGCGCATGCATCTGGAAACGTTCCGCTATACCTCCATGATTGGGGGATTGACTTTGCGGTGTTTTGTTCGTACAAGTACCTAAACTGTGGGCCGGGCAACCTTGGCGGGCTGTTCGTGCACGAGGAAACCGCTGACAAGTACCAAAAGGAACCCCGACCTGCCGGTTGGTGGGGCGTTGATGTGGAAACCAGGTTTGACATGAAGCCCGAGTTCGTGCCTGCGAAAGGCGCACGCGGGTTTGCCCAGAGCAACGTCAGCCTGTTCGGTCCTCCCTGCATGCATGCCAGCTTGGATATATTCGAGCAGGCAGGTGGAGTTGCTGGCCTGGTTGCCCGGAGCCGCAGCTTGACCGGGTTCCTGGCCAGCAAGCTTAAGAGATCTAAACACTACGGAACCGTGTTCCGCATTATGACGGACAAGCTGCCTGAGACTGAGCGTGGGTGCCAAATTTCTATTGCATTCAATGACTCCCACCCGATCATGGACGAGGTCAATCGCCAGCTGATGGAGCGCGGGATTATCGGTGATGAGAGGAAACCCAGCGTCATTCGCCTGGCACCAAACCCACTGTATAACACGCACGAGGAGGTAGAGTTCGCTACAAATGCTTTTAATGATATTCTAGATAAGATATGTATCTAATGCTAAACACTTCGGATGGAAACGCCCGGGCCTTTTGAATTAATGCTGGGTGCCTCCAAGTCGTCATCCCCGTTCTCACCGTAGTGGCCAGTCCATCCCTTTGATCGCAAAAACGTATAAAAACGCTCATCTTCGGTTGCAAGATCGTCATCGTTTCTATTAGGAATGAAAAACCAAGTTATTACGATCCCGACCACCCCAATGATGGCCGAGATAATAAACACCCATCGGGTACCGAGGTTTTTCTGGATAGGATGGAACACCTGGGTGCCCACAGCACCACCAGCCTTGCCGACAGCTGCCGAAAGTCCGTACAATGAGCCTCTTACCGGGGTTGCATACAACTCGGTAGAAAGCAGACCCATCATATCGCCCGGCCCCATGTTGCCAAAACTGTTGAAGATGCCGTAGAACACAATGAAAAGAGGTAGGATCTTGCGGATTTGGTCGAACGCACACCCCAGAATCAACCCAAACACCAGGTAACCGGCGAAGCCGATGATCAATGTGTACTTTCGGCCGATCCAGTCGCAGGTGAACGCGCCGACTATCACGCCGGGAATGGCAATAGCGCCGACTAGCAATTGCCATTCTGCCACACTCTTGATATCGCTCTCATTGGCAGCACTCTCGATAATCAGCCCACTCCAAATACCGCTGCCAAAACTCACCCAGTCATAAACGAACCAGGCCCCGCAGGTGCCGATAAGAGGCCGCCAGTAGAACTGGAGGATGCGCAGCCACGGGATGTCCCAATTGACGAACCTCGTACGGGCAAACATCGTATTTTTAGTGGTCTTCCATCGGAAATAGAAGATGAAAGCAGGCCAGATGCAGCCAATGCCGAAACAGGTTCGCCAGATAGTGCTTAAATGGTTCGGCCCACCGGCCGCGGACCACACAATTAGAAACACCACGAAACAGAAGGGTCCGCCCAGAGCCAGGGGCAGGTTTGTGACCAGGATAAATGCTCTGCCGCGCTTCCTTATGCTTCCATTGGCAGCTTCTGCAGCGGTCGAGCTCGAAGTTGGGTACTCTCCGGCAGAGCCGAACCCAATGACACCACGCATTACCACAATCATCCAGAACATACCCGTGGTAGTAGTTCCGTGGGCGGCCGTGGCCAGAATGCCACCCACTACCATGCAGAGAGTAGTCATGACCATTGCTGATTTCCTGCCCATGATATCGCAGGACGCTCCGACGACGATCATGCCTATAATCTCACCTATCAGCAGAGAGTTTGACACTCGAGTAGACATCGTAGAGGTGTATGCTTTGGGGTATTCCCGGTCAAAGACGAGGTTGATGGGGGACATTAAATTATTGAAGTACCCGTCGCACATCAGTGCCACGCCGGCACATAGCACACCAATACGAGCCTTAAAGCTCTTGTCTAGAACGCGAGGCGATGTTTTAATTTCAGTCGAAGACATACTATTTTACTACTAATTAAACTCTGGCTTTATACTATGCATTAGTTCGCACGTGGGAAGGATATATGCAAGTCCCGTGGGGAAGGGGCAGGGAACAACGATAGATTAACCACACGTGGAGACATCGAGCACGTTTTCCCTGGGTCTGCATGTCTCCTTAACGGATTAACTACGCCAAAAGTGCTCTAAAACTAGCGGTTTTTGGGCGCACTCTGCTAAGTTAAGCGGGTGCAGCCGTAATACACCGCGGATAAATTATAGCTGCTCTACAGCGTGTAGTTGCGGGTATGACTGTAGTTGCATATAGATTAGTACCCTTGCACACCCGAACCAGCGATCGCCCGCAATCACATGAACCTCGACAGTACCGCTTGCCGTCATATAGATGCAGATACATGAAATATCCCAATGCTTTGCCATGCATTATACGGCACAAACAGGCACGACACCAATACTCATTTAACTTACAATATATAGTACATACCCAAACCACCGCCTGTTATCAAAATCGTACCATAACCCACACTACCAGGGTCCTTAAACCACAGTACAGATTCCATTACTACCCATGTCAGCACAAGGCAAGACTGCATACGTTATCATTCATAAACCCACATCTACACAATCGATGGCATCTATGTGAAATATGACTACTTCGCACTGCTAGTATGCTGCGGTGAAAACCTGGATTTAAATTTTTCAAAAAGCTATAATTTTTCATGCAGATAGCCAGTGCAAATGGATAGGTTTGCACGTGTATATATACACTAACAAGGCTGTGGTAGTGGCCTTCGTGCAGATTCCACAAAAAAAGTAATAATATGGTCTAAATTTAATCGGCTATAATTTATATATACAGACTCAGAATGCCAGCTTTTACATTTTATGGTATGCTGCGGTAGGATATGGATTGGCCTGTACGGCCTAGGGAATCGTTAGAATGAACGGATCTGTAGACGTACAATATACCTACCGTACTTCATTTATATGCCTCATAATGGCTTTCTATATCTGCTCCAGTATTTGATACATAAAATATTAGGCGCCCACGACAAGCACAATGTGCTTTTACCTGGGGTCGTCGAGCCGTGATACTGCTACTGCGCAACTGGATTTGTGTGAACGGGAATGGACAAGCTGAAGTGTAGTTTATATATACAGACTTAAAATGCCAGCTTATACATTGTAAGGTATGTTGCGTTATGTAGGATATGAATTGGCTTGTACGGCCTACGGATTCGTTAGAATGAACGGATCGGTAGACATACAATATACCTACCGTACTTCATTTATACGTCTCATCATTACTTTCTCTAGCATATATCTGCTCCAATATTTGATACATAAAATATTAGGCACCCACGACAAGCGCAATGTGCTTTTACCTGGGGTCGTGGAGCCGTGATACTGCTACTATGCTACTGGATTTGTACGAACAGGGATGGACAAACTAAAGTGTAGTTTATGAATACAGACTTAAAATGTCAGAATTTACATTGGATAGTATGCTATACTCCGTATGTTGAAAATTGAGTGATGTGGGCTACGTCTTGTACGGATTATGCAGATTAAGAGGAAACAGATATCCAATGATCTATACATCTACTACCCTTAAAACTCTTTTGGTGTATTTCAATACTGTAAAATACGTGCTCTAGCAAATATTGTAGCTCCACGACAAGCGCAATGTGCTTTTACCTGGGGTCGTCGAGCCGTGATACCGCTACTGCGCAACTGGATTTATGTGAACCGGCATGGACAAACCGAAGTGTAGTTTATATATAAAGACTCAGAATGTCAGTTTTTAAATTGGGTGGTATGCTACACTCCATACACTGAAAATTGAGTGGTGTGAGCCACGTCTTCAACATATTGTGTGGATCGGCGGGAAACAGATAACCAGTGATCTATACCTCTACGACCATTAACACTTTGTTGGTGTACTTCAATACTGTAAAATACGTGCTCTAGAAAATATTACCGCTCCACGGCAAGCACAATGTGCTTTTACCTGGGGTCGTCGAGCCGTGATACCGCTACTGCGCAACTGGATCTGTATGAACAGGAATGGACAGACCAAAGTGTAGTTTATGTATACAGACTTAAAATGTCAGATTTTACATTGTATAGCATGCTATACTCCGTATGTTGAAAATTGAGTGGGGTGAGCTACGTCTTCAACAGATTGTGTGGATCGGCGGGAATCAGATAACCAACGATCTATACCTCGACTACCATTATGACTCTGTTGGTAGATTTATATATAGTCCAATATGTGTTTTACCGAATATTGTAGCTCCACGACAAGCAGAATGTGCTTTTACCTGGGGTCGTCGAGCCGTGATACCGCTACTGCGCAACTGGATTTGTGTGAACCGGCATGGACAAACCGAAGTGTAGTTTATATATAAAGACTCAGAATGTCAGGTTTTAAATTGGGTGGTATGCTATACTCTGTGTATTGAAAATTGACTGGTGTGATCCACGTCTTCAGCAGATAGTGTGGATCGGCGGGAAACAGATAACCAGTGATCTATACCTCTACTACCCTCAAAACTTTGTTGGTGTATTTCAATACTGTAAAATACGTGCTCTAGCAAATATTACCCCTCCACAGCAAGCACAATATGCTTTTACCTGGGGTCGCCGAGCCGTGATACTGCTACTACGCTACTGGATTTGTATGAACAGGAATGAACAAACTAAAGTGTAGTTTATATATACAGACTCAGAATGCCAGCTTTTACATTGTATAGCATGTTACACTCCATATAATGAAAATTGAGTGGTGTAAGCCACGTTTTCAACAGATTGTGTGGATCGGCGGGAAATAGATAATCTATGATCTATACCTCGACTACCCTTATGACTCTGTTGGTAGATTTAAATATACTCCAATATGTGTTTCACCAAATATTGTAGCTCCACGACAAGCAGAATGTGCTTTTACCTGGGGTCACCGAGCCGTGATACTGCTACTACGCTACTGGATTTGCACGAACAGGGATGGACAAACTGAAGTGTAGTTTACATATACAGACTTAAAATGCCAGCTTTTACATTGGATGGTATGCTATACTCTGTATATTGAAAATTGAGTGGTGTGAGCCACGTCTTCAACAGATTGTGTGGATCGGCGTGAATCAGATAACCAATGATCTATACCTCGACTACCATTATGACTCTGTTGGTAGATTTATATATACTCCAATATGTGTTTCACCAAATATCACCGCCCCACGGCAAGCGCAATGTGCTTTTACCTGGGGTCGTCGAGCCGTGATACCGCTACTGCGCAACTGGATTTGTGTGAACCGGCATGGACAAACCGAAGTGTAGTTTATATATAAAGACTCAGAATGTCAGGTTTTAAATTGGGTGGTATGCTATACTCTGTGTATTGAAAATTGACTGGTGTGAGCCACGTCTTCAACAGATTGTGTGGATCGGCGGGAAACAGATAACCTATGATCTATACCTCTACGACCCTTACCACTTTGTTGGTGTATTTCAATACTGTAAAATACGTGCTCTAGCAAATATTGTAGCTCCACGACAAGCGCAATGTGCTTTTACCTGGGGTTGTCGAGCCGTGATACTGCTACTACGGAACTGGATTTGTGTGAACGGGCATGGACAAACTGAAGTGTAGTTTATATATATAGACTTTAAATGACAGATTTTACATTTTATGGTATGCTGCGTTACGCAGGATATGAATTGGCTTGTACGGCCTACGTATTCGTTAGAATGAACGGATCGGTAGACATACACTATACCTAACGTACTTCATTTACACGCCTCATCACTACTTTCTCTAGCATATATCTGCTCCAGTATTTGATACACAGAATATTAGGCACCCATGACAAGCGCAATGTGCTTTTACCTGGGGTCGTCGAGCCGTGATACTGCTACTACGCAACTGGATTTGTGTGAACGGGCATGGACAAAGTGAAGTGTAGTTTACATATACAGACTTAAAATGCGAGCTTTTACATTGTGTGGTATGCAATACTCCGTATACTGAAAATTGAGTGGTGTAAGCCACGTCTTGTACGGATTATGCAGATTAAGAGGAAATAGATATCCAATGATCTATACCTCTACTTCCCTCAAAACTTTGTTGGTGGATTTCAATACTATACAATACGCGCTCTAGCAAATATTACAGCTCCACGACAAGCACAATATGCTTTTACCTGGGGTCGTCGAGCCGTGATACCGCTACTACGCAACTGGATTTGTATGAACGGGCATAGACAAACTGAAGTGTGGTTTATATATACAGACTCAGAATGCCAGTTTTTACATTTTATGGCATGCTATACTCCGTATACTGAAAATTGAGTGGTGTGAGCCACGTCTTCAACAGATTGTGTGGATCGGCGGGAATCAGATAACCAACGATCTATACCTCAACTACCCTTTAAACTCTTCTAGTAGATTTAAATACCGCACAATACGCGCTCTAGCAAATATTACCGCTCCACAGCAAGCACAATATGCTTTTACCTGGGGTCGCCGAGCCGTGATACCGCTACTACGCTACTGGATTTGTATGAACAGAAATGGACAAACTACAGTGTAGTTCATATATACAGACTTTAAATGTCAGATTTTACATTGGATAGTATGCTATACTCCGTATACTGAAAATTGAGTGGTGTGAGCCACGTTTTCAACAGATTGTGTGGACCGGCGGGAAACAGATAATCTATGATCTATACCTCGACTACCCTTATGACTCTGTTGGTAGATTTAAATATACTCTAATATGTGTTTCACCAAATATTGTAGCTCCACGACAAGCAGAATGTGCTTTTACCTGGGGTCGTCGAGCCGTGATACTGCTACCACGGAACAGGATTTGTGTGAACGGGAATGGACAAACTGAAGTGTAGTTTACATATACAGACTTAAAATGCCAGCTTTTACATTGTATAGCATGTTACACTCCATATAATGAAAATTGAGTGGTGTAAGCCACGTCTTCAACTGATTGTGTGGATCGGCGGGAAACAGATAACCAACGATCTATACCTCTGCTACCATTAAAACTCTGTTGGAGTATTTCAATACTGTATAATATGTGATTTACCGAATATTACTGCCCCACGGCAAGCACAATGTGCTTTTACCTGTGGTCGCCGAGCCGTGATACCGCTACTGCGCAACTGGATTGCGTATTTCTGATTCAAGCGTATAGTTTATATCTATGGAAATAAAATTATTTATCATGTCTATCTATATTCTAAGTTGAGTAATGGGGATGCGTCAACGGATTGTGTTTATCGGCAGGAGATAGCCGATCTACACCTGAATCACCTTCAGTCTGCTATGTGCATACGCGCTCTACATCCCATGACATTACCTGGGAGTACTGCCATAAAACATTTCGTTGCAATGTCTGGCAGTGTACCGGTTACCACAACATATTATGTGCGTGTACTAGTAACTGCAGCTCTGCACCAACAACATATATATACCAAAAAGGCTGTAGTGGCCTTTATGGAGTTATCCACGGTGAAAACCTGGTTCTAAGTTTCTCAAAAAAGCATAATTTTTCATGCAGAGAGCTAGTGCAAATGGATTAGACTGGCACGTGTATATTTCATTAGAACGCTAGGAGGTATATAGGCATTGAGCCGCACTCTCACTGCATGCTGCATAGTCATAACATGTGCACTGCACAGCATCCCAATAACAGCAAATATGGTCGAATGGTCTAGTTGGTTATGGCGCTAGTCTAACATCTAAAGGAGTTAGATCACTGGAGGTCCCCAGTTCGATCCTGGGTTCGATCACTTTTTGCCCTATATTTTTATATTCTACCAATATGTTTTGCACAATACGATGTGGCCAGGCGCGGCAGCAGATAATAAATTGCGTTGCATGCGACCGTCATTGCGACCGTCATTGCGCCATTACGCGGGCCGTTGAACAAGTATAGTAGCAGTACCAACGAAGACGCTTAGTAAGTATGCGTGCCCGAAGAGTAGCCGCACAAGCTCTTGGGCTGGTCGTAGTTGGCTACGGAGGATTCACCGCTGCCGTGCAGTACGAAACGGGGCGGCAGATCCAGCAGCGCAAGGATGTGGAGGACCTGACCCAGAAGTACGCCCCCATGAAAATCATGGGCCGGTACGTGAATCCATTCCCGGAATACCGGCACCAGACTCTGTTTGAGTTCGGGTTCCGCAGGATCAGCGAGCTGCTGAGCATAACCGCACCCGGCGAGGTTCCGGTGGACCCGAAGGTTTTGGAAGCGGCCCTGCCTCGCTTCACCCCTACATTCAACCATCATCTCTCTGCACATAAAATGGCTCTGACCTGGATCGGCCAGAGCTGCGCGTTGGCCCAGCTGCCGGGCGGTGTCAACGTGCTCACCGACCCGATGTTCTCCAACTACGTGGTGAGCCCGCGGGTGGGTCCGCAGCGTCTCGTTCCTGCGCCCTGCCGGGTCGCCGATCTGCCCACCCCCCAGGTGGTGCTGGTGTCCCACGATCACCAGGACCACATGGACCTGGACAGCGTGCCCGAGCTCAGCCGCACCGGCACCACCTGGGTGGTTCCGGAGGGCGTCAGCAAGCATCTTCCCGCGAACTCGCGGTGCGTGGAGATGAAGTGGTGGGACCGGATCCCGATGCCCAACACCGACCCGCGGCTGGGCTACGAGATCGCGTGCACGCCCGCGATGCACTGGTCCGGGAGGGCGCTGTACGACTCCAACACGACGCTGTGGTGCTCGTTCCTGGTTCTGCGGCACGGCAAGCCCGTGTTCTTCCACGGTGGAGACAGCGGGTACTCGCCCGACCTGTTCAAGGCGATCGGCCGGGTGTACGGCGCGGGCTGCGGGGTGGCCATGATTCCCTGCGGGGCGTACCACCCGCGCTGGCACCTGCGGGCGCAGCACATGGCCCCCCACGAGAGCCTCGCGACGATGGACGACCTGGGCGCGCGGCAGATGGTCGGGGTGCACTGGGGCACGTTTGTGATGAGCGAGGAGCCGTTCAACGAGCCGCCCAAGATGCTGCGCGAGCTCGCGGCGAACCAGAATCTGACGGGCGTGTTTGCCCCGCAGCTGGGGAAAACACTGCTGTTTGATATATAGTATATGTAGAGCGGACGTGAATGCCAATCATCGGAACGGCGTAGGCCGAGAGAAGGTTAGTGGTCGTGCGGGAGGTGGTCGTGCGGGGGTGGAACGGCCGCTGCCTGCAGTTTGAGCAGTTCCACCTTCGGCTCCCGCGAATTATGTAGTTGTGTCATCGCCTGGTACGCAAGTACCTCTACTGGTGCCCGAGCTGCACCGGCCTGGAGCCACCGGCCTGGAGCCCTAGTGGGCCTGCTGTCTGGCGTGGGCGGGAATCAGCTTGTCCTTGAGGTCCGGGCGGATCTCGAGCTCCATCTCGGTGAAGTTGAAGAGGGGCGGCAGTGGTCTATTGGGCTCCTGCGGATGCCTCCAGTTGGGCAGGGTGGTGTCCGGGTTCCGCAGCTCGTCGAAGTACGGGTGGGTGAGGACCTCTATGGCGGTGGGCCGCTTCTCGGGCGAGTACTCCAGCATGGACATGAGCAGATCAATTGCCTCCGGGGAGCCGCGGCGGAAGATGCGCGAGAGCGGGTGGGGCCTGATCTGCGGAAATCTATGTTCAGAGGTGTGGTGCGGGTTCATGGCCTTGACCTGCTCGGCGGTCGGGGTGCCCAAAACTTTAATAATTTCCACAAGCTGGTCAACTCCGTTGCCGCCCGGGAACAGCGGCTTCGCGAGCATGAGTTCTGCCATCACGCACACGCCGCTCCACACGTCAATTTTAGTGGTGTAGTTCACGGCTCCAAAAATGAGCTCGGGGGCCCGGTAGTACCGCGAGCAGATGTACGACACGTTGGGCTCGCCCCACACCAGGGCCTTGGCGCTCCCAAAATCGCACAGCTTGAGCACGCCGGTGCGGGGGTCGCACAGCAGGTTACTGGGCTTGATATCACGGTGGCAAATACCCGTCGAGTGGATGTAGGCCAGCGACCGGAACAATTGGTAGGTGAACAGCTTCACTACGATGTTGGGCATGGTCTGGCGCGCGCGCGTGAACCAAACCGCCTCCGAGTCCACCGTTCCTGGCATGAACTCTAGTACCAGGTTTAAGTAGACGTCCTCTTTCTCCGTCGAGAAGAAGTAGGCGTACAGGTTCACGATATTCACGTGCCGCACCGACCGCATGATCTCCAGCTCTCGGTTCTTGAACCGGCGGTCCTGGAGCACCCGCTTGATCGCGACCTCCTCTCCGGACGGAATTAAACGCGCCTGGAAAACTAGTCCGAACGAGCCACTGCCAATAACCTGCTGCTGCTGGTAGCGCAGTTCCACAGACTCGTCATTATCACCTCGCCGAACTTGCTGCCTCACTTCGGACATATTGGGTTCAGTGGGGCTGGTGGGGAAGGTGAAAGCAACTGGCTTACGGGTGGTGTGTATTCCTGGGCAAGGTCAACTTGGGTCTGGCTTACAGCGTGACGCAGAGGCCTACAGCGAGCTCAGACGGTATATCCACCGGACAGCAACGGCGCGCTGGACGGCTGCGAGATGGGGCAGCACACACTGGACGCGTGGGCCGGTTACCTGGGAAAATAATTACTATGTATTCTACGCTGCTAATGCGTGCACGCGGCGTGGCAGCTTCCGGTCGTGTTCACGATATAGGGGCTAGGCACGGGGTGCTAATTTGCTGTATTGATCGCGCTGTAATGGCCTGCTGGAGGTAAGGTGTTCGCGGCAGGGGTAGCGTACATCTCAGCGTATGACGTAGCCAACCACGTGAAATACGCATGCCGAGGTAAGGTACCCACACCACCGATTTTGCTCCCGTCAAGCAGCCCCTTAGTGCGGGAACGTGCTATGCCTAGAACGTGCACCGGATTCTCAGACCCGGGGCGAGGGCCATCGAGGGCTGGGGACCTGCTCGTCGCACACCTCCACACCACCAGTAGACAGCTATGCAGTACTTCGAATGGGTGTTCGGCAAGCGAATGACCCCGCAGGAGAAGCTGCGGAAGCACCAGCGCGCATTGGAGCGCACGCAGCGTGAGCTCGACAGGGAGCGCACGCGGCTGGAGACCCAGGAGAAGAAACTCATAGCGGATATCCGCAAATCCGCCAAGGACGGCCACACGTCGTCGGCGAAAGTGATGGCGAAAGACCTGGTGCGCACCAGAAACTACATCCAGAAATTCTACACCATGAAGACGCAGCTGCAGGCCATCAGCCTCAGAATACAGACCGTCAGAGGCAACCAGCAGATGACCGAAAGCATGCAGGGCGCGTCCAAGCTGCTGGGCAGTATGAACCGGCAGATGCACTTGCCCGCATTGTCCAAGATAGCCATGGACTTCGAGCGGGAAACCGATATAATGGACCAAAGACAGGAGATGATGGACGACGCTCTGGAGGATGGAATGGCTGGCGAAGAGGACGCAGATGAAGAGAGCGACGAGATTGTCGCGAAGGTCCTGGACGAGGTGGGAATTGACCTCAATCAAAAGCTTAGTACTGCTCCCTCAGGCATCCGCTCCGCGGAGACAGAGACAGACGATCTCGAGGCGAGACTTGACAGTCTAAAGAGATGAACCCATAATTCGGAGACTATTCAATGCTGTGCTTTAGTGCGTCAGTGCCCATTTTGGTGTGCCAGTCATCAGCGTTCACTGCATTAAGCGTGAGCGCTGCAGTTTAATCCCATCTACTTGCGTAAGTACTCTGTGTGCCATTTGCTCAAGTTATGTTCAAGTAGTGATTTTGAGGCACCTTGATGCCCTGAGCACGGCCAATAGGTGCCATGCTTAGACCCAATATCTCCTTGGGTGGGTCAACACGGTGTGAGCAGCACGGGTGATGCACAACATACCAGATACAACATCTCAGTAAATTTTAAGCTGTGTCGTGACTCTAGACTTCATGCGTGCAGTGTATGAACTTGAACGTGGGTAATGCTAAGTACAGCCACGCCAGATCTGAAATGCCCGACTTGCCATGTGCCACACAGGGTAGCAGATTAGTACAGACCATTGAGATAACATTGGCTCAATATGTTCGGAACATGGAGATAATTGTGGATCTTTACGGCCCGGAGAATCATCCACATTCCCATGTGCATAATTCCCATGTGCATAATTCCTGAGAGTCAATTATGGTATCCAGCGTTCTATCTTATACAAGGTACATGATCAACATCACACTATTGAAAGGGAACAGCCATTGGGTGGGTGGTGGTAGTCTGCTAATCTAGCTCGCACAATATATACATAAACAAGCCCGTTGCACGGTTATACATACTTATGCTCCTTCAGGTAGTCATATACAGCCTTGACACCTTCCTCCACGGACTGGTTGTGGGTGAGCGTGATTTCAGCATTCTCAGGACGCTCATAAGGAGCGCTGATTCCGGTGAACTCCTTGATCTCTCCGGCCCTGGCCTTCTTGTAGAGGCCCTTGGGATCGCGCTGCTCGGCGACCTCCACAGGGACATCGACAAACACCTCGACGAACGGAAGCTTGCCTGCCTCGTGGAGCTCGCGGGCCTGCTGGCGATCAGCCTTGTATGGAGAAATGAACGAGGTGATAGCAACGGTAGTGGAGTCAGCAAACAGCTTGGCCACCTCACCGATACGGCGGATGTTCTCAACACGGTCAGTCTCACTGAAACCCAAATTCTTGTTCAGGCCAAAGCGGACGTTGTCACCATCGAGACGATAGGCGTTGATGCCTTGCTGCAGAAGGTACTGCTCGAGCGCGGTAGCAATCGTGCTCTTGCCGCTGGCACTGAGTCCAGTGAACCAGATAGTGAGTCCCTTCTGCTTGGTGAACTGCGAACGCTCCTCGTGGGTCAAACCGGGGTGCCAAGTAATATTAGTTGCCATGTTGAAATATACAAGACTCACACTATGAATCAATACCCTATCCGCCAACGGTATTTTTCAGTCACCACCGATCACACAATCGCACGCCTATGCCATGCCATATCAGTAACGGGGTTTGGGCTCTATTAATCATATGATTGTGTTCACTACATTATCAGAACGTTGATGCTATCATCACGCTGAGGGACACACCTGGATATCTGTATAATATCATGCATGCATTCTTTTGTTTTTTTTGCGCACGTTCTTAAATCGCGTTTACGAGGTGTATGTAGCGCACCCTTACATACGGTATGTATGCCTGTGATGTCATTGTGTGCGTACCACCAACACCGTATGCATGCGTACTTTAATAGATGCATGCGCTGTGCATGCTATTAATACCGTTACCTAGTCACCTATAGGTATTCTGTGATACACGTGCTCGTAATGGTAACATATAAATATGAGACACTGTTTACACGTGCTATGATATACTGTACGATCCGTGCGAGCACACGTGTTATGTACCGTGTGTGAAACAGGTGTGCCTAGAATATACTACGAATACGTGGGCTATGAGTATTGTAATATAGCTACCCATGGTATGAATGATCCGTGTGCGAACATGTATCAAATAGACTATAAATTCATATATATACACTAGTTATGTCTGTCCATACATATTGGTATACATCCAGTATTTGTACTCCGTAAGAGCCAATATGCCAGGTTCTCATCCATACTGTGTTATGCTATTGATAATGCGGTATGCTACTCTGTATCCTTGGATATGCGGTAATATGCATTCTATAGGCAATGTATGTCGTGCGTGCTAAGTATGGTCAACAGTGTACACATACAATACCATGCATAGTTTTATGATAGAAGATACATTCACCCTAGTGTTACATATTTTGTACGTATTTTGTCTATACTGCTATTTATTTCTATTGTTTGTTCTTCATAAATAGCTCGTATATGTATAATACGTGTAGCTTTCAAAAGTCTAGATACCCTTCACGGCCGTGAGTATAAGAACAATTAGCAATGCTGTTGAATTCCCTAAGCGGAAGGTTCTTTTCAAACTTCTCAACCAAGTCGGGGTTACTGATGAAATCCCTACCGAAAGAAATACCATCTGCGAGACCCGATCTGATGGTTTCATCAGCACTGTCCCTCGTGTACTCCTGATTTAGTACCAGCACATTCTTAAATCGCTTACGGATCTCCTCATGGATCTGCGGCTGATCAGGGGCAGGCATGAAGCTAGAATCCGGTTTGGACTCACGAAGGGTGAGCATAGAGATATTGTGCTTCTGGAGAAGATCAGCAGCTGCAAGGAAGAGATCCCTGTAGTGGCTGTCTTTAACGCCCTGGATATCACCATTTGGCGACAAGCGAACCGAAGTACGGTCTGCACCAGCAACCTTGATCACAGCTGTTACAATCTCATCCAACAACCTCAAGCGGTTTTCAATGCTTCCACCATACTCGTCAGTGCGTTGGTTAGTTGAGTCACGAAGGAACTGATCAATGAGATAGCCATTGGCAGCGTGCACCTGGACACCGTCAAATCCAACATCTAAAGCATTACGTGCAGCAGTGACATAGTCCTGGATGGTTTGCTTTATTTCATCCTTGGTCATAGGGCGGGCCTCCTCCGGATCAAGCTTACCAGCGTATGTATGAACCATCTTGGGATAAGTGGTGGCCGAAGCAGAAACAGGCTGCTGTCCGATGATATTGGAGTGTGTAGCGCGGCCCATGTGCCACAATTGACAAACAATCTTGCCGCCATTGTCATGAATAGCCTTAATAATGGGCCTCCAGTGCTCGATCTGCTCCTCGGTGTAGATACCGGGAGCATAGGCCCATCCAAGACCAACACGACTGATACCAACAGCTTCACTGAAAATCAAACCAGCAGAAGCACGCTGCTTATAGTACTCAATCATAATTTCAGTAGGAACACCCTTATCAGTGGCCCTTGCACGAGTGATTGGGGCTACCATGATGCGGTTCTTGGCTTCAATAGAGCCAATAGTAATGGGATCGAACAAGCCAGGCATAATTGAAAGTTCTAGTATATCTTATGTTTTATGATGCACTTAGGAGGTAATTATAGAGCCTTTAAATATCATTGTAGCCCAGTAGTTAGAGCAACGGCTGATTGTATGTTGCTCTCATCGGTTATGCATAATTCTAATTACTAATTCTACATATTATCAGCCAATCAGGCACAATATTAACTATAATTATGCAGGATACCCACCAATAATGCACAGAATTAACCATCATATGCATACTACCCGCAAAACTCTCGGCAAAATTTCCTGGGTTTCTGGTAAACAGTTGAACTCATATGATACTTGGTCATCTGAAAACAGAGCAAGATACTAGAATTTTCAAATAAAATAGACTAAAGTACCACAACGAAAGCTTAGATCAATATATGATATTTGGTGATTAGCGAATTGTGAATCTTTAAGAATCACTCAGTGCTATCCTAACTCATATCCCCTTTTTTTTTTTACAAGTTTCTATGTATACTACAATTTTGAATCTATATCTGTTACTACCATATGGTATTTTCACTATTAGCCTATGAGCGATAAATGATCTTCCTGTTATCCGATGCGATAATTCACCTGTGTTCAACAGCTACTAATTCAGTTCTATGGTTTTGAAACTAGCATATGTTTTAAGAATTGTCCACAAGCTGACATTTAGTAAAATTTCCTTTCATTGCTAATATACAAATAAAATAAATACAAGCCCCCTTATATAAGAACTATAGCAACATTTAAAGAAATATCGCTTAATGTCGAGATAAGTAAATCATACACAGCAGATCATATCACTCTAGTTACTATTATCAGTGTTGAAGATTTTCTCGTGTAGTACATTTTGACTGGCTATTTATTACTTCTCATCGCGTAGGCCCCCATTATCTCAATATACCATTGTGGCTCGGAGGAGCTTTTATGCGAATTCAGCCGAGATAAACTCCCTTGAGTAAATACACTGCCGCATATTGATATAAAAACGTAACTTTTAGAGGACGAGGGATACAGTTTATTACTTGATTAAGACGGGGAAGAAATGTTGGGTTAACCACATACACTGGGAGCAGTAAATGGATACCATGCGCCTACTATCAACACCATATTTGGGTTATTTGTGATTACAATTCATGCTATGCGACATACGCGTTAGAAAGATACTTAACATATCATGATATGCATATCGATACTCTATGTAACAACAAACATGTATATATAAAAGGTTAACTAAGGTTATATCTAGATTTGTATGTAATCAATATAATCAGATTATTGGCACATAATATATCATAGAATAAGAGGAGATCTATATAGTTACATTATTATACGTAGTAGTCAACAATAACACTAAAACAGCACGATTGAAGCAAGCAACCGTGCCAACATTCTCTAATCTTATACTCCCACGATATAACATACTATGCTCTCTATGCAGTATATTTGTTCTAGCACATTCTATATTTATACCGTGTGCGTACTGTGATACTCATCAGATTTATCTTTTGTTTATGGTAAATATTATCACTGACACATAACTTGAATACTCCACTTCTATTTAAATACACTATGATACATTGTTTAGAAATCCAAATAACCAAGACGGCCCTGAGTGTAAGCCCACTGATAAATAGTCATAAAATCCCTGAGCGGCAGATTCTTTTCGAACTTCTCAACCAAGTCTGGGTTGCCAATATAGGGCCGGCCAAAGGAAATAGCATCTGCAACACCAGATTTAATGGTCTCTTCAGCATTCTCCTTTGTGTAATCCTGGTTCAACACTAGTATATTCTTGAAATGCTTGCGGATCTCGTCATGGATCGGTGGCTGATCAGCAGAGGGCCAAAGCATAGTATTCGCGGTCGTCTCACGCAATTCAAGCATGGGGATATTGTGCTTCTGGAGAAGAGCCGCAGCTGCAGTGAAGAGCTCCTTGTAGTGGCTATCCTTTACACCTTGGGTATCACCATTAGGGGAAAAGCGGACCGAAACACGATTTACACCGGCCACATCGATCACAGCGGTCACAACCTCATCCAACAACCTCAAGCGGTTTTCAATGCTTCCACCGTACTCGTCAGTGCGGTGGTTACTTGAGTCACGAAGGAACTGATCAATAAGGTAGCCATTGGCAGCATGAACCTGGACACCATCGAACCCAGCCTCTAAAGCACAGCGGGTAGCATTGGCGTAGTCCTTTATAGTTTGCTGAATTTCTTCCTTACTCAAAGGACGGGCCTCTTCCGGATCTAGTTTACCAGCGTATGTGTGAACCTGAGTGGGATAAGTGGTGGCAGAAGCAGAAACAGGCTGTTGGCCGATGACATTAGAGTGTGTAGCACGTCCCATGTGCCACAATTGGCAAATCATTTTGCCACCCTTGTCGTGGACGGCCTTAACTACAGGCTTCCAGTGCTCAACATGCTCCTTGGTGTAGATACCAGGAGCATAGGCCCAACCAAGACCAACTCGGCTGATACCAGTGGCTTCGCTGATAATCAAGCCAGCAGAAGCACGCTGTGAGTAGTAGTCAATCATGATATCAGTAGGAACACCTTGATCCGTGGCCCGTCCACGGGTGAGTGGGGCCATAATTATGCGATTCTTGGCTTCAATAGAGCCAATGGTAATGGGATCGAATAATCCAGGCATGTTTAAAGGCCGTATGTTAGGTGCTCAAATTATGATCTGCTTATACATATATATAGTCTCCACGAATAGTCTCTATGCGCAATAAGCAGCAACCCCGGATAGTACCTTACCTTAACTATTTATGTGTAATATTCACCAATCATAGACATAACGCATTGGCCCTGCATAACAGGCACCAATCACTTAGAGAGCATGCCCTTGTTACCACGTAGGAATTCAATTTAGGCTTAGTCTGATTACTCGATAGTGTTAATAGGTGCATACAAGAAGTTACTCCAAAAATATATAAACATATCGTATCAAATAGAAATATTACTGATAATTAGTCTATATTTGTTTATCAGTGATGATCTGGGAACCTCTGTTAAATCACTAGTCTTATATTATTTATGCCTCGTCATATTTTAGACGCATAGTCATTATTTCAGTATATAATTTTGGGAATCTTGGTGGATTACACTATTAGATGTTTTCACTAGAACTACTCGAAATAAAGTATGTAAGACACGCCTACATTCCATTATAGATCGAATACTACCAAGATATAAGATATTATTCCACATTAAGTCGTTATACAGAAGCTAATTGGATGTGCATAACATGCGATAGCTCACCTCGGTTATTATATTACTAATTGCCATTTCTGATAAACCCAACGACAACGTTGCAGCCGAAGTATAAGTCATGGTTCGGAAAATACAATTCATTAACCGACAGGTTTTCTCAACCTGTTGTTGTAAATACGTGTAGAATATTTCAAAAGTTTCTTCTTATGTTTCTCACTAAGTATACAGATAACAACGTTCTTAGTGTTGTAGTTCTCTCCTTATGTGGTTCTATTTTTGACTAACTGTTATTATCTCGGCGGATTTACCCGTTATAGCTACTCTGTTGGAGTTTCACTCAAATATAAATATCAAAAAATTCTATAGTCGTATATTCAAATGATCGTATATACACCTGATGCTAATATAATGTAATGGAATCCATGAAATTCGAATCTCATGCTTTCCAAAATACGCCTATAATGCTCATCATATTCACTCTGTGACCGCCATACCATTGAACACCCCTAGACTTGTAATACATTAGAATAGCAGAATTTCTTTTAAATGTGCTGTAATATGTATGTTTAGAAATCTATGTATCCAACAGGGCCTTTAGTATATGCCCACTGGGATACGCTGCTATAATCCCTCAGTGGCAAGTCGTGTCGGAACTTCTCGACCAAATCCGGGTTGCCAATGTAGGGCCGGCCGAAAGTAATAGCATCTGCATCCCCAGATTTAATGGCCTCATCAGCACTGTCCTTGAAATACTCTTGGTTTAGTACCAGTATATTCTTGAACTGCTTGCGGATCTCATCGTGAATCTTTGGCTGGTTAGCAGAGGGTAGGAAAGTAGAATCTGGGCTAGACTCACGCACCTCGAGCATAGAGATATTATGCTTCTGCAGGTGAGCAGCAGCAGTGGTGAAGAGCTCCTTGTAATTGCTGTCTATGACACCCTGGCTATCACCGTTAGGAGATAAACGCACCGAAACACGTTCTGCACCAGCAACCTCGATCACAGCTGCCACAACTTCATCAAGCAATCTCAAGCGGTTTTCAATGCTTCCACCGTACTCGTCAGTGCGGTGGTTACTTGAGTCACGAAGGAACTGATCAATAAGGTAGCCATTGGCAGAGTGGACTTGAATCCCATCGAATCCAGCCTCCAAGGCATTACGAGTCGCATTGGCATAATCTTTGACAGTCTGCTGAATTTCCTCCTTGGTCAAAGCATGAGCCTGCTCTGGCTCGAGCTTTCCAGCATACGTGTGAACCAAGTTGGGATAAGTCGTAGCGGAAGCAGAAACAGGCGTCTGTCCAACCACCTTAGAGTGCGCAACACGTCCCATGTGCCACAATTGGCAAATAATTTTGCCACCCTTGTCGTGGACGGCTTTAACTACAGGCTTCCAGTGCTCGACATGCTCCTTGGTGTAGATGGCAGGAGCATATGGCCAGCCAAGACCAACTCGGCTGATACCAGTGGCTTCACTGATAATCAAGCCAGCAGAAGCACGCTGTGAATAGTATTCAACCATAATATCAGTAGGAATACCTTGATCCGTGGCCCGTCCACGGGTGAGTGGGGCCATAATTATGCGATTCTTGGCTTCAATAGAGCCAATGGTAATGGGGTCGAACAATCCAGGCATTTCTTGCAGTGATATTTTGGGAGCCTAAACTAGTATGGTGGATAATATAATTCAGTAATGCACTCGCACGCCATGCTCAATAAGCGGGTGCGGATGTTACCCTTGGGTCGATACGTAATTGCCAGTAGAGGGGAGCTAGCATGGTAACATATGCGTAATACTCACTAATCATGCAGAGTATGTTCCCGATCACCAGCAGACACGCGTTCAAGTATTTCTCGGCGGGCCGATCGGTCCCGCCGGGTGGTTTCGACGGGGGTGCGGTAGGTTTCTCCAAATTTAGATATTTACTGCTCAGTTAAACCAATTGATTTTGCGCTAATCTCAGTAAAGGTTATATTCAGAGGTATATAGACGCCCGACATAAAGATTCCAAAAGGGAAACAAGGGTAGACCACCATCGTGACCAGACCGATATTATATTGCCTAATACAGAATCTTTTTCATGCTTTTTCAATCATACAGAAGCCGCATGAACTCCAAAAAGATAGCATAATATAACATAATGACATAAATGGCAGCGTTTGTAAATTTTACTCTGCTCTCATAACCATTGTTATGGTACCAGTAATATATCATACCTGCATTGTACGAATGGTGACTATGAGATATGCTAAGTTACTCTGGTCGAGTATACCTGCATCTGTCCGGAATAATACCGGGTATAGTTATCACATGGTATTGTTGGAATTTACCTGTATTATCTGGATAGCTTGGCATATAATACAAGGAGGTAATACAGGGGGGTAATACAGGGAGGTAGAGTCTAGCAGATCAGATACTTCTAAGTAAGCTTAACTTCAGTGTCCGCGGGCTTAATTTTGGGAGGTCATTCACAGTGAAATGAGTGCAGGCCCGTATGGGTATGTATATTCTTGACATGCTAGGCATAGTGCTAGTGATACACTAGTGGTAGCATTATGTACAGTCTATTCAGATTCACCATCGCTTTCATTATCGCCGATATTCAGTACGATTGACGGCGTCAATTGGCGGTGGTGCGACGTTTTCTCCAAGAACATCTTCAACGGATCCACAAGCTCCCTTGCTTCGGGCAGCTCACATGCCATGGCAGCTTCATAGCCAAGAACAAGATCGGTCAGTGTGGCGCTCTTCATGAGGACCCTACGCGGTCTTTCCATGAACGGCTCCATCAGCTGCTTTATATTCTTGAATGTATCTGGCAAGTGACCTCGGTGCTCATCGCCAAACTTTTGTGCGTACGCATTCAACCCATAAGCGTAAGACAGCTCTCTACCAAGCCCAATGTCGCTTCGAGAGTACAGCTTGTTGAGCATGCTCTTGCTGCGGTGCGACAGGTATGGTACTCGCAGCGCGTAGATCCTCAAAGCCTCCGAGTAGAAATTCTGCAGCATGTATTTACCGAACTCGTTTTTGCATCGTGTCAAGTGGCCGAATATATCCTGGAAGTTGCCGGCCGTGGCTGCTCTTCGCAGTAGCATTTCTGTGAGCACCGGATCGAAGTTCTTTCCCAACTCCTTAGGTGATTTCAGACATTCCTGGAGATAATTTGTGGCCTTTATCACATCTTCACTGGTTTTCGATGTGAGAGCCAGCACCCTGAGGTCCTGGCGGGAAGGTGGGCCGAGATAGGTACGAGGAGCCAGCTCCACGTTTTCGACTGTATCGCCTAACTCAATTTCCGCCACAGGCTTCTCATCTGTGGATACCAACTTCTCATTTGCGGTTGGCCTGAACACCAAATTTCTGTTTCTGGCACTTAGCTGTTTGAACATGATGCTGGAAAGCACTTTTTCAAACGCTTTATCACGGTCACCCTGCTTTAAGCTGGTGAACAGCTCCAGCTGCTGAACTGGCTGGGCTACATACACAGACACATTAGATCCTTGTGTTTTAATATGTCCAAGCGCTTGCTGTGAGTACTGTCTAAGGAACTTCAGCGACATGCCAGAAAATTTCAGGATTTGTCAGCCCTGTACCACTTCCCACCTTATAGGTTTATACTTATGAATGATACACACTGTGGTACTTGTATAGACAAGACCACTAGGAACATCTATTAGTATAGAATACAGGAAACCAATGGCATTTAAACAGCCCCAGATAAAGTTACTGACACAGTATTACCCGATATTGTCGTAGTATGGTACTGCTGCTTTATCTGGCACGGCTGCCAAACTGCGATGCAATTGTAGCATCGCACTAGAAGAACAGTGCATTAGATTTGAGAATAGGTTAGCCTCATAATATGATATATAACATTAGGTTGCAGTTCGAGCCAATTCATAAGCGCGTCTTTGTTTCACATGTTGGCTTGCTAGGTAGGAATTCACCGTGTGGCATGTGACAATATCCCTAACCACAGACACGAGGCTCTGCATCCGTACCTACCAGCTGTAAACAAGCAGTTCGACAACCGAGCACATCAGGCTGGTATGAGTTTCGGCTCAGCCTTGAAGTCGTTTTTGGCACATAGCACATGCGCTGTGACCTCCTCGATCTTCGGTTTTTTCTACATCACTCTCTTGTTCATCCTTGCATGCACGAAAAACTTGCTCACTGTATCGCCGGCTAAACCGGAGAGATTGCCCAAACCAGAACGAAAACTCGTGTTTGACCTGAGCTACTACGCGAAGCTTCAGAATTTCGAGTTGGAAACGCATGAAGTGAAGACCAGCGATGGGTTTTTCCTGCATATGAACCGGCTAGTCGCACCCGAAACACACGAAGAGCCCAAGCAAAGATACCCAGTACTACTAATCCCCGGACTTATGCAGTCCAGCTCCTCCTTCTGCACGGCAGGGCCCCAGGCAATCGCGTTTGTCCTGGTCAGGGCCGGGTACGATGTTTGGCTGGGCAACAACCGCGGTGGATTCCACCCGAAGCATGAGAAATACAAGCCACGGTCTTCTAAAATGTGGGAATGGTCAATGCATGATCTAGCCACTTCGGATGTGCCAGCAATGGTCAACTACGTGAAGATACACACCCATGCTGAAAAGATAGCTGTGGGTGCACACTCCCAGGGAACCACACAGACGTTTATGGCATTATCTACCGAACCACACGGTGGGGTCCCTGATTTGGGAAAGTCTATCTCCAGTTTTTCTGCGATGGCACCTGCAGTCTATGCTGGACCTCTAATTGACCGATGGTTCCTGCGGATGCTTCGGGTGGGTCACCGTAGATTCCACACCATGCTTGGTTATCGTGCATTTATTGGGCTCATGGGAGATATGCGTCGGTGGTTACCGTTGGGGTTTTTCACCTATACTGGCTATGTCGTGTTCAACTACATGCTTGGCTGGGACGATGCTCTATGGGACTTGAGCTATCGCAACCGTAACTTCATCTTTGCCCCTGTTTATGTTAGCAGCAAGTTAATGTTTTGGTGGCTCGGGAAGGGCGGCTTTGCCGATCGCAAATGTATATTCGCCAGTGAGGATACCAAGTGGTTTGACCAGCGATTTCCGCCGTTGGAACTCTACGCTTGTGGGCGCGATAACCTGGTCTTACCAGACATGTTAATAAACCGAATTCATAATTTCGAACCGGACGTTCGAGAAAAATTACGGGTGATAAGTCTCAGAAGCTACTCGCATCTTGATGTGTTGTGGGCCGTGGACGCTAGCGAAAAGGTTGCCATCCCAATGTCAGAGTTTATTTGGGAACATGTCGAAGACAAGGAGCGATGGAAAACACCAGTATTTGTAAATTAGCATTGCACACATATTTGACACTCTAAACCATTTACGAGCCTATTATAGATGATATCACCCTACAATGCTGTGGTATGGCTAGACAGACTAGACTGGACCACTGTTGTGAGGATGATGTTATAGGATCACATTGACAAAATATATAGTAGAAGCATTATACGTGTTAAGGATATATCAACTAAATGCAATTGCCAAGTAATGTACCTCACTATAGCCTCTCAGTATATTTACGTTATTTTTTGGCCTTCGTTTGGTTTTTACATATAACCGGCCGTGATTCAATTTTTAGATTATATTTACATATTGTTTCGGCACACTCAGATCCTTTTTGAGATCGTGACCTTAATGGCTCTTCAATAACCAAGTGAATTTCACTTTTACTACCGAGTATATGAGCAATTCTCAGTGAGCTCACTGCTCGATACTCATTATTTACTTGTGGCGCTCAATTCTTACTCCTGAGCCCTGGCCTCTTGTTTACATGTCATTCCCCAACGAAGACCCCTTAGTGAACTTATACAAAAACCGCATTTGGCGAATAACTGGTCTTTTGATCGATCTTGAACATCATATTCAGACCCTTATTGCTTCAATTGAAGAATGGGATAAGGATTCTGATACACATCGAGTAGTGGCTAGTATTATCCAGTCATATATGCGGAAGCTCTCTGTTTACAGGAAAACCAGTAACGGTTTACTGAACAACCAATAATAAAGAAAAGCAAGCTGTTTGACAGCTGAGTGATGAACCTTATAAACTATTACTCTATGAGTGTTATTGCATTTTCCTAAACTCATTACTTTACTATAAAAAGGTAACAAACCATTGCAGCATACATAGGTTCCAAGGCATCTACACTAACAATTGCGTTAAGCGCGATAAATATTTTACTGGTTAACTGGTTTATCCTGCATCAATGATGGTAAGTCTCACACTGCTTACTTCATTCATGCCGACCGAAATTACGTTCATGCAAGACTATATAAAAATGAATTTATCGACTCTGTTTTAAAACATCCCATTATTGTTGTAATCACAGAGTAAACTTTGGTTAGATGTACTACGTATTGGATGCAACTAAGTCACATATACGCATCTATTTTTACAATATTCTATATCTGAAACCTACCAGCCCACGCTTGATTCAATAGCTTTAACAGCAACATGAAAGCTCGCATGATAGAGAATATGATCTAATTACATTACGAATTGAACTGTAGCGGTCAAGGTATAGATGTCTATCATATGGGGTGTCCAAAACGTAACGCTAATCTGCATGAGACTACCCTGTACACTACGCCCTGCAGTACCTTAGTACTACAGTGCACTTTGGCACGTATAGGATGTCTGTGTCGCAAATTCAACAATTAATATTACATAGAGTGGTTGTGCCCTCGGTAAATTAGTTTCGTATCATAACAGCGCTTGTACGCCGTCAATCGCAAATTACGATCGTCATCGGGCCATTTAAACCTGAAAGAAAACAGATTGCCCTCCGCGGAATATTAATGTACGATGTTAGTAAGCGAATGATATATGATATAGATATGTGAGCTTCAATGCACTGATTATGTATATTCGGTAGCAATGGGAAAACATCCTGTAGTCCTATCATGCAGCAGGAGAACAGAATTGGGAAGCAAAGCAGCGCTTGCTGCGCGACATCAGCCATTAACGGCCAAGCAAGGGCGATATTGTGTTACTCAGCAGGGCTTGAGCCCTTCACGTGATGGTGTTATACCCACTCAGTTTTTGCAAGCGTATCCCGGGTCCCACTCCCAATTCAATCACAATCATCACGTTCTGGTGACGAAATTGAACTTTCAGATCATACATCATAAATCATGTCGACTGAGACTGTTGTGAAGAGCATTAACTGGCGTCTGGTTGAGGTTGGCCGCGTCGTCCTGCTCACCAAGGGCAAAGAGGCCGGCAAGCTCGCCGCTATTGTTGAGATCATCGACCACAAGAGGGCACTCATCGATGGTCCCGAGGTCGCTCGCCAGGGTATCACTCTCGCCCACGTCACTCTCACCCCTCACGTCGTCCCTAACGTGCCTCGCGGTGCTGGTCACGCTGTTGTTTCTAAGAAGTGGGAGGCCTCTGGTGTCCAGAAGCAGTGGGCCGAGTCCTCGTGGGCTAAAAAGATTGCTCGCCGCGAGCGCCGCAGTCAGCTCACCGACTTCGAGCGTTTCCAGGTCGCCGTTCTCAAGAAGAAGCGCTCGGTCAACGTTCGCAAGGCCGTTGCTAAGGCTTAAGCTGGTTGCATAATTATTTAAACGTACTAATGTTACTTTTCAAAACACTGTAGATTAGGGCTATAATACACCTTGCTTGAAGCTGCACTTAGTGTAGCTCCCGGTTTCTAGTTCTAGCTACAAATTTAGTCGTACAAATTCCTATTCTATATACAATTCAATTACAGTCCTTCGCCTATAGTGTGGGGTGGTGCAGCTATGCCGAGTGTCAGGCTGTGGCGCCAGTAGAATGTGGGAAGCCTAGGTACCAGTACAAGTTTTGAGCACTGCGAGACCACTCCAAGGCGCATTGGTATACTGATACAACGCAGCACGACACAACGCAGCACGACATAACACAGCGCTACATAACGCAGCACTACACAACGCAGCACGACACAACGTAGCACGACATAACGCAGCACTACATAACGCAGCACAGCACTACAACACAGCACTACAACACAGCACTACAACACAGCACTACAACACAGCACTACAACACAGCACTACAACACAGCACTACACAGCACAGCACTACACAACACACTGACAACACAACAAATAATGGTATACTCTATAATAGTAATAGGCCTATCTACGACATGAGGTGCCTAGACGGGATGCTGGTACCATTAATCGAGGCTAATACACCGGTGCTGCCATGGATGTAGTACACACAGTGGAAAATTAGAGTACACGGTGATACAGGGAAGCTCTAGAATGGGCCATGCACTGGATGTATGCAACACCAAAGGCGGATCAATAGTAAGGCGTCACTGCTGCTCAGCCTTCGCTGCCTCCTCCGGCGTCTTGGTGGAAAGCTGCACGGCATGCACGCCATTTGGCGCATTCATTTCATCGGCCAAGAGTTTGTATACCATGCGGTGTCTCATGGGCTTGGCCACGTTCCTGAACTCAGGGCTCACGATGGTGAGTCGGAAGTGAGACTCGACCGTGTTGGATGATCCCCTCATTCCCGCATGGTGTGCATGGAGCCTGCTGTCGTTGGCGATCTCGAGAAGCGTGGGGTGCAGCGACTCGGTGAGCTTCTTGCGAATGAGCGATTCGATCGGGCCCGTCATTGATCGTAGCATGAGTAAGCCTGAGGCACCCCCGACTAATTAAATAAGAGTATATGCAGATATTACATGTCAATTCGTGACGGAGCCGTCTAGTTTTCGCCCAGCATGGCCTTCAAGCCGTACTCGGTCTTGAACTTCTGGGTGAGGACCTTCAATTGCCCGATGAGGTTCTGGCAGGCGTTACGCAACGCCTCCCGCGGGGTGTAGCCATCCTCGGTCTGCACACGCATCACGAAGTTGGCGAAAAGGGGGTGCTCGATTTTGTAGGCAGCGTAGAGCACGCGGTGGTCCTGCTGGAGCTGCGCGGTGAGCATGTTGCCGAGAGTATGGTCCTCTCGCTCGAATTTGATGAACGCCGCGTTGGGCATACGCTGATCAGGCGACACTGTGACCTTCTGCACGCCGTCGGGCAGAAGGAACAGCTCGAAACGGTCAGGCGCGTTCATCTAAACCACTTCGCACTGGAGCAGGCTCTGAAATTGTTCCCGGGCCGGCCGGAGGGAGTGCTTAGCAACGGTATCGAGGTGCAGCGGCACGTGATGATTTGGGGTTGGCCCTGGCCCCAGATGGTCCGTGTGTCCATGCCCTCCCCAGTTCGCTCTCAAGTGGCTATTAACTCCCCCCATCACTTCCTCGACTCGAACACCCGCTTGAAAAGCACGGCTGTTGTGATGGAAAATCCGTCTCAAAGTAGCTCTTCTGAGCCTGCTAAGGCTCCAGAGTCTAAACCGTCAAACTACGACGCGACTCCTGCTCCGGTGGCCCCGGCTGTCCAGTCTGACGCTGCTGCACAGCATGCCGCTGATCGCGTTCCTCCGGCGGGCCCCGAGGGCGACTCCCCGAATACTCCGGCGCCTCAGGCCGCGCCCGCTGCTGCGTCGGCTCCATCTAATGCGCCTGAACATACCCACCCCGAACCGGCCCAGCCCTCCGCATCGCCTGCGGCCCCGCAGCCCTCCGCCGCTGCGCCCAGCTCGGCCCAGCCCTCCGCCCGCCCGCCCGGGGCCCCGGCCGGACTCGCGAAGACGGAAACCCCGGCCGAGGAGAGCCAGTTCTCCCTGCCTAGTATCAGCAAGGTGTACCCGCTGTCCAATTTCAACGAGGAGTCGCGATTTCCCCAGCAGCAGCTGCCGCATCTGCGCGACGCCGACCAGGACGCGAAGATGGGCATCATGCCGTCCTCTCTGCCGCATATCCAGGACGCCCAGAGCCAGGCGCCGGCGCAGCCCCAGCAGCAGCCCGCGCAGCCTGCTCCGGGCGTCCAGCCGTACGTGCACCAGCCTCTTCCCCAGCATCAGACCCCCCAGGCCACGCCGCATGCCACGCAGCAGATGATGTACATGCCAATGTACCAGTACGGCCAGCAGTACGGCCAGCAGCAGATGGGGTACCTGCCGCAGCAGCCGCAGAGCCAGCCGGTGCCGCCCCCCGCCGTGCCGTCGCCCGCGGTGCAGCCCAGCCAGCTTGCATCGCTGCAGCAGCCGTTTGGCGGCAACGCGGCGGCGGCAGCGGCCCCCCCTGCGCACCAGCCGGGCGGGCTGAACGTCAAGGACGCCCTGACGTACCTGGAGCAGGTGAAGCGGCAGTTTGCGAACCGCCCGGACGTGTACAACCACTTCCTGGACATCATGAAGGACTTCAAGTCGCAGAGCATCGACACTCCGGGGGTGATCGACCGGGTGTCCAGCCTGTTCCGGGGCCACAACAGCCTGATCCAGGGCTTCAACGCGTTTCTGCCCGAGGGCTTCCAGATCCGCTGCTCCTCCGACCCCAACGACCCCAACCCGGTGCGCGTGGTCACGCCGATGGGGTCGCACATTCTCCCCCAGATGATGACGATGCCCACGCACCAGTCGCAGCAGGCGCCGCAGCAGCCACAGCAGCCGCCACAGCAGCCGGTGCACGCGCAGCAGGTCGCGCAGCCGCAGCAGCCGTCGCAGCAAGCGTCTCCGCAGCAGCCGTCTCCGCAGGCCCAGCCTAAACAGCCCTCGCAGCAGGCGCAGTCTCCGCAGCAGCACGCGCAGCAGCTGGTGTCCGTGCAGCAGCAGGTCCAGCACGCGCAGCAGCTGCATCTGCAGCGGCAGCAGACCCACGCCAACGCGCACCTGCACGTGGCGCAGCAGCACCAGGTTCCGTACGGATACGCCGGGATGCAGAACGGGCAGCAGCTCGAGCTGAACGCGGCCGCGCCAGGGGTGGAGCAGCGCCAGAACGGGGGCCCCGTGGAGTTCAACCACGCCATCAACTACGTGAACAAAATCAAGACCCATTTCAGCAGCCAGCCCGACATCTACAAGCAGTTCCTGGAGATCCTGCAGACATACCAGCGCGAGCAGCTGCGGATCCCGGACGTGTACGCGCAGGTGCGGCACCTGTTCAAGGACGCGCCCGACCTGCTCGAGGGCTTCAAAAACTTCCTGCCGGACACCAGCCAGCCCGACGCCAACCCCGAGGTGCAGCTGCCGCCCGTGGGCAGTTTTGGCCCGGCCCACTCCGTCATGGGCTCGCAGGGCGGCGTCAACATGGTGCTGGACGGCGTGGTGCAGGGCATGCAGCAGCCGGCCAACGGCACGGCCGGCAACGCCATCATGGCGATGAGCGTCGGCATGAACGGCGGCAGCAACGGCAGCTCGTCGCTGCACAACGGGATCCAGGCGCCCACGTCGTCGATGCGCAACAGCAGCGCGCACGCGCACGGCAGCGGGCGCGCAGCCAAGGACGGCGCCGATCCGTTCGTGCCGTCCGCGAAGCCGCTGGGGTTCCCGCGGCACAACTCGGTGGCCGAGGACGTCGCGTTCTTCGACAAGGTGAAGAAGACGCTGCCCAAGTCGGCGTACCACGAGTTCCTAAAAGTTTTGAATCTGTTCACGCAGCAAATCATCGACGTGCCGCAGCTGGTCGAGGAGGTCGAGCCGTTCCTGTGCCAGACCCCGGACCTGCTCGACTGGTTCAAGCGCTTCGTGGGCTACGAGGGCAAGCCGCTGCACATCGAGAACATCACGTTCCGCAAGCACCTGGTCGACCTGTCGCAGTGCCGCGCGTACGGCCGCAGCTACCGCCTGCTGCCGAAAACCGAGCGGTACATGCCCTGCAGCGGCCGCGACGAGCTCGGCAAGGAGATATTCAACGACGAGTGGGTCGGGCACCCCATCTGGGCGTCGGAGGACAGCGGGTTTGTGGCCCACCGCAAAAACCAGTACGAGGAGATCATGTTCCGGGTCGAGGAGGAGCGCCACGAGTACGACCACTGGATCGGGGCCTGCCAGCGCACGATCCAGGTGCTCGAGGTCATTGCCAACCGCATGGCCACCATGCTGTCGTCGGAGCTGGCCGCGTTCAAGCTGCCCGAGGGCCTGGGCCACGGCACCAAGATCTACCAGAAGGTGATCCGCAAGATATACGACAAAAAGAACGGCGAGGAGGTCATTAATGCCCTGCACGAGAACCCGGGCGCCGCGGTCCCCGTGGTGCTGCGCAGACTGAAGCAGAAAGACGAGGAGTGGCGCCGCGCCCATCGCGAGTGGAAGAAGATCTGGCGCGAGGCCGAGCGCAAGGCGTTCTACAAGAGCCTGGACCACGTCGGGCTCACGTTCAAGCAGGCCGACCGCAAGCAGCTCACGCCGCGCTCGCTGCTGGCCGAAATCATGGCCGTCAAGGCCGAGCAGGGCGCCAAGCGCCGGCTGGCCGCTACTAATCTGCAGCCGCTGCCCACGCCGAAGGCCCAGATAGATTTTGAGATCACCGACTACGACGTGATAGGCGACTTGAAGGGGCTAATCGTGAAGTACGTGGATCACCGCCCCACCATGAGCGCCCATGACAAGAGCCTGTGCAAACGGTTCATCGACCTGTTTGTTGACGAGTTCTTTGCGCCCGGTGCGATCTCCGCCAAAAAGCTGGGCTCCCTGCTAACCAAGCGGGTCGCCGGCCGCGGCGCTGCAAACGCCGAGAGCGAGGCTGCGGAGAACGAAGAAGCATACGAGGAGGCGGACGACATAGACGAAGACAACAGTGCGGACGCCGACGGTGACGTGGAAATGAAGTCCGGGGAGGAGCCGAAGCTCGAGCCCGCTGCCAAGACCGACTCTACGGCCACCCTTCCTGAGACCACTGCTGAACCCAATGCCGAGTCTGCTACCAATGCCGAGTCTGCTACCAATGCCGAGTCTGCTACCAATGCCGAGTCTGCTACCAATGCTGAGTCTGCTACCAATGCTTCTGAACCTAGTGCGGAGTCTGTTGTTGAGCCCGCTGTCGAGGCCGCTGTCGAGGCCGCGGGATCCGTTTCCGCTGAACCGGCATCTTCATGGCTCAAGGTCGACAGATCGAGCCCGCCTTTGAGTGCATCACCGCTTAAACGCAGCCAATACAACCTGTTCGGCTCCACCCCGGTGTACCTTTTCATCCGTATTTTCCAGATCATTTACTCGCGGCTGGTCGAGGTCAAGGGCTACCAGGACGTGGTCAGCAGCACGTTGGCGCAGAGTCGCCGCACGCCGTTTGCGGTCGAGCTCGGCCTCTACGACTCGAGGCTGGAATCAATGGGCTTGCAGTTCACCCCGGAGGACCCCTACAAGCAGGCACTGACGCTGTGCCACCGACTATTGGAAGACGAACTCGAAGTTCAGTGGTTCGAGGAGGCGCTGAGACAGGCCTACCGCAACCGCGCATACAAGCTGTACACCATCGACAAGGCGCTGCAGTCTCTGGTCAAGCAGCTGCACGCGGTGGTCACCGACGCTGGGGTCATGGAGGCCTTGCTGCTGTGGGAGAACGACCGTGCTCTGGAAGAAACGTCGGTGCGGTCGCAGATAGAGCTCCGCATGCGGGCCAAGCAGGCACTCTCCGGGGTCAAGGGCACCTCGTCCTCGGACAGCTACGGCACCGCAGAGTCGGCAGAGCCCCTGTTCCGTATTTCATGGGCCCCGCACGCCCACAAGATCAGCTTCCAGCACATCGGGCCGTTCGACGTCACCCTCAAGGGCGAAATGGATGCCCAGCAGCGGTGGGAGTACTACGTCACCAGCTATACCATGAGTCTTCCCACCGAGGGCGTGCCGCTGGACCTGATCAGGGCCCCGGTTCTGCAGCGCGTGATGCCCGTGGACGGGGCCGGCTACCAGTTCGAAGTGCTGGCCGAGAACCTGGAGGCGCGCATCGGCTACGGCTCGTACAAGCTCTTCTTCGAGCCGGGCACGGCCGATTACATAGTCAACATCGGCGTCACCGGTGATGGCAAGCGTGCACACGACGTGCGCCAGTCCAGATGGAAGGAGATCCTCGAGTCGGTGGAGGAAGCCCTACGCGAAACAGAGGCCGAGGCCGAGGCTGAGGCCAAGGCTGCTGCCCACCCTGGTGAGCACGGCAACCCCGATTCCCACCCTGGTGGAGCGGGCCCAGGCGATGCCGTGCACCCGGGCACTGCCACCCAGCCCGATACTTCCGTTCAGCCCCACGCACAGCCCGAGCAGCTGGGTAATAACACCGTCCATACAAATGAACATTCTGGCCACCCAAACGATGCTACCATCGAAGATACTACTGCAATGGACGTGGAGGGCGACGTGACACCGGCGATGCTAGCCGCGCAACCCCAGCTGGAGCTGCAGTCTGTGGAAGTTGTGCTCCCCTGAATAATAATAATATATACATGTAGTTTAATTATTTCTCCTAGCGCCCAGCAGCGTATCCAGTGGGACATCGTCCTCGTCCGTTTCGGCAGTTGCCGCTCGGTCAGTTGCTGCTCTGCGGTGGCCAGCCTCGTCGTTGGAGATGACCTTGTCGTGCACCTCACTGTCGAAGTCCACGCCGAAGTCGCCCAACTGCTCACCTTCGATACTGATCCACCGGTCCTTGCGGTAGTAGTCGTGGTTCTCGACTTCCGTGCTCTCCACCGGCGGCCACCGGTCCTCGTCGTCGAATATTTTCTCAAAAACATGGCCCGATCCGGAAGGGCCGCCCCATGGCAGAGGCCATTCGTATATGGGGCCAATTGCACTGATGAGGTTGGAGATGTAGTCTATGTCGAAGGGGAACAGCCGCTTGGGGGCCATTTTGCGGCGAGCAAGCATGTACGCGCGTTCCTGCTCCCAGTTCTCTATTTGGGTCTGGCCGTTGGCAGTGTCCATGACAACCCGCAGCCACAGCAGGCTCAGAGTGAGGCACACAAGGAAGTTGCTGACGACGGAGAACAGCGCCAGCCAGCACCGTTTCGTGTCGGGAACCACCAGGTGGAGGTAGCGGCGGTTTTGCACCACAAACACAAGAAAGCCCCCCGTGCGGTACAGGCCGTAGCCCGTCAGCAGTGCCGCGGAGCTCAAAAAGCGCAGGAAATGGCCGAGGTTCTTGAACCCCACGCAGTTCTCCGTCCACGGGCAGTGGTGATCCATGCGAAGCACACACCGGCCACAGGTCTTGCAATGGTGCGCCCGCTCCGGCTTGGGGAGATTGCATTTCAGGCATTGCACGTACTTGGCACCGGGGATAACCGTGCCGTCCGTGTATCCCGGCGAGGCCTGCACGGCTATGAAGTAGGCCACGCCCACAAATGCGTACGCAGCCAGAAACAGGTTGCGCTGCTGGTCCGGATCGAACCTCAGCACGGAGTACCACGCGGCGGCCCCGTTCGCCAGGATCAGCGAACTGGGGATAATCAGGCCGAGCCTGTACGGGAAATGCTTGATCTTCATAGCAATGCAGTGATTACAACTAAATTACGTGGCAATATTTAATGAGCGCATGAATGCGCCCTACCGAATTATATGCGTTCGCCGGTTTGGCCGTAGTTTCCTGGAGATATAATTATGTATGCTCTACACCAGCGCCGTCACTTCCCCGTTGGAGCCGGGGCCCGAGTACCACGAGCTTTAACGAGCGAAATCGGAGCTCAGGGTTGTTGTTCGCATGATACGGTGCTTGAGGGTACGGGGTTGAGGGTTATGTGAAAAAAATTACTGAGATACCGTGGGCCGCTCCGCAGAGTGCGCGGGGAGGTTGGGGTACAGCTTGCTGTAGCGGAACACGACCTGCAAATTAGAGTCCTTCGGTATGATTAACGAGTTGTGGAGCCAGCACCACGGGTTAGGCCGCCGGCTAGTGAGGCCTCTTCCAAGCCCAGGTCCTTGTTCCCCTACCCTTGATATTCCCTCAAGTGATATAACATAACTGATAAAAACGCACCTCGTTCAAGTAAATAAATTCCAGGCTCATCTTCGGCCCCCTCTCTTAGCCCATCTGAAGTGTAACCAAGACCATGTTGCGATCCATAAGTAGACCCTGCAAGCTGGTCGAAAAAATCGGTTGCTGCAAGTACACCGGGTCTGCCACCTCGGGGACTCACCGTACGGACCTGACGCGTGAGCCGGTGCAATACTGCCACATTGAAGGCCGCCAGCTCCTGAATAATGCCAGCCTCAACAAGGGCTCTGCTTTCAGTGCTGCCGAGCGCCGTCTGTTCAAGCTGGAAACATTGCTGCCCACGGTTGTGAACACGCTGGAGGAGCAGGTGCACCGTGCGTACGGCCAGTACAAGATGATGCCCAACAACCTGATGAAGAATTCGTTCTGCCAGTCCATGAAGGACCAGAACCAGGTGCTCTACTTCGCGCTCATCACCAAGTACCTGAAGGAGATGATGGGGATCATCTACACGCCGACGCAGGGCGATGCCATTGCGCAGTATTCGAAGCTGTTTCGACGTCCGTCGGGCTGCCACCTCAACATCAACCGCCCCGACCTGATCGAGCAGGGTCTGTCGCATTGGGGTCGCAAGGAGACCATCGACTACATCGTCGTCACCGACGCCGAGGGTATCCTGGGCATTGGTGACCAGGGTGCTGGTGGTATTGGTATCTCCACTGCCAAGCTCGCGCTCATGACTGCCTGTGGTGGTGTCCACCCTGACCGTGTTATTCCGGTTGTGCTCGACTGCGGTACCGACAACGAGGGCCTGCTCAACGACCCGCTCTACATGGGTAACCGTCACGAGCGTGTGCGTGGTGAGGAGTACGATAACTTCGTGGCCCGCTTTGTGAAGGCTGTCAAGACGCAGTTCCCCGATGCCGTTCTCCACTTCGAGGACTTCGCTGCGCACAACGCGTTCAGGTTGTTGGAAAAGTACCAGGGCCAGCTCGCCTGCTTCAACGATGACATCCAGGGAACCGGTGCGGTTACCATGGCCACCATCAAGGGTGCTCTGCACGCAACCAAGGAGTCGCTCAGGGAGACCAGGATTCTGCTGTTTGGAGCTGGCAGCGCCGGCATGGGAATTGCCAACCAGATCACTGACAACCTCGTGAAGGCCGAGAACATGACACCCGAGGAGGCCCGCAGCAAGATCTTCCTCATGGACAGACACGGCTTGATCACCTCGGCCATGTCTTCTCAAAACGTCACTGATGCGCAGCGGGACTACATCCAGGACCACACTCCCTTTGAGAACTGTGACACCACTAGCTTGACCAGTGTGATCAGCGTCATTAAGCCCCATGTCCTCGTGGGTGCTTCCACCCAGCCGGGTGCATTCACCGAAGAGGCCGTCAAGGAGATGGCGAAGCATGTTGAGCGCCCCATCATCCTGCCGCTGTCCAACCCCACCAGGTTACACGAGGCTGTCCCGGCCGATCTGATCAAGTGGACCGATGGCCGAGTGTTGGTGGCCACTGGCTCCCCCTTCGAGCCGGTTGATGGCCGTGTGATTGCCGAAAACAACAACATGCACATCTTCCCCGGTATCGGGCTCGGTGCGGTGCTGGCCCGAGTCACCAGGATCACCAAGTCCCAGATCGCGGCGGCCGTAGATGAACTCGCAGCAATGGCACCTATTCAGCGCAACATTAATGCTCCCTTGCTGCCCGATATCGGCGATATCCGCAGAATCTCTGCTCGCATTGCCACAGCCGTCGTCTTGCAAGCCAAGAAGGAGGGCACCGCCGGAATTGAATCGCACGAAAGTTACGCAAGTGATGAGTTGGTGCGCATCCCTGATACCTTCGATGCGTGCCACGAATGGGTCCTGTCGCAGATGTGGCAGCCCGAGTACCGTCGTCTTGTCCGTGCTCCTTACAACTAGTCGTATTTTACTTTACCTATACTCTCACTCTAATCTAGTATGTAATAGAACATGCACCCCGTAATATACCTCTACAATTGATGCGCTTTGTGTATCTGCAATAATAACCAAATTGGCCGGCTAGATACACCCTTGGCGGTTTAAACACTTACTACTATCACTAAACCAAACCCATGCGTTGATATGCAGCCCGGGTTCTAAGATCATACGGCTTGTCATATCAACTATATAAGTGATATCATTTAGTTGGCCAGTGGTATTACTAGCAGTTATTATTGCTGGTATGTGGCATCGTACTATACAGTGCCAATGCTAGCACTAACACTGCCGCAACTCAATCTCAAGATCAATGGCAGCTCAAATGCTAAGTGTGGAAATATCTATGCTAACACCATTGGCGTATTACGGAACTGGCAATGCTGTCAAAATGTGTAGGTTTAATCTAATTAATACCGCCAATGGATACATGGTGTGGTCATCTATTGCGGTACTAGGGTTGGAGTTGGATAGACGGTATGAGTAGAATGTTCAGCAAGGAGCCGTCATTTTTCATGGCCCAGGCCAGGCCAAATGACATGCATACACTGAAGCAGGCTCATGAGAAACTGGAGTACCGTCGCAGTAAACTGGGTCTCACAGTGCCGCCCATTTTGGAAGTGAATAAGCAGGTGGGGACCATTAGCGAAAAGACAGATCAGCTACATAAATCCACAGCATCACTAAAACACGTTTATAGGCTGTGTTTACTATAACCGTGTGGAATAATGCTGTATGTCATATGTGAATGAATGAACGAATGTATATATCTATAATGCCATGTATAACCTAAAGGCCGTATAGCAGTTGAAAATGCTACTGCTTCGTACCGTTTTGTCAATGCGATTGTTTACGTATGCTAACTTAGCTGGAAGAGATTCCTTTTAGACTCGTTCAATTTAGTACCTGATATGAAGACCTAACTGATAGTATATTTCACCATACATTAGTATTACGATATTTGGTGCACCCATCCGTAAGTATTATACTACTCAGGAGAACTGCTGCTACTCGTAATAGCAAATAAGAGAATTTATATTATATTTTGTCTGGCATCCCCTTTTATACTTATTATTCCCTGTACTCTCATATACTTAACGCACTATCCATGACATGAGATCATATACCCTGGGTGATGTCCTATAGAGCAATCGCAGACCTGTGAACCACATCTGAATATGATAAACCAGGAAAAGTTGGAAATGTAATAAACTCCACCAGATATGGACCTAAAAAGCTGTAAGATATTTTCCCAGTTCCATTGACGAGAGACTAGAGCATTCAAGCCTTAACACTAGAGGATCACGGGCATTGATATTAGTTAGAGTATATAGGTAGGACCGGGTTCGCGCTTGCGAGGTAGTACGTCCATAACACCTGATCCTAAGGATTTCAGGTTCAATCAGGCAGTACATATAGATTATGTAGTCAATAGCAGCTTGTGGCTGGTAAGTGTGGTAATGGCATATAATAGTTTTAGTATACTCTATATTGCACAAGTCAACATTTTATTGTAGGTCCCTTACTCCACATCGTACTTTACTATAGTGTATTGTCATGAGGACATTGTTGCCTGCCTATAGCACTCTAGTTTCGTTTTTAGTTCATCCTACACATAAATAATTTCCTATCAACTGTCTAGGCAGCGACATTACTGGACGCGACCAACCTCTTATCCTTCGAGATCAACAAATCAAAGTCCAGCTCTACTGCATCTTCTGCGGTGGATCTATCAGGACCAACCATTGTACTCCCAACAAGAAAGCTAGAACTCTCCATATTTTACAACAAATACATTATGGTAACTCTGGACATACAAGGATTGACGAGCAGGCCTTTGCGCATCGCAGCAACACTAATTGGCAGTAGTATAATATATAACCATTCTATTTTCGTGACTAGACTCTAGGTTGTGCGCTTAAGCACTCTTGAACACCTTCTCGATATCAGCAACAGCCTGCTTGAGGATCTGGTCCTGGACCTTGCTGTCCTTCAAGGACTTCTCGACCTTGGAGATGACGTTCTGCGAAAGCTCAAGCTGCTCACGGGCACGGACGTTGGCCTCGTAGCGAACCCACGAGTCCAGAACCTCCTTGGCCTTGGCAGCAAGGTCAACCTTCTGCTTGAGCTCGAAAGCCTGGGCCTCAAGCTGGACAGTCTGCTTGGAAACAGCGAACAAGGACTTGGTGGTAGGGACGACCTCAGCAAGCTGGTTGACGTTGTCAATACGCTCCTGGACAGCGGAAACGTGCTCCTGGCGAGCAGCGTTCAGGGTGTTCTTGATGTGCTCGATGTGGCCCTCAGCCCAGGCCTTGTAGCCCGGGGCAACGGTTTTGGAAGCAACCACCATAAGAGCGGCGAAGACACCGAGAAGACAGGTCTCGGCATTAATAACGTAGAGTGAGTTGGCAATAGCGTAGGTGGCACCAGCGAATCCAGTGGCCAAGATGCCGGACTTGGACAGAGCCGAGTGGCCGGGCAGGGCGTCAATGATGCTCTTAGCCTTGGCCTGGGGGTCGGGCTGGGAGGCGTATGTGCGCAAGCCAAGCGACATCGCAGGGCGCGAGGCGTTGAGCTTCAAAAGACGGCCAAGAGCACGGGTCTGCTGCGACTGTTTCAGCATCTTTACTTGGTGAAGAGGATTCTCGATTCGTCAGCCAAGACACCAACAACCAATCAGCGCATGCTACGTGGTACGTGTAGTGCCCTACCCACTGCACATGCGTTAGCCATTAAGCACGCATTAGATGTACACAGCACGCTCAGGCCTCACCGGTGAATAGATAATGAGGTACCTCAGTTGGTATGCCATCATCTGGTGGAGAGAACGGATCGTTATGTAGCGATGTATATAATGTCAAATATAATGTCAAAATGTCAAGACCTTGCACGCTCTGTATGCTCAGGCCTCAGACTTGTAATGAGGGCTACCTCAGATCAGTTCGTGCGTGGAGAGAACGGATCGTGATGAGTGATGTATATAATGTCAAAATGTACAAGGCCTTGCACGCTCTGTATGCTCAGGCCTCAGACCTGTGAATATATAATGAGGCTACCTCAGATCAGTTGGTGCGTGGAGAGAACGGATCGTGATGGAGTGATGTATATAATGTCAAAATGTAGTTGATCAAAGACCTTGCACGCTCTCTACGCTCAGGCCTGTGATCAATATATAATGAAGGCTACCTCAGTTGGTATGCCATCATCTGGTGCGTGGAGAGAACGGATCGTGATGGAGTGCTGTATCTAATGTCAAAATGTACAAGGCCTTGCACGCTCTGCTCACGCCTCAGACCTGTAATGAGGGCTACCTCAGATCAGTTCGTGCGTGGAGAGAACGGATGAGTGGTGTATATGATTGCCAAAATGTCATAGATATAAATGATGGCGCTATACTAAACCTATGTGGGTGCGCTACACCATGGCGAACCGGCTAGAATGCGCTCAAACACCAGCATGGTATGGCACACACAGGTCGCCCTTGTCTCGCAAGAACGCAGTACAGTACAGCAGAATAAATAAATAAATAATCAATCGCTTTCGGACTCATTCTCGGAGTCCTCCTCGTCCAGAGCCACGCCCACTCGCTTCACCAGCACCTGCACAATGTCGGTCCACTCGCGCATGCCGCCCATTCCGATGTCGCCGCAAACGAGGACCTTCTCCACCGGCTTGAGGATCTCCACGAACGGAAACGACTGCTTGAGGATATTAAAGTGGGTTTTGGTGACCGGGTTCGTGTACATATGAGTGTTCATTGCCGGAGCAAGAATGATCGGCACTTCCGGGTTCCAGACCCGGAATATGGAGGTCAGCAAGTTGTCGCAAATGCCGTAGGAAAACTTGGCCAAGGTGTTGGCAGAACAGGGTGCCACCAGCAGGATGTCGGCCCATCTGCGGAGCTTGATATGCAGCTGCTGGTCGGAGTGCGTCGATAACTCCGAGGTATGGTTGGGCAGTTGCCGCGACTTCCATTCGTCGGAATCGTGCCACACCTTGATGTCGCGGGGGAGGTCGTCAGCGTCAAAGAAGATCGTGGACGCACGGGTCACCACGACCTGGATCACCGCGCGCTTGCGGTAGATCTGCTTGAGCTTATGGATGATCTGGGGCAGCTTGATGGTAGCAACAGAGCCGGTGACGGCAACCAAAATGTGCACTTCCTCTGTCTTATTATCAGGGACGGGGCCCTGCTGTGGCGCCAACTGCGGCGATGGGCTGGCCGATCCCTGCCGCTGCTGCCTCGGCGCAGGCTGGGTAGATCGTGCCGTGCGCTGCTGTGACTGTTGGGTTGGTCGAGCCTGGGTCTGCTGGGTCTGCTGGGTCTGCTGGATCTGGGTTTGCTGGACCTGCTGGGTCTGCTGAGCCTGCTGGGCCTGAGCCTGTCGTGCCTGTTGGACCTGCTGGGCCTGCTGGGCTTGCTGGGCCTGAACCTGCTGGGCCTGTTGGGCCTGCTGGGCTTGCTTAGCCTGCTGCTGCTCCAGCTGCACTTGCTCCTGTGCGGTTTGCTGCTGGAGAGGCAGCAGCAGGCTCTGCTGGCTTTCCATCTTTTTTAGGTACGAATCGGATGATCTGGGCGTCTGCAAAATGGTAGGAGACATGCTTGAGGGAGGGAGGCTGCCAGGCGGGGGGATTGAGAGGCCTGAGGGGTAGCTGGGATTGGTTCCCGGCGAGGCAGGCGGCTGGCTGCCTTGCGTGCCCAAGACGCTGGAAAAACTGGCCCCGCTGCTGGTGTTGCTCATGATGCTGCGCCTCCGATGAGCATCCTCCGTGTTTGCGTCCAACGGAGGCGACATTTCCCGGCGAGCGGCTTCCTGCCGTCGCAAGACTGCAGGCGGGTTGTGCTCGCGGTAAGCAGTGGAATCATCGCTGCTGCTGGCAAACGAAACGTTCCGAGGCATTGTATAGCTGGGGTGCCTTTGGACACTGGTGTGTGGTGGAGTGTCACAAAGTCCGCAAAGATAAAATGATTGAAATCCAGATGATTCCAAGGTTTCCTGTCCCACTGGTTTGTTTTTTCCCAGGAACGATGATAGCGTTATCACGTGTGCAGCAGGAAGCCCTTGGCATGTATCCAAACCCGCGGCAGTAGCAACAACCCTCGCGAGCTATCGCCAGCCCTGCTCACCGTCATACATGCATGCCGTATCTACATATATTGCGTAGCTAGTTAATTGAGCACCTCTTTGGCCTCCTTCCCGAGGAAGCATCGCGGTTTCGCCATGTTTGCAAACAGGCTTCTCAGCCGCTGCGCCTTGTTCATAGTTGGAACAGCGCAGGTTGTGTTTTTGGAGTCGATCTCCTGACGGGGCGTGCATGCAACCACCGTTTTGAAGCATTCCATCAGCCAGCTCCGTTTGGCCAGCGTCTTTGCGGCGGGCCGGCCCTCGGGATCAAACGTCAGCATCGAGAATATTGTGTAGATGGCGTCCTGCGTGATGGACGGCACCACATCGGGGAACACCAGGTCGAACCTGGAGATCCGCCGGTAAACCGCCTTCACGGTAGGCGCATTGAACGCAGTTACCCCATATAGCATAGCGTAGCCCACTACTCCCAACGACCAGATATCTGCCGGCAGTCCGAATTGGCACTGCTTGCGCAGGATCTCCGGTGCCATGTACGCCGGTGTTCCGCACAGGCCGGTGCGGTAGTCAACGGGGCTTTGGAACTGCAGCGAGAACCCAAAGTCTGCTATTTTCGGCATCATTTTCTCATCCAGCAGAATGTTGCTCATTTTGATATCGCCGTGGTGCACCAGATGGGCGTGCAGGTACTGTGCCCCCAGAACCAATTGGTACAGCAGGGCGCACGCGTCTATTTCGCGAAGTCTGCCGCGATGCGATATCAGGTCGTGGAGGCTGTTGTTGGCGCAGTAGTCCAGAATCAAAAAGATGTGCGTTTCCTTCTCTATGCACTGGAGGAGCCTCAGGATCGAGGGGTGGTGCAGCTGCTGGTGAATCCTGATCTCCCTTCCGATCTGCTGGGCAGATGAGGCGGAGAGCTGCGACGACTTGGTGATGGTCTTGGCTGCATACACCTGTCCAGACCCAGTTTTCGCCAGGTAGCACCGCGAGTACCCGCCGCTGGCTATGTGATTTCCGATGTACAGCACGTTACCGGAGTTGTCAGTTATGCGCCGGGGCGGTGGAAGTGATCTACAGTGCTTTCCTGCTTTCTTTACACTGGGTGACTGCGGGTTCTGGTTGTGCTGCTGGTTTTGGTGCTGGTTTTGGTGCTGGTTTTGGTGCCGATCTGGTTGCTGCGGTTCTTGGGGGTGGACCGATCGGTCGCCCTTAGGAGCCCCGCGGTCCGGTATGGGGGGCAGCATCTTTTGTAGAGTATGTGCCCATGGGCCCGGGTGCCTGCGAACATAGAGGGCCTTGGACTGCTCCTGATTTGCGTGATTCTGCGTTGCTTTTTCCGGCCTCATCAATCAGGACATGCCAGCAGACTTGCTCCTCGCTGTATATTATGCCATGAAATAGAATTGGCCGTGTCCGGTCAATACGATGAGTGTTTTACGTTTTACATACTCTATTCCTAGATTTATCTTTGTGGGGAGCTGAGCCTATGTGTGCATGTATGCGCATGTAGCTGTGCGAGGGTGAATAGGGTTTATTCCAATTTAGCTCGAGCCAGAGCCATAACGTGATCCCCAGGTTTAGTGCATGTATGAATAGAGCTCTGTCTGAGTTCACTGCAGCCAACCTCAGGAAAATCGCCCAGGCCTGCGGAAGCAAGCTCGCCGGGAGGAAATCGGAGGTCATCCATGCGCTTCATGAAAATTCGGTGCAGATGGGTCTGGCCAATTCGAGGCCGGTTCGACTGGTTTCGATCGATCCGGGCATTGTGAATCTCGGTGTCACCAGGGTGCTGGCGCCTCCACCGAGAGCCAGTGAGACAGAGGTGCCAATTGTGGAGCAGTGCTACCTCGATTCGATAAAAATCGACTCGAAATCCACGACGTGTCAGTTCGCGGACGCCACGATCAGTTTCCTCAACCAGGTAGTGGGCGCCCACGCTCCTCCCGTAGACTATGTTCTCATCGAGCACCAGAGGTCGCGGTCCTCAGGCGGCTCCTCGGTGCTACCTGCAGTTCTCCAGGCCAATATTCTAGAAGGAATGATGTTCGCAGTGCTGAGATCTCAGTACCCGCAGATAAGCGTGCTCTCGGTGTCGCCCAAGTCGGTGGTGAATTACTGGGAGTCCAAAGCCTCCGGGCAGCCAGAGGAGACTGGACTGAAGGCAACGGCTGGCTCGAAAAAGGCGAGGAAAACCTACGCCATGGCCAAAGGCGTGCGTCGCAAGCTGGTGGACGCATGGATCAACGGAGAAACCAGCGTGGAGCTTGAGCCCCACACACGGGAGTATCTGCAGTCGCTCAAGGGGAAACGGGACGATGTACACGACTCGTTGGTGCAAGCAATTACATGGATCCAATGGAGGAGTAATATGTACCGAGTGTGGAGAGAGGCCGAGAACGGCGGGCCGATTACAATACCTAATTAGCAAGCATAGTATAGAGAAGTAAATAAACCAATGCAGCATCCAACCGAACCCCAGAACGGCATATCCGCGTCTAGACGGGCATTGCACCCCTGCAGACACACGAAGGGCGGAGAACGGCAGCTACCAATGGTATTAGTGGGAGACGGTGGTTGGACGGAACCCTAACATTGACCAACATCGGCATCAAGCAGCATGGGCCAGTCAACGTCGAAACCACTGAGCAGCAAGGTCTACAATGCGCCCGAAGTGACAGTGGACAAGGATCTCCGCACGGAACTCGAGTCCAGCCCCGAAACCGACGTAGTGCGCAGGCTCTACACCGAGAAGTACATCGAGGACCGGGTTGCTCAGCGACTCTACGAGGAGCGCGTGGCAGCCGAAAAAGAGCTGCAGGTTGGCAGCGAGAAGATCGCGGAGATCAGCGACGCCCGCATAGCTGCCAGCAGCGGCATTGACAGCCTCGAGCTGCGCGAAAAAGTCACTGCATTGCACAAAGAGCTTACCGGCCGTCCTTTGCGGGGCCAGCTGGACGACGAGGGAAAGGCAGCCCGCGAGAAGCTGGTCGAATGCTTGGTCCAGCACAGGCAGCAGCCCCTGAAGTGCAGAGAGGCTTTCGCGGAGTTCCAGAAGGAGGTCTCGCGCATCGAGAGCAAGGTTGCTTCGCAATAGATAGACATAGACACCTACTTACCGACATGCTACATAGTAATACCAGGACCTGGCTGAGGCGATGACCGACGATGGTGACCGGTGGGATGACGGATGGTGACCGGTGACGGATGACGGATGATGACGGATGATGAGGTACCATTGCAGTGGCTCGCGGTTGTCACAAACAATAGATGCACCTCATGTACCTGATCTATCCATGTGAGCTGTGACTAGCCGAGCTAGCTGTGTCGATCTACGGCCTGCAGTGCAGAGTGCAGAGTGCAGGCGACATGGATCTGACATGGAGTCCAGTTCTCCAGCTCTCCAGCTCTCCAGTTCAGCAATTCACCAGTTCTCCATTCACCGCAGGTCATCCGTCGATATCGTACAGTAACCTGCTGAGTGACCTAGAGTGATCTGGTGTGACCTAGAGTGACCTAGAGTGACCTAGAGTGAACCGAGTTCTCCAGACCTCCAGATCTCCATTGGTTCCAGGTTATCCGTCGACATCGTACAATGACCTGCTGAATGATCGGAGTGATCTGGAGTGACCTGGAGTGAACCGAGTTATCCAGCTCTCCAGTTCACCAGTCCACTAATTCTTCAGTTCTCCATCTCACCAGTTCTCCATTCACCCCAGGTTATCCGTCGAAATCGAACAGTAACCTGCTGAGTGACCCAGAGTGATCTGGAGTGACCTAGAGTGACCTGCAGAGTTGCCGGTACTGCCATGCGAGTAGCAGTGTAGATCTACAATCCACAGTGTGCAGAGTGGACCATGTGTGGTAGTGCGGTACTGTCATACGACTAGGTGTAGATCTACAATCTGCAGGGTACAGAGTGGTACCATAAGTGGTAGTGCGGAACTGTCATGCGACTAGGTACAGTTCTCCGGTTCTCCATTCACCCCAGGTTATCCGACATCGCAGAGTGCAGAGTGCAGAGTGACGTAGAGTAGCCTGGAGTGAACCGAGGTCTCCAGCTCACCAGTTCACCAGACTAATTCTTCAGCTCACCAGCTCACCAGTTCACCATCTCTCCAGTTCTCCATTCACCCCAGGTTATCCGTCGACATCGCAGAGTGCAGAGTGACCTGACTGGGAGTCGTCCATCTCTCAGTTCCCATCTCTCCCAATCCCACTAGTACTCCAATCCCACTACTCCAATCCCACTAGCACTCCAATCCCACTACTCCCCACTAGTACTCCAATCCCACTACTCCCCACTAGTACTCCCTCCCCACTAGTACTCCGACGACTTGTACAGCAAAATGAGAGCGGAGTCGGACGCACCACCACCAGCCAGCTGGGCAATGCGGTTATCGTCGACCTCGCTCACGCGGTCGTCGTTGAATCTCCACCAGCTGTTGGGCTTGTGCGGGTTGCGCGTGAAGCACTGGTAGTGCCCCGAGTCCGCGGACATGCCCTGGTGGGTTATGATCGCCTGCAGGTCGTACAGCCCGTGCGGCGAGCAGGTGGGGTCAGCCTGCAGGTCCGGGTCGATCTTGTCGCGGAACTGCTGCTTGAGCGCGTCCACGCGGGCCTTTTCCTTCTCGCCCTCCTCGACGTCGTTTTCGGCCGCGCGGCGCTTGGCGGCAGCCACCTGGTCCGCGTTGGTGTCGGCCGGGTCGTCGGGCACGGCGTCGACCTTGCGGAACCGCGCTCTTCGCTCCGCGCGCTTGCCCTCCTCGATCGCCAGCTCGAGCTCGCGGTACGCCTCGCGCGCGGGCGCCATGCGCGCCTGCAGCTCGTCGGTGCAGAGGTCGCCGATGTCCAGGTTGTTGGGGAACGTCACCTTGCGCAGGATCTTGGAGTTGACCTTGGTGTCGCGGCGCCAGAAGAAGCGCACAAACTGCACAATCAGGTACTTGGGCATTTTGGTGATCTGCTTGGTGATGGTGTGGTGCTCGCCGCTGCCCTCGCGCGTCTCGACCTCGTCGACCAGGCTCTGGCGCAGGCCGTCCTTCAGGAAGTTGGTCTTGACGCTGATGTGGCACATGAGCTTGGTGAAGCTTTCCTCGCTGACCGCCTGCGCGTCGTTGCTCTTGGTCACCTTGAAGCGCCCGTCGAAGCTGTCGACCACGCTGTCCAGCTCGCTGTGCAGCTGCGACATCAGCTGCGTGTACAGCTCCTCGGCGTCCTGCTGCTTGAAGATGCCGCCCTCGCCACGCTCCGCGAACTGCGGCATGCGCGTGCGCAGCGAGGACATGAACCCGGACGGGATGGGCGCGTCCGTGTTGTACGGGAGCTCGAAGCCGAACTTGGGCACGAGCTGGCCCCACGAGCGCAGCAGCAGGTCGTTGCCCTGGTACTTCTGCAGCGAGTCGTTGAGCTCGGGCACGGTGTGCAGCGCCTGCAGCGTTGCGTTTGCGTAGCACGTGTTGCCCACGTTGACCAGGCCGACGGGCAGCTTCTCCTCGGCCTCGTCCTCGTCGTCCATGGCCTCGTCGTGGTCGCTGGGCGCCGTGCTGGGCGCCGGGGCCGCGTTCTTGGGGGCGGTGCCCAGCATGAACAGCGTCTGGCCGTCCTTGAGGCCGAGAGCACTCAATGCCGCGTCGTTCTGCAGCTGCTTGCCTTTGACCATGACCTTCTGTTTCGCCACCGGGACGCCGGTCAGCTCCTCCAGACGCTGCTTGAGCGCGGCGCCGGTCGACTCCAGCGAGACGGCGACGTCGTGTACTTTGGACGCATGCTTGACATGCAGGTGGATGCTGGTCATTGCTGGGTGGCTGCAATTCACGTCCACTGTGGTAGCCAAGGGTACGTGTGGCCCCCACCCCCGCCACGCTTTCCCCGGGTCCCAGGGCTAGGTCGCCGCCCGCCAGCTGGCCCAGCACACCACGAAGCAGATGGTCAACATTGCCCAGGAGCTGTCGCCTCGCAAGCTGCGCAAGACTCTGGCCCAGGGCCTGAGGGTGCTGATGATGTTCATTTCCGGCTACATGCTGTACAAGTCGCTGGCCGTGGTGTCGAACTCCGCGTCGCCCGCGGTGGTCGTGCTGTCCGGCTCAATGGAGCCCGCGTTCCAGCGGGGCGACATCCTGTTCCTCTGGAACGCAGAGGACCGCGTCAAGGTCGGCGACGTGGTCGTCTACGACACCAAGAAGCGCGCCATTCCCATCGTCCACCGCGTGGTGAACGAGCACCACAACCCCTCCAAGCAGCTGCTGCTCACCAAGGGCGACAACAACGCATTGAACGACCTGGACCTGTACGAGGGCAAGAAGTACCTCGACCGCGACCTCGACATAAGCAGCGGAGTGGTCAAGGCCTACGTGCCGGCCGTGGGCTACATCACGATCCTAATGGCGGAGAGCCCGAAGTTCAAGGCGGTATTCCTCGGCGGGGCCTTGCTCCTGCACATGCTGAGCGACTGATCGCACATGCTGAGCACTGATCGCACATGTTGAGCGACTGATCGCACATGTTGAGCGACTGATCGCACATGCAGAGCGACTGACCGTAGAATGCACATGCAGAGCGACTGATCGTAGAATGCACATGCAGAGCGACTGATCGTAGAATGAGATCAGTGCAGTTGGGATGGCATGGCCGGCTGCTAGATGCAGATGTGCTGCTAGATGCAGATGTGCTGTGGATCCTTGTCTCTTTATGACGAGCTTGGATGTAATGTGTGCAGTCAGTGTGATGCAGTAGTGTGAAGCATCACGAAGTAGTACCACTCAGTCACAGTGTGACGCAGTGTGACGCAGTAGTAGTATCACTCAGTGCCAGTAGTGTCACTCAGTGGTATCACTCAGTGGTATCATTGTCACGCAAGAGTATCACCCCGTGTCACCCAGTGCTATCACTCACTAGTGTTAGTAGTATTACCCAGTGTCACTCAGCGGTATCATTCAGTAGTACTCAGTAGTATCACCCATGTGACGCAGTAGTGTCACTCAGTATCACCCAGTATCATTCAGTAGTACCAGTACCATTCAGTGTCACTCAGTGTGACGCGGTTGTATCACTCAGTGCCAGTAGTGTGACTCAGTAGTATCATTCAGTGGTATCACCCATCCGGTAGTACCAGTAGTATTACCCATTGTCACTAAGTACTGAGATAAAGTATCATCCAGTACCACTCAGTGGTATCATTCAGTAGTACTCGGTAGTATCACCCATGTGACGCAGTAGTGTCACTCAGTAGTATCACCCGGTATCATTCAGTAGTACCAGTAGTATCACTCGGTGCCACTCAGTAGTGCTCAGTAGCATCATTCAGTGGTGTCATTCAGTAGTACCACCGAGTGTCACTCAGTAGTATCACTCAGTAGTGTCAGTAGTACTACTCCGTCACTCAGTAGTGTTATCCAATATCACTCAGTAGTATCACGCAAAAGTGCCATCCAGTGTCACCAGTGTGACGCAGTATCACTCAGTATCACTCAGTAGTCACGCTGCAGTATCACTCAGTAGTGTCAGTAGTATCACTCAGTAGTATTGCTCAGTAGTATCAGTAGTATCAGTAGTGTCACGCATTATCATTAAGTATCACTCAGTAGTGTCATCCAATATCACTAAGTAGTATCAGTAGTATCAGTAGTGTGATGCAGAAGTACCACCCAGTGTCAGTAGGATCACTCAGTGGTATCACTCAGTAGTACCACCCGATGTCACTCAGTCACTGTAGTGTCATGCAGTAGTATAATCCAGTGTGTCACGCAGTGTCATCCAGTGTTACTCAATGGTATCACCCATGTGACGCAGTAGTGTGACTCAGTAGTACCACTATCATTCAGTAGTACCAGTAGTACCATTCAGTGTCACTCAGTAGTGTTACTGAGTAGTGTCAGTAGTACCACTCAGTCACTCAGTATCACTCAGTGGTCACGCAGCAGTATCACCCAGTGTGACGCAGTAGTGTCAATAGTATCACTCAGTGCCGGTAGTGCGCTCAGTAGTACCAGTAGTATGTCACTTAGTATTGGGATGCAGTAGTATCACCCAGTGTCACTCAGTAGTATCACTTAGTGGTATCACTCAATGGTATCACGCAGTAGTATCAGTAGTATCACTCAGTCACTCAGTAGTGTCACCCAGTATGATTCAGTAGTACCAGTAATGTGACGCAGTAGTGTGATGCAGAAGCTCCACCCAGTGTCAGTAGGATCACTCAGTGGTATCACTCAGTAGTACCACCCAGTGTCACTCAGTCAGAGCAGTGTCATGCAGTAGTATCAGTAGTGTGACGCAGTGTCATCCAGTGTTACTCAATGGTATCACACATATGAAGCAGTAGTGCCACTCAGTATCATCAGTAGTACCAGTAGTTTAGTGTCACTCAGTGTGACGCAGTAGTATCACTCAGTGCCAGTAGTGTCATTCAGTAGTATCATTCAGTGGTATCACCCAGTATCACCCAGTATCATCCAGTAGTACCAGTAGTATTACCCACTGTCACTAAGCACTGAGATGCAGTAGTATCACTCAGTATCACTCAATGGTATTACGCAGTAGTATCAGTAGTATCACCCAGTAGTCACGCAGTCACTCAGTAGTGTCACGCAGTATAATTCAGTAGTACCAGTAGTATGTCACTTAGTACTGTGATGCAGTAGCACCACGCAGCATCACTCAGTATCACGCAGCAGTACCACCCAGTGTCACTCAATGGTATCCCAGCATCACTCAGTATCACGCAGCAGTACCACCCAGTGTCACTCAATGGTATCCCAGCATCACTCAGTATCACGCAGCAGTATCACCCAGTGTCACTCAATAGTACCAGCATCATTCAGTATCACGCAGCAGTACCACCCAGTGTCACTCAATGGTACCAGCATCATTCAGTATCACGCAGCAGTACCACCCAGTGTCACTCAATGGTACCAGCATCATTCAGTAGTGGCAGTATCGCAGTCCAATCAAGTACCTACGTTAAACTAAGCTACATGTAAAATAGAGCGTATGTGATGGCCACCTCAATAGTACCCATAGCCAGGGTTAGTAACCACTCATCTCGCAGCACCAACGTTGAGCACCAACCGCAGCACCCAACGAGCAGCATGTCGCAGACCCTCAGACCATATCTCAATGCCGTGCGGAGCTCGCTTAATGCGGCACTCTGTCTTGAGAACTTTGGATCGGAGCTCGTGGAGCGCCACAACTACCCCGAGGTCGAAGCAGGCAACAACCCCACCGCACTGCTGAACCCGATGCACATTTCGAGAAATGAAAACGAGGGCGTGCTGATTGAGCCCAGCATCAACTCCGTGCGCGTCTCGATCCGCATCAAGCAGGCAGACGAGCTCGAGAGGATCCTCGTGTCGCAGTTCACCCGCTTCCTCACCCGGCGTGCGGAGCAGTTCCTCATTCTGCGCAGGCTGCCCCTGCCGGGCTACGATATATCATTCCTGGTTACAAACGTGCATACCGAGTCGATGCTGAAGCATAAGCTCGTGGACTTCATTGTGGAGTTCATGCAGGAGGTCGACAAGGAGATCTCCGAAATCAAGCTGTTTGTGAACGCCAGGGCTCGTCTGGTCGCCGAATCCTTCCTGCTCCCCTTCGATTCCTAGTTCTACATACTCTACTATTCTACTCAGTGTCTGGCCGTTCCTGGTACCCTAACCATCGCGATAATGGCTGCAGTGCCGCGGTGTGAAACTGGGATCCGTGGGCGAAAGTCCGAGAATTGCACGAGATCCACGCCGCAGACTGGCCGCGCTCCACCCAAAACCGCGGAATGCCCAGCGAGCGCCCGATCCGCTGCTCCCACCACCCCCGATCGCCCAGTTACTGCATTCGATTAGCGATATATATAATCCGAGGTGGTAGGCTAGGGTTGTACGATAACCTTACTCAAATAGTCACTAGTTTGTATACAAGGCGATGCCAGAGGACAATTCCAGGCAGCCATTCCACTCTGATCAGAGGTATGATCAACTGCCAGGGGACTACCTGGATGACATGCTATTCAGCATGAACTCTGATCAGCCCGAGAGTAGGCCCCCTAATAGCGACCAGCTGGGGCCACTGGAGGCAGCATTGGTCCTGGACTCGCCCGAATACGACGCGAGGCAGGCCACCGACGCGAATAAGCGGCAGCGCTTGTCGGATGGCACCTACGGCACTGCAGGCGCGGGCTTCTCAGGCAGATCGGCCCTGGCCGGCCCGCCAGGCACAGCCATTGGCGCACAGGGAGCGGCAGGACCGGCAGCGAGCACAAGGACATCCAGTGTAGCGAGCGCCTCGGGCCCAATAGGAGTGCCCGGCCGGGCTGGGCCAGCCGGATCCACTGTATCAGCCGGATCGGTGGGATCGGTGGGATCGGTGGGATCAGCCAGATCAGCCAGATCGGGATCGGTGGGCTCAATAGGCACGCCAGACATAGCACACACCCCAGATGTGATGGGGACCGCGCCAATATCCGATAAGGGGGGCACAGCTTCCGCGAGCAGCATAAGTACCGGGAACGCCAAGAACACCCCCGACAGGGCGTCCGTATCGCCCGGCCAGACGCCCCAGGCCAGCCAGGCGACGCCCAGCGCCAAGTCCGAGACCAACATACCCCTGGAGATCAAGAAAATGACCGACGTCAAGTCGCGGGCGTGCGACGAGTGCCGGCGCCGCAAAACCGCATGCTACTACCTCAACAGCGAGAGCTCGAAGTGCTTCCGGTGCCAGATGGAGAACATCGAGTGCACGTTCAACTCGCCCACTCGGGCCGCCAGCAGCTCCTCCGGCGGCCGAACGGTGCCCATCCCCCCGCGGCCCGGCTCCAAGCAGCCCGTGGTGGCCGGGCTGGTGGGCCCCGTGGAGGACTATTCGCAGCTCCCCGGCAGGTCGTTGCTCAAGAAAACGCTGTCGCTGCAGCACCCGCGCTCCTCGTTTGCCATTGGCCAGCACGGGCTGTGGGATCAGCGGGTGCTGGAAAGCATACCCCTGGACAAGTCCAACCAAGCGCGGGTGTCGCAGAACCTGGCGCTGCGCAAGGTGGGCCCCGACAGCTGGTTCATGATCCGGAACGAGGCCGGCCACAACGACTGGGTGCGCGAGTGCGACCTCATAGAACGCACGGTGTACCCCTACGGCCGGGCGCTGGTCAACTCCTTCTTCATGTTTTTCCACCGGGAGTACCCGATCCTGCACGAGAAGATCTTCGTGGAAAAGTACACGCGGACGTACCGCGAGCTGATGCCGGCGCTGCTGGGCGCGGTGTACCTGCTGGGGATGCGGTGGTGGAACCACAACGCGGAGCTGTCGACGGTGTCGCGGCCCGACAGCATCATCCCGACGCTGTACGACATCACACTGACGAACTTCTTCAAGTCGAGCGGGGGGTCGTCGCTGTCGCTGATCCAGGCCGGGCTGCTGCTGCTGCAGTGCTCGTACGCCGACCCCCGGCACCTGAGCATCTGCTCGGTGATCAACGGTGCGGCCTTCAGACTGGCGCTGAACCGCAACTGTCTGCATTGGAAGCTGCCGCGGTGGGAGATCAACCTGCGGCTGCGCCTGAGCTGGGCCACGTACACGCAGTGCACGTGGATCTCGCTGTTCGACTCGATCCCGCCGCTCATCCACGACGAGAACTGGTTTCTGTCGCCGCTGAACGCGGACATCTTCGACAGCGGAGCCAACGAGCCGCTGCACAACGGCGCCCTATTTATCCAGATGAACAAGCTGAGTCTGATCGTGCATGACATGCACAACCTGCTGTCGTCGAAGCTGCTGCTGATGTACTCGAGCGAGATATCCGCGACGCAGACGATGCTCAACAACGCCAACATTAATATCCCGTTTGCCAACCAGGGGCTGTCCAACCCGGGGCTCTCCGGCTACCGATCGAGAGGGCCGTCTCCGGCAGAGGCCTCGTCCACCCCGGCCTCCCAGATGGGGTCTCCGTCGTCAAAACCCATGCGCGAACACACGGCCGAGGATATCCTCGAGCTGATCAAGCCCATACAGCTGCGGCTGCACGACTGGTACGCCAACGTCCCGGCTGCGCTCCTGAACCTCGACGGGGAAGCACCGTCGGGAAACTTCTCCCTGCGCGTGGCCTACATCGCCGCCGAGGTGATACTGCATCGGTTCATCATCCGGGTCGCGTGCTCGGAGCATGCGGTGCTGGGCGAGGAGATGACCAGCCTGCTGAGGTCGACGGCGCGGGAGCGGCTGGACGTCGCGTACAAGCTCATAAAGTCGCTGAAGCCGCAGCACCTGCAGCAGTTCTGGTACTTCACGTCCTCGTACCAGTTCGCTGTGATCGGCGTGTTTGCCGCGCTGATGTACACCACCAGCGACAACAAAAGCGAGGCCAGCTACTACTGGAATCTGCTGCGCGACTACATCAACCAGCTGCAGATATTCAGTGACAACGATGTGATGGGCGCTGCATTGCGGACGCTGCGCTCGTCAATTGCGGGTGTTCCGGGCTTAGTATTCTAGTGTACGTATTTATATCCATTTCCCGCTGCCGGAGTCGACCGCTCTTTTCGGGCCGCTCCCACTGAGCGTCGGCGTCTCGGTGGCCCATTTGTTGTCCATGGCCTCCAGGGAGCTCAGGATAGCGTCCACGGACTCGTCCTTATCGTCGACCATCAAGAGTTCTTTATTTACGTCAACCACCTCCCCGTTCTTCAGCCGGCTGATCACACCCTCAGTCACCGAAATCTGCGCGTTCACCTTGCGTTCGAAGTCCGTCCGTTTGTTGTCGGTGTTGATGATCCACATGAGCTCGGAGCTCACCAGGCCGCCCAGCAGGAACGTGATGATATTGGCCTTCCGGTCCGATCCTCTCAACACTGAAATTCGGGCCATATCCCAACCCTCGCCACGCCCTGCTAACTGATCCAAGTAGGACGAACCACCAGGCCAATTTGAGTGCCAAGTATAGCCGGCACTAGGACGAGTAATTAAGATGCCACAAATAGAGTAGGGGTTGCGATACCACTTCAAGCCAGCCTATCACAGCACCATAGCGTATAGATCGTACATAGCTTATATGTTTCGATATATGTTAACCGAGGTATATTACAGCGGAAATTGAGAGGCACGAATTGATGGTTTTGGAGTTATGCCACTACAAGGGCTTTTCAGTATATATATTCACGCTAACAAAGGCATTCATAGCAGCTATATGCAAATAAAATTACAAAGGAATTTGAGGAGCGCGAATTGACGATTTCGTCGGTGGAATAACTCCATGAATGCCACTACTACAGGTGTTTTAATATATATATATATTAATATATATATTCACGCTCACAAAGGCATCTGTTCCAGCTACGTGCAAATAAAATTACAGCGGAAATTGAGAGGCACGGATCGTCGGTTTCGTGATGGCATAACTCCATGAATGCCACTACTAGGGGCTTTTCAATATATATATATTTTAATATATATATTCACGCTAACAGAGACATCTGTTCCAGCTACGTGCAAAAGAAATTACAGCGGAATTTGAGAAGCACGAATTGATGGTTTCGTGATAGCTGTAACTCCATGAATGCCACTACTAGGAGCTTTTCAATATATATATATTTTAATATATATATCAACGTTAACCGAAGTATTTGTGCCTGCAATTCGCAAATAAAATTACAGCGAAATTTGAGGAGCACGAATTGATGGTTTCGTCGGTGGTACAACTTCCATCCACGCGACGAACACCACTACTAGGGGCTTTTCAGTATATATATATTTTAATATATATATCAACGTAAACCGAGGTATTTGTGCTAGCAATTCGCAAACAAAAATGCAGCGGAAATTGAGGAGCACGAATTGACGGTTTCGTCAGTGGCATAACTCCATGAATGCCACTACTAGGGGCTTTTCAGTATATATATATTTAAATATATATATTCGCGCTAACAGAGACATCTGTTCCAGCTACGTGCAAATAGAATTACAGCGGAAATTGAGAGGCACGGATCGTCGGTTTCGTGATGGCATAACTCCATGAATGCCACTACTAGGGGCTTTTCAATATATATATATTTTAATATATATATTCGCGCTAACCGAGGTATTCGTGCCAGCAATTCGCAGATAAAATTGCAGCGAAATTTGAGAAACATGGATCGTCGGTTTCGTGATGGCTGTAACTCCATGAATGCCACTACTAGGGGCTTTTCAGTATATATATATTTTAATATATATATGCGCGATACTCAAGGCATCTGTTCCAGCTACGTGCAAATAAAATTACAGCGGAATTTGAGAAGCACGAATTGATGGTTTCGTGATAACTGTAACTCCATGAATGCCACTACTACAGGTGTTTTAATATATATATATTTTAATATATATATTCACGCTCACAAAGGCATCTGTTCCAGCTACGTGCAAATAAAATTACAGCGGAAATTGAGAGGCACGGATCGTCGGTTTCGTGATGGCATAACTCCATGAATGCCACTACTAGGGGCTTTTCAATATATATATATATTAATATATATATTCGCGCTAACAAAGGTATCTGTTCCAGCTACGTGCAAATAAAATTACAGCGGAATTTGAGAAGCACGAATTGATGGTTTTGTGATGGCTGTAACTCCATGAATGCCACTACTAGGGGCTTTTAAATATATATATATTTAAATATATATATTAACGTTAACCGAGCTCTTTGTGCCAGCAATTCGCAAATAAAATTGCAGCGAAATTTGAGGAGCGCGAATTGACGGTTTCGTGATGGCACTAACTCCATGAATGCCACTACTAGGGGCTTTTTAATATATATATATTTTAATATATATATTCACGTTAACAAAGGTATTTGTGCTAGCAATTCGCAAACAAAATTACAGCGAAATTTGAGGAGAACGAATTGATGGTTTCGTCGGTGGTACAACTTCCATCCACGCGACGAACACCACTACTAGGGGCTTTTCAGTATATATATATTTTAATATATATATCAACGTAAACCGAGGTATTTGTGCTAGCAATTCGCAAATAAAATTGCAGCGGAAATTGAGAAGCGCATATCGTCGGTTTCGCGATGGCTGTAACTCCATGAATGCCACTACTAGGGGCTATTTAATATATATATATTTCATATATATATGTCCGATAATCAAGGCATTCGTAGCAGCTATACGGAAATAAAATTGCAGCGAAATTTGAGAAGCACGGATCGTCGGTATTGTCGGTGGCATAACTCCACAAACACCACTACAAGCGGCTTTTCAATATATATATATTAAAATATATATATGTCCGATATTTAAGACATTCGTAGCAGCTATATGGAAATAAAATTACAGCGAAATTTGAGAAGCACAGATCGTCGGTTTCGTGATGGGTGTGACTCCATAAATGCCACTACTAAGGGCTTTTCAGTATATATATATTTCATATATATGTCCGATACTCAAGGCATTCGTAGCAGCTATACGAAAATAAAATTACAGCGGAATTTAAGCTGCACGAATTGACGGTTTCGTGATGGCATAACTTACATCCACGCGTCGAACACCACTACAAGCGGCTTTTCAATAAATATAAGGTACACTAAGAACAGATCGTACACAGCACCAGATCGGTATCTAAGCGTCTTCGATCCTTCGTTCTTGATTAATGAAGATGTCCTCGCAGTTAGTCCAAGAATTTCACCTCTTACTACTGAATACTGAAGCCGACCATCCCTATTACCGAGCGCGAGACTGGAATCGAGACATTTGTGCACTTGACGCCGACCGCTATTGCTACCACGACAACAGTGCATGGAATGGCACCTCTGAATCGACTACAACCGAGCCGTACCATAGCACACAACATCTCGATAGACACCCAGAACGGTGCCAGCTTGCACACAGCACACAGCACCCAGAACGGTACCAGATCGTACAGCACATATATCGCACACAGCACTCAAAACGGTACCAGATTGTACACCCACCTGTCACACAGTACCCAGAACGGTACCAGCTTGCACACAGCGTCTAGATCGTCCATAGCACTAAGAACGGTACCAGTTCGGTACAGCACCCAGATCGGCACCTCGACCCGTACTATATCGCACAACACCTCGATAGGCACCCAGAACGGTACACAGTACCCAGGTCACACGCAGCACCCAGATCACACATAGTACCCAGAACGGTACCAGATCACACACAGCGTCTAGATCGTCCATAGCACTAAGAATGGTACCAGATCGGCACCTCGACCCGTACCAGATCGCACAACACCTCGATAGGCACCTCGATCGGTACCAGATCGTACCCAGTTCGTGCCTCGATAGGCACCTAGACGAATATATCAGGAACCTCGATGTCCGGGACACGCTTTGGCCTACTTTCCCCGCTCTCCCTGCTTTCCCTGCTTTTTAAACCCTCCTCGCGCATTCGCCGCGCACGGTCCTGCTTGGACTCTCTGGCTGGCGCGGTTGGCACCGTGAATGTGGCCATGGCAGCAGTCAGCTGGTCGATGCGCTTCTGGTTCTTGTCGAACAGCTCGAACGCCATGGCGTCCAGCTCCGCCAGGTACTCGGGAGACGCCAGCTTGCGGATCCTGGTGCCCTCGAGGTACCCGATTGGAGCGTCGATGCGCATGGAGATGCGGATGGCCACGTTGTCGTTGGAGCCGATTCCAGACTCGCGGAAGCCGCACGAGAGCGCCAGCGAGAACAGGGCGCGCGCAGTGCTGTGGTCGCGGCACTTGACGTGCAGAATGAAGGGCTCGAACTTGTACAGCACGTACCGCCTGGGCCCGTCCAGCACCGTGGCCGCGTGCTCGTAGTCGTCCAGGCCCTGGCGCCACTGCGGAACCAGCTCGCTGGGGTCGTGGGTGAAAAACAGCCAGTGGCCGCCCACGCCTTTGCCGCCGACCTTGAGCTTGTCACCGCTCTTGTCGCCCTCGATGAACACGCTGACGCGGCCGGCGCACGACGAGGTGGTGACGAGGTGGGGGTGGCTGTTGACGAGGTTGATCAGCGGCACGATCTCGCGGTCCACCGAGCCCTTGGGCGAGTAGTCCACGACGCCCAGCGCGGCCAGGATGTCGGCCTTGGTTCTGTCGAACGGGTCGACCATGAGGCCGGCATCACGTGGCGGCAGGTGGGTATGGCGCGGCGGTGGGCGCCAAGGGCAGGTACATCACCCGCACCCGGCAACACCACCCAAACAAAGAACTGTGCATTCCCTAACATTCCCCAATGCCCGACCAGGAGATATACCCCCTGGCAGTGCTGTTCGACGAACTGAAACACGACGACGTGACCACGCGCTACGCGGCCATGGAGAAGCTCCCGACCGTGGCGCTCGCGCTCGGCGAGGAGCGGTCGCGGCAGGAGCTGATTCCATTCCTCAACGACGTGGCCAAGGAGGACGAAGACGAGATCCTGACGCTGCTGGCGGAGCTGCTGGGCGACTTCCTCGAGTATATTGGCGGCCCCGAACACGCGCAGCTGCTGCTGGAGCCGCTGTCCACGCTGGCGATGAGCGAGGAGCCCATGGTTCGCGACGGCGCCATTAAGTCGCTGGTCAAGATCGCGCGCGTCATGCCGATCGGCCAGCTCAGCAAGAGCTTCATCCCGCTGGTCGCCGAGCTCGCGCACTCCGAGTGGTTCAGCTGCCGCATCGCGGCCGCGGGGCTGTACCCCGTGACGTTCGAGGCGCTGGACCGCGCGCAGATCGCCGACGCCACAAAAGAGCTGCTCGCCAGCTTCAGCTCCCTAATAACCGACGACGCGCCCATGGTGCGGCGCGCGGCCGGCAACAACCTGCCCGCGGTCATCGCGGCGCTGCCGGCGAAGCACGACATCGAGCTGGTGTTCCCCATGTTCGCCAGCCTGTGCCAGGACCCGCAGGACTCGGTCAAGCTGCTCGCGGTCGAGGTCGCGGTGGCCACGGCCAAGGCCGACCCGCAGAACATGGTGCCGCGGGTGGTTTCGCATATCTTCGACCTGCTGGACGACAAGAGCTGGCGCGTGCGCTACCAGGCCGCCGAGACGTTCGCCGCGCTGGCGAACTGCATAGCGCTCAACCGCGAGACCGCCAAGGCCAGCCACGACAAGCTGCTCGACCTGTTCGTGGCGCTGACGGGCGACCCCGAGGCCGAGGTGCGCACCGCCATCGCCAAGCAGGTCGTGGACTACGCGGCGTCGCAGCTGTCGAGCGACGAGTGCATCGCCAAGGTCGTGCCGTGCCTGGAAAACCTGTCCAACGACTCCAACGAGAGCGTGCGCGAGGCGCTGGCCGGCAAGATCGCGCGCCTGTCGCCCAAAATCGGCAAGGACAACACCATCAAGTACCTGCTGCCGCTGTTCCTGGAGATGCTGCGCGACGAGCACAGCGAGGTGCGCCTGCAGATCATCTCCAACCTGGACGTCATCAACGAGATCTTCGGCATCGAGCGCCTCAGCGAGAGCCTGCTGCCGGCCATCGCCGACCTGGCCAAGGACAAGCAGTGGCGCGTGCTGCTGGCCGTCATCGACTACAGCCCGCTGCTGGCCAAGCAGCTGGGCGTCGACTACTTCAACAAGGAGATCGTCCCGCTCGTGCTCAACTGGCTGTGGGACCCCGTGTGGGCCATCCGCGACGCCGCCGCCGAGAACCTGAACACCCTGGCCGAGGTCTTCGGCGTCGAGTGGCTGGAGCAGGAGATCGTGCCCAAGCTCGTCATGCTGGAAGCAAACACCACCACCTACCTGTACCGCCTAACTGCATTGCTGGCGGTCAAGAAGATCGCCTCGCGCCTGTCGGTGGGCAATCTGGTCTCGGCAATCCTCCCTTTTGTCATAGAAATGAGCGGCGACCCGGTGCCTAATATCCGCTTCAACTGCGCAACCACTCTTGCCATCGTGGCCAACAGAATAGCGGCCGACAAGCCCGACCTGGTGCAGCAGGAAATCCTGCCCGTGCTCGAGAGACTGAACGAAGACAATGACACTGATGTGCGCTTCTTCTCCACCGAGGCATTGAAGAGCATTCGCGAGAAGCAGCCGCAACTATTTACATAACACTGTGTACTAACATGCATGCCACCGGTCTGGCTCCCCCGTTTGTACCTTGGTGCTCCGTCTCGTACCTTGGCGCTTCCGTCTTGGCGCTTCCGTCTGGCGCTACCTTGACACTTTGTCACCCCATAATATCCCATACTGCACCATCACCATTCCGGCGTTGCACCCACGCCGTATTATTAGACGTACGTAGTCCATACGCATCTACATGGCTGTCCACTCGGCTGTGGGCTCTGCGGGCGCCCACCATTAGCTGTTAGATCAAGGTACACTTAGGTTGTCAGTCTGGCACTGTCGTGGACGCATGTATGGAAACACAGTACGCACAGAATGGCCTTCAGCTGAGATCTAAGGTGCGTGGTACTGTCGCGTAGGCACACTGTCAGGTAGGTGCATAGCAGAGTGTACGACACAGTACTGTAACGCAGAATGGCCATCAACTGAGATCTAAGGTACGTGGCATGGTGTATAGATCCAAGGTACGTGACGTGGTGACACTGTCTGGTAGGCACTGTCTGGTAGACTGTCAGGCATAGCAGAGTGTATGGAAACACAGTATCATAATGCACAGAATGGCCATTAGCTGTTAGATCAACGTACACACTGTCTGGTAGGCACTGTCTGGTATACACTGTCTGGTAGACTGTCAGGCATAGCAGAGTGTAGGGAAACACAGTGTCATAATGCACAGAATGGCCATCAGCTGTTAGATCCAAGGTACACACTGTTAGGTTGTCAGGCACTGTCTGGTATACACTGTCTGGTGGACTGTCTGGCTGTCAGGTAGACGCAGAGAGTGTCCATAGAAACACAGTACTGTAACGCACAGAATGGCCATCAACTGTAGATCTAAGGTGAATGCACTGTTAGGTTGTCAGACACTGTCTGGTAGGCACTGTCTGGTATAAACTGTTGGGCTGTCAAGTAGGTGCATAGCAGAGTGTACGACACAGTACTGTAACGCACAATGGCCATCAACTGAGATCTAAGGTACGTGGCATGGTGTATAGATCCAAGGTACGTAACGTGGTGACACTGTCTGGTAGGCACTGTCTGGTAGACTGTCAGGCATAGCAGAGTGTATGGAAACACAGTATCATAATGCACAGAATGGCCATCAGCTGTTAGATCCAAGGTACACACTGTTAGGTTGTCAGGCACTGTCTGGTATACACTGTCTGGTATACACCGTCAGGTGGGCTATCAGGGAGGCACATAGAGAGTGTCTGAAACACAGTATGTACGCGGAATGGCATCAATCTAAGGTACGTGGTAGATAATTTTAGCTATAATACTTACAAGTCACCGAAGTCCGCCATTAGATATATTATACTCCCCAAGACCTTGCCCTGAAAATAATTTAGATGGCGAAGAAGAGTCCCGCTCTGCAGCGGCTCTTGGAGCGGAATTTCGGAGACACGCAGGCGAAATCAGGATCAATTTTAAAGAAGAAGTCCAAGGCAGACAAAAGAGCCCGCCAGAAACGCCGGGAGGAGATTAAACGCCTGAAAGAGGCCCAGAAGCCGGCCAAAGCTGCAGCCCCTGCTCCGAAAAATAGCGAACTGAGCGCGGAAATCGCGGCTTTGAGAGAAGAGATCGCCAGGGAAATCGACACAAAGCCCACCTATGTGAAGAGGCAGTACAGAGCAGAGGTTCTACCTGGCTGGGAGGGCCTTACTCCCGGTCTGGCACCGGTTGGTTACGATCCTGATGAGAGTGACGAAGATCCCTACTAGTTCTTCGGTGGCGTTGCGGACATTGCCGCATATCATATAGCATGGCGAAATGAGCACGGATCCGTCCTCAATGGCATACATAGGCCGCCAGACGAGGAGCGTGTTGCATGTATAATATACTTATAACTTCATATATAGTGTGTTTCGAATACTACACTGTGTGGCTTCAGGCTGTCGGGAAAGTCCCAAAATACCGGATCGTTCCGATTACCGCATTAGCACTTGAGTGGGTTGCGTCGCATGGCTGCGGGCTGCCTACGGCTTCGACTCTGGCGTGTTTTCCTTCTTGATGGCTGCCTTCTTCGCCAACTTCTTCTCCTTCTTGGCTTGTTTGCTTTCGGAGATTTCCTTCTCCATATTAGCACCACCACCGAACCTGTTCATCCACTCATCGATCTTGGCTGGGTCGATGCGGCTGAACAGGTACTGCGCCTTGCCAATGCGGTGGCCAGGCTTGATGGCGAAATCGATCGCGTCGGGGATCTTGCGTGGGGGCACGTTGAGCTGCTCCCAGATCTGCCTGCTGGTGTCGGGCATGTACGGGTAGATCAGAGCAGACAGCACGTAGATCATGTTCAGCGAGGTGCCAATGACCTGGGCGCAAAGCTCGGGGTGCTCAGCAAACAGCGTGTTGTCCAACTTGGAGTCCTGCAAATACTGATTGCCGCGCGCAGAGAAACGCATGGCCGTTTCAATGCCCTCCCTGATCTGCACCTTCTCCATGGCCTCGATGTACTGCTTGACGCGATCATTGAAGTCCTGGAGGACCGGCGAGTCGGCAGCGGGCGGCTCGAATTGAGGCACTCCGCCGTTGTACTTGGCGATCGTGAACTTCACCACTCGGTTGACGAAGTTACCCAGGTTGGCCAGCAGCTCGCCATTGTTGCGACTGACGAAATCGCTCCAGGCGAACTGCGTATCGCTGGTTTCAGGGCGCGCATTGGCCAGGTAGTAACGCCAGACCGACTGCGAAATGCCGGTCAGCTCAGCATCGGTACCAAACACTCCAATATTACGCGACTTCGAGAATTTTCCTCCCTCGTAGTTCAGGAACTCGGTGGTGCTCAGGTAGTCAACCAGCTTCCAGTTGTCATCAGCTCCGATGTTGGAAGAGGGCCACACTACAGCGTGGAAGGGTGCATTGTCTTTGCCCATGAACTGCAACAGCTTGATTGCCTCGTGATCCTCAGGCTTCCACCACTGCCTCCATTCGTCGGTGTAGTTGGCAGTGATCGAAGGGTAGCCAATCGGAGCATCGAACCACACGTAGAGAACCTTGTTCTCGTATCCCTCGATCGGCACGGGTGTACCCCATTTTAGATCACGGGTGATGGCACGGGGACGAAGACCCTCCTTCAGCCAGGTACGAACAATAGTCTGGGCATTCTTGGGCCAATTAGGCGACACAGTCTTCAGCCACTCCTCCAGCCTGGGCTGCAGCTTATCCAGCTCCAGTAGCATATGCTTGGTCTCGCGCTTAGTCGGGGTACCACTATCCAGCTTGCAACGAGGGTTGATCAGGTCCAGTGGATCCAAAAGCTGGCCGCAGCCATCGCATTGGTCTCCGCGCGCATCATCGTAGTTGCACCGAGGACAGGTTCCCTCCACGTACCGGTCTGCCAGGAAGCCCTGGTGCTCCTCACAGTACAGCTGTGTAGAACTCTGCTCCTTGAGCAAATCGTGTTCCAGCAGCTTCAGGAACACGTCCTGTGCAATCTCGGTCTGTTTCTCTGTAGAGGTCCGGCCAAAATGATCGAACTCGATTCCGAACCAGTCGTACACCTCCTTGTGGATCTTGTGGAAATGCGTGCACAGCTCCAGAGGCGTGACCTTTTCCTCGAGCGCCTTGGTTTCGGTAGCAGTACCATATTCATCAGTGCCACAAATAAAAAGAGTGTTGTATCCTCGGGCTTTGCAGTAGCGAGAGTAGAAGTCCGCACTCAGGGTACTGCCAACAATGTTTCCTAAGTGGGGAACGTTGTTCACGTAGGGAAGCGCAGAGGTAATAAGAATATTACGCGCATCCTTTTTGGGAAGAATAGGGTGCTGCGGGGTCTTGTACTCCACGCTGGCATCCACAGTGGGGCCATCAACCTTGGGAACCTCAACCGGTTTGGCGTTACTGGCATTAGGGGCTGCATTGGTAGCATTTTCATTAGCTTTAGGTGCTTTGGGCTTAGCCTCGTTCTTAGGAGGCCTAGCGTACTCGAGTTTGAAGACAGGCAACACCGCAGATTTGACCTTGGGCTCATTCAGCAGCTTCTGGTGCCACATCAGGACACTCGTTTCACACGCAAGGCCAACCTTAGTGCGGGCCATAACCAAGGCCTGAAGATCGCCAAATAGAATAATAGTTTCAGCACTATTAAGGGACTCAGGAAGCTGCTTAGCCAGCTGCTCACCAACCTCGAGGGTCAACGGGGTAGCTGCAGCTACCAAAGGATATAAATGCTGCTCGATGTAGTCAATAAGCTTGGATTCCTCAGCGGTTGAGCCGGCAATAAAACGAACTATAGCATTGGGCTCGATAAGTCTAACGACCGAGGGCTGGGCCTCACCAGAGGTCGTGACCTCGAGGGTCGGACGTACAACGGCCGAAGTAGGGGTAACTTTGACTTGCTTAGCGGGATAAAGTCCCGCTGCAAGTGCCGTTTTGACCGCAGCACTTAGCTGGAGAGTGTCTACTCGCTCAGGAAGCAGCAGTTCGATCATGTTATGAAGATAAAAACGGTACGGGATACGGTAAGCATGAGTCACATCATCAACCGTTGAGTGTTGAGCGTTGAGTGTGGACCGCATATCAACCACAGGGTATTGAGCTCGCTCAATTTAACTCTCCGGATGTGATAATTAATTGTAATTTCTACTTAAATAATTTCTACTTGAATAATTTCTACTTAAACAATTTCTACTTAAAACAATTTCTACTTAACACGATTTCTACCTAAAGGAAGGATATATCTTAGGCCAAAACTTTATTTTCCGGGTCCATAAACCTCCCTAAATCAAAAGACGACCGGTCGGGAACGCATATGGTATATCTAAATGTATCATCCTGGATTAGCATGTCGATTCTACCGTAAAACGTGTACTCTGAGGATACAAATACCTCACTAGCGAGGTCCGGCACCAGCGGGACCAGATCTTCGTTGTGATCAATTGTATAAAAAGAAGCGTCGCCTTCTGTTTTAACATGCAGGTGCTTGTCTGAGTAGTCCAACACTTTCTTGATATCGGTCTCCATAACTCGGACAATGTCGCACTGGCCGCTGTTGTCGGAAAAACACGAGGGGTCAAAATAAACTCTCAACTTCTCTAGTAACGGAGAATACTCCAGTTCAATGCAATATTTAATGACTGGACTGCGAATTTCCATGTCGTTCGTACGTACACAATGGCAGGGAACAACTATAAATGTATCCTCTTCATCAGCAGCATCAACAACACTGACGGGACTGCCACCTTTAGGCTGGTCAAAGAGAGTGATCTCGTCAATTTCTTTCAACAAATATTCGTCGACGTCTCCCTCCTCTTCTTCTTCTATATTAGGAGTAAATGGTTTCAATCGAAATTGAGGACCATCGCTGCTGTTGTAAACACTGGCACCCTGCAAATAAAAACTCCCACGGTCATTCCAGCTCGTATCAATCGGTTCAGGGGTACCCAAAAAATCTAGAAAATTGTCACCGTCATCTTGTATAACTGCAGTAGAGGACCTCACCCACGGGTCTCTCAGACTAGCTGGTTCGAACGGTAATTCTGTCCGCAAAATAGGCATCGACACAGAGTAATCATTATACTTGTACAATCCTTTGGATGGCTGCTGCATTGCATCCGTATCTACGTATATTCGAGAGCGATTACCACCAATGTGCGTGGAAAGAGTCGGATACAATGAGGATAGCCTCTGTTCCTGGATTTTTGTTTTGGCCCGGTTATTTTGGAACCAGATTTGAACACTACGAGGTGTCATATCAATTATCCGGCCAATTGTTTCTCTTGCAGATTGATCTGGCTTGGGATCTTCTTGAAATTTCTCCCGGAGATATGCTAGCTGTTTGGGACTCGCACGCTTTCTACGATTGTTGCGCTGCTGTTGGGTGAGCATTGCAAAATAGAACCTGCTAAAAGAACTGAAAACCAATTCCTTCCCTCTTTAATGAGCTTAAAAATGCCAAGTTGTTATCCGCAACCCGCAGAAATGACAAGATCTAAGTTAGACTTTTGATATAGTTCAGGCTTGAGTTATACTACATATCATTCCCGCCAATGCTTTAGATATAAACAAACATCGCGGTATTCAGTTATGAATATGGTATATAAGTGCTAAAGGTAACTTCTATATGTTTACACCAAGTAGGGCACTTGGACCCCTTGATCTTCATTTGGGGGAACAATGTGGTTTGCTCATATTGGGTTGTACAGCGCCACATACCACCACATAGCCCTTACCACTACTTCAGAAGAACCAGCAGGGGATACGAAAGCTAAATTTTAATCATGAACTCCGAGGAACAAGTTAGACGCCTTGTCGAAGAAAACGTGCCCCAGTCAATTCCCCAAAACGGAAATCCTGTAGTGCACTGCCACCACACACCGAAGATTATGAAACCTAGTATTCTGCGCCTCGACCATAGAGCTAAACTAAGCACTGAGAACCCAAAGCATAATTGAACAAATACTATGCTAGTAAGTAATTACTGACATTCGATTATACTAAAAATCAACGTAGCCAAAAATATATCCATACATTTCTATATAAACCTAAGTGTGATCAAATACTCATTAATCAGCTGGCATAGTTTAGTGGTAGAATATCACGTTGTGGCCGTGACGACCCAAGTTCAATTCTTGGTACCAGCATGTTTTTTTCTTTTTTAAAACTTAATAATTCTCATGTTACAATTCGAATACATCAAAACAGACGAAGAACCATTAATAAGCTGGCATAGTTTAGTGGTAGAATATCACGTTGTGGCCGTGACGACCCAAGTTCAATTCTTGGTACCAGCAGTTTCTTTTTGACCTTTGAGGACGTAGTTCTTTTTGACATTTTGTATACATAGATTCAAGAAAAGACCAAAGTGAAGGTTACGTTTTTCCATACATAAATTATAACACATATCCATACATATACCCCACCAACCATGGGAAGTCACATTCACTGATAGCTGGCATAGTTTAGTGGTAGAATATCACGTTGTGGCCGTGACGACCCAAGTTCAATTCTTGGTACCAGCATTCCTTTTTGTAAATTCACACGCATATTTGTATGTTTCTGAATTCATTTTTTACCCTACAGTGCCCAAATGTTACTTTTTAATTAAAATCTAACAAGAGAGACGATGGTACATTATACTGTTCATCAATACAACATTTATAGAATATTATAGGATAAATATTGACCTCAAAGGACACTTTCAGAAGATCATCAATAAGCTGGCATAGTTTAGTGGTAGAATATCACGTTGTGGCCGTGACGACCCAAGTTCAATTCTTGGTACCAGCATTTCTTTTTTGCATCTTCATGCGAAAAAGTGTTTAGTTTTATAATTTTGTATGATTTAAATGTGATGCAATTAGTTATGATGCACTCAAGCTGTTTATCTCGATATAAGCTGTTTTCTAATCCTAATTCAACATGTGTAAATTCGCATGTACAATTTGTTTCAGTAAAACCCTGTTATTCGCAAGTTTTACATCTCATTAAACGATAAAATGCGCAGACCGTAGATTAGGTGTATAGTTCAGGGATAGAGCAGATGACATTTTTGGCTCGGGGGAAGCGAGCTCATACAACTCAACAAACCCACAGCCATTACTTAAAATTGGGAATAAATTAGAATAAATAAATAATAAATAAGGAATAAATTAGATTCTGGCCAGAGAATCTGTTGCAGCCAGCTCACTGGATTGCCGCATCCGTATCCACTCATTCACTTTAACCTTCAAAAATGGATCAGCAAACAACTTACTACTGGTAATGACATTCTGGCAACCACTTGAAGGACATGGAGTATTTGGACCCTGTCCTATCACTGACTGTATGGCTTCTCGAGAGAAGAAATGCCCACAATCAGCTCTGACAGGGTCCTCGAGTGGCTTTCGCGTCAAGGGGCAAATAGGCTCAAACACGGCTTCATCAGCATATAAATCGTCATCATCGGTGTGTTGGTTGATGTACTCTTTGATCATAAATCGTAATGCTTGATCAGTGAGTTTATCAGCTTCTGGAACTCTGCTTGAGAGAATGTTTTGGGCGAATCGACGATAATCATTCAGGTTGAATTTGTTCACAAGTTGTGACTGGTTCCGAGTTAAATCGTTACCGTCACCAATTGGCTCCAATGGCTGCTCGAATATTTGCACAATCTGTTCTAAAATGTCAGCTTCACGGTTGCTAGCATCTTCAGCTCTAACTTTCCTCTCGTTTACCCTATATTCTATCTCAGAAGCCTCCTTCTCCGCGCCAAACGAGGTCAATTCAGCAGAAATGCTGTAGAGGTATAGTTTATTCAAATTGAGTGCAGATGAGTCCAACACGGTGTCCATATCATTAGTTAACTGTTTAGATATATCTTCATCGACCTCATCTACCAAACTCTCCTGAAGCGTTGTACATTTGGCTAGTGTACTAACCATGTCGGCGAGTGCTTTCTTGTAGCTAGCTATTTCCGATGCCATGTTATTCTTACTGATTTGGAAACGTAATATGCGCTAGCAACAAATAAATGCCCCACCAGCTGGGTCAGTTGGAAATCGAGCTATGGAAATCACCACATGACGTCACGCTTAATAAAGTGTCGCGTACTGCTTTTTTCGAATTCAGGGTATGTTGTCTATATTCATTTCGCGTGATAGCGCCGAAGCACGGTTTTATTGCATCCAAGTTGAAGGGCCGATGCGATCGAATCTAAACAGCAAATATAAAAGTAAACCATGTACATACACGTTATTTATGTGTCTTTTGAATCTACTGCAAATGCCCATGTGAATCCGATGACGGTAATTACATAACCGATGGTTTGCCGTAAACCTTCCGTCACCAGATCCGGAAGAACTTCGGTTACATTAATTGCAGTTTACCCTTACAGCCACTTTCCTGGCCTAAATTTCCTAGCAAACTTTGCATTGAGTTATATTATGAAGATTAACACCTCTAATAGTAATAGTTGTTAGGGGTTTATCAGTCTGGAACCTTGCTGAGTGTGTGCCCCCGACAATATACGTAATAATCCTAATGCCGGCAACTAAGGGTTAGGATACCGGAACCACGAACCAACATTTCGTTTTACTTCACGTACAACCACCGCCATACTTATTCCTCCCAACCCGCACTTTAAAGGTCATTGAAACTAGTTTTTGCCTGCTTCTAGGAAACCGTCCTGATACACTATCTTATAAGTGGTGCGTTGCTGGTGCTACGCATTATCACCTGGCCTGAGAATAAATTATAATTCCTCTCCAACCCCCTCTTTTCGTGGCTTTACTCAGATCTCTATGAGCTCGAACGACGATAGCGAAGGACTCATTAACCCCTCACTAGGGCTACTAAAGAGTAAGAGATCCGGCTCGTTTTACAGTTCTAGCTCTGCAGACTCCTCTGGCCACGACTACCATCATAACAGCCGCTATTCCCCGCGTATGCAGAAGTTCCTCAAGCAGTTCCAAGGTACCGATGGAAAACGGCTTCTGCTGTTCTACTCCACCATAACTGTAGGCTTTCTGCAGCTGATTATGAAGGTGATCGCCATCGGTGTATTCTGTGGGCTTGAAACAGAAGCGCCACCTTATTACGCTTCGTGGATTGTATTTATGGCTATTAACCTAGGCCTTCTTACTGTTCAATTGATCATTATCTGCGCCCGTATGATCGCATTTAACCGTAAGGAGAAGCGGGATAACGCCCTGGCCAAGCTTGAGCCCGATAACAAGAACGCTCGCAAGCTGTTGAACAAGTCGGGCGACTACAATACACTCGGTGTCTGGAGCCGCTTGCTGTTTTTATACAACATGCTGGCATCCACTTTTATTGCCATTTCTGGAACAGTATATCTCGCAAATACTGCCTCCTACATTCTGACCTTGCCGAGCTACAGCGCCAATGCTGGTGTTTTAGTAGGATTTGAGTCTGCAGACTGTGGTTTGTCGGTGATGTTTCTGATTCTAGTCGTTTTGCGGGAGTGGCTGCCATTTGCGATGATCGCACAGGCACTGACGGTTGTGGTGTCCGTGCTGAATTTGCTGATTAGCATCTTGACCATCTGGGCCAATGAGGCAACCAGGATCATCAACAACCTGCGCACGGACTTGAATTCCGAAGAGATGATCCAGCTATGGTTTCTGCTTAAGCGAGTTCGGGTGTACCCTTTTTTCGGATGCATCATCGCGTTCTCCAGTGGTGTAGGTGTAGTTACAGGTCTTTCGGTGGACGCCACCAATCGACTCTCCGATGTCGGCTCTACAGTGTCTGCCGTCTATATTCTGACTTGCTGCGTTGCGTTTGTCATTAGCACCGTTTACCTAGGCCTTTCTTGCCGTGATGTCAACACCTTTATCCACACTGGATTGTCACTGCGAGACGTCCTCATTGCTGACCCGATCATCGCTTCAGTTGGTATGGCGCTAAGTTTGTGTGGCATTTTGGCTATGTTCAAGGTCAGACAGAGACCAAGTACTGATCTTTTAGTGGAAGAGTATGATCTTTCCAAGCTCACTAACGACCAGCTGGAGGTATGGGCCAGGCTAATCGACGTGTACAATAACACGGAGAGCAGCAATCCTGATACCGCCTCTGGACACGAGGCGCTCTCGTTGTTCAAGGCTTATGCGAGCAGTTCCATGCCCTCTATGAGGTGTAAGGTGTTGCGCGTGTATGACGCTGGTACTAAGGCGTACGAGAAGATCCGTGCTTGGGAGAAGCTCGACCAGAATGAGGCGTTTGAACACGAGGAAACCCCGTTGCTACTCAACCGCAAAGAGTCGGTTGTCAATAGGAATGCTGATGACATCAAGAAAAAGAAGAGCAACGGGCCAGAAGCCGCTGGTGGAGGAGCTGCTGCAGCCGGGCTATCTAAAAATGCAGCTAAGCGTGCTGCATTCAAGGCAGCCAAGAAAGCCGCAAAAAAGGGCGGAAATAGTGCGGCGAGTACCGTGCACCAGCAGCTCCAGATATCACCCGAGGAAATTAAGCGCGATATTCAGTTCCGTCATGATCTCATTGCCACGGAGGCTTTGATATTGCTGACTTGCATCGAGAACTATGATCTGCTTGGGTCTGTCAAAGACACTTGGTACGGAAAGATTGCTAATCGCCTGGTTGGAGCTGGTACCCCTTTCAAGTTTTTCTGTATTCGTATGGGGTTGCTGGCGACCCACTGGCCGTTCAGACAAGCAATGCTCTTCACCTCTCCTACCAAGAAGCCCAACGCCCGTGCTGCAGCTGTTTGTCGTGCAATTGCGGAATATAATAAGCGACTTCCTCGTTCGCAACGATGCACTATGATTTTGAACCCCACTGTTGCGCATAGGGGCATTGAAAGGGCGATCAGGCCGTCAGGCTGGGTGTCAGTACCTCTGCCTCCATCCCACGTCATTGACCTGCGACCATACAAGAATAACACCATAGGTGAGTACCTGAAGAAAATCAAATATAGAGACCAAGCCAAGAACTTCCAGAGGGCCAACGGTGAGGTCATAGAGACCAAGGAATTTACCGACGAAAACTGTCGGACTGCCATCAAACTTTGGTGGAATATTGCTAGTAAGCGACTGGCAGATGGCAATACCTCCGTATTGGCCAATCCTTCGCCGGAATTCTTGCAGAGTCTGGGAAGCATTTCTAACGAAAAAGGCTATAGAAGTCTGTTATTTTTGAAGGTGGATGGGGTGATCATTGGATCGGCAGTGCTATTCCGTTTGGGTGGCACTATCACCAGTGACATCCAAGGTTTAGATCACGAATTGGCGCGCAAGTACAATGCATACTTCGTGATGATGCAAGAAACTATTGCTATTGCCCTCAAGGAGGGCTTGAAATTCGTTGACTTCGGCCCTACTACATCCCAGCCTAAAATGGCCATTGGTTGCAAGGAAGTTGAGATATATGGTGGTATTTACGCCCGCGCTCCGTTGTCATGGTGCATCTCCATGTTTTCTGGTAACGTACATGTCGATGAATGATTGAAAGTTGACGAGAGTGGAATTTCCAACTCCTCTATTTATAAGTATCTATAATTATTATATTGGTATTTTTTTTATTTTTTCAGCAAACATTTGCTTAGTTTATTGAACTCGTTAGCGCAGACGTTGGGTACGATCCCTTCTGCTTGAGAAACTACACATTTTGCGTACACGATTCCTTCGGCACTGCATCTTGCAGCTTTCTCACGCAGGATTTTGGTAGACCTGAGCTCTGGCATTGTGAAAATGACAATAATAGAAGAGCAACGGACCGGGCGGTTTGGTGAAGTTCAGCGCTTACACATCTCCGTCCACATGTTGGACAATGTACGACTTACGCATACCCACGAGACAATTAAACCTCTTCTGTTCTTGGTAATACGGGAAGCTGGTTGTCAACATACCAGTCATTATTGTTGTCATTACACACAGCAGTTCTCTATACCGCTGTAATAATTAGTATATACTTCTCCATGGAACGAATTTTGTAAAACTGGGCTATCACTCATACCAAAATTCCAGCAATACTTAGTGGTCGAATCTTTTGCTATTCCCTGCGCAAATATTTGATTGACGATGTTTAGACTAGCTTGATAAATATCATTAACCGCATAAGTCAGGTCGTCATTGACATTATCAATCTGGGCACTAATCAAGTAAACCTCGTAATCGTCTCGCTTCACTATAGCGCCTCTTGCGTGCTGATCTTTCTTTTCCTGTATAATTTGTGTTAATATGCCAGTAGAAATCGGCCACATCTTCTAGCTGGTCCGTCAAACATATGACAGTATGAATAGTTTGATTTCCAACTAGGTTGTAGCTATTGAATCTTTAAATCTTCATAATATTGATGCTGGTAATTATGCATACCATTGAACCAGTAATCGGTTGAATTCCCGTTTACAATCCTCTTAGTGTTTGCCGAGGTAGACGCTGTTCCATTCATTTCACCCATTGCTACCGCAAGGGCGAATTTAAGAGCCATACCGGCTGCTCCGACTGTGCATATAAAACAGCAGAAATAGTTATGCAGGAGACATGTCATACATCCCGCTGTGGTTACCATTTACCAATAGCGTCCTGCCTCAACTATGACCTGCATCGCACTACGACCTTCCCTGAAACACTGAATGTTTCATTTCCTACACCTTTCACTACGGGTCCTGTTATTTTCTCAACATATGTAGCTATCTGACCATACTTATTTTAATCGAGCATACCTCTATCACTATGATTAACAGTCACGTCCCCAACCTCGGCGGCTAATGATGTAAAAGCTAGCACTAGTAGCATTAAAATACCCCACCATTGATCAATTTGGATGTTGTCTGTTCACCTGATATTAAACCTCTACTGTTTGTTTGCCCTTTTAGTCTACCCCAATTAGGTCTAAACCACAATCGGTACCATGTCCTATGTTCATATATGACTAATCATTAGATTAGCGCACTGGATTATATTGAAACATTTGAGGTGGTGCAACGGAGTATATAGTGTACTATGAACTGATTAGAAAACAGATGGACGGATAAATATTTGCGAGGTGTGTCAATTATAGAATTATTATGAAACTAAAACTTTTGGCTAAAACAAAATATTCATCCGGGTTTATTCTGTATTGTCTACGGCGGCTAGGTAGAGTAGCAATCTGAGTTTCACTTCGCTCTTTGTGACAGTTGCAATATAATATAAGTATCATATGGTGTGGTTTTAGCATTATGACATGGTCGCAGGATAAGCATGCCATAGTGAGCGTACCTTACATAGTTGTATAAGCATTACAGAGCTGCGTATGCTTCACATAAAAAAGCAGCATTGCATTTTAGCATACCCCGCAGTAACCCTATCTGCAAAGTGTAAGTCGAGCATACTGCGTTTGTTGCTAGTCAGTCAGTTAATACCAGGGATATCGAAAACTATACCAGAATATATTTCAATGAACTACTACACCTGTCATATGTCGCCTGTCATATGCCGCAGGATTTTATTTTTAATAAGTATACATACTATCGGGTATTTCCGGGGATATGTAAAATTAGGATCTAATGCATCGAGGTACATGTCTTGGAATAGCCAAGCAGTATATCATGAATAGAGTGTACCAGGTATACGTATGCATTAAACGATATTATTAGTCTGCATCAGGTAGCAATGCTCGGACATAAACGATTTATATGCATCACGTGTGCACACCTAATAACATAGTTAACATATCAGAATAACATGCTAATATATGCTAATATAAGCATAAATAATGTACATCACTATCTAGAGTGTATAGCACCCCCTTTTGGTACCATGGCTCAAGACCCTTCCTGATGGTTCTAGAAGCACCGCTAAATCCCTAGCTCATTCTCCAACGTTCATACATGTACCCATACCCTGACTCCCACATCACTTACCCTAACTCCACACACCTGGCACTAAGTATATAACTGTTGTCAGTTGGGGTCCATGCAAAACATCAAAAAACAAACATGTCACAATTAAACCTTACAGATCGTGCAACTAAAGCACTACAGGAAGCATTTGAAATTGCAAAGTCCAATGGTAATTCTGCCGTTGTTCCAATTCATGTTCTTGCTGCTTTAGCTCATAGTGAAGACGATAGTCCCAGTTTTCTTCAAACAATCGCTGAGACTGCAAAATATGACTTCAAAGTACTGAAGCGTGCTATTGAAAAACACCTAGTTAGGCTTCCCAGTCAGTCACCAGCACCTGAGCCAACTCTCAGCGGGCTGACCCAAAACATGCTCACTGAGGCCCAGAAAATCCAGAAACAGCAGAAGGATTCCTTCCTTGCCCAAGACCATATTGCTCTTGCGTTATTTGACGAGAGTACTGTTGGCCAGCTTCTCAAACAGGCTGATTTGGACAAGAAGGCCCTCAAATCCGCAGTCCAGGAAATCCGCGGCAACAAGAGGATCGATTCTCAAAGTGCAGACACTTCCCAGCAATTTGAGTACCTGGAGAAATATGCCGATGATTTGACTCAGAAGGCTCGTACTGGTAAGATCGACCCCGTGATTGGCCGTGAAGAGGAGATTCGTCGATGCATCAGGATTTTGGCCCGAAGAACCAAGTCTAACCCTTGCTTGATCGGTGATCCCGGTGTTGGTAAGACCTCTATCGTAGAGGGCGTGGCCCAGCGTGTGGTGGATGGAGATATCCCCACAATCTTGCAGGGGTGCCGCATCTTCTCCCTTGATCTAGGTGCATTGAAAGCAGGAACTACAATGCACGGCCAGTTCGAGGAACGTGTCAAGGGTGTTCTTGACGATATCAAGAAGTCTGAGGAACTGGTAGTTTTGTTCATTGATGAGATTCATATGCTCATGGGTGATGGCACCAGCGATGTCGCCAACTTGCTTAAGCCGATGCTTGCTCGTGGCGAGATTCACTGCATTGGTGCTACCACTGCTGAGGAGTACCGTAAGCATATCGAGAAGGATGGTGCATTCGAGCGTCGTTTCCAGAAAATCGATGTACCTGAGCCTACTGTTGCTCAAACAGTAGCCATTCTTCGTGGTTTGCAGAACAAGTACGAGATCCACCATGGTGTTCGCATTTTAGACAGTGCCATGGTTTCTGCTGCACAGCTTGCTCACCGTTACCTGCACTACCGCAAGATGCCTGATTCAGCTGTCGATCTAATTGATGAGGCGGCTGCTACTGTTGCTGTCCAGCGTGATTCCAAACCCGAGGAGCTGGATTCCTTGGAGCGTGAGCTACAGCTGGTCGAAGTCGAAATAGCTGCTCTAGAGCGTGATAAGGGTGCTGACTCCAGTGTCAAAGAGCGTTTGGAAGCAGCCCACAAGAAGCAGGCTGACTTGAATGAGCAGCTGACTCCTCTCCGTGAACGCTTCAAGGAGGAGCGCAAGGGCTTCGATGAGATCAATGCTGCCAAGAAGAAGCTGGACGAGCTCGAAAACAAGGCTGTTGATGCCGAGAGACGTCAGGACACCGCTGCTAGCGCTGACCTGCGCTATTTCGCCATTCCTGAGCTTAAGGAACACATAGAGCAGCTTGAGGATGCTAATAAGAACCGCGAAGCCTCAATGCTTCAGGATGTGGTTGATTCCGAGAAGGTAGCCGAGACCTGTGCTAGGCTTACCGGTATCCCTGTTGCTAAGCTTACACAGGGTGAAAACATCAAGCTCATTAATATGGAAAGAGTGCTTGGCCGTGAGGTTATTGGCCAACCTGAAGCCATTAGAGCTGTTTCTGACAGCCTTAGGTTGAGCAGATCTGGTCTGGCTAACCCTGATGCTCCAGCAAGCTTCCTGTTCCTGGGTCTTAGTGGTTCCGGTAAGACCGAATTGGCCAAGAAACTTTCCGGGTTCTTGTTCCATGACGAGAAGGCTATGATTCGTATTGACTGCAGTGAACTTGGTGACAAGTGGTCTGCATCTAAGCTCATTGGTGCTGCTCCCGGCTATATCGGTTATGAGCAGGGTGGTATTCTCACCAACCAACTTGCTAGACAGCCCTATTCCGTCATCTTGTTTGATGAGGTCGAGAAGGCTGCACCTGAGGTACTTACAATTCTACTCCAGGTCTTAGATGATGGCCGTGTACGTGCCAGCAGTGGCAAGGAAGTTAACGCGGCTAACTCCATCATTATCATGACCAGTAACTTGGGTGCTGAGGCTATCCAGGCTACTGACACTAGCATTATCGACGAACAAACCAGGGAACGCGTCATGGATTCAGTTAGAGCGCATTTCCGTCCCGAGTTTTTGAACCGTATTTCAGCTATGGTTGTGTTCAACCGACTTTCTCATGAGGCCATTGGCGGTATTGTTGATATTCGTTTGCGTGAGATAGAGAAGCGATTTGTGGCCAATAACCGCAAACTGAAGCTCCAGCTCACCGACGGTGCTAGACAATGGTTAGCTGAGCATGGCTACGACAAGGACTTGGGTGCTCGTCCGTTGAACCGTTTGATCCAGACAGAGATCCTCAATAAGCTCGCCATTCATTTGCTCCGTGGAACAATCCAGGATAAGGAAACTGTCCGGGTGGTTGAGAATGCCAGCCACACTGGCTTGGATGTGTTGGCAAACCACGATGCACCAGCTGTGAATGATGAGGATTGCGAGATGGACGAATTCCCGGAAGATAGCGACATTGATGTCGACTAAACAAAAAATTAATTAATTAATTCATTTATATAAGATTGTTTCATACACTAATAATAATAATAATAATAATGATAACTGCTAGTTTATATTGTTCTGAAATTTGATTTCATCATTACATATGGGCTGCAACTGCCATATACGGCCTAATTTATACTGATGAAATGTCTAGCTCTCGAAGAACATTCCGTTATATCATTTCCAGAACATTATAACATTATTGTCTTGTTCGAACATTATTACACTATAGCACACACACTTAAAGCATATTATTCAATTATCCAGTGTCATGGCTGTGTGTACTTACGACGTATCCGCTAAGGAAGAAAGTATCGGTATATATAATGGATTTGAAGTAATATCTACATGGGTTCTTATGTTTCTCAGATGCTAAGCTACAATACATGCAAAACAGTGGTAACCTATATATAAAAATAAGACTATTGTGGGATATTTGAATTTACCATCACTCTAGTAACAGCTGAAACGACTGGTACGCTTCTTCTACATCAGATAAACACACCTGGGCCTCTTCATCACTAATAGTTTCTCCCGACTTCAATTGGTTAAGCTTAATGAGCCATTCTACCATTTTCCTTCTTCCGTTAAAGTTCTCCTTGGTAACTGAATTCAAGCTAGTAGCCAGTTCGGCCAGTAGGGGATGGAGATCACTTTTACCTCTATAACCCAGGTGTATTCCATCGGTAAATGTGATAAAATTACCAGCAACCGTGAGCAATGCCTTACCATTATTAGTTTTAGTGGGCTTTGATACACCAGGCAGGTCTTCTGCCTCTGAAGTAGCAGGGATTCCTATTTTTATGCGATTTATTCCGTGCTTGGCATGCACTTGGTAATGCTTGGCGAATGAATCGATATTCTCAAATGCATACTCGACGTTCGGTTCCTGTAGCAATTTCGCATATCGAGACAGCAGCCGGGACATCACTTCAGTGTACTCATTAGCAGGCACAGTATCTCTGTAGAAGGCTCTTTCTATGTGGTCAATGCATATAACTAGCGAGTATATTTCAGCTAGACTTTCATGGCTCATAGGGTCAGGTACACGTGGATCTGGTGAACGCGATCACCACCACCATAGGAATACAGCCACAAACACGCAATACAGTTAATACCTACTCAACGTTCTGAAACATTGACTAAATATAGCAACGGGATAGTAAATTATATATAGAAAGCAAAATAGTCACTCAGGGTTCTATGCAAACACATACATATTATGATTAGCATGAATAAAAACCGGTACATACGGAAAAACACATGCAGAAATATAAGCCGCATGCAAACATGAATAAATAAACATTTAAATAGGGATAAACTAAGAGGAATTGATGCGTGCAATAAAACACCATGCAAAGCGAAAACAATAAGCCGGATAACTATTTTTCATGATTTTGTCACCGAATGCCATGGATCAAGTAGTTTTGATAAAAAAATAAGAGAAATGTTATAAACACGTATATAAAGAGTGTTATATAGATAGATAAATAGGTTGGCATTACATTAGTATACAACTCGGCTCCACAGATCCCACAGAGTCATGCATTTAAAACATGCTACATTAATGCAGGCAATTAAAGCCACAGAAGAGCAGATATCAACACAGCAAAGCCACTTAACCCAGAAAGGCAAGCTCTAGGAGCAGAGTTCTTCTTATGAGAAGCGGTTCCACTAGCACCCTTTCCGGCAAGGCCAGCTGTGGATGTGCCAGACTGGGCTGCAGTAGATGTAGCACTAGGAGCACCAGTCGAGGTTGCAGTGCTGGTAGTGAACAGCGACGAGTCCGAGCCCCGCACTGGCATATTAAGGATGGACGATGGGACATTAGTCTGGTAGTTGGCTCCAGTACTGTATGTCAATGTAGGAGTAACAACGCTGCCCTGGGCGTTGAACAAGGTGTAGTTGAACGTACTGTTAGGTAGGCTAACAAGTGTGCCAACGTTATTATTGCCGCCGTTAGACGCGATCATGTAAGGAACTGGGCATGGAGGCAATGTGAAGTTCCAGAAAAAAGACCCATTTCCAGCCATGCTGCTCTGGCAGGTAGGAACGTTCTTCAAAGTAGCGGTACCAGTAGCAACAACCGAAGCAGGCGCGGTTGCTGTGGTAACATTGACCTTGGCGAATGCGGTCTTCAAATTATCATAGTCAGGAAGCAGGTGGACATTACCGTCATTCTCGATATTAACCAGGCCATAGTTAGAAACCTCATTTGAGTACTCATAAACGAAACCACCACTCAAGACATCCAAAAGAGGCCCGTACAAGCCACCGTCAACCTCATCAAAAGTGCGAGGGCTTTTGGCGTTGCAGCCATACTCGGTAAAGATGACCGGTATCGAGGTGGAGTTAAAAGTGTCCAAGATATTCTGGTAGCCACTGTTCTCGAAATCATTGATACCCGAGCACCAACCATAGCTATTAATGCCGTAGAAGTCGGCCCTCGAGTCGGCATCGATGCTGGCGTCCCCTGTATTGGCGTTGCACTGCAAGTACTCCCAGGTGATATCGCGGTATTCCAAGACATCTGCAGCAGCGTATCCCACTGGGATGGTACGATTAGACCACTGGGCAATATACTCCTTGATATCACGAATGACAGCTCTAATATATACAGGATCGACCGAAGCCGACTTGTCGTCATTGATGATCTCGTTGCCAGCGATGAAGCCCATCAAGTTGGGATACTCCTTGAATGCATCCACCAAACCGAATACGTTATTCATGTAGTAGTAGTGGTAGGTGGAGCCAGGGTCATATCGATTAAGTGAACTGTCGGGAGTGTTAACATCCAGCAGAACGTAAATGCCAGCCTCATTGAATATGCTCATACACTCGTCGTGGTTCAGCCAGGGCGACACAGAATAAATGCGAATTGCGTTGGCCCCGAGCTGGTTCAGTAAGTAAGCGTCCCGTTGGCAGGCAGCGACATCAGTGAGCACATCGGTCGGAGAGCCAAGGCTAAAGCCAGAGGAGCCACCCGGCTGGTAATCTACGCCGAAAACAGTGAAAGACTCAGGAGACTTCGTATAGTCCTCCTGCAATTGGTAGAATCTATTTCCTTCGACTACCAAAGGAAGCAGGGCATCAGCGCCCTGCATTAACAGGAAAGCGGCAAGAGCAAGCATTCAAGAGAATATGATAGAGTTCAAACGATCGTTCCTGAGGCATCTTAAGGTATTTGGCGGACGCGTCACCCCTAACCGCATACACATTCCAGATGCAATTGACATGCCCATCTTACAGGATCCAGCCATGGGCGTATCACTCCAGATATCGCAAAACCGGGCGGGTAGTATTCAGATAGAGTTTTCCACAGCCCCTGCTTCTGTTTATAAATACATATATCTAGCCAAATAGCACGTTCAGTTGCCATGATCGTAAGCACGGCACTCTAGTGTCTCATTTTTTTTTGCCATATTAAGATGAGGCTGCCGCCGCGTACACATGTTGGGGCAGGGTTTGATGCAAAATACCCATGCAAATGCAAATATGATTTTTACCCTGAGTAATCAGCAAGTCAGGCCACGCCTGGTAATTATTGTCATGTGGGAACGACGATCATATGATGATAGCGGCAGCTGCACCGTGAAATACAAGGGCTCGATAGAGCCGTGGGGCGATCAGGAAGCTCTGGGGGTCGAATGGGACGATTGCAGACGAGGCAAGAATAATGGAGCAGTGAACGGGATCCAGTATTTCCACTGCACTGTTCCTGGTGCTGGTGCGTTTATAAAAGCCACCAGGAAGCATGCGACTCCCACTACATTTGGCGAGGCATTTACGGCTAAATACCTGCTCGATTATGAGTTTGAACAAATACAATTGTCAGGTGTGAAGCGTGTGGAGACGTACGACGTCGAGAGCATGCACAACTACCAGGCAGCGATTGTGGATCTTCCGGCAATTAGCTTGGAGCGCTGTCTCGTAAACTCCATGACATCCTCGATCGATTTTCGGAAGTTTGCTCACCTCACTAAGTTGGATTTGAGTTTCAACCTGTTTGCCGATTTCAATGATGTGCTTGACGGTGTGGCTCAATTTCCCCAGCTTAAGACTCTACGGTTGGACGGGAACCGGTTTCAATTCCACACACCTCATACCGTAGCCACAGGGGTGGAGGAGCTGAGCATGAACGAGACTCTGCTTTCCGAAGAAGATATATCGTTGATACTCACTGCGTTTCCTAACGTGAAGTCTTTGAGCTTGGGCAGTAACCGCCTTACCCGAGTACCTCCGCTACCCGATCTGGAAGTATTAGACCTGTCGAATAACCCCATAACTTCTCTGAGCGGACTGCCAGCCACATTGACCACAGTCCTCATGTCGAACTGTGACGTGCTTGATTTCCAGGGGTATATTCCCCCCTGCATTGACTTAAGGCACAATAACATAACCTGGGATGGGGTCTCTCAACTTACTGGCGTGCAAGATCTATGGCTGAATGCAGTTTCTGATCAACATCGCGCGTTTATCATTACGCGGTGCCCTGAATTGACCAAACTGGACGGGACACCAGTGCTGGAACAGGAGCGTTACGACTCAGAACTGTACACTTTGGGCTGTGTCTGTAAAAAGAAGCACCCTGCATTACCCGAAGCACTCTGGAAATCGCTGATAAGCAAATATGGAGAGCCAGTCCGACCTCCTAGCAAAAGTATCCGGGCCCGGATGCTTTCTTACTACGTTGACAATAACACCCAGCCCCTCCGGATTACCAAGGATGCACCCATTTTCCGGCTCCATTGGCAAATTGCGCGACACAAACAGACCGAGCCACACCTACTTCATATTAAAGGGATCACTGATATGGAGCGGGATGAAAGAGATGCGTTGACTGGCTTATTAGAAGTCAGTGACGTACTCACTGATGGGCAAAGGATAGAAACGTATGCTTCTTAGCTGCCATACTTTATAAATACCAATATTTACACTCTGAGATGTGTAAAACGCTATTGATATAGTACGCCATGGAAGTTGAAGAGACTGATGCTGGCTCTACTAGGCGCAGTTCTCGTGTGGGAGCAATGCTGTATCTATTTAGATGCAGTCTTGACTAGCGTGCCGATTAGATGGTATGTTACATATATAATTGTTTGGTTTTGGGCATGTTGTTGCATGCTTATATTCCATATATTTCACGTTGCGTATACATGATATTATATATCCGAGTATTTATTTACTATTAATATATATTTTACGCTACGTCATTCCATGTAGTTGCCGTGCGTACTGTAGTGCATACTGCACGCAATAGGGGTACGTGCATACCACCAAGTAACACCATGTGATTTAGGATCACCCGTGGTTTAAGATCACCCTGGTTTTAGATCACCGTGGTTTAAGGCACACACGTGATTATGTCATCAAGAAATCATCCTGGATGAACTATGTATGTAATGTGGTAGGGGAGTACAGCTTATAGGTATATTTTATAGTGAAATGAACAACAGTATAGCAGTAATGACAGTATTTGAATGTAAGTTTCAATAGTGGATCCAGAAGCGTATCATGGTAACCGCGTAACGGGTATTGGGTTAATGGATGGTGCGTCAATGGATGGTGCGCTACGGATGGTGCGGTAAACTTGCTGTCCTACAAGCGGCGTTACAGTAACCCATTTCAACCCCAAACAATGCGTGGGTTATGGTAAATAACAATTCAGGCAATTTTCCTGTATGTACTAAATATTGTATAATTGTATAGTTTTGTATCCTAATAAGTGTAGCCGATCAGCATAGGAGTAGGAGCGGCAGACTCCTCGGTGTCGGGGTCATTGACTCTGACCTTGCTAACTTCCTCCTGGAGCTTTTTAATGAGCTCGGCCTGTTCCCGCTTCTGGTTAATGAAGTAAGGCATGGTGTAGTCGTTAAGGTTGTGGCGCCAGCTGATTTCCTCGACCACATCTGGCAACAGCAACTCGTAGCAGGCATAGAGTGTAGCCACGTAACATTCCTTGTTACCGATATCGACGAAATAACGCAGCAGGTCCTCGGCAACCTCAGACTTGCCGGACTGAGCAGCAGTCCTGATAGCGTCCTTCCACAGCTTGTCTTCCTTGGAAAGCGTGATGCTCTTGTTCCACTTCTTGTTCTTTGCAAACAAGTGAGCAGCGATCTGACGGAAGAACACCAGATCATGCTTCTCAAGCCTTTGGGCAAGATCGATGGGATCATAGCGATCATAGCTATCCACCGAAGACCTGAGAGACTTATAGTCCTCTTCCTCGATAAGCAAATCATGGTAGGCATTATTGACCACAGAGTTGTTCTGCGGCTGAACAGCCACCAAGAAGGCCTTGATCATGGGCAGGTTGTCACTCTGCTGGAACATTCTCACCACTCGCGACACATCCAAACGCGGTGTCAACACAGTGAGCAGGTCTGAGATGAGCTGCGGCTGCTCAGCAATGTAGAAGCTGATAGCTTTGTAGTAGATCTCCAAGTTGGAGACCTTGACGACGATCTCCTTGAACGAGTTGTGGTCGAAAGCATCAGCGCTGTGCTCCATCATGGCCAACGAGGCGTTATCGAACTCATCGTAGTGGCAGTACAAAAACACAAGCTCAGGCCACAGGTGCTGGTCTTCAACCACCCTGATAACCTTGGGCATGTTAATGCGCGACCAGAACAAGTTCAAGTGCTCCATCAACTTCTCCGGGAAGAACTTGGCATATACGGAGGCAAGCTCAGTGAACATACCCATGTGGGCCCTCTCTAGAGCAAGGCCCTGGACCAAGAGCGAGCTCAGCTCGTCAACATGGCCAGCGTATATGTACCTGTCGACGACATCGCGCAGCTCCTCCGCGTGGACAATAAGGCTTAAACCGCAGATCTGAGCCAAACGGAACTCCTCCTTGTCCAAGCACACATCGAAAACTTGGCGCCAGACCTTAACGCTGCTAGCCTTCCTTGCAGCGTCCACGGCACCCTGGTAGTCGCTGATGTGGACCAAGGTCGACGCGAGCTTGGCCCAGTTGGAAACACTAGTGTAAACCTTCCGGGCAGCCTCGAACAGGCCCTGACTGTAGAGCTCATCACCAACAGCATCAAGATCAGCGACATTGCCACCATCAACAAGGTCATTCAGCTCGTTGTTTTTGTTCATCTGGGCATAAGAAACAATAAGCTGGCCGTCAACCAATGGCTCACGCAGAGTCTTGCGGGCCATCCTCAAGTAGTCGACCAACTCCTCATCCTTGCCCGAACGCTTTGCCAATTCAATGACCTCGCTGAAGTTGCTGGGGTCGTTGGCGCGGATGTACGACTGAATTGCATCAGTCACACGAAGCCCACCAAGCTGGGCCTTGGCCAGGGTCGACCACAGCTCCGGAGTGTCGTGCTTCTCGGCGAATTCGCCAGCACGGTCCAGCGACATAATATTGTCGGTAAGGACCTCCAAAGCATTCAGCAGGCGCTCATTCTTGACAAAGATCTGGAAAGCCTCCTCGTTAAGGCCGTGCTCAATACAGATACGGGAGATCTCGTCCACATTGAACTTGTCCAGTCTCTCTACCAAGTTGGAGACCTTAGCGCGCTGCGACTTGATGGTAGTGAGCACAAGCAAGTTCTGGAGGGCCGGGTTCTCCGAGAATGGAGAGGGCTCCAAAATGATCTTTTCCAGTAGCTCAATGAGCTCAACGGACATGTCAGCGGCCATGAGTGCCTTGACGATGATAGACACTTCCTCGGGGTTGGGCGACTCAGGAACAGCCACACCGATGACCTGGTCAATGAGCTGGCGTCGGTGGATGCTCTCGTCATCCAAAACCTTGCTCCACAGATCGAGATCCGCGCGCTTCACCAAGTAGCGAGCCTGGTACTTATACATGGCGTTCTCGTTGGTGATAGCCACCAACTCGTCATCGTTCTGGCCCTTTTCGTAACAGATGAAGGCCAAGTACGGGTCGCGGGACTCGCAGTACTTACCCACAATCAAGGTGTTGTAGGCATCGTTCTCCTTCAAGAACTTCTCCGGGTTGTTATTGCTGTCGATGTTGACCTTGGCCAGAGTGTCAAACACGGCCCCGTCAGCAGAGCCCTGCTCGATAGTCTTCTCCAAGAAGGGCAGCAGCAACTTCAGTCGGTTGCGCTTTTCGACCTCGGCAGCCAAGTCAGCCACGGGAACCTGGCCCACAGCGGTGTCCAGCAGCGACAAGATCTTGTCCTCGTCGCAGTCGACATCGAGCAAACCGGCAATCACCTGGGGGGTGGCCGAGGGGTTTACCTGCTGGACATACACCTGGATGAACTGGAACTGCTGGTTCTGGTACAGGTACAGCACCAACTCGTGGATAAAGTTGAATCGGTCGCACAGGGTGATGAGCGGCAGCTGGTCAGCCAGCTTGGCATCCTTCAAAAAGTTCTTCACCTTGTCAGGGTTGTAAACGCTGTTGGTAGAAATGATGCGCTGGAGTTCAGAGAACTGGCCGATGCTGGCTGCAGCCTGAATGTACTTGAAGACCACAATGGGATCGTCGGTCAGGTTGACGATGGACTGCAAAAACAGGTAGATTCCCTCCGCAGACTTGACTTCCTCGAACAGAGCAATGAGGCGGACGGCACCGACGAGGTCAGCGTATCTAGAAGCAACCTGCACCACGGTCTGCATGTTGCCCTTGGGGTTGGACTTGAGCATCTCTCTCAGCAGCTCGACAGTCTGGTCGACAGTAAGCTGTCCGAAGTAGGAGACCAGCCAGTCCGCCGGGATCTGCGAGGCCTGGGGACCAGTGATTACCCGCTTGATATCCTTGACGTCATCGAAGTTTTCCAGGGCACGCTGGATCAGCCCGACCTTCTCAGCCAGAACGGCCACCCGGTGGCGGTCATACTGGGTGAAGATCTGGTTACCGAAAATGGCGTCGGCGACCTGAGGGGCGCTGTTCAAGTTAGCCTCCAGCAGCCTGGTTTGCAGGTGGCCGTGCTCGACTTTGTTGTCCTTCAGCGCATCGAGAAGCACGGCCGTGGCCTGCTGCACGAGATTCTGGCTGAGGAAGATATCGGCCAGCCTCTCCAAGTCAATCTTGGCGGCACCATCAGGGGAGCTCACCAGCTGCTGGGCAAACTCGGATGCACGGTCGGGGTTGCTGCGGGCAATTGACTGGATCAGGGCAATGAAGTCAGGCTTGTAGTTGGCCTTCTGGCAGTACGGCACAATCTTGTCGTACTCGCCCAGCTCCACGAATCCCTGGACCACCTTGAACGGCACCGAGCCGGTCCGCAGATACACAGCCAGCGACAGTGTAGTATCGAACGGCTTGATGATGTCACCAAGCTGCTCGCTGGGGGTCAGCTTATTCTCCCTGATCCACTTCTCCAGCAGCTGCGTGCGGCCCTGCTGCAGAACCGGGGTAGCGAGATCGATACTCTCGACCTTGTTGAGGGTGCCGTGGTCGAGCAGGCTGCTGAAGTAGGTCAAAATAGGCGAGACCTCACCCGGGGCCGCCTGCACCGACTTCAGACGGTTGATGGTGGCCGGGGTGCGCAACAGCCCGTTCGGGGAAGCAGCAGCCACCTTCGCGGCCTCGTTGTAGCTGCCCTTCGCCAGCAGCTGCTCGAACTGCTGGGTGTACAGATTGTCAGCACCAGGAAGACCCGCGCGCGATGCTAATGCCAATGCCAACGAAGCGTTGTTCAGGGTGTTCAGGGCGTACTGAACCGCGGTCTCCTCGTTGAGCTCGACACTGAGCACCTGGCCCTTGCGGTTGATGACCATGATACCCTTGGTCTCGAAATCGCAGGCGGTGAACACGGGGTCCGAGGAGATGCGGTTCATGAAGATGACCGCACCCGACTCGACATCGTAGAGGTGGATGAAGCCGAACTTGGTGACCACGTAGACGACACCGTATGTCTTAGAGATGCACAGCGACACGGGGAAGTCGCTGCCAGCTTCGGCCGGGAAGAAGAAGTCGACCTGCTTCTTGGCGAAATGAGGCTGGCCTTCCTCGTGGTCGATTTCCACGATGTGCAGCTTGGAGACGTCCCCGGCGCCACGATTGACGAACGAAAACAGATGGGTGGAGTTGATGTCGCCGAATCCACCGGCGTGTCCCTCAATCGCCTGTGAAACGCCACGCTCGCGGCTGAACAGCTGCATCTTGCCTACAATGCGGCCGTCGCCCTGGGCGATTCCGTTCAGAAGGACCCACTTTCCGGTGGAGTTCTGCTGCAGGTTGATGATCTGGGTGCCCGCCAATGATGCGTGACGGTCGGTGAGTTTGAGCGGGGAGACCTGGCTGGCGTCGTACACGTCCCAGGTGTAGATCGAGCGGTCGGTGACGAGGCCCAGGACGGAGCCACTGAGCCACTTCCAAAAGACGATGTCCTCGGTCATTACAGTGTGCTGCAGGCGCTTCTTGGTGTCTAAGTTAACCACCTGGACGGTACGGCCCTGTGCCCGCAGAGCCAGCACTTTTCCAGAGTCCGCGGAGCTGCCAGGGCTCAAAATAGTGGAATCGGCACTCATCGGGCGGCGGAAGATCTCATTGTCGGCCTTGAGGTCGATGACGGCCAGCTGGTTGCCGGCATCGCTGATCTCGCGCACGCAGACGTAGCTGTCGCTCTCCAGGGTACATGAATTAAACGCTATCGCGGAATCAGGGATGCCGAGCGCAGTGAGCTGGGCATGCTCCTGGAACTTGATCGGCAGGTTTGACATCCTAGGTTCCAAGACGTGGTAGTTAGGAATGTCCCTGGGGGGTGGGTGCGGGTAGGTTATATGGCCACAGGCAGGCGGTGCGGACTGTCATCCACACTGGCCACCTCCATAGTGCCACGTGATAATTCCGCAATCCCAGACCAGGCCGGCAGCGATCTGGTCTGAGCTGCAGTCGCAACTGTAATCCGGCCTAGCCCTGGAAGATATCAACCGCATCGAAAAACACCCACCCAGGAAGGGTCCGATGTCCTGTTTCTGGTCATGGCCCCTGTTTTCGTCGGTTAAGTTCGACAACAACCTCACGCAGGCACGCGACCTCCTGGCAGGCGAGCGGAACTTCCTAGTGGGCATCAGGACCACGTTTATGGTCGCAATTGCCGCGTCCAGCGTGCTGTTTCGCTCCAACCTTCCGTGGCGCACCAGCTGGATCGACTGGACGCTCGCAGGGATTCTCCTCGCCATGTCGCTGGTGTTCCCTATCATCTCAATGGTGAACTACTCGCTGCAGTTTGACGCGTACTACCGGCAGCTGGCCATGGTGCACAACAGCGTGTGGTACCTGTCCATTGTGGTGCTGCTGGCGGTGTGCGATATTATGATTGCCATAAGGGCTATGTACCAATAAGTTATGTGCAGTTCTAGGAGTTTTCGGGCAGGGGGTAGGCCACGCTGCCGTCCGGTCTGTGCTCGACTCTGCGGGCAGACTTCTGGTCGTCCCGAGCAGAGCCGTAGTGGTAGCCGACCTTGCCGACCTTGGCATCGGTAAACCGGAACAGGTGGCGCTCGCCCTCGACCTGCTCGGCGAAAAATGCATTCTTGGACTTCGGGGTGGTCTTGTCGTCGTGCTCGGACTCCACCTCGATATTAGTGAGTTTCTCTAGTGTGGTCTTGGCGGGCTCAATGCCGAGGATATTCGCAGCATCCACAGGACCGAACGGCTCAGACTCCGCAATGCTCTGGAACATCTGCTTACGCGTCTCCTTGGGCATTGGGATTTCTGTGAGGTTGTCGACGGCGCTAAACGGCAAGCCCTTGTCGTTGACGGCGATCTCGTCGAACAACGACGTCATGGTTTTCGCCATCTTCTCGATATCTTTACGAAGGTACTGTGTTTGTTAGTATTTCTGCTCGGAAGGTCAGTAAAATTGCAAATTTTAACCACTGGTGGGTCTTCAAGACTAATCGTTAAACCATCATTCCACCGATACTTACCTGTTGGGTTCCAGCGATCTGCTGCTTCTTGGCTTCTCTTCTCACGCTGTCCAGCCGGATGACGGCATCCACCCGCGGCACACTGATGCCGAACCGGAAACTCAGCTGCTGGACGCTCTCGCCCCGCTCGTGGGCAGAAACGAGGGTTTCCCGCAGTCTGGTTCCGATCATCTTGTTAGGCACAGTATACTCGTTTTCACTAAACGGCTTTCGCGAAAAGTTGACATTCTTCTCCGCAAACACTGCTGGCCAGTCCACACTGGTTCTATCGATCTGGTGCTGCGCGCGTACAGGGTAGCTGGTGAGGAATGCTTTCTTTTTGTCGAATTTGTGATAGTCTGGGGTGAATGCCAGGGGGTTTTTGGAGTATATACCCTTGAAGTTCTTCTTGCCGAAGAACTTGCGGATCTCCTTCTGGGCGGCCGTCATGAAGTGAAGAAGTATTTCATGGACAGGGTTTACCATCACGTGGGACTCACCGAGTTCAGCGCCCACCTGATCACCACAACACAGCAAATCAGAAGCGACTGTGTTTAACGCGTGCACAATGGGCTGGTATGCGATAGCATTATATACGTTAGATATTTGGGACGCCGATCTGGTTGCAATGTCTCCTATGTAATACACCTGGCGTGTACAAGCATGGGTGTCCGTTGGTCGTGGGTACCCATCGGCTAGGGCTCCTCCCTCATTGGGGGCATCCCCGGTGTACCTCTCATGGGTTACCTTGATGTCAATCAGGGAGTGTCAGCTCCTGCAATCTGCTATTTATATGGCCTTCAAACTCTATCTACTGTATGTATGTTGTATATACATAACACTTTGTGCCCATGCCACTTTGTGATGCTATCCTTGTGATACTATCCTTGTGTTGCAGTGATACTCTGCTGTATACATGTTCTGTAGATGTAGTTGGGTACGTCGTCGAGTTCCTGCAAGTATATCAGTATATGATTGTAAGTGAATTCAAATTTAAAAATATAGAATATACAACGTGCCAGAGTGGGAATCGGAATCAACGGCCCTTAAGAAGAGTTGGTGTGCACACAACGGTGCGAGAGCTGGGACTGTTTTAATATGCTAAGTATAGCTTGGAGTACGCTCTAATGAATGAAATATAGTACCACTAGGCCCACCTACCACCATACCACCATACCACCACATCAACTATATCAATCAATTGTATTGTGCACTGCAGGCGTAAGTGGCTGCTTGAAAGTACACGCTATTACCATGCTATTTGCTGCAATCTACACTACAGTAAGATAATTAAAACCTGTAAGGGTTGCTGGTGAGAGTGGAGCCCACGAGCCCCCTGCTGAGCCCCATCTTAGCCTCGTTGTTCCTCAGGTCCTCCAGTTGCTTGCGATCGGCATCGCGCTCCTTTTCAAGCTCGGCAAACCCCACACTGGTCCACGAGTTCTTCAATGTTTCTCTGAAATCCGCCTCCTGCTCGATGTTGATCTTGCCTAGCAAAGCAACGGACTCTCCCTTGATGATCCACACGCCCAAGTTACGCTGGGCGTATTTTCCCTTGTGGAAAATGGTCTCCACGGCGTCCTGGATCACAAAGCTGCCAAACTCATCATAACTGCGCAAAACTCCGCAGATCACGGCACCGTCACGCAGTGTCAGTGAGACCTTGCGGTCCGCTAGATCCATGACCAGACCGGCCGTGGTGAAGTCCTGCGTGGGGGGGCCTTCGTATATATCAGCCTCGGGTTGTGCCATGTTGATCTACGTAACCATACCCTCACACCCGATATTAATACACGCTCGACGGCGATTCAAAGCCGTGGAAAGCCACGGTGGTACTAGTTTAAATACATATCATGATCGTTATTATTGATTGCATGCTTACATTTGGTGCTTTCAATCCTGTGGTTACTCTGGGATATCACCCGGCAGATCGGATTATATTGACAGGATAGCACACACAGAGTACACGCAGTGGCAGACTGGAACGCTGAGGTGGTAGTACTGCATGGCCTGCCAACCTAAGTATCGCTGGTGCATAGCTGCATGAGTGGTACACACAGAGTACACACAATGGCGGACTGAAGGAACGCTGAGGTGGTAGTACTGCATGACCTGCCAACCTAAGTATCGCTGGTGCATACCTGGTCCATACCTGGTCCATATCTGGCCCATACCTGGTCCATACCTGCATAGCTGCATGAGTGGTTCCATCCTGTACGTATGCTATCTATGCAGCCACCTCTGTCTTAGCAAAATTCCGCGTGTAGAACGTTTCCCACACCTCAATGGTCTCTTTGTGTGCCTCGATCGTGCTCTCCAGGTAGAGCTCGACGCTGTTTCTGAACTCCGCGATTTTTTCCTCCGTCACCCGGCTGATTTCAGTCTCCACGGTATGGGCGATTGAGCCAGCGCTCTTGTGCAGATCCGCAGCCTTTTTGCTGAGCTCCGCCACCTCCTGCTCGAGCCCCAGCTGGCGATCCTGCTGGGTACTACCATATTTCACCAGCTTATCCAGCGCCTGCTGCTTCTTCTCGAGCTCCGACGCGCATTCCTCGGCCGCAGAAAACACCTTCTGGCGTTGGTTGATCGCGTCCCGCATGCTGCCAATTAGCCTGAGATGCTCGTCCAGAGTCGCTTCCAGGCTCATGATGCTCTGCTTCCTCTGGCGCTCCGCTATTTGGGCCAGCCGGTCGTGGACTTGCGCGAACGACCGTAACACCGAGCTCATTCTACGCGTGGCCTCGATGTCGCTGAGTACGCGAATGACGTTGGAATACTCCTTGAGTGAGTCGCTGAGCTGCTGACGCTGCTGGCTGACGGCGAACATGTCTTTTATCACTTCTCTGAGCGACGATTCCAGCTCGCCCAACCTCAGCCGCTTCTCCACCGTCCACGGATCCGCCTCGTTGCCCCGGCTCAGCATCAGTGCACCGGTCAACGATCCAATGAAGCCAAGAGTGCCACCTCCACCGCTGCTGTTCGATGGTGGGGTTCTATCTTCGAGAGTAGACGCCGTGGCCGCTTGCAGCTCTTCGTCGGCCATTAGGCGGGACTTCAGGTATTCACCAAAGTCCTTAGAAGTCAAGAACGCTTCCAGATCCTTGTCAGCTTTCAGCACGGGGTGTTTAGTGACTTTCACCAGCATCTGCTCCAAGGCAGCCCGTCTGACCTGCACAAAATCGTCGTTAAACCGGCCCAATGCCTGCTTCTCTGGAGGAGGAGGCACCACGATCCCGGGGTTGTTATGCTCAAGGGTGCGGTAGAGCCACCGGAAGTCGCGGTAGCGCCGTTGGACCGCAGCCTCCTTGATCTCGTAGGCCTCGAAGGTGGTGCTCATGACCACGGTATATTCTGTATGGGCGTTGGTGAGCTCACCAACGGTGGCAGGATCGGAAACGGAGATTTCGAAGTCTGGCGGTGCCGTTGGGACCGGAACGTTGCTATCGTTGCCCTTGTCGTCTGTCTCGGCTGCATTGCTGTCGAACTCACTTGAGCTGGGTGCGTCGTGTAACTTGGTGGAAGCCAGGCTCGACGAAAGAGCCACATCATCAAATTGAACACTGCGAGAGGCTAAAGGGTCAGCACCTACAGCCTCCGTCTTTACATTGCCTGCACGCTTCTTCTTATTGGTCTTGGTGCGTTGGGAGGGCTTCAGCTGTGGTGCAGGGGCAGGCACATCAGGCTTATCATCACTGTGAACTGAATTCTCGGGTGATTGCGGCCGAGCCACGCTGTCTTCCACCAATGTGGTGGGTGCTTCGCCGTACACGGAGCCGTACGGGTTGTAACTATCGAAGTCGTCATCGTGGTGGTCGGAAATACCTCCCCAAGGTGCAGCATCGTCATCGGGAATGGAAAACGAGGGAATTACCTCCTGGTCAGGCGATTGCTGGCCCCAGGGCGACTCGTCGTCGGGGAAGTCTTGCATGGTGTAGGTGTCACCCCGCCTAACCCACTACTCACATATACCCCATATTCGGAGATAGAACTGGATTCCCAGGACACCACAAAATACGTACAGAGTCACTGACGCACAGAATGTAGCTTAGGGGTAATGTACATGGTAATGTACATGGTAATGCTGTGATCTACAATGATACCCACAGCAGCTACGTTGAGATATATGGTCGTAACGCTAAAGGCCAATATAATGAAATATAAAAGGTAGTGCAGGATGGAGAAGTATTAGATTGCACAGCCACTAATTGATCTGAAATACAAAATGGTGTTCGCATTCTTCTGCGTGCTGGCTGTATGAGGTATACAATGCGATCCACATGATCATTCTTAAATGATGCTTCAGCATAGTATGATAACTATGGCTGCACAGGCTAAACCGAGATCCACAATGCCACTATTTGTACACTCCTTTCTAGTAGTCACTGCATACCTTGCAGGCATGGCACATCTACAGCATTACTACGCATTGCAACGGCTAAAAACATACAATAATAAGAAACTGAATTTATTTAAGATTAGGGCGGCCGCGGATTTCCGATATCTCCCCTGGATTGACACTCATATCGCTCATATCCGGTAACGATGCATCGATGTCAACCTCATACACATTGCGCACTAATTTCTTCCTACGGGGAAGACTTCCCCGTGATTCACTTCCAGCACTCTTAGGGGGCGCTGGCCAGCTTCCAGGAAGTTCCCTGACATTAGAGTAGCCTTTCGCTACAGAATCATTGGCATTAGAGGAGACGTCCGAAGTAGAATCGGCCGCACTCCTGCTGGCTGTTGTGTTATTGGCTGCACTCCTGTTGGCTGTAGTGTTAATGGCTGCACTCCTGTTGGCTGTCGTATTATTGGCTGCACTAGCTGTAGAGTTATTGGCCGCACTCGTGTTAGCTATAGAGTTATTGGCACTCCTGTTGGCTAAGCTCGTATTAGAGTTGGCTGTACTCCTGTTGGCTAGGCTCGTGTTGGCTGTACTCGCGTTGGTTCTATTCGTGTTGGCACTTGTGTTGGCACTGTAAAAGGGTAGCTCGGTCGCGCTGCTATGGGTATTGGTATTAGAACTGGTATTCGCAGTACTGGGTCTAGAATTGGTCAACGTGACGGTACTGCCGGTGGTGTCTCCCGTGGTGTTCCCCGTGATTGTGGGGTCGTTCAAACTGAACCTAATACCGCTGTTGTCATTACGCTGTGACGTATTCGACGGGCTGACTATAGAGTCAGTCGCTGTATAGAACATCCGGGATGTGGTGTTGAACGACGTGTCTGATTCACGGCTATTGCTTCTCACGGCTGAGGGCGTGCTGGTGACTGCAGGGGAGGCAGATTTCGGTGCGAAGCGGTTATTCGAGCCTGCAAGGCTAACACGGCTACTTTCTCGATTGACACTGCGGTTCGCATCAGCTTGGCGACTGATGTTAGCATGGCTGGGTTTGCTGATTTGGCTCAAGTCCGGGCTCGCTCCCCGGCTGGCACGGCTCAAGTCGGATGGTCTAGCACGGTCGGTGCCAGTCTGGCCATCCTGTCGCGACACATTGGCACTGCGCTTCTGAGGGGAACCAGGAGTCCCCAAGAAAGGGCCTGTGCTAGACGAACTTCTGTTGATAGAATTGTCCAGCAAAACTTCCGATCTATCATACTTCCGAGCCCTGCGCCCGTCGCTCCTCATCCTTAATATGTCGCTTCGCTCGGGGCTGGGGCTATGCTTCACTGGCTGGGCCGAAGAACCCCGTCTGGTCGAGTTATTGGTTAAAATACCGTCGATGTGCGAAATTGAATACCGCGACTCCTTCTCCCGGAAGTTCTGGGCAATCCGAGATGCCTCCCGCGCTTTCTCTGAATCTACCTCATCTTGGGTTGACTCCGATACTGGTTTGGGCAGGATGTCACGGTGAAGGGGAGCAGAACGATGGCTTTCCGAAAATGAGTCTGAATCCAAGTCTTCAGCACCTTTCATTTGCCGCATATCGTGGTGGAATCGGTTGGCTGACGGCTTCTGCGGGGACTGCTTGGCGTTCAACGCACTGTTGAACGTCCTCTTCAGCCCGTCCGGGGACATCACCGTAGGCATGGTCTGGTTAACCCTGTCCATAAACCTGGACGGTGGGGATGCAGTAGGAACAGATGCCACTGAATGGCTGATTGGCGCCCGGGATGCCCGCTCATCATCGACGTCTGTCAATTTAGAAGTTGAGCTTTCATTAGTTTCAGTAGGGCGAGCGAACGGTGAACCTTGCGAGACATTCGCACGGGGTGTACGAGATACCAACCGAGACGTCGATCGAGGCGTGGAATGAGGCGAATTCAATGCTGATGATGTCTGTGCTGGAATTCCCCGAGCAGGTGGCTTATTGACGGGGGGCTTTACCCCTGTGGCAATATCAATATCGGTTCTGCTGATGCTGGAGTTGTACACTGATCTGGAGGGCGTAGACCTTCCAGAGGGAGAGACACGCTCACTATTATTAGTGAAACTTGCACGATCCCGTTGAGGTTCCCGTTGGGGTTCCCGTTGAGGCTCGCGTTGAGGCTCGCGTTGAGGTCGCTGAGACTCCTGCTCGGGCTCTGGTTCATGCACTTGCTCAGGTTCGTGCACAGGCTTTTGCTCGGGCTCCTGAGTAGGCTCCTGCTCAGGTTCTTGATCAAATTCAGGCTCAGGCTCAGGCTCAGGCTCCTGCACGGGCTCCCGCTCTAGTGTCTGCACAGGTTGCCGCTCAAACTGCTGTTGGGGTTCCCATTCATGCATCATTTCGATATCTCTGGGTTCTCGCTCAGGTTCCTGCTCAGGCCCGCGCTCGGGTTCCTGCTCAGGTTCCCGTTCAGGTTCCTGTTCAGGTTCCCGTTCAGGTTCTCGCTCCTGTTCTCGCTCAGGTTCCCGCTCAGGTTCAAACTCCTGCGTAGACTCCTGTTCCTCCTGAGGTGGCAGCCGTTCGAATTCACTACGTGATCGTTCAGATATGTGTCCAAAATGGTCAGTATTATTATTAAGTCGACGATCGTCGTCGAACTGATCATACTCGTCATTATACTGATCGTATTGTTCTAGCTCACGTCGAAAAACCTGCTGGTCTCGATCCTGGGACTTCGAGTGTACTTCCTTGGTTTCGTCCGATTCCTCTGGTTGCTCGTGGTACTGCATATCTTCCCTTGCGCGCTGCTGAGCTTCGTGCTGAGCCTCGTCCTCAGAGTGCTCTTGGGAATGCGAGTCAGGTTCTCGATGCTCCTCAACCCGAGCCTTGGGCTGGACCTCTTCACTCTGCTGGCGTACCGATACACTTTGTTGTCGTGCAAGAGTCGAATCCTGTCTGGTTGAAGCAAACTCGCCAGTCATACCCCCCAAGGGAAACACTTCATTGGCAAATGAGGCATTATCGGCCACTGGAGGGAACGCATCTCTAGTCATACTCATATGCATAAATTCATTCATTGAGTAGTTATCACTTTCGTCCGAGGGTCGCGTCATTTCACCTATTCCACGGCCAGTGCCGGTGCGAGCCACTGATACGTCGCGTGAATTGGCATTAACATTAACATTATCTGATTCTGGGTGTGAAGTCGCGTCCTCGTAGTTCGAGCCGTACGTCCGTCGTCTTTTCACTGCTCGAGCGTCGCGAAACTCGGCCAGTTCTACAATTGGCGCGTTCGTACCACTGCCAGGAAGGGGTATCTGATATCCACATCGAAGAATATACGACTTTAGTTGTTCTATACGGTCGATTAAGTTCTCATTGAGCTCTAAAACCTCACCTAACTGCTTGCGAAGAAGCTTACCTTGATAATTCTCCTCCATGTTTGTTGAATAGTAGGAATGTTATTACTAAGTATAATAACATTCCACTAGGGTTAGGCGTGGTGGATTCACCCAGAGGGTATGTGGGGCACGAAAGCGGTAACAGTCGCGAAAGATAATTGTATTCTGACGCAGAGAGGTCTCTTTATCGTCTATACTATATGATTCTGTATGATTAAGTGTAAAACATCCTCTGACAAGATTGTGTTGGATATTTGCTTTCTATTGAGTTTACGTAGAGCGATTCACGTATTTTTTTAATTGTATGTATTTGGCAAGATATAAAAGTAGATCTATCTTCTACAGATTTAGTTCCCGTAGAGCGAGATATCCTTAACCTTCTACGTATGCTACCGAGTGGTTTAGAATAAGATTTAACAATAGCATTAAATATGGTCTTGGTCACTCAGAAATATAGTCTCACATAAATCTTATTCATTAGATTGAGAATTTTATTTTTTAGATATTTCAGGTCTAATACAAGTATATACTCCACAGTGTCAAACAATCCGGTAAGTGTGCTAATTACCACACACAACCACCTAACAAACCCACACACTTCGTACGCATATTATAAGATTCAAACAGAAATAATCAATATAACAAGAATGACCTGAAAGAGCATAACAACTAGCTGGTGTGGTCTAGTGGTATGACACTTGTCTCACAACATATGATGGTAACATCAATTGTGAGTGCACGAGAGGTCCCGAGTTCGATCCTCGGCGCTAGTATTTTTTGATTTCTTGTTTTAGGAACTTTTTATCAGTTTTGATATGGAAACTTCTTTTTTGTTTGTTTTTTGAACAAATCACTAAAATATTTACTTTATATTAGCTAGTGTGTGGTTTCGTAGTAACTCACAGCACTTGATGCAAATTTGTGTTGTGTCGTGACTTCACGAAAGGTCCCGATCATCTACTCAACTGCGCATTCAATATTAGCTGGTGTGGTCTAGTGGTATGACACTTGTCTCACAACACATGATGGTAACATCAGTCGTGAGTGCACGAGAGGTCCCGAGTTCGATCCTCGGCGCTAGTATTTTTGATCCTCCCCTGTTTAAACATTGAGGTTGGATGCCGTCTTTTTTTACTGTTGCATTTTCTTTTTTATATTTGACTTGATTCACGAAACATCCACTTTATTTTCGGCCTTATATTAGCTTGATTGAGTAATTTCATTCTTGTGAAGAAGCTATTAGTGGTGGCATACCATTTGACGTTGCAGTTTTACATTAGTGGACGTGGACTTTTTGGTAATCCCTTCCAGTTTTCTTTCGCTTTTTCTTTGTTAATACAATTAGGTTAGCTTTTGTATTTGTACATTTGTTTTTTGCGCATTTATTCTGAGATCAATGAATGCATATCGATCGTCGTGTTAGAGGCAACATAAATATTGTATTAATATCACAAATAACTTAGATAGCGATAGAAAAGGCAGGGTCGTGTGAACTGTGGACTGAACTACTGAAACACTGAATTGAGCAGCAGGTGTACATAACATTGTTGAACAGTGAGACACATAATGCATATACACTCAATATCCGTGAACCGTAGAGCTCGTAATGATCTATAATAAAAACATACAGAGACGTATAAAGCATAAACTTGTAATGCATAATGCAGAAACTTATAACGCAGATGCCCATATGATGATATATTGTGCATACCAGATATGGTACGCCTTCAGAAGTTCGTAATAGAGACATATAATGCAAAGAAATATAATGCATAGATCGCAATAACGGAATGACTATACAGGGATCATAATACAATGACCCAAAAACAGACGAGTGAACGAGGGGCGAACTGCAGAGAAGGAGTATAATACCAGCATCCCTCACATTATATGTGCTACATTACTCAATGTGATGAACAGGGATTTATACCTCATCAGAAATTGTGAGGATGGACAGGCCGACAACCCAAGCATTTATCTTCGACTCATGTTTTCAGATTGATACCGGCTTATACAAAACAGAATGAAATCTAAAGCGACCTGGCTTAACAGTTGCTCTTCACTCTCAGTTACCCTTCTTGTTGATGGCATAAGTGCCAGTGCAGAAATATGACACCAGGTGGAATATCAGATGTGTTTACTTCGGAAATTTTAATTCCATCCAGAAAGTTGATAACTGGCATTCCTGTGCATTGTATTGCATAAACACACCCATGTATATTTGACATATATATGTACACTCTGAGAATGGATTATTGAGTACTTGGCAAGCTGTCTAATAATGTTAAATATAACATGCATGATGGTACCAGCAATACCTAAACTACTAACGTGAATTGTTGTGACCAATTATGATGCACCCCGATTCGATTGATCCACAGGATGCCTGCTCGGTTCATAAGTGTGATAAGTAAGTATAGTATTGCTGCTTCTATAGTGTCACGATCTAGCTACTGAGAGTAAAAAACTTTAATGTGACTAGTATGTACCCGAATATATAGCTGTATATTTGTGCATGAAATACCTGTTATATATATGCTATAGGTGCGATATCAGTCAATTTTATCAATACTCAACAGACAAATTTCAAGTCTGCCTACCCCGCAACAACTAGCTGGTGTGGTCTAGTGGTATGACACTTGTCTCACAACACAGATGGCAACATCAATTGTGAGTGCACGAGAGGTCCCGAGTTCGATCCTCGGCGCTAGTATTTTTTGTTCCGAGCCACTTTTGTGGCAGTTATATTTTTTTTAAAATAAGCACAAAAATAAGACACAGTATACTTAATTAACATGAATTATTTAATTGCCACTCTTAACTTTATTGAGCAAATCTTTTGCTGATTTACCGTCCTTAGGGTCAGCTTTGGAGTCTTTCACTTCCTCTTTGACGACAGGGCTTTCAGCCTTCTGAATCTTGGAGTCTTGCGGCTCCGGGTCATGATCACTTAGATTAAGAGAACCAAGATCATCATCGCTCTCACCAATGAAGAATGCATCGGGTTCCTGTTCCTCAGTTTTTGACACATCAATTTCATCGCCAAAAGCATTCACTGATCTCCCTTCACCAGCTGATTGCTTAGTCGGTGGGCGTGCTGGCTTTCTTGGAGGAAGTTTCGGGCTCTCAGTAGGCTCCAGATCGGTAGAAACAAGGGTATGCTGCTCCACATTGGACTGTCTCGGCCACCACTGCGATCGCAGAGGTTCCCTTCCACCTCTGGTGTATACTGCTTCAGGATCCTCGTCATTTAGCTCACCATTGAGCCTCTGTTTGATCGATCCCCATACCGATGATACTGCTTGCTTGGTTTCATTGTAGCCTTTTTGCAGTCCTTCGTACAAGTCATCACTGCCTGAGTTTTCACCATCTGCACCTCTGGCATATCTCTGGCTGCTCGAATTGCTTCCCCGCCTTTCGTCGTAGTAATCATACGTGCGTGACGGCTTTGGCTTTCTTCGCGGTTGCTGTTTTTCGGCTAGTCTTCGGGCGAGCTTTTCATCCATCTCGATTTGCTCACGAATATACAACGCGGGACGAATGGTTTCATCGCTCAATGCAAGCATTCCAGTGAATGCAGCCTCTAAATTGTTAGAGGCTGCCACGAGAATGGCCCGAAGCAGGTTCTCCTTTGAGTCAGGGAACGCCTGCTTGAGCTCTTCTAAATTAGAGGTGAATGCACTGGGTTTACGCTCAAGTTGAGGCCGGGGTGGGGGACGAGGAGGCCGTTGCGGCTCGTCATCTGTGCTGTTTACCGGCTTGCTGTCATTGCCAGTCTGGCTTGAAGCAGAGATCTGAGGAGAATTCGATTTGGTAGAATCCTTAGTGTCTTTGGGTGACTCCTTAGAGTCCTTAGGTGACTCCTCCTTGGCCTTATCTTTTTTATTTTTGTCGGCATTGGCAGTGGTGTCTGCAGTATCCTTGTCAATGCTCTTAGTGTCCTTCGATGTATCCTTGGGAGGATCCTGGACTTCAGGTTTAGTAGTAGATTTAGCCGAATCCTTAGGTGAAGCTTTGCCATCGCCTGGAACGCTTGGTTCGGGCTCTACACTGCTTAATTCGCCGGCATTCTTGGAGTTCTTGGATACCATAGTGAACGGGGTAGGTAGGGTATGGATAGGCGATGTGGAATAATACCTACATGTCTTAAGCCACCATGCTCTTTAACATGCCATACAGTTGCATATAGAGAACAAGATGGAATACAATAGTGTAGTTTCGCGAGTATAATGTAGAAACGTCTCTGGAATACGGAGATCGTATTCGATTTTTTACCGTAACAAATCTATATAAACAACGATCATATTCACTTGTCATTATATTAATACCGTGACAATAAGTGAAATAATGTATAAACGCAATGAAACCAGCTAGTTCAGGAACAATTCTTGCTGTTAGGAACACTTGGTTGATTAGATCAGGCTGGGCTGCTCTAGAATGCCTTGTAGTGCAATTGTCAGCAACCTATGGTGTATTAAGGTATGCAGTGGTAGCTATGTATACTATCTAGATGGCGCTCTATTCTGGAGTATGATATCTTCATATACGGTTATACTATAAGTGCTACTTGTTGGTTTCAATGTGTAAATATAAGCAAGTGTGTCTGAAATTCATTGATGAATGACCAGTGTATAAAGTAATGAATAAAGTTAAACTAAAAAACAATATCTGGCGTATACAGTTGATATCCGAAATCACATATAATTTCTAGTTAATCAGATTTTTTTCCAGGCAATTTATGGAACCACGATATCTTCTCAAAACCACAGTGTCAAAATATGCCAAATATAAATTATAGTCCAATTAAAAATAAAGACATTATGTAGTGGATCAAATGGGCCATTGTTGAAAATATGATATATTTAAGTATAAAATTGACTTAATTCAGGGAATATATTGTTTACTATCTATTTACTAATTTAGTACGACATCAGTGGAATATGCCCCTAGACATAATACCAACCAATAGAGTAGCTATGGTAGTAATGAACAGCTATAAAATTATATACTTGATGCAATTGTACGATATAAGCTAAGTTAGATAGATGTGTATTATACTAATGCATTGATACTGAATGTACTAATCTGCTATATATACAGGCGCTAAACCAAATAACATATATATGCTCGATATACTCGATATACTAGAGCTTTAGGACTAGATATTGTAATTATATACCTATCTCCAGTCATTCAATTGTACGGGTGTACTAGACATGCTAGGCTTAATTATATATAATTGAGTATAAAATTACTATTGACATACTCCATCCGGACATAAATCGAAGTTTTTACTATAATATACTTCCATATGATTTAATCCAAGCCTACTAGCGAACTGATACACAGGAGCGGATCTGCTGATAAGAAAAAGTATGGCATGTGACCAGGAACTAAGAAATAAAAAAAAGGAACATCTAAACTCAGTTATTTGTACTATGGCCAGTTATCTGACGTGATATTGTAGAGTGCCTAGATTGTAGAGGCTAACAATATTCATGATATAGCTATGCTATAATTATCTAAAATAACATAAACATCAATGTGATGTTAGCTGTCGACCTTCTTATCTTTTTATCACTCAGGTCAATTACTATTTCTAACGTGCATTTAGTTAGTCTGGTATTTTTCAAATGCGTATTATCCGGAAGGACATCAAATAAGCCTATGAATTTGAGTTCTTTATGTATTCGTACATTTTTTCAAGAACAACTGAATAAGAATAGCCCAAAATACTCCAAAGTAACGCGTCTCTATAAAGGTGTGCTCTATACCAAACACAGCGTCCCATTAGATATAGAACTATGCAATTCAACAGATGAATATATTTTCTCTTTTCAGGAAGCTTGAACAGTAACTCTATTTAGGTTCATCACATCAGTTGAAACTGCAGATCACGGAATAGACTAGCTAATGTAGTCAACCTAGCTTAGACACAGCAAGGACGAATATATTCAGTCAATCTTATTATCGATGAAACAAGTACTATCCTGTATTTTATGTTTCACGGCATGATCATCCGGGCACTACAAACACTATATAAACGATGGAATAGCCCATATATTTGCCTTTCATCAACAGATCACATTCAGCATCTTTTAACATTCTTTTAGCCTTTTCAAAGTCTCTCACTATATCTACCAATGAAGTTTTCCCTCGCTATTCTCTCAGCATTCACCCTCTCATACGCCGCTACTAATAAACAAGTTGAGCAGCAACAGCAGAACACTGGACAGGCTATGTCGGGTTACCAAGGTTCCATGACCAACTATCGTCAGGTTATGGACACACTCAATGAGCGCCTGAAGTCCGATGATGGCTCTCACACCCATGAAGAACATCTAGTGGCCTTCATTACTGGTGCCGATTCCCAGATCGACAATGCCATTTCCACTGTCAGTGACGCCCTAGCTCCATACACACTCGGCATCTCTAAGGCGATTGGAAATGTTTTGCTTGGTCCGTTTGTTCAGTCCGTCACGAACGGTGCTGAGGTGATGGTTGCTAACCTTATTGGTAACTCTGAGGATCGCGTGGATGCTCAGATGGTCGGCCAGCTAACTGGAAACTACAGTCGCTTGATTGAGTTGTCGACCAGTAACAACGTCGAAACTACTCATTTACAGAATCTCAACCAGCAAATTTCCAATACAATTCCTAAGAGTAAGCGCGCCCAAGACGAATATGATGACGATTCGACCAAAGCAACTTAAATCAATGATATTTCTGCTCGACTTATCTAGGAGACTTGAGGCTGACTTGTGGTTACCTGAGATCTCTGGCATTATACATCATGCGTTTACAGCCATATACGATATGTATATAGACTATATTTCTAGATATTAAATTTTGTTTTTTTTGAATAATTGACGATCGATTAAACCTATGTAACCTGGATGCTGCACATCATTAAAATATCCCGTATATATGCTTCCAAATATCACTATAAGTAAGCGAATTTGAGAAACAATGACCCATGACAGCACAAAAAGGTGATTAAAAAATCATCGTTTTGATTCTTCTGCATACTGCTGCTATCTTAAAGCTATACATTATTGTTAGTCCAGAGTTGTAATTTATCAGCCCAGTCACAGTCATAAACTACCACTTTTAATATTTTTGGACTCAGATAGATCGTATAACTTAAATGGCCTCCAAAGTGATGTAAGGATATATACTACATAGAGCTTCCTTGAAGCGCACTAAACATGATTCAACTGTTCGTGTGGGGACACAAACATTACTGAGTTTCACCTCGCCAACGTGTTTCTACCAGTGGCCAATGCCACGAATGCAATCAGATAGTTTCCTAATGAGTTAGGCTAGTCGTGCCTTCCTCGAGGATAAATCATAGCAGACTAAGATCCCAACGGCTAATATGAAGTTTACTGGTTACACTCAACATGAAAATTAAAATTATTTGAAAAGCTGGAAACAACGATGAAATTAGATAGAAGAATCCTTAGATATGTTCTAACTCCTATCCAGTGCATATGCTATTAAAGTATTAGTATATAGAAACGAACGGCCAAAAACACCAATAACAACAACAGAAGTGGAAATACCCGTATGGGAAGTACATAAATGTAAAGTGTAACTATACTGCTCTAGATGATGGCTTCAACCAAGCGTTCGCAAGTGTATACACAGCTAAAATCCCATGATACGAGAGTGGTCACATGATACGAGAGAGTATTTATGGAATCGATCACAATCCAAACCTGCAGTAGATTTCTTCGAATTTATAGAACTTGTCAGGTTTTCAGTACTTGATAAGTGTGGACAGCGAAGAGAGATCAATAGTGAGGACGGGGCGGCAGTCAGATGCCTATATATGTCTCTGATCTTCCCTAACAATATATGTATTTAAACAGCTTAAATAGTGATAATTTTAAGGATTGGTCGCGGAGGTATTGCATGTAGTGATATGAGGTTCGAGATACCACATTTTACGTGCTTTTTGAACAAATGCGACAGTTTCTCTGTGGCGGGACGATAACGCAGAGCGGCGTTCAACCGTGATTCATTTTACAATTTTTATATACCGATTTATTTTTATTTTTATTTTTTATTACTTGCGTGTGTTGATGCTGTTAGATGTAGCTAGAATCTGTCCTTCATGGAACGCAGCTTGGCCATAGTGGAAATGGCACTCTTCGTTCCGAGCTTAGCCTGCAAGTGCTGGTCATCAGTGCGCATAAACGGGTTGTAATCCTTTTCATCACCAATAGTGAAAACACCGGTGGTCTTCTCGTTTTTGTTACAGTACTCCTCGAGTTTACGCAAGGCCTTGTTATCGGGGTCTACCGAAAGTGCGAACTTCACGTTCGATTTCGTGTACTCATGTCCCGGGTAGACCTTCGTGGACTCAGGCAAATTGGCCAATTTCGACAGCGCTGCATGCATTTGGTTGGCATCGCCCTCAAAGAACCGACCACAACCGCAATTGAAGAGAGTGTCTCCCGTGAAAACAGCCTCGTCCCCGGTTACCTGATCCTTGACATACCAGCAGATCGAGTCCTGGGTGTGGCACGGTGTGTGAAGAGCAGTTACTTCCAGACCTTCTCCAATCTTGTGGGTCGCTCCGTCCGCAGGAGTATTGGTGACCAGGGGACTGTCCTTACCGGCATAGAGTGGCAAACGGCTGTACAACTCATGGAACACAATGTTGCCATCGCTGTGGTCATAATGATGGTGCGTGTTAGTGATTGAAGTGAGCTTCAGTTCGCCCGAAGACTCTAACTTCTCTACGTAAGGAAGCACCTCGTTGGGTGCTGCCGGATCAATGATGGTCGCTTGCTTGGTAGAGTCGTCCACCACCACATAGCAGTAGTTATTGCCGTAGCCCCATCGCATGGGAATACTGTAAACGTGCATGTTGCGAGTAAGTTGCGGCTTTCTAGCAAAAAGTGAACCAAACCGTGGTAATAACCGAGGTATCATGTGAAATAAACCCCACTTAATTGGGTATTGCTGCTACAACATGTGCCCATGCACCAACTAACAAACTGGCAATTATATAGAACAGCCATTATCCACGACCACAGTTTGGCCCGTAATCGACTTAGACTTCAGCAGAAACTCCACCATTTCTGCAATTGACTCGGGGGGGACCAAACCCGGGAAAACGTTACTACTCATCAACTTCGGGTCAGCTGCCTGGCCCATATCGGTGTCCGCGAGCCCTGGTGCAACACAATTGACAGCGATTCCTCGCGACCCAACCTCTCTAGCCAGTGATCGGGTAAATGCCTCCAAGCCAGCCTTGGTAGCCCCGTATACCGCTGACCCAGCGACTCCTTTCGACCCGAGAATTGACGACATGAACAAAATATGTTGCCGCTCCCGTTCTTTATTGCGCACCATTGCTTTAGCGATGTTTTTCGCCAGCAGAATCGGCGAATGGAGATTGATTCGGATCGTGGCATCAATGCTGCTGGGCGATTGCACCAAGGACAGCGCTGATCCTGCTACGCCTGCACAGTTTACAAAAGAGCCAAAGTCAGCCAAGGGCCGCGGGGCGTTTTTGGACTGGGCTACGGCCTCAAGGTCGGTGAAATCAAGTGCCCACACGTCGTGCTGTTGGTTTTCCCGTACTACACTCAACTCCTGCTTCCGCTGATGGAGCAGATCAGCGTTTTTGGCACACAATGTCACGCCGTAGCCCGCAGAAGCCAGCCTCTGTGCCACGGCAAGCCCAATTCCTCGACTCGCACCTGTCACCAAGCAGTTCATAGTTCCCAATAGGGTTTTAATTTTCGATGCGGTGGGGAAACAACCCAAATTCTATATAGTAAAAGTGTGCGAGACACAATAAATTACATGCAAATAACTCTACATGTGAAATATTTGGTTTTATATATAAAAGGGGAAACTAAGCAGTTAGCTTAGTCGAAGAGGCCCATGCCCATGTCACCGTCGGACTCGGACTCCTCCTTGGGAGCCTCCTCCTCGGCAGCAGCAGCAGCAGCACCGCCAGCAGCGGCACCAGAGGCACCAGCAGCGGCAGCACCGCCAGTGGGGACAGAGGCGAGCTTGGTAGAACCCTCAGCAATGAGCTCGGAGGTCTCCTTGCCGCTAAGCTCAGAGATGACCTGCGAGATGCGAGAGTCGTCAGCCTCGATACCAACGGAAGCGAGGACCTGCTTGATGTCCTCAGCAGTGGGCTCAGCCTTACCGCCGGCCTGGAGAAGAAGGTATGCCGCAAGAGTCTTCATTTTTTGTCTTGTGTGAAATAATCAGATTAAGCTTAAGTAGCGGACTATTCCTTTTACAGAGTTGAAGAGAGAAAAGGGCTGGGGATGTGGTGATCTATAGTGAAAAATTAGTGACGCAAAACGCACGTGACGCAAAAATTTCATATGACCGAAGCTGAGTCACAAGCCCTACTGACTAACACCGTGCCTGTTCGCGACAAACACTGCGGCCCTTCCTCACTGTTGGCCCTTACCCGCATGCACATGCACTTGGTTCTAATTGCCATGCCTCCTAACCTGCGGGCATTCAGAACCCCACACTCGGAGGCAGTGGGTAGATGGCAGTGCCACAGCGAAACAGGATATTAGGCTTGGTGTGGTGATTACTTGTCGAATTTAAATATGTACGTATGATATATTTGACGTGATACACATTCCGATTTACGTACGTTCATAGGCTTATTTCCGTGATTATTCTCGATTTTGGGCCGCTCAATTCTGTGTTCGTGCTCAGTTCCATGCATTGCTCATCCTCCTGCTGTTGTTCCCGCACGCGACAGTCCACAAAATTCCCTGCCCCAGCCATATAAACCACGAGAACATTCCCTTCGCATTCACTTACCGCATGAGATTCCTCGCTAGACTTGTGTTTCCAGCAATGTCATTGCTAAATTTGGATCCTTGTATTCTCTATCCCTTTCAGGGAATGGCCTATTTCGCAACGCATCCGTCGTTGTGGGGGAACCTGCTGCTTCTGACTATTCCCCAGCTGACTCTCACGGTAGCCGTGACAGCGCTTTCCTTCATGTTTCTCTACCCGCCCCAGGCGGTGCTTGCATTTGTCCTCAATGGTCCCGCTGGGATTGTGGGCTCGGTAATTGGCATGTTCCAGCAGTCAATGAGCATTACACGGTGTGTCAGTGAGCTGTTTCTCTTTCCCAAGCCGTTCCGTATTCTTTTCGACGGCGTGCTCGTCCAAGAAGGCATGGACCGCGTGATTCTCCAGGCTCGCATGTCCTCACCCGAAAAATACGACCAAAGCGACTACCAGCGGACCATTAGCTGGGCCAAATCGGTACCGCGAAAGCTTATCTACCCCATGTGGCTGGTGAAAGTGTTGGTTAGGTTCCTGCTCTCGTTTATCCCGATTCTGGGTCCCATAATTCTGGTAGTATTGGACGCATCAGGCACGGTTGAGCGCTGCCTAGGCCGGTACTTCGAGCTCAAGGGGTGGGACAAGCCACACATTGATGCATTCAAGCGAAGCCACATAGTTCAGTGGTACTCCTTCGGCCTCGTGGCCGCTACTCTGGAAGCGATGCCATTTGTCGGCTTCACTTTCGCGTTCTCTAATACTACTGCCGGTGCATTGTGGGCAGTCAGCCTCGAAAAGAAGTCGTATGACGCAGTGGCAGCGGACAATGAGAAGAATAAGAGGAGACGACGGATTGTCCATTGAGCACCATGAGCCATGTCTAATGTGAAGCCCAACAAGAGAGCAAACACCTGCCATTTAATCCACTGCCGCCATCAGGCAGTTACGGGAGAGTCAGTTGTAGAGTCAGCTACGGGAGAGTCAGTTACGGTGGAGTCAGTTACGGTGGAGTCAGTTACGGTGGAGTCAGTTACGGTGGAGTCAGTTACGGTGGAGTCATGCAGGTACCATAGAGTCAGGCAGTTACGGTAGAGCCAGGCAGTTACGGTAGAATCTGACAATTCCCATAGAGTGTGGCTGTTACCATAGAGTCAGGCAGTTATCGTAGAGCCAGACAGACATGGTAGACTCAGGTAGTTCCGTAGAGTCAGGCAGTTCCCGCAAAGTCCGGTTGTTATCGTAGAGTCAGGCAGTTCCGTAGAGTCAGGCAGCTACCGTAGAGTCAGGCAGTTCCGTAAAGTCAGGCAGTTCCGTAGAGTCAGACAGACAAGGTAGACTCAGGTAGTTCCGTAGAGTCTTGCAGTCCCCGTAGAGTCTGGCAGTAGCTGCCCGGTTGTAGCACTAGAGTATAGTATAATCATGATTTCTTAATGCTGGTGCATGCTGGGTGAACTGATTCATGCTACATGTATCTTGACATGCTACAGATGTCGCGACATATCCGACGCAGCAACGACTTTTGCTTGTACGTGACACGCTATTTACCTGCTTTCAGCACATGCGCGCATGATCAAGGTAATCTACCACTACGCCTTATACAGTGATATAACAGTTCTGGGAGGTTTAGAGGTGCCATACGTGCAACCCACGAAGTGAAGGCACACCTAACTATGAGTACAACTAATTAACAGCTACCAGCCGTAGCAGTGCTGCGCGAGAACCAAGTAGTATGCGTATTCGTACATTTCGTATAAGATGGTAGATATGCTAACGGGAAGGCAACAAAACTGCGTCCAAGCACCCGAAGCCGGCCGCGATTCCTCCCTCGTTCGAGCTCTGCAGCTTTGTTCTCAGCAGGAAGCCGGCCTGTTCGTTCATCAGCTCTTTTCCCGACTGCAGGTCCCAAAGAACGGTGCCGAACACGCCCAGCTCGCTGACGATGCGGCCACTGGCTATCTCATCGCCCCGCACGATCTTGTTGCTGATTTTGGGTGGCTCGATGAGCTCCATCAGTATGTAGTTTCCCCAGCTGTTGCGGTCGATCGAGTTCAGGAAGTCCGGAATGTCCTCCTTGTAGATGTTGTTTCCTCCGCCTTCTCGCTGCGGCTTCAGCACGTAGCGCTCGGGGTCCTCGAACGCCAGCCTCTGCCCCTCCTGGCCCAGTTCGGACAGGCTGTCGAGCGGCCAGATCTTCACGAAGGTCTTGCGGATCAGCGCCATCTGCTCCTCGGACAGGTGCGGCTCGATCTTGGCAATGAACTCCGGCTGGGTGAGCAGCTGCTGGATCTTCTTCGTGCCAGCCAGCTGCGTCAGCACAGAGGGGCACTGGATCGCGTGGCTGCGCTCAAGTCGCTCGCGACTGATCCACTCCACGTCCGTGGGATAGTCGCGCGGAGAGTACCCGCTGCGGTAGTAAACCACGCTGATCTCGGCGCCGTGGGGCACGAAAATGAGCCGGTTGTTCTCGCCAATCGTGGTTTTGCGCGAAATCTGCTCCAGCGTGGCTCGCACGCAGATGATGCCGTACTTGTTGAACAGCTCGTACTCCAGCAGCCGCTGGTCCACCACGTTCACCTCGTCGGGCTGGGCCACCATCAGAATCACCGTCTCCTGGTCACCCGCGTCATACGCCTTGTGCATGGCCGCCAGCCCGTCGACCAGCTTCGTGAGCGACGGCGAGATCGGGACCTCTCCGTGCACCAAGTTCTTGGCACCCTCGGCGAAGTAGCGGTGCATTTCGCTGACTTTGGTGGCCAGCGCACCGAAGCTCACGCTGATGGTGTTGAACTCGACCTGCTTGATCTGGCGGCCCTCGTCGAGGCTTGTGCGCGCCTTGTCGACCAAGTAGTCGCTGCGAAACAACCCACCGGTCAGCCGCTGGGTGCGATGGCTCAGGTTGCGGCGGTAGATCTCGACCAGCTTCAGCGTGAACGTGTCCTCGCTGCCGCTGCTCTTGACCAGCTCGTCAATTACCAAATCGGGGTGCGAAACCACCGCGTGGTACAGCGAATTGAACGCCTGCTGGATGGAGAGTGCGTTCTCGAAGCCGTGGCGCGAAAAGGGCGTGGGGTACACCGTGACGGGAACCGTGTGCGCCTCGCCGGGCGTGCCGTGGTTCTTGAACACAATTCCGTGCGACAGGCACCACTCCAGAATCTGGCCCTTGAGATACCTTTCCTTGTACTCCGACAGAGTCGGGGGGAACTTGATCAGCATGTGGTTACTTGCTGACACACCCTTCCCCTTCTTAACCCAAATCCCCGGCCGCTGAGACGCCCATGCTACGCCGAGATGTCGTTGGCGTACTACCGAAATATCAAGAGGAACGCCAAGGGCCGGTGGTTCGGCAAGCGGCTGCGTGAGATCGTGGACGAGCTGGGCCCGTGCGTGCAGCTCAGCGGCGATTTGGACCGCGTGATCCGCAACAAGGACACAATTGAGTACACGATCCACGTCCACGAGCCGCCGATCACGCCATTTCCACCCCAACCTGTCATCCACAACGACCCCGATTTTCTGGTGGTCGACAAGCCCAGTGGCGTCCCTGTGCACCCCACCGTCAACTACTACCACCACTCGGTGACGGAGCTGCTGCGGAGCGAGTACGGCAACCTGTACCCCTGCTACCGGCTGGACCGGCTGACTTCAGGCGTGCTAGTCCTGGGCAAGAACTCGGCTTTCGTGTCGAGATTCAACGAGGCGGGCCGCGACAAGGTCTATTACGCGCGGGTAAACCTTGCAGACGTAGTTTCCTATTTGGGAAAACAGGGCAAGGATATGCAGGGGCAGGTCGTTGGCCGCCAGCTCACCTTCACCGACCCCATCATCACCTTCAACGCCAAGCGCGGCTACCAGCACTACCTGGACTGCGTCAAAACGGCCAAGCCCGCACTAACTGCGGTGAAGGTGGTGGCCCACGACTCCGATCTGGCGCTGCTGGAAATCCGGATCGAGACGGGCCGGACCCACCAGATCCGAAAGCACCTGGCAATGCACGGCATGCCTATTCACAACGACGAGGTGTACGCCAACCAGTATTACCCGAGGCTCTGGCAAGACCATAGCGAGCAGAGCTTCAACGCGGTGTGGGAACACAGCGAGCGCACCAGGAGCCGGAAAATGACCGGAGAGCGGTGTGAGGAGTGCGGCGTTGACCTGTACAACTCGCAAATTAACGTACTCGACTTGCACTGTGCCGTCTACCAGTTCGGTGACTATAAATTCGAGGCACCTCTGCCTACCGGGTGGCAGTAGTCGCGCTCTACCTGCCTTGACTGTACTATATGCGATCTGAAAACCTGTGAGAAATGTATATGTAGAAATAAAGTCCCACTTGTGATTATAGTTTAACGTTGTAATTAGTGTCACGCAGCATGCCCTGCTGTGAAGCCCAAATAAGCACCACATGCAGTTACAGAGAAATGTACTGATCTAAGGACTGCATTGTCGCGAGCGGTAGAATAGATGACAGTAATAATATTTTAGGGATCGTGTTACAACACCAGTCTCAGCCGTGGTCACTCCATGACTACTGTGCTTAGACTCAACTACAACAGCTGCCGGAATGGTTTCATTTCCACGGGACAGCACTAGTCTCAGTTGAAGTACTTGTCACTTCACCACTCCAGGGATTGTTGTTAAGATGCCGTAGAAGACTATCCGACTACAGTGGTGGCAGGGATCGTGACTTCCATCTGTAGCCCAGTTGCCATAGTAGTTACCACTCCATACTCCGACAGGAGACTCTAAAACAACCGCTAACAGGGTCGTGTACTATCACGGCTTTAGTGCTAATTCTATTATCATTTGGATCAGGAGTTCCTAGTCCGCTGGCTGTCCTACATGAAAACACGCACAGTATTTTAAACCACCTTAATGTTTAGATCACATACAATTACAGATTATCATACCAAATATATGAGATGTAAAGACTACACTTAGACCCGAGCGTAGGCTTGTTGGCAGCGAACACTGAGATTCTACGACTACAGTGGTGGCAGGGAACATCCATCAGTAACTAGCCAGTTTCTGTAGTAGTTACCACTCTATACTCCGGTGCTCTATGACTACAGTGGGACTACAGTGGTGGCAGTGGATAAATAGAATGCTAAAGTGCACCTGTGTGGAATTATAACTTATTATATATGCTTAAGTCGAGAGCTTGGCCACGCGCTCCTCCAACTTGGTCTGCTCGATCTTGGCCAGCTGCTGCTTCAAGTACTCGACGAGCTCGTCCAGCTTGACGTCGGTTCCCTGGTCATTCTGGTCAAACAGACCGAAGGTCTTGACCTTGACCAGACCGTTCTTGAACTCCTCCTGTCCGAGAATCACGCCGAGCGGGCACCCACTGCGCTCGGAGGCCTCGAACTGTTTCTGGAGCTTGGGCTTGGCCTTGTACATGAACTCGGCCTCGATTCCGGCGTCCCAGAGCATCTTGGCCACGCGCATACGCTCCGGCAGGAACCCGGTCCAGGCAGGGCCACCACCGAACGCCATGATGAACACCTGGGTGGCAGTGGGACGGAGGTGGTCGAAGGTGCCAGCCTGCTTGAGCAAGCTGAAGATGCGTTCCACGCCGAACGAGATGCCCACGCAGGGAATGTCACCGTTCTTCTTGGTTGCAAACATCCCCACCAGCTTGTCGTAGCGCCCACCAGCAGCGATCGAGCCTACACCAACATTCTCGCTGTTATCGTCATCCTCTCCCTTCTTGGCCTTGGTCTTCTTCTTCTTGGCGTCTCCGGCAGGCTGGGCACCCTCAGCACTCTGCGAGGGAGGAGCACTCTGGGCAGTGACCACCTCGTAGATCAGGCCCGTGTAGTAGTCCAGACCGCGCGCCAGACTCAGATCGAAGGAAATGTTCTTCACGATGTCGTAGGCCTCAAGGTAGGTGACGAGCGTGCGCATATCCTGAATACCCTGGGCTGCGCTCTCGTTCTCCATGAGCTTGTCCTGCTCCAGCCTGGCCAGCATTTCAGGAACAGTTCCACTCAGACGCACATACTCGCCGATCTTGTCGGCCACCTCGGGAGCGAGTCCCTTCTCCTCGCACATCTCGCGCTTGACGTCCTCCCAGGGAAGCTTGTCGAGCTTGTCGACAGCGCTGGAAATAGTGCGCACCTTATCGGTGGGCACGCCGCAGAAAGTGAAGATGCCGTCCAGCACCTTGCGGTGGTTCAGCTTGATCGTGAAGCCCTTGATTCCCAAGGCAGTGAAGATCTCCACCGCGATGGCCAGACACTCGGCATCGGGCACCATCGAGTCGTATGCTCCGGCCACGTCGAAGTCGCACTGGTAGAACTCCCGCATGCGGCCCTTGTTCATTGCCGGCTGGTCGCGACGGTACACCTTGGCGATGTGGTACCGCTTGATCTGCTGCACGCCGTTCATGGCCACGTACCGGGCGAACGGGACGGTCAGGTCGTACCGCAGCGAGGTGATCTCACCGCCCTGGTCCTCCAGGTTGTAGATCAGCTTGCTGTCCTCACCGTACTTGCCGGTGAGGATGTCACGGAGCTCGAACACAGGAGTGTCGATGGTCACACCACCGTGGCGGCGGAACACGCCGGTGATGGTGTCGAACAGCTTCTGGCGGATCACCATGTCCTTGCCATCCCAGTCCTTCGTGCCCTTCGGCGTCTTCAGCGTGAACTGCGGCTTCGAGGTCGACATTTGGCGCACAAATTTCAGTAACCGAATTTTGAAATTTATTTCCTAACCCCCGCCATTCGCATACCCACATCCACACCACCTGCAGCACAGCCAAGAGGCCCCTTTCGTGAGCAATGGACGTAGTGCACAGCCTGCTGAGAACCGTGGTTCGCGGGTTCTACGACCTACGGGCGATCATCGTGCTGGATGCGGTTCTGGTGCACCATGTGCTCAGCGACCGCGAGCTGGTGACCGTCACTGGCATCACCATGAAGGATATCCGGGCCACCTGTGCGCGGTTGCGCGAGGATCATCTGCTCAAGGAGGTGTCGCACAAGGACGAGAGCGGCAGCAGCATGCGCTCGTACACACAGACCGTCTACTACATCCATTTCACCGAGGCTGTCGATGCCATCAAGTGGAAGATGCACATCGTGGAAAGCAAGCTGAAGGAGGAGCTGGACCACAAGCACAACGCCCAGGACTACGTCTGTGACCTGTGCGGTGCGCACTACGAAACCATCGATGCGCTGTCCCTGTTTGACCCCGAGTCGCAGGAGTTCCGCTGCGGCAACTGCGGCAGTCCGCTGCGTGAGGACGACGCCAAAACCCGCGCAGAGGATCCGAACGTCAGCGAGAGCAGCCACATGGAGGAGTTCATGACGCAGCTGAAGCCGATCCTGACTGCCCTCAAGCAGATCGACGAGCTGAGCATCCCCGAAAACACCCTGGAGTCCGAGCTGCAGCTGCACGTCCCGCTGGTCACCTCCGAGATACCCGGAATGGGCCAGACCGTGTCTGGTGCTGCTGCATACAACTTGCCGGCCCACCTTACAGGTGGTGTACAGACTGGTGGCAGCCAGCAGGACAAGTCCACTGGCATCACGACCGCTGGATCAGCCGACTCGAGGCTGCCACAGCAGGTGCAGTCCACGTTCAATGTCAATATCACCTCGGAGGCCGAGCAGAACTCGCAGCGTGAGTCTGCCCTGGCTGAGAAGAAAAAGCATGCCGAGGAGAATGCATTGCCCGAGTGGCACACCCAGTCCACGGTCAGCACAGTCATGGAGTCTGCTGCATCTAAGAACACGGATAAGGGGCAGGAGAAGACCGAGGAGGTCAAATCTGACGCTGCGGCTGAGGATGCTATGAACGAGTACTTCAAGAAACTGCAGGAGCAGCAGCAGCAGGACGAGGACGAGGACGAGGACGACGATGCATTCGAGGACATTGTTTAGAAAATACCTACTGCCCACTTAGCCCATGAATATTGAGATCAGGCATTACTAGGCGATTCCGACAGGGTCTGAACAGAGTCAAATCAGTCAAATAACACACGCTTTCACGCTGACTCAAGCCTCAAGTACTTGCATATATTGCCACAAAAGTGGCAGAATGAGCATGGGAACTATCTGTGATCGGAGACCTCATCTGCTGATAATGATTATACAGCGCCAATACTGGCTTAGAGGACAGATCCGGCCAATTCACAGCCGTTATAAAAAGAAAGTTCAGACGAGTCCTTACGCAGAACCGGTAATGTCTTGCACTGCATATATGTGAGCGATTTGTTTTTTCCGGTACGAAAAACGGATCTTGTAAGTTCATCTTCCCATCTGTTACAGGTTATTCTTCCTAAACATATCTGTTGATATGCATACCTTGTTAAATTGTAGATTACTTCTTTGCACAGAAGCACAAAACACACTGCAAGCACAACGAATGGGGCATATTTTAATACATTGTCGACCAAAAGGTCTTAGAGGCCAAAACTGGACCCGCGCTCTGCATGCATATCAACGTTTACTGAACTTTGGTTCCGGTATGTCTTGGGCTTGTCTAAAAACGTGAAACCATGGAATATACCATTGATATTCATACAAGAAAATAAACCTTTTCCATATATATCAGTGCTATATTGGTATCTACATGCATCTCTGCCCCCTAGAGCATACGTATCATATTTTACATGTAATACGCATGTATGACACAGTGTAACGCATGCAAGCGCAGAGCCGTTTGAGGTATTCTAAAGCGAAATAATGATGGCGAAAAGAACTATTCACGAAATTAAATATCGCATAGTATAGAAGATAAATCAGTACCATTGACCGGTAGCCCCTAAATGTAAACGGAGCTAGGAATTTTAGATCTGTGAAGTCACAAGTTATTTAAACAACAATAACACATATACAGATTGAACTACAGTAGTAATAACACCTATACAGATTGAACTACAGTAGTGATAACACATATACAGATTGAACTACAGTAGTGATAACACATATACAGATTGAACTACAGTAGTAATAACACCTATACAGATTGAACTACAGTAGTGATAACACATATACAGATTGAACTACAGTAGTGATAACACATATACAGATTGAACTACAGTAGTAATAACACATATACAGATTGAACTACAGTAGTAATAACACATAATATTTCGAACTACTTCATGGCCTTAATAATGATGTCATTAATAGCTTCCTTATTTCTTTGGTAGAACCAGTAACATACATATTGTAGTTCGAGTTGACATAAAACATCAGAAAGTAACTGCTCTGCTTATAATTATATATGGTTAAAACATTACCTTCTTGCCCTGGAACTTCAGCTTCTCCTGCTGCTGCTTCAGTTTCTGCTTGGCCTCCCACGATGGGTGAACAGGCTTGGACTCGAACTCTTGCTTCCGCTTCTTGATCTGCATGTACTTTTCTTCTTTCCTGCGGCGCTTGAGTTCCTTCTCCCGGGCTCTTTCTTGCTCTTCTTGCTGCTGCTTGAGTATGTGGTTGGCTTTCTTACCGTACTTCTGCTCCCAGATCTTCTGGCGGGCACGCTGGCCTCGTCTATTGCGCCTCACCGGCTTGGGGTCCACGACCTCATCCTCGCTATCAGAACCACTTATATAGCCTTGCATCAGTGCTGGAAGGGCCGATTCGTTATCGGAATCTGAATCAGAGTTGGCGATCTCTATATTGCCTTCAAAGAAGGGGTCATAGGTGGGCTCACTGGATTTGGAATCGGCACTAGGCTCGTCTTCTTCTTCGAACTGAGTGAATTCATCACTTGCTTTACGCTTGGAGGCAGTGGGGGCATCCTCCGCATTAGACTTTGCACCAACCGGATCGGAGTTGGAAGCCTCAGTAGTCGAACCAGAGCTGGCAGGAGCATTGGGGTCTGTAATCACAGAATCAGGAAACAATGATATTAAGCTCTCATACAACTGTGTTTGTGCCTTGCGGATAGCCTCCGATTTACCTATTCTGCCGTAGATGTTACTCTCGGTGGTACTCAACTGCCGCTTAGGCAAATTCTCACCGAAAACAGCCTGGACGTCCAGTTTTTTCACCAAGAAGCGGTTAAGCACATCAGATCCCCAAGCTTCGATATCGAATTGCTTAACCGCATCTTCCTCGAGCTTCAATGTCTGCTGCTTCTCCTCACTCTCAGCTGATTTCAATCGTTTGGCAATTCGCAGAGGCTCCACCTTCTTGAACTGTTTCAAAAATCGTTTAATTACTGTTGATGCGTAGTGGACTTTTCGTTTAGCGATTTCCTGTTTGGTGTGTAGAATTTCAGTTTGCAATTGCTGCACATTCGGCTTGGGCTGGTTCGATTTGGCAAGTTTTTCTAAAAAGTACTTTGTGCGTGCCAATTTAGGCGCCTCTTCCCCATTGGTACTCTGTGCTAGCTGGGCCTCTAGCACATCCAGCTTCTGCAATAAGTTCTCTTTCATGAAAAATATGTAGCGGTATATTGTCACATGATGTACAGCCATAGCATGGCTGATAGACCTATACGCATAGCGAGAGTGTCGTAACGGGTAATCTAAGCCAATCGCAGCATTTATAGGCTAATTGTATCGCTTGTGGTATACATGCGGGTGTAGTGGCATGGCGAGTGGTGACATTCCAGCGAGTAGTGACACTATCTGACTGCAGATCAGCTATGAAATGTATATCATGCCGTGATTCGTTTATTTTATAATCACGCCTGTCACAATGATATTAGATGTGAGTGTTCTACAGGATATTTGATAGATAAGAAGCACAGTACCATATCGATGATTGGTACGTTTAATCCACCAACTAGCTATTTATGCAATGTATGTAGAGTACAGTGTCACAGTGCAGACGAGTAATGTTAGAGTGTAAGTATGTACATACGGTGTAGAGAGTGAGTATGAGGTCATAGGATGAGTACGGCGTTAGATGTAAGTCCAGACTGTGTGTATAACGTATGCTGGGTGTTGCTGAGAGGTTTCCGGCAGTGCGAAGGATGAAATAAAAATATCTGCTGATCATAAATGCCCAGTTTGAAATAATGCTAATGTACAGATTAATATATATATATATATATATATATTATTAAAACCCGTCAGTAGTGGCATTCACGGAGTAATAGGTCATTCAGTTTCTCGCGAGTTAACTGAACGTCTCGAGGCACTCAGTCCAGCGGGCAGAACGAAATATATACTCTCAGAGTAATGCTGCGCCACTCAGCGCGGGTAATTCTGAACAGGTTCTTGGGCCGCTCAGTAGTGTGTAAATGAATGATATGTACTGTAAAACAGCCAGTGCACTCGTAGAGTAATGGCTGCTGGGACTTCTTGTGAAACTCAGTTTAGTGCGCGGAACAAAATAGTACCAATATATGTACTGAGCTGTCAGTGCACTCCCAGAGTAACGTACTACACCTCTCAGCGCTGGACTACACTTCTTGGAACATACACTATATGTTGTAAAAGCGTCAGTGATACGCAGCGCTGGACTTCTTGGAACATACACTATATGTTGTAAAACCATCAGTGACACTCAGCGCTGGACTGCACTTCTTGGAACACCCAACATGTGAAACCGTCAGTGATACCCGCAGTAATGGACATCTCTGATCAGCTCAACGCGCTGTGTTGTCAGTGACACTCACTAGTCAGTTCGAGCTAACATTAACTGTACTACTTCTAGTATTCTAACTATCCACACATGTAAATCCAATATGTAGTACGTCTAATTATCCACACTATGCTACTACGTAGAACTCACATACTAGTCACAGTTGAAACGATCTACTACTATGGCACCAGTAAATCGCATGCAAATGGCCTATTCGGCCACAATGACACTGGCAGCACCCATTCCGGTCCCGATGCACATGGAAGTCACGCCAATCTTCTTCCCGGTACGATGAAGCTCTGTGAGCAGTGTGGAGACCTGACGCGCACCAGTGGCACCGAGAGGGTGGCCCAAGGCAATTGCACCACCCTTGGGGTTCACCTTGTTGACGTCGATGCCCACCTTGCGCACGGAGTAGAGGGCCTGGGAGGCAAACGCCTCGTTTATTTCGAAGATATCCACGTCATCTGGGGTGAGGCCCAGGTCGTTGAGCACGGTGGGGATGGCCACAGCCGGCCCGATGCCCATGACCTCGGGTGGGACGCCAACGGTGCGGCAGTGCACGAATTTGCCCACGATGGGCAGGCCGAGTTTTTGGGCCACCGAACGCCTCGCCAGAATCACCGAGCCGGCACCGTCGCTCACCTGGGAGGAGTTTCCGGCAGTGGTGGTGCCATCGGAGTCGAAGGCCGGCTTGAGCTTGCTGAGCGACTGCGGGGTGACGCCCTTGCGGATGCCCTCGTCCTCGGAGACGACGATTTCGGACTCGTTGCCGTCCTTGTCCTCGATGAACACCTTGATCGGCAGGATCTCGTCCTTGAACAGGCCCTGGGTCTGTGCCTGCTCGGCTTTGTTGAACGAGTGGGCCGCGAATGCGTCCTGGTCCTGCCTGGAGACGCCGAACTCGGCCGCGACATTCTCGGAGGTGATGCCCATGGGGATGAGACAGCGTGCAGCCACCTCGTCGGCAGCGAACCGGTCCGGGAACCCGTCCATCATGTTGGGGCCGTACTGGGTGGTCATGGACTCGACGCCGGCTCCTACGCCGAGATCGATCTGGCCGGCCCTGATTTCGTTGGCAATGGCATTGACGGCCATCAGGCCGGACGAGCACTGCCTGTTGATCGCCATGAACGGCGTGGTGTGGGGGATTCCGGCCACGAGCTGGGCAGCACGGTGCTCGTTCACACCGGAGCCTGGGTTGCACACGTTGCCCACGACGAGCCCCTCGATGACCTTGGGGTCGATGCCGACCTTCTCGACCTGCGCGCGAAGCAGCCCGGCCAGGATCTCCGCCGACGACGAGTTGCGGAAGCTGCCCTTCTTGCCCTTGGCGATGGCAGTGCGGTGGGCCGCAACAATGACGACGTCGTCCGGCGACTTCTCCAACAGTCGCTCCGTGGCTCCCGCCTCGCTGACGCTGATTTGCTTCTGTATGTTCTGTAGTCTATTCATGCTGGTGGGGTGGGAGCGTGGCGATGAGGGGTTTTATAGGTTTCCACTGCAGTTTGTGGGGTAATGCTTCCCCCGGCTTTGGGCCCGTGCCCTGAGGGGAAACCGACGGTGTTATCGGTAAGAAACGGGGGGACGGCGGAGTACATAGATTACTAGAAAAAGAGTAGATAATAGCCGGAGCGGCGCGCGCGCTCACTCCATGTAGTATTTGACCTGCTCCTTGACCCGCCGCACGTAGACGTCCTTGTTACGAACAAAGTTCGAGTATGCAGCCTCCTGTGCGGGCGACTGGGGATTCGGCTCGTCCAGCAACGCCTGGATCCCCAGGGCGATCTCCTTGAGGGAGAGGCCGGGGCGCCAGTCCTCGGCTTCGTTCAGAATCGACAGGCAGATCGTGCCGCTCGGGTACACGTTCGGGTGGTAGAAGCCCTTGGGGAGCTGGCAGCGCGGCGGCTTCGCGGGGTAGTCCTTCGTGAACTCCAGCGTCACCGGGTACACGCCACCCTCCCACAGCGTGTTGGGCTTGCCGGGGATGCCAATTGTCCAGTGCATGAGGTCGAGGCTGCCGTCTTTGGACTTGTGCGGCTTGGCGTAGAAGCCGAACGGGTGGTTCTTTCGCCACGCCCTTCGCTCCTCTTGAAGTCGGTTGAGGCACAAACTCATTCGGCTGCCGTCGTGTGGGTGTTGAAGTGACGCGTCCTCGGTTTACGCGATATGCTTTTCTGCTGCTGCACCAGTCCGGTTCCCTACCCTTCGCGACCTGATATCTGCTGGCCTCCAGTTCTCCGCACTTTCAGCGGGTTTAGCAATGGCCGGAGACAAGTACGACGATCTCGACGATCTTCTCGACGACGACGAGCTGCAGAAGAGCATTCTCGCCGACGCCCCCGGCAAGCATGCCAGCGCGCCTGCCAGTGCCAGCGCCAGTGCTGCCGACGAGCCTGCACCCGCCAACCCGGCCAGCCCAGCCTCTGCGGGCCAGCGCGCGGAAACAGGCACCGAGAAGTCGATCACCGAGCTCTTGAAGAACATTGGCCTGAAGGACGACGACATTGAGGGCCTGTACCAGGAGTTCCCGGGCGCGCGCTCGGGACCGACGCAGCAGCCCACCGACTTCGCGGAGACGATTGCGGAGACGGCCAGCCGCGTCAACCAATCGCAGAAGGCCAGCAAGGCCGAGGACTTCGACGAGGCCAAGATAATGGAGCAGCTGCTGGCCGATCTGACCAAGGGTGGCAGTGGCGATAGCACCATGCTGGAGACGTTGCTTGGCTCGGGCGACTCTGACGGGTTCATCTCCTCGCTCTTGTCGGAGCTGGCCACCAAGGAAGTGCTGTACGAGCCCATGAAGGACCTGGACACCAAGTACCCGCAATGGCTGAAGGAGAACAGCAACAAGCTCAGCGCCGACGAGCTCGCGCGGTACAAGCAGCAGCAGTCCATTGTGGCCGAGGTCGTGGCGAAGTTCGAGGACCCCAAGTACTCGGACTCCAACGACGAAGCCCGGGCGTTCATCAGCGAGAAGATGATGGAGATGCAGGAGTCCGGTGCTCCCCCGGAGGCCTTAGTGGGAACGGGAGAAGACCTTCCCGAGGTGCCCGGCTGCCCGACGCAATAGTACGGTCATTTAGAGCAGGTGAACTGCAAGACTGGCGATGAACTGCACGACTGGCGATGAACTGCACGACTGGCGATGAACTGCAATAACTGGCGATGAGCAAGAACTGGCGATGAACTGCAAGAGCTGGCGATGAACAGCAAGAACTGGTGGTGAACTGCAAGAACTGGTGGTGAACTGCAAGAACTAGTGATGAATATGGAGATCAGGAATATGGAGATATGGACAGTGTACCATGGACGTACCATGGACGTACCATGAATATTAGATCATGGACAGTGTACGATGAATATTATACCATGGACATTACCATGGACATTTGCTATGGAGAGTGGACCTTGCTAATAAACGATCAGTTTACTATGGTGTGGAACCACAAATGATCAGTGTGTCATGAACAGTGTACCATGGACGTTGTGGAATCAACGATCTTGGTAAATGAACATTGTGGACCCATAAACGATTATACCATGGACGTCGTGGAACCATAATGCTTGTACACATTGCTCCCGTAAATGATCACTGTACGATGAACATGGTGCTCCAAGAAACGATCATTGTATCATACACATAGTGCCATGGGCAGTGTGCCATGAACATTGTTCCATAGGCATAAACGGTACTATGGCATTGTGGAACCGTAAACAATGATTATACGGTAAACATTATTGCACATGTGAAATTAGTGCCGTAAACGATCATTGTACCATGGACATTACGGTGCCCATGGACATTGTGGCCTTATCGCACCATACGGTCATTGTATCGATCATACCACCGACGCGAATATTGGAGTGTTGCCAACGTTATGGCATTTGCAAGCAGTGCGACATGCTGGCACGATTCATGCTACAGTTTATTACTATAAATATAGTACGATTATAGAAAGATGCACACGCAGGGTTGGGGCTGACGGCGGGTGCCTAAAGCAGTAAGTGCCGGGTATATAAGCCCAAGGCGAGTAGTTCGTCGATCAATGCCGGTTGCTATCCACTACCAAGAAAGCCGACTGAGAAGCACCATCTATGTCTCGAACCTGCCGCAGAACACCACCTACAACCAGCTCCGATCCTTCTTCGCCAAGCACGGCCCGGTTCTCTCCACCTATATCAACTCGAGCGGGGGATCCAAGCGCCAGTTCGGACTGATCACTTTCCAGGATGCTAAGGTCACTCTGGCCCTGATCAGCGTGGGCAAACTGCTGTTCCGGGGGTCGATGTGCTACATCAGTGAGCGTAAAAACCCCTACCATGCAAACGACACCAACCAGGCAGCTGAGCCTGAGTGTGCGAGAGAGGCAGCAATCGAACCCATCACAAATAACGCCCATTGCACGGAAAAAGTGGAATCTACACCCCTGAGCTTCGACACCTGGACTGAGGAGGATGAGGCAACACCGTATGAAACAGCGAGGGAAAGCACCGAAGTCACGGCGTATAAAGCGCCCGTCAATTACAAGAAGGTCGTCCGGGTAGAAGGGGTTCCGCATGACTGGGACGCACACAGGCTGTATCGACACTTGACCGACATCGGGCTGCCGATCACCGCCTGTCTCGTGTACGACGACTACGACGAGCACGGCTCAAAGCAAGGCATGATCCAGCTACCCAACCTCTACAGTGCCCAGAGATTGTGCGAACAGTCCTTGCTGCAAACAAGCATGGTTACGCTGAATGTAGTCCGCAGCGCCGTGGCCAGCATCGGCCCTATCCGGCGGAGCTACACGGGCGAATACACCGCCTACAGCGAGGACGACGAGCCTGTTGAAGCGCTGAGCTTCACCCCTTGCGAAACGTACAGCTACTCCATGACGGAGCCGTGTGAACCGCGAGCAGACGCCCACAGTGGGGCCTTCGGTCTTTCTCCCATCAAGGAATGGTCCTCTCCACCAGCCAGCTCGGATTCTCCGGGCCTCGACGATGACAAGGGAACCTCGGTAACTCCCATGAGCGTGATGTCTAATGACTGCTTCCACACATCGAAAACCAACTTCACTGCTGTGACGGCCAAAAGAGGTATTAGTGTAATGGAGAATGAATGTGCTCGTGTGAACAACGGAGGTATTTGTGTAACAGACAATGAAGGTGTTCGTGTGGACAATGAAGGTGTTCGTGTAGACAATGAAGGTGTTCGTGTGGACAATGGAGGTGTTCGTGTGGACAATGAAGGTATTTGTGTAACAGACAATGGTATTCGTGTAACGGACAGTGGAGGTATTTGTGTTATGGGAGACCGCGGTGATGAAGTTTTTAGCCACTGCTACAATGGAGGCAACAAAGACTTCAATGACTTCAATGCAGACAACGACCCCCACGGGACCGCAGTGTTCAAAACGTTCAAACCATCAGGAAACATCGTGTCGTTCCAGCCCGGCATAGTCCTTCCCAAGCCATCCACAACGGTTGTGATCGACAATTTAAGCAAATTCCTCATGCAGGATGCCCGGTCTCTGGCCGCTTGGATGCAGCAGTTCGGCGACGTCCGCACCTCCGACTTAGTGCCGGTCAGCGAGCAGTACTACCGCGCGTATATCTCTTTCTGGCACCCGTTCAACGCCGATCTCGCTCTGCGCAACCTGGTTGCTGGCGATCTCGTGATGCACCGGTTCCAGGTCAGGCTTGCATGACACCTGCACGATCTTGCAACCATCCGGACACGCAGCAGAATATCCCATATACCGTAACCATATAACCGTAACCATATAACCGTAACCGTATAAGATCATGAATCAACTCTCTGCTAACGACCACGGCGTGCTCAGCAGGATATTCAGTGCGAACTCGCTGGACCCGCTGCCTCGCGTGCAAATAGACCTCGAGCTGCAGCCGGACCAGCATGTGCCCACGCCCACCGTCGAGCGCCTGGCAGCGATCGAGAAACAGGCCATTGTGCTGCACGAAAGAGGCGAGCACCAGGAGGCGTTGCGGCTGCTGAGCCGGATCATCGCTGACCACCCACGGTACGCCAGCGCGTACAACAACCGGGCCCAGATGCTTCGCTCGGCTCGGACGGACGGCACAACCGCACCAAATGCACTGGATCCAGCCAGCGCACGTTCAATGGCGATGTCGGACTTGGCCACTGGGCTCTCGCTGGCCCGCTCGCCTGGGCCCATCTCGAAAATGCAGGCCACCGTTCTCCGGAGTTTGTACGGCCAGCTGGCCAGCACGTATCTCGAGCAGTCGCGGCTCCCTGCGAATAGCGATCGGGCCTGGGAGCTGCAGATGCAGGCCAGCGACATGCTGGTGGAGTGCAGCAACTACGGCGAGTCCATTGCTGCGCAGCTGGCCGTGGCTGTCAATCCGTATGCAAAGTTGTGTGGCAACGTCATGCAGCTGGCCTTGAGCAGCGAGCGCTAAACCACGTACACATCGACCATCTCGTCCGTGTACGGCCGCTTGCAGTACGGACACTGCTTGTTGGCCAGGTGCTTGACGGCAGCCTTCGAGATCATGTGGCGGCATGGCAGCAGCTGGATCCCCTCGGAGGAGACGAACTCCTCCTTGAGCACGGGGCACACGAACACCGGGTGGGGGCTACGGGCTGCGTCTATGGGCAGTGTTTCCGAGGGCTTCCAAGGCTGCGTGCTCAAAACAAGCGTGTCTCGCTGCATGCTCGCCGATCCCTGCGTGACCAGCTTCACCAGACTGGTGTCGTCCGGCTTCCCGCCGTGCGTGGCATAGAACTCGTCCATGCAGGCCGCGTTGAGCTCGAACTCCAGCTGGGCCACCCGTTCCCGGCAGTCCGTCTCGGTTTGCATCACCAGCTGCCCACAGAGATCCACGATGAACTCCCGCAGCTCTGGCGCCGTGGGCTGGACCGACTTGAGGTACTCGGTGGCAGCGACGTCGCTCTCGAGCCGGAGCGTGCAGAACTTCATTTCGCACACTATGCGGAATATATGCGGGTTCTGGGCGGCCACCTGGTCGATGTTCGCCTGCATGCTAGCCAAGAACTCGGACCGCAGGCGGCACCGGTCGACGTCCACGACCCCGTCCACGGCCCCAGGGTCGCTGAACGAGATCTGCTCCGCCACGTCGCTCAGCCCAGTCAGATGCAGGTGCTCGTAGCACAGTTTGGTCAAGCAGCTAAGCGCCTCGGGGGTTTCGCGGCCCAAGTCCAGCATGGCCAACGGCTTGTGCCTGCGCTTCCTCAACGAGCTGAACGCCGCGTGTATGTGCTTCTCGTGCTTTGTTATGGACCCCCTGGTGCTGGAAACGCCCTCGCTCGTGACAATTCCCGTCTTCAGCCGCTCGAGGTCGGCCGCAATGGCGTCCAGCTCCGTCAACACCGACACCAGCATGTGGGCTCAGGGCAGGTGCACCAGGGTACCAGTGGGTTGGGTCCGGGCCACAGCACCTTAACGACTACCAATGATATATCTGCCGCTGAAGGAGACAGAGAGCGCGGAGTGGGCGGACCACATCCGGCCGGCGCTGGTCGACGTGTACGGCAGCGACCGGGAGTTCCGCGGCGAAATCGCAGCCATTGACCGCATGCGCGAGGACATTATCACCACCACCCCCTCCCCGCAATTGAGGGACGTGCTGTACCGCTACTTCGCGCAGATGGACCTGCTGGCGCTGCATATCCCCATGAGCCCGTTCCGGACGGAGTTCAAGTGGCACGGCGCGAACGGCGGCAAGCCCACGGCGCAGAAATCGGTCGCGTTCGAGAAGGCGTGCGTGCTGTTCAACCTCGGGGCCATTCTGTCGCACATCGGCTGCGACTCGGAGGCCGCCAAGGACTACAAGGCTGCGTACCACTCGTTCAGCTGCGCCGCGGGCGTCTTCAGGTTTGCCAGCGAGAACTTCCTGCACGCAGCCTGCGTCGACGTCGAGCCACAGACGTTCGCGGCCCTCAGCAGGCTCATGCTGGCGCAGGCCCAGCACTGCTTCTTCCTGAAGGCCAAGCAGAGCGGCACGGCGCCCGGGCTGCTCGCCAAGCTGGCCCAGAGCGCCTGCGCGCTGTACACGGAGAGCTCGGCGCAGATCCAGGTCCTGTACGACAAGCACCGCTGGTGCGCCTACAAGCTGATCAGCGACATCGCCAAGGCGGCCGACGGCATGAGCGTCGAGGCGCACGTCCACCAGGCGCAGCACCTGGAGAAGCAGCACAAGGTGGGCGATGCGATCGCGCACGCCCGGGAGGCCCGCGGCAAGTGCAGCGACCGGAAGTGGGCGGAGGAGCTGAAGGCGCAGATCCGGTCGCTCGAGAAGGACAACGACATGATCTACCACGAGCGCGTGCCCGAGGCGGTGCCGGAGGTCCCCGAGACGCAGGCCGCGAAGCCGCAGCCGCTGGACGCCATGTACCCCACGATGGAGCAGGCGAGCAAGGTCGTCGGCAAGGACCTGTTCGAGCGCATCATCCACATCTCCGTGCACGAGAAGGCCAGCCTGTACTCGGAGATGAAGGCGCAGTTTCTGCGGGACCAGATCGAGAAGGCCGAGGTGGCCAGGCTCGAGCTGACGTCGGCCCTCGAGTACATGGATCTGCCGGCGTCCATCAGCAGGCTGCGGCAGGACCGCAAGGACCTGGTCGAGGAGCTGCCCGCGGACATCTTCGAGCACTCGCTGGCCGTGTCCGCGGCGCTCGACCCGCACACTCAGCACGGGATCCGCACCGACTTCTCCGACTTGCGCAGCCGCATCAAGAGCCTGGTGCAGCTGCAGGCCTCGGTGGCGACGGACTCCAGCCTGCGCACCAAGCAGGGGCTGCTGAACGTGGCCAGGACCGAGGCCGAGCTGCAGGGCGTGTGCGCGAGGCTCGACGCGGGCACGCTCGGCGTGCTGTCCAACCCGAAGAAGCTCGACACCTGGTACCACGACGAGGTGCTGGCGCAGGCGTCACCGGCCACGGCCGCGTCGACGATCAGCCTGCTCGACCTGGACGACCCCAAGGCTGAGGAAAAGGCGCTGGACGCACAGCTGGACGTGGTCTCGGACCTGGTGGCCAAGCTGCAGAAGATCCTGAAGGAGCGCAACGCGTCGCTGGCGCAGCTGCGCGACAAGGTGCACGGCGACGACATCATCCAGAAGATCGTGGCCCAGCAGGACAACCTGGACGGCGTGGAGAAGACGCTGCTGGAGCCGGAGCTGGACAAGTTCCAGCCGGTGGTGCGGCGCATCGACGCCACCGTGCGGCTGCAGAAGGCCGTGCTCAGCGACACGATCGAGAAGTGGAAGGCCGTGCTCGACTCCAAGCAGGCCAAGACGGTGCTGGCGGAGCGCGAGGCCGTCGCAGACGCTTCCGCCAGGCTGTGCGAAAAGCTGCGCAACACCTTCCTGCAGTGGTCCGCCGCAATGGAGCTGTCGCAGCGAATCCAGAGCGTCTACGCCAGCCTGGAGCGCGAGGCCCTCAGCCTGGGCCCGGGCGCCGGCTCGGCCCCGCCTCCACCGCCGAAGCCCCCCAAGCAGAACGATTCAGAGCTGAACGGCTACAACACCCCGTCGGCATATAGTCCTTCTATGTACTTCTAGATTATCTGGGGGGCTCGTGGATGCTGGGCTCGAAGCTCGTCTGGGTCGCGGTCACAAACGCCACGATTCCGTTGTCCACGACCGCGTACGTGTACTTCCTGCGCCCGTCGCGTATTCTGGTGATGACCGAGTGCTTCGTGCTGGTGCTGGGCGGGAGCGACTCGAAGATCGCTTCGGTGGCCTCGAGGCTGGGCAGCGGGTCCTGCGCAGACACCGCGATCACCTGGAAGTCGGGCTCCGGCGGCTGCGACTTCTTGAACTTGGTGTTGGGCTTCCACACGTGGAACGTGAACGGGCTCTCCGCTGCCGGCGCGTGCCTGATCGGCGCAGACCTGACCACGGCGAGGTCGCGGTAGATCGGCTCATACCGGGAGTAAAACGGCTTCCACGCCAGCCGAGGCAGCCATCTGCCCACGACCAGCCACACCAGGGAGTCGATTGAGGGCAGGTTCCACGGATCGCGCGACGCGGGCGACGGCCGGGCGACGGCCCGGTGCACCACGTACCCCAGCCGTCTGAGGTGCGAGTACACCAGCATGTTGTCGGACCCAATTGCCGGAAGCGCCAATGCCATGGCTCCCTGCACCGCCAGCTTCTGCCCGTTGGCGTTGTAGCACGCTGCGGTCCCACGCTGCACCAGGTAGATGAGCTCCTCGGGCCGGAGATACATGCAGCCCGACTCCATGAACCCCATGGTAGTGAAGAAGTTCCCCTTGAGTTTGCGCACGCGTGCGAGCTTCCGGTCGGCGATCCAGTCGCATTCGACGATATTTTTCACTGAGCTCGACGCAGGCTGCGAAAGCGCCGAGTACATTGCCTCCCGGCTCTGCTGCAGGGAATTCTGCTGGCCCTCGGTGCCGTCAGGCGCATGGTCCTTCTCTCCACGCTTCAGTACACTGGCATTAATGGTTCTCCAGTCCTGGGCCTCGTCTTCACTATCTGAGTCCATACGACTTACGTCTAAAAACCCTACTCATCGCATGTATTCATCTAAAATGGTGTTATGGCTATGTTATATTAATATTATTAGTATTACCATTTGTAGATTTTTCAATTATATTTTAACACCACCGAATATCTTGAGATTAAGTTGCAGTTGAATGTATAATAGAACCTGCAGATATTGGGACTGGATCCAGGTGGACTTAGTATGTGGAGAGCCTAGCTATACAGGACATATAGTATGTATTTCGTCGTAATACAGGACATGTAGTATGTATTTCGTCGTGAGTCTTATCATCGGGACCTTATAAGTCCACAATACGGAAGGATCGGGTAGACATTTGCTATGCTTTTGTCGTACGTCTTATGGATCATCGGGCTTCTTATATGTAGCACCACAGTGTAGGTCCAGAATCGATTTCTATGAATTAGTTACATATAGCTGTATTTCACATTGTACGTGGTATGCAACTGCGTGATTGATTGGCAGTACATTTCATGACTTCTGGTGTTCTAGCGAACTGTGCCCAGAGTGAATACTCCGCGAGTGCCACTACTGGTGAGTTTTATAATATATATATTAATATATATATTGGCATTATTTCAAACTGGGTACCTCGGTCCAGCAGAAATTTTAATCATCATGCAATAACCATAATCTGGATAGAGTGGAGCACTGGCTGACTAGAACTCCAAACGACTGCAGCAAGCTACTCCGTAAATACTATGTATTTATTCAAACAGACGTTCGGGCTATTGCTTCCTCCCTAAACTTCCAGAATGCCATGCCGTTTGTCTCTCAGTCAGGAACCGTGCAAAATATCTCCAAATATACAAAGCCTATACCCAGAGAGCAGTACTTCGATAGCAGAGCTATTCCGAGAGCGGGGCCTGCTGAAAGAGTCTATAGTTACGTAGTGCAGTGTGAGATATGCCGTTTAATGTAATCATGCAGCGAATATTACAATTTAAAATGATACTACACTAGGTGGCATGTATATGGAGGTGGCATGTATATGGAGGTGGCATGTATATGGAGAGTGGTAGGTGGCATGTATATGGAGAAGTGGTACGGCAAAGTGCTGCAGCATGTTGTATGTACTAGTGCTGACCAGTATTATCGGTTCTCTGCGTCACCGTTTGTTAGGCACGCTGTAGCATATGTTGTTGCAGTTGCCGGTGGGCAGGCCGACTCGTACGCAATGTTGTTCTGGAAGAACTGGCTGGCCGCATGCTTCCACAGGCTGGTCGCAATCGACTCCCACTTCGAGCAGTATTCATCGGTTCGCTGGTATGTTGACCAGTATTCATCGCTGCGTCACCGTTGTTAAGCCTGCTGATCTGCCGACACCAGTCTGCACAAAAGACTATACGCGATTCGGATTATATATATTCTATAAGGTGGCCGCTAAATATAGCATGTTCACTCCAGTATGCTATTATATTCTATCTTAATACGTCGTGCTCTCTAATATGCCAAATATATATCATGCTACAGGATTTTCTTGTTGCCAACTAAACACAACGCTTCCAGCAACTCCTGGTTCGGGTGGTTCGGGGTGAAGTACAGAGCATTGAAATCCTGCACGGTTATCAGACAGGTCTCGCGCACATCCAGAAACACGATTCTAAGCCGGTCCTTACCGGGACAGTCTTTGCCTGGCAGCGCCACTATGTTGGACTTCTTGGTTATACCAACAAGATGTTCGAAGACCTCGTCCCATATCTGCACGTCCGTACCGCAGTCCACCATTCTCAGGATCCTCAGGCGGGACTCCGAGAAAAACTCTTTGACGAACGACGCTGGCTGGCCGTCAACGTCAAGGACATCGTTGGTGTTACGACTCAGGATCCCCGGCTCCAGGTATCCGCGAGAATGGACGGTGAACACCGCATCCCACTGGTAGTTCTCAAAGCTGGCTAGCCCCCTTCGGAACTTCTTGGAGAGCACTTTGCGTCGGGCCATCTCACGCGACTGCTGGATATTGGTCGAGCACAGTTTGCGCAGCTTCCGCAGGACCTTCAGCACCGACTGGTAAACCGGGTCCGTGCCGACCAGCGAAGTGAAGAAACGCTCGTACCTCACCAGCCTGATGAGGGGAAGGTAAACGAAGTCCGCCATGCTGTGGGTGAACAGCTTCTCGGATTTCTGCGGATGCTTGTGCAGCCAGTCGGTGAGTTTGTGCTTCGACATGTCGAGCTCGCCGCTGTCGCCGAAGTCACTGAAGTCGCCGTTGCTGTCGGGAAACCCGGATTTCGCCTCGGTGCCCGGTGAACTCCCACCAAACGGCGAGTGGCCCCCGAGGCCCCCGAGCCTGGTGATTTGCTTCTCCACGTAGCTCTTGAACTCTTTGTCCCGGTACAGCTTCGTGGGTGAGTTCGCCAGGTCAAGGTGGTGCTCGGTCACCCAGATATTCTCCGCGTATTTCTGCACCGCCAGCTGCAGCTTGCGAAAGGAGGTGCAGAGCTCCACGATGGCCTGGCCCACGGTTATGTTGGGAATGTAGTGCGGGTTGGATTTACGAACCAGCGAGGACTCGATCGCGCTGCAAAAGCGCTTCAGTGCAGGGTTGATCGCCTTCTCGTGGATGAGCCGCATCGCGGGAAACCCCGAGAAGATGTCGCGCAGGCAGCACGAGAAGTAGGCGGACTTGACCTTGCCGTTGTAGTAAAACTCGCGCTCCACCGTCTTCAGGTTCGCTATGTACTCCTCTTCCTCGCCGTGCAGCATGACCAGGAACTTGTACATGCCCTCCAGGTTGAGCCGCTTCATCGAGCCCTTCAGCAGCTTGTTGTAGTTGTCGCTGGGCAGGCCCATCAGCAGCACGAACGACTGCCTGTCCTCGGTCTTTTGCAGCCGGTACCGGTTGACCAGGCAGGCGATGTCGTCCGCAACCTGCAGGGTGATCTGCGACTGCTTTCTCCCCTCTCCCTGGTACAGCGACATTTTGCGCTGGATGGTGTCGTCGGGCGACTCCGTTGAGATCAGCTCGTGCATCGGCTTGGACTGGCGCTCCACCAGACGGCACGGCTCGACGGGAGTCAGAAACCCGTCGTTCGACAGGTCCGGGGGGGTCGACAGCGTGTAGATGCCACCACAGAAGAACCCCAGGTGGTTGACGCTCACGCTGCTGCTCGACCGGGCCACAGACGCGACGTGCCATTCGGGGCCCCGGATCGACTGCGGAAGCGACTTGGTGGAGGCCGAGGTGGCATTCCAGCTGAAGTACAGCGACCGCAGAGTGGGGCTCTTCTGGAACGCCCGTTCCAGGCACGGGTTTCCGTCCAGCACCACGGTCTGCAGCGTCCGGGACTCGGCCAGGAAGTGCGGCCACGTCGATATCTGGTTCTGCTCGAGGTCCAGCGTGTGCAGGTACGGCAGCGTGAGCAGCCACGGCTCGAGAATCACGACCCCCAGCTTCGACGCCCGCAGAATCTCCAGGTTGTGCAGGTTCTGGATCCACTCCGGAAGGCACCCCGTGTAGAACACCTCCTGCCGGCACGAGCTCAGGCCGCCCAGATCGAGGCGCGCGACCCAGCTGGGGTCGAATTTGTTGATGGCCATCATGATTTCCGCCAAGGGCTCGTCGGTGACATTTCGGTCCGGCTTCACCAGCGTGGCCTGTGAGTCGCACGTTGACATGTCCGGAGAATGGAAAATAAGATTGCGCTGAAACATTAGTTGTACTGCTATAACAATAGAATTTAAGTTTCTTCAAAATGCCTAAATTTAGTTACCGAAGAAGCCCTGCGACTCCAAGGTAAGAATGATTTCGTGCACCGCAGCGCGGACACTGGTTTTGGTGATGTCGATGGTGAGGTCGGCCCTGGCAGGAGGCTCGAAGTCGACGTCGACGCCCGGCACGCCGGAGATCTCGCCCTTGCGCGCCTTGGCGAAGAACCCGGAGGGGTCGGTGCTCTCGCAGTGCTCCAGAGGCGTGTCCACGTGGACGAGGAAGAACGAGCCGAACTTCTCCACGATCTTGCGGGCAGCAGCGCGGCCGTCCTCGAAGGGAGCCTGGGGCGCGGCGATCACGGCACCGCCGGCCTTGGTGAGCTCGCCCGCGACAAACGCGATGCGCTGCAGGTGCACGTAGCGGTCGTCGCGCGAGTAGCCGAGCTCGGCGCTGAGCTCAGCCCGGATGGTGTCGCCCAGCAGCAGCGTCACCGGCCGGCCGCTCTGCTGGTTCAGCGTCAGCTCCAGCGCACGCGCAATGGCCTCCCTGCCCGAGTTGTGGTAGCCCGAGAGCAGGATCGTGAAGCCCTGCTTCGCGCGCGGGGGGTTGCTCTCTCGCAGCACCTTGACGACCTCGGGGTAGCTGAACCACTCGGGGATGGGCGTGCCGAGCTTCAGACGTTTGCGCAGCTCGGTGCCGCTGATGTTGAGCGTCTTGGTGCCCTCGGGCACCTCGTCCACCGGCATGTACTCGTCGGTGTCCGGCAGGTACGTCATCATGCGGAAGGGGACGACCTCGATGCCCAGCTCGCTCTTGAACTTGGACACCAGCTCCTGCGCGTCGTACGGGCCGTAGAAGTCCTTTCCCTGCGAGTTCGAGCCCGGGCCGGCGTGGTCACGGCCCACAATGAAGTGGGTTGCGCCGTAGTTCTTGCGGATAATCGCGTGCCACACGGCCTCGCGGTCGCCACCCATGCGCATGGCCAGAGGCAGCAGCGAGAGCATGGCCATTCCGTTGGGGTAGCGGGGCAGCAGCGCCTGGTACACCCGGACACGGGTGAAGTGGTCGATGTCGCCGGGCTTGGTGAGGCCGACCACGGGGTGGATCAGCACCGTGGCGTTGTGCTGGCGCGCAGCACGCACGGTGAGCTCACGGTGGGCACGGTGCATGGGGTTGCGCGTCTGGAACGCAACCACCTTGGTCCAGCCCTGCTTGGCGAACTGCGAGCGCAGCTCCGCGGGCGTGTTGCGCAGGGCAACGTAGTCGTAGTGCGAAACGCGCTGGATGGCCTCCAGCTTGCCGCCCACGTAGACGTCCTTGATGGTCTCGAAGAGGTACTTGATGGCCGGGTGCTCGGGGTCACCGCGGAAGACCTTCTCGGCCTCGCGCTGCTTGTTGGGCTTCCAGACGTCCTCGACGGTGATGACGGCCAGAGGAGCGTGGTCACGGAAGTCGCGCAGCACCACACGCTGGCCGGTGCTGAGCTTGAGCGCGTCGACGGTCTGCTGGTCCACGTCGAGGTTGATGGGCATGGTGAACAGCGTGCCGTCGGCAAGACGCATGTTGTCCACGACGCTGTCGTAGTCCGCCTTGTTCATGAAGCTCTCGAGCGGCGAGAAACCACCGCACAGAATGAGCTCCAGGTCGCACAGCTGGCGCTCGGTCAGCGTCAGCGAGGGCAGAGTCTCGACTTCAGCAAGAAGCTGGTCCTGCTTGGGAAAATCCCGGGCCAGAAGGTCTTTCAGCACACCACCGTGAGGTACGTTCGCCATTGTTTAGGAGTTAATGAGTCAATGAAATTCCCGGCCATCCAATATGGGCCGTTGCCGGAACGTGCCATCACGCAAGGTGTGCCCACGTGACGCCCACTATATAAGGCGCCCAGCCCCGAACTTGCTCGGTACAATCTCTTTGCCTTTTGGCTAAGATCATGTGTAGTATCTGTTCTTTTCAGTTTAACAGCTGAAACGATGCCATGTGCATCATTTCTATTTTAATTTTTGTTCCTGTCTCCTGTCCGCTGGGCTTGCCTATGACGGAGACGTTGTGTCGTTGCCACTGCACTACCGGCTCCTGACGCTCCTCGCTGCAGTTACGGGGTCGTGACTGTTTAAGGAGCGCTGGACTGCTATATATATGTCGTAAACTGAAATACTGAGTTTGACGCTCCTCGATGCAGTACGGGGTGACTGCGCTGGACTGCCATTGCTAGATCGTAACACTGTGTTTCTAACCAATACTGACGCTCCTCGGTACGGGTGACTGCGCTGGGCTGCTATTGCTAGATCGTAACACTGTGTTTCCAACCAATACTGACGCTCCTCGGTACGGGGTGACTGCGCTGGGCTGCTATTGCTAGATCGTAACACTGTGTTTCTAACCAATACTTCCTCGATGCAGAACGGGGTGACTGCGCTGGACTGCTATATATACATTGTCGTAAGCTGAAATACTGAGTTCCTCGATGCAGGGTGACTGTTTAAGGAGCGCTGGACTGCTATATTGCTATATCACATATAGTGCTGGACTTACCCAAAGCTGTAAATCAATACTGGGTCTGTGCAAAACTGGGTCTGTGTTTCTAACCAATACTGACGCTCCTAGATGCAGTACGGGGTGACTGTTTAAGGAGCGCTGCACTGCTATATACTGCTATATCACATATAGTGCTGGACTTGCCCAAAGCTGTAAATCAAGTATATGACAAAACTGGGTCTGTTTCTCACCAAAACTGTGTCTGTGTTTCTAGCCAATACTGACGCTCCCGATGCAGTACGGGGTGCCTGTTTAATGAGCGGCTGCGAGGTCACCTAGATAGTACATCTTTATGTTAAGATCAAATATGTAGCCGATCAGTGCAATACTTGTATTGAAAAGCCTGGTACCTGAAACACCAATATTGAGTCTGTATCTCACACGCTAAGCCAGTGATACTGATACTCAATTACCATGTTTCTCGATACGTAGGTGCATTCCTACAACAGAGGGAGCTTCGTTACATCACATGTCTACCATTTCTATCTGTATCTATTAACACTAAATGCCACTGATAACTAAATCACACTGATCACAAATCAACTGGGCCTGACCCACCGTGATCTGATTAGGTGCCATATCACACCTTGATTAGGAGGCTGCACGGCCCTCTGACTTCTACTTTAGGAGGGTGCAGCAGCCGGAAAGTGAAATCGGAGAGCCGCGAAAGGTAAACCGACAGCTTATATCTCAGAATCACCAGCTTTTCCACATATCGCGGTGGCAGCGTGAACGGCAGCGATACCTTTTTGATGGGTAGCTTAGATGCCACATGCTTGATTGATCTCCAAACGGAACCGGTTGCTGACCCCACGTTGCCGGCAATTAGCTTGGCCCAGGCATTCACGACATCGAGCCTGCTCTCGGAGAACACCACTCTGGCGGTCAAGTGCCCCTGGATACCCACAATACTGGCTGGCGCACACACAAACTGGGTGCCGTGGCCTAGATCCACTCTGTATACCCCACCGCGCGCAGTCACGACAGCCTGGTTTGCCGATTCAGCCACCACGATGTGCTGCGCCAAGGTCCAGTGCTGCGCATCGTGCAGGACGCTGGGCTGCATGAACTTTGTGCCCACAATTGTCTCATTCCGGTCGGTTGCCAGGATCTGCGCACTGCGGGCCAGCGCAATAGAGGGGCTGCACAGTTTCACGGCACTGGGCGGCAGGCCTACGGGGATGAACTTACGCATACTGAGTAAGCACGCCGCCGGTGCATTTAATATGTGCCTACGGCAGCTGTATCCGATATAGAGAAATAAATTAATTAAAGAGTGTCTGCATATTTGCGCATGCACCTAATTAGCTTTATGCGGTGTGCGTGTGTTCAACCCTGACATATGGTGGACATCGCAATATCCGCGAAACAAAACAGCTCGCGAGAAGATCGAGCCAGCCAGGCTGAGCTGGAGAACGGATTCAAGTACGCCGGTGTATTCGATGGCCACAACGGGGTGGAAGCCGCTGCGTGGTGCGGCGAATACTTCCCCCACCTGCTCAATGAGCAATACAGACAGGGCGAGTCCACGGTGGGAGCCCTGCACAATGCATTCCGCGTGGCCCACGACTCAATTCAGGGCGACAGCGGCACTACGGCTACAGTGGTGATCACGCAAGGCCACTATGTGGCTGTAGCGCATGTGGGGGACAGCCGAGCGGTGCTGTGTCACGGAGACTCGGCCGTAACTCTGACGGAGGACCACAAACTGTCGTGGGATCCCGAGTACCAGCGGATTCTCGAAGCTCAGACCACGCTGGGCAACAAGCTGATTCTCGGCAAGCGGGTGCAGGGCCTGATGCTCACCCGGAGCATTGGCGACAAGTCGCTGACCTCTGCCATAATACCCGATCCGGTGGTCCACCAATTCACGAGAACGGAGCAGGATGACTTCCTCATCGTGGCTTCGGACGGCCTGTGGGATGTGTGCAGTGGCCAGGACGTGATCTCACACATCAGGTCCCGTGAACTGCGCAGTGCCTCGGAGATCGCCGACAGCCTGGTGTTCCTGGCCGAGCAGGCATACGGCAAGACCCAGCTAAAACGAGACGACATAACGTGCTGTGTTATTTCTTTCCTATGACTTGCATGAAAGGGCCAGTGCCCGGTGAGCAATTGATTCCGCTGGCTCTATCAAAAGCATGTCTGTAGCAGTTGGCCCGTTGGTACTGCTAATCGCTCGTTGGTACTACCGATCGCTCGTTGGTATATCTGGCAAAACAGCAGCTGGCCCAATATGCTACAATTATTAAATGGCGATTCCTCGTCCAATACCCAATATGTAACAAATAACTAATTACGAGCTATTGATACCCGTGCAGATGTAGCAATGACGAGCTATTGATACCCGTGCAGATGTGACAATGACGAGCTGTTGATACCCGCGCAGATGTAACAGTGACGAGCATGATTCCGGCCGATTGTTGACGCTCGCGCGTCTATGTAACTTATATCCATAGAATTAAGAATCGCGACCGAATCCTTCAAGTTTTCCAATTCGGCTTAATGCATTAGCTTCCATAGTTCATTTTCAACTGCTCAACAACTGCATTTCTTTCGCCAGTGGTTCTTCTAGTTTGGACCGTAGTTGGCCCACCTGCTCCAGCAAACCGTCGCTGCAATTATGTGAACGATGCTGAGAGTATGATAAAATAAATATAATAGAAATAATAAAACGTTCAATAAATATCCATTATCGGGATTTAAGAATGAATCTTTAAAATTTTATATTTTTGCATGTACTGTGAGTGTATTCATGATATGCTCCGTAACAGAGAGTATATTAATTTTGACCATTCAGCCAAATGCTGGTAATCCAAAGATAGACGACCACATTTGCAACGAGTTGGGTCGCAGCATGCCAGAATATTTGACATCGCGAATATAGCAATTGATTCCGGCCGATTGCAACTGATTGCGCGAATTGCCCTCTCAGATGGATTCATTATTATGTACTCAACTATATTTCATTAAGATACTTCTTATGTGGTGGTGGACTCGCATATGAAGCGCAGAATGTCCGAGAGCGTTATGATGCCGTGCAGCTTTCCCGCGTCGTCCAGCACGAACAGCCGCAGCAAGCGGTTTCGCCGGATGGTTTCCATGATGTCCGACAAAGAGTCTGTGTCCTTGCAGGTCAGCACGCCCTCGAAGTCCTGGGCCCGTCGCATTAGTGCCTCACCCACAGTCATTTCCAGATCACCGTAGCCATTTCCCTTGATCAGCGTCAGGACGTCGTACAGCTCGTACATGTTAAGCAGCTTGCCCTCGCCGTCGATGACGGGCAGTGCAGAGACCCCGGTGTGGGACAGCGTCCGCACCACGTCGGCCAACGGCGTGTCCATGGTGGTGGTGACCAAGTTTTTGGTGGTCATGATGTCCAGATCCCGCAGCTTCACCTTCAGGAACTGCGTCTCCTTGCAGTTGAGCGCCACGAACCGCAGCACCCGGTACTGCGTGAGCAGGGACACCACGATCTGCCGCTTGCTCACGGGGTCCTCGTCTATCAGAGCGATACGGTGGGCCTTGGTGTCGAGAATGGCCTGGCAGGCCTTTCGGAGCGACAGGTGCGGGCTGACGGTCACCGTTTCGATGCGTCGCACGCCAAGCTTCTCCTCCATCTGGCCCAGCATCGCGATCTTGAGGTGGTTTAGCCCGTCCAGGAGCCGTGGCTGGTTGGTGTAGTAGCACAGCGCATTGACGAAGTCGCTGGCAGTGATCAGACCGCTGAATCGGCTCTGCTGCGAGTCCCAAACCGGGGCAGAAACCACGCCGTTCTGGATCAGAGTGAGCAAGGCACCCTTCAGCGTGAGGGTGGAGTCGAGCATGACGAGCTTGAAACTCACAGGCAGCACATCGTAGCACGTCTTGCTTTCCAAAAATGCACGAATCGTGCTCAGAGCCAATCGCTGCTGGTCTGCGGACTCATCTGCCATCGCCTTTCTTGGATCTCTCAATGTTCTTCAGACGGTGCTGACTAGGGAATCACATGATGATGCGGGGCACCGTGGGGCAGCTGCGTGGAGTTGCTTGCCCAGATCGACGAGGGCGCGTCCGCTACCACTATACCGGAGCCACCGTGTATCGTGTTGCCGGCAGGCACGCCACCGGGGAGCCATTGCCGCAGCGGCGACGGTGCAGCGGCGCCAATTCGCCGGCACGGGATAGGCTTGTGCGCACGCTCGGGTATTTTGGCGTGCGGCAGCCTTCCTTATTTGCGTTGGCGCCCTGGGCCCGTTTGAGTTAGCGTTTCCGCTTTACCGCATTGGGATCGCGTGGTGGCGATTGACGTGTCGTTAGCTGCTGACACATCGTACATATATAGTGTGACGGCCAGCCCACGTTCGCACCGTTCAACACCACCTGCAGCACAGTAGCCCCAAAAGACTCATGAAGCTTTCATCACTGCAGCTGCTTTCCGCGCTTTTCGGCACCGTTCTGGGTAGCGACGCCAGCGACGTGTACGACCTCTCCGAGAGCGATTTCCAGAAACACGTCGACTCGCACAAGATCGTTCTCGCCGAGTTCTTCGCGCCCTGGTGTGGCCACTGCAAGAACCTCGCTCCCGAGTACGAGGAGGCCGCCACCGAGCTCAAGAAGAGCCCTGAGGACATCACCCTGGCCAAGGTGGACTGCACCCTGAACCAGCAGTTCTGCCAGGAGAAGGGCGTGCAGGGCTTCCCCACTCTGCAGATCTACGAGGAGGGTGAGTACACCGGCCAATACGAGGGCCCGCGCAAGGCCGAGGGCATCAAGCAGTTCATGCTGAAGCGGTCCGAGCCCGTAGTGGTCGACGTCAAGGACGCCAACGGCCTCAACGACTGGCTCGAGGAGAACCAGGACGCTCCCGTGGTCGTGCTCTACCTGGGATCGGAGAAGAACCTCGACACCGTGGCCACCATCGCCAAGCAGAAGCGCCAGCACGTCCCGTTCGTGAGCGCTGCCGGCGACAGCGCGCTGCGCAGCAAGTACGGCTCTGACGTCGTGATCATCAAGAAGGAGCGCACCGTGCCCTTCCCCAGCGACTCCAAGCTGACCCAGGACAGCCTGTTCGAGTTCGTGCACAACAACCAGTTCCCCTCGTTCGGCGAGCTGGGCCCTGACACCTACAGCTCGTACATCCAGCACGGTCTGCCCATGTTCTACGCGTTTGTGGACGACCAGCAGAGCCGCGACCTCGTGAAGTCGGCGCTGCAGCCCCACCTGGACACCCTGACCGGCAAGGCCAACGTCGTGTTTTTGAACGCCAGTCTTTACGGCATGCACACCGAGAACGTGAACCTGCGCGCCAACCAGTACCCGGCGATTGTCGTGCACGACGTCAACACCAACAAGAAGTACGTGCATGACCAGGACACTCCTCTTTCCAGCGACTCGATTGCCGAGTTCGTGCACAAGTACGTGGCTGGCGAGATCGAGCCCGAGGTCAAGTCCGAGCCGGTGCCTGAGTCCCAGGACGGCCCTGTGTTCCACCTTGTGGGCTCGCAGTACGACGAGATTGTGCTGGACGACACCAAGGACGTGCTGGTCGAGTACTTCGCGCCGTGGTGCGGACACTGCAAGAACCTGAAGCCCATCTACGACCAGCTCGGCGAGGCGTACGCTGGCAACAGCAAGGTCGTTGTTGCTCAGCTGGACCACACTTTGAACGAGGTGCCTGACCAGATCCAGGGCTACCCCACGATCAAGCTCTACCGCGCTGGTAAAAAGGACGAACCTCTGACTTACGAGGGTAGCAGGACCTTGGAGGGTCTCTCTGCCTTCATCGAGAAGGAGGGAACTCACAAGGCTGCTCCTTCCGAGGCCGAGGAGGCCGTTCAGGACGACGTCAAGGAGGAGCTGTAAATAACTTATTCACTTAATCTGCATGTATTGGATAGACCTGCGTGTGCGTGTGCATGTGTGTGTGCGCTGTGGATATAGGTGCGCTGTGTTGGTGTGTGTAGGTATGAGTGCGTATGTCCCGTGTGTGCGTGTGAGTACATGTGTGCACCGTGCGACAGCGCTCACGAAGGTACACACATCAGAAGGATATGGTCTCATGTATCATCATTGGGATATATGCCACTACTATAGGTTACCAGGTTTCCGTATAGCGTGTTGGTCATATCCGAACTCAGAATTTAACAATCATGCCACTACTAATCGGAGCGTCATCTGGATATAAGGCATGCTCGCCGACGATGCAGGTGGCATTACTCGCCCCTACTACAGGCTTTTCAATATATATATTACAGCAATTGGAGCTGTTCGTGGCATGTATCTGTATTCAAAATTTCAGCTGTTACCGAGCGTGTTCGCCAGAGATCAAGACCCATCATTCTGTCGCTGGTATTTGGCAACTCGGTGAATGCCACTACTACAGGCTTTTCAGTATATATATATTAATATATATATATTACACGAATTGAAGCTGTTCGTGGCATGTATCTGGATTTAAAAATTCAGCTGTTTCGGGCAAGCATCTCGCGGGTGATGTGCATCACATGAATGCTACTCCTATACTAGTCGGAGCTTGGTGTCATGTCTGGATATTAAGTCAGAACTATTGATATCATATCCGGATATACAATCGGAGCTGTTCATGGCATCTATCCGGATTTGTATTTCAGCAGTTTCCGAGCATGTTCGCCGTTGATCAAGACCATGATTTGTTGGTATTTGGCAACTACTCGATGTATACCCCTGTTACAGACTTTTCAGTGTATATATTTAGATATGTATCCCGCACAAATTGGTGCTCTTCGTGTCATGTATTCAGCTAAAAATTCAGCTGTTTCCGGGCTAAGCATACCTGCCAGAATGTTGGTGGCATCACTCGACGAATGCCACTACTACGGGCTTTTCAACATATATATATTATAATATATATATTATACCAATGGGAACTATTCATGGCATGCATCCGGATTTAAGAATCCAGCAGTTTCCGAGCCTGTTCGCCGGTGATTAAGACCCATCATTCTGTCGCTGGTATTTGGCAACTCGGTGAATGCCACTACTACAGGCTTTTCAGTATATATATATTAAAATATATATATCACACTAACCGGAGCTGTTCGTGGTATGTATCTGGATTTGAAAATTCAGCTGTTTCGGGCAAGCATCTCGCGGGTGATGTGCATCACATGAATGCTACTCCTATACTAGTCGGAGCTTGGTGTCATGTCTGGATATTAAATCAGAACTATTGATATCATATCCGGATATACAATCGGAGTTGTTCGTGGCACGCATCCGGATTTAAAATTTCAGCTGTTTCCGAGCGTGTTGGCCGTTGATCAAGACCATGATTTGTTGGTATTTGGCAACTACTCGATGTATACCCCTGTTACAGACTTTTCAGTGTATATATTTAGATATGTATACCGCACTAATTGGAGCTCTTCGTGTCATGTATCCGGATTTAAAATTTCAGTTATTTCTGGCTAAGCATGCTCGCCAGCAATGCTGGTGGCATTACTCGACGAATGCCGCTACTACTGGCTTTTCAATATATATATATCAAAATATATATATTACACTAACCGGAGCTGTTCGTGGTATGTATCTGGATTTAAAATTTCAGCTGTTTTGGGCAAGCATGGGTGATGTGCATCACTCGATGAATGCCACTACTACACTAGCCGAAGCTATTGGTGCCATGTCTGGATATCCAATCAGAGCTATTGGTATCATATCCGGATATACAATTGATGCTATTCGTGTCATGTGTTCAGCTAAAATTCAGCTGTTTCCGAGAGTGTTCGCCGGTGATTAAGACCCATCATCCTGTCGCTGGTATTTGGCAACTCGATGAATGCCACTACTACAGGCTTTTCAAGATATATATATTTTAATATATATATTACACCAATTGGTGCTATTCGTGGTATGTATCCGGATTTAAAATTTCAGCTGTTTCTGAGCGTGTTCGCCAGAGATCAAGACCCATCATTCTGTCGCTGGTATTTGGGAACTCGACGAATGCCACTACTACGGGCTTTTCAAGATATATATATTAAAATATATATATTGCACGAATTGAGGCTGTTGGTGGCATGTATCTGAATTGAAAATTTCAGCTGTTTTTGAGCCATAAGTTTTGTCATTCACATTTGGCAACAACTCGATGAATGCCACTACTAGGGGCTTTTCAGTATATATATATTAAAATATATATATTACACTAACCGGGACTATTCGTGGCATGTATCCGGATTTAAAATTTCAGCTTTTCATCCAGCATTTTCGTTGGACAATCCCTATGCTGTATGACAGACTCCATATAAATATCGTCTGTATGTACGCTGTTTACTATATGTTCGCTGATGCTGCTGTATCCACGCTATATACTAGTAATATACGCGCTGTTATTGTATACCCTAGGCTCATACCGCCACAACGACCCCTTAGTAATGCCTCCACGGTATATCAAGATCCATTCGTCGGATGGCTTCACGTTCGTGATTCCTCGCGATGCCGCAATGGTTTCCGGGACCTGGAAGCGCATGCTGAGCTCGGAGAGCTACGTCGAGTCCCACACCGGCGAGCTCGTGTCGGAGGAGCCTGCCGAGCTGCTGGCCATCATTGTCGACTATCTGTTCTACCATCTGCGGTACAAAGAGACTGAGGGGCAGCCAGGCACGGAATTCAACGTCCCGCCCGAGCTGGCGCTGCAGTTGCTGGTTGCGGCTGATTACTTGAATGTGTAGGTCTACGTAGATTAGCTTGACTTGGGCGGAGGCGCAACCTTGACGGGCGCGCTCGAGTCGCCGTCGATTTCCCGGCTGATCCGGCTCTGCTCGTTGAAGTACTCGTTGAGGTCCGACGCAGGGGCTGTTTTGTGGTGGGCTGCGCGGGGTGCCGCGGGCGGTGGTGGCGCAGCGGGATTAGCAGCGTGGGCTGATCCTGCAACCGGTGCAGTGTTGGCCGTGCTGGCGACGGGCATGGGAGGAGGCAGCGGCACATGCACCGCCTTGTCCAGAAACGCCTCGTTGGTCTGGTCGTCGAACACGGTTGCTCCGGGAGCGATCTGGGAGTTCGCAGCCGGAGGCAGGGCGTGCAGGAAGCCGTAGCCGACGCCGCAGCCCAGCTTGCCGTCGAACGACGGGTACACGCGCACGGGCCGGACCACGTCGTAGTCGCGGTTGTAGACGTAGAACAGCACGCCCTCGGAGGGGTTTGCGCGCGAAACGACCTTTCCCAGCAGGTACTCGCCGCCGTCCTCGAGCAGGCCGTTCTCGGCTGCCACGATGTAGTCTGCGTGCGAGACCAGGCCGGCCTGGTCCGCAGGGGACGTGGGAACCACGTTGAGAATGTGCCAGACGTGGTCGGCAACGCTCAGCTGCGACCAGCGCACCGAGATTCCCAGGTCCTGCTTGTTGGGGTTCGGCAGCGTGACCAGCCGCGTGGTCTTCCCCTTGGCGCACCACAGCTCCAGCACGAGGCGTTCCTGCGTGGCCTGCAGCTCCTGCTCGAACTCGTCGCACGGCGACTTCTCGTGCTCCACGGCGATCGCGCTGGTCCCGAGGTACTGCCTGTCGAAGCGCCGGCCGTTCACAGCCACAATGAAGTCGAAGAACGGCTCGATCTTGGCGTGGAACGACTCCGACCCCGGCTCCACGTGCAGCACCCGGAACCCGTGCGTCGGCTGCGTGCTCTCGATATCCGGGGCGATTATCCCCTCGGCCTGCTTGACCAGCTTTCTGGCGAATCCAAACATCCCCCTGGTGTGGTCGTGGTCACGGTGCCGGTGGGGTGGCTCGCTGCAGTGGGTATGGGCCGGCGGGAGGTGGGGACGGCGGGCAGGGCTTGCGAGGGGCGGGCAGGGTTAGTGGGCTTTATAATGGACCGGATATCGGTAAAGTCGACGGTCTCCGGGCTGGTGATTGGCACGCTGGTGCTGTGCGCCAATTTCCAGTTCGGGCTGCAAACGGGCTGGGTGTCCATGATGTCCATGCCCGCGGCGCTGCTGGGCTTCGCGTGGTTCAAGTCCATCCGCTCGGCCCTGACTCCCCAGGAAAACGTGTACATCCAGAGCGTGGCGGTCGCGGTCGGCACTGGCCCGCTCTCGTTCGGATTCGTGGGCGCCATTCCCGCCATTGAGCTGCTGATCTCCTCCGAAGAGGGCCAAACCGCGCTGTCGGTGCTCAAGCTCATCCTGTGGTCGCTGGGCATCGCCTTCATGGGCATTTTCACCGCCATGCTGCTGCGCAGAATGATTCTGTGCGACCGCAGGATGCGCTTCCCCTCGGGCGCCGCGGCTGCCGCGCTCATCGGCGTGCTGCACAACCAGCCGGTCGTCCAGGAGGTCGACCTGGAAGAGATCGAGGACGACGTCCAGGAGGTCGGCGAGCCGTACGTAGACGATGTGGCGGCCACCGGCTCCCGATCGCGCCACGGCTCGAGGGCAGACACCTCGATGATGCTCAACTCGCGCGACGGCCGCAACCGCACCTACAAGAAGAACATCATCGCGCTGCTCGCCATGTTCGTCGTGTCCGCAGTGTACACCGTGCTCAACAAGGTGCTGTGGTTCCTGCAGGCGATCCCCATCTTCGGCCACACCGCGGCCACCTACATGTGGCAGTTCGAGTTCTCCCCGGCCTACATCGGCCAGGGCATCATCATGGGCCTGCCCACCACGGCTGCCATGATGCTGGGCGCGGTCGTTGGCTGGGCCGTGCTGGTGCCGTTGAGCGACCACATGGGCTGGGCTCCGGGGCCCATCGACGACTGGCAGGACGGTGCCCAGGGCTGGATCATGTGGGTCTCGTTGGCCATCATGGTCGCCGACACCAGCGTGTCGTTCTGCATTTTGTCTGCCAACGCATTCGTGGACCTGGCTCGCCGGGTCGCGCGCCCGAAGCACGAGGACACGGTGCCCGAGGCGGAGCACGGCGCCCAGGAACCCCCGGGAACAGTCAGCGCGCTGTGCTGCCAGGACACCGGCTCGGTGAACCAGACGCACGCGATTTCGGGGCTTCTGGTCAGCTCTATTTTGTGCATCGTGTGCGTGAAGCTCCTGTTTGGAGACGTGCCACTTCTCACGCTCAGCATCGCGGTGCTCTTCTCGCCGTTTTTGTCACTGCTGGGCGTCCGGGCGCTGGGCGAAACCGACCTCAATCCCGTTTCCAGCATCGCCAAGCTCACGCAGTTTGTGTTCGGCATGATGATGCATAATAAACCCAATGCCGTGCTGCTGAACATCGTGGCGGGCGCCATCACCGAGGCTGGAGCCCAGCAGGCCGGCGATCTCATGCAGGACTTCAAGACCGGTGGCATTCTCAAGGCCGTCATGGCCAACCAGACCATCGGCATGGCCATTGGCACCGCCTGGTCCGTGCTGGTCTCCGGCTTCATCTACAAGCTGTACACCTCGCACTTCCAGATCCCCGGCAAGGAGTTCCGGATCCCGACGGCGTATATCTGGGCGGACTGTGCGCGCCTGATGACCGGCGAGGGTCTTCCGCCCAAGGTGCCCGAGTTCGCGCTTCTCTTCGGGGCGTTGTTCGTGGTGCTGGCGATCGTCAAGCACGTCTACCAGCGCGAGAGCTGGGCCAAATGGGTGCCCAGCGGCGTGGCGGTGGGTATTGGCATGTACAACGTGCCGTCCTTCACCATCGCCCGCTTCCTGGGTGGCCTGGCCACGTACCTATACGATAAAAGGTACCCGAACCCGGCCGACAAGGTGTACCTTGTCATTTTGTCTAGTGGCCTGATCCTCGGAGAGGGAATGATGTCGGTGGCATACCTTATTGCGACTCTGTGAAGTCTTACCTACCGTGCGGCATGCCGCATTGTTAGATCATGTGCACTGATGCATACGTGCAAAGGTGTGCTCATTGTTAGAAATGTATGCATAAGTAGATTCATTTGTAGTCCTTGATGTGCAGGGCGTAAGTAGGCTCGTCTAATATGAGTAGATCATGCAGAACATACCCGCGTTGTTGAACATTCGTATTCCGCTACCAGTAACAGATGCACAGTTGACCAGCAGCGTTTGTGCCTCGTTGTTTTTCGCTAATGCTAGTAATGTATCATTGACATGCTAAGTGAGCTGCAATTGGTTATAACGAGTGTTTGTAGATTAACACAGTTAGAAAAAGGGGAAAGAATGTCGTCTGTGACGTAGCAGTATAACTCAAGTTCACTCTCTGAACCAACATGGAGTAATAAGGATATCATATCAAATACATGGGCAGCATCATGCTGGACCGTTGGACATATGAGGCTCGTCTAGCATAAGTAGATCATGCAGAACATGCACACGTTGGACGTGTTGAACATCTGTATTGGATATCATGCCAAATACATGGACAGCATGTTGACATCATGCTGGACCGTTGGACATATGAGGCTCGTCTAGCATAAGTAGATCATGCAGAACATGTACGCGTTGGATATGTTGAACATCCGTATTGGATAACATGTCGAATACATGGACAGCATGTTGACATCATGCTGGTCCGTTGGACATATGAGGCTCGTCTAGCATAAGTAGATCAGGTGTGCAGAACATACACGCGTTGTTGAACATCTATATTGGATATCATGTCAAATACATGGACATCATATTGACATCATGCTGGACCGTTGGTCATATGAGGCTCGTCTAGCATAAGTAGATCATGCAGAACATGCACGCGTTGTTGAACATGTTGAACATCCGTATTGGATATCATGTCAAATACATGGACAGCATGTTGGACATTATATTGATATTCACATGGACGACCATATTGGGATCATGCTGGACCGTTTGGACATAGTTGAGGCTCGTCTAACATAAGTAGATCGCCGTACAATCGTTGGAGACGATGAACACATTGATATCCGGTGGGTCACACTAAGCTCTTGTACATAAGCTACGTTATAAGGTGGCTCCAAATCTATGAATACATCGGCTAATGAGCTTACAATGACACTATCAAAACTCCAGGCACCAAGTGCTGTGTCATCACACTGCCATTATCAGTGCTGAGCACAACTGCATTCAGGTCGCAGTAATGTGCATTCCTCGTCCCGGCTACACCTGCTTGGCACGCTGCTCGCGGATGTCGTGCTCTCGTTTCTGATCGACCCGGTCCAGGAAGTTCTGGCGATCGAGGTAACCGGCCTTGTTGTGCTTGGTCAAGTCTTCACGGATTCCTTCTTTATCAACGAACCCCAGCCAGTCCAACCGTGACTTCTCTAGGGTGTTGATTTTCTTGGCTTTATTCAGTTTGTATTCTTCGATTAGACTCAGCTTCCGCTTGGCGGGCTCTCTCCGGGGACCTCCGCGCAGCAGCTCTTTTTTGGCCTCTTCTTCCTGCTTGAGCTTCTGCTCCTTAAGGTAGTCCTGGCCCTCGGCACTCAATCGAGGGACCTCCTTTGTCTCGGTTTTCACCTCGCCTGCGAACTTGAAGGTTCGCGTGATGGTTATCATGTCACTGTCACGCAGGGGGTGTTCCTTGGATTCCTTGGATTCCTTCCCCTGATCCGTCTTGGCTTCGGCTTTTGTAGGCCGTGCAGGCCCCGAATTGTTCATTTCAGCCCACAGTGCATCCACATCTACCGATGATTCGCCAACCACCGCAGGCGTCTTTTCGGGTGCGTCTTTGGCGGCCTTTCTCCGCGCCCGGCTCTTGATCAGGCCGTTTCCTTGGATCTGCGCATACGTAGAGGCCAGCTTACGCTCCTCTTCGTCCCCACTGTCGTCACTGCCTTCGGAATCTTTGGCTGTTTCCGGATTGTAGTCCTCGTCCTCGCTTTCGCGGTAGTCGTCGTCCTCAATTTCCTCTTGACCAGTATGCCGGTTCATCAGGGGCGTAACGAAGAAAAAAGGAAGGAAAAAAAAGAAATATTAATACTCCTATAAGATATTTACAGTAGGCCGCCTATAAGTGAAAATCTAAAAACTTGGGGAAGGGGACGATTAGTAGAACCGGGCCGCGACAGCCTGGCAACCCAGCAAAATCATCTCCCAGTCGGTCTCCACCGTTGCAATTAAACCTTGCCCAATCGCTCCTCCCACTGGCCTTGTTTTCGGAGGAGCAGTAAAGTTTACGTGGTTGTGGATTCACGGGTTAGGTCACCCATCGTCTACACCTGCCTTGAAACGTCGGGATGGGCTGCATAAGGGCTGTGGGTGAGCACACTAATACTGAAACCCAGGAGTTACCACCGCTACCTGCTACACACTACTTCGGTGGATTGCAGGCCTTTGTTTGTTGGCTCTTCCGTATCTACTCGTGAAATTGCCAGTCTTTCACTAGCATTATCTAGGTCTCATTATCAATAGCCGAGACCCCACAGAGTGAAATATCAGTGCTCACTGGCCTCCAGAACCACATACGCGGCTAGCAGGAAAATGGAAGACACAAACCACGAGGGCGGCTCTTCTGTTCACAATGTGCGCAGAATTAGTACCCAGTGTGCTGGCGTGTCGGCCACTAAGCGGGATAGCGAGTCTACCCCACAGGGACAGCCTCCTCGAAAACGCACGCATTACAACGTTGACACCGACCGAAGACCGATAATTGACGGCCATATGCACGGACGCTGGCTAATTGAGAGCTACTGCTGCTCCAAGGTTCTTGGCCCGGCTGGCCGCAGGCTCAAAAACATGAAGGACGTCACCAAGGAGCCCTCCATGGTCACATGGATCTCCTCGAAGACCAACAACAACCCAAAATATAGAGTATTCAACTGTATTGGAACCCCAATGGGGATCTCCAAGATCGCAAGCATGTTCGTCAAGGCTGTGTACGACGAGCCGGAGCAGCAGCTGTCCGACGCGAGCTCACGTTGCTACGACATGAAACTGCTCATCCCTAGAATGTTCACTAGCAAGCTGGCTGGCCCCAACAATGATAATGTACACGAGATCGAAAAGCGCTCCAACTCTCGCATCACTATCGATGCCCTGCCGCTTCCCCACTGCGACGAGCAGTGCGTCCACATCTACGGGGTAGCGGACGCAGTGCAAATTGCGGTGTACTTCACGCTTAAAACCCTCAAAAGAGCCTACAAGGTGGCCGACCACGACCCAAAGCTCGTCAACTGGACCCTGTACTCTCCCGGTGGGGAGGACACTCCCGAACACAGGTACCCAGAGACCTACTCCCCTAGACTGCATCACCAGGCCCCTTCGGTGACAGCTGGTGGTAGCAGCAGCAACAGCGATAGCAGCACCACTCCCCCATCGTATAGCGGCACCCCAAAAGTGAACCTGCCCCAACTAATGAATGACGAAAACCTATCTCAAAGCATCTACACTGCCTACGACATAGCCAAGGACTCAACCCGGGCCAGGCTGCGTCAGATGGTGCAGATTTCCTGCCAGTACGGCACCGAGTCCGATCGTAGCTTTCTAATCGAAAATATCCGCAGGGTTACCGACTGCAGTATTGAGACCATCACCGCTGATTTCGACTATGAGGATCCCTCCCAGGATGACCAGGAAATATCCCTGGTGATAGAAGGCCCGCCAGAGGACAACGCCCTGGCTCTGTTTCTCATCTACCGCTTTCTAAGGAAAAACCGCATTTCAACCCCTGAATAGATTACTGCACACTGCAACCATGACCTACCGATATACCAAAAACAGCACAACAGTGTCTAGGTCTATGTTGCTATCTATCTAGTATCACATATCTGCAATATATAATACACACTAGAGTTACAGGACACTTGGGATCGGCAATAGATTAGGAGCTACAACGCACCACGCTATGAATCGGAACCCCGTACGGAGTTGAGGTAGTTGATCAAGTCCACGAACAGGGTGCTTGTGGTTTTACTGTCCTCACCCAAGAACCAGCTCTCCATAGTGGCCGTGTAAAGAGCCAGAACAGAAGAAATGTAGCTGCGGTCGAATTTCAAAATTATTTTCGCCACGAAAGTCGAGGCCTGGTTGCACGCCAGACTCAGCAGCTTACTGTCGGACATTGAAGCAAGAAGATGGATGTCCTTGATCAGTCCCAGATAGTTGGGGATATCTTCAGCCAGCTTCACTTCGTACTCAGTTCGGCGACATAGCTTGGTGCGAAGGATTTCACGAGCACGTTCAGCGAGACGCACTTCCTTTGTTTGCTTAATGCATTCCAAAAGAGGCATCAGGAATTTCAGGCCATCGATATTCTCGGGGTTTTCCGCCAAGTAGATCTCGACCAGATCCAACACCCTGCCCTTCAGACGGACGATGTTCTGCTTAGCCTTCGAGTTTTCCTGGCGCTTCTCCTTGGCCTGGGCTTGCATCTTGCGACGCTCGCTGAAAATGGTAGCCAAGTGCACGTCTAGCCTCGACATTTGCTCATCATCCATAGACGATTCGTCGTCACTATCGTCATTGTTCGAGTCATCTCCACCTGCAGTTACACCGAGAGTACCGGCAAGCCTCTGCCTTGCTTGCTCGTCCATTTCGTAGTCGGATCCAAACTCGTCGTCACTGGCAGAACTTGACTCGGACTTGCTCTTCTCACCAGCTTTCTTCTTTTCATCTTCGGCGTCTTGCTCATCTTCTTCGTCTTGTGCATCCATTTCCTCGCTCTCATCTTGCTCATCGTCCTCTTCGTCGTCCTCTTCGTCGTCCTCGTCGTCCTCGTCATCGCCATCATCACCAACATCGAAGAGATCATTCTGGCCCTGGATGCCTTCGGCAGTTACGAGAATGTCGCACAGCAGATCAGCACTCTGCTGGTTAATATCACGACAAAGCGTTTTCCAAACCTCTTCGCTAAGCCTGCGCAAAACAGTGGACTCTTTGCTAAGTAGACTTATAAGAATTTCAGTAAGAATCACCGAGGAGTCAGAGTTGTCTTCCAAATTAGGATCCTCAGCGGAAACGTTCGCAATTCGCTTCCCATCGGCAGTTTGGTAGCACGACTGCAGTTCATCCAGCATGCTGATGGCATCAGGCACTGAGGCATAGACTTGGAGCAGCACCATGGCAAAGAGCAACTCGAATGCCTGTAGCTCACTGTTGTCTACATGCCGCGACGAGTTGCGGGTGCTGTGGATTTTGTTGAGGGTGTGCTCAGCCCGCTGCTTCGCTCGAGAGGTCTCCTCATCAAACTCCACTCTTGGCTCCATAGCTGAATCGATATCCTTGTAGTTTACGATGAGCTGGAACACGATGTACGGCCAACTGGACTGGGGGTCGATCGCGACCTGACCGCTGGGGGCAGTATCAAGCGTGAGTGAGAGAATCGACATGATTTTACCTTGGGCAATGGTAGAAAGCTTGTCCTGGTTTTCCAGATCAGTTTCATTGGGATTGATGAAATAGGCCAGAGGGATCAATGTCTTGAAAATGTTGGCAATCCAGGATGAAGAGCAAGCCACAGTGCTAGAGTGCCGGAAACAACGCAACACATACGCAATGTTGTCGAATACCCACTGCTTTCTGACTAGTTCGCTACAGGGGGTTTGTTTGATGTTTACAAGCAGCATATCAATCAGACTGGTGACATCCTTTTCGGTTTTAATATTGGTTAACAAACAGCCCAGAGTCTCTGTTTTGGAGATCTTGTCGAAATTAGGACTTCCGCTCAAAAATCGGAACGCAATCCCGAGAATGTCAGTGGGGTGTGTTTCCGGGAGCCTCAGGATGATCGCGTGGCAGAGCTGGGTAATCTTCCTCAAATTACTGTTCTTCAAGGCAGAGTGTGCTGCCAGGGACTTCAGGAAGTTGAATGTGAATAAATCGCTGATGTGAGGAAGATCCGTGGCCCATTTCATGAATATCTCGAACCCCCACTTCTTACGCTCTGTAGAGGTGTCCGGACCAAACAAGTCACGGTCGACAGCAGCCAGCCAAAACTGCGTGAGCGCGCCAGAAGTATCCTGCTTGGCGCTAGACTTGGAGCTGGATTTACTGGACTTACGCTTTTTAGCGGGAGGTGCGGGCTCCTCGTTACAAAAGTCATGCAGAATGTAAGTCCAAACAACGTGTACATCGCTGGAATGAACTGGCATATCGCGCAGCACTTTCGCCAGCAGCTCTACATTGTCAATGTGTGTGGGATCACCGTGGATCCACGAACTCTGTCGGTTGAACTTAGCCCGTGATTCCCGGGGAATCGACAATGCTACACAGACACCCTCGCATGTTTGTGCAAGCCCCTTCTCGTTGATCTGGTCGAACAAGTATTGGATAGCATCTTTATGTTCACGCACGTCTAGCTTCTTAACCAAGTAGCATATGACTGAAAAAGGTGGTTCTCTAAGCCATATTTTCTTCAAGGACTGGTCGATCAGTGCCGAGAAAACCAGCTTGAGGCCGGAGTTATCACATCTTTCCATGATGGGGCTTCGCGACAAAGCTTCGTAGGCGAAGAGCCGTCCAAACAGGAGGCCACGCTCCTCACTTCCACTGCATCCCTTGGTAACCACGAATTTCTCGTCACATAGCTTCAAGTACTGCGGAATTGTGATTTCCGACGCACGTATTCTTAGCAGCTCGGTTAATGCAACCGAAAAGCCAAGCCTTACCGAGTCTCGGGACGATGAAAGGCCCCGTACCAGTCTCCCCAGAGAATAATCCCAGTCTTGGGGTCGATTTGCCTGGACCAAATCATTAATAAGAGCTTCTGCAGCCGAAATCCGCACAGCAGCACTATTGCTGGCTAGGCTATTGTAATGGTCCAATAGTGACATATACTGGAAGCGGTGGATACCTGGTGATAAATAAGGAAGGAACCAAACTGAAAAATGCTTTATTTAGGTCACGTGACAATCATGCATCCAATCAACTGCACCTAGTTATTACACAGAAAGCACCAAAAGTACAATTAAGAAACTCTCCACGGCTAATATTTTGTATATGCGTAGCTGTTATTACTATATTTTCGGGGTTCCAGAATCCTGACTCTATTTAGGCAATCGGTAGATGTTAGGGAGGGATTTAGGGGACCAGCCGAAGCAGAACGTATGTAGTAACGGTTAGTAATCCATCACTGTGTCAAGACCTTCTTCCATTGGATCGTCAACTGTCCCTGTACATCCATCAACACCAACCTAACCAAACAATGCCCAAGCCCACTGGTATTTCATTCAACCGCTACGCTGCTATTGCTGGCCGCACTTTGCGCAAGGCCTTAAAGGAGGACTCCCGTCACGCTGTTGCCAACCTCGACAGCTTTGATCTCAGGTTCCAGAAGTGGGAGAACGGCACCCCTTCCGAGTCGAAGACTCTTGACGTTCCTCTTAAAAAATAGATGTGATTCATAACTGATAGAACTGTTGTCTGGACTACCGTTTCCATGTGATACAGTGCTCTTAGAAGCAGTATTGTTCACAAATACGCTAAGGCAGTGTTATGGCGTATTTTATGTTGTAGCCATTGTATAGTTACCATATGTAGACAGTATCAGGCAATTTCGTAGATGATATTATATCCTTGTTCTTCCTACGCTGGTGAACGTGGATGGTATTGACCCGTGCAGTATATCCTATTGGGTTGCACCTTCAGCCGGGTAATACCAACGCCACAGGCGGTTGCTTGTTAGTACCGTATGTAAGCTTATTGTTGCGAGGTAATACATACAATTATATTATAGTGTTTTAGATAGAATTGAGTGTCCTTGCAATAGACAGTACGTTCATACCCCGCAGGATAATGAATTGTACTCCATGTACGCCATGTACGCCATGTAGAGCGCACATTACGGTGACGGTTCATATATTTCTTCAATATACCATACTCGTTGTGTGTTTATTCGACAACTACATCAGTGGCCAGTAAACTTCAAAGTAACCAAATAAGGTGGACTGGATCAAGTACAAACTGGATTACCATATATAGCGGACTACTTAAATACACGTATTATTCCAATTCGATGCAGTATAATTAGTTGACATCGGACAAATCTGTGTATGTTTATCACCAGAAGGAAACATGTAGATTCCTCCTAACCCTTTTGTGTGAATCCACAATGGACGCTCGGGAACTGATTGAAGTGATAGTCAATGAGATCGCCCTTAATGGCCCTCTGGGAATGAAATCGGACCAATTATGGGAAAGAGCGTCCAAATACACCGGTAATAAATTAGATTCAAAGCTACAGGTAGCGCTAGAGGGCTGGATGGCCGACAGAATGAGCATCACCAACGAATCTGGACTGTATAAAGCCCCAGACGAAAAGCAGTGGATTGAGTTGACGGGTGCGCCAAGCAATGGCAACTCTATCGGCCAAAAGACCTTCGAATTGCTGTGTGTGATCTCTAGGTCCCGCGAGGCGGGGATCTCTACAGTAGAGGCATCGAAACAAACAGGCCAGGATCTCCGTTCGTTGTTCGGACGCGCCCAAGCTTTGGTTAGCGCCGGTTTGATCACCCGCTTCCCGGTCATTGACGCAGGTGTGCATACCAATATGATGATATTTCACAAGTTCATCAGTAACCGTGAACACCAAGTCGAGGCTGCTGTGGATAAAACCAGCATTTGCGCCAAGGCAGTCGAGTACATTCACTCTGGACACAACCATATCCGGCTGATGTCGGAGGTTACCGCTGAAATCAGTAAACATATGACAAGCATCATAGAAAAGAGAAGACGGCCGGCTTTGCGGAGGCTACTGAAAGAACTGGAACTCAATGGGTTTATCAGACGAGTTAGAATAGCCGAACCAGATAATCCGCTGCGCCATCTTTCTTGTTTGGAGTTCTTGAAGCCGTTTCATCCTGCCAATGTTCGTACTGAGGGTAGTATTGGGCTGAATGTTGTGTTTGACAACGGCACCGGGAATGATACTAAAGGCGAAGAAAGCGATGCCGATAATGAAGACGAAGAAGAAGAAGATGATGAGGACGAAGATGATGGCCAGGCGGTAATCAAGCTAGAGGATCCTAGTGTTCGCCCCGCCCTGCGATTCAAGGCCAATTTGGTTTTCCCGCTAGCCAACCAAATACATGATCTGGTTCGCCAGTCTGGAACCAGTGGCACAAGTATCATGGAAATAAGCAAGAAGCTGACGGGTAGACGCTACAAGAGAGCGCTGTCCCGGTACTTAGATGCCCTCACGGCACCTTCTCCCGAGAAGAGAGAAGACTACTTGAGGTATACCGAGCATCTATCACTGGTCAAAGGAGTGGACTTTAATAAGAGGGTTAAGTTCTATCGGTACTTTTCCAAGGCTGCGTACTTAAAAACGGATGCATACAAAGAAGGCTGGGGTGCGTTCCCTCCTGAACATACACCAACACCAGCAGCCAGTTTACGGCAGATCGAGGGGAAGTTTAATACGAGTCTGCCGGGTACATGTGCGTTAGTAAAGACCAAGAGTGGATGCATCAAGCCTACATTCCACGGCGAGAAGAATGTGGTTGGAGAGGTGATTCTGCAGTCTAAACCAGTGAAAGCTGGGGCAAGCGGTGCGGCGAATAAGCCAGCTAAAAAGAAGGGAAGGCCACGGAAGTATCCACCGAAGGATTCCCCAAAGGAGTCCCCGATTGAGGCGTCGGAGCCAACACCAGAACCGGTTGCCACTAAAACAGTCATTCCTATAAGCGAGAGAACGTGGTCTGGTGGAGAGTACGTGGGTGATAAGCCATCCTCTCCTTCTAAATGGCTACTTCAGAAGTTCGAAAAAATCGAACTGTTGGATGAAGAAGTTCCAGCTGCACCAGAAGCCACTACAGCAGTGCCTGAAACATCACCCTCTGTAAGACCTTCCAATACCACCGAGAGTTCTTCTATCGGATCATTGGCACTTGTACAGCGGGTGGACACGCTGTTGAAAATAGTGTCGACTCATGGTGGTGTTGTGCAGGGAGGGGCTGCTTTGTTGGATCTGTTTAACGAAGTCGCACCGGGCGTCCACAAGATTGATCGTCGAACTATCAACAACGTATGCAAGAAGCTCATCACGGAAGGGAAACTGAAGCAGATATATTTCAATGTCGAGACTGCATCTGGCGGTAATAAATTGAAAACCCTGTTGTATGATCCTGTGAAAATCACCGATCCCCAGAGCCCGCTTATCGCGGAGGCCAAACAGCGGATCATTGCCCTTGAGTGGCAGCGTCACTCTGCAGCTACCAAACAGGGCCTGGAGAACGCCCAGAGCTTCCCCATAAAACAGGTCACCCAGGAGGATTTCGAGGTCATCAGACCACCGGTCAAGAGTAACCGAATCAAAACTACAAAATCTAAAAACATCGAACGTAAAAATGCCCAGAGGAAAACGCGCTTTGGCCCGAGTGCTGCTGATGTTCTTGGTGTAGACGCTGCTACAGGGGAAGCTAAGTCAAGTTCAAAGAGGAAGAAACCTACGCGCACAACAGCGAGAGAGTCGGCAGCAGCAATAGCCGCAGAAACAGACCGAATTCCATCGGTATCGCCACCACCCATTCCATTACTGCCACCCGCACAGAGAACTGTATTTGTCGTACCGTCAGTCGAGCCAGCGGCTATTGATCCAAAACTGACGGAGGCTTCGCGTGAGGAAGAGGTTGCCGTGGATCTTGGCTGGCTTGCAAGAGCAGTGATTGTGAGCCGCAGTTTCTTCAGCACTAAATTGAGCTCGCCAATTGAATGGAAAACCATCGCTGGAAGCATGCCGCATCATGCCACGGTCAAACTGGTAAGGAAGCACTGGCCTGCAGCTAAGCAGACGCTTGTGCACACGCCAGATGATGCCAGGAGTGCAGATATCGTTTACAAGCGCTTACAGGAATTCGAAGATACGTTTATTGAATGCTTTAAACAAGGTAAAGTAGAGTATCCCGACGACTTAAGTGATCATGTTGCCATCACTAAAAAGTACGTGGAATGGTGGATCTCGTTCGAGCGCGAACAGAAGCAGATCGACGCTGAGACTGAAGAAAATACCGAGGAGAGTGCAGCCAATAATAAACTTTCCCAGTACCTGTCAAAGCTCACACTGGAAAATGTTAGTATGGATACTCAGGTTATTGATCCGTTCAGTACGCTTCAAAACCAAGCGTCATTTGTGAATGCTGAAAAACTGCTGGGAAGAACCAGCTTTGGCGTAAGCTTCACACCCAAGTACGAGACTATTGCACGTAACTCACCGGCTCCATTGAGCTTTTCTGACCCGGAGATGAGAGTACGTGCCATGATTGCTGCTGATAACCAAACCTTCGACCCCAGCTTAGCAGCGATGGAGCTCACTGGGCTCACCAATGAGGAGACCGACGAAGCCAAAACCAACCTTATTTCCAAACGTGTGATAAACTGGGGATCCAAGGACGCTGAGAAGGTTCCTGCCGGTAGACCTTACGTGCTCAGCGAGCATGTGCTCAACGCGCTGGCTCCACGGCTTGAGCCAGACGTTCCGTCTCAGGTCAGTCGAAATCTCATTCAGCTCAATGGATCCACAGGGCATGAATATGACATTCACCCCACAATCGACGACAGGGAGGTCGTCTGTCTCTTGGAACTGGCTACCCATGGCATACACGGCCGGAAAGCCCAATTGATCAGACACGGCGAAAAGGTCGGCTTGCTGACTACCAATTACAAATCCCGGGGAATTGATAAACAGGAATTCGAGTGCGATTTGAAATGCAGGATAGTGGGGTCATCTGGGGACTACGACGAAGACATCGATAGCTATATCTATCCACCACATTCGCCGAATCCACAGAGGCCGTACATCTGGCAAACGAAGTTTCTCACTTCTAAGTCTATCTGGTTCTCTGTGGTGTTTAAGATCCTGACTTCCGTGCTGTTTAGACCTGGAATCAAAGTCCTGGTGATCAGAAAGGAGCTCGAGAGTGTGCTTATTCCCGAGGAAATCGAGGCTGCCATCGATGCTTTGATCCAGGGTGGCGCATTGACCAAAAGCAAGTTTGGTGCCTTAATGGCTTCCTCGGATTGGTTCAGATATTTCGGTTTGGACTGAATGTCCAACGTCCCATAGAACTGCCCCGGGGTGCACTTTGAGGTTAGGAAAGGAAGACCGGCCCCATCGTCCTCACCCCCACACAAAAGCATCTGCATTACGGCCAACCCAATGGATAGCACCGCGCTGTATCGTGAAATAGTAAAAATCACACTTGGGGGAGCCAGCGTCAATCCCAAAACCGAGAAGCCTATCCCAGATGCGGTGACTGCTGCTGTCGATGAGGTGGCCAGCCAGCTGACCAAGATCCAGGCCAGTATACGCGCTATTCGTCCACGATACCTGGCATTAAGCGGATCTCAACAAATGCTCGAATCCGATAAAGACGACTTCGACCAGACCGTGAGAAGGTTAATAGAGAGAGAGAAGCGCAGGGTGGAGCTTCTAGAGCAACAGGAGCGACAGCGACAAGAGAAGCAGAACAACATGGGTCTAGCTGCAAAGCTGTTCTCGGATCCAGATACAGCAGGCATTAGCGAGACGCTGGCGGGACATCGTCGAGGGATGTTCTTCTACCTGAGCTTCCAGCTCGAGGCCGTCTCGTCTACTTTGGGGGAGCTGCAGCGCGTGCGGTACGCCCGCAGCGTGAACCAGAATATCAAAAAAGCCAGGCCACATACCCAGCGAAACCAGCAGGCACCTGCAATACCAGGAAGCCTCGATTCAACTGGCCTACCCGAACATGGGTCGAATGAACAGACAGTAACAGCATTTCCAGACCAGACAATGCTGGACGAGGAAGACACGTATAATGAGTCTGTGTCAGAAGGCCAGATGCAACTTATTCAGGAAGAACACGACGAGCTTGTGGATAATCTGAACGCCAGCTTGAAGGAGGCTGAAAAGGCTGAGCAGTCGCTGCGCGAGATCGCGGCTCTGCAGTCTGAACTAAGCCAGCATTTGTCCAACCAGTCATTGCAATTGGAGTCGCTAAACTCCGACGCTTTGCGGACGACTAATGAGATATCTGGTGCTAACAAGTATCTGGAGAGTGCGAAACGCAGCAACCGGTTCGCGTCGCGGTGCGTGATTGCAACGTCTCTGACAGTTGGTGTGTTGCTGTTGCTGGCAAATGGTAAATAATTTATATATCTAACGTTGTTTCTACAACACCACCGCCAACTGTGGCTCCGTTAAGCCTGAGCACGAACCTGCCCAAATCCTTGCACACCTGCGTAGTTGACAAGATCGCAGGGTTTGCCAGCTCGAGCTCAACCCGGGCCGCAGCACCTTTACCCAAATGCCGCAGTTTGGTGTTAGCCTTGGGTGCATTCTTTTTAGTGACCAGAGACTCCACGATCTTGGTCACCTTTACCATGTCGTCCACGCGGCCGAGGTGGAACGACAGCTTAGTTCCCGGCAGGATCGGTCTGGGGATGTCGAACACACGGACCTTGGCCACGAACTTCGTAACCGGGCGGAGGTTAGCGTTCGCTCCCGCTATCACATCGCCGGGACGGATAGCGACTGGGCCATCATCCAGCTTGATATTATCCATGACGATTTTGAGTTCGCCCTGCTCACCAGCCACGAGGAAATCACGGTCCAGCGCCTTCACTTTTGCCATTTCATGCAGACTCACTAGCTCGACAGGGTCACCAGCCTCCACGCACCCCGTGAGCACACGGCCCGTGACCGTGATGTTGCTCTGGAAAGGCTCAACGAAGGCATTGGTTATCAGGAACCGTAACGGCTCCTTCACCGCGTCTTTATTAGCCCGAGACTGGGCGAATTGGTCCAGGGATCCCACCAGTGAGGGGCCAGTGTACCAACTGCAGGCACTTTCATCTCCCTTCTTGACAACGTTGGCACCGGTGATTCCGCTGGTTGGCACGTAGAACAGCTGGTCTGCGTTGTACCCCACCTTTTTGGTCAGGAACTCGGTTAGCTGGGCGGTGATGTCGTCAAACCTCTCCTCGCTCCAGTTCTGGGTGTCCATTTTATTAACAGCGACAATGATCCTTTCCAAGCCCAGTGATCTTGCCAGTACCGCATGCTCCTTGGTCTGGCCGTCCAGCGAGAACCCAGATTCGAATGCGTTCGTATCTGCATCCACAACCAGCACAGCAAGATCGGCCTGGGCTACACCGGCAATCATATTAGGTACATAATCGCGGTGTCCAGGCGCATCCAGAACGGTGAATCTGGTCTCGTCCGTCTCGAAGTTGGCCTCGCCAATATCGACGGTTACACCGCGCTCGCGCTCCTCGTTGGTAGCATCCATGGCCCATGCTAGCCAGAAACTGCTCTTTCCAGCTTTGGAACTTTCGTGCTCGAATTTCTTGACGATTTTCTGGCTAAGTGCTCCTGTATCAAGCAATAAACGGCCCATCAGTGTGGACTTTCCAGCGTCTACGTGACCAATGACGACGAAACTGCAACTGTGCTTCAAGTTCAGCGAGCCCAGTCGAGATATAAGGTTATCCTTGTTCACAACAGGGAGCTTCTTGTTGGATGTCGCAGCACTAGTGGGCTTGGCACCACTTGCGACTGCAGTAGCGGATGTATTGAGGGGATTCGCTGTCGGCTTCGCGGTACCGGCAGGGGCAGGTTTAGCCTTGAAGGCTAGTTCTTGGGCACTCAGCACAACGTCGTCTGGACTGGGCTTGCTGAATGCCGACTGTGCGGACTTCGCAGTTACTACAGTGTTAGTGATCCTGTTTTCATGGGGTGTGCTCGCTACTGTCCCGATAAGCTCACCGAATGCCGATGGTTCGTTGATTTCCACAGGCTTGTAGTCATAGTTTATTAGAGGGACCCACTTTTGAGGGGTATTTTTGCTTGGTTCGTCCTTTATAGGTGCAGATATGGGTGGCTTGCCAGTGCTGGATGACTCTGTATCAGTTTTAGAACGTCCATTGGCTACAGAAGGTCCATTGGCTTTAGGTGCTTGAGCCCTACGCTGGCGTAGCTTCTGAAGTGCGCTTAAACCTGAGCCTGAACTGGCAGACACTGTATTAGATGATGAATTAGGTGCTGGAGACACCGATCTATTAGACTCTGGCGTGATGCCGGTTGCTGCACCTGGAGACCCAAGTGTGGGACTATCAATGCGACTTTGCTGCTCAAGTTTAGCTCGTCGTAGACTTGCTAACTGAGCAAGACTGGGTTTTATGCTATCTTTTGGAGCTGTTTCGACCTTATCCTCTGGCTTTTCGGTTGACTGGTTGCGGCGCTGAGCGAGCATCTGGAGTGGAGTTAACTTACCTTTTGGGGCTGGTTGCTGGGGCTTTGGCGCTGGCTTTGCGTAGCGTTTGCGGAGGTTTGCCACCGCTGCATCGATGTCCCAATCCACTTTGTCTAGCTCAGCTTCAGCCTGGGCCTCAGTAACCTCTATTTGCGGTTTCAACGAATCGATCACTTCATCAATAGCTTCACCTTCATCGAAGGATCCGTCACTGTATTCGTACAAATCGTCTTCGTCGTAACGCATGAGTTGATCGATTGGTTAGTAAGAAATTTCAATAACCACCAGAGATGTGAATATATGCACTGCGATAAGTCTATTTATAGTATTTATGTTTTAATTTCTCCAGTTCTTTTATATTTGTCCTCTGTTTGGTTTCTGTGAGTTCGTGGGTGAAGGAAGAATGGTAAGTATATAGAAGTTGTACCGTACCAAGGACGTGCGGATACCACCTGCTAGTGCTTGTTTCTCTCTATATATGTATGCATGTTTCGGTAGCTATACTAATCAGATAGACTAGTCAACATGTTCTTCAGATATGCATTGTTAGACAACTCATCTTTGTGTGCATTCAAAGTGTTCCGCAACCGTGAAATACTGATACCTGCGTCTTCCCCGTCGGTGGTTTGCGAAGACCACTCACTGAGGACCTTACGCAGTTTCAAATTACTGTCAAGCAGCGATTCTGAACTACTTTCCTCGTTGTCTAGTTCCTCAAGTTCAGCAGCTCGGCGTTTAGCCATTCGCACCACCTTTTCAGGGAAATGAACAACTTCTGCTACATGTACACCGAAGCTCTGCTGGGAGATGCCTGGCTCGACCTTGTAAAGCAAGGTGATGTCGTCTTCATTATCTTCTGAGTTGGCTACCACATGTAAGTTATCAACCTTTTTGTACTGGTTGGCTAAGGCAGTGAGCTCATGGAAATGTGTTGCAAACAAACAGAAGCACCCGATCTGTTCAACAATATGCTGTGATATCGCCCATGCTAAACCAAAACCGTCATATGTGGATGTTCCTCGACCCAGTTCATCGATGATAATCAAGCTCTGTGAGGTCGCGGTTTTTAGAATGGACGCCGTCTCGAGCATTTCAGCCATGAACGTAGATATACCCTTTAGCTGGGAGTCACCAGCACCTACTCGAGCTAGAATGCAATCCACGATCGGCAATTCCGCGTCTTCACAAGGAACAAAGCAACCGATCTGGGCAAGATGACAGATTACGCCAATCTGCCGGATATAAGTACTCTTACCGCCCATGTTAGGTCCAGTGATGATAGCGAATTCAGAGCTTTCCCGTTCTAAATTAACGTCATTTGGGATAAACATCATATCCGGTTGTACCTCCATACAGGGATGACGTGCTTGTGTCAAATGGAAGGCAGAACCGAACCGTGGTCGGACAAACGGAAGCTTTGAAAAAGACGAGACATGTGAGAAACTCACAATTACATCCAAATGTGCCAGTACAACCCCAAGGGGACCCAAAACCGGTAAGTAAGTCGATGCTACATTGATCACCTCACGAGCCACCGAAGTCTGAGCTTTATGGTACTGTTCACCGAGTTCCTGGTGATGGCTGGCAAGCTGGCGGAGGGTCTTTGTGGTAAAGAATTGACCTGCTTTCTGGGTTTTAAGGTCAATGAAACCAGACTTTCCCCGCAGACATCCGGCATCGGTACGAGTCAACCTGAAAGCCCAACCCAACGTCTGGTTATCTTCTAGTTTCACCTTATCAGTGTCTAGCTCGTCATTAACCCGGCTCAATTCCTGCTCCATCTCAGCATAAGTTTTAGTGCGCTCCTCACGCAGAGACACCAAGTGATCATCGAAATCAGCTCTTACAATAAACTCGTGCCGTTCAAGAGCCGGTAAATCAACTGTTGTTTCTACTAACTCAATCAGTTTAGACAATTCCTCTTGAGCCTTAAGCAGTGGATTCGCGTAGACACGGGTAAGTGTTTCACTACCACTTGAGCTCAACTCCTCGACAAATTCCGGTAAACGAATGGCCAAATGATAAATGCGTACCACATCTTCCAGTTTAGCTTTCTGACTGTGGAATTTGCGCTGTATTTTGCTAAGATCCGGAACTACCTGCAGCAAATCGTCCTGAATACGACTACATAGAATCGTGTTGTTAATAAACTCCTCGACCAAATCATGACGTTCCTGAATATCATTAAGATCCATTAATGGCTGTTTGAGCCATTGAGCGAGCAATCGCGAACCGGCTGTAGTGCGGCAGTGGTTCAGTAGCCCAAACAGGCTCATGGTTTTGGACCCATCACGCGCAGAAGGCATCACATTAAGTGCTCGTAATGCCGAAGCATCCAGCCGCATATATTGGTTCAAGTCGTGGGTTTGCAGCTCGTATTCTCCATAATTACTACTATCAGTCATAGTGCCTAAGAACTTGAGAGCTGCACCAGCAGCACCCAGGGCAACATCAGACTCCAAACTAGAAGTTAGCAGTAGCTCCGGTTTTCCTGTGAGACGACTAACGTCCTGGTTGACATCTTTAGGGCTAAACTGTGAAGATTTACGTTTAGTGACAAGGATGTCCAGACGAGACATCATATCCACGATTCGCTTTGATTCGACACTTTGATCTTCAGGCAATAAAATCTCTTTGGCACCCAGTTGGATAATGAGACTCTCGAGATTGCTAAATAAGTCATTGTCAGTGAATTCAGATAATCCTAGCATTCGCGCTTCAGCATCCACGAAGCAAACACCAACTTTCCGATCCGCACTACTACCGTTGCTGACTTTAACAGCAACAACTACAGGGTTCTGATCGGTATTCGTACCAATCATATCTTCTACCTCTTGTAAGTTTCCTGGCGATGCTTCGCGTGGCTGCTTCCATCTCGACCTGCTGCCCGATTCCTGTTCGTATATCTGTACACGTAGGCCCCTCTGCTGCAGGGCCTCTACCAAGAAGTTCCTCATTAATGTTGTATTCATGGAGCACATGGGGCGTTGGCTTGAACCAATTTTTCGCACCGCTGAGATGGTGCGGTAGACTATATTGGCAGCAACCTCTGCATCCTTTTCGATACAAGCCCAATCATTGTCAAACCTCTGAAAGATTCTGATTGTAGACTCATCCACAGGAGGAAGAGACCGTGCGAATGTAAGAAGTCCGTTTTCGTCGTCCTTTTTTGACATAGTGATAACGCGTACTTATGGTTTGAACGCGTAACTTAATTACGGGTAAGGGCTTAATTTAACCGCATATTGGAAGTATGTCACCACCACCACATACTCGGGACACATAGGTGTGAGAAAGACAAAACTCATGTGGTATATATATATAGATATATACGTATATGTAAGTGTAAAAATGAGATACGTTATACAACAGTAGACGGATGATACCTCGAATAACTATTTATTGTTGCGTTCGTTTTTCGTAGAATCTAGTATCAGGCACACTAATACTTCTATATAAGTTAATTAATCACTCCGACTCAGAGTCATTATTTTTAGCTTCCAAAATTTCCAGCAATTCTCCCATGCGAGGAACCATTTGCTGGATTCCCTGAATTTGAGATAACGTTGCACGCATACCGTCAAAACCAAAACATGCATGCTGGTTTTCATTGATTGAAGTCTCACCAGTACCAATTGTGGGAAGCTTGGGGTACCTTTGACTAATGTGGGTGAGCACCGTATTTTTAGCATTCATCTGCTTGGCAATTTCCAATGCGCCTCCGATAGTGGAGTGGCCCTTAAGATGTGCGGTTTCAAGCAATTCATTTTCATGAGTAGCTTCATGAATCAACAGGTCTGACCCTTGGCCAATGGTTCGTGCGAAAAACCTATTGGGTTTCGTATCTCCGGAATAGCTCACCTTAAATTTACCATCCAGAGTACTGATTGACACGTTATAACTGTGTAAACAGTTATGGTGGGCCGTACAAGTTAGCACTTTCAAGCCAATAGCATAGGCCACATCGTTGATATATTGGTTGCTAACATGCTCCGAGGAAGTATATCGATCACCAATGCAGACGGTGTCCAAATCCAATAAAGAAATATACTCTTCAAACTCAGCTTCGAATTTGTCTATGGTAGCCCATTCTTTAAGGAAACTAACAAACGGACCGGGACAGGCGATTACCAGCTTGTGTGTAAAGTGATTAGAACTAATGACTTGGTCTAACCACGAACGAATGACTCGCAATGCACCAAGGTGGTGGTCAGCATGCATGTGGCTGATATAAAGAACCCGCAATTCCTTCAAAATTAGCGAGGCTCCTTCATACCCGAATAAACGGGTCATGAAGTTATATGTAGCTTCTCCAGAATCAAACAAAACCGAGCCATCAAATTCAGGGGCCCGTAACAACGTTCCGGCAACATTGCGATACTTCGAGGGGGCTGATGCACCTGTACCTAAAGTAATAACCTGAGCTTCAGGAAGCTGGCCACATGGGACCACCGGAAGCGGCTCCACAGTTTCCTGGTTAACCAACGAAGAGGCAGGGTATTGCTCCAGTTGCAAGGTCTTAGCCCGCTTCTTCGGGTTACTCTCTGACAAGTCAGCCGGTGCTATACTCAACGTATGTAACTGCTGAATAACTTCACAGTTAGCTAAACCTGTTGGTAAACTACGAGCAGCAGGTTTCGACATCAGCTTCGAAAAGTGATCAGGGAACTCATCTCTGAATATCGTTTGGAATTCACCGAAATCATTCAGAGTATTAAAATTAGGTGATGTGGCCGGGTGGGAAATGAAATGCCTGGTGCTGTTTTCGCCGAGTGCAGCGACCAATTGCTGGACATCAGGGCATTCTAAATCAACACCAGCCTGGAAGAAATAATATATTGCCCTAAGATCATAGGAACCACAAGAGGTCTGCCTCTTGAATGTATCAGCATTAGCAATTGCGGATCGAACATGGTCAATTGTAGGCAGATCAACCACCAAGACTCTAGTCGGCGTAGGTGAAGGACCCATCACATCCTGGGGATTTACTATTGTTTCAGTACCAGGAATCTGTACAGACTCGCCATTGCTGAGCTTACCAAATAATGCTCCTGATGGAATACCTAAAGCCTTGGCCTTTTCCACCATAAATTTACCCCGAGTAGGATTCATCTGAATGACGTAACTAGTGCTTTCATCAATTACTACCGGATGAATTGACAAGTTTTCATCAGTATAATCGGATGATGTAGGCTGGGTTTGCAGGGATCGGTGGAATTTAAAGTGTCTCCATGTATCAGTGGCCTGCTTGGCTCGGGTGAGTAGCGAACCAGGGCCTGTATGAAGCTGTGCCACATCGACACCTCGTTCTGCAAAGGAAAGCAAGAGCCCTGGAAGTCCAGACATTGATGGCCAGTGGTTATCACCGGTTAGAAAGACTCCACTAAATTTAAATGTGCGAAACTTTCGTTCAGTCATGCTTCTCTGGAGGCCTTCACCAACTCTGCCAATAAGATACTTCTGACCATTTTTTGCAGTCAAGTAAACTGCTGGCTGCGACACATCGCTAGTAATATGTGCAACTACTGTGATACATGGTTGTACAACATTCATGCCTAGTCGCATAAACTATCACTCTACTTAAAAAAAAAACTAACCCTGATTTTTCACCACACCTCCTCCAGCTAGTGGTGATTATTTCGCATGAATCAAGTGAAAGCAGCTCATCACGAATATAATATTAAAATGCAATTAAATACCATTATATACAATTTAAGCAGCGGTTCTCGGAATGTTAGTAATTAGCTTGAAATAGACACAATATATTATTCTCTTACTTTAACATCAATTACGATATTGGCTATCAAACTAATAGAAAAACAAAAATTCAGCTTTAAGTGGAGATATCTGACAAGAGTCATCAGCTTTCTATAGGAGCAAATTATTACTCTTAAAACTGAAGGGTTTGTGGTAAATGATGTTGCCAACGGTTGATTCCACATTCTGGTTACTCACCTGCTCTACCCTGAGGACGATCTAAAACCGTTATATACTCTTTATAATGATAGCTGCTGGCATGAACGCTTCACATAAACGTACACAGTCAATTTGATTTGAGTGTGTTTATACATGAATTTGCTTGATTAATAGTGGCATAAGCATTCGCACAAGAACGTTATACTTCTGGTAAGAAAGAATATACAGACAACTTATTTGCGGGACTTTCTAATCCGTTCAATTCTCTTAAAGTGCGTATCGTAAAAGTGGGAACTTCTCATTATTTATCCAGAATTCATATGGAAATTTATTTAGGCAATCTTTTTATTAGCATTAACAAACCCAGTTCCCTTAAGCAGCATAGTCATATTACCAAACTCGTCGGTCTCGTTCTTAAATACAGCGTGAGTTCCAGGCCAATACACAGAGATATCCTTAAGCAACTGAATAATCTCAGCATCGATCTGTTTTTCGTTTATCAGCAGTCGTCCTACATCCTCAGACCCCAGAGTCATCATAATAATAGCCATCGGCAGCTCGAGTCTCCCCATCGCACCTCTACAAGACAGTTCGTAAAGAAGCCTAGAAGCAGCCAATTCTCCAATCTCTTCAGGCACTGATCCCTGGACCGCTACGCTCTGAGCAGCTACCGGCCAGCCATGTTTAGTTTCGGCCACAACGGTGACACCAAATCCTGGGCTCTGGCCACTCTCTTCACCTCTTGTTACATCTGAGTAAATGAATGTGTCCACGGCGGTTGGTTTCAAGTGTTCACGGGCCCGTTCAATGGCTCTGTTGATAGCAGTAGGGCTCACGCGTGTGGAATATGCTACACCTCTAATTTTATTAACACTGATCTGTTCAGTAGCGTGCAGTGTCTTCGGGTGCAAAATTTGATGCGGCATGCTCAAAACAACCTGTCCTCCACCTTTCGGTGCTGATCCGCGTCGCACAATTCGGAGCTCTGATCTTTCGATGGAGAATTTGGACAATGCCGGGAACAACACCGTTCTAACGGCATCGACACCCACATCGAGGTCATTATGCGCAGATGTAATTCCATTAAGAACAATTGTGGACGGTTTTTTGGCAAATGGAGTCAATAAAAGCAGCGGCTCGATGAAGTAGCCAACACCTCGCGAAAGCGGACAGTTGAAAGTATGTGAGCCTCCAATTATCAAACCAGGCTTGTAGATAACTGAAGTACCCGTGTATGAAATCTCAATGATTGATCCATTAGTGATACTCTCTAGAATTCGCAGAAATGTGATCTCATAGTCTCTAAGACCAGGATTAGCGTCGTCAGGGCGAATTCCGGTAAGTCTTACGGGCTTTCCCGAAAGCGTTGCCAGCACAAGCCGGTTCCGGAAATTGTCTGGTCCCGAAAAAGTAATCATAATATTGTGGATTGAATGGTGGTGAAATTTCAGTCTCAGTCTAAAATTATCGAGGTAAGGGCAATATTTGTGAAATTCTTACCCCAAGTGTTTGGTGGTGGAGAATAGTACATTAGTATATACGTAATAACCAAAATTGACTATTAGATAAATAAACATATAACATATAACGTATATATGAATAGATGAATAAAGAAACTGCTAACATTGGTGTTCGACGTATTGAATGCCACGCTAGAGCCGACATGCGCGCATACTGACAGGATTATAACTGAAACGCAACGAATTCTAGGACGGTGAGATATTAAAAAGGAGCGTCAATCGATATTTAATCAGGTTTGGTTGGTTCGACTGATGCCCTCGATCTCCGCCACGGCGCCACTTCGGTGCCTTGGTTTACTAAGCGAGGAGAGAGCATAGCACATATCTGCATAATGTCCAATACGCTGAAGCGGGTGACCCCCCTGTCGGCGAAAGCCAAGCAGGACCTAGACCATGCGGACAGTCCATCCGAAGATATTGAATCTAATGCACCCCCTGCCAAAAAAGTAAAAGAAAACCCGCCGGCATCGAACAACGGCAAAGGAGGAGGTGCCTCTGGTGCCCCTGGCCACCAAGAAATCGACCCTAACGAACTTGGCGATGTTCTAAACGCCGCAGGAGTGGATCTCCGAGAGGAAGAGAGTTTGCTGAACAGTGGCCTTAGCGAACAAGGCGGTTTGGCCGGTGCACGACTACTGCATGCCCCTAGGGAGCGAGATTACCAGAACATGCTGCTGGACTACGACCAATTGAAGCGAGTAATGACCCGTATCGCCGGCGAATCAGGCTTGAAGCTCGCGACTGACGACCTGTCCAGCCAGGGTGGGCTCAACCAGGACCCTCTTAGCCTGATATGCGCCTCCTGCGAGGAGTGGCTGTCAGTGATTCTGGAGGAAGCCGCAGCATATTCACGGCACCGCCGACTAGCACTGAACCCCACTTCGATGAACGAGCAAGGTGAGATTTCCAAAGCCCTGCGTGAGATCGTGCACCAAGATAAGGTAAAGGACAGCAAGCATGAAGCGGTAAAGGAGCGGCTGGGTCTGACGGAAGACCAGGCTGCCGTCGACGAGAAAGAATCAGAAGAGCGCACCCAACGAGCTGCCAATGATACCGCACGCATGATGACTGCCAATATTGGCAGGAAAAAGAAGTTTTCCTGGATGTCGGACAGCAGTGCTGGGGCTGGTGCCAGTGCATCGTCCAGGTCCGGCGCGGCCAGACGGCAGAATAATGACCCGAATAAGTTCAAGGAAATCAGAGAAGACAATGGAATTGTAATGAGAGATATTATACCTGCATTGGAACGGAAGCACATGGGTGTGAAACGGGCGTTGATCAAGGGATACTCTAGACTCAGGAACTGATCCACTAATCTTTATTTATCATACACTCCTTTTCTACAGAACAGGAAGTCTTATATACTTGTAACACTACATTATGTCGCTCCGAATCACTGCCTCACTCACTATGGGAGGGTAAGGAAGCAAGCCTAAAGTGTAATTAACTCGAGGTAGGTGTGTTCAGGGCTAGGCAGTTACCACACCAAAGTAAACAAACATACGACGCAATATGTTTGACTTGGAGGAAACCTACGCGGCATGGCTGGAAGATTCCGGCTCGTACTGGGCTGCTAACGAGCTGAGCAGCCAACTAATAGAACAGCTTGCTAATGAGCCAGCCGGTATCCTCGATGAGGAGGTGTGGTCTGAGGTACTATCCTCGAGTTGCCCGCCTCCACACTCCCCCGAGCCAGTTACCCGAGAAGCCCTTTCGCTGGTAACGTCTGGCCTGAAATACTGGAGCATCAAGGGCACTCAGCCCATTCCCGAAGGTGGGGAGGAAAATAGAGCATACACGGACAACTGCCGCGAGGCCCTCGAGAAGTATCTGTTTCTCACGCGTATACACCTCGCGCGGTTGGACACTGACATCAGCCAGATCCCAATTAAGTCTGGACGCGCTAATTTGGGCCACACCGGCCGCCAGATTTCTGAGCTGCTTTCCTCGGTCTCTCGCACCCTGCAGAGTGCGATTGCCACCTTATACCCTTCAACGGTGGTAGCAAAGCGGTCGTCGCTGGCTCTTTTGTACCTCGAGCCCACGTGTAAACTTCTCCAGCATGAGGTGACGATGCTCGATAAGGATGTGATCAAGGAGATAATCCGCGTCCTGGCACTGGGAGTGAAACTGCAGCACCAGCAGTCCATGGTCCGCACCCAATTGCTCCAGCTCCTCACATACTACGAGCATGCAGCTAATTTCGTGGTTAGTTTCCTGGATACCCTCAGCGGGGAGTTCGACCACATGTCACTCGCAGAGAGTGTTCTACGAGACCTCACCGCACAGGCGGCTGAGTGGAAAGACTCGCAAGTGAGCACCAATATTGCCCGAGCTAAGTGTGTGAACAACTTTGTTGTGGGAATTTCACAGTGCATGCCGTCGCTGGTCGCTAATAACCTGTCATCTATTGCTATGCTGCTCAACTCGCCGTTTGTCAAGTTGCGAATGGGAACCATTGAAGCGGCTCCTGTGATTGTACGCACGATCTTAACACCATCTAATACCCGAAATGTGACAGGTGACGTGACAGGCGGTCTCGATGAGGAAGGACAGCCGTCCTCTTCGTTCGGCCTTGGCTTGGGCAATGGAGAAGACGGCCCTTTGCGCTTTAAGCCTGCGTTCGAGCTGGTGGGGATGATTGAACCGCGAGTGAATGACGCCAACCACTTTGTGAGGTCCAAGGCGCTGCAGTCGCTATCAGAAATCTGTCACGAGCAGTCTATGATTAGTCGACGGAGCAGGTTTTCCGAAATCGCAGTCAGCAAAATGCGGGATCGGTCGCAGCTGGTAAGGCGCCAGGCTATGGTATTAATGAAGACGCTAATGGAAACGCACCCACAAATAATGCACGCCAGAAACCTGTCTCGCAAACTCTGGCAGAACAGTTACGACGAGATGAAAATGCAGCTCATGATCACAGAGCCGGGGACTATTCCTTACCAGCAGCTTGAGGCAGGTAAAGCCTTTGTCGACTTCACCTTAGAGTTTATTAAGTGCGTGGAAGAAGCGCTTGGTGTTGCCGAAACCCTGCTGAACTCCCGGTCCAAGTCGGATATTTTAGATGCAATCGACTTGCTAGTATATGCAGATGCATACAGCGTCGAAGAAAGTAGGTCCGGGATCCGCTCGATTGTGCATCTGGTCTGGGCGAAGGCTGATAACGATGAGAACAACCAAATTTCACATGCTGCTGTGGAGACATACCGGCAGCTATTTCTCACTGCCCCTCCAGATCTAGATAGTAGGAGGGCTGCTCAGGTTGTGGCGGAAAACCTGGTTTACCTGTCTCAGAATGCAACGCAGAGCACACTTACGTCGCTGGAGCGGCTGCTAGTTATGGCGGTAGAGGAGAACTTGATCGAAATAAACGTGGTGAGTCGACTATGGGGTCTCTACCAGACAGAGTTAGACATAGACCCTTCCAAACGGCGCGGTGCGGCAATTATACTGGGCATGATGTCTCTGGCAGATCGCAGCATTGCCTGTTCAGGTATAAGTTCCGTCGTGAACATCGGGCTGAAGAAGTACGGTGCTGACGACTATATTCTGGCTGCACATTCGTGCATTATTTTGAAGAGATCCATCTCTTCTGAGGGTCCGGTGCAACGGCTACCGGCCAACTATGAGTTTTTTGATGATATTGTGTCCTTTTTGTTGGAGCCTGCTGAGGAAAAGCGAGGCCTTGCCTGGATCGGCATGGCCAAAGAGGCATTAGCAGCTATTCTGGCTACTTGTGAATGTCCCTCGAAAGTATACACCAGGCTTGTGAGCCAATATATTAACCGGGTTTTCCGCGACGAAAAGGAGCAGTTTAGTAGCGAGCAGCGCATGCAGCTGTTTTCTCAGTTAATTTATATCGTGGGTGAAGTCGCGCTCAATTTGCTGGTTTATCTGGAGCGAAGTGAGCTGGAATTTAAGCGTCGTTCTCACGATGAGGCTTCATCCCGCCCCAATAGCTCGCGTCCCGCTGGTAATAATAATGATAATAACGGCAACGACGAGGAGGAGCTCATGGGAGGCAGTGCCTCACCAGAAGATGATTTCCAAGACATCCTACGGGACTTTCGAGAAAACGTCATCTTTTATAGTGATAAAGCGTTGTTAAAGCCATTTACAGGAATTGTGACGGAGCTCTGCAAATCCGAGCTCGCTCTGAACGGCGTTAACACCACCAGCAACTTTGGAACGGTCACCACCCAAGAGCTTCTTCCGAAAAGCTTTTTATCCAGCGAGGAAAACAGCCTTGATCTGGACGCTATAGACATGCCACTAACCGAGGCAATTCCTGAAGCATTGGACACCATTGTGGCTAACGTTGGTGACACCTCCGCTGCTGTAGACGAGGGTGTTTCTTGTAATAACCCGATGCTGGTAATCAGTGCTACGCAAACACTGTCTAAATTCATGTGTGTGAGCTCGCGGTTCTGTGAAGAAAACCTGCCACTGCTGGTCTCGCTGATGTCCAAGCATGCTAACAATGTAGTGCGATCTAACTTCGTGGTTTCACTAGGAGATGTTGCTATCTGCTTCAACCAGCTTATTGATGACCACACCGAATATCTCTACGACCGTCTGAATGACTCCGAGGAAGTCGTCCAACGTACCTGTATTGTTGCCCTGACGTTCCTCATTCTGGCGGGCCAGATCAAGGTGAAAGGAAAGCTTGGTGAGATGGCCAAGACGATTGTGCACCCGAACAAAAACATCAGTTCACTGGCACGCATGTTCTTTAATGAGCTGTCTGGCAAGGAAAATGCTATCTATAACAGTTTCCTGGATATTTTGTCTACTCTCATCCATGACACCACTCTTCCCGATGCAAAGATGAACATTGTAGTGAAGTTTTTGGCCAAGCTGCTGGACAAGGAGAAGCAAATGAAGAAGCTCTCTGATAAGTTAATCATGCGAATGATGAAATGTGATTCGGTAAGAGAGTGGAACGCCTGTGTGCAAGCCATCAACGGTATGTCGCGTAAAGTCGATGACAATGTCAAGGAAATAATCGCGATGGGGTTCACTGGATTGCGACAACCTGGCGAAAGCGAAGGCGATGAAAGCAATAGCGAAGAAGAGATAGGAATGGACGTAGAGCCATGATGTCGAGACAAGGTTGAGTTCATGGCGCCAAGATCAGACATAGGCCTGAGAGCGACCCAAATATATACTGGCAACGCTGTGTACATAATATCACACTCCTATATGTGCTAAACTGCAAGTGGAAACCTATTAATTCAAACTTGGGTACAGTCATACTTGCGGTTAGCAACTGGTCCGGTTGAATGTACAGACAGCATCGCGTCACATCATACAGTGTTATTCCATACTTGGACCCCCAAGCAATCTATATTTTATTAATATAAACTAACTTATTACACTTTGGACTCAGTCAAGCTGTTTAGTGGCACAACAACACATAATTATATTGCTGCTATCGGTTTCATGCATCGCTAAAGTATGCTAACACCACCACTAAGACGTTAAATCCAGTATATAAAACTCATCGAGGTAATAGAAGTATAAGCCGGTTATATCTACATATACTGGCAATTTCATCACTGTGTGTACTCCATTATTGTTGAAATACGAAATGGGCCACGGAGCATAAGGATTCCGGGAAGCCTGAGTTGAAAAGACGCAACTCAGATGAAGACGACAGCCGTATCAAGCTCACTAGCACTGAGCGAAGGAGTTTCTGGAAGCGTAAGGCGGGACGTAAAGTATCCTAAATTATATGAGAATATTTCTTCCATTTGCATTAGCTTCAATCCAACATTCCAGGCGATCTGGTCAAATAGTTTACCCTTCTCGGTGATAATATCCTACCACCAACATGCATATAAAACTCAATATATCAATTAACACTATACTAATAGTACATCTAGCTCACTGCCGGCTTGGGGCCTTCGCTGCGAAGCTGCTTTGGTGAGCGCTTCTTGCTGCCCCGCGTAGTGGCCTCAGCCTTGGCACGGGAGTCTAGAATACTGCCAACACCGAACTTTTCTAATCGCTTCAGACGAGCCTCGAGTTCGGCGAAATCTCCACCGAACCGCTTGGCGCGTTTTATTCTGATTTTAATATCCTCGGAAATAGACTGGAATAACTCTTCCTCAGTAGGTTTCGGCTCTTCAGCAGGCTCCGCATGCTCCGCGGCGGGCTCAGCAACCTCCTTTTTCTCTGCAGACTCCTTTTCCGGCTCCGTTGGCTGCGCTGATTCGGCTGCTGGCTCGGCCGTCGTTGTCGTGGGTTCAGCTGCCGCGTCCTCAGTATTAGCGGGCTCCTCGGGCTTGGCTGATTCGGTGGTGGCCTCGGGAGCTTCAGGGGCCTCAGCAGAACCCTCCTTCTTGTCAGCCTCGCCGGTGGAGCTGTCGTGATCGACCAATCGGCTGATCAGCTCGGACTTGGTTCCACTATGGGAGAGGCCTCGCTCCTGAAGGATGCTCTTCAGCTCACTCACTTTGAGCTGGGTGTAGTTTTGAGACATTTAATCCACAATTATCGGGCACGCGTGCTGGTCAAATGCTGCTGATACCGGCCGGTTGTTTCCAGTGATAACACCTCGCCCTACTCGATACGGGTGCTGCTATATATAAGTGAGAGGCCGGGGCAACCCCGCCAGGCTCCACAACCCAGGGTGGATGCTGCTTACTGTGCCGCCAAGCAGGAGTGACGCCAGGGCGATGGGGCAACTCGGCTAGGGCGCGCACGCTACCCTGTTTCACCACAAGGCATATCTGTTGGATTGACCAAAGTGCTGGCTCCAGCTCCCCCAATGTCGGCGTTGCAAGTGATTGACGAGAATAAGCAATTCAGTCACGACGTTAATGCATACTTCGAGAAGAACAGCATCGCCCACTGCGGCCTAGACTACAACATCATCGCCGTGTTCGGCTCCCAGAGCACGGGCAAGTCGACGCTGCTCAACGCGCTGTTCGGCACGGAGTTCGGGGTCATGGACGCCTCGGTGACGCGCGAGCAGACCACCAAGGGCATCTGGCTGGGTATTGAAAACAAAAAGGGGTCGACGGCCACCGTCGTGCTGGACGTCGAGGGCACCGACGGCCGTGAGCGCGGCGAGGACCAGGACTTCGAGCGCAAGGCGGCGCTGTTCGCCCTCGCCAGCAGCGAGATCCTGATCATCAACATGTGGGAGCAGCAGGTCGGTCTGTACGTGGGTGCCAACATGGCGCTGCTGCGCACCGTGTTCGAGGTCAACCTGTCGCTGTTCCAGACGGGCCACGGCAAGCAGCAGCGGTCGCGCATCCTGTTTGTTATCCGCGACCACATCGGCGTCACCCCGCTCGCCAACCTGGCCAAGACGCTGCGCGAGGACCTCGAGCTGCAGTGGCAGTCGCTGTCCAAGCCGGAGGGCCTCGAGCACACCCGCATAGACGACTTCTTCGACCTGGACTTCGCCGCGCTGCCGCACAAGGTGCTGCAGGCCGAGCGGTTCCACCAGGCGGTGGCTGATCTGCGCGTGCAGCTCTCCAAGTCCATCAAGCCCGAGTACCACCGCAACGTCCCCATCGACGGCTGGCCGGTGTACGCCGAGAAGGTGTGGGAGCAGATCGAGATGAACAAAGACCTCGATCTGCCCACGCACCAGATCCTGGTCTCGCGGTTCCGGTGCGAGGAGATCGCCGACGAGGCGTTCCGCGCGTTCGAGGCGTCGGTCACCGGCCTCAACCTGCCGTTCGGCGAGCCGGTCGTGATTCCCGACTTCGGCGAGAACCTCCGCGGCGCCCGGGCGGCTGGGCTGGCCTTGTACGACGAGACCGCGGGCCGGTACCACAAGGCCGTGTACAACGAGAAGCGCCTGGAGCTGCTGGGCAAAGTGGACGGCACGCTCACCGCATACTTCGGGTCGCAGCTTGCGGCGCTGAAGACCGAGGCGGTTGCGCTGTTCTGGTCGCAGCTGGAGCAGAAGCCCGCTGCGGGAGACAGTGAAACATACGGCGAGCGCATCGCGCGGGCCTCGGCTGCTGCCCACGCCCGGTTCGCGGAGGGTGCCGCTGATGCCGTCATCGACCCCTCGTTCTTCTCGTACCGCGCGCAGGAGGAGGAGCTGGCTGCAGAGCTGAAGCGCGAGGCCTCGCAGGCCCGGCAGGCGGAGCTTCGCAAGATGCTGAAGCGGATCTCGCGCACGGTTGCCAGCAGGCTGGACCACGTCAGCATGCACTTCGAGCAGTACCCCGAGCGGCTGGAGCACCCCTGGGACGCCGTGCTGGAGACGCTGAAGCTGGCGCTCCACAGCGTGGTGGAAGAGGCTCCCGAAGACCTGGGCCTCGGAGGCACGGTCGAGGAGACCACGCGGGCGCGCCTGAGCGTGGAGACGGAAGCGTGGAAGGCGCTGGCCAGCAAGATCGCCGCACTGACCACCCCGGACGCCGTGCTGCAGCGCATGCGCGACAAGTTCGAGAACACCTTCAAGTACACCGCAGAGGGCCTTCCCGTGGTGTGGTCCCCGGGCGACGACATCGATGCGGCCGGCGTCAAGGCGCGCCAGAGTGCGCAGGCGATTCTGCCGGTGTTTGCGTCCGCGAAGCTGTCGACCGGCTCCGTTCTGTCGACCCCGGGCGAGGTGGCCGCGCTGCTGCGCTCCGAGGACGAAGAAGTGCCGGATTTCATGGTCCTGCTGACGTCGCAGCAGCAGCGCGAGATCGAGCGGCGCTTCCAGCGCGTGGCCGACGCTGCGTTCATCGACGCCAAACGCTCGGTCATGCAGCAGTCCACGCACATCCCCGCGTACATCTTCGTGATCATCGCCATTCTGGGCTGGAACGAGTTCACCGCCGTGCTGCGCAACCCGCTGCTGCTGGTCGTGCTGCTGATGACCGGAGGCGGTGTCTACGTCATCTGGAGCCTGGGAATGGCCAACGCTGCCCTCAACGTGGCCGACTCGACCTTCCACAAGATCGTGCTGGAGGCCAAGCACTATCTGCGCGAGCTGCTCCTATCGGACCACGAGAAAGCGCCCCACGCGGTTCCCAACGCTAATTCCCCTCCCGCTCCGTCCTCCCCTCAGCGGTCCGCCTCGGCGTCCTCGCACGCTGGGCCCGCTGCACGCAAAACAAAAACAAGTGCAGACCCGTTAGACGCATCGGATTAGGCTGCTGCAGATACATACGTAGTAAATAAACTATGGCAGTTTTCCACCTTGCGGTGCGTCGCCGTTACGATCATTACGGATGGGGTAATTAAGTGGGGTCACATGCAACCCACCCATAATTAGTACGCAGGGGAACCGATCGAGCTGAACAGCAACCACGTCTGCCGGACCATGCACAACCGAGCCATCACAGCCTACGTTTCGGCGTGGATTCTGGCGGGAGTCGCCCTGCTTGCAGGGCTGCGTGCCGTGCAAACACCCTGGCTCGCCAACCAGGCCGGGGACACCATCAGTCTGTGGAGAAGCGACACGGGCCGCGGCACGGCGGAGTTTCCCTACCGCAGGGCCTGCCAGGCCCACCCCAGCTTCTGCGCGAGCTGGAAAACAGGCACCTTCCTGTTCACGCTGGTGCTTGTTCTGGAGCTGCTGACGCTGCTGGCGCTTCTGTTCAGCTTCGTGCTCCAGCACCGCAAAAAGACGGTCATCGTGGTCAAGTACCTGGTGGGCTTCTCGCTGGCTGCTCAATTGCTGGGCCTCTACCTGTGGCGCCTGGCTTACCTGGACATCGACCACATTCTGAAGAACGGCCACTGGGTCACCATCGGCGGCCACCGCAACATCATATACTCAATTCTGTGCCAGTCGGGGCTGTTTGCACTGATGCTGATATTCCGGCCGATTGTGCGTCGCCCGATCAGTGCAGACGAGGCCGAGGCCGACGAGGGCTCCGACTCCGACGCCTACTCGAGCTACGCGGACAGCGACGACGATAATATTTCCATTCCCGAAGACCTGCCGCCGGAGCAAGTCGACTTCTACGTTTTCAACAAGCGAGCCCGACGAAGACGGCTGGAGTCGCTGGTCGCTTGATTTCCGCGCCCTCCGGGGTGTTCATTGGGACTGCATCTAAATAGATATAAATAAGATATGGCGTGCCCTATGCAGACGCAACCCTGCTGCAACAACAAAAGTCCTACCACAACCATGGAGGATCTGTCGAGTCCAGCAGGTAATTCGCAGGCCCAGGGACCGCGAATCCAGCAAGTTGGCTCTCCGCAGACACCGGACCTGCGGCCGCAGTTTGCATCCCCACGCAGGCCGCTCTCGCCGATCAATTTGCCCGTCAGCACCAGCTCCTATGGAACTCCCGCTTCCGGGAGGTCTCCACGCACACCGCGGACACCGCAAACCACCGATCAGCTCAGGCCACGCCGCAGCTTCTACCTGGAGAACTCAATTCCGACGTACGACGAAATGAAATCGGGAATACAGCCCGTCGAACCGGATCTGCCGCATCCCCAGGAGGACGTGCACACACACGTCAACGACGAGCTGATTTTCGACGACGGAGACGAGCGATTGCCTCCACCAGTACCTTCTCCTACCTACCATGCCAACACCGAGCCTGACGCTCTGGCCGTTTCTTCTCCAGAGCTAAATGGAGCCGATGTGGATGGATACATAGACACCTTCGAGGAGACCGGCTCCCCCCCTACGAGTTTCCACGCCGAGCAATCGATGGCCAAGCCGCGGTACCTCCTCTACAGTCCTGATTCGGTGGATTCCAATGCGTTATCGCCCTCTGAATTCTCCCTACAGCATGATCACTCGACCTACTACCCTGCGCCTGTGCCGCTACAGCTTATGCGGCCCCCCAAGCTGCGCGCAAACAAAACAAGCAAGCATAAACACCGAGCATTATCATTCAACGGGTTCCCGGAGCCTCCAGAGTGGGGACCTGGGCTGCTAGAGCGAGAGGTCGAGTACTACAAGACGCCGGATCTCCCCCAGGACGGATTCCCCGGCCAGCCCCACCCTGAGGGTGACGGTGATTATGGATCGGGCGGTGACGACGGATCTGACGTTGAATCCGATAGAGCTACAATCATGAGCAGTGACCGCGACGACGACCTCGAGGAGCGTGGAGCATCTCTGCCGGCCGCAGGTACCAAAAGCAAAAAGAAATCGAAGAACTGGCTCACTGGCCTGTTTGGAAAACGCAAAAATAATGACCTAACGGTGGCTGTGGATGAGAACGGTGAGACCTACGACCCCCAGGAGGCAGAGACTCTGATGGCACAAATGGCTGTCATTGATGACGATATGGCCTTCACACGGCTGGATCCAGAGACTATCCAGAGGCATTCACAGATGTTTAATTCGGGTGGTATCCATGGCGGTGTAATGCCGCACAAAAAGGGATCCACTTCGTTGATCGAGGAGCTCGAAATCCGCAAGGCCGGCAGGAGAGTCCAATACCAGGTGTTTACACGGGAGGTTGCTGAAATCGAACGCCAGCGTGCAGAAGACCAGGCCATCCCTGGAAGACTGGTCCATCCGGTCGATCTGGCCGATAATGTGCAGCCCACGCTGATGCAGATGAAGCACATGGCGGACCTTGACTATAACACGCGCGTCAACTGGCACACCCGCATGATCAACCGTAGCTATATTAATGATCATGGTGATGAGACCCTAGCGCAGCGAAGAGCGCGCCTCAAAGCAGAGAAACAAGTGCAGGTACACTCAGGCGACCAGGAGACACTAGCCCAGAGAAGAGAACGATTGCGAAAACAGAAAGAAAGCGCGAACAGGCCGGTAGAAGTAGGTCAGACGTGATTTGTATTGCATGCTGTTAGAGTTACGGATCATATATATACTAACTGTTGGAGATCTATCACAAAGATTATTGGGGTATATCAGAGCCTGTGCTCCAGTTCTGCGGATGGGTCAAATGATGTGTGTGTTGATGTGTGTGTTGATGTGTGTGTATTTATGTGTGCGTATTGATGTGCGTATTGATTTGTAGTATTACCCCAAATACTGGTCATGAGCCTGGCAATGGCTTAGCATGATCCAGCATCCTCAAGGAAAGTAATGGTAAAATAAAGGTCACTGTAATACATCAGAGAATGGTATACCTTGTATCGCTATAGTGATGTCTGGTAATAGCATAGTAGAGTATTACCCCAAATATTGGACATGAACCTGGATGGCCCTTTGCGTGATCCAGCATTTCCAAGAAAAGCGCTGGTAAAAATAAAGGTCACTGTAAGTACATCCAGAATGGAATACCTTGTATCGCCAGCGTAATGCCTGGTAATAGCCTGGTAGCAGGCTTGTTTACATCTGCCTCACATGCGGCTTGGGCACGTGGATCAGGGTTGGAAACCAACCGCTCGAACGGGGTATGATGTAAGGGTACCGCAATATCAGTGGCTACACTACGAACAGCGCAGCAATTGCTAATTCAAGATGGTAAACGAGCCCAGAATCAAAGAGAGACTGCCCCCGCCTGAGCAGAAGAAGGTTTGGACCACGTTGGTCACTAACACCAAATACATTGAGGGTGTTCTTACACTTGATTTCTCGCTGCGGCGAGTGGGTAGTAAGTACCCCCTCGTGATTCTGTACACGGACTCGTTCGAGCCGGAAGGCCATGCCATTCTTGACAGTCGGGGCATTTACAAGCGTAATATCAAGTATCTGCTTCCCACGGCCCACAAAGACTACACTGCCGATCCTCGCTTCTACGATTGCTGGAGCAAGCTGCAGCCCTTTGGTCTCACGGAGTTCGAGCGCGTGGGTCAGCTCGATAGCGATATGGTGGTTGTTCAGAACATGGATGAGCTAATGGATATTCCGCTCGACAATGAGACCAAGGTGTTCGCTGCTAGCCATGCCTGTGTGTGTAACCCGTTCAACAAGCCTTCCTACCCCAAGGACTGGATTCCCGAGAACTGTGCATACACGCATTACCACAAGTTTGAGTATAAGCATGAGTGGGAGGGGCCTCCCTGTGATACTGGCTTGAGTATGTGCAATGGTGGATTGCAGATCGTGCAGCCTGATGTAAAGAACTTCAACAAAATTTTGGCTGCTCTAGACTCCGAGGCTACCAGCAGCTATGAGTTTTCGGACCAGTCGCTACTGTCTGATGTATTCAAAAACAAGTGGCAGCCGTTGTCGTACAAGTACAACGCCTTGAAGACCCTGAAGCTGATCCACAAGCCAGTGTGGAAAGACGAAGAAGTCAAGAACATCCACTACATTATCACGCCGAAACCGTGGGATGACTGCTCTAACTTTGACGATACCACCGGCACGTTCCAGGCTTGGTGGAAGATCAATGAGGAGAGACTTAAGGAGGAAGCAGCAACCCCCGGGGAGAAAGTCTAAAGAATACGGAAGCTTACTTCTCGAACTTAGGTTTCCTTAATATTCCCAATGGTCTCAAGTTGGGTGACCATCTCAAGGAGTGAACACAGTAACGGTGGTTGGTTCGTGTACGCTGAAGCTACCTAAAACAAGCATTGTGCGGATAACAGACTAAAGCGAATACCACCATAGCTACTACTTGCAAAACACTACCAGTAATGACGGTAGCTGACACTCTACTATGTGCTGTATTCTATGAGTACCGAGACTGTATATATTACCAACAAGTAAGTACGATTAGATGAAGTTTATGCAAATATACATATCCCACTTGGGAGCTTATAGAATGAGTACGATGGAACTATGTAAAACTATGAATTCACCTGCTAGTTGCATACCTGGTCATGTACTTATTGGTGTCAGTAAGTTGAGCTGGTTCGTTCTCATCAATTCGAAACAATTTGATGCATGAAGAAGCGTAGCCCTTCACTGATGGTGACCAGTAGGTTTCCTATTCCAATGACGAGCATGCGACCATCAAAGCTGGCACACAGTTCCTGTTCTAGCGGCTGCTCTGTCGTCAAACAGGCACCGGACATCAATTTTGAAAGGCTCATTACTTCTGGTACTCTAGCTTTCACGTGCAAAGGAGCATAAAACAGGATGTATAAATTAATCACAAAAAATAAAATAAAATAAATTGCACAAGTTAGAGTAGGTGCCTTAGACGTGACTAAAATGAGAAATTGTCATATTCCAATAGTATAGATAGCAATTTTCCTATATCTATTTTGTTATTTACCAGTTATTATTCTAAGACGCTTGTACATGTTACGCACTTTCCCGTCGTGTACTAAACATTCTTATCATGCATTCATTCAGCACATTGAATCTACATTATTTTGCAGTTTCAAGAGGTTATATAATTTCTAACTCGCTATCACTAGATTCGGTTTGGGTTGGAGCAGGCTTTCTGGGTGTCACAGAGGGCTTTGCAATTGGACTGAACCCCAGTTTGCGCAGTTCCTTTTGCTGTATTGATGGTTTGGTCACACGATCAGTCGATCGTTGTGGAATACTCGATCTATTAAGTTGCGCTCGGAGTGCAGAGTCTTCAGTTGCACGCTGTAGCTTCCACTTATCGCGCTGTTTGCGTTTTTCCACCTCTGCCTGTGAGTCTTCGAATTTCCCTGACCGTTTCCGTTGTGAACTCTCTGATGCAAACACTCGGCCGACTGGAGCATCCGGGAACCCTCCGAAAGGCTCGTGCCCAGTTTTGAATTTGGGTGCCTGGTTGTCTACTTGCAATCCTTGCTTCCACTTGACCTCTCCACCCATAAAAACAGACATTCTCGATCCGCTGTATTTGCCTATTTGCTTGGGGTCCCACAATTTAGCATTCTGGGCGCTCAGCTCGGGCCTTTTGGTCTTCATGGCCTTCTGCTCTACATGATATTCACAGTAATGGGTTTTTCGCACATCCACCCAATTTTTACACCGCTTGCTGCTTTTGCTTGTGGACGTCATGGCTTCGCATTGCCCCAGATCACTGGCCTGTCCTATTTCCAGTATGCAATTTAGTTTGTTTACGCTAAGGTTCAGCGTACGTGTATTTTCCGTTTTAGATATCCAAAACTGAGGATTGAAGACACCAATTAATGTTCCTGGCTGGACCTTCCAGTATTTCTCATGGGCTTTACCGTGCAGAGCCAGCGTGATGTCGTATTTAAGATCGCTTAGCACCATAGTAACGTATTTATTACCCTGGGCGCTTGTTCTAGTTTCGGATCGCGTAGCAACAATGCCAAATACAGTGAAATTGGCCTCTGCGTCTAGTGGCCGCTTGAAATCTGGGGGATATACTTGCTTGTACAACTTGGTAATCGTGAGGCTATCTGTATGGGGAGGAATTGCTTTAGCGAGCTCATCGCGTGACATATACCGGTTTACCAGTCGTATATTTGGGAAATGTGGGTCGGAATCGTCTACTATCTCACCATCGAAGCTTGTGGGGACGTGAGTCGCGGCGGAAACCGACTTAGGTATGTCAAACTGAGATTCTTTTAGTTCCCGCTTGGTTCTCGCTGAACTGACGTGATTCTGTGCATTCTTTAGTGACTTCACAAAATTAGATGTATTCATGTAAACGCGTTAATACGGTTACTCCGTATTGATTAAATATAAATTCTATACAATGCCAGTGCTATTAATTTAGTTCCTTACCCAGTTCTTGGTAACACCGCTGCACCTACACCCACATCGAATATACCAAACATACCACACAGACCAAACTTCGCGCTATGTCGATCGAGTCAGATGTTGTCAATGAACCCAGCAGGCCTAGTGCACCCCTTATGTCCTCTCCTCCGCCAGTTCAGGGACAAATGTCTGTAGATTCAGGTGATCAGCCTTCCCAAAGTAAAGTGGTGAAGTCATTATACGGTATGTGGGACGTCGATACCCAGGATGTTGCTGAAAGGATATTGGTGGCACTCAACCCGTTCACCAACAAGCCATTTTTGACTAATGGCATAGTGGAGTCGCATGACCCTCAGCGTCCCGGGTCAATACTGAACGGGAAACAGCCTGATATGTGGGGACCTGTGTGGATTTATTTTACACTGGTATTCTCGGTCTTCTTTTCCTCGACAATGGCTGGCCTTTTTAATAGCATTGGTGGTGAATATGACGTTGGTATGCTTACGGGCAATGCATTCACACTCTTCGCCTTCACATTCGTCGTGCCTGTGCTGGCATGGTTTTCCATTCAATATCTGGATTTAGTGCCTACTCTTACTCTCCTTCAAACTATATGTCTCTATGGCTACTCGGCTATTGTGTGGATTCCGGCAGTAGTGGTAGCTGGTTCTCCATTAGGTGCGGATGCAATAGTAGGCCGACTTGCAGCTATCCTGGTGCGTGTTTTTTTGGTTGCTATAGCATTCCTGGTGAGCGCAAAGTTCGTTTACATGAATTTGCACAAAGTCATGGTTGCACAGGCGTCCACTAATGTTACAGTAGACACAAAGCGGGGTATTGTGCTTGCAGTGGGTTTGGTGTTGCATGCTGCATTAGGATTTACTGTCTACTTCCTGATTTACCAGGCTTCAAAGGACCTGAAAGAGATCGACGTTTCTCATCCTTAAATGGCTAACGTGTGAATGTGTGGATTTTCTTTAGATTTCCGTTTGAGCACTTCGTAACCTTGGATTTTATAGGTATCTGAGAAGCTTATTTACTCTGCAGTCTCTAACTTGTCCCTGGATCTCAGGCTCTAGGATATTAATGGATCTGGATTTTAAACAGCAAAGCTCTCACACTCATATTATCATACTTTGATATAAAGTATGTTGTTGCGTTACTAGCTGTGTGGGGTTTCTGTGTGAGGCTCCTATGTGAGGTTCTGTGTGAGGTTTCTGTATGAGGTATAACTTCCTATTTAGGTGTAACCGTACCCTACCTATTGTATACAACTACCGCCGACTAAATGAAAGATATCAAAAGTAAAAGCGTTAGCAGTACTGAAACGAGTTCCGAGGTTTGTTTCGACAAAATCACTAGAGTCGTTAACATTGTTATTATTGCTAGTTTAGTGGGAACGGTATGCTACGTCTTTGACTTTATCTCTATTTTACGCATTAAGGTATCGATGGTGCTCATTCTTCTTTCATTGATGGAAGCAGTTATGGCTCTGCCCATTACCGTGTTAGCCGGCTCGAAAAATCTACCTTTGTACCGTTTCATAGCGACCTTTGATACTATTATCGGGGTGCTTCTTGTGATTGTGGCCATCTCGTTTTCTTCGTCTGTTAGTTTCGTTCGAAGTTTGTGGATCATTGGAGCGGTTTCTAATGGCGTATATTACAGCACTTTGGCCACTGTGGCTCTGTCATGGGTAGGCTTCTTCTTTCATGTATTCATACTGCTCAAATGGTTGCATGCTTATGGGAAAATTATTAGCAGCATCACAACAGCGTACAATCATGAAGATAATGTATAGTCTAGACATCTGGATATAATATAATGTAGATAGTCAACAGGAGATATGTTAGTTAGTGTGGGATAGTCGTAAAATAGTATACATTGATGTGGACAGCAGGTGTTAAATCAAGAGACCAGTAAGTCTTTTAGATGATGTATTTATGCAGGAGATCTTCTATGTAGAGTGCAGCTAGCGAAGTTATTTATCAATACCACGCATGTGTCAAGTTGATACGATCATATTATATAAATTGTTTGCACCGCTTAAGACAGCAGAAAAAGATTTTTTATAGGTTGTACCATTTATACAGGTACTCATTAAGGCTTTTGGTATGTATCGTGACATATATATATCTACAGCATACTAAGGTTGTACGAATATTCCACGATACGCCCAGACTATTATTATCTACTCCTTCACCACAACCAGTTCATACACGATGGTTAGTGATACTGACGTTTCGACACTTTCCAGTTACAAAGCCGTACAAGTAAAAGAATGTGCGATTAATGCTAAAATCAACTGGGAGGAAAAGAACTTTTCTGGCTCGGTGAGCTACAAGCTCGTCTCTTCACAGCCAGAAATCACGCTCGATACTTCTTTCCTGATTGTTAAAACAGTATCTTGGAACGGAAAGTCACTTAACTTTAATGTCGGTGACCGCCAGTCATTCCTGGGTTCCCCACTCACTATTTCTGGTCTCCCCGTTGGTGATCAGGGCGATCTCAAGATCGAGTTCGCAACTACAGCTGAATGTACGGGATTGCAGTGGCTCGAACCTGAGCAAACGAGTGGTCAAAAAATCCCCTTCATGTACTCCCAGTGTGAGCCAATCCATGCGAGATCGATCTTCCCCTGCTTTGACACCCCGTCGGTCAAAGTTCCTTTCCACTTCAACATCGAGAGCCAGTACCCTGTGCTAGTTAGCGGTATCCCTATTTCGAAAACTGAGTCTGTCCAAAAAGTACCTATTCCTTCCTACTTGTTTGCTATTGCCTCAGGCAATCTAAAGAGTTTGCCTATTGGCCCTCGTTCGCAGGTGTGGGCTGAACCTGAAACTGTGGAGGCATGCCAATGGGAGTTTGAGGCTGATGTTGAAAAGCAGCTAAAGGCAGCGGAAGAGCTAGTCTTCCCTTACGAATGGGGTAAGTACGACGTGCTCTCGCTCCCTCCCTCATTCTGTTTCGGCGGAATGGAAAACCCAGTGCACACCTTCGCAACCCCTACATTAATTGCCGGTGATCGCACGCTCGTGAACGTAATTGCCCATGAACTGGCACACTCTTGGTCTGGTAACTTGGTTACCAACAGCTCTTGGAGCCATTTCTGGTTGAACGAAGGTTGGACTGTTTACCTAGAGCGCCGAATTCTGGGGAAGATCCACGGTGAAGCCTACCGCAACTTTGCTGCCATCGAGGGCTGGCATGATCTTGAAGAGGCAGTAGCTAAGCAACCTGCAGAATACACGAAGCTGGTGATTAACTTGGATGCCACTATGGACCCAGATGATGCTTTCTCGTCAGTGCCTTACGAGAAAGGATCTACGTTTTTGTGGTACTTGGAAACCCACTTAGGCCGTGAAGCCTGGGACAAGTTCATTCCGGTGTATTTCTCCAAGTACAAGTACAAGTCCTTGAACACAGAAGATTTCAAGCAGACTCTCTACGAAAACTTCGACAAGAAACTTTTGGATCAGGTTGATTGGGATCTCTGGTTGCACACGCCTGGTCTCCCGCCGAAGCCCGACTTCGATCAGCAATTGTCGGTACCATGCAGCACATTGGCCGAGAAATGGATGAATAGCGAGAACATCGATCAGCGCAAATGGAAAGAGTGGGCCTCTGAGAATGACGTGAAGGATTTGAATCCACTCCAGATTATCGTTCTGTTGAATATGCTTATTTCCAAGCTCAGCCAGCTCCACTCCCCCTCCCACGAGAAGCTGGCTGAGTGCGTTAGTGCCCTTGGTGAACTGTATCACCTTACGGTGTCGAAGAACGCAGAAGTCAAGTTCCGCTGGCTCCAGCTGGCCGTATCGGCCGAGGTTTCGGGTGCAAAGGAAACACTGGCTTCTTGGTTAGGTGAAGTAGGACGCATGAAGTTTGTGCGCCCCAGCTATGTGTTACTCAACAAGGTAGACCCACAGCTTGCACGGGCCACATTTGAGAAGCACAAGCAATTCTACCATGCTATTTGTCGTGCGATGGTTGAGAAGGACCTGTCTAAATAAGCTGGTGCTACATGCGTCACTGAAATTAGATAGTTGTTTTAGTTACATACAGCCGTTACTTTTTTATCTCTGATATCCGTTGTTGTAGTCCCGGGGACCCTGATACTTTCGAGGCATGACAGTGAGGTGCTTGCCCTCAGAGCCTAAGATCTCCACATGTTGGCGACTGATAGCATCGCTCAGTTGGCTGGGGTGCTGGTAAGTGATATAGCCGCGCGAGCGAGCAATCTCCAAGTTGAGACTGGTGTAGGGAATACCCATGTTCCGCAAGGTCTGCTCGACTTGTTCCTGGGTCACAGCATTCGAGCTCAATTTAATGAACCCATTTGTATGCTGCTGGTGCTGCATGGATAACTGGGGGGTTACCGGGGGGTGGAAAAACGGGTAATGCTGGATAGGAGGATACTGGATCGGCATTCCCATGTTAGACTGGATTGCAGGAATGCCCATAGGTGCATAAGCCTGAGGGGTTGGTTGGAAAGCTGCAGCATTCATGCTACTGGTAAAAGTGTTCTTCGGTTGGAAAGAAAAGGCCTTTGCAACAGAGTCCGCCGAGAACTTTGTCTTAGTCTTTTTCACTCGCTCGCCCTCCTTTGCACCTGTATTTTCAGAAGAGCCAGAGGTCTGCGAAGACGCCGTGGAAGTCGAACCAGAGCCAGTAGACTCGGAAATCTTGGCATCGCTGGATACCGGAGATTGGGTTCCTTGAGTTGAAGGCGCAGTCTTGCCACTAGGTTTGATCGATCCGGCTGGCCCACTACCTGACCCGCCGCTCGATTTAATAGAACCACCTGATCCGCTAGTTGCAGGTCCGTTGCTCTTAGTAGAAGCAACACTACCGGATGATCCACTGGTGCTCACTCCTGGAGAAACCGATCCAGAGGCTGACCCTACAGCTGATCCATTAGAGGTTGATCCGGTTTGTCCTGCAGAGGTCGATCCGGCAGAGGTCGATCCAGCAGAAGTCGACCCTGCTGTAGATCCAGTAGATCCTGTGGATCCTGTAGATCCTGCTGTAGACCCTGCTGTGGATCCTGCTGTGGATCCTGCAGAAGTTGATCCAGTAGAAGCAGGTGCGTTAGCAGTGGATCCACTGGGTCCAGGTCCACTGGGCCCACTGGGTGCAGTTCCACCGGATGAAGGGCCACCAGTTGAAGGTCCACTAGGCGAAGGTCCCCTAGGTACATTAGCTGGTGCAGAATCCGCCTTGTTCTGCTTGGAAGGCAAGCTCTGAACATAAATGTCGTTTTCCTCCTTTAGAAACGTAAGAACATCCGAAAGGATTTTGGCACCCTCCTTTTTCTGGCTATGTAACACAAAAGTGTGTGTAAAAGTCCTTACAAGAGACTGGGGGTTCTTGATTTCGCCTACCACCACAGCCACAATGGTGGAAGCCGACGATGGGATGGCCCTTAAGCTGGTAATCGCAACGACACAACCGGTCAGATTAAGAGGATCACTTTCAAGGTATTTCTGAATAGCAGCCTCCCCTCTTACGAATGGTACTTGCTGGCCCTCCTCAGCGTGCGAGATTACTCCTTCCGCATGATACAGGTCAATTAGCAGCGGCAGAGAATCGTGCAGCCTGGTGTAATAGTGTTTTACCAGCTCAAAAGACACTTTATTCCAGTACATGGTATGTAGTAATGTGAACAATTCGCGTCCAGGAATTGGACGGTCGATATCTTTAGCGTTCGTGAAGTATAATTGTTCAATTGTCCACCACCACTACATACGGCTACGGGCGCATCGTGCTGCGTTGACTAAACTCTGTTTGCATCCGACGGTAATTGCACGTATGGACCGCATTACTCACGTATTATGGTTTTATTTTTATATACAACTTATTTTTGGTATATTTGTTTTATTTACACCGAAGTGGCCTTACTTTAAGACTCACAATCTAGCAATGGTAAAAACTGTTTCACTTTTACCCCTACAAATTCTGCTGTTGCCCCTACCTCGAAGGGGCCTTCCCCGACCAGATAGGCTTAAATAAGCGTAAGCAGCACGAGCATAAACAGCGATGTTGTAGCATGTAGGTTCAGACCGAAACTGGCATAATCTCAGCCGATGGAAGCGGTCAACCGCGTTGGAGCTGCATTTAAATGATTATGTACCTTTACATTTGGCATGGTGTGTATTTCTTTCTTGAATGCTAGACCCCATTCCTCCCCTGATGTGCTAAATATCTAGCGGTTCACTGATATACTAGTATTGATCTACTATTTTCGTCTATATAAATATATTATATATAAGGTTAATTCATACCAGGAAGAGGATCATCTGTGAGATCGGCCTGCAGTTGTAAGTTGTTTTCCGTTACTATAATAATTATCGATTTGAAAGGCGCACCTTCTGGTATTATTCTATATTCTCAATACAGAAATAGGCACAGTATAGTGGCAGTCCCCATGTATATCACATGAGTGAGATATCTCACTTTAAGAATATCCATTTTATTAAATACGGTAGTATGGGTTTGGCTAGGAATGGTATAACAATCCGAATGGGCTTTTTTAAGGAAATTTTTGTCGCCAAATATGCTCCACCGAAAATAATCTGCCCATAGGTGAAATGTGCGGGTGGTTTAACCTATTACAGTATATGTACAGCTTGCATGATGCATGTACCCTTACCGTATGATTCATCACTGCCTTTTCGGTATAACGTATGTGCCGTATGGCAATAAAAAAGCAATACCACTGAAGTATTTTACGATCACGTATCCTAGGAGTGAAATACGCCATGCTGCACCCTCTTTTTTCATAGAGGTGTATCAGAAATTACTCGAATATCTACCTCGCTTACAAGAATATCGACATATCCCATGGTCAAAAAATATGCATTTTTCATATACGTCAGTACTCGTGTTGCGGCAACTGTCCCATCAATGCATATCGGTTATCGTCATAGTCATGTATCAGACCGTGTGTGTCAGCCCGTATCATCCTATCGGTCGATTCGTGTGGATATCCGCATATAAGTCTGCTATACATGCCGTGTATATCTCTATATATCTATGTATTATCTACTTGTGATATAGAGACATATTAGGTGCGTATAGGTCATACCGTAAGATCAATCGTTATCGCTCCTAATACATCCCTACCCACTAGACAGACTTACAAATAGCACTCCCATAATTTACTGAATAGCCAAAGCAGAAGAAAAAAAATAGTCTGCCGGGTAAAATTGAGGCAACCGCTTGCAAATACGCGGCGACACTTCCGACAGGTCGCTTACATTTCCAGAGCGACGTCGGCTACGCACCGTGAATTATATATCATCTGAAGCAACCCTTCTGCCCTTTACCCCATCCCGTTCCACTCGTTATCAAAACCAAGCCCGTATCACGGTGCCTAGGCTCTCGATATATCATACCCATCTGCTCGAACAACCCCAACTAAAGTTGCACGCGGGGTGTATATTGAATAAATTCAAAGCCAGGAAGACACCCCAATTGGTCGCACCAAAGAACACACCGCAGCTACTTGCATACTCAAGGCCACATGGAGGGAATCAAGCTGACCAAAGCCTCAGCCGTCCTGAAACGCCTCGGTCACCAGCTGGAGGGCACGCTCCATCTGATGCGGCACCACATTGTTTTCAAAGGAGACCAGCGCGAGATATGGATCTGCTACCCGATAATATCTGAGATCAACCGATACTGTAACGAGGTTCGCATTGTGTGTAAGGATTTCATGTTCCTGGCACTCGAGTTCAGTGACGAGGCAGAGTGCCGTCTGGCGTTCGATACCGTGGAAGAGCTTCGCTACGTCAGCAGTATCGAGAACCTGTATGCATTCATCTACACCCCGGCCTCGCTGGAAAAGAACTACAACGGCTGGGCCCTGTACGACGCGCAGGCCGAGTATACCCGGATGGGAGCATTGGGCGGCAAGAGGAAATGGCGGCTCTCTACAGCCAACGCTTCCCACAAGCTCTGCGCCACCTATCCACGGCACCTGGTTGTGCCGTCCGTCATCAGCGACAACGTGCTCACGTACGCGGCCAAGTACCGGTCCAAGGGACGGCTGCCCGTGCTCAGCTACTACCTGACACTCAATGACTGTACGATTTCGCGGTGCAGCCAGCCACTGGTCGGCATCAAGCAGTCGCGCAGCATGCAGGACGAGGCGATTGTCAGTGCCATCTGGAGCACCACCGAGAGCCCCAGCGGCATGCGCGGGGCCCAAACGGACCACCTCGTGGTGGATCTGCGGCCCAGCACCAACGCGATTGCCCAGGTAGCGCTGGGAGGAGGCACGGAAAACATGGATCGATACAAGCCCGCCAGAAAGGTGTACATGGGCGTAGACAACCTGCACGTCATGCGCGATTCGCTGCTGCGGGTGGTCGACTCGCTGCGGCACTCCGATGTGGGAGACGAGCCGCCCAACCCCAACAACCTGGAAAGGAGCGGGTGGCTCCGGCACATCGGGATCCTGATCAACACGAGCAAAATGGTGGTGCAGCAGGTGTACTACAAGTGCTCGCACGTGGTGGTGCACTGCAGCGACGGCTGGGACCGTACACCGCAGATCACCAGCCTGGCCATGCTGTGCCTGGACCCCTACTACCGCACGCTCGAGGGGTTCATGGTGCTGGTGGAGAAGGAGTGGGTGTCGTTCGGGCACCAGTTCGCGCTCAGGGCCAACATAGTCGATCCGAAACGGGCCAGCTCGGGGGGCGTGGAGGCCGAGCCCGAGGAGATCGACATTTTCAAGAACGTCACGCAGTTCCTGAGCGAGACGACCAAGGGGCGCCAGGACGGCCCCATCTTCCAGCAGTTTCTGGACTGTGTGTACCAGCTGGTGCACCTGTTTCCCGACATGTTTGAGTTCAACGAGCGGTTCCTCAAGCGCCTGCTGTACCACTCATATGCATGCCAGTACGGTACATTCCTGTTCAACACCGAGCGGGACCTTCTGGCCCAGGAAGCCCCAACCAGAACCCGCAGCGTGTGGGACTACTTCCTGGCCCGGCGCTCGCAGTTCGTGAACCCGCAGTACCGCAGACCCAAGGAGGACGAGGTGCTGATTGTTCCGGCCGAGTGGAAGCCCCGGTGGTGGGCCGGCTCGTTTGGCCGCGTGGACTCGGACATGAACGATCCCGATGCCTGGCGCCGGCGCCCCGTCAGAAAACCCGATGTGGCCAGAGCCAAGAACTCGCCCTCCCAGTACGTCTCCCAGTCGAGCGCAAAATCCAGCAGTGATGACACCCGATCGGCCGAAACGAAGAACACCGGGGAGCTCATTGCCGATCCATCGCCGCCCATTCATAGGTTGGCTGTGTCCTAGCATCGCATAAACAATGCCGTCATGAAATATATAGCCATATGTCTGTGTATGTACAGATATGCACCCCTATGGATATGTATTAGCGTGTTATTTATTTGCCATTGTCTGATCCTCGGCTACTGACGCTTGCGGGACTTGTCCTTGCCCGACGCAACAGCAGAAGCCTGGGCCTCGGCCGGATCGGCCGGAGCGGGCTGATCGGCCTGGGTCTCGGGGTTCTGGATGGCAGAAGCAGCCTGCTGGGCAGCGAGGATGGCATCGGCGTCACCAGCCCACCACTGGCCGTACTGCAGAGCAAGAATACCCACGACAGCAAGGACCATGAGGACCTGGCTGGCACTGACCATTTTAACGCCGGTTTCCGCATCAATGTCGGCCCAGTCTCCGGTCGTCAACGAGTACGAGGCAGGCAGCAGGTTGGTGACGTAGAACACCACGCAGAAGAAGAACAGCAGCAACGATCCACCGTCAAACAGCGTGTTACTTTCAGTGGGCTTGTAGAGCTTGACGACTGCAGAAAGACCGCCGATCAGGAACACAGCGTGCAGAACGTGATGCAGGAAAACAGGCTGGCTGGCCTTGTTTTCGTAGTGTTGGATCGCTTTCTGCAGCATCTCCGGTGGCGTGGGAGAAACCCAGATCATATAATAGTCATACGTCCAATTGGAGTACACTGCGCCTAGCACGAAGCCGGCGCAGACGAGCATCGCACCAGTAGCCAGAGCTTTAAATGTCATTTTTCAGTGTCTGTTGGTTGACAATTTCGAGGGCAAGAAAGGCGGATAAGTGCGTGTTAGTCAGCCGGGGTGCGTCATGTATCGATCCCTAGTCTCAGTGCCCCACATTAACATGGTTGCCGTTGTAACTCATTGAGGAGTGCAGCTTAGGAGCAATATGACACAGGACTGTAGTGGTGAGAACTGATATATCTAATTATGCAAATGTACCGCTCAGTTTGCTTCTACCATGGTATGGTGTATACCTCAGCCAGTGTCGGCTGCAGCTAGGGATGTAGGTGGTTACTAGACAATGTTTTATTTAATTACCATAGTACACATATATGACCGCAACGAAGTTATTACCTAGTGGTGTCATATAAGCCGTGACTCCTGGCACATCTATACTGCCTAGCTATTCTCTAGTGGTGTCAGATAAGTGACTCCTGGCGTATCTATACTGCCTAGCTATGTCTCAGTGAATATGGATAGTAGCTACAGTTATACCTGCTCTCCGAAGATCGGCTGTCTATTCAATAAGTACTGAGAAATCACTGTTTGATAGATGTTAGTGTTACTGTGTGATGATTTTTGTGGAGTGTTGCAATTGCTGAAACTATTTCTCTGAAATGAATAATAGCACTTTCTCGATCGTTAAGTAATTTTGCAGCGTGTATACAATCCAGTGAAATAATGGATTAGCAATTACAACTTAGATTATGGCATTTCAGTTTCTGCTCACAAAATAGTTGCACATACGTTAAGTTATAGAAATGTGCTAGTAGAGCCCTCATGGCTTGCCAATATAATTGTTATTATGGTGCCAATGCTGTTACATGAACTTATGGTACTTGGGAAGGCCTGTATCGTAATCCTTTGAGTCTGGCATGGCCGATAGAGGCTGATATTTGAGTCCTATGATCCTATTATAGTACCAGATGCTCAGTGATTGAACGTCATCTAGTTTTGTACCCCTGGTCAGCTCTCTCAAACTCACTTGAAATGCGGTTATAGTGCGACAACCACCGCTGTTAAGTGAGTTCGAAGCACCATATAGGTCACTCTTAGCTCTGTTGGTACAACATGAGGTACCATACTAGAGACAGAACTATTAACTCTATCGGAACTATACCAGTGCCAGTACTGTTATCTATCGTCAGCACCGCTGCTACCTTGTACCGGGCACAACCGGAATTCTCCGGCCACTCGCATCCAACTACCTGTCTGTATGGGTCATTACGCTCACAAGTATGAGAATACATGAAGATATATAGAGAAATATGGTCGTGATAATTTCCTGGACGGCCTCCGTTCTCAGCTCACCCGAGGCCTCAATATTACCTGCTACTGTCCTCTGTAGCGTTATTTGGCATTTTATTGCATTATTTAAAGCGGCTTCGTCTCTTAAATCGCGTAGGCCACTTTATATTTCAGCAAATTCCAAAACTATGGGTTCTGAAGTATAATCAATGGGAATCTAGTCAAAACAAGTTCAGATATTAGGTTGGATATATAAGAGCTGATTACTGCAGCATATCATGACGGTAAAACCACTTAAAATTCTGGTATGCGATGAGGTAAAGAAGTCATACCAACTCCCTACAGGCATTCGATGATAGGAGACCCTGAGAGATTACTGGTCAATCTTCACACTCTGATGTATCTAACTCATTATCATTTGAAAATGGCGCATTTCACTTTGTTCACGCAGGTATTTCCGTTGTGTCGTTATTGCTCACTACTCGATCAATTTGGCTCTAGAACATCATTTCGCGAGATTGTATTGCAAAACAATTAGCTCAAGTAAATATTGTTACCTATCTATATCCAAAAACAAAATAGACATAATTGTCGTGCCGCACCGTTGGGCTAGAATATCTTTAACTAGCCTGTACAAAGACTAGAAAGTTTTGATCATGGTCAAAGTTATCTTCAGAAAAGGCTATTAGTTGCACCAATAGCTCAACAGTATCAGTAGATGATAATGGGAGTTTTCATAACCAATTTCTCATAGCAACAGTGGCCGCAGTCTCAAGTATGGAGGAGGGGAAGCTGTGATACATCCATTATTGGGATCATAAAGCTAGTAATTTGCTTCTAGGTTTGCTACAAACGACCACTCCTCGTGTTAGAGGTTAGTCAGTGGCCTCACATACTGATAATGATATTGATAGTATAGAATAACTGGCTGTCCTAGAGAAAAACTAGAACCAGGTATATTGATGAGAAGAGTTACACTTTTATTTCATTGATTTAAAAACTGGAACATATGTGGTAAACTGGTAGAATGGAATCCAGGAGGAAAAAAGGCTAAGGCGAAGCTGGTATTATGTTATAAGTATCACTTTACTTAGCTCTTTGTTTTTTTTCTGTTTGCTCCTCTCGCACTAGGTTATGTTATAAATACTAGTGTAGAATATACATATTTGTCCACAAAGGGATAATGTGTATATGTGTATGAAAAAACAAGCTTTACTCTACTGGATCCTCTTTTTCGAAACGCATCACCGATTCTTATGGACAAAGTCTGACAAACTGTATGTGAATATATGTAAACCACTGTCAAACTATATATGAGATAACATTAGTTAAATGTATATCATATCCTTAGAGTAACCTCTTATTTCTGGGAGGCCCAGTATGGCACTATAGTTTGAACTTCTAGTTTCACCCAGGGCATCATTGAAAATTCAGTATACTCACACACACGCCATCTTGTATTATTTAAGACGATATGCGTTTTAATATATAGCACTTAATCTGGTAGGAGCGAACATATACCGAAGCTTCATTAGGTTGGTAAACCAGCGTTGGAAAATCTAGGTATGCATAAACCCGTACCCATTTTTACATTGAGTCCTCGTAAGTCTATAGAATTGTCGTTACAAGTGCCTACTGCGGCATAGTTACTGATTTTTACCGGCATGTTAGTACACGAGCTTTCTCATATACAGTGAGTGTGTCAGCGAATTACTGAAGCAACTAGTGAGTAATAGTGTCTGCATGTATCTCTGCCATTATCAATGATGTATGTATGACGTAGTGCAGTCAACGTTATGCAGGATAAACCTATTTTTAGAATTCAAATAAAAAAGAACATGAATATCGCATAAACACCAAATAACACTTCGAAGTCATTCTATTATCTTATACCTCCTTTTAAATATCCTTTAATATCATCACCTCTTCCTGTTGCTTCTGTAGCACTTCTAATTATAGCATTCTTTAACAACTGAGAGCTCCGATTCTAATCTTAATGGTAAAAAGATTCAGCCATTCACTTTGGTACTGGGTTGATGGCACTGTTTTCACTAGCGATTCAACACATGACAATCTCAATCTTACCAATGGAAATGTTTTCAATTCCATTGAGATATCGAGTTGCCCAATTCCATTTGTGTTCGGTGAACTAGTTTCGCATGCTGGTAGTTCTGATATCCCGGTAGTAGTAGTCAGTAGTGGTTAACTGACTTTGAATCGGTCCGTATTCTACGCGTATGACAAGCTTGGTTCTAATGGTCCTGAAAATGGGAGTTGGAATCTACAGTTCTAGTTACTTGGTTCCTCCTGAGTGCAAACTATGGTGTAAAATCTACGGTATGCTACTTTTTGCTACCCAATCTATACTTTACAGTATGGTATACTAGGTTATTTAATGTATTACAGTATTTATCTTATCTTTTTCAAGGCTGGTACGTCGAACTAATAGAGTGTGTGTGGCTTGGCTATCTTTAAGCATTAGGGACAAGTATAAAGTTCCAAATCTGAATATTTATACATGGCTAACGACGTACGTTATATATTGATGCTTCTGTCATTCATCAGAAGCCACGGCATGTTTTATATCTATAATTGGAAGTCACACGTCTTGCATACAGTATATGAGTGTATATCGTGTTAAATATACTGTCTAAACTACAATATACAATCCGAAAATTTGAGTGTGTTTTCTAGCCTACAACTGCCTAACGAAATAATCACATACTTTCTTTAATGTTGATTATGTTCGATTGTAATTTGACTTAAGATAGAAACGCAATATATAGAAAGTTAGGATTGGTATCAGTACATCAAGATCTGGTCTGTCATACATTATAGAGCTACTAGTAACCATTTTGGTACAATATAGCCGTAAACTTGTTACTGCCTCCCTATAATTCTAAATCCCCTATGTTTAATGATTATACTGAAGTAACTATGTAGAGTCATGTCAATTCAAATCACTATATAATAATGTTTGAGATGGGGTTTACAGCAAAGTGCATAAATAATATCAGTGTAGGTGGTATATTTCCTGCGATATGTTGAATGCCATGGTGCACTATTTACACATCGGTGGCTATGTGATTGTTCGGCATATGGAAATACGTCACTTCAAATATTGGTTGACGTCATTATCATCGGGCATTTCTGCACCACTATATGATAACAGTATGCGGAATCACCACTTTATCATATATACTATACCTTAAACAGGAGGAAATATTAAAGAGCCTAATTTTTTCTAGTACCACTATAGTCTATCTTGTGCGTATTTAGTTTAGTGCCAAGCATGTTGATTCACTCTATGGAGAGATGCGATCACGTGTGTATGTTGCCCCTCTCAATGGGCCTGGGGACCTGTGTAGGGGTAGGTAAGGGTTCGGAGTCACAAGAAGTCAACCGGTGCGTGATTTTAATTCATAGCTGATAAGTATCCAAACGGTACCTGATGTCTTCCTCTATTAGGCCGAAACCGTGGGAAACAAATGGGGCAATTCAACAACTGGATGGTCCATCGACAGTATTGACGGATTCTTCGTCCGGCACAAGTTCAGCATCAGCATCTCAGGGAAGTGGCACTTCCGCCACTCCCACCAGGCCCCAGGAGCCCCTATTGCTGAATGACCCCGGAGCGAGTACTAGCATGCTGGGCTCTTCATATGGCGCCCCTGGAGTGGGTACAACTGGGGCCTACGGTGGCTACGGGGTCGGTGGTTATGGAGCCGGCAGCTACGGAAGCACCGGTCTAGGTGGCTACGGAGGCTATGGCAGCTATGGTGGCTATGGCAGTGGCTACGGTGGTGGCTACGGTAGTGGATACGGTGGCTATGGCGTAGGAATAGGTGGCATGGGTGGCATGGGTGGCATGGGTGGATATGGAAGGTACGGAAATGGGATGAACGGCTCGCTCGGCGCTGTGCAGAACTCTACCATGGCCACATTCCAGTTAATAGAAAGCATGGTGGGTGCATTTGGAGGCTTTGCACAAATGCTGGAGTCCACATACATGGCCACGCACTCGTCGTTCTTTGCCATGATGAGCGTCGCGGATCAAGTGGGCCGTCTGAAGCAGAGCTTGGGATCAATTCTAGGCATATTTGCGGTGATACGCTGGGGTAAGTCTCTTTTGGCGAAGCTCCGAGGCCGCAGAATGCCCGAGTCAACGAAAACATTGGGGCTCACACCGTCGCAGTTTGCCAGGTTCCAGGTCTCCGGACCAAAGCCACCCCGTCCCAGCTTCAAGCCACTCATCATATTCCTCTCGGTGGTGTTTGGGTTCCCATATTTACTAGCGAAGCTGATCAAAAATGTGTCTGACCAGCAGCTGGACCCAGACCTGCAGGGTGAGGCCTGTGACCCCTCCAAACTGAAGTTCTGCAGGGCTATGTTCGACTTTGTTCCCGAAAACCCGCATGTGGAGGTGGAACTCAAAAAGGGTGACTTAGCCGCGATCTTATCCAGCACAGACCGGACTGGCCGCCAATCGGAATGGTGGAGGGTCCGCACTCGTGATGGACGCACGGGTTATATTCCCGCCACGTACGTCCAAGTCATAGAACGAAATGTTATAGAGGCTTCTCCCGCAGCCGTCAACAAATGATTCATTTTGCATGCTTATTTATTATATATAGCCTAATACCTTCCAAGTGCGTGAACTGATCAGGTGTTCTCTAGTGGCACTCAATTACGAGCACATCGAACGGCAATTCTTTTGGGACCAAACTTCAGAGCAGCGATCCTGAGTCTTCGGTTCGCATATCACCACGAATCCGACTCGAAAATGCGTCAGGCACCAACTAGTGCATACTCACATGATTGCATATCACAAGCATCTAAGCTTGCATGCTGCGCTGATACTTACACCACTTGATTAACACGCACAGGTGAGGACCCCGACAGAGGATAAATAATCGCTATATGAAATGGGGAAAAATAAAAAGGAAATAGACGTATTTATAAACATCGTATCTAAGTACTCAACAAATGTGCCTTGTCAGCCAACCGCCGACTTAGCACGCAGGCGCCTGGCACCTGAGCCCTTACCTCCTCCGCATCCACCCAAATATTCCCCCTCATTTAACACCATTGACACAAAACCACTACACATGGCAGTTACTAACCGGAAAAGTGGGGCTGCGAGCAAGTCTGGGGCCACAAAGGCAACCAAAAAGCAGACAGGCCGGGACCTTACTGGGAAATACATTGACGTCTACGTCCGCATGGAAGAAGACTCTGAAAAAGATTACTGCTTCAATGTCCCAGCAGACCAGCCCGTTAGCTGGCTATTCAAGATATTCGAAGTGATCCCGGTGCGAATGAGCCCAAGCTACTTCTATTATGATAAGCCGGACGGGTTTGCGGTCAGCGTTCATCCTGGGTACCTGACTGGCGAGGGTGCTATCCTGTTCACCGACGATGCCCACGCAGATAAGTGGCTGAAGCCTATTTCTGCAGATGCACTTATTGGAGAAGCAGTCGTCGAAGGACAGCTCATTGTACCCCATTGGAAGCCCAACAACTCGAGGTGGATGGGTGTAGTTCTGTTCTTGATGGGATGGCTGTATTTGGACCTGCCCGAGTTTATCAGCCCTACTCCGGGCACTGCGCCTTCTTCTTTCCTGTTCTGGCTGATTGAAGAGTATCTGCCCACTCCCAAGAAGGCTCAGAGTGACTTCTTCAACCAACCACCCTGGCAGTGCTTATTCTTCTCGTTCCACGTGGTGAAAGTGCTGCTTTTCTACCTCATTCTCTGGAATGGCTCGTGGCACCCATCTACCTTGAATCCGTTTTCTCCCTCGCGTTATCACGCTAAGCAGAAGCCCCCAACTGCGGATCAGCTTCAGTCTATTGGGTGGACGGGGACCCACCGCACATCTACAAGCAAGTGGCACCAATTGTATTTGAACTACAGAACTGACTCTTCCGGTGGGGTCGTGGAGGCATACAAGAAAGGCCTCTTGTCGCGACCGCTGGGCTACGAACTCTACCCTGGTGAGGGATGGAACGTGCTTAAAGACAAATCTCTCAGTGACGTCAAGGTTCAAAGTGATCTCTTGGACGAGGAGGGGAAATTTGTTGTTTCGCAGGAGTACTTTGTGGAGCTTTCCTCAGAGTTGGTGAAATTTCTCAACACCAAGGGCGCCAGTGAGGACGAAACCATCCACAAAATTAAGGAGTTCCGCGAGCACGGTTATTTGGAAGGCCCTCAGACGCTGCGTGAACTGTTTACGGACTTAATTCCCATGCACTCCCCTAAGAAATGATGAGTAACACTAGATGAAGATAATAATACTAAAGTTCGCGGTTGTGTATTAAACTACAAGTGTCGCCAGGTTTCCGCATATATGCACGCCATGGAACTTAATATCTCGAAATATTATGGCCATTCCCGCTGGAAATAACGGTTTAAGATTGGTTTCATGCCTACCAGTCTGCATTGTGTGCAACAGCCTGTATTAGGGTTGGTTTTCCCCGGAGAGAGTCCGAATAAGGTAATTAACATGTGCCCTTACACGAATGAGAAAATACCTAAATATCGAACCATTTCTTGTTAACAAGAAGACCACAGACTTTCTTTAACTATCAAAAATTTGATAGCAACACCTTGAGTTTACTTGAGTGGAACTAGAGTATCTCCAGTGTCTGTTATCTATCCTACTATTAGCCGGACTGAATAAGAACTAACGCACACTCGCTATATTGGCCAGTAGCAGCTCAACTAAAAGGGCCAACCACCAAGCTACGGACAGTGAGTAATGATCAACGATAAAAAGGCGAACTATCAGTCACACGAGCAATACGCGTCGAATCAGGCAAGGCCCTATCTCACAAGGTGTCTTTCAGACGACTCGCTATACATACACACGCATCCAAAGCAAGAAACCGACAGTGAAGATTTAGCAGCTCTAGGTGGGCCTGAATTCGAGTCAACGGATCTTGATCACCCATTCCTGCCACTGCAAAGCAGCGGCGCAAACGGAGTACAAGACTCTTTTTCGAGCGAAAACTCGCTGCAAAGCCCAGAAGGTATTCACGACACCACACACCCCGCCGTGTATTCTTCTGAGTTATATTCCGAGAACTGTGAAGGCTTAGAATTCCTCGACTTTAACTACTCTGCGGACTTTATCACCCCCTGTGTCCAAGAAGCATTGTCTGTCCCCGATATACCATTGCAAAATGTGCAGATTGAAGGCAGTTATAACATAAATGATAATGGTGCAGATTTCAATCTTCACCACATCGACAACCAAAACATCGATAACCAAAACATCGACAACCAAAACATCAACAACCAAAACATCAACAACCAAAACATTGACCACATCAATGGCCATGCATTTGACTATAACGGAAACTACAACGCAAGCGGTACTCTCAATATCAGCAATGCGAATAATATCGACGTTCACAATTCCATTACTAGCAACCACAGCAACCAAGAATGGGCTCCAACCTTTAATGTCGATGAACTCAATGAGACTGAGCTTAACGAATTGACCGGAGATCTGGTTGATATGTTCAGCGATGAGGTCTTGATGTCCTCTCCTCCAGCTACAGTTAATGGTGACCCCTACGGGAATCCCGTTACATACCAAATGGACAATGAGGACCAGGCTCCGTTGATGCCCGTCCCTGCACCCTCTTATGGACATAGTGCTATGCCCCCTCCTGCAATGGGAGCAAACGTATACAATGGTGCAGCACCTTTCCATCATGCATATGCATACCAAAGCATGCCAAGACACAATCCGGAACCCCAGGTTACTAGACCGGAGCATAGTGATCTGGACTTTGAAGGGCTTGGTATTTTCCTCTCCCCAAATACATCTCCTGATGACGACAGCGCGATACAGGTTCGTAAGAATGAGGCCTTGGTTCCTCCTAGTCTTCCTCTCCACATGCGACTGCACTACCCCGATCATTTCATGAGTGATGATAACATTGATGAGTCCACACAAGCGCGCCAGGGAAGTCATAATATGATACGAAACCCCCGCGATATGCTCCTAAATGATCATTCACTAAAGAGCCAGTCTATTAGTAAAATGCCGCTTGCCCACATGTATGCTATGATGGGCCTCAGCAGTGATCATGTTAAGGCCAAATGGAGAGAGGAGCGTATTATCAATATTGTCCGTGCAGAAGGATTCAAGGTTGGAAGCCAGACATGGATTCGTGATACCGAGGAGTCCGAGCGATTCCGCATCATTAACTCCATTCTCTTCCAGTGTGGCCGAGAGTTTGGTTACGACAAAACTCTGATTGAGGTCGTTGTTCGGCGTGGAACCTACGCACGAATGCAAAGCAAGCTGAGACAAGAACGCCGTATCAAACGACGGGTCATAGCAAGCCAGAAACCGGCGTATCCCCCAGTTATGCATTACCGCCAATCTGAACGTTGAAGTTCAGCATGTGGCATTTTACTCTAACTCACGCTGCTACCAGAACAAGCCTACCATGAATCAAGCATTTACATTAACCATTAACACTACTACCTAATAATTCCTATTAATATGTATTTTAATTCCTCGTCGTGATTCTCATGCAATTTTCACAAAGTCCATGTATTATATTTACCTCCGCGAGTGCCCTTGCCTTACTTGTGGGGAGGGCGAAATCCGCCGGCATTTGCTAGCATTCAACTCTCCCGAGAAATTCCCCTCTCAAAAAGAAATTCAACTCCTGATTCTTTGGTTTGTGTGTGTTCACTCAATATGCACAGTGCCTCAGATCGTCGATTAGAAAACCAGCACAGCATACCTTCCATTTATAGCGACGAGAATCAGGGGAATGAATCCTTAGATGGGCAAGCTATTTTCTCTTTGGACAAATACCTTGAATTTCCGCTGAAGCCTGTAAGCTCGAATACCAAAGATTGTGATATTCCCCAGTATTCACTTGCCGTGCCAATGAAATGGGAGAGAGATGGCTACATGGACTTCGGCTTGATTGTCAGTAGCCAGAAGCATGAGAAAAGAACAGAATTACAGAATTACACTCAATTGCTAATCTGGTGTCTTTCTGCGCGCCTTTCAGCTCTTCAGACAAAATTCCGCACCAACGATACCAGCAGTAGCACAGGGATGCCTATAATGACGATAAAAAAGGTCCGTAGTAAGCTGCAACAGCTGTGCATCAAAGTATCACTAAATGGTAAATTGGGTCACCCTCCGCACGATTTATATGAGCTGGCTAACCTGAAAGTGTGTTTGGACGGTGCAAGCGCCCATATAAACCCCCAAGTGAAACAGATTCATGAATATATGAAAGCACTCCGTCACCAGGAGCTGCAACAGGCCGTATTGTTAAATAGAAAGAGCAGAGTAGGTCCTAGTCCCGCCGAGAAGCTGGAAACTGAGGGAATCCCCGACCCAAGGACCATCGGTGCTTTGTACAACACCTGTGTTAATCATCTTGCCAGAGCATTTTCCGGCCTCGAGAAGGAGATCGTCAGCTACAATGAGCTGTTGAGAACTAAAAGTGCTGCCAAACTGCCATTGAGGTAATTAATGTTGTTTTCTGCGTAATTTTTGTATGTATTATTTTTATGTGTGTTGCTTAATAGTTTGTACTGTTACGAGTTTAACTTGGTTTATCTGTCCTGTTTGCTCACTCCATTGCGGTTACTCGTATCCGGAAAAGTTTACAATCCTAAAACGGGTCTCCACTGTCAGAGTTACTCCATGCATGTTCGGACCCGAAACCTAAACCTGTGAGCGTCATCTGAAAGTGGGGAGGATACAGATTCACGGAATTCGAACCTCTCATCCGGTTGTCCTCATCCAGCACAAATACCGCAAGCCAATGTCACATTTAAATGATCCAGGGAGTGTCTCAGAGTCTATAGATTGGTGGAACCTCCACTATCTGAACCTTGACGAGCAATTAACATGTCCTATATGCCGAACGGCTCTGGTGGACCCACATTGTACGGAGTGCGGACATATTTTCTGTCACGATTGCTTGATAGCCTCGTGTCGTATGACGGATACGAGTCAAATGCCGGCAGTTTGTCCCATTGATCGGAAGCCTCTGGAAACCTGTCCTCGGCCCGCTCCATTTCTGGTAAAGCACCTGCTGGATGAACAACTAGTGAAGTGTCCCTATTGGCAACGTGGATGTGACTTCGAGGGAAAACGATGGCTGATTGAAACGCATGTGAGCACAGACTGTGAATACGTGAAGGTCCACTGCCACAAAGACTGTGACAAGCAGGTAGAACGACGGTTTTACAACGAAAGCGCATGCAACTGCAAGGAGGATAAGGAAGATAACCTGGATCAACACACACGCGAACCAAGTGGTAGCTCCATTGACCTAGATAGCAAGCGACGAGCCCTAAACAATGAAGAAGAGCCTAGCAAGGAAGAAACACTAGCCTGTGCCGGAGCATCAATTGGCTGTGATTTCGAATGCAGACTGGTAGACGAGATGGAAGAGCATGTGCGGGCATGCTCCATGGCCAAAATCGCCCGTCTGATCGACCGGCAGAATACCCGCATAGACGGCATAGAAAGCGAGAATCGTGCCCTCAAGCGGCAGATCGATACATTCCACCGACTGGCTAAGAAGGGGTCTACCTTACTAGACGCTGAGATCCTTGCTGAGTATGATAGGATTATCCATGACGTCAGATTGACTCAGACTGCACAAACAGCACAACAAACCATGATTACCAAGTTAGCAGTAGAAAACGCTAGGCTAACCCAGGACATGTCACATACTCTGGGCCTAATCGACAGTTTGCGGCGACAAATGTTTCATTTCACGCAATCTCAGCGTCGCATGTCCCTCTACAACTCACTGCAGTCGTGTGATCAGCCTGTTGCTGAAGAGTCCAGCGAAGATGTTGTGAAACGCCGTGGCAAGCAGAAGCTCTAAAGTCTTTTCTTTCTCTTATTTATTTATTTTTTATTTATAATATTATCGTTTTGATCCATTGCCGCAGTCCTGCTGATATCTTCGAGCTAGGGCTAAACTTGAAGCACTGGATAAGCAGGTTAATGAACTATACGCAGCATCGATGACAACGCAGTAATATCTTTCGTTCGTATGCTTCTATGATATTTAACGTTAATGTAGTCTGTTGTATGTAATTCTCTGCAAAGATATATCGTGCACACTACGCAGCTTAACTGCACATAGTACATGTGGGCTGCACTAATCAGTGGACCGGAGCAGCTGCATATCTGACGTTCCGATCGTGGTCTGCATAGCATATCCCTAGAGTCCATATCATCCATTATACCGCTGCATTGATTATACTTGACCCCACATCTGTAATACCCACCCCAGTTCTAATCCATAGACCTCTGTGAGAATTTATATCCGTTAAATTCTATATTAGATTATACCTTACATTAAATTCTCGCAATCTGTGGTTACAGCTCTGGCTACAGCCAAGCCTAGCCTGTGCGACACGATATTGGTAGATTTGAAATTTTCAGAGGTAGTCAGCAATCAGCCCGGCTTTGTTGTGCGAACACTATAGAACAATGGTTAGAGTCGAAGAAGTTGCCGATGCCTCCTTAGAGAAGGAGCGCGTCCAGGGTGCCAAGATCACAGAGGAGAATGACTTTTCCGGCGACGAGGAAGTTGATGAGTACGATGAGGACGACTTCGACATCAACGAGTCCCTCACTGACCGTCTCGTTGCTTTAAAGGATGTTATTCCTCCTTACTACCGTGACAGCGTTGCTTCCTCTTTTGGATCGGTTAAGTCACTCATCCAGTCTGCCGGAAAGCTTGGTGGCAAGTCTCTCTGGGTTATCTCTTCATCCACCCTTCTATTGGGCGTCCCGCTCTCCCTTTGCATCCTCTCGGAGCAGCAGTTGGCTGAGATGGAAAAAGGCATGGGAATCACTGAATCAAATGATGTTCTCTCTGGTGGCGTGGACCAAGGATTCGCAGCCGCCCCTCGTGCCTAAGACCCTCTGAAGAGTTGTTGTATATATTTCCCAAATAACATTACTTTACCGAAGCAAGTGAACTTTAATCTGTTTCCAGATTTCACCCGGTGGGCTCTGCCCATACACTGCTTTATGCAGTTCGTTCTACTTGGTTTACTTCAGATTGTGAACACCTTGGTGTGTGTATCTACGGTTTTCGCCTTATACATTTCACCTTATATATCGAACTGTATACTTCGCGTTATGTTTCTTACGTATTTCGCTCTGTATATTTGTACTTCTATTCTCCAACGAAGAACAGGTGTAGTTGAAACGTCCATTACACCTGGTTGGGGGAAGATGATCCAGGAATAGCCTTTCCTGGCATGATAGCTTCGATCTGAGGATTGCCAGTGCTGGCCTTCGAGCGAGCAATAGCAATGCGGTTTCCAGTAATATCGTAGACAATGTACATAGCACGAAGTACATTGTCACCAAACAATAGGAAGTTCTCATCACTGGAACTCTGTTCGAAGCCGATATAGCACGAGTTCTGAGGGAAGTCAAGACTGGCAGTGACACCATCAACAAACATATCGATTGGCCACATGAAATTGTAGGAAGAAACAGGTACCTGGATATTGCCAAAGTCCATGGTGATAGAGTCGGTAATATTGCAATCAGAGTAGTAACGCTCATTGAGGGCGAATGAAGGATTGGAGTTCAAGGCGACACGGAGGGAACTCAAGGTAGTGCTATCAACGTAGGTCAACGAGGTACCAGAGTCAAGAATAGCTGTACTCGGTTTATTGAGAAGCTGGTAGGTCGCACGGCCATCAGCCTTCATTCCTTGCACAGTTACACCCATGTGCTTGGGGTGGACAATAGGCATTTCAACCAAAGCACCGCTGTATTGGTCGTGATCAACACCACCGAAGATAATATTTCCCTGGGAGTCATTGAGATCATCAAGAGCCAAAGAGTACGCGGCCGAGTTGATGAGACCATCTGCCTTCATCTGCAAAGGCAAGTTAAGGTAGGCACCCTGGCCGTTGTTGAATGTGATCTCAGCTTGGGGACGGCCAATGCCAATAAGACCGGTGGAGATCTGGTCGACAGAAGTGGCCAAACCAATTGAGAGGTGTTTTAAGGTAGCAGCACCGATCTTGAACTTATCCATGCCCCACGTACCGGAAGCCTGTCCTTTACCATATTTGATTTGCCAATTGGTGTTGTTAGACTTATAAGTAGTCGACTGACTCTGGTCGAAAGAGGTGGTCTTACCGTTGTTACCGCGGACCTGTGTCTGAGCAGTGAACATCCAAGTGTCACTTGAACCGGTATCGAGAAGCAAATCAAGCTTCTGGGCAGGTGTGCCAATCTCAACTTCAGTCAAGTAGTAGTAGCGTTGGTTCGAGATAGCATCTAAAATTCCAGAGCCTGTTCCACTGGCACGCTTCTCCAAATTGTTGGGCATATGGATATTTCCAAGACCATGGTGGTTCACACGCCTTATAGTAGCCATCTGGACACCATCTACGGTTGTAGAATTGAATGCGGTAGCAGGTGAACAAACTGAAAGCAAGATAGCAATTGACGAAACAGGAAGGATGGCCATTTTGGTGTTATTTGCTACTAATTGAAGTAGATGAGTATGTATATATACTCTTCTGATATATACTTTTACATTACTATTGGGTTCAAAAAAGTCTACTAAGTGTATCGTATGTGGTTCCTTATTAAATCTTATTTATCCTGGCCGGGTTTATCTCGGTACACAGTTTTATTAGCTCAGTTTACTGTTTTAGATACTCACTCTTGGTGATTAAACCCAATCCAATTAGTAAAACTCGTGATACTTAGAGTTCCTAACATTAAAGGTACTATGTGTATCTATACTATGTTACAAGCTACCCAGGTGCCAAAAGCAGTTTCCGATCCGCGGCCGTGGATGGCATATGCATAGATCTGAAAATAATTTCGTTGGAATACGATACGTACCGTTGATTTTTGATCGATCCTAATCTATTAACTATATACATGCCACTTTTGACTTCGGGTACCAACTTGCTTGATCTGGCTGGTAATTCGCCTTGCCGTGTGGAACCCCGAATAGGCCCATGATGGCGTCGTATCGATCCTAAAGAATAATCTACCTCCACATCACACAATACCGATCGGCAGGTTCAATAAGCATATTTATCTTGGGATCATGCGTCAATTGGCATACTATGTTAAACAGATAGCACATAGCATATCATTTATTGCTGTGTACAACGAATGTCGCGCTATATCTGGTAATGGTGTTACACTACACGTGATATACCCCACCGTACTTCCTTGCCTTAGCGGGTATTCCTCCTTCCCTCCTGGCTATCAACACCATCATCAATGAGAACAAATATTCCGCTGTGGAGCCTGCTCTTCAGCTCTGTGAGTGCCTGGGGCGTGAAGGATCTATTAGGTGAATCCTCTGAGCTTAGTGCACCCTCAATTCTCGAGAAGATCCCCGGTGACTCCCCAATTGAGACCTGCCTGGACGACCAGACCCAACTGGTTGACATCGAATCGGTAGACATTTTCCCTAATCCCCCTGTGTCGGGCTCTAACCTAACTGTGACTGCCAGAGGTACGTTGAAAACCGACCTGATTGATGGTGCTTACGTTGACGTGATTGTGCGTTATGGATTCATTATCCTGGTAAACAGACGCTACGACCTGTGCGAACTGCTGCCTGAGGTCGATATGGAATGCCCGGTGAAGGCTGGCTACCTCAAGCTTACACGGACCTTCGAGTTACCCGATGAGGTTCCCCCAGGCTACTACACCGTGGAGGCCAAGGCTTACACTCTGGATGACGACTTATTGACTTGTTTATCTGCCGAGTTATCTATCGATTCTTAACTTATTGCCTAGATCTAATTTCCGTAACAGTATTTACGATTTGTACACAATCAATCGTTTTCAATTCATAGACATCATAATCATTAGTTGCGTTTACTCGTTTCCAGCCAGAAGTTCAGCCGCACGGTTGACTAACGACTCCGCTTCCTCGTGGGAGGCGAGCGGATCCGCTCTGCGTGACTTACGCAGGCCTACGATCACCATGATCATCACTACCACCCAGTAGACGTTGTAGGAGATAACTGAACCGTAGGTAGCAGAGTTCTGCCAGCCAAGCAATGCGCTGAAAATCATATAGGGGCCGTCAGACTCCGGATTGCAGCAGTCTACGTGCCATACTGTGTTTGAAATATCATACGAACCGGGACCCGATCCGTTTTCGCTAATATCGGTACCGACTTTTTGGATGAACCGGTACATTTCCAGGAACCACACGCCACGAGACATGAGACCTGCTGCAACCAGATACAGGAAACAGGTTGACCCCAGCACGAACCTGCGAACGGAAACATGTCCAGTTCCGTATTTGTACATAGCATAGCCCACCAGTGCACCCAACGCCAGGGCAGAGATGACTGCCAAAGGAATGCTGCTGGCCGGTGCAGAGACACCCAGGCCACCCAAAAAGGCCACTGCCTCTAAGCCCTCCCGCAGAGTGGTGACGAAGGGCAGCAGAGCCATGGCATACTTTTTCGAAAAGACTTTAAGCTTGGACTTAACGTTGGTGGCTTCCAAGGTTCGCTGTTCCACGATAATGCGTGCGAGCTTCAGACGCCACTTTTCCTGCATCTTGTTCATGCGAAGCATGGCACGGCCCATGAAGGTGATCATAACTGATGCTAGAATGCAGAAAAAGCCCTCCCACAGCTTCTCAGTGCGGTTCCACAGGTTAGTTCCAAGGGAGTAGAATACGGCAATGAACATGCCGCCAATGACCAAACATGTCACAATGCCCAATATAGAGCCCACCCACACCTGACGTCTAAGTCCGTGGTATATTTTCTGGTTTTCAATAGAGGCTGTGCCCGCACCTTGATCAAAAGCACGCTTCAGGAACGACAAAAGCACGCTCATGATAATTGCTGACTCCAGCACCTCTCGAAAGACCAAGAAAAACACTTGCACGCTGAAAAGGTCTTCGAACGACATCGATTATTGATAGGACTGACTCGACTCAGACGTTAGTGGGCAATATTCCTTACCGCGCAGCCCAGTTAAGCACTTCGCGTAGTCAGCGATGTCAAACTCCGATCGGTTAGTAAGTATGATTAGATCATCATATCTATACGATCTGGACTGATAACTGTATAGCCTATATAGAAGCGAGCTGAACATGGAGGAGTATTGCATGCATGATGAGATCCCACGTCTAGATCTCACTTTTAGATCTCGCTAGCTTATCTAATTAATGTTTTTGCGGCGTAGCTTAGATACCAAACTTTCGGTGCTCTCCGTATCCTGCTGCTTCCGCTTAGGTTGCGATTTCTTGCGGCCAGTGCCGTCTGACAATTGCTGACGCTTTCTCCTCTCGGAAATGATCTTTTCCATTCCCTTGGTCTTCTTAAACTGGGGAAGCGTGGAATCAATGGCGAAATCAGGATCTTCGTAAAGTGCCTGGAAACGAGAATCAGCCACATCGAAGTCTTTCTCGGCTTCCTCTTCGGCCTTCTTCTTGGTAGCGCGCTTGGTCAGCTTCTTGGCCTTCTGAGCAGATGGCGCAGCCTTCTTGGCCTCAGCTGGTTCGGGCAGGTCGAGGAGTTCGTCATCCATAGCCAGAAGCTCAAGCTCAGCCTTGTTGCTATCAGACGAACGGTTAGTCTCCTCCTGTTCTGCGGCCTTACGAGCACGGTAGTTTTCCATACGGCGAAGCTTCCTCTGTTTCTCCTTCAACTTATACTTCTCGATCGTAGATAAGTTATCCTCGGGGTTATCCTCGGGGCTAGCTTTCTTCGCGGATGGTGTTTTATCATCCTCGATAATCTCTAGTTTAGCTTCTTTACCTTCCAACACAGGATTAAAGGTGATTTCAACCGCATCCTGATCGGAGTCGCCTTCCGGTGCATTATTGTCCTTGTCACCACCAATAAGTGCTCTGTATCGTTGGGCAATGGTCTGCTCGTCTTCGTCGCTCTCACTTTCGCTGGCAAGATATGCTTTAATGTCGTCGTCTTCACCATCCTTCTGGCTAAAAGCCTTCTGTGCAATTCTGGCACGCTCTTTGGGAGTTTCATCCCAGGTGAGTTTTACTTTTGAGTGCTGCAAGGCATCAGTAGTAAAGTTCGTAGGCTTGTAAGAGGGGGGCACCTTATAACAGACATCACGAGGCTTGTCTCCACTGAAATCAACTGAATCGGGAATAAAGCGCAGATCGAAGAAGTTGGCCGTGCTTTCGTATTCGGTACCATCACAGCTGGTATAGATGGCACCAGCAGACTCGATAGAGTCACACTCGACTACCGCATAGTAGTACTGGAGGCGCTGAAGCTGATATCTTCGCAACCTCGAGCTGCTGTAGTCTTCGTCGCCATTTTGATTCAGATCATCATCACCCTTAGTCTTGTTATTTCGCCTCTTTTCCTTCTCGCCTTCTTCATCAAAAAGATTCTGTGCGGGGCCGTTCGTCTCCTCGAGTGCCATCTGGGCCTTTCCATACTCACTCGGGTATATTTTTACAGAAACAATGCTGCGATTAGGCGGCAAGAAACTGGAAAAAGCAGCCATGAGATCAGTAGAGGTGACGTTATCCCAGTCGAGATTGACAACAGCCAACCTCTTAGACTCCTCACCTTCAGGGATGGCATCCTTAGATGCCCTAACTTGTTCGTATTCATCTCTCTGAGCAATTAAGTCTTCGTCCTCTTCTGAGTCGCTCTCAGAATCACTGTCTGATGAGCTTTCAACGCCTTCACCACGCATTAGCTCACGCATTGTAGGCTTCCTCTTGGATTTACCTACGGGAACAGACTCAGTAGAAGATTCGCTATCTTCACTGTCACTGCTGCTTTCGCTACGATCGCTTACATTAAATGAATCAGAATCGTCCTCCGAGTCGCTATTTTCTGCTTTGTTTCCCTCTTCATCCTCAAAATTGTAGTATCGGCTCAATTCCTTCTTCATTCCTTTCTCTTTTACGCGACGGCCATATTTATCTGTGTGTGCTTTCTTCTTGAACCGGTCGTCAGTCTCGAGTGCATCCTTGAAACGCGAGTCCAGCTCACCACGAATTGACTTCTTCTTAGGAAGCTTGAACCTTGGGTCGGTCTGAATAGACGCAAATCGGTTATCTTTTGGTGGTTGTGAGCCGTTACCGCTCATTTTTCACACCGTTTATAGATATTAATTTTTTTTTCCAGTGGTGTTCAATTTTGAAAAATTATTCACCTGATATTGTTAATAATTTCTACTGTAGGATGGCCCGACCATATAGCTAGTCCTAACCCCGTATATCTTGTACATCTCAACCCCCTTGATACATATATGCCCAACGAAATTACCTGGATCATGCTATAATATAGCTTCCTAGTGCAAGTGTAACTCTCTAGGCAGTATCATATTCGTTGCAAGTGTATTAATGAGTCATGTTACGGCTCTTCCGATCTTGCACCCGCATACGTAGGGTAAGTTGAAAATAGGTCAGTCAGCGTGTAACGTCCCACTGTCGCATATTCTACAGGGTACGCCTCGAAGACCGTAAAACACAGTCGAGAAACACGGCTGAGAATAATAAGGTTTTTGTGCCTATTACCCCTTCCCAGAGCTCTTAGACCATGCTGATCGCGGCCCATTAAGGAGCTAACACCCGAAAATAGCACGTATATAACGAGTATTTAATAATGCGTTAACTTACTGCTGAGGTCCTAATATTTTAATAGAATGGGAAATTCTGAGCAGTTTTAATGTTCCTTAACCCCCACTTTGTTCACCTATTCCCATCGATGTATATACACTCAATAAATTGGTAACTTGTTCTACGAGCATCCACTAAAAACTCATGTATTCGTATTGCCACATATCCAACTTTCTTAGTTATGTCGCTAATGCGAATCTAATCGACTACAATATATCTCGTGCCTACCTCCATCTGCACCAATTCCTCACGAACTGCGCATTATTGCCCTAGTTAGCACTGGATTGGGAGTAGTGCGAGCTCGCGGCGTGCTGGCAGCCATGTGAGCTAATAATATGTATCACTAATCTCTAAACGAGCATTATATAATTATTTTAAACTGCGTGAAATAACCACTTGTTATGCTATTTCATCTCACATGAGGCGTCATACAGATGTCTCAGTGTCAGCTAAATTATCATGCGGATCACGACTTCTTCATCACCTTGAAGCGGGCAGCCGCGGCTAAACTGTGATAAATCCAAGGGTAAGGTCTAAAGGCTGATAGGCCCCCACTCGGAGATCTGAAAATCGGTACAGTGGCCATTATGTAAAGCCCTTTATATATTGATCATGTGATCAGTATAACATAGAGGGCCTAGCGGGTCTGAAATTGATTAGTCCGGGTGCAAAGAAAGAGAAAGTCCAGGGATTTTACGGTAGCTTCCCCTGTCGATACCCTCAAAAATTACAAAAGGGCCCTCATTATATTCTTCAGAACATAAGCTTTATCTTACTGCGATTTGCAAAAGCTTCTTTCTTGATCGAGATATTGCACGCCTTGTTTTACTCCTCACAGTAAACCACATACCTGTTTCTTCACCACTTACAACCCATTACTGTGCATGGCACTAGTGGTTATATCACTTATATTCGATATCAGTTCTTATTAGCATGGAATACACTGTATGGCCTGATTCAAGTGACCCCCCAGATAATAATAATAACGCAGAGCAGAATACATCTTACTTTGAAGATGACGGCTTCAATGTCTCTTTTGATCACGATTTGAATATGCTCGAATACCAAAACAGCATGTCGGAGTTGGCCCACCCCGGTAGTGCCACTGCAAATGTTCCTAATGCTGAGCCTCAAGGCTTGGCACTACCTGAACAATGGGAAGAAAACTTTACCAATTTAAATGCCATTAACACCTTGGATCAAAACTATTTTGCGATGAAAGACCCCATGGATCCAGCAGCTAACGCCCCAATATATTATGATGATGCTTCGCTTCATCAGCACTTTTCTCATGATATGCCTGATTCGGCCTCGGTCGATGGTTCAGCGCAGTCTCAACAACAATCCCAACAATCCCAGCAACCTCAGCAGTTACGCTATCCTTCTCATAGACGGGAACATAGTGATGCCTACTCAATGAGGGTACCACTAGTTCAACCCAGCCATCATGACGGTCCTGCCCCAAGATCAAACCATCATAATGTCCATACTGGCTTCCAGCAGAATCCAGATGCAGTCAATGATTTCTACGCCGAAAATATTCAGTTTGCTCCTGGCTCTGCGGATGCTTACAGCCCGGACACCACATCAAATGTTTATAATACGCCCGTGCGAGTTCCCCCCAGTAGTAGCGGTGCTGGACGCCGTAACTCTCCTACCCTCTCCCGAGATTCACCTAGTGAGTATCTCCAGAAGGGCCTGGAAAGCCCGATGGAGTACAGCGGACTTGATAGTCCTTACCTTTCTTATCAACCGTTCCCTATGGTACCTCATCCGTCGTCGCAGATAAGCAAGCAGTCAAGAAGGAGGGTGTCTGGCCCCACGAGGGCCAGGAGAACATCGTCCTCAGCATCACATTCGAGTATATCTAGTACATTAGCTGGTCAGGATGCTCTGGAACAGCCTCTAACGCCCTTAGCCAGAGTTGCGAACAGTACTGGTTCTAGCCATAAATCGCTGACTACTCCTGGTGCGGCTTCCTCTGCTCCGGCTTCCTCCTCTACTTCTGCTACACGGAGAGCTCCATATGTGGCGGGTTCTATAGGCACCGAGATTTTACCTGGTTCTAAAACGCCCAAGATGGAATGGGACACACCTCGTGCGGAAAACTCCGAACGAGCTTGGCATACCCCAACAGTTTTAGATACACCGTTATCGTCTCGGACACCAGCACAGCCTAATATACCCACCATGGAAAATACGTACATGAGGACTCCTTCCGTAAGTAGGACTCCTTCTGTGGCGACACCCTCCTTGATATCGCCCTCTCAGGAAACTACATCGTTGCAGAACACTCCCTTGCAGAGTAGCGCTACTGCTAGTCCCTCACAAGCTACTCCCACACAGGCTACTCCCACACAGGCTACATCTGCACAGGCTACATCTGCACAGGCTACTCCCACGCAGCAGGCCTGGTACGGTAAACGTGACGGTCGTAGGCGTATTGGAAGGAAGCAGATTGAAATTTTGGAAGATTTCTTCCACAAGAACCCTCATCCGGAGCGAACTGATCGTCAGAATCTCGCTATTGCTACTAGTCTTGAACAGCGTACGGTACAGATCTGGTTCCAGAATAGACGAGCTAAAACTAGGGCTATGAAAATGCCACCTTCTCGCGCAGATACCAGTGATGAAGCTAATCATTATCGAGCTGCCGCTGCTGCTGCGAGTAACGCTGCTGCTGCTGCTATGTCTGGAAGCTCCAATAGTGCGACCAGGTCGAAGCCATCGGCTAAAAGTGGAAGCAGTGCTGCAGCTAGTGCTGGTGCAAGTGCCAGCGCTAGTGCTAGTGCCAGATCCGGTTCTGGTTCTGGTTCTCCAGCTAGCCATCAATCTAAATCTGCTGTTACCAGTCCTCTTAGCAATGGTACGCGTGGAGGAGGTATTAACAGAGGGTCTTCTTTGCGCGGTAAAGGTGCGCGCCCTGCAGTTTCCCGGAGCAGAAGTGCTGTTACCATGCATAGGCCCGTTTCGTCTACTGTCTCTGCCACAAATATGGATTCGAGCAATCCCGATGGCATGATGATGGAACAAGACTTTTGGAATAGCCAAGGACAACAGGGCCCAACGCCGTTGCAGGCCTTTCAACGAACATCTTCATTAACTGCTTTGCCTCGGCCCGCATCCATGGGTAACTTAGGACCTGTTCCTGAAGATGTGCGGCAGTCACGGCATGGTCGCAGTCATTCAGTATGGCAATCATCAGCTGCAGTCTCACCATCCAGTGGCCAGCCACCAGTTGGATACCACCAACAGCTTTACAATGCAACATCGCAGCAGCAAACAGCACAACAAGCTCAGATGCTCCAACAGCGAATGCAGCAATTACAGCGGATGCAGCACTTGAGACAGCTCAAGAACCAGCAAGCTGCGTCTAGTGGTACAAGAGGGCGTAGTTCTTCAATGTACGAGCCAATGGTACAGTACACGGGATTTAACGGTGATCCAGAAATGGAGTCAGATTATTTCAGCGGTACGCATCCCGGTAGATCGGATTCAATTGCCTCATTGACGTCAATTAGTTCGGCAGTTCCTCCAAGCCCCCAGCCAGACCAGCAGGGACACTATAGTCCTGAGTTCCGGAGCATTCAGAACTCCCCTGATTCTACTATTCCCTGGAATACTAACTATCCACCTGGGTCACTGTTTAATGCTGATTGGACACTGGGTTCTGGTGATCCTCGAATGAATATTCAGGATAACGTACCCAATTGGGGTGCACCATACCAAGAAACGGAGCATAAGTACCCACCAGCGAATACACCTGGACCAGATAGACGGAGCCAGTCGATTAGTATTGCGAAACAGCAGCATCAAGGAGGGCTAGCAGCTTCGGCAGCTGCTGCTGCGATCAAAAGCAGCCAAAGAAGAGGATCTGTCCAACCTGGTCAGCGATCTCGTCAGCCCTCGATCCGTCTCCAGCTGGATGAATCGAACAATGCTGCACAACTGGTGGTCGTCCCAGCAGAGGCCGACCCCAACTTACCGCGGTTTTCCGATGAGACTGACTGGGTCCATGGTCATCTAACCCAAGGGAGTCAAACCGAAGACTCTCCAGGACGAGCTGAAAGAGCTGCTAAACGATTAATTGGCGATCGAGTCACTTCGGCGGCAAATGAACAAAAATAAAAGACTATATATATGTATGTGGTCTATTTAAAAGGAAAAATCATCTAGTTCACACTACTAAATATTTTACAATATCTCAAGCCACTGAGAAATAAAAATGCCTAGACGAGTAAACCTAGAGATAAATAACGATTTCAAGGTCGATGGTGGGGCCACCAAAACACATAGATTCAAAACTAATATATAAGATCTACCCTGAGTACTAATATAATCACGCAGAAGAGTACTGAAAATGTGGATTCCCCCGAGGCCGAGCTTAGTGCCCTAGCCCTTTATACCACAAGGTGCCACGTGTAGGCTACTGGGAAAATACACACACGTTCTTCCCCTATTATCTTATCGTGCATAAACATATACGGCAGCTAGAGGAACTACCTTGACAACCACATGAGTACGGCACCCGTCTTACGAGCCCTATCCCCCATGATGAACAACAGGGCGAATGTCAGAAGGTAGCAGAAATCAATGGAAACACTAAAAGTGACTAGGAAGAAGCCAAAAAAAAATTATTAACTGTCGAGCGTGTAGATTTTTATAGAAAATTTTTTATTCGTAAAAGCAAAAAAAAAGAGTTAGTATTTTCTATTTCAAGTAGAGTTATAGTGCCGCGTACATACTTCGTTAATATTTCACGACCATCGGGGTGAGATAAATATAAATTACTGAATAAATGCTTATTTCATTAGTGTTTGTGACATGGCGTTATGCACCGTGATGCCCAACGTAGCAGTATGTATCGCGTTCAGCGCTAGTGGTATATCTCGCGAAGGTTCTCGTGTCATATACAGGGATATGCTCGTACTCGCTATGCTACACGAGTATTGCGAGCGATCTTGACCCTGATGCGTGATACATTAGGTTAGCAAAGCCGTTGACTAATGGCATTATGGAGGTTGGGGTAGACGTTGACGTTCGTGTATATAACAACCCGGTGAGTACCACCATTAAATATCTTTAGATCCACATCACAGATCAACATCTAATAATGGCTATCACCAAGGTTCACTCCCGCTACATCTACGACTCCCGTGGAAACCCCACCGTTGAGGTTGACCTCACCACCGAGAAGGGCACCTTCCGTGCTGCTGTCCCCTCTGGTGCTTCCACCGGTACCCTCGAGGCTCTTGAGCTCCGTGACAAGGACGCCAAGAAGTGGGGTGGCAAGGGTGTTCTCACCGCCGTCGCTAACGTCAACGACGTCATTGCCCCTGCTTTGATCAAGGCCAACATTGACGTCAAGGACCAGCGTGCTGTTGACGACTTCCTCAACAAGTTGGACGGCACTACCAACAAGGACAAGCTCGGTGCTAACGCCATCCTCGGTGTCTCCCTTGCTGCTGCCCGTGCTGGTGCCGCTGAGAAGAACGTCCCTCTCTACGAGCACCTCCGCGAGATCGCTGGCACCAAGGGTGAGCCCTACGTCCTCCCCGTTCCTTTCCAGAACGTCCTTAACGGTGGTGACCACGCCGGTGGCAACCTCGCCATCCAGGAGTTCATGATTGCTCCTATTGAGTTCCCTACCTTCTCTGAGGCTCTTCGCGCTGGCAGCGAGATCTACCAGATCCTTAAGAAGAACGCCGCCAAGAAGTACGGCTCCAGCGCTGGTAACGTTGGTGACGAGGGTGGCATTGCTCCTGATCTCAACACCGCTGAGGAGGCTCTTGACCTCATCACCGATGCTATTGAGGCCGCTGGTTACACCGGCAAGGTCAAGATTGCCATCGATGCTGCCTCCTCTGAGTTCTACAAGAACGGCAAGTACGACCTTGACTTCAAGAACCCCAAGAACGACGGCTCCAAGCAGCTCACCTACGAGCAGTTCGCCGCTTACTACAGCGAGCTCATCAAGAAGTACCCCATCGTCTCTCTTGAGGACCCCTTCGCTGAGGCTGACTGGTCTGCCTGGCAGCACTTCTTCCAGTCTGAGAGCGCTCACCTCCAGATTGTCGGTGATGACTTGACTGTCACCAACAAGCGTCTCGTCACCGAGGCCATCGAGAAGAAGGCTGCTAACGCCCTTCTCCTCAAGGTTAACCAGATTGGTACCGTCTCTGAGTCCATTGACGCTGCCAACCTTGCCTACAGCGCTGGCTGGGGTGTCATGGTCTCCCACCGTTCTGGTGAGACCGAGGACACCTTCATTGCTGACCTCTCCGTTGGTATGCGCTCTGGCCAGATCAAGACCGGTGCTCCCGCCCGTTCTGAGCGTCTTGCCAAGCTCAACCAGATCCTCCGTATCGAGGAGGAGCTCGGTGACAAGGCCATCTACGCCGGTGCTCAGTTCCGCAAGTCTGCTGCTATCTAAACTAGTCTTTTAGAGTAGTAAATATATTTTCTTAGTTTTTTTTTAATTTTTTTTGGTTAATTTGTTCGATTGTTCATTCACTATTTCATATGCTGCATTATCTATTGGACATTTAGAGGAGAGTGTATTTCCTTGAATTGGTTATATTGGGCCGCTTGACAGGCAAGCTTTCGGGCAGACACCTCTCAGATTACGGTCGATGGTAGGCAATGAGCTTTGAACGATTCGGGCCCGGCACCAATTATCATCAAACAGTTCATTCACTCTCACCACATCACCGACTTCAAGGTCTATTTCATCGCTCAGCCGGGACCTGTAAGCAACCGTTGCAATGAACTTAGCGCCATGAAGATGACCAACTACTCCATCTTCGAGAGGAACCGGCGTAGATGGCAGCGGTTTATTGATCCGTGCGGACATGAGCTGCCTGCCTCCTTTGCTTGAAGCTGTGTGCAATCTATTAAGACCCACCTGTGGTTTTAAGGCCTGTGTATGTTTGTTTTTGAGGTGTGAATACACGCTCAAGCGTTTTACTGATGTGCTGGTTTTACGCATAACCTTGGCTAGTGGCGAACTGGTGATAAGTGCTCCTTTTGATGGCTCATACCCAGGACTCCGAGGACTGGCAGGTGGATGCAGTGCTGCGATTTTACTAATTGTACCTTCTGTGTCACTGCCGTCTCGTCCCCTACTTTTATGGCCCGCAACATGCCTGTTCTTCTTGTCCTTCTTGTTCTGGTGTGCATATGGTATTACACTTAAACCTCTTACGGCGGATATATTCGTGCTGCTATTAGCAGACCCCCCTGGTCTCCCCTCATGGTTGTTATCCAGACCGTTTTCGTCCTCCTCGACTTCGTACTCCTCTTCATTGTCTTCTTCTCCCTCTCCTTGATTAGGTGCTTTCATTCTGAAATGATTAAGGGATTTGTTCCCATTCAGAAAACTGCGTGACCGACCAAATGATTTTACACTAAGTGATGAGTTGCGAGAGGGTGCAATATACGAGCTTCCAGGTGAACTCAGTGGTGAGCTCAATTGAATGTTGCTTTTATTGAACTGTTTGTGTTGGGTTATCTCGGGAGTTTTGGCTGAGAGCCTTTTATTAGATTTGTCCTCACGCACATTCAATGAATTCAGTGAGGATAGTTCATAATTCGTCATTTTATCAGCTGGTGTGGATTGTTTTGAGCCAGAGCTGTATGACGCCCTACTCATAGATTCAGCCAGTTGATATGTTCTCAATAAATCACTGGTGTATTGAGCCTCTGAAGTCTGCGATTGAACCACGGATCCGATATATGAGGGAACAATAGAGTGGCCACGGGTTACCTGGGTTCTTCCAATGTGTTCCCTTCCTTCAACTATTTGCTCATTCCTTTGTAGTACATTCAAAATCCTAGCGGGGTCAATCACACTATTATTGGACTGTGATGCTTGCGATTCAACATTTTTCTTGTTAATATCCTCATCACCTATTATGGGCGGTCCAAATAAAGTGGGTGGTTCTAGTGTACCTAAATCCCTCCGTACACTTGGTTTCGATAGCGAATATAGTGCTACTGGAGGCGGTGGAGGTGGAGTCATAGTGACGTGACTCTCCGGAGATTTAAAAAACTCGGCAAACCCATCGTCTGGTTCAGTTATCTTGGCTAATGTTTTCGTGGGTGATTCGCCAATCTTTGGCTGGGTTGGCAATTTGGCATAGCTCTGAACGTTCATATCAGAATTTGGGCTGAATCCAGAGGTTTGCCTGTTTGGTGTATTATGATTAAGAGGTTGTACCGGCGATGTCTTTTGCTCATTCCTTAAGCCCAACTTCATGAGACTAAAATTTGAAGTTTCGTCTGCACTCTTCAGTGAATTACTTGCGGAATAATACTCTCGTACTGATGTGGACAACTCGTCGCTATTAGTATCGAATCTGTTAGAAGATGTTTTGTTTCTCAACTCGCTCTTAGCCGGATAGAACGGCTCATACATTTGAGTACTGGGTGTCAAAGATCGAGGTTTTGATGCAAATGAGGGAAATTTTTGTAACAGTATATCATTGTACTCGAACTCGCTTTTATTCGAGTTTAAACGACCAATAATTGCAGGACGAGGTGGTGACGGGGCCATAATTCCAGGTGGTGATGGAGCCATGATTCCAGGTGGTGTCGGTAGGTTGTTTGAATTTCCATTACCAGATAAAACACCACTAACAGAAACACCCGACACTCCAGTGGAATTTGTCTGAGAGTTTCCAGGGGGTTCTCGTATACCCTGCTCATAAGGATGAGGGAACGACCTTCCATTTAATGGCCTGCTAGTTGAGAAGATTGAATCTTTCAAACTGGGGCTCGCTGGGACTGAAAGTATGGATTCTGGTGTGTGGACCTCACTTCCATATACCATATTAAATTCAGGAAAATAATAGTTTCTGTTTATGCTTTCAGCTTCGATATTATTTGTAGGCGGTGTGGTCTCACGCTGGTGATGTGTAGTTTTAGGCATCTGCATGGACCTATCATTGATTTTCGCCCCAGTAACTACTTTTGTGGTATAATTTTTTCCTTCAGAGTTTGTTTTGGCTAGTGGTGATAATCCAGGAGTTGCTAGATCATGCTGTGGTTGATGTTGCTGGGATTTATTTTGTCTGTTTGCATTATATATCGCTGAATTTCCCATCGATATTCGATTCTCTGATCGATGGATGGTATCTTCACCCTGAGAAGAGTACAGTTTGGGCCCTTGGTAGGACTGCGTAACGACGTAACTGCTAGCTGGAATGCAACAGATTATATCAAGGCATGATCTTTTCGTTTTACGCTTGGCTCCACCACTTCTAGACGAATGGCGAGATAATGAGCTCCGTCTATAATCACCTCTCAGTACTAGTTCATATGCCCGTTTCTCTTTATTGGCAACTACTGCATACCTAAAAGTCACGATGCCTAGTATCAGAATACTTGCTAATGCCACTACACCAAGAGGTATGGCGATGGCTAAAATAGTTGACAGTGTGAATGTATTGGCCATAGACTAACAGTTGTGCTTCTCAGATTATATTTCGTCCTTTAATATTGGGTTCAGTTTTGTGCTAATGAAAGAGTTTCATATGGCTGGCTGAAAGGACAAAAATTCATTCACGTACCTTTTTTTTGAAACAGCCTCGACGGCTTAAGTTATCTGTCAGAAAATACTTTATTTTTTCTATTAATTGCATTTAATGTGCACATGTTGTTAATTTTCAATCTGCATGAGACATGCATATGCATATAATTTAGCACAAGTTTCAGATTATGATTAAATCAAGCCCAGCGTCTGGGTCAGCTCGAAGATCGCTGAGAGAGGAAGTAGAATTATCTATGGGCTCTGAAATATTATAATAAATAAATATAGTATCATCGGCCAGGCAGATACGAGCGTAACGCCGATGTCATATCTGACCATGCCTTAGACGCAGAAGCCGCAGTGTCTTCGTCCCAAGAGAACCTGGTTGGGCCCCACCTAGAATATGACAAAGTGTCTACTGATCTGGCTGATCTTCCTGGAACCTTAGAATTGTCGCTGCTCTGCTGGCCATTTGCACTATCCACTGCTTCAATGATCTTTTGAGCATTGGTTTCTAGCGCCATACCACCCTGGATCAAATCCTGCAGTACTGTTTCTACAGCTTCCCAACCATATACCAAATCCAGTTCACAGACATTCGCGAAGCATTTATCGAGGGCTTCAACAAACACCTGAATCAAGTCCAAGATTCCTAGCTCGCTCTCTTGCTGATCAACAATAAATATAAAGTTAAGCGTCGCATATAGTCTGTAAATAACACGTATTTCCTCTTCATTACCATCCCGGGTTTTCAAAAGATTCGGAAGTGTCAAAAAGTTCGACTGATCGGGTGATCTTGCCACAATGCTATCGTGAACCCGTTTTATCACCGCTTGTTGGGTGTTGATATCTAGGGGGGTATAAAACTTTGCTAATCTCGGTTGTCCAGCATTATTTATGATCAATATGGAATGGATCATACGCTGAATATCAACTGGATAGTGGCCCAGTACTTAATGCAGCTAAGCGAGCAGTAGTTTCAAGGTAACTAAGCTATTTCCTATATCTTAACGTTATGGTGTAGTTACAATTTGGAGGCCAAATTAGTCACCGTCTCTCGGGTAACGTATTCGTGCCCGGGTCCATACTTCGCATGTACTCCCAGCTGATAAGTGTGTCTGCACCCTAGGCAGGTACCGAGGCCGATTATCGGAATTTGAAGCAATAGCAGCATAAACCATGTTATTGGGCTTTACATACTAGTGAAAAAAATAAGTAGTCAACTTGAGTGCAGTACCTATTTCTGACGTTTTTTGTGCCGCATACACCTGTATAGACTAAATTCTGTGATCTATACTTCATATCCCCGTCCGCGGACGATGCCTTCGGACGGGTACTCCTCAACCGATTAGGTTAAGGGGTTTATGTGGAGTGTGCTGCCACAATTCATTCGGAAGGTTGGATATAAATATAGGAGTTTACCCTCTGATTGTCGTTCACAAACACAATATTCTGAGTTTATCATTTTTGAATATAAGGAAAAATGGTTTCTCCCTCAGAGCAAATTATTCCTGAAGTTACCTTTAGCTCTACATCCAGTGAGGTTAAGTCCAAGATTCTAACCCCAGATGCTGTTGCATTCGTCGCCACTCTGCATCGCCTTTTCAATAAACGCCGTCTAGAACTTCTTGCGGCCCGTGAAGCTCGTCAGAAGAGGATCGATGCTGGTGAATTCCCCGACTTCCTGCCTGAAACTAAACACATTCGTGAGGACTCATCTTGGCAGGGACCTACTCTTGCGCCTGGCCTTGAAGACCGTCGTGTGGAGATTACAGGCCCCACCGATCGTAAAATGGTTATCAACGCTCTTAACTCCAATGTATACACTTATATGACCGACTTCGAGGACTCGAGCACTCCCAGCTGGAAGAACATGACTGAAGGTCAGGTTAACCTTTACGATGCGGTTCGTGAAGATATTCAGTTGAAGCAAGGCGAGAAACTGTACGCATTGAACAAAGATCGAAGCAAGTACGACAAAAAGGAATACCCCACTCTGATTGTTCGTGCCCGAGGATGGCACTTGAACGAGGAGCATTTCCTCGTAGATGGTGAGCCTGTTTCGGGTGGAATCTTTGACTTCGGCTTCTTCTTTTTCCACAACGCCAAGGAGCTCATTGCTCGTGGCCGTGGTCCCTACTTCTACCTGCCCAAAATGGAATCACATTTAGAGGCCCGTTTGTGGAATGACATCTTCAATGTTGCCCAGGATTGGATAGGAATTCCCCGAGGCACTATCCGCGCCACCTGTCTTATTGAAACTATCTTGGCAGTGTTTGAGATGGATGAGTTTATCTATGAGCTTCGTGACCACAGTGCCGGTCTCAACTGCGGCAGATGGGACTATATCTTCTCTTTTGCAAAGAAGTTCCGTGCACACTCCAAGTTTGTACTCCCCGACCGTGACGATGTCACCATGAAGGTTCCATTCATGACGGCGTACGTAAAGCTGCTCATTCAGACTTGTCACAAGCGTGGCGTGCACGCCATGGGTGGCATGGCTGCCCAGATCCCCATCAAGAACGACCCAGCTGCCAACGAGGTTGCCATGCGTGGTGTTTATGCGGACAAGCTGCGTGAGGCTGTTGCAGGTCACGACGGTACCTGGGTTGCACACCCTGCTTTGGCCAGTATCGCCCTGGAGGTTTTCAACAAGCATATGCCTGGCCCCAATCAAATTTTCAAGCGCAACGAGGACACTATTGTACACTCTAAGGACTTAATTGACCCTTATATCCCGGGTGGACGCATTACAGAAGCTGGTATTCGTAAAAACCTTTTCATCGCTCTATCCTATATGGAGGCCTGGCTTCGAGGTCTCGGATCAGTGGCCATCAACTGGTTGATGGAGGATGCCGCCACTGCTGAGGTATCTCGTGTGCTTCTGAACACCTGGGTTAAACATGGTATTTCCACTGTTGAGGGCAAGAAGGTTACTCCAGAGTATGTTTTGGCAATCCTTGATGATGAGGTCCAGAAGATCAAGAAAGCGTCGGGTGGATCAGGTAGATTTGACGATGCCGCGGCTGCGTTGGCTCCTGAAATCACCGACCAGAGATTCTCGGACTTCCTTACATCCTTACTTTATCCCTTGGTCAAGAGTGACAAGCCTACAAACAAGCTTTGAACCCACCCCAGCATTGGTGGGCAATTGGCCCATAACCTAGCTGGCATAGTATTAGCAGATATTGGTCAATCGATAGTCAAGTCAAGGCTTTTATATTTTATGAATCAATCAATATAATTATTTATATTTACCTCTCGGACAAAATTTAATCCCACTTAGTAGGATCCCAGCCTGGAATGGCCATAACATATCCCTTAGGATCACCGAGCTCTGACATTTCTTCCTTGGTCAACTCAAAATCGAAAATGTCCTTATTTTCAATCATTCTCTGCTTAGATGTAGTCTTGGGAATAGGTGTAATGCCACGCTGCACTAAGTAGCGGAGCAAGACCTGGGCCGGACTCTTGTTGTATTTGTCACTTAGTGTCTTGAGTTCAGGGTCCTTAAGCTTCTTGCCGAGAATTAAAGGAGAATAGCATTCGACTGCGATACCCTTGGATTGGCAGTATGCGACTAGATCGTCCATGCGCTTCCAGGGGTTTACCTCGATTTGGTTGACAGCTGGACGTATAGTTGCGTACTCCTCAAGTTCCTGCAGGTGGTGAATGCCCCAATTGGAGACACCAATGTGCTTCACTTTCCCTTCCTTTACCTTCTCTTCTAAGACTTTGTATGATTCCTTCCTCTCCTGGTATCCACTTCCAGACGAATGGAGGAGGTAAAGATCAATTGGTTCGGCCGCCTTCTCATACGAATCCTCGAAGCCTTCCCTAGCCAATTGAGTTCCGAAAGAATCATCCCATAGTTTACTAGTATAGATAATCTCACTGCGAGAAACTTCAGGGTGTTTCTTCAAAAAGTCTCTAATTCCTTGGGCGGTTTCACGCTCATTGTAGTACGAAGCAGCGGTATCAATCAGGCGGTACCCTGATTCAAGGGCCTCAGACACACATCTGGCAGTCTGAGAACGGGGAATATTGTAGCAGCCAAATCCGATCTTAGGAATCTTAAACGACATTTGTTCTAGTTAAATTGTTTTTTTAATTAAACGTCCCCAGCAGGCTGCATTTATATACCTGAACTATGGGTAAGGGGGCACTGGGTAGGGCATTGCTCTATTGATTGATAATACCAGTATGCGAGGAACCAAACACCCCACACGTATGGAACTACTGCCACAACCTGACGTCACGTTAAGCTAGGGCAATCCTGGGGTAGTTTTCACATGATAGCCAGAAGTAGGGAACCGCAAGCAATATAAAAAATGGAAGGAATAAACAGAGAATTAAATACATATTTACAAATATCACTGCCTGTGTGCAATTTTAAAATGTAAAAGTGCGGGTGCAGTCTATTGCACAAGCTCTTTAAACAAAAACGGAAGGAAAACCACCGAAGCTGTATACAGAGTAGTGAAAGTCTGGAAGAGGGCAATGAAGAAACCTAGGGGACCATAAATGTTCCACTTATCGATATAGTTCAGCTTAATGGAGTAAAATGCGACAGCGAAGAAATGGTAAAACAGGACAGAAGGGCGGGGATCGAGGCCACTAAGTAAACTTACAGGGCCATTCACACAGTCACCTCCACACAAGAAATATCGGAAGCAGCCATTCTGTAAAATTTTAAGCTCTGCACTCTGTGCAGCAAACAAGGCATATAACGCAATTGAGAGGACATTGACAACGGCCGATGAACTCTTTCGTTCGGAGCGGAAATTCGTAAGAATCTGGTGCACGGTTTCATGGTCTCTGAGCTGGTTCTCAGTAAGAGGGCCGAGTTTCTGCGAAAGCAAATAAGCATCACCGAAACCCACCGTCATTCCACCACCTGTAAGGGGATGGCGCATGTTCATAGCATCGCCAAGCACCACCAATCCGGGCACATCATATTTAATAGCTGGCAAGTACTGGTTGGGCATACTGCGGATTTTACCCTCCTTAATAGCCTTCTGGAATGAAGGCTTCATGCTCTCTGCAACGTAAGGCAAGCAGTGGGTCTCCAGCCAGCGCTGAAGGTCACCGTTGGAAGCAGAAGGCAGTGTTTTGAGGGGAACATCACATAGTACACGAGCCTCCTGGGGAGAGGTTTGGTACACAAGGACTGGGTTGAATGAGGAACCAATAAACACATGACCGTGATTAGGAGCAATCAAGTCGGGGTGGTCCAAAATAAGACCTGTGAAATATGACTTGATAACTGGCTGGGTGGACACGAAGTGCTTTCGGAAGTTCGAACTGGTGCCATCACAGACAGAAACAATGGGAGCGTGGAACTCCCCACTGTCCTTGGTTTTGACACCAACGACACGTCCGGTCTGATCCCTCAGGATATCTGTGACAGTCGCCTGCTTCAGGGTGATTCCCTTGGTTTTGGAGATTATATCACGGAGATTCATCACAAACCTGCCATGATGGAAACCGCGTCCTTGCGCGGGTACAGTCGCTCCAGGAGCAGTAGGATACGGAATATTCACCCGCTTTCCATTATAAATAACTTCATAACCGTAAATGGGTGCAGCATTGATTCCTTCAAGCGCCTGGTCCATGCCAAGCTTCTTGAGAGTCTCAACACCACCCGGTTGAAGCAACTCGCCCACAATTCGGTCAGGTTCGCTTAAATCACGTTCCAATACAAGAACCTTTTTACCTTGGTCAGCCAGACCCTTTGCCAATGCAGGGCCGACGACACCAGCACCAACAATAATGAAATCGTATTTCTCCATCCAGCTTAGGATTTTCCCTCTGTATTACTACCGGCTATTTATGTAGCGGATAAATCTTTAATGCACCTTGCCCCGCTTTGCCTATACGAGTAACGCGAGTAACCGAATTAAGCCAGAACTATTTCGATCCGGGGTAAGTTGGAGATTTTTTGTATAGTTCCTCTGCTGCTCAAGGAGGCGAGGTTATCACATGTGACAACCCTAGCGCCATCGTGTTAATCGGCAATTGAGCGACTGTGTATGGATGACATTCAGAGAGGTTTCCCCGCCGCATCCTCGTAAGTCCCAATATCCCCCAAACCTGAAATATTTCTTATTTCGTGTGTGGTCAGAACGGGCTCGCGCAAACCGTAAAATGTGGCTTTGCTAAGCAGCGACTGTTAGTTCTAATTATCGACCCACATCGATAAGGATGGAACATCACGGATCAACATTGGCGGATTATAGTGCAGGTCACGGTGGAGGCCACGAGGGCCATGGTGGTGGCCACGGTGGCCATAACAGCCCGATGTGCAATATGAACATGCTTTTCACCTGGGACACTACCGATCTGTGCGTGGTTTTCAAATGGTGGCATGTCAGAACTCAGTTGGGTTTATTACTTACATTGCTAGCTATTGTGTTTCTCTCCTCAGGATATGAATTTGTCCGATACAGAATTCGTTTATTGGATAATGAGGTTCTAGGATCCACAAATGCATTGGGTAACAACACTGTCGTATCAAGAAACTTTAAGCTGAAGCAGGCGGTTGGATATGCCGTACAGGTTGGTTACTCATACCTTCTGATGCTTATTTTTATGACCTATAACGGATGGGCTATGTTAGCTGTTAGCATTGGAGCGGGCTGTGGTTTCTGGTTCTGGGGTGATAAGGCCCAAAAGTCGATGAGCTGCCATTAGCATACTTTATCACAAAGTAATTTATTTATATATTTACTCAGTAGCATAAGCCACCTCTTTCGGGAGTACAAACGAAACTTCGTACATATCCTTAGATGGTGCAACCCGTCTTACATCGTATAGTGAGATGTCCTTCGGGTCCATTTGGTGACCAATTGCCTTAGAAACACGCTCGGTAATAGAAGCATGTACCTCTGACCGCTCAGGCTCCTCCCCACGGGGATCAAATTTGTAGAAACAATGTACATGTACTGTGGGAAGTGGTGGGTTCGGTGTGGAAAACGTCTGATTTGCATAGAGGCCTCTGAACCCATCTAAGAACTCAATGGCCGAGGCGGGAAGGTTCATCACATAGTGGCTGAAAACCTCAGGAACAGTGACAGTTTTGACTCGTTTAGTTTTCCTTCTTCGTTTATTGGCTTCCTGGTGGTTGTCTTCCTTAGAAGTACCTTCCTTGGCAGTATCTAATTCTGCAGGTTTAATGGTAGAGTCACGTTGGTTCACTTTACCCGCTAAAACTGGGATCTCCTGGCCTAGTCGAGCATTCCGGAACTCATGAAGACGCGCAATTGACTTACGAATAAACTCACGGCCATCTTCGTTGAATGTATGGAGCACTTCTGGGTTCAGATTGTTCAGCTTAACATTAGTATTCATAGATTTATAGCTCTCTGGATTCAAATCGTTGGCGAATACTAAATTCCCCCGTTTGGCAGAAGGAACTGCAAATGGACCAACACCTGCCATAGGATCGCAAATAGCGTGGCCCTCACCAAACAAAGTAACTAAGCGGTCATGCTCGGTGTGGAGCCTCGAGTTCCAATATACCTTGCGGAAATCAAACTGGAATGTACAACCAGATTCTTGTTGTTCCACGGTGAAGTTGGGCTCACCACCAATCACTTCCATATCAAATGTGCGATACACCGTGTCAATGGTATCGAGTTTGTTAACTACAGTGTGAATACCCGATTTGTAGTTTTTGTCTAAAAGAACCTGGCCAATTAAGTATTTGTAGGGAAGAAAATGATCGCGAAGGTTCAAGTGTGCGATATGTCCAACGATAGCAAAACCAGACGGCAATTCGCCTAGTTCGGGTGGGATTACACTGTGTAAAATATCATCAGCAGTCCAATAATCATATCCTAACTCAAGTTTGTATGGTCGGTACTTAGCACCACACTCCTCCAGAAGTTTACGAGTTGTTTCCTGGAGGCGTTCAGAAACCGATTCCGGATCAGTTATGTGTGGGCCGAGCAATACGCCCCTTTGATTATCTTCCAAGGTGACAATTCTAGAAATTCTGTTCAGTTTAAGCAGGTCACTATTACCGGCCTCCTTAACAATTCTGGTTAGCATACGCGGGTTGTTAATTTCGGCTACCACCAAATCTAAATTACAACCGAATTTACTACGGTCAAGAGTGGTCATTCCCACATTATTGGGTGGCCTTATCTTTTCCATGGAAGCCATCCTAGTAGCTCGCCCTATCTTTGTCCGGAAAAGGTCCTTAAGAAAGTTAATTTTGAGGAATGCGTTAGCTCTCCTTTACCTAGGATGTCAATAACAGTTCGAAATTTTCAGAGGTACCCATACCACCATCTAAATAAGTAACTGGAAAGCACACCCAGAATAGTTAGCCATCATAATTGCTAAAACCAATAAAACTATATTTAACTAAAATCTTGTGAGCTATTCACTTTATAAAAATTTAAGCATTCACAATCGTTTCCTTTTCTGATCTTTGTTCTATCCGCATCCAACAATCTGGCGAGGTGGCCGAGTGGTCTAAGGCGCAGGATTAAGGCTCCTGTCTCTTCGGGGGCGAGGGTTCGAATCCCTTCCTCGTCACTATTTTCTTTTTGCATCATTCAATGATGTCAGAGATCATTCCGTCCCACAAGAAAACGGAGCGTAATACTTACTATGAATTGGATGTTTCTTGTTGATGCATTTAAAAATTGAAGGCTCGATACTAATAAACACTATATCGAGATGTACTGCAGGGGAAGCAAGTTTTTCGTACTATAAGAAGAAGAGGTTTAAATGTCAGTTAATTGGGCATAAGTCGTACATTCGCCTGATAGGTATATGAAACTATCTACAAGTTAACCTCTAAGAGCATTAAGATTCTTTTTGTCGTAACATCGTATTGACCTTGTCAAAGTTGTCTTCAACAAGCTGGCGAGGTGGCCGAGTGGTCTAAGGCGCAGGATTAAGGCTCCTGTCTCTTCGGGGGCGAGGGTTCGAATCCCTTCCTCGTCAATATATTTTTTTTGCTCTCTATAAACATCTCTCGAAATATTATTGCAGCTCTTGACTACATTTCCTAAATAACTCAGGTAGTATTCAATTCTAGTAATAGACTTTGTTGAATCTAATTCGCGTTACACGAACTTCGATCTACCACCGCTAATATTACCAATTTTACTCGCTACGTTATGATAGATCAATCGATGTATATTTGTTTATTACTGGTATGGTGAAATAATATTTTTATATGGGACGTATTTACCATAAAGATAATAATTGGATAATAGTTACCAATATTTATGTTTCGTTATGGTTATCAACATTCTCCTATGTGCCACTCTTATGTATCATTTGGTTGTCAACTCTGACAAGTTGATCAAGCTCTAAAATCTCTAACAACTAAGTATAAAACATACAATTAATCCAAGTTATTACAACAGTATTTATCCAGATTATTAAAATAGCACGTTACAGGTTTCTTCAAGACGGACAAATTACAAATTACATACACGCATGGTATATAACACGACAAAATTGCAGAATACAAACGTAGATAATCATTAAACTCGCTCTAATTTACCCAATTCTAATTGAGTCCCTCAAGAAATTATTCACTTTTTAATTATTATTGCTGGTGTAATTTTTATGCATTAACTTTGCAGGTGTTCTTCAAATCTATTGGAAATATATAGATATACAGAGACAGCTTCCTAAACCTCATGTAACAAACATGGATCCATGTAAACATTCAGATTTCTTAGATGCTTTTATAAGTGACATCAACAACCGGGCGAGGTGGCCGAGTGGTCTAAGGCGCAGGATTAAGGCTCCTGTCTCTTCGGGGGCGAGGGTTCGAATCCCTTCCTCGTCACTATTCTTTTTTTTTCTAAAACTTGTGGAAAGTATGCAATATTCTTAGAGTAAAGTAATTCCATGAATTTTTTTTAATAATATGAATCTAATGTATTTAATTTCGTTAGTCTAAACATTATCATGATTAATCTATGTTTGGTAGTGTGGTGTAATTGTCCTGGCTTACGAGTATTGATTAAGTTGTGTAAGCTGAGTTCCTGTATTATTTTCCGTCCGTAGTCATATTCATATATTCTGAGAGACGGAATGTTAGTGGTTTTGCAGACTTTTTCTTCTTTTTCTCATCACGCATGCGTGTTCTGCTACGCGTGTATTTATATAGTAATTTAGGTGGTTCACCTAAAATACAACCTCTTTGTATACCCATTGAAGCCGATAAAAGCAGGATATCTTCTCTTTCTCCTAGACCTTGGACTAGTAAAAATTTTTCTTCTAACACGCCAATTTCTAGCAGATACATCCTAAGTGGATCATTTCTGGTACCAGTACCCAGGTGTGGGGTATACCATTTCCCACCTCTGCAAATTGCAATAACCCATTCGTGACCAGCCGACATAATCTGATGGGTTGGACTATAAATTAACGGAGTAACCTCATCCCCGACTTGCAGAATGTCATTGTCCAACTCATCATCATCAATTTCCATTATACTTTCAGTGTAATCATCAGAATTATTTTTATCTTCACTATCACGTTCAGAGGTTGTGTTCACATCGTAGTCATTCCTCTCATCTTCAGAATCGTCGCGGATCATACTCTCCATCATTCGTTTATAAAGAACAGAAACCCTTTTATGAGCGGTGATGTACTGTTTTATATCAGTAGTATCGAAAGATGTTGAATAACATGGCAGGGTAGTATCATAGTCCAGATAAATGATAATAGGTTCTAATTGGGTGCTAATCCATGGCTGTTCACCTTTATGAGCCATGAATGGAACAGCATGCATGTGGTCAAGCAAACCATCAAACATACTATTGACCAATGGTGTTTGTTCAAGGTTAGCACTGACTTTTCCTGTTCTATAGATGGTAAGGTGGATAATGCACGGAAGGGTCTTGTCCGAATCTTCCATTAATTTTGCTAATAAACTCACTAGATCGTCGTATGAGAAATTACATTTCCATTGTAAACATTTCATATTATGTTGCAACTGTCGGTAGTGTAACTTGAGTAGAAAGAACATCCCACCATTATATTTTAAACAAGATGCCTCATTTAGTGATATGGATGCGATGTTAGGATCAAATCGGATATCAGCTCTTAGTCCTAAACTTACTCGTCTATAAGAATCGGCAATTATATGGACATTTCCGATAAGTTTCACCGCCTGAGCCCCAGTATATTTTATTTTTGGAGTAGCCATGATAAAAGGAGTTACTTGCCTGGTTCTAAGTTCTAGTGCTCCGGTTATACATTAGATAAGCCCAATCGGGTAAGGCGATTAAGTCTTCCACAGACCGATGCTATATATAGATATTGGCAGATGCATTGTACCATATTCGTGTCCTTAAGAATACACAGAGGATCTATACGAGTACACATGGACTCTAATGCGATTAATACCAACCATAGACTATCATGTACAAATATACATATTTTCCGGATAGACATTTACATATATTTGTGCGAAAAAATATGAGGAAATTAGTGTTCATCACTAGCTATTTATAGTCCATGGATCTTAGTTGACATATATATTACACGTACTACACATATCAAAGTGACATGTGTTAATCCACTAGCTGGGGTATCGCGTGCGCACCATTAGGTCAGCAAGAAACGACCCAACATACCATACGTCTTGAGCTTTGGATGAATAGGGCAAGGAAATACTTCTGGGTAACCATTACTGACCCAACTGTGCAGTTATCGACCACGTATTAACGTTCAGAAAAGGTAGCCTAAGAGCTCAGGACATCACGTTTTGGGATATAAATGTTTATTTGGAGCTTTTGTACTCTGTCTACAGTACTATGCGGGCTCATGGTACTGGAGACAACACTGACGTACCCCAATTACTTCAGTGCATTAGTAGGCCTAACTGATTCGTCACTGAAAACGCATATTCTTATTTGTTTTGCATGCTCAATGGCAATTCTATGGACAAAATTCGTGATTTTTTTATTTCTCGGCAAGCTCTCGGAGAGGGAAGTGCAGGTGTTGTACCAGCGTGGGTGGATATACCTCTGCAATATTATCATTTTCTGGGGAACGTTTGGCTCCAAACTGTATGATAACCCGTACAATATTGCAGTTTGCACTCTCTCCTTGTTCGTTTTGCTAGTCCTACACTGGTTATGCACGACCCGAGTGCGTAATCAGGTTGGGCTTGTGCTGGCTTGGAACCGACACACACTATTTACGAACCTAAGACTGGGAACATTATGCGGTTTGCTCCTAGTTATAGATATAGCACTGGGGGTAATCGCAATCCAGAGATTCAAAGAGCGAGATTATACTTTGGGCGTGTTCTCTTTCACCCTTATTGACCTCTTGGAAATGTCATTTGCATTCAATTGTGAGTATGCATTGAACCTTTATTCAGCGTACTATCTTATGAAGAATGAAGATGAAGATGAGTGGGATAAATTGAAGGTTTATACTGCAGGTGTTCGCTTTGTAGGCTCCTTGTTGTCCGCATACGCTCATTTACAAGCAGGATTGGGACTTGGATCTCTGATGAACGATTACAGCTCTTTGCTGATTCGGATCTTTAAGCTTTGCAAAAATGGTAGTGCATTTATGCAAGCAATCAAGGCAAAGCGTGAGCTATACGAATTTACCGATCCGGCAACGGCCACTGACCTCGAACGTGATAGTACATGCGTCATTTGCAGGGAAGATATGGATGCGGGAGAGCCAGTAAGCTCTAAGTCTTCCCCAAAGAGGCTTCGCTGTGGCCATGTTATGCATGCAAAGTGTTTGGTATCTTGGATGGCCCAATCTGCGAGTTGCCCAACCTGCAGGCAACCAGTAAAGTCTGCGATATCCTCTTTCAGAAACACCGAAGAAAATACGCATGTAGAAGAAAACACTGGAGCAGCGGTTAGTGAATCAAGGTCTGAAACAGAGGTAATTGTCACTAACACCCAGACATCCTCTACGGATGTGATTCAGAGGAACCCTGATATGTTAGCAGCGAGACTCCACTTCGAACGTATGAGACACCAGAATGATGCTTCATCTAGGCCTGGTGATGCACCTGTGCCTAATCCTACGCGGACAGAACCTCAAGAGGAGCAGCGAAGTGGCGTTTCAACCATTAATATTCCCATTAACCTCCATAACGGCAGGGGCAGGATACTTAATCGTTACGAAACAGTTTTTCACTACAAGCAAACCGTGTGAGTTATGCTTAGGTGCTTAACGTTATATATTTATTCAGTAGTCTATTTATTCAGCATTCAAGACTGGTAACCATCAGTAATATCCAAGATAATATTTCCTAACGGGGTTGTGATAGTGCTGAGTGCATTGAGAGCATCTGCGACCACTTGACCAAGAGCGTCTCCAAGTGAAGTGGACCCAATGGTAAGAATATCGCTGTTGGCAGTGCCACAAGGAACAGTAGGGGTTCGGAATTCAAGAGCCTGGATAATAAACTGAAGAGCATCAGGTAGTCCCAGATACTCTACACTAACATGATCATCACCCTTCCAAGGAACGTACTGAATATTGGCACCTTGTGCACACTGTTCTGAAACATACTGACGAACGGGCCCTGAAGGAATAACTTGGTCAGAATCAGCCTGCCAAATATAGCGAGGGAATTTGGGAACAGGGATAACGTTGGAACTTACGTTCTTCAATAGACTTTCATTTGCAAAAACCTCAGCGAATGTGGGATCAGTGTATATATCGATATCCATCATTGTATGCCATTGCTCGTGCATGAACTCAATCACGGCATCAACCATACAAAAGCTAGGCTTCCAAACTGTAGTGATAGCATTCTGCAAGTTTTTGTATAGGTGTGGCCAGGCTGAGGTGTACAAATCCGGATATGCGTTCATGAGTCCTCCGAAGGCAGCAACAATGAAACCAGAGAACAAGTTATTAGCATTATCCAAGTGTTCAATAGTGGCAGCAAGATCAATTGGGGTACCTCCGTGAGCAGCACCAACAATGTTTAGCTCTGGAGCGTATGACTCCTGAAGAGAAGCCATCCACACTGTAGCACTTCCACCTCCACTATAGCCGAGAAGTGCAGTAGGTGTGTTTTCGTGGAGACCTAAGTGGGAAATTGCTGCCTTAATACCATCCAATCCAGCCTGAGCCTGTTCATGTCCAGCAATAAATGCCGATCGAGCACCTTCATGGTCTGGCACAACAACGTACCATCCCCTGGAAAGGGCAAGATCAATGGAAATGGCAGCGTCAGTGGCAACACTGTAAGCATCAGGAGCAGACAATCCCTTCGCAAGAGAATAGCTTGGTGCACAATTTAAGTTAGATGAATCTTCATATACCTGGTAAGAAAGTAACTTGGCATCTGCAGCAGGCTTCAAGGGAGTATACACAGTTGCAACACTATAAGAGGACTCATTCTGAGTGTTTGTTGTCTTGTATGCAACCTGATCAACCTTAGAAAAAGTAACTGCAATTTCAATGTTACTCGTGACAGTACGAGTATTGTATACTTGACCATTCTGCAGGCTGTCAAGATTAGATGGTTTACTATAAAAAGTATCATCTAATGGAGCAGAAAGAAGTATACCTGGTATAGGTAGGGCGCTAGTAAACGACACTAGCTTAAGAAGACTTAGCACCATGAGTGTAAAGTAAAGGAAAAAAGTAGAACGATAAGTAGAGAAGAGGAGAGGCTGGTGATTTAATGTTAGAATATACGAGCCGAAGCTCCCTTTTTATAGTGTTCTAGAGCACGGATCCCAGGTAATAAACAAAAACAAACAATACTGCAAGTACATCTTCAATAAACACGGCATACGTCATCTCCGAACCCTCGGAAGATCGAGTAGAAACTTTATAGAGTTCCTAGTGCTAACTTCAAGTGTTTGAAACTCCCATATAGCACATATAATATAACAGATCTAGACACAATAACAGCGATAAGGTATAAACATATATAATACTGCATCATCATGGCTAATTATACTAACTCAATAAAGTATTTCGTATCGATCTATGCTATGCTTCTGTAAGATGAGGAGGAGGTGCAGTGCATAATGCACTTCCCCACTAAAATATTATCGTTCGAGGATGAATGAATGTAGGGTTTGTGTGTGGAATTCGGGGGTGACATATGCAATGAGTCTTATCTAAACATCAGTTTATACACTATATAAAGTGACTGTTACATAAAGGGAATGAAATATATATGTTAATACATCCTATACACCCGAGGCCACTTAATTTTAAAGATATTCAATTATCTTTTCTATTTCCGACTTCTCTATGGCTTCTTGAAATGAAGGGGGGGCGTATCATGTCTAAATCAACATCTTGCATGAAATCTGGGGTTGTCTTTGCTCTTTTTTAAATGCGGAATGTACTGTATTGACTGCATTACTCTACCCCTTGTATGCATAACATTCTAAAGGAATCAATGCTTGCTATGCGCTCTATAGCTTAATTTTATTACTATAATAATTTACTTTATCCACGGCTTTTTGGTTGAACTCCCATGATACTATGATCTCTAAGTTATATTTATATATATAAGTGTAATATTTATAGCATTCCGATTACTACTACGACCGGCAGTGGCTGGCGGATAAGAAGCAGATCTGGGCTAGGCAAATACACTCACCAAATCGATGAGTAGGACACTTGCATGGGAAAGGCTCGGTAGCCGATTTCTTTCTAATGTGGAAGGGCCCACTATGCGGTGGTCTAAAGAAATATCACATTTTCATGTAAAAGCAGCCGAATGCGCTGGCATCATAGCCACCTGGCCCAAAAATGAAAGTGTGGTGCGGCCAGTGATTTCAATCTCTACCCAAAATAAGCAGCACCTGGAGCTATTTAGTGGAAATGGTACTCTAATGGGCCAAATAAGCCTTGATTTTGGTGATATCGCGGATGTGTGTATTATGCCCGACGAAACAGTACTCACAATATGCGAATCAGGAATTGCCAGACACTACGTAGACTATGGCCTCAACTTTGTGCAATTACATTTACCAGGCAGTGTACTTGACACCAAACTCTATGGAGATGGATATATTGTGCGATTTGCTCCTTCTGTAAACCAAGATTCGGATGGTAATGTGACACTAGGACTGGTAAATCATTGTCGAACTGCGGAGCCCACGTGCCGTGTAATTGACAGCAAAGTGAAGTCTTCGAGCATGATTATGTGGGATATTGTGCCGGGTAATGAAGAATCTGGTCGTCTTCCACGGAATATTTTTGTTGATGACCAGGGCCGTTTGCACACCTTTGACATGGAGCTCTCAGATACATCTCACCAGGTTGCTATGCATAACGTGCCAATTGGAATTTTGAAGGTGAGTCCAGATTATGAGCTCATTGCATTATCGGACGGTAATCGAATTATGGTGCTGACCACAGACCTGCTCGAGGTGGACTACGAAAACAACAATGTTTCCACACACAGCGATCTGAATTGGGTAAGCACCGATATTATAGCCTTACAAGCAAGCCAGGTATGCGCTGGTGAAGTTGAGGTCCTTGATCTGCATTCATCATCGGGTGACAACAGTACTGCCCATATTTATTTTGAAGACGAACACGTCGTGCTTATACCTGAGATTGATGGACTGCGAGTACTAGGCACCCATAACCATAGCATGCTTATGCCAGTACTAAGATCCACTTCCGAGACGTTCAAACTAGGGTCTATATATCCCTCAGCAATTCTGTTTAGCTGTGTCGACCAGATTGATGCAGGATCTCCAAGGTCAGAACAAACAGTCAAAATGCTGGAACCTTCTAAATTGACCAGTGCGGTGAACACTTGTATTTCAGCTGCTCTACAGGAACTCGAACCCAAACTCCAGAAGCGACTAATGCGGGCAGCTGCATTCGGAAAGTCTATGCTGCCTGCTTATGACAGCTCTCGGTACCTTGAAACATTGTCCTATTTAAGAATCGGGAACTCACTGCGAAATCTAGGCGACAAGGGGTTTTTTATAACCAATACGCAGATCACCGAACTTGGAATTACTACGTTGATCAGCCGACTACAGCTTAGACGGCTATGGGGCGAAGCCATCTCATTAGCCCAGTTGATGGGCCTGCCCGTGGAACCTATTTACATCGAGTGGGCATGCTGGATAATCCAAACTGAGGATAGTGCTTCGGAAGATGAGTTAATGAGTACGGTGCAGACTAAACTGAGCAAACTACACACGTATTCCCGCTCTAAAATGGCACTCAAGGCCCTCGAGCAAGGGCGCCAGGAACTTGCACTATCCCTTCTTGAGGAAGAGCCAGTTGCAGCAGACCGCGTTATTCTGCTATTGGAGATGGATATGGTTCAACAGGCCGTAGAGCAAGCAATCAAATCAGGTAACCCATTTTTGGTGGACTACGTGCTTATTGTGCTGACGGAACAACTTTCACTGCCACAAATGATACGAATAATAGGCGGTAACATGACGGCAATTGAGCGACAGAAACAGATACTACTGGCGAATTCCCACGTTTCGACTCAGCAGGGTTCCACACAGCAGCATCAACAGGCCGAAAACAAAGTACATGACTTTTTACACCAGATGGATCTTCGGGCTCAAAGTATCAAACTGGAATTCAACGATGTACTAAATGAATCTGATATTCTCAAAAAAGCCCGAATTTTGCGAGCTTTGGAGAAAAAGTTCGCATCACTCAACAAAAAGTCATTTCCCGAGAGCAGAGCTTGCTATGAATGGGCAGATCTGCTCACGTTGCAACGGCAACTCAGTGAATCGTACGACCTTGATCTGGCAAACAAATCTGCTGCTGATACAGTGCTAGCGCTTTTAAAGATTCCGCAGCTATCGCAAGCTCAGAAAATCAAGAGCAAATTAAGCATTAGCGACCGCCAGTTTATGTGGCTAAGAATCCGGGCATTGGTGGACCGGCGGGAATTTGAAGATTTATGGGACCTGTCACAAGCCAGAAAGCCAGTTATTGGACACCAGTCGTTCTTTAATGTGTGCTTTGAAGCTGGGAATAAGGAACAGGCAGCACGGTATGTGCATCTTATTTCTGAAGCTTCAACCGAGGAAAAGGTGAAAATGTATGTGAAATGCGAAAAGTATGACCTAGCTAAAACCATGGCTTCTAAAAACCCCGATCTATTGAGCCTGATACCGTAGATTTAATAGGTATGTAGTAATGATCTCACTGTGACATCTTATTTTCATTGATTGCAGTGCAGTATAACACTTCATTGTGATTAATTCAGTATATAATGAGTGTGCCTGTTAGATGTAGTATTATATGTTTGGTTATTTGTAGCTGTTGATGCCATTGAGTGGAGAATAGTGTCGAATTAGATACATTATACCAAATTGACTAGGTATCTTTCCAGTACTGGGGCCAGAAAAAGTTTCACCTATACGCCTTGCATAGTGGAATACTTTTATATCTAAAAAATCTATACTATATTAAGCTAGTTGACACTTCTCGCAGCTCGAAGTTCTAAGGACCCGACCCTACTTACATAATTTTTTTAGCAGTTAGAAATTGAAAAAAATTCCACTACGCTTACAATCGACTAACAAGAAACGACATTGGTAAATTCACAATGTCAACTGTTTCAGATAGTCGTCCCCGAACTGAATTGTTTGTGAGGTCAATTCCATTTGATGTTTCCAGCGAACGATTGGGTGAATTCTTCTCTGATTTCGCACCCGTGAAACATGCGGTAGTTGTTCGCGATAAAGCCACCGGAGAATCCCGTGGATTTGGATTTGTTGCATTTGGAACCCCCGACGATGCTGCTGATGCTAAGGCGCAAGGCAGCAAGGTGCCAATTTCAGGCACGCAGGTTATGCAGATCGACATAGCCAAGCCCAGAAGCCGTAACGAGGAAACGTCTGGCAAAGCGCAGAGCACCGATAACGATGCTGATGACTATCGTAGAGAGAAACGAAGACCAAGAATCCTTATTAGAAACTGTCCCTGGTCGCTTCGTAACCCTGCTGAACTCGTCAAGATATTCTCGAGATACGGTAAGGTAATTGACGCTTATATCCCCCGTGGAGAGAACAACAAAATGTCTGGCTTCGCGTTTGTTACCATGAAGCGCAAACTTCATGCTAAAAAGGCGGTGGAAGAGTCTAAAGGACTCAAGATCCACGACAGAGAGGTTAACGTGAGTATTGCAGTGGAGAAGTCGAAGTGGAAGAACAATGATCTCAAGGAACTTGAAGAGGATTCGGAAAGTGAGAGCGAGAGTGAGAGCGAGAGTGAGGAGCTTGAAGGCTTTGAGGACAACAAAGACGAAGATGTTAGTGCAAATGAGTCTGAAGATGCCAGTGAGGACGAGGAAGACGAGGAGGACGAGGATGATGATGATACGAAGGAGGAGCCTAAGCATACCCGACCGAAGTTGGGGAATGAAAATACCGTTTTTGTCCGTAACATACCTTATGATGCGACTGCGGAGTCACTCAAAGAACACTTCGAGCAGTTTGGCCCCGTGGCCTATGCTCTTCCCGTCATGGACAAAGAAAAGAACTACCCCAAAGGTGTTGCATTTGTAGCATTCCAGCGGAGTAATGACCGAGCAACGTGTGTGCAGAATGCCCCCGAAGTCAGCTCGTCCAGTTTGTTAGTCCCCGATGACGTCGATCCCCGTTATGTCTATGAGGGCCGGGTGCTGAATATTACTGGTGCGGTAGAGCGAGACACAGCTGGCAAATTGGCTGAAAAGCGGTCGAACGAGCGACTTGAAGCACTCGGGAAAGCACCCAAAATACATGACCGTAGACGTATTTTCCTGTTGAACGAAGGGCGAATCGCACCTGGATCCAAGCTGTCCCAATACATCACTCCTGCCGAAATGCAGATCCGTGAGCAGAGCTACAAGCTCCGTAAGCAGCAATTGACCAAGAACCCGTCATTGCATCTGAGCATGACGCGTCTGGCGATTAGAAACATTCCCCGTAGCATGAACGAAAAAGCACTCAAAGCTTTGGGCCGCAAGGCAATTGTCGAGTTTGCAACCGAGGTGAAGCAGGGTAAACGACAGCCGCTCACCCAGGAAGAGGTCAACCGCAGCGTGCACTACCAGGAGTCACTCGGCGATGCCCAGTCCAACAAGAAACATGGTGTAGTGAAGCAGGCCAAGCTGATCCAAGAGCTGAAAGGAAGCGGCAAAGAAGGCCGCAGTCGAGGATATGGTTTCCTGGAACTGAAAAACCACAGAGCTGCCCTTATGGCTCTTCGATGGCTCAACGCACATAAAGTCACCAAGGAGGAAATTTCCGCCGGTGGAGAAGTGGACGCGGCAGACCAGGACAAGCCCGGCCGAAGGTTAGTGGTGGAGTTTGCCATCGAGAATGCCCAGGTTGTTAAACGACACAAGGAGCGCCAGTACCGTGCAAAAGAAAAGAGTCTTAAGCGTAAGGCTGACGAGGAGGCTGAAGAAGCGGCCGAGAAGGCTCGTCGTGAAGAGGCCGAGGCACAAGCTGAGGCCGAAGCCATAAAACAGAAGGGCAACTCTGCAATTGGCCGCAAGCGCAAGAACAAGAAGCAGAGAAAGAACTGATTTTCTTAGAACCACTTTACTTAGTTAATAGCCATCAGGCAAATAATTTAGCGTGAACATTGTTACACTTCCTATGCTGTCGTAGGTGGGTTCAAAAGCCCGTTTAGATATATTTCGAGTGTATTTAGATCAGTATGTGTGTATCCATAACTAGTGGGTTCAGCGTGCAACTCGAGAACAACTAGAACTAACGGAAAATTATTTATAGACGATCCACGAAAAGCACAAATAATTAGATGTGTGGTGGTATTGGTCGTGGGGTTTGTGGATGGGGCAGTGTTTATTGCATCAAGTAAGCACTTAACTACGATGAGCTCGTCGCAATTCCAGCAGCTGGAGAAGCTAGGAGAAGGCACCTATGCCACCGTATACAAAGGAAGGAATGCTGAGACCGGGCAAATAGTGGCACTGAAAGAAATCAACCTGGATAGCGACGAAGGCACGCCGTCCACGGCGATTCGGGAGATTTCGCTAATGAAGGAGCTGCGCCATGAGAACATCGTCACCCTGTACGATGTAATTCACACCGAGAATAAGCTGAACCTTGTGTTTGAGTACATGGACAAAGATCTGAAGCGATTCATGGATATTAATGGCCAGCGGGGTGCGCTGGAGCTGGAGCAGACGCGTGCGTTCATGTTCCAGCTGTTGAAGGGTGTGCTGTTTTGCCACGACAATCGTGTTCTCCACCGAGACCTGAAGCCGCAGAACCTGCTCATCAACCACAAGGGTGCCTTGAAGCTGGCCGATTTTGGCCTCGCACGTGCGTTCGGTGTGCCTGTGAACACATACAGCAACGAGGTGGTCACACTGTGGTACCGGGCGCCCGATGTTCTCTTGGGCTCTCGGACGTATAACACAAGCATAGATATCTGGTCTGCGGGCTGCATCATGGCGGAAATGCTCACTGGCAAGCCTCTGTTCCCGGGCAACTCCAATGAGGACCAGCTGCAGCGTATTTTCAAGCTTATGGGCACCCCTACCGAGCACTCCTGGCCGGGGATTTCCACGTTGCCCAACTATAACGCGGGTTTCTTCTTGTATCCTCCCCAGAACCTGGCGAACCTGCTCCCACAGCTCGACCCGGTGGGGCTCAACCTGCTACAGGAAATGCTGCAATTACAGCCAGACCTTCGTATATCAGCACGCGATGCTCTGCAGCACCAGTGGTTTGCAGATTACCAGACATATTAAGCTATTCCAACTAAGTTAATTCCGACCACAATATCTCCATGGATCAACGAGATCAAAACACCGAAGAGTTGCCGAGCTCTTATCTCGCACTTTAGACTAGTATTTCAATATAATCAAGGAAGCATGTGATATTCTTTAGTGTAGATTGCATTACTGTGGTCTAATGATGCCGTGGCCTGTGCCAAGATATGGTCTGTGCCATACTATTGCAATGGTCTACGTCAAGCAGTGGTCTATATGATACAGGTCTATGTGATGCAGGTCTATGTCAAGCAGGTCTATATCATTCAGGTCTATGTGATGCAATGGTCTATGTGATGCAGTGGTCTATGTGATGCAGTGGTCTATGTGATGCAGTGGTCTATGTGATGCAGTGGTCTATATGATGCAGTAGTCTATGTCATGCAGTGGTCTATATCATGCAGGTCTATATCATTCAGGTCTATGCCATGCAGTGGTCTATATGATTCAGGTCTATGTGATGCAGTGGCCTATATGATGCAGTGGCCTATATGATGTAGTGGCCTATATCATTCAGGTCTATGTGATGCAGTGGTCTATATGATGCAGGTCTATGATGCAGTGGTCTATATGATGTAGTGGCCTATATGATGCAGTGGTCTATATGATGCAGTAGTCTATATGATGCAGTAGTCTATATGATGCAGTAGTCTATGTCATGCAGTGGTCTATATCATGCAGGTCTATATCATTCAGGTCTATGCCATGCAGTGGTCTATGTCGTGATGTGCTCTGTGTTATAATGTGTCTATATCATGCTGTGCACTGTGTCATGCAGTGGTCTCTGCCATACTATGACTATATCATCAGTAGCAACAGAAGCAGAGATCGATTCTATAGATCCAGACCCAAGTTACCGTAACATGATACCATAGTTATACTGCCAATAAGGCTCAACATATATAAGTACAATAGTTATAAACAACCCACTGTATACAGGCCTAATTCGGTGCACGCTATGCTACTATGAATACTGTTTGGAACCCAAGTTCACGACTGGCATATGTTTGGATACGCGTGGGTTGCGTGGACAACTGGGAACATTGCTCAGCTTGAATTGATTTTTAGCGCCGCTGCTTCAACCACCTCGGGCAGTGCCACACGCTTAGCAGCCTCCTGCACCTCCCACATCTGGCTGTAATCAGTCTGACACAGATTGAGCAGTTTGATGGCCAGCTCAGGGCCCTGGCCTGCATCCAGGGCTAGCACCACGACGTGGGAATTGGGCTTATGCGAGGAGTCAGCCAGCGCGTTGACCGCTTTCCAGTGGTGGGTAGCGGCCAGAGCCAAGTAGACCTTTTGGCTGCTTTCGACACAGCAGCCGTGCTCCACCATGAAAGCCACCAGCGAGACAACTGCCGGCTTGTGCAGGTGGGATTCCAGCATCAGCGGGACATAGGGCGGGGCATTGCTGCCATCGCTGCAGAACGCGGAGACCTCGAGGCGCTCAAGCAACTCGCGCGTGATGAACGGGAGCTGGGACAGTGCAGCAGGCAGCTTGTTGCCGTTCAGAGCCATCTGCTCCCTGAGGATCCACGACTCCAGCGCAGGGGTACGCGAAAGTTTAGATGCCAGGGCTGGCGAGGCTTGCGGAAGGCTGAAGTTCGCGGAGTGCACGAGAACCAGCTCCAGCAGCTCGCGCGGAAGCCGTTCAATGGCACTGGACCCGGGCGTGGCAACAACAGCCGGGGGCTTCACGACAGCCGGGGCAACCTTGCGTTTTTTTTTGGCCCGCTTGGCCACTCCCGGCGGGTCCCGGACTCGGTTTACCTTCAGGAATCCCATGCATGGCACACTAGCCTTTTGTGGAAGGGAGGGTTCCTTACCTCGAAATGTTTATTACCTGAGTATTTTTTTTTCACCTCCACACACCCCCATGAAGGTACGGAAGCCGCAGTCGAAACGGAAGAGCACGCGGTTGCAGAAAGGAATTGAGAAGAAGATATCCGCCCACAACCGCAAGCAACGCAAACTTTCCAAAAAGGACCCCACATGGAAGTCGCGACACCCGAAAGACATCGGGATTCCCAACTCGTTCCCCTACAAGGGACAGCTGCTCGAGGAGATCGAGGAGCGCAAGCAGGCGGAGCTGGCCGAGCGAGCGGCACGCCGTGAAGAGCTGCGCCAACAGGCCATTGCGCGCGGTGCCAGCCAGAAGGACCTCGAGCAGCTCGAGGTGGAGCAGGATGTTGCCGACAGCCAGAACCGCCTTGGCGCCCTGATGAGCTCGGTGCAGCAGGCTGCGGCCGAGTACGGAAGCGACGAGGACGAGGAGATGATGGACGACGAGGAGCAGGACAGCGACGAGGAGGTGGCCGGTGGAACCGACGAGTTCGCCGCGATGTTCGAGGAGGTGCGCCAGGACTCCTCGCGCAAGGCCTTCGACAAGTTTTTCAAGCAGGTCGTGGACTCCTGCGACATCATTGTGTACGTGCTCGACGCGCGCAACCCCCTGGGCACGCGATCCAAGCAGGTCGAGGAGACGGTGCTGCAGCACGCCGGCAAGCGGCTGGTGTTTGTGCTCAACAAGATCGACCTGGTGCCCACGGACGTGCTGAAGCAGTGGGTGCAGTACCTGTCGAAATCGTTCCCTACCATTCCCTTGCATGCCTCCACAGCGGCGTCCAACGCGCATGTGTTTGAGCACCCCCACAGCCTGTCGAAGACCAGCACCGCTGCCGGGCTGCTGGGTGCGCTGAAGAAGTGGGCCGGCCAGGCGAACCTGGGCCGGTCGGTGACGGTGGGCGTGATCGGCTTCCCCAACGTGGGCAAGTCCTCGGTGATCAACGCGCTGCTGGGCCGTCACGGCCACGGCGCCGGCCACGCGTGCCCCGTGGGAGCGCAGGCCGGCGTGACCACCGACGTGCGCCGGATCAAGCTCGACAGCAAGCTCAACGTGCTGGACAGCCCCGGCATCGCGTTCCCGAACGCGTCTGGCAAGCCCAAGAACCCCGTAGACGAGCAGGCGCGGCTGATCCTGCTGAACGCCATGCCCCCGCGGTACGTCGACGACTGCCGCCCGGCCGCGTCCAAGCTGGTGAAGAGGCTGCAGAAGCAGCCCGACCAGTACGAGCTGTTCTGCAAGCACTACGACCTGCCTGCGATCCCGCAGGTGCACTTCGAGGACTTCATGACCCAGGTGCTGGTGTACGTCGGACGCAAGTTGGGCCGCATCAACAAGGGCGGCGTGCCCGATCTGAAGGGTGCTGCTCAGTCTCTGGTGACCGACTGGACCAGCGGTAGAATACCGGGGTGGTCGGTGCCTCCCGCTGAACAGAACAACAGCAAGGTGGAAGTGGTGCAGTCCTGGGCCCAGGAGTTCGATTTGGATAGCATTTTGAGTGGCATTCTGTGAGGACATTTATTAGATCTATGTATGCGTAGTATTATGCGGTGTATTATGCGGTGTATTATGCGGTAGTATTGTGCGGTGTATTGTGCGGTGGTATTGTGCGGTAGCATTGTGCGGTAATATTAGGAGCTGTAGCTACAGTCGCTGGCAATGGGTGCAATGGGTGCAGTGGGTGCAATGGGTGCAATTCTGTGCAGCAAGTTGTGCAACAAGTTCTGTGCAACAAGGTCTGTGCAGCAAGTTCTGTGCAAGGGCCACGCGCTCCTAGTCGAGGCCAAGATCAACAGCTACGGTGCACTGTGGCTCAGCTGTCGTGGGCGTACAGGCCAGTGTACTATTGCACCCAATTCCCGAGGATCCAGCTCTTCTACCCTCGTTTGCCATCGCCAGCGGTCGCCAGCGGTCGCCAGCGGTCACCAGTGCTAGTCTTGTCACTCTATGCAATGAGGTGGTGACAAGATTAGCATGCAGGCATCACTCCCGCAGTCATCAGAGCGTGGGTATGCCAGTCTTTTTGTAGAGCGTTTGACCACTTGCGATTCAGGAACCGGCTAATCTCGCCTGTACCATTCCGCACACAGTGGCACGTCCATCTCTGCATCACACCAAACTGTGCCGACATCAACGTGATCAGCTGCTAACATCGTAAAGAGCTAGTGTCGCTAATGCATCATTAACTCCAGCCCATAGTGAATGAGACGTTCTGATTCAGGCGACTCACGGTATAATCTGTATGGCACAGTATACATCGCTGTATGGCAGACTACACAGTATGAGACATCAGTAGTGTCATGTCCAGTATGCTACACAGTATGCTGTATAGCATGACACAGTATGAGACATCGGTCATGTCCAGTATGAGACAGCTCAGTAAGACACAGTATATAACTCTGTATATCACACAGTATCCAACTCTGAATGACACACGGTACAACTCTGTATATCACACAGTATAACACAGTATGACACAGTATGACAGTATGAGACATCGGTATTATCATGTCCAGTATGCTACCCAGCATGACACAGTATACAACTGTATGGCACACGATATAATCTGCATGACACACGGTACGCCTCTGTATACAACACAGTATGACACACAGTATACAACTTTGTATATCACAGTATGAGACATCGGTATTGTCATGTCCAGTATGCTACACAGCATGACACACAGTATCCAACTCTGAATGTCACACGGTACAACTCCGTATATGACACAGTATGACACAGTATGACACAGTATGATAGTATTAGACATCGGTATTGCCATGTCCAGTATGGGACAACTCTGTATGACATACAGTATGCTGTATAGTATGACACAGTATGAGAGATCGGTCATGTCCAGTATGAGACAACTCCGTATGACACACGGTATACAACTGTATGGCACACAGTATGCTGCATGGTATGACACAGTATGACACAGTATACAACAGTATGACACCCGGTATAATCTCTGTATACAACTCTGTGTATCACACAGTACAACACAGTATGACACGGTATACATCTCTGTATATCACACAGTATGACATATAGTATGCTGCATAGTATGGCACAGTACAACACCGTATGACTCGGTACACCTCTGTACAGTACGCCACACAGAACACGTACACCTACAGTCAGTCAAACTCCACCCGCCTCCTGTACATCAGGTCCCTGTTGGCCTTGGCGAACGCAGCCACATCGAACTGGTCGGCCGTGGCCTTGACCGCCCTCTTCATCAAATCATTAGCCACCGGGTCGTCCCGGTTGATTGCCAGCGCCAGCGCCAGCTTCTCCGTGGCCTCGTAGTGCTGCTCCAGCTGCAGGTGGCACAGCGCTATGGCCGACAGCACATTGGTGTCGAGGCGCGAGTGCCGCGCAACATCGGCGAACACCTCCAGGGCAGCCTCGACCTGGCCGTCGCGGCGCAGCGCAAACCCCAGGTTGGCCTTGATGCCGACCTGCAGCGCCACGTCGCACTCCGTGCGCTGCGCGATCTTGAGCGCCGTGTCCAGCATGGCAATGGCGTGCGGCAGCTCGTTCTGGTGGTAGCGCACCAGGCCCAGCTCGTTGAGCACCAGCGGGTCCTCGTCGAAGAGCGACTGCGCCCCCTCCAGGTACTTCACCGCCAGCGACAGGTTCAGCAGCTGCAGGTACTGCATGCCGATGTATATGTACGGCAGGTTGTAGCCGGGAAACAGGCGCACGGCGGTGGAAAAGGCGGTCACGGCCTGCTCGTGCTCGGACTCCTCGGCGAACGTCTGCGCAAAGGCCACCCACGCGCTGGCGTAGCCCGGGTCCAGCAGGCTGGCCTTGGAGAAGTACTGCCGCGCCTCCGCGGTGCGCTTGGTCGCCATGTAGTACACGCCGATCACGTACCACGTTTCCGGGGCCTCCTGGGCCACCAGGGCCAGCTCGTGGGCCACCTTGTGCAGCTGGTTCACCTCGCCGAGCTCCAGCAGGCAGTCGGCGTAGCTCGTGTAGACCCGCAGGTTGCGCGCGTCGCTCTCCAGCACCTTGGCGAAGATCTGCTGCGCCACCGAGTAGTGGCCGCGCGCACAGCTCACCTCCGCCTGCGCGATCAGCACGTCGCTGTCGGTGTCGGGGATCTGGTACACGTACAGCAGGTTCTCCACCGCCTCCGTCAGCCCCACGTCCTGGGCCAGCGCCGACAGCCGCAGCGCGTAGATGCTGCGCCCGAAATCAGCCCCCACGCGCGAGAAGTCCAGCGACTTCAGCAGCTGCCACTCCTCGAGCGGCGTCATCGCGTGGTACTTGGACAGCTGGGCGAACGCCTCGTAGCAGCGCGCGTCGATGCGCAGAGCCGCGACGTACGACGCCTTGGCCTGCGTGAACCGCGACTGCAGCGTGTGGATGCGGCCCAGCAGGTAGTGCAGCAGCGAGCGCAGAAAGACGTGGTGCAGCTCCTCCTCGTCCTCGCCAAACGGCAGAACCGGGCCCGGCGGTGCGTCGCAGTCGTCGTCCGGGAAGATCACGCTTATGCGGCTGCTGCCGCTGACGGTGCGCGCTCCCGAGGCGCCCGGGGCCCGCAGGCTGCTGGTGCTGACCACGCGGACGCGGTTCTGCGACGTGTTGGGGTGCGGGGCAGCGCCGGGCGTGGCCGGCTGCGGCAGCGACGGGGACGGCCCCAGCACGGTGCTGTTGGCGGCCAGGGGGGGCTCGCTGAGGCCGCCCTGCACCACGTCCAGCGCCCTGTCCAGCTCCTGCGCGCGGATGAGGCACAGCGCGGCGATGTAGCGGCACTTCAGCGAGTCCTGCTCGAAGCGGCCGTTCAGCACCAGCTCCGCGCCGCGCAGGTACTCGCCCATGCCGTAGTAGGTCTGCGACAGCCAGTACGCGTCGTCCGGGTGGCCCGACATGGCGAGGATTTTCGTCGACACCAGCTCGGCCGTGGTGTACAGGTGCGAATTGATCGAGTCCAGGCGCCATTGCCGCAGCTCGTCGATTTGGGCCATGGTGGTGGTGGGTGGGTAAGCCGGCGCAGGGCACGAACACCACTTGGGCACGCGGCCACCACCACACATGGCAGTAGCGCGGAAGAAGAAAAAGTTGCAGGGCCCGCCGTGCATACTGTTCGAGCAGGAGCCGGGCAAGAGCAAGCACCCGTGGATGAAGTCGCAGAGCGTGAAGCTGTTCGTGCTGCAGTGTCTCGTCGACGCGTCGGTGCTGGTGCAGCAGACCAAGATCATCCGCACCAGCCTGTACGACCTGCACAACCCGCAGGCGGTGGAGCGGGTGGTGATCGTCGACATTCCGCGGTCGCCGCCGGGCCTGGACCTCCCGCTGGCGCACCCGCTGAAGCTGGTCACGCAGAGCGACTTCATTCTGCGCCCGTCGCCGGTGATGTGCAACGCCGGGCGCATCTACCCGCAGGAGCTGAAGGCGAAGCCCGAGAAGCGCGTGGCGCGGCAGACGCACAGCCTGGAGTCGCTGTGCATGAGCGCGGAGCAATTGGCCGCGTTCCAGTTCCCCCCCGAGGGCGCGCGCCTCGACCTCCTCGAGGGCACCGGCTCGGGCTACGCGATCGACTGCGAGATGTGCAAGAGCGGCGCGACGTCGGTGCTCACGCGGTTCGCGGTGACGAAGTTCGAGACCAGCGAGGTGCTGATCGACCAGCTGGTCAAGCCCGACGTCGAGATCACCGACTACGTCACGCAGTACAGCGGCATCACCCGGGAGATGCTCGAGCCCGTAACGTTCGGGCTCAAGGACGCGCAGGAGCTGCTGCGCCGGACCGTGGGCCGCACCGACATCCTGGTGGGGCACTCGCTGGAGAACGACCTGCGCGTGCTGCAGATCCAGCACCCGCGCATCGTGGACACGGCGCTGCTGTTCCCGCACGTCCGCGGGTTCCCGTTCCGCAACTCGCTGCGCTACATCGCGCGCAAGTACCTGCAGTCGGTGATCCAGGCCAGCAGCGACGACGGCCACGACCCCGTCGTGGACGCGGAGACGTGCACGCGGCTGGTGCGGCTGGTGATGGAGCACGGCCCGCAGTTCGGCGACATCCGCTCCGAGTCCACGGCCCTCAGCACCTGGCTGAGGCAGTTCGGCGTGGCCACCACCTACGTCGGCTCCGGCACCCCCGAGTGGGACGCCTACGGCTGCGCGGACCACGTGTGCCGCGCGTCGGTCGAGGAGTGCGCCACCGCCGCGGTGCTGAGCCGCTCGCAGTTCACCTGCGTCACGCTGGACCCCACGCTGGCCGGCTTCGACGCTGCCGGCATCGCGCAGGCCGTGGAGCGCATCGCCCGCGCGCAGCCGTTCCGCACCGCCGTGGCGGTGATCGCCGGACCGCCCGCGGCGCTGCACGACGAGCTCGCGGCGCTCAACCGGAAGAAAACCGAGTTCAAGTGGAGCTACAAGACGCTGAAGTGGGACGAGATCGAGAACCCGTGGATGCTGCAGGACGAGGACCGCATGAAGCAGGTCAAGGAGGAGCTGTGCGCCTCCAGGCTGTACCTGGACGTCACGCTGGACCCCGCCGAGGCCGCGGACCTGCCGAAGCGCGTGCGCGAGGTGTACGCGCAGCAGCACCCGGAGAGCGCGGAGGGCAGCAGCGAGAGCAGCAGCAAGCGCATCAAGCTGGACGATATGGACAAGTACATGGAATCAGTAGACTAGTTTATGCAGAGTGGATTATGTGACTAGGGCCATGTTGGTCTGGGACTTCGCCTCGGGGGCCTCGCTGGCGCTGCGCGCCTGTTCAGCCAGCTCGTTGTTGGCGATCTCGGCCGCCGTGGCCTGGATCTGGTCGAACAGCACCAGCGTGTCGCCCTCGACGCCCTCGATGGGGCACGCGTACTCGTCCTCGGGGATTTTCACCCACGACTTGATCTTGAACATGCTGGCGCGCTGGGGGCCCTCGGACTCCTCCTCGCGCGTCGTGGCCAGCTCGATCCAGTCGTACTTCCAGTGCACTACCGTGGTGTCGGTCTTCGGGCCGTACAGCGACGTGTTGGCCCGGCCAAACTTGTACAGCGACCGTCGAGCCATTTCTGTCTCAGGCACTGCTGGGCTAGGCTAGGCCTGGGGGCCAAGGCGACTGGCCAGGGCTAGGTCCCCCCGCGATGACTGAACCGGTGGCGGTATGGCGTGGCGCGCCGTGACTCAACCCTGCGGTATATATACTGGGGTCCCGCACCGAGCCCCCCATGGTTGCCCACACCGTACTCCACCTGCGCTCCGAGACCAAGCCGTTCGAGCACCGCTCCGCGCTCACGCCGTCGACCACCAAGGCGCTGATTGCCGATGGCTACAAGGTGTACGTCGAGCGCTCGCCCGGCCGCATCTTCGACGACCACGAGTTCGAGGCGGTGGGCGCGGAATTGGTGCCCGAGCACTCCTGGAAGACCGCTCCCAAGGAGCGCATCATCGTCGGCCTGAAGGAGCTCGAGGAGGAGAAGTTCCCGCTGACCCACGAGCACATCCACTTCGCACACTGCTTCAAGAACCAGCACGGCTGGAAGGACGTGCTGCGCCGCTTCCCGGAGGGCAACGGCGTGCTGTACGACCTGGAGTTCCTGCAGGACGAGCGCGGTCGCCGCGTGGCCGCCTTCGGGTTCTACGCCGGCTTTGGCGGTGCTGCCCTCGGCGTGTGGGACTGGGCCTCGCGCCAGATCACCGGCCAGCCATTGGGCCCCGTCAAGCCGTTCAAGAATGAGGACGAGCTCGTTGCCACCATCAAGGCCGACCTGGCCAGGGTCCCGGGCAAGAAGCTGCCCTCCGCGATGGTCATCGGTGCCCTCGGGCGCTGCGGCAGCGGCGCCGTGGACTGCTTCCGCAAGCTCGGGCTGCCCGACCACGCCATCCGCAAGTGGGACATCAACGAGACCAAGCGCGGTGGCCCCTTCGACGAGATCCTGGAGGCCGACGTGTTCATCAACTGCATCTACCTCACCCAGAAGATCCAGCCGTTCCTCACGCTGGAGCAGATCAACGCCGCGGGCCCTGAGCGCAAGCTCAGCGTGGTCGTCGACGTCTCTGCCGACTTCACCAACCCGAACAACCCCGTGCCGGTGGCCGACCAGGGCTCCTCGTTCCCCAAGCCCACCTACACCATCAGGGGAGTCGTCAACGGCAAGCCCATCGACGTCATCGGCATCGACCACCTGCCCACGCTGCTTCCGCGCGAGTCCTCGGAGGCGTTCTCGCGCGACTTGCTGCCGTCGTTGGTCCAGCTCAAGGACAGACACCATGCCCGAGTGTGGGCCGACGCCAAGAAGCTTTTCAAGCATCATGTCTCGAAGTTGTAGGCCATTGGAGACCCAACTGCCGTAGAGGCTGTAGTAGTGCAGTGGGTATGGCGTGGTGTGGATAGAATCGTGGCGGTACTACGGCGGTATTGCCAATAATACACGATAGTCATGGCTGCCGTGGCCCTAGCTAATGTATCTACATAGTACGTAGAGCGCACGACCGTGTACTTTGGTGCGTGCGCATTATAACTAGATGCGCATTATAACTAGATAACGCACTCCTAGAACTGCGTAGTATCTGTACTGGATCAAACGATAGTATTAGAATGAAAGCAGCAGTTACCTACCAGGAAGCCAAGGACAGGCAAACAGCATTTGTCGGAGGTCACGCTGCTGTAGTGGGAAACGTCATACTGATCTGCAGGTCTATTGATCTACCGGTAGTGGGAAACGTCACACTGATCACAGTCAGGCCCAATTGATTTGTGCAGGCGCAATGACGTAGAGCCAGTCGTCGTATGAAGACCTCCTACTGATCACAGGGAGGGGCCCGATTGATTTGTGAGCAGTCGTCTTCTATGGCAGGCCCGATTGATGTAGAGGCAGTCGTCCTATGAAGTGCTCTTACTGATCACAGACAGGTTCTATGGATTTACCGGTAGTGGAAGACGTCCTACTGATCTGCAGGTCTATTGATCTACAGGCAGCCAGTCTACCTACTGATCACAGGGAGGCCCAATTGAGCTGTGAGCAGACGCCTCTATAGGGAATTGACGTAGAGCCAGTCGCCGTATGAAGACCTCCTACTCACAGACAGCTCCAATTGTTCTGCAGAGCGACTGAAGTAGAGTATTGTATTGCGCCTTGAGTCTAACATTTAATACATTTCTCCTCTACTCGGCGTCACAATGTAACTACTTGGGCAGACTGCGGATAACAGCACGGCATATCGTATGCCAAATACTGGGTCACGCCAAGCCCACTGGGCTTACTCGGCTATATTTATTGTCTATACTCATGTTCTGTGTACATGTTCTGTGTACATGCTACAAGGTGTCGTATAGGCGCAGCTGGTGTAGTAGGGTACCATGCACAAAGTGGCACTGATCACCGGAGCCAACGGGTTCCTTGGCCAATGCATCTGCAAGCGATTGATGTCCGAGATCAAAACGGCCAATTCTGATGTCGAGAGGCTCACTATCGTGGTAACCTCGCGCACATTCAAAGGCGCGACGCAGGTGGTCAAAGATCTGGAGAAGTTCAGCCGGAAGGCACCGGTCCAGGTCGAGTTCGACTACATCCTGTTCGACCAGACCGATATGGTTAGCGTGCTCTCGGCTGCCCGCGAGCTGAACAAGCGCTTCAAGTCGCTGGACTACATATTTTTCAACTCCAGCCATTCGCAGATGGGCGGTATCGACTACTGGCAGGCCACCAAGGATTTCTTCACCGACCCCATCCGCGCGTTCACCGTAGGCACTTTCAAAATCCAAGGTGTTGCCCGCAAGTCCGGCGATGGCATGGGTGCCACGTTCCAGGCCAACGTGTTCGCTCCCTGGTACCTTGTGCAACTCATCAAGCCTCGGCTACTGCACCCCGGGTCCAGACTGATCTGGATCTCCACCAGCATTTCTCTGCCCGAGTTTTTCGACGCAAATGATCTGGGAATTGAGAAAAGCGAGCACAGCTACGAGGCGTCGAAGTATGAGCTGGAGCTTCTGCACCAGGCAACCTACCAGAAGCTGCTCAAGCAGAACGGCATCCAGTCCTGGCTGCTCCAGCCCGGCGTATTCAAGAGCACGACCTTCGTGCCTACCATGAACGTGCTGACCTATGTGGCTATGCTAGTTATGTTCTACATTTGCCGGTGGTGTGGCAGTCCGTACCACTGTATCTACCCCGAGCTGGCTTCCAACGCCCCGATCTGGTGTGCTCTCTACGCCGATCCGAAGCGGAACGATATGGCGATCAAATACGGCTCCTCGACTACTCGTGGGGGCCAGGAGGTGCTGATGGAGTCCAAGGTTGACACCACGCCGGAACGTAATGAGCAGGTTCTGGAGTATGTGGAAAAGCTGAGACTCGAATGGAACAAAAAGCTCGAGGACCAAGTTGTGGAAAGAGTTGGGTACTAGTGCGCACCTTATGTATATACGTATGTACACCAAATTGTCAGGTATTGCCGTACTTGCATGGGCCATTCTGGTTCATGTAGAATTGACAGTATAGCTGCAGAGCAACACTATCAGGGTGTGGCGAGATATCACTTAGATTTGTCCCTGTCAGGGTGTCACACAACAGCGGCAGCACAAATATCTAACGATTGGTACTTAGCACCGGACTATATTTGAAAGATCATAATATCTCAAATACATTCTATTGATATGGCTCTCGGTTATGATGGATATCCGGTTCCGAACCGACTCTCGATGTATATGTAACGCATATCCATTAACCATTAGCCGGGGAGTAATTAACAGGTGATCAGTATCACTATCAGGGTGTGGCGAGATATCACTTAGATTTATATCACTATAATGCATAAAGTGCGAGATAAGTACACTATACATGCGTTTGTACTACCTTGTTATGCTGTTCGGTAGTGTTGAACCCTGCCATGGTGACTTCTAATCGTTCGTGTTAATGCGAGTAGTTGATATGAGATCAGTTATGCTCACATTTACATAAAGCGTAATCGCATTGTATGGCGTCGGGCCTATTACTTTATGTGTGATTAGCCAGTATGTTGGTATAGCACTGAATTGTCTAATATACTGAGGCCACCCCGCATGCCTGTTCGCATATATAACATATGAGGCTATCTACGCATGCCTATTGACATATATACCATTGTGAGACTGTCTCCGCATGCATATTAACATATATAACATATGAGGCTACCCCGCATGCCTGTTCGCATATCTACGCATGTTATTAACATATTAGCATTTACATAACTCTAGCTGTGCTGGTGCTCGTTTATGGTTGAGGTAAGATGAGGAGATTAACCGCCATGTGCACCTAGAGCATGTCCAATTCGGAATTCAGCCAGCATCTCACCCAATTAAGTAGTACGATTTAAATGCTGTGATTTCAGGCTATAGTTTATGTGCTGATGCCGTTGACCTGTGCATATAGCGTGGCAGCTTAGGGCGTGCGTGGGACTTGTTCGATGCGCCTCAGCTTCGTGGGCGGAGTCGCAACCAGCCACAAACCCAGCTCTCTCCCACCGACCACAAAGCCACCCATTCGCCAATGAACGCGATAAAGCTACAAAAAAAGTACCCTGAGCTCACTCAGGAGGAGGTTTTTGACTTACTAGACCAGTTCCAGACCATTGATGTCAACGACACCGGCCGCTTGCAGAAGCAGGACGTCATTACCGCCCTGTCGAAGTCAGGCAAAGGCACCTACGATGAAGTTCGCGAGACCCTCAAGCAGGTCAATGTGGATAGCAGTGGCCAAGTCGAGCTCGACGACTTCTGCGACCTGGCCGTCAAGCTCAAGGATCTGAGCCTCAACAAGCAGAAGAAACCCGCCATCAAGCCCAAGCCTCAAGGCCTCAAAATGCCCTCTAACCTGGTCAATCAGAGGGTCCATTCCGGTGCTGGCGAGCGTATTGTTGTCCAAGGCAAAGGTGGCGGCACCCATATCATCGACGAGGAGGAACGCACTGAGTTCACCAGGCACATCAACCAGGTGCTGGCTGGAGACGACACGGTCGGGTCGCGGCTACCACTGCCCACTGACAGCAACCAGATCTTCGACGAGGCGCGAGACTCGCTTATCCTGGCCAAGCTGGTGAACGACAGCGTGCCGAACACCATCGACACGCGTGTCCTCAACGTCCCCAAGAACAACAAGACCCTCAACACATTCCAGATGGCCGAGAACGCCAACGTGGTCATCAATTCCGCCAAGGGTATTGGCTGCGTTGTTGTCAACGTGCATGCCGAGGACGTTATCGAGGGTCGCGAGCATCTGATTCTCGGCCTGATCTGGCAGGTTATCCGCAAGGGATTGCTGGCCAAGGTCGACATCAAGCTTCACCCCGAGCTTTACCGCCTGCTGCATCCCGACGAGACGCTCGAGCAGTTTCTGCGCTTGCCCCCTGAGCAGATCTTGCTGCGCTGGTTCAACTTCCACCTGGCTGCTGCCGGAACCAAGCGTCGCGTGACCAATTTCAGCGGAGACGTCAAGGACGGTGAGTGCTACGCTCGCTTGCTGCACCAGCTTGCCCCGGAGAAGTGCTCGCTGGCTCCGCTGAACACCGACGATTTGCTGGAGCGAGCCGAGCTGGTGCTGCAGAATGCAGACAAGCTGGACGCCCGCAAGTACCTCACTCCCACCGCCATGGTTGCTGGAAACCCCAAGCTCAACCTGTCGTTCGTGGCCCACCTGTTCAATACCTACCCCGGCCTCGACCCTGTTACCGAGGAGGAGATCGAGAAGGTGGAGATCGAGGACTTCGACGCTGAAGGCGAGCGTGAGGCACGCGTGTTCACCCTGTGGCTCAACTCCCTGGAGGTTGATCCGTTCGTGCACAACCTGTTCGAAGACCTCCGTGACGGCATCATTCTGCTGCAGGCTTACGACAAGGTCATGCCCGGCACGGTGAACTGGCGATCTGTGAACAGGCGGCCCAACCCCGGTGAGGAAGTGTTGGGTGCCTTGGTTGGCGCAGGCGACGACGAGGACTTCGGCAACTACGTCACCAGCGTCGGCATGAGCCCGTTCAAGGCAATCGAGAACGACAACTACGCTGTGACCATCGGCAAGGACCAGGGATTCTCGCTGGTTGGAATCGACGGTAGCGACATCTATGACGGATCCAGAACACTCACTCTGGCGCTGGTGTGGCAGCTGATGCGACGCAACATCGACCTGACCTTGAAGTCGCTGTCCAAGAACGGCAAGACGCTGAGCGACACCGAGATCCTCAAGTGGGCTCAGGAGAAGGCGCAGGGCGGCTACGGTGGATCCGTCCGCAGCTTCCGTGACCCCAGTCTCTCCGACGGTGTGTGGCTGCTGGACGTCATCCACGGCATCAAGCCGGAGTACGTTGACTACGAGCTGGTCAGCGAAGATACATACGAAAATGCGAAGCTGGCCATTTCGATTGCTAGAAAGCTTGGCGCACTGATCTGGATTGTCCCTGAGGATATTGTTGAGGTGCGACCGCGTCTTATCCTGACGTTCGTTGCGTCTCTCATGGCCCTTTCTTAGTGTGCTACATAGCTATTATAGATACCTCGCTTCACCCAATCCGATACTCGATGGATACTTTAATTAAGTGATCGAATGAATGATCAAATCTGGAGTCGCAGCACTCGTTTAACCCCGGACACTGGACACGTCTTCGACGCTGGACACGTCTTCGACGCTGGACGCCGGACACTAGGCAGACTCCACTGCCGCACTGCCCGACTGCATTACGGAATCTAGCACCGGATGCTCGTACCTACTCTTCGTTCTTCGTTTTACTGATAATTGTTACGGACTATATTTAGCAACAGTCTTACTTGGGCCGGATATTATTAGAACTGTCGGGAGCGCGTGCGGGATTAAAACCAAGCTCCCACGATCATGCTTAATTCAGTACCGGATTAACCATAAAGAATACACACATAGATTAGTTGCGCACGGATGCCCGTTCAGGGTTGACTCTACGCGTGGGGTGGCAGATGAATTAATTAAAATCAGTGGCTCGACGCGTATCCAGGGTCAGGTTTAGTGCAAGCTATTACTTGATTGAATACGTGATTAAACACACACAAACGCCGCAACATGGCTATGTGGCAGCAGCTACCCTACGACGCAATCTGTACTCGATTTGGGACAAGCACAAATCGCCCGGCCCAACATGTGATGCAAGGACGAGCCGTCGACGGGATTTCGGTGCTGCAGGATTTCGGTGCTCCAGCGCCTACCGTGCACAACCGAGCAGCGCGGATTGTATACGCGCACTGCTATGATGTAATATACGGGTCATGCACTTAAGGGAGCGGCTTGACTATGCCACACCCTAGACATCTGCCACTATTTTCCCGGTGGTTCCTTCCTAAACCTAATAAATAGGGGTTTGACGACAGCCGCTGATTTGCCGGATGGCATATTGGATAAGGAAAAGCGCCTGCATTCGGCGGTGATCACTGCTCACAGACTGTCGTAATATTTCATATCTAGGCTCCCGTATGGTCCGCGCAACGCTGCATTCAGGCCACCCCCACGCTCCCTAGTCGGGATCCCTTTGCATGATAAGTAAGCTATTGCAATTATATTTTACGCGACCACATGTAACCCAACCCACTTTTGCCCACGCCCACTAATCTACCTAGGGCCCCCAGTCGAGCAGCGAACGCGTTAGTGGGCGGTGGGTGTGGGTGAGAGCGAGGGTGTGGCTTTATCAACCTTCACACCACTGAGCCGCGAACACGCCCCTTCACGGTAGGCATTTGTACACTTTAAGTACGCCAATAAAGAAGCTAGCCCACAGTAGGAAATCCAATTTTGCCAGAGTAGAAAAATAAAGCCGGATAATATTAGCTTGCACTTTGATTTCACGGAAATCCTAATTTAGGCTTTAAGACTTACCCGACCCCTTTCCTCCCGCCCCGTATAGCATATTGCTGTAGGCTGGACTGCAAAGCTTACCCGAATTCCCACCAGCATTCACGACCGTCGCCGTCCCCATCGTCTTGTTGTGGCCGTTATCCCTACATGTCCTTCTCGATACATGACTTCTCTCCGGATGCGTTCACCCAGCCTGGGCCCGCCCCGCTGCCTCCCAAGGGGGGTGCCAGCCCGGTAGACATCAAAAAAATCACCAACACTCAGACGCTCGACGCAACCCCGCGGCAGAATTCGACTTCCCGTATCGTCAGACAGGGATGGGTGAGCGTGAAAGAGGATGGCTCCATGAAGTGGATCTGGACGCGTAAGTACCTCATTCTCAAGGACGCAATGCTGTTTTTTAATAAGAACGAGTCGTCCACCTCGGGCACCTCGCTGCAGATCCCCCTCAACACCGTCACTGGCATTTCCCGCACGAACCAGCGCCCGTACTGCTTCGAGGTCATCCGCAACCCCCCGCTGAAGTCGCTGTTCGTGGCCTGCAAGTCCGACGCCGAGCTGTACGCCTGGATAGACGACATATACTCCAAGGTGCCCTCCACCGGCGTCTCGGGACCCACGAACTTCCGGCACAACGTCCACGTCGGGTTCGATCCCAACAGCGGTGCCTTCACGGGCCTCCCCATAGAGTGGAGCAAGCTGCTGCAGGGCTCGGCCATCACCCGCGAGGACTTCGACAAGAACCCCCAGGCCGTGGTCGACGTGCTGACCTTCTACCAGAACAACATGGAGGACAAGGAGGACTTCACGGACATCCCCAACATGCAGCAGCAGCAGCGGTTCCAGCAGCAATTCGAGCAGAGCCGGCAGCAGCAGCAGCAGTGGCAGCACCAGCGGCAGCCGTCAGTAGAGTCTCTTAATCGCGCGCCGCAGCCGCCCAGAATCGTTGCACCGAAGCCTGTTTCTGCCGGCGGGTCGCAGGACTCGCCGCTTTACACCCCAGACTCTCCCACATTCAAGCACACGCGCCCGGCACCGCTGCCTCCCAAGCACGTCAGTCCGGCCACCCAGCTCACGCCGTCACGACGCGCTCCTCCCCCGCCAACCGCCAGCGAGCAGGTCAAGCAGCAGTATGCTGCCAGCCGGAGCCCGCAGACAGCCGGTGGGGCCAACACGGCCAATGGCCGGCAGGTGGTGTCCCCTTTGCATGCCACGCGCCCTGCTCCCCCAAGACAGAACCTCCCCGAATCTTCCTCCGGATCGAGCCTTTCGTCAGTTCTTTCATCCTCCAGCCAAACCTCGCATAGAACCCCCCCGCATCAGCAGCAGCAGTACCACCAGCGCCAGCAGTCCCAGCCACAGGTGCTGCCTCCACCTCATGCCCAGTCTCCTCATTACCCGCACCAGACCCAGCAGCATCAGCCCAAGCAGCCGTACCAGCATAAGCAGTATCTTGCGCCGCAATCCAGCGGTTCCTCCCAGTATAATGCCAAAAGCCCGGCTGCCTACAAGCCCGGGACCGGGCCTGCCGGTGCTCCCAACTACAACACGGAACCATATGCAGGCACTAATACGGTCACGGTAGCGCCAGCACCGGCCGCGGTGTCCCCGGTCTCACATGCTCCCAAGGTCGCGGCACCCAAGCCAGTGCAGCCGAACCTGTCGCACATCAGTCCCACCAAACCACTGGTTCCCGGGGACAAGGCGCCTAAGACGGCACCTCCACAGAAGGCTGCGCCAGGCAAGCCCGCGACCAACAACTCACCCGCAAAAGATGACCAGAAGCGGATTTCCGCGATGAACGAGGTGCAGATCATGCAGCGGCTGCGAAATACCGTTAGCAGCGAGAACCCCACTGCGCTGTACCAGAAAATCAAGCAGGTGGGCCAAGGCGCCAGCGGAACGGTGTATCTTGCTCGTCCCCTCGACCCCGTGATGGCGAAGAAGAACTCGTTTGTGGCCGTGAAGCAGATCGACTTGCCCACGCAGCCCCGCAAGGAGCTGATTGTGAACGAAATCACCGTGATGCGCGAGTCCCAGCACCCCAACATCGTGAACTTCCTCCAGGCATATCTCCGCACCCCGTCGGACCTGTGGGTGGTGATGGAGTACATGGAGGGCGGATCGCTAACGGACATTATCGAGAACAACCAGATGAACGAGATCCAGATTGCCACGGTGTGCCGCGAGACGTGTGCTGGGCTGCAGCACCTCCACTCCAAGTTCATTATCCACCGAGACATCAAGTCTGACAACATGCTGCTCGATCGCCATGGCAACGTCAAGATTACCGATTTCGGCTTTTGCGCCAAACTGACGGTGCAGAAAAACAAGCGTGCCACCATGGTGGGAACGCCTTACTGGATGGCACCAGAGGTGGTAAAGCAGAAGGAGTACGGCGAGAAGGTCGACGTGTGGTCGCTAGGCATCATGGCGATCGAAATGATCGAGGCCGAACCGCCATACCTGAACGAGGAGCCACTGAAGGCTCTCTACCGCATTGCTGCCAACGGAACACCCAAGCTCAAGCGCCCGGATCTGCTGTCTAAGCCCTTGAAAAACTTCCTTTCCCGTTGTCTGTGCGTGGACGTCGCCTACCGTGCCTCAACCACGGAGCTGCTCGAGTCTGAGTTTTTGATCAATGGTTATGATCTGAGTTCTTTGCCGCCGCTGCTGAAGTATAAAGACAAGCCGTAGAAATAATTAATTATTTATCTTCTTAACTTTGTATGTTAATTCACACTTCCCCATCAGAGGCATAATTGGTTTCAGACTTCATGCTTCCCAACAGAGCATCATGCATTTTGACGAATATACGCACGGACAATGCTGCCTGAGCACAATTATGCCCTGGGCTATGCATGCTCGACCGGAAGCAGGTGAGACCGAATGCAGGTAGCCTAACGCATGTGGACCGAATGCAGGCGGGCTGCGCAGGCGCGACACCAATCTAATGATCATGCACTAAGCTGTAACACCAAGACATGCTAACAGATAAAGCTCAGCACATACGCTATACAACCTGGGCAGCATAAGATAAGACAACACAGGCTTAATATGAGACAATACAGGCACACATATACGATTCACAGGAGGTACTCAGATTTACTCAGACCCTGTTAAGTTCAACTACATGAGGTAGCACGGATGGACGCTTTGTGTGGAAACTAAACACACGGGTTATCCAGCCACACTAGAAGTGCCGTGAAGAGGCTATCCTGGAAAGCTATTCTACTGCTTCATACACTGATAATATATACATATACCACGCACCTACTTTCTAGGGCGATTTCTAGATCTGTCACCACCGAATTTAATGCGCGTCGCATCGGTGATTCGCTTTATGAATGGTCTAACTTTTGCACCTTCACGGCCAAACAAAACGTTGAAAAACACTTGTCGCGTGGGCCCGAAGTCACGCACAACTATCTCTATCGGCTCTTTTAGCACGCCCTTCTCCAGCATCTTATCGAACAAACGAGTAGTGGCTGTGAACGCAGCCTCGGGCGCTCTTTGTCGCTTGCCCGAAAACCCAGCCTGGCCTGCACTCATATGGAGCACAACCTCCTGGTTAGGCCTTATTTTCTCGATGATCCGGGCCTGGTCTACCACAAGCTCGTCACCATCAGCCTCGGCGGTTTTGGATGCTGCAGTGTTGTCGGTCTTGTTGGCTACGCGGCGACTGAGCGTATAGAGGGTATTGTTCTTGGTGAAATGACAGTGGAGAACAAGGGGCGGCAGCAGAGACTCACTCTGTGCCATGCGGGAGTATGTGAAGCCCGTGGACAGGCCCCGGAGACCCAAAACTGGCCGTCTAAACATGTACAGTAGAGAAAGCGCAGATTGAAAGGGCCTGTCAGATGACCGCGCGAAGCACAACCCTCATACTCCAAGATACCGTTACTGCGAATACCGCCTTAACCTGCGCTTCCACAAAATGGAAATATAGTGCATAGTCCCTGGAATACGTGAGCGGATGTTTGGACTCGAAACAATATCTCCCAAATTCCGCGTCCAGTCTTCTCGCATCAGGGTGCTGTACGAACCGAAAGAGTTCTACGCCCACCTCTGTGAGCGCATTCGGGCCGCTAAGTCGCGGGTGTTCCTGGCCAGCCTTTATTTGGGCAAATCGGAGCAGGAATTCGTCAATGTTATCTCCGACGCATTGCACAAGAACAGCAACCTCAAGGTTTATGTGCTGGTGGATGCATTGCGAGGAACCCGTGAGGCCCCCCACACCTGCTCCGCTTCTCTATTGTCGCCATTGGCGGCTGCATTCCCGAGCCAAGTACAACTGGCCATGTACAAGACACCCAAGCTCAACTGGCTCACATCCAAACTCTTGCCGAAACGCATAATTGAGGGTGTGGGCCTCCAACACATGAAACTGTACGGCTTCGATGACGAAATCGTGCTCTCCGGCGCAAATCTTGGCCAGGACTACTTCACAAATCGCCAGGACAGATATATCAGCATCAGAGACCGTGATGTATGCAATTGGTTCTTCGACGTCCACTCTGCTGTGTCTAAGCTTAGTTGCAGGCTGCTACCAGCCCAGAATTCACAGCAGTTCACACTGGAGCCACCCACCAGTACTCAGGTGCAGCAGGCACGGTCTGAATTGAAACAGCTAATTTCTCCATCCCCGCAGACCCAGTCTACTGCCAGTGCTGCCCCATTGACGGGCGAGGTCACAGAGATATATCCCGTGGGCCAGTTTACACCACTGGGACTCGGGAGCGAGCACAAGGCAATGATGCACATCACGAAAAAGTTATCGTCTGGCACTTACAACTGGCTCTTCACGGCTGGGTATTTCAATGTCGACCCGGCAATTGGTGCAAACCTCGCCGAAGCACAGAACGGACAGATCATACTTGCAGCACCCGAGGCTAACGGGTTCTATGGATCCAAAGGCTTAAGCGGATCAATCCCGCACTATTACACACTGCTAGCATCTAAGTTTCTAAACAAAGTTCCACCGGGGAGCAATATTGCCGTACGGGAATGGAAGCACGGCGTAGTTAATACCCCCCTAGGCTGGTCGTATCATGCAAAAGGGCTATGGGTTGGAACGGGCAGCCAATCACCGATAATGACCTACATTGGCTCGTCTAATTTCACCCGACGTAGCTACCACCATGATCTGGAGTGTGGCGCTTTTCTGGTGGCCACGACACCCCTGGATGTAGGCCACGTCATCCCTAGCCCAGACTGCATATCTGTTGAGGATCGTGGCGAGGCTAAACCCAGCGATAAGACGCATTACTTATCAAAACAGCTGGCTTGCGAGGTAGAAAACCTGCTAAGCCACTGCGGGCCGCCTATCCGACCCGAGACATACCCCAAGCCGCGCCAGTCTTTGTGGAACAGAATATTGCTAGGTATATTTGGCGATCGTTTATAGGGTTAGGTTAATGTACATATTTTTGAGGTGGGGATGCAGGGTATGCTACATAAGACCTGCTAGCCATAGAAGTGCACTCAGTTAACGTGCACATTAGTATTTTCCTGCTGCTCCGTATTCCCGATGGCGCCACCGAGCGCCCGTCGGATGCACAGCAACTTATATCTACATGAAAAATATGCGCGGAAAGTAAAAATAATAATATTTATATGCTGTAGGATGAAACATACAGGCCGGCCAGAATACCATGCATGCATATAGCCGGAAAATGAATTCTTTGTCTCCATTAATTATTAATTGCTCGTTATATAGGCGCTTCATGGTTAGGAGTACTCAGTATATTTGATTTTATAAACCGCAGATGAAAAAAAATTTCTCAAACCCTTTCCTTTCACGCCATTGGCCCGGTCAAGGAAGGGACGAAGCATGCATGTGTAGTAGGTGTATGTGTAATTGTGATGGCGGTATGTTACATGATGCTTAAACTCCCGGATATGTCGCCATGACGAGAAATAGAGGGTACATTCCTCTTAAATACCAGCAGCAGACATATATACGTTTCAAATGCAAATAGTATTTTTTAGGCAATTTTTTATTAGAGTTTTATGGCGACACTAGCCGGTTTCCTCCATTTTTTTTTGCGGAGAAACCTCAAAACTGGCGGTAGATTTAGGACGGAGAGCAAACGCGGAAGATCAAGCCCAAATCTTCGATTTTTCGTTTGTATTTTCTGTGCCCTCGCCCATTCGGAGCACACATTGGACGCGGATGTATGCGTATGTGGGAGACTAACAGGGGAGTCGTCAGTGCCAATGCCTCCTCCCATGCGCGAGTAAGGTTGGGGTTACCCGTGGAAAAGAAGCCAGGAATTGTGACGTTTAGTCCACGTCACAGGCACCTTTAGTATCGCTGTGATCTTACTTTCAGACCACATAAAACCCATATACGAGGCCAGTTTTTTGAGTGGTTAAAATCCTTTCAGTAGTATCATGTCAAACAATCGTGTGTACGTGGGAAACCTCGCGTACAGCGTGAATAACTACGACCTGAAGAATTTTATGCTTCAAGCAGGCGAGGTAGTCCGTGCTACTGTGCTCTGCAATGCCGCACGCCACTCGCGTGGATGTGGTATTGTGGAGTTCGCCACCGCTGAGGAGGCCCAGAATGCTATCGATAGCTTGCAGAACGTGGAGCTTAAGGGCAGAATGGTGTTCATTCGCGAGGATCGCGAGCCTCCGCGGGCCTCCAGCAGCGAAAATAACACTACAGGAACAGGCGGTGTATCTGGGGCCTCTGGCAGTGCCACCGAGTCGGTCGGGGGGTCTGTCTCCTCTGACGCGTCTGCTGTCGCTGCTGGTGGTATTGGGTCTAGTGGTACTGATTCTGGTCCCGCCAATGCCTCTGGTATTGATTCGGCTGCTCCGGCCAGATCTGCTAAGGGTACCCCTACTTCTGCACCTGCTCGGGCCAACCAGCGCACCGGCAGCTATAAAGCACACGCTTCTCCTGCCCAGGCCGGAACTGCGGTTTTTGTGTCGAATCTGCCTTTCTCCGTCACCTGGTACGAGCTAAAGGAGCTTTTTGCGGCCGCGGGCGAGATTGTCAGGGCGGATGTACATATGGTGCACCACCGCTCCAAGGGACACGGCACGGTTGTGTTCACTAACGAGCAGGGTGCCCAAGCTGCCATTCAGCGGTTCAACGGCTACCAACTCGATAGCCGTCCCCTAGAGGTGCGCATGGACGTCCCGTCGTGGCAGCGCCCCGGCGCGTTCCTGTGGTGCAGTGGGTTTGGTGAGCCCTCCGAGACGGTTTTCGTATCAAACCTTCCTTGGAACACCACCGACGCTGATCTTTTCGAGCTTTTCCAGTCCATCGCTCCTCTGACTCGTGCACAGCTGCAGATGTTCCCTGATGGCCGACAGTCTGGCAATGGCGTTGTCCGCTTCGAGAACCAGAGCAGTGCTGCAGTGGCGGTAGAGCAGCTAAACGGCTATAATTATGGCTCTCGACCTCTTCATGTGTCGTTTGCCCGCTATCAGCAGAACCCGACCCACGCCTGAGGCCTCTCTGATATCTGGAGTACAACAGGCACTTTATGTTTGAAACCACACTTCGTTCTCCATCTACCTTTCTCATAGCCACGTTCCAAGTGTAAAAAGGAAATCTGCTATGTTATCGCGGAAGTCGTTTTCCTACTTATTTCTCTTCCTGCTTGTAATTTGTTCTCTGCATTTCATGCTTTGTGGTTTGTACATGCTATTGTTCCGGGCGCTTCTTTGCTGTACGCTGTTGTATAGAAGTAAACATACATAACTATATACTGCGTGACGCGTTCGTCATTTTATGTGATGGGTAGTAACGTAGAATCAAAGTGTTAGCCAGTAAAACTTATGCTATCGCCGGAAAGACCCACCGGCCGACTATATTAATGTTGTGACCAACGACGGCCGTATTTTACACACCTGGAAACAATATAAAGTACCAAACTACTTGCAATTTGGTGTAGTAAACAAGTTGTTAGCTCATTAAGAGGCCTGCGTAACCTCCTTATATGCTAAAGTGAGCTAACGAGGAGTCACACTTAGTGTGGATGTGGTTTCGGGAGGAATTGTTTCTGAGAGATATTTGAATTGAGCAGAGCCATGGATCCATATCATTCGCCATGAATAGAGTTATTTACCAGACGGCTTGTTGTTGTACCGACTGGCCGCAGGCGTGTCATAGGTTCTATATATATTCGGGTATAGTGATGCTTACGCTACATAGCATATTCTGCTCACATACACTTACCGTTTCAATTTTAATGTGCGGATAGCAATTTATTTAAGCTACAATACTCATGCAATCAGATGCAGACTCTGCAATATTCCATGCATCAAATGCAGATCCTGCGATATGTCATGCATTTAGATGCAACGGCTTGCATAGCGTATTGATCTGGTTAAACAAAACTATTACTTTGACACCACAGTGACTGAGGGCACAGACTATTAAAGATGTATTGACAAATGTATATACTGCTTCATAAACCAACTACCCCAAAATGCATTATGTGTAGTGAAATCCCACCGTACTCTCCCAAGTGAGGGACCAGCACCCAAGGAGGCAGTTGCTGCATATCAAGCAAGAAACTTGAATACATTTAATTCTGTGTGCTGTATACGGCAAGGTACTTTGAGATTTCAAGCTCGATCGGGTCTGCGGTGACTGGCATGACATCATTGACCTAATCTGGAGAAAGTTCTCTCCTAATTTCATAGGGATTCGTTTCATGGGCGATTCGTTTCCATGGGTATATCACAAACCCGAATGATACTGACACGTTTATATGCAGTGACCTTTATCTAGTAGAGGAGCGACTACTTTCTGCAGCCTTAAGACTGGCCAAGTAAAGACTACTTTCATTCCTTAGATGGTCGAGTACACTGGATTGAATGATTGATAGCACATTAAATACGCTCCTGAACCTGTTCACTTTGTAATAGCATTGATCTTCTAAAACTTATAAGCAATAACTGCCCCACTTCTTGTACGATAAAACATTTAGCACGTGCCGTAGTTCAATGGATTGGAGAAGCATATAACAAATATTAAGAAATTCTGCTACCTCTTAGCATGCTTGCTTGTTATAATCAACATGATCCACCTACTTTTCAAAACGGTAGTGGTCCATTCAGGTGATTTACTTGCGACGTTTACGATTACATTAACAAGTGTTCTACATCGTGGGTGATTCATTAATTATCCATCAAAACCTAGTGTAAAACCCACTCAACGTATGTGAAGAAGGTAAAGAAACAAGCATTGTGATTTGCTGGGCTCCACATGTGTAAGGAAAAGTTATGCCGATAGGATTGGCTTGCAAGGAGGGCTGGTACACTGGTATGTAGATCCTAATTTTTTCCTTGACTATCTGGCCTAGCACATGGTGAATCCAGGCGATCATCCTAGCACTTTAGCATGATATACCATTGTTAGTATCAAGCTTTTCTTCCTTTCCGTATTCTTCTCGCGCAAGGTTTCTGCTTTAGTGATTTTCTGAAGCCAGCTTAACAAGAAATCGCAGAAAAGGCGAAAGCGGCAGGATCATGGCAATAGTTCTAGCGCTAGTTGTATTACAGATAGCAAGCTCACTCTAGAAGCACCTCGTCATCGCTAGACTTTGGCTGGTCATTCTGATTCTGAGGAGTGAAGCAGTTCTACCTACATAAGAACAGGTGTAAGGAGATATTAATACTTCCAGGATAGAAGAGAAAAAGCACATCGGTGCTAGAATGCCATGACGAGTACTTTATTGGTCGCAACTGAGTAACTGGCATTCCTTACTTGAGGACTTAGAGGAACTGGGTGCTGGCAACTCATACCAGAAGCTAGTTCGACTACCGTCTAGTCCTGGTGGGTAATACGTAGTTTTCCCGCACTTCGATCTCCTTATGGGCATCCTCCTCGCCCTCGAATCTCAGAAAGTAGGCACTGCGTTTGGCAGAGTACGAGGCTACCCGCGCCTTGTAGAATGCAGTTGTTTCTGGATAAAGAGCCAGCACCACACTACCCGAGGGCAGTGGCTTGATCGGCTGCCCTGGCAATGGCAGTGGAATGATGTCTTTCAAACGGCATTGGTAGGTTTTCCCGGGGTTGCCCATATCGTCCGGCTCTGGGTCCCGCACCTCGAACCGCTGGCCACCTGGGAACACCTTTGTAATTTCGCACTGGATCCACTCATCCACCTGAGTTTGTGGGACCTTGAATGCCACTTGGCGACCCAGTTGTAATGGAATTGGGGCAGACCTACTCGAGCGATTGTGCAATGTGGGAACAGACGGGATCGGGAGTGGCGACGCACCATCCGTGGGCGTATTTTCAGCCATACTAGCAGCAGGAGAAGCAGCCACTGGCCCTTCGTCGTCGTCGTTGTCGCTGGCACTGGAGTCCCTGCTCCCTCTTCTCTCCTCTACCACCGCAAGTTCGGCCGGTTCGGGTGTGTAGACCTCGGGCTCTTCCTTCACATCCGCAAGCTCGCCCTCATCTAGTTCGAACGAGCTTGCCCGTCGCCGTTTGGTCTCAACAATCTGTGGCTGTTCAGCTTTGACCGTGCTGACCATGAGGGCCGCATCCATGGCCGACTTCAGGTATTTCTGCAGTTCCTCCCACTTCTGAGAGTTGATTTCGGTTTCCTGCCTGGCACTCACAATCTCATCGCGTAGCTTCGCCAGTTCGCTGTCACTTATTTCCTCGATCGCACTGAGGTTGGACAGGCTAGCGATTCCGGCTGGGACAGGGGTTGGAGCCGGGGGAATTGGACCGGTCGATGCGGGAATATGCTTTTGCACCGCTTGGGCCGCCGCAAGCTGCGAGCGCAGCGTCTGTAGTGCCTCCTGGATACTCCCAGTGTACCGCCGTTTCCGCATGTGTCACGTAACCTAACCTAGCGGTAGACCTAACCTACACCTGGTGACCTAACCTGGAAGCGGTGCCAAAAAAATGAACGGAGTGTTTGCCGTGCACAAGCCTAGCGGGCCCACCTCGCAGGATGTCGTAGGTAAGCTGAAGCATATATTCACCAAGTCCAAGCAGTTCCTAGCCGAGAAGCCTCCGCAGCAAAACGGCAGGCGGGGTAGACACTCGAGGTTCATCAAAATTGGACATGGCGGTACCCTGGACCCGCTGGCGGATGGTGTTCTGGTGATTGGAATCGGAACCGGCACCAAGAAGCTCGCGGGGTATTTGGGATCGTGCAGCAAAGTGTACCGAGCCACGGCATTGCTTGGTTCGAGCACCACGACCTACGATTCGGAGGGTGCCGTACTGGAGTACGGTGCTACCGATCCGCAGTCGGTTACGGAGAGCCAATTGCAGTCGGTGCTGGCGTCATTCAGAGGCCACATCAAGCAGATCCCACCGGTATACAGTGCGCTGAAGATGGACGGTAAGCCCCTCTACGAGTATGCGAGGGAGAACACCCCGCTTCCCCGACCAATTGAGGCTCGGGAATGTGAAGTCTCGCACCTCACGGCCAAGCTCACTCCCCAGCTCGCTGATCTTCCGCAAAACCGTGCATCCGAGGCTGAGCGTGAGTTTGTTGCTAAAGTGCAGCGGGATTCAGTCGTGGGTGACGCTGCTGTCTCGTCTGCCACAGAGACTGCTGTGTACAAACAGGGCAGACTGGTGGAATTAACGTTTTCTGTGAGCTCAGGCACTTACATTCGGTCATTGATCCACGATATCGGGGTTGCTCTGGGCACCAATGCCTACATGACGAAGCTCACCCGAATCAGCCAAGGAGAATGGGAACTGGGGAAGAACGTACTGCCATTGGACCTGTTTGAAGGTGACTGGTGGCCCACTTTGGAAACTACATTGAAGGAGGGGCCCAGGAGGAGGCTAGAAGCAGCAGAGCTCACGGAGGAAGCGGGTAAAACCGAGGCAGAGAAAGAGGAGCCAGTGCAGGAAGCACGTGTAGAACAGACACAGAAGGAGGAGACAGACACAAAGAAAGTAGCGGAGGCAAATAACCCGGAGATGGGGGAGAATGCCAATTCTGCAACTTCGCAGACTGAATCCAAATAATGTATATAATACGGGAACAGCAGCTATTGTTGTAATTATAGTTTAATGACCAGTTTGTGCACTGTCACGATTAGAATACGGTGCTAAATCGTACTGGGTATTGCCATATTTTGTGAATTTAGTGCGCGATTGGCTCGAGTACGTTATCACCACACTGCACCTTTCACTGGATGCGCAGTTGCGTTGCGATATCACATCTATTAGTATAATGCAAGCGATGTTATGTGACGTTGATAGATACTATGATATATTGCACGACTATACCGAATGATGAATGTATGATGGGTGAATGCATAACGAGTGCACTGCTTCAGCGACCCTCAAATTTGGATTTTTTTACTTAGCTCACTTGCTATACAGTGCAAGTGAACTATAAGAATGCCACTAGCAAACAGACCAGCATGATTAACCACGGTGGCCCTGCCATCCAGGCTTTGTCTGGTAGGTACACAGCACCGGGGTAACTACAGGAGACGTAGCCATCACTGTTGGGGAATCCGTAGCTGAGGTTGAGCATATTACCGGCAGGACATGTGAAACCCAAGGACACCGGACAATATGTGACCAGGTTGTTGCACAACCAGTAGCACGGTAGAATCTCTTTGTACTTTTCCGGTTTGATCACCTCGTTAATCATGCTGTTTCTCGACGTGTTGGGTAGCCTTTCGGCAAGATACGATGCGTTACTAGACCAGTCTGCACAACGTGGCACTGCAACCGTGCAGAGCCAGTCCTGGTAGGCCGAAGCACAATCTGCACAGGAGCTGTAGACGGAAAACATATCTTCCCTAGCGGCGTTGCAGTTAATCTGGTCCAGAGCCTGGGTGAAGTTCTTGTAGAATGCGGCTACGTAGTTCTCGTATAAACTTGTGAGTTCGTTGGTACTGAACTGTGATGCATTTCCGGGCACGCTGAACGCCGTATTGGGACAGATCGTCATGTTGTAGATGAGCTGGCATGATGTAGAGTCTTTGGTCCTGAAGGACACCACTGGAAACAACAATCCGCCCAGTGTTTGGCCGGGTGGGGGAGGAATAGCGAGCTGGATGCTGTAGTAGGTGGACCTGTTCAAACCCTTGAACAGAAACTGGCCTTTGTCTGCGATGTTGCTTTTGTTTGTTCCCCGGCTGGTGGTGCTGAAGTCGCAGTTATTCTCATTGAGTAGTGCTGAGGCCCGCATGGCACAAAACGATGAGTCCAACGGGCTGAAGGACAAATGTGAGGTATCATCGTCCTCATTGTCACTGTCATCATCAAGAGTCTGGGTTACAGAACGGTCATTGACATTGCGTAGATATAGGTTGAACTGGCGAGTTGTGCCATTCAAGTTAGAGAAGTTCACAAAGTTACTGAATGGCGTTCCCGCCAGCCCGCTGCTCAGATTATGGTAGTCCATCGTCACAAACAAGCTATTGGCGAAGTCACTATCTACCCAGTACAGGGCTGGGCGGTCCGCAATATACGATGCGGACTGGTCAATGCCCAACTGATAGTCCCAACGGGCATTTATGTTAGAGGAGGGGGGAGAGGACACCACAACGGTGCTGTTGAGCATAGTGGTGTTGCGGATACTCAACAGCCCGCCATTCTTCGTCGATCCGCTAAAGTTTCCCGAATTTAGTAGTAGTGGCTTCTCACTAAGAGGCTGCCTAGAACATTCTGAGAGCGCGAGCGAAAAGTTTACCGTCTGCAGATCAATGGAGTAGACATGCGTCTCATTCGGCCCTAAAGATGCAGCAACACCGACTTCTGGAAGTGGAGTCGCGAATGCGGGTACTGGTGCATTCGCTTCGAATATTGCCAGCTGGTCAATAGGCTCACTGGCATTGCCTTCAAACAGCTGCCCGAAGTGGTCCATAACCTAACATCCTAGAATTGATCCGTGATCGATACATATGCATGCGCGGTACGCTTGTACATATGGCATTAGGAAGGTATACGTATTGTACATAATATGTGAATTTAGGCACACCATCCCTATTAATTTTTGGCTAAAGCTTAAGTAACTTGATAAGAATCAACTATAATGTATTTTCTCACTCTTATGTCATCTGGATATGTGTGGTTGTTGGACACTGTGCCTGATTCCATGCGTAAATGTATTCACGTGCATCCGAATGTTCAAGCAGAAATAATTCACAGCGATGTATCTAAGGAAACGACTAAGATCTCAATTTTGTACTCCGTAAATATGCCTTTTATGTTTTAATAATTGGATGTTCTGACTGGTAGCCCACGCCTTGGTTGGCACTTGTAGATTGAGACGCCCATTGTGGACAAACACAGCCCAAGAGACTGATTATTACATTTATATTCGCATATATCATATTTATGCCCACTAATATATACCACATTCGCACACTTCACGCCTACTGTACGGGTACTTAAACAGGATGCGAGCAGTGGGCAGGGTATCATGTCGCGTACAGACACGCTGCCATGGGTCGAGAAGTACCGTCCCCACAGTCTCGACGGAGTTGTTGGCAATGATGGTGTAGTTTCCACCATTCGTGAATTCGTGAAGCAACGCCAGATTCCGCATTTGCTGTTCTATGGCCCTCCTGGTACGGGTAAAACCTCGACCATCGTGGCGGTGGCTCGGGAGATCTTCGGTGACAATTACCGCAGTAAAATCCTCGAGCTTAATGCTTCAGATGACCGTGGTATTGACGTTGTGCGTGAGCAAATCAAGACTTTTGCTTCCACCCGCCAGATGTTCAGCAAGCCCTCTGCCAACGGTTTAGACTCTCAGTTCAAGCTGGTGGTGCTGGATGAGGCGGACGCAATGACCAACGTTGCTCAGAATGCACTGAGACGTATTATTGAGAAGTATTCGGCTCACACTCGTTTTTGCATTCTGGCTAACTATACTCACAAGCTTAATCCGGCCCTCATCAGCCGGTGTACGCGGTTCCGGTTCACGCCTGTTGGCGACGACGCGGTATACCAGTTTCTGAAAAAGATCGTGCACGAAGAAAAGTTGGACATCAGCCAGGAAGCTCTGGATGCACTGGTCAAGCTGTCGCAAGGAGACATGCGACGTAACATAAACGTACTACAGGCTTGTGCTGCACGCGTAGAAGGAACAATTGAGGCTAGCGACGTGTATGCATGTGTGGGAAGCCCCGATCCGCGGGATATCGAGACAATTGTGCACTCCATGCTCCATGACCAGTGGGGTCAGTGCTTAGAGTTGGTGACCCGGCTGAAACGTGAACGCGGGCTGGCCCTGGCGGACGTATTGTCACAAGCTGGTGACCTATTTATTGATGTGGAGTTAGACTCGCAGGCCAGAGCAAAGATCCTGAGTGGACTTGCTGATGTAGAATATCGATTGAGCAGCGGTGGAAGTGAGAAGCTGCAGACGACTGCCATGATTGGGGTCGTACAGGGAAACAAGGCGTAAATACGTCTTTTGTCGGACTCAAAATGCTTAAAGTAACACTTAGAAATAGTTTATGTAGTTGGATATGGACAATCTTCCATGTAAATTCAATGACCTAACCAACAATCTGGATTTCCATTTACCTACTTCACAAGATACCTGTTTTGAAAAATACTATCATTGTCTAGCGATGGCAATATTAGCGTAGTCATGTTAATATCTGACAACCATTTGAAGTTACAACTGCATATTTTTTTTTCTGTGATTTCTATGTGTACCAGATGTTACGTCTAAGGTGGGAGATTGAGAAAACTACGATTAACACTGATACTTTGCATTGTTGCATGGTAGTATTCCGCGGATAATAAATATTTATCCATACATGGGCGATTTGGTATGACATGTTTGCAACTTCGCTGCAGAGTTATAGCTCATAGTACATCCGACTTAGCATGTACATATGCATTGTTCGATATATAAACAACGACAATTTTAGCAGTTGTGTCTTCTTTCTACTAGTATTCCAATATTGCTATTAGTGCTATATGCTAGTAGAGGAATGCATTGTACATTGTTATGCTTGAGATCAGCTCTGATATATGTTATCGCAAACCGTAGCATCTAGCCTACTAAGTATGGCATCTAGCGGATGCTTTATGCATTCATTTATAAATATACAAAGGTACTTGTGACATTGTTAGTTATAATCATAGTGTTTAAGATCAGACTTCGCGCACAAGTGGTTTAAAATATAGGATCGGCTATATATACTCTTAGGTGTGCGAACTATTCTCTAATATTAGTAGGTAGTTTTATTCCTTGAGTTCTAGAAATACATGAGAAACTACTAACATGTTTATTGAAGATACTATCCACAACATGATATCGTGTACCGCTGTACCAAGAGCAGTACTATACCACAGCTAGTAGCAATATGCTTATATCTTAATGTCGAATTATTTATAATTACCTGCCCAGTTGTATAGGATTTTATTTAGTTGTCTATTGATGGGTGCGAGTGTAATCCTTTTTTTACTTCTCTTATTTGCTTAATATATACAAAGTGTAATTATCTTCTGCCTGGCATTCATAGCCTAGGGATACATTACATACAATTAAAACAGAACATACTGATCACAATAAGTTGTATATACTATATGGCTCCATCTATAGTTAAGCTTAATGCATCATGCTATAGACAGATGGCGCTCAAAGATGCGTAGTAACGTATACACAAGATACCATGCACATAACAAGGAACAAAAGATTATCCCGGGGCTAGCCATAATCTTTCAACAGTACTTGTCGTTGTGTGACTTCAACTTTCATGAACATGTGGAAGTATGGAGTAGGTAGAGCATTTCTTAAAAAAGCAGCCCTTTACAAACCACTGTCCTCGTCACTCGGAAGCGTATCATTTTTAACTAAGCATGGCGACGCTGAGCCGGCTTTTTACCCATTTACATGCTTCAGATGGCACATATCGATACCAAAGCCAGTAGAAGTAGATTATGATATCAAATCATTTCCCAACTATCGACAGTTCAGACAAATAAGCAGCACATCACGAATACCAAAATACACGAAAGGGGGTTCATATTAAGGATACTCTGGGAAACCCTTTCACGGGCATAGAACATTACCAATTAGATCATATCCGGGATGAGTTACCACGTTTTACCCCGTTTCGTGGCAGAGGCTGTCACACAGGAGGAGATACGGGCCCATAGATGGTACCCTAGGCTGAATGGGTGGCTAAGGTACCCGTATTCCATAGTTTTCGGACTCATATATGTATCGATTGTGGAGGTCAGTATTTCGCGGCCTCCCATTCGTACTGGATCTTCTCGAGGCGAGCCCACTTCTGGCCGATTTTGAGTGCGAAGGCAGCACACTCTGCCAGAGTGGAATTCACATGCAGGGGCAAGGAGGCAGTATCATTTACGGGATCCGGGATGTCACGGTTGACCTTCGCGACGGTCCATCCTTCTTTCTCACCGAGTTTGTACCGCTCCCGCACTATAGACAACGGAAGCAGCCGCAGGCCGGTGCAGAAGTCGGCCACTGCTGCATAGAGCACCTTTGCGCTGTCATCCAAAGGAGCAGTACGTCGCTGGTGGTAGGCGACGTGCATTCGCACCACAGCCAGCACTTGGTAGCACACGCCCGCGAGGTCCGCATCTACCGACTTGGCACTACTCGCCAATTTAGCCAGGAAAGGCACCAGCGTGCGCCACGAGCGGCCCGGCTGCTTATTGGCGACACCCTTGTCGGCATCGCTGCGGTCTTCGTAGTTGAACCCAATCATAAAGCACACCAGAGCGTCAATGGCCAGCACAGTAGCCAGCCTATGCTGCCGCTCATTGCTCGCCTTGTCGCTGTCATGCTTCTTGGCTCTAGCACGCATAACCCATTTGTTCATCTGTGCCCGCAGCTCCTTGCTTCGCTTACTTTTACTTTCATTCTGCTGGACGCCGGTGTCTTCGGCCGGGTCCAGGAAATCCGACGGGAGCGAGGGGCTCAACGGTGCTGCCGGGAACTCCAAATCGCCATCAGTCATCTTACTTGGCCGTGGCACATAAACTAAACCGTCTGGGAACGTGCTGTTGGGTCCAATGGTGGTGGTTTTGAAAAAGGTGGTGGACGGAAGGGAGGCAGAGGGAAAGGTTAGCGAGATGCACCCACTTGACTGTGAGTCCCAAGCTACCCCACAACCACAAACCACAACCACAAAACATGAAGTACGTCAAAGGAGACCTGTTCAGTGTGCGAAGCGGGGTTTTGGCCCACGCCTGCAATTGCCATGGTGTGTGGGGCGGTGGTATTGCTCTTGAATTTCGCAAGCGGTTTCCGGATGCTTACAAGACATACCAGGACCACTGCCGAGCGCACTCTCCCCAACAGCTGCTAGGAACCTGCCAGCTTATTCGCGAGGGAGAGTACCAAATTGCATGTCTGTTCACAAGTGACGGCTCGAGTCACCGCGAAGTGGCTGAGTATACTGCACAGGCTGCTACAGACCTGCAACGCCAGCTTCCACCGCATTCTGCAGTGTACATGCCTAAGATTAATGCAGGTATCTTCGGTGTGCCTTGGGAATACACCAGCGACGCATTGGCAAAGTCCCAGCTGGATATTACAGTCTACACACTATAGGTGTGCACCAAACGTGGTGTTCCTGTGTCCCGGGTCAATTGTCCCTTTTGTCCATTGCCCCTTTTCAGTAATACGTGTCTTTGTCTGCATAGTATCATCTAAATTTGTACCTAAGGATACTTGTTCATTACATTGTTAAAGCTGTGTGCATTCATGTCACACTTGTGTGAGATCGCCCAGTAGCCAGTAACAGGCTCTCTTAATTATAATAATTGTCCTACACTCGGTGGTGCCGCAATATGCTCATATTACGGCTATCTTCCCATATCCTACTCATCTTAAGCCAATTCACTTGGTGATCCAGCAAAACTAAACCCTTCGAAGAGCTTGGGCGGGTTCAATGTGTGGCCAGATTCAGGAGGGCTCAACATCATGCTGGTGAACTCCGCACTGAAGTTCTCAGCCTGTTCGGGGTCACCCACAATCGGCTTGATCGGTGGGTCTAGCAACGGAGACTTGCCCTCGATGTGCTCCCAATTAAGCTTGCGGAAGAACCGGTGTTTCTTGATCACATCGAACTGCTTGTACCCCAATCGCTTCTCAGGCTCCTTTTTAAGCAGCCGCCGTAGCAGATCCTTGGCATCGGCCGACAGGTAGTACGGCAAATTTGGCTTGTACTTTTGTCCTACGATCTTGTTGATCACACGCTGGTGAGTTGCACCAGTAAATGGCGGGTTCCCAGTCATGAAGTCATAAAGCAGCGCTCCCAGCGACCACCAGTCTACACTGAAGTCGTACTGCTCGCCTAACAACACCTCAGGTGCCATGTACTCTGGGGTTCCCAGCATGCTGTGGCAGGTCGAGTCATCTGCACTGGACGAGATCTTGGACAGGCCGAAGTCAGTGAGGAGCAGGTTCCCGTTTTGGTCAAGCAAGCAGTTCTCCGGCTTCAGGTCCCGGTACACAATTCCCGAGGTGTGGAGATGGCACAATGCACAGATCACCTGGGCTCCGTAGTAGGCTGCACAGTCTTCACTGAACATCCGCTCAGCCGCTAAGTGTGTGAACAGCTCACCTCCCTGGGCGTATTGCAATATTAGGTACAGTTTCTGCGAGTCCTGGATCGCATAGTGCAGCTTCACGATGTATGGGTGCCGCACGGCCTCCAGGATTTGCCGCTCAGACATGGTCTGGTCAATCATTCTTTGCTCAAACACAATGCTTGCCTTTTTCAGTTGTTTCTGTGCGTACAGATGGCCATTAATGGTGTCACGCACAAGCATTACTTTGCCGTACGCGCCTGTTCCTAGCACTTTAAGTTGCTTGAAGTCTGCTACCTGCCGTTTGCGAGATCTGAGTTTCAAAATCGACCCGATTTCCACTTCCACTGACTGGCTTAGAGTTCCGCGCCTTTGATGATGAAAATGGTGGCTGGATGGGCTCGAAAGGGCGTCAGAGGTGTCGGGTACATTCAGGCTTGTTGAACGCGAATCATTGGGGATATTAATAGGTGCTGGCGGGTTTGCAGCAGGGTCTACCTCCAGCTCAAATACGTCCATTGCAATTAATTACTCGTTTAAGGCATGGAATAGCACTTCGTCGATAGCCAGTGAAGTACAGTCTATTATGGGTGGGCAAGGAAACGCTTTTATTAACATTCCATCCACCTTAGGTAAACATGCATGGCAAATCTCAGTTTAGCAATTCTGCCAGTTCCCCGGGTAATATGCATGATCGTGACTGGGTGTTTGAATTTCTTCATAAAGACATGTATATTTCCTTTATTATGGTATTATAAGTACATAAAATGATGGTTAAATAAATAAAATGTCATAAATTGAAATTAGTTCTCTCTTCGTCTTGCTACTATAATATATTGGGATTGTACAACGGGAATGCAATGGATCCAGGTTAGAAGTCACATTTATTGGATTCCAACCGTAAAGTAGTATGCACTTATATCAAGCTGTATGATTTATTAAATTTAGGATTGCAGAACCTCAGATTATAATCTCAAGAAATATCTCAATAGGGCGAAGTTACACGCTCCGTATATATAAGGTATATTGGAATGTAGGTATATGCAAGTCAGGCATATGTGTACATGCTAGCTCAGTGTAAAATAGCCTAAACATAGACTAGCATATGATATATATTGTGTACATCTCAACTAGAGTGCTCTGCAGGTTTATATAGTATTTGATCCTACTGGATAAATCATAATGCATTGAAAAGCATTCTTAATACCAGTTCATCAGAAACTCCGGACGTCGGAGTTAATTTGTGTACGGATTATACGTCTATAAACCAACGTGATGGGTATTGCAACACATTCATATTCGATGGATTATACCTATATGTGTGACTATTTGAAACGGGGATTAAAAAAATTGAATGTGCCAATGGCTACTGCTTGCTGATGAAAATATGTAGGCTAGAGCTGGTCCATCTTGTTGCATTCAAAGCGAGGATTAGCTTATGCTATTGACTTTACATTGAGTAACCCCAGATATTCACACTAATTTTACGCCATCTGCTGTTAGCATAAATCAAGGAAAGGCAACTGATTGCGGACAGAACTTGTCGTAGTTAGATAGCCTGTTAAATTAAGTTTTTATGGCCTCATGAGTAATTTTTTGGTTTCAATTCCAAGTTGAACTTGAGGAAGAAGTTTCTAAATTCACTGATCTGCTGGTTTACAATTCATCAACTGTAACTGTATGGTATTTTTGTTATGCCGCGTATATACTGGTGTTACATTCACCTAACAGTTGTCAAATATATGCATACATCTAATAGTCCTGAATACTTTACATTGTACTTGTATATTGATACAAATTCTACTCCTTGACGCAAAAATTCATAAATTCTACTTATCTCGAATGCATTCTACAGCTTCCATTGATGTGTAGAACCGTATTCCCGAGTGGTGTACGCCTAAATTGTATATTGGCCTATAATATCAGTGAGTTTGATCCTATAGAAACGTCTCCGCGCGATAAATATCTATGCTTGGACATTATAAAAACATACTATTAAAGTAGGTTCGTATAAGTCCTGTCGTATCGTTAAGGCACAAATGTTATTCCGCTACCGCATTCGGCTTACAGTTACCGTGGGCGGGGAAACTTCCCCGCATTGTCCTCCAAGCACTGAATTAAATCAAATTAAACCGAAGTAGTACTCCATAAATAAGAAAATATAGCGAGTCTCGGCCTCACAGTAGCTTCTCTAAGAGCATAATTCAGACAAAATTGTGCCAGCCATACCGACCCCACATGTCACATGGCACGTCAACGGTAATAACCTCAACCCCCACACTTGCACCCACTTAATATAAATAACAAGGCCCCGCAACCAAGAAAGTTACAACCGATTCTACTGCACAATGACACTTTCAGATCCCGCGTTTCCCTCATCCTCAGCATTTGATCTCATTCAGCAGGGCATTAATGCCAGCGAGGAGAATAAGAAGAAATACATCAAACAGGCCAACATGGTCGTACAGTTCGACCTCAAGAATAAAGAAGGAAAGACCCAGTCTTGGTTCCTGGACGTCAAGAAATCTGGTGAGGTTGGCAAAGGCAAAGCCCCGACCAAGCCTGATGTCACGCTGATTATCAACGATGGCGACTTCAGTGCACTTGCTGCAGGCCGTGCCAACGCCCAGAAACTCTTCATGGGTGGTAAACTCAAGGTGAAGGGCAATGTCATGAAGGCCACCAACTTAGAGGGTGTTTTGAAGGCTGCCCGCGTGGAGTCTAAGCTGTAATTTTTACGTAGCTATAAATTATTTTATACATAAAGCAGGTGTTAAGTTGATGTATGGTGGCCCCGGGGTAAGGAACAGCCCCAACTCTGGAATAATCGCTCTTTTTGTTACTTCGTGCTGAAGTTGATGAGGCTGCAGGACCTAATTGGGTTCGAGCTAGCCCTCAGTGAGCCAAAGGATGATACCGAGTGCCGGCTGGTGATGTATGTCGAAAGCCAGCGGCAGGCTATCTATATCAGCGAGGTGTTCAAGCCCGGTCAAGCTATCGAGGATGTGAGTTTCGACGATTCCCCCGAAAGACGCAGTTTCCTAGTGGCAATTCAGCTTCTGCAGAATAATTCATCAAGCTGGAATGTTGTGCAGGAGTGGATTGTTGATCTGAGACAGCTAAAGCCTGTCTCGGGTAAACGGCACCATGGTCTCATAATAAAGACACACAACGGTCCGGTGGCTGTGCCTACCGACGAGGAAGTGCCGCAGACCAATACTAATGATACCCCCCAGAATGAGACTCCAGACTCGAATACACAGTCTGCTGGCTCGTGGCTATTTCACTGGGGAAAAGCGCTGAACACGTTGAATGCAACCACCAAGGAAGACCGATGTTCTGTGAGCTATTCCCAGTTGGTAGACCTGTGGACTCTACAGCACAGTATTGACGAGGCGCGGGCCGCTTCGTTGACTTTCAGGTCTGAGGTCGACCGTTTGATTCCCACATCCTCCCTGCCCCTGGAAGAGAAGGAACGGGCACTCATTGCCAAACTTAAAAGAATACGGAACCAGACTGGCTCTGTAAGGGCGAAAACGGAGGATCTCAAGGCAAAAACGAGTGCCAAGCGGCACCATCAACAGGAGTTGAGCAGTATGTTATCTGCGAGCATGCAGTCTCTGGGTGTGCCCTTCAGCGGTTCAATCGCTGAAACCATTGGTAGTCTCGCTGATAAACAAACCAGCAAGGATACAGAGCATCCAATTAATGGTGGACTACCAAATCATGGATCGGAAAGCAATTCAGGGGAACCAAGTGCCGTAGAGGACAATGCGTCAACGAAGGCTCCAGGTGATAAAACCACGAACATAACAGTTGAAGAGCCAAACAGTAAGTCAAGTGGTGATTCAACTGATCCAGTCAATGGAAAGTCACACACTGATCCACAAGCCATACCAGGAGGTGAGCCCGTCAATGGGGTGTCTGCTGATCCGAATACTGAGTCGGGCTCTGACTTGGCCTGTGAATCAACAACTAATGTGCCAGCAAGAACTCTCAACGGCGATCTGTCAAGCACTAGCAGGCAGAACTATGAAGTATCAAACAAAATTAAGGCCGAGCAAAGCAGATTGGCTTCGGAACTGCTCAAGGTGTTCCCTATTGAGCCCGTGGGTGACGGGAAGTTCCACTTCACCATCCTCGGACTAATGCTTCCCTCGGTTTTCGCCATTAATCACTACGACACTACCCAGATCGGTGCCGCATTGGGGTTTGTAGCCCAAGTTGTGGTATGCATTAGTCGTTACTTGGATATCGCATTGCCGTATCCCATCACAGTCTTCGGGTCCCAGTCGTACATCACTGACAATATATCGCAGATTAAACATGGCTCGAACAACTTCCCACTGTGGACACGAGGAGTCCTACTGTATCGGGTAGAGTATGCTTTATACCTGCTACACAAGGATATCGAGCAGCTGCTGAACTGGGTCAAGCTGGCTGTGGTGGACCTGAAGCAGACTTTGGCCAACCTGAAAAACCTTCTGCTTGTAATATCGAATAAATAATTATTTATATGCTTCCCTTTTTTATATCGAGGAGGACCGAGAATGCTGAAGGGCACTGAATAAGATGCAGCAGGAGGCTTACCGTCTCGTTGAGCGCCTTCGTCTCGTTGATCGTCTTCATATCGGTTAAACCGCCGTGATCGTCGTATTACCGTCTTTTGAGGATGCTGTTTGCAGTAGAACTTGAGCGGTATAACCGCTAAAAAATATAACCGGCAACAAGCCGCTCTGTACATGGGAACTTAATTTTCTCTCCACTGGTGGCCGCATACAACACACTTGTAGAACGTGGTCATAGGCTCGTCTGCACTTCTAATCTGCAACTGATAGAAGTATGCCTTGTCTCCAGCACAGCCATCCACCGGACACAGCACACTGGTCTGATCCACGTTGTCCCAGGCGCCCTTTCCGCCCAGCATATCGTCCACCTGCTTCCGTTCCATATATTTCCGGTCATATACCTGAGACCGGTCAACTATAGGACATACGTAGGGACAGGTGCCACATTCAAACCGATTGCCGGCCGCTGCAGCCGTAATATGCAGCATATTCGTACAGCATGGGCAAAACGTGATCATTTAACGATACTGAAAAATAATAGCTCAGCCCTTACCTATGAACCGCTGAACCTCAACACCACTGAAAATGTCCGGCTCTAATATTCTCTTCACGGATGGCTTCGAGGGATACTTTGACCAGCACAAACAGCGTGAGAAAATCAGCACTACTCCGTTCGCGCGAGCTCCACAGCTTGACAGCTCCGAGTATGTTCAATTGTTAGCGAACGTCAATGATGTCGAGGGCTTCAGTGATATCCAGCAGCTTCGAGAGGACTACCACAAGCAATTTTATAACCAATGGATGCTTGAGCTTGAGCAGGGGTTCAGCATTCTGTTTTATGGCTTTGGATCTAAGCTGAAACTTATAGACGACTTTCTGCGAGAATGGGACCCGCAGCTGCCGATAATAGGTGCAAACGGATACAATCCTGCCACAAACTTCAAGGATATTCTGAATATGTGTGTAACCACTATGGTTCCTGATACTGTGCATGCGGGCTGGCTACGACAGCCCAGCGAGCGTCTACTGCTATTTTTGGACTATTTGGAGGAACACAAGACTTCCTTTGTTTTATTTATTAATAGCATCGATGGTGTTGCGCTGAGAGACAGCAAATCGCAGTCTTTTTTGGCCAGGCTCGTGCAGTCACCATACATTACCTTTCTGGCCTCCGCAGATCATATTAACGCCCCACTTTTGTGGTCTGATGAAATGGCTGTTCGCTACAACTTCATTTGGCATAATTGTCCTACCTACAGGCCTTTCACTGTGGAAACCAGTTACATGAATGTGCTCAGTCTGGGCCAGAGCAGGGCCAGTGTGGGTGTATCCGCAGTGAAAACCGTGTTGGAGTCTCTTACTGTTAATGCTCAAAACTTGTATATGCTCTTGGTAACCACCCAGTACGAAAACATGGCCGAGAAGGGCATCAGTGATCCTAATATAATGAGTATACCCCAGAATGGGGTGGAAATGGGAGAGTTTTTCAAGATGTGCGTGCGCAAGTTCATCACGTCTAGCGAGGTGAACTTCAAGGTGATGCTTTCGGAGTTCAAGGAACACAAAATGGCAGAAGTCGTGCGTGATAAGTCCGGTGTTGAGATGGTCTTTGTGCCATACAGTTTTGATGACATCGAACAGATCATTGCTGACTTCGACGACTAATGCACAGTGCTATGGAGTTGCCTATTCTAATGTCTACAGCATGCGAAAGTGTGTATAATCTACATCTCTGTGGCTCTGATTATTTATATTAGCGAGATATTTAGCATAATATAAAACGGTATCTATGCTAGTTTAGACCACTGACACTCTAAGTGATTATTAGTGCCCCTTTTTACTTTTCTTCTTAGCCAAAGGATCGGCTCTATGTAAAACCTTCTTATTCTTGCTGGACAGTTTTTTCTCCTCTTTGGTCCGTTTAGAGGTAAACTGCTCGGCCTCATCGAAGTGGCCTGTGATATCCCAGACTTTAACACAACCGTCTTCACCGCCAGTATAGCAGGCACCTGATGGCTGCCACAGGTCGAAGCACCGCACCACGTCGTCACTGTGGCCTCCCTCGAGCGGGATCGCAGTGTGTGGCTTGCCATCGAGAATCGGCACTAGACTAGCCCAGTGTTCATCATTAGAGCCGATAAGGAAGTGCTGCTTGCGGTAATCGGCAACATACTGGCATTTCCATGCCTCACGCAGATCTCCAAACTCCACCGGCTTAGTCTCATCTGCTTCACTTGCATTATCAGCAGATTCAAGTTCCTCTTCGAAGCCCACCGGATATACGGTGAGTGTTTCCATATGACTCAATGCGAATACCTTATCCCTCGTGCGAGTATTATCGATGCGCAGTGACTTGACTGCCTCGTGAGAATCGCTGAAGAACCCAGCGCGGTGGATCGAGGCTTGGTGATTGAAAGCCTGGACAACAGCATCATCCTCGTTGGAAATAGATGTATCGAACAAGTTCACTACACCATCGGTAGATCCACTCACTAGACGGTTCCGCACAGTAGGATGAAACTCCAAATCGGTAACGTCATCGTTATGGCTATCGGTGTAGGACACCAATGGTTTTGCGTTCTTGATTTGGCGAACATCGTATAGCACGACCTGTGCATCGGGACTTGCTTCGGTGCCAATGGCTACTTCTCCAAAATTGGAAGTGCCCAGGGCCGTCACTTTTAGACTAGAATCGAGAGCATCAAACTGCTGCTGAATTCCCTTCGCACGCAGATCCCATAGTCTGATCCGGCCCTGTGTGTCACAGCTCACAATGGCCATTGGAGTAGTTGGCAATGGCGCCAGGCCAGCCATTGTGGAATTTTCGTGGGGCTGATCTACTACGGTGCTGCCATCCAGTGCCAGTGGTAAGCTCAAAATAGAGCTGTTAGTTAGTGCAACAGCAACTGTACTCGGCAGGACGGTAATGTGCGAAACATAGTCGTTCGCACTTACCTTCAGAGAAGTCTTACACTGAACCATGAAAAATGTGCCCTCACCCAGACCTACACTGTATTTGTATTGTGTCGCAGGATGTTTTATGAAGAAAACTGGGGAATTTATCTCATACTATAATTGTAATGACGATCAGTTCTGATATGTACTTGCTAAGCGGGTGCTATGCAAATACATGAATATACGTTGCACGAATAAATTCTTACCATGACACAGAACTATCGAATAGAAAAATATATATTAATAGTAAATTGAGTAGCAATAGTGTTCTGACTATATGCTTGTTGGAATTAGACGAATTGCAGAATACATGTCTTACACGAATCGTTCTCGAGATTCTGTATACTGAAATATTCTCCATCTATTTTACTCATATCATTTGTGGCTGAGGTTAGGAACTTACAATGAGTCTGCCAATTGCATGGGTCCTAAAAGACAAGTATATTCTGTTGGTCGGCGGAGGAGACGTAGCTGAGACTCGAGTACGGAAACTGGTACCCGAGCAGTGCAAATTGGTGGTTGTGTCTCCCACTCTGACCCCGTATATTCAGCAGCTGCATGAAGAGTCCAAGCTGGAGTGGGTGCCCCGCAAATACACAAAAAGCGATCTCAAAATGAGGCATTGGTCGTTTGTGTTGACGGCAATTGATGACCATAAAACGTCAGAGTCCATTGCCCGCAGATGTCGCCGTAAGCACATACCCGTAAATGTTGCTGATGTGATTCCGCTGTGCGACTTTTATTTTGGAGCAAATTTCCAGCAGGGTCCGCTGAAGGTCATGGTTTCTACTGGATCGGGCGCGCCACGCCTGGCCAAGCGTGTGATGAATGAGCTCTCGAGTCATGCGGCAAGATTCCGATACGGTGATGCGATATCTAATGTTTCCAAGCTAAGACATATCCTGCGGGAGCAACTTCCCCAAAACCATCCTAAGGTTTCACAAACTAGAATGAGGTTGATGAAAAGCCTCTGTGATAGATTGACGTTTTCTGAGCTGGCTGAGCTGAAGGAGGAGGAGATGAGGCCGCTAGTTCGGGGAATGATATTATCTACAGCGGCATGCCCTGCTATGCCAGCTGGCGAGGTGGACCTTGCTGCCGATTTCGTGCATGAAACAAAGGCTCTCGATAGCGTCAACCGTGGCACCAATGGTGTTGACTCGGGCAACCGGAGTGCCGAACCGGTCGATGATGCTGCCAGTCGTAGCGTCAGTACGGTCAATGGCAACGAAAATAGCGGTGCTGACAATGGCAGTGAGAGCAGTTCAAACGAGAGCAGCACTAATGACAGTGACAGTAGCAGCAACAACAGCAGTGCGGAGGACAGCAGCAACAGTGACAGTGACCACGATAGCAGTATGAGCAGTGATACTTCCGCACCTCGAATGAAGCGGAAGGCCACAGAATGCGCGCCCGGGTTTCCTCAGCCCAAACTGCCGTCGTTTCCCTTCGCTCCTCAGTAGTTAATCTGTACCGAAACACCTTTTAGCAGAAGGCCCTATTTTAAGGCAATTATCTAGATTTATGTGATATTAGACGGACGCAGTTTTTAAAAGACTCCCCGATGCCCAACACTTGCTGCAGTACCTTGCGTTTCGAGAGTGGTTTTAGATGCATGTCGGGTGCATATGAGCTATCATTAGTGGACCGCAGCCCTTGCCACTGATGGGAACGTCGGATGAAGAGTCGTTCTCCAATGTGCTGGATGCGACACAGGATAATATAAGTCGGATATCCCGCAATGTGGCACTCGTAGCGTCGGCTATGCTCAACAGCGGTGATGTGGCCTCAGTCGGGTCCCCCAGCCAGTACCACCGGGCCATGACGGACATGCTGGGGTACAGGAAGCGCATGGTTGCTTCGAAGATTAAAGACCAGACACCCCGCCAAGCAATCCAGCAGTCGCTGATTCGACGCTTAGGGGGTGGGCTGCGGGCTCCATTGGTGGCAGATCACTTGCTTCTCGACATCCCCGAGCCACGGACGCAGCACTCGCTGTTCCAGACTTACGAAGTGACTGCCCCGTACGCAGATACCGCTACCGCAGACCCGAACTTCGCACTGAGCGTTCGCAAGGAGATGGCAGCCTCAGAGCTCATGGAAATAGACGAGCGTATTGCCGAGTTGCGGACCATGCGCAAGCTTGTCTTCGAGCGAATGGCCGACGTGGAGCGTGAACAGACCAGCGACGAACGCACGCTGCAGCACTACTATCCACGGGGTGAGCGAATCAAGCAGTTCCAGCCTCAGCCGAATTCGAGGGTCGCAGCGGTCGATTTCAACTCCCCCTTTGGCCAGCTGGCTCTGGCTTTTGATGACGAGATCGCCCTCTATGAGCTCAACACAGACACACACACCAGGCTTCGCGGTACGGTTGGACACACCGTGCGGTGCGTGTCCATCAAGGGATCTGATCCCGTGGTTACATGCGGTGCCCAGCACAACGTGTACATATGGCGCACGGAGAACATCTCAGAGACCCACGAAATGGCTGAGCCTGCCGAGCTCGTTGGGCATGTTGGGGACGTCGTGGTCGTCGACAATGACGGCGAGTCTCTGGTCACCTCGTCGCTCGACTGCACGGTGCGCCAATGGGACGAGAGGCTGGGAAAGTGCAGCACCACGATCGACATGTTCGAATTCGGGGCATGCAGAGCACTGCAGCATACCGGCAGTGCCTTGGCCACGGGCACTGCTGACGGAGTTGTCCGGCTGTTTGATCTGCGACAGCCCGTATCGCGTCACGGCGGCAAGGCCAACTCAAGTCGCGAGTTGTTAGGTGGGCATACCAAGGCAGTGACAGCATTGCAGTTTCACGGTCTTGAGCTGGTCAGCGGATGTGGTGACGGCAGCATGCGGATTTGGGATCTCCGCAACGGGCAAATCAGCACAGCTGAGGCGTATCCTGGTGCGATAAACTCCCTTCAGTTCGACTCTTCCAAGGTGGTTGCTTCGGTAGAGGGTGAGTTGGGCGTGCGTGTGCTGTCGAGGCCCACAGGCGAGCACCGGATCAGTGCAATTGATGATGCCGTGGTCACTGCCGCACGGTACATGAAGGGCTACTTGGTTACAGGACGCTCCAATGGTAGTGTAGGTGTCTACGCTGTATAGATAGAGTGGCCCGGCCGTAGAGGACTGGCTCGTGGTCACTTACCCCGCAAGTTGCGCTGCACATACACTTACACTTGCAGTACATCCATAGGTATATATGTGTTATCTAGTATACGCGTTGGGTGCTCTGCATGCATGCTGCCTGCCTAGTAATACGCATGGCCTACACGGCCACTGGCACTGTCTGCTTAGCTCCCACCGCTATGCCCGGCCTCTGTTGCTCCCATCTGCAACTACATGGTCCTACTCGCGTGGCAGTGTCGCTATTTACATTCACTATCCCATGGTCGGTGAATTAAGGTACAGTTTTCTATTTGTGGTGCGATCTATATCGTCTAAGGGGTCTAGAAGGATATGCGTTCATTATGCGTTTGTTCGTTTTATTTCGTTAGGTCGTTTCCGTCCTTTTCAGTTCGTGGTGAATCCGCGCCGACGCGGTGATCCACGGGACAGGGGATGAATGTTGGCGCAACTACTGTCATCACGCAGATGGCGCCAGTGGCATAAAACACAGATGTCATCAAACTGCGCTTTGCTGCCCCTGAAACGTACATTTAGGTGGGTTTTTTGATGCAGTATCTATGTGGATACTTTTTTTGGCCCAAATAGGGTAAATGTGTCAGCGATATCATCGATTTTCTAGTGGATGCAGAAAGCTACTGGATACCATGATTGGAACCAGGGTGACAGTTTCAGCACGTGGAACAATCGGTTGCGGTATATATCGCCCGGGGAATTGCGGTTTATAGTAATTGTTGCTCCGCACTGACATAATATGTTGCTCAATCCTATTTTGTTACTAGCGGTCAATGCCTACGACTCACCTTTCCGTGCAGCCAATAAACCATTCCCCCAGACAGTACAGGATGCGGAGAATGTGCTGAAGTATATGGGTGATCGCGGTCCTTACGTCGATAGGCGTGGTTACGGTATCAATCGCGACCCCCCTGCAGGATGTACCGTGGAGCAAGTAGTGTTTCTGGGCCGGCATGGCGAGCGATTCCCTAACGAGGAGGACTACACAGAGACATACGAGGTACTCCGCAAGGTCTTAGCCTGCCAGGGCAACCTCAATGGCTCGCTCTCGTTTGCCAACAACTGGACGCCGTTCCTGGAAGAGGGCTCGAGTCTTCTGGGAACAGAGACCACTGTTGGCCTTTACTCGGGACTTCTCGATGGGTACAGCATGGGTGTTGAGGCACGCCGGCGGTACTACGACCTGTACGATGGTCAATCTCACCTCAAGTTCTACGCTTCCAACTCTAGCCGAGTCGTGAGCACTGCCGAAACATTTGCCAGCGGCTTCCTCAACTGGAACTTCACCCAACTGGGCGAAATAGTGGTTGTGCCCGAGAAAGACGGTGCCAACACATTGAAGCCCAGCTGCAAGCCTAAAAACAAGAACGTGCAGCTCAGCACCTGCAAGGGAGGAGCCACGTCGGGCTGGATCTACCCGGAATTCCATGTTGCAGCCGCTCGCTTGAACAATGAAAATCCCGAGCTGAATCTGACTGCCAAAGACATCCCTCTGCTGATCTACCAGATCCCTTCCGAGATCGATCAGCGTGGTACAAGCCCCTGGATCAGTGCTTTCACCTCCGAGGAGTTTGTGGCCTTCAACTACTGGGTGACGTCACATCTCTATTGCACGGTGGGCCCAGGTTCCTACATCGGGCCCCTGGAGGGTCAGATATTCCTCAATGCTACCCGCAAACTGCTGATGGATGGCCCGGGGATTAGTGGCCCGCTGACGTTTGCATTCACGCACCATACCTCCATTCTGCCCATATTAGCTACACTGGGTATTGATGAGCTGTCAGGCCAGTGGGACCCTACTGAGGTCCAGTTTGGCCAGCGCTATGATATCACAGACCTGACCCCCATGGGTGCACGAGCGGTGTTTGAACGGCTGAGATGCCCACGCCCAATGTACGACTCTGTGCCCACGGAAGACAGCAAGGAAGGTAGCTGGCGTGATTTCACCGAAAAAAGTGAGGCATCCGCGGAGCAGCAGCCTCTGTCCGACCACTTGAATGATGTCTATCTCAGGTTTGTACTCAACGAAGCAGTCGTGCCGCTGGCAGGCTGCTCCAACGGCCCTGGAAAGTCGTGCAAGCTGGAAAAGTTTGACAAGCTCGTCGATGACCGGATTGGTGACCGTACTTTCCAGTCTGAGTGCAAAATCAAAAAACACCAGCCTTCGAGCTTGACTTTCTTCTGGGACAACTGAACGAACACCGTGCTAGTGATTTCACTGATGGTTCTTCTGCCTATGTTAATGAGAAAGTCACTGTCATCGACCTTAGGCTGACCATCTCATGGCTTGTTATTTCGTATTCAGCCGTGCGACGTTATTTCTATAATTTGTACTAGTAGTTACAATCCACTTTAATACACTTATAGCAGGGCTTGGCGGTGTTACAGTACAGCGACACCAGGCCTTCTGTGAAAGTTTAGCGTCCTCAGACCCCAAAGGATTTCCAACAGAATTGCTGGGTACTGTCGGTGCTGATGGTGCCTAACGCATCCTAATGACAGAGTCTGATTTCAATACCTGCATTGTACACACGCAGCTACACTGCCAGCACTATTACAACCAGTACTGCTACACAGCACTGCTACACTACCAACACTGCCACACTACCACACTAACAGAGTCGCTACACTTCCAGCCACCTACCAGTGCTGTCTCTCGTCTGCACATGCAGTTCCGATTCAAATAGGTGTATTTATATTAAACTATAGTGGAAGAGTGCTCTTCCGATAAATACTTGTTCACATTGGAGGGCCCTGCGTCTCCTTGTTTTTGACAGTCTCATCGACACTGAGAATGACTGATGCCGCCTCGGTGGCCGACTGCAGTGCATTGACCTTAACCAACTCCGGCTCCCACACAAACTCAGCAAAGTTGTCCTCGACAGTTCCATGGGTGAAGTTGATGCCAGCCCACTTCTCGCCCTTGTAGTGCTTCATCCGCAGCACGTTCAGCATGTTGACACTGTCGAATCCAGCGTTCTCGCAGAGCTGGCGGGGGATGACCTCTAAGGCCCGGGCATAGGCAGTCACAATCAGCTGCTCACGGCCGGGAATGCGCCTGGCCAACTCTCGCAAATGTTTGGACACAGCCATCTCGGCAGCACCACCTCCAGCAACCACGCGTCCTGCCTTGATGGCTCGCTTGACAACCATCACAGCATCATGCAACGACCGCTCAACTTCAGAAATAAACTGCTCGGATCCACCACGCAGCACCAGAGTGCATGTTTTGGTGGTAGTCTCGCTAGGGCCGGTACCAGTGAAGTAGTTGAACCGCTCGTTGCCGACCTGGCGTTCCTCGAACAGATCGCAGACACCCAAGTCCTCGGGGCCCAGATTGCTGGTGGTGCTCTGCAGCTTGGCGCCAGTGGCAGCAAGGACTCTGGTCATATCTTCGGCAGTGACACGGCCCGCACAGAACATGTCGCGGTCCGCAAAGTACTGGGTGGCCAGGTCACCGATCGGGAGCTTCGAAAGCACGATCTGGGCGCCGCTCTTGACGACCTCCTCGAGCTTGTCGATAATAATCTTCCACTCTGCGTCAACCACGCTTTGGTAGTCACTCACCTTGTTCACGCGCACCTCTGCATTGTCCTTCTCAGCCTTGAGCTCGAGCTCCACGTCTAGACAGGCGATCTTCGGGTTCACAAACTTCTTAGGCTGCTGCTCGAAGCCAGCGTAGCTGAAAGTCTTCTTGAATGCGGTACCGTGGACAAGCTGCGAGTCCTCAACGCCGCCACCGACGACTTTCTTGATGCCAATGAGCGTCTCATCGATAGAGCCAGTGTCGGTGTGGTCCAAAGAGAGGACGGCATCCACGACCATCTTAGCGAAAAAGTCGCCATTCTGAGCCACGATCTTGGAGCTCATGGCCGTTTTGGCGATGCGACGCAGCACCTCACCGTTGTTGGCCAGAGGGTCAACCTTCTCGCTAATCTCGTCAAGGTACTCGGTTGCAACTTCAAGGGCGTGACGGTATCCCTTGATGATGCTCTGCACCGGAACGTTGTCCTCTACGAAGGTCTTGGCCTCCTTCAGCAGCTCACCGGCCAGAATGGTAGTCGAAGAGGTTCCGTCACCCACCTCGGCATCCTGTGCCTTCGATATATCGACAATAAGACTGGCTGCGGGGTGCACGACGTCTAGCAGCTTGAGAATTGTGGCGCCATCGTTGGAAACGGTGGCTTTGCCCTGGGCGTCCACAACTAGTACGTCAGAACCGAGGGGACCAAGCGTGGGGCGTAGGATATCCTGCACTGCCAAACATGCGTTGATGTTGCTAATGGTCTGGCCTTTGCCTTGACTGTCGTCAGTGCCTTCGCGAAGCACCACAATCGTCGGGGTCTGGCCGTTCATGGTTATGTGGTTCGTCTGACAAATTTACTCTGCCCATATGCTATAACCACCACCTTGTAGGGAGAAAGGTAAAACGCGGCATCCAGCTGCCTACTCATGTAATAAAAGAAGGCTAAAAGAAATGTGTTCTTTACGTATTTTATTTGTGGATGTAACTTATATCTGTGTTTATGGCTGCTTTAATTCTGTGGAGATGAGTACAGATGGGTAACTGTGTGGCGGAATCTGCACGGTCGGGTTCTGAAAGCACGTCAATATATTTTGACCTGTGAGTCAACGCATTTCTGATTTGCAACACCTTTCAATACCAACATACATACGATGGGTTACTGTGTCTGTAATGGATGTGGTGTGCTTAATGTTACAAATGCGAAACTATGTTTGATATATAGTCTCTCTTGGGCACTGTACATAGAGTGATCTCTTGACATGCATGGCGAACTGATATATTTGTTCATAAGCAGCCAGCAAGAGCACAGCATCTCTTATTCTCCCCTCGTTCGGTATCTGCCTTAATTGGGGATGGCAAATTGATAGTTTCCTAGATATGCAGAATAGCGCAAAGTCGGTGCAATCGTTCATTGCCCTTATGCGTCCCTTTTCCAGTTTATGTAGAGTGTGAGTTAGCCCCTTGTTTCCCTCTAATCCAAACTTCCGTAAATCCTCTAGTATTCTGCAAACTTGAGACTCCTTCTGGAACTCTCCGCGTAGTTTCTCAGTCTCATATAACGATAGCTTGGATTTGCGGACAAACTTTCTCTTGCAAAATGTGTCCGCCATAATCAAGGGACTCGAAATTAGACACGCTATAATTCGAATGGTTTCAATGTATCCTGTGAATAGCATATTCAGGCTGATTATGTTCGATACGGCGCTCTGGTTTATCTCATTCATGACGCGTGATAGGTATACATTAACTACATCATTGTCCAGTGTCGATGGTTGTGTTGCAAGAAATACAAGCAATGTGAGCCTGATTTTGTACTTAAAGTGGTTATAGTAGTTCAGCACCTCCAAAAACTTGAACTTCATCATATATGCATTGGCAACTAGTTCCTTGGGTTCATCCATGTTGGCCATTCTGGAATAATTTGACTGGTAAAACTCGTATTTATCCTAATTGCTTGTAGTTATTCTTATTCGAGGTCGATAGTGTAATGTTTACTTTGTGGACGAGGGGGGCATGGTTAATGTGGGGAGGGTAAAGGATCCCCACCCCGCAACAACGTTGAAAGTGAATAAACTCAACGTAGATCAAAAAAAAGTGTATACACAGTTAGCATGGTACATTAATACATAAATAAATAAGTTCATGAGCTCATGGGTTCACCCTTGGAGGTGGTTATTTTGTTCTCATCAGAACTACCACTAGACGTTAAACTTCGCAGTATCTCTCGCAGGTGAGGCCGTCGGAGCGGTTTAGACAAGAAAAGATTCATTCCCGCGGCGATACAGTCATCAGCATTTTTTTCATTAGCAAATGCCGATACAGCAACAATTGGAACCGATAGTTTGAGCTCGTTGCGAATCACTCGGGTTGCCTGCCGGCCGTCCATGTTAGGCATCTGTACATCCATAAAAATCACATCAAAATCGTTACCAGTATCTAAGGCTTCACGTACCTTTTCAATGGCATCCAGTCCATCATTGGCAACTTTAATACTTTTTAGACCTTCGAGGTTCAGCATTCGAACCATCACCTCCTGGTTAACCGAGTTATCATCAACCACTAGCACTTTGATATCAGCCGAAAGAGGGGCAATAAATGATTTCTTAGCAGTGATCGAGGGTCGTGAAACAAGCGGAGAGGCCACAGCATTGTGCGCATCGGGTAGAGCCAATTTGAACGGCTCCTCCGATTGAATTTCAAAGGGTGTTCCAAGCTCTTTCACCTCCACCGGGGCGGTTGTTGATAACAACGACTGGCCACCAGAAGATTTCTTACGTAGTATGCCTGGTTTCTTCAAATCACCCAGCGTCTGTACCTCGGTAGCTTTTTTCGGTTCTCCAGGTTTGCTAGTTTCTCGAGTCGGGGTTCTAGTTGGGGAATGCGGCTGCTTCTGTTCAGGTGTCGATTGTATCGCGGATGCTTGACCAGGGAGCGGAGGTTCACTTGGTTCAGAGGAGCTCCTCGAAACATCCTTGACCTTGAAAATGGAATCCTGAGTTCTTCGCCGCGAAGATGTCAGGAACCCACGCGTAAGCTGAGAGGTTGAAGAAAACGTTCTAGTGAATACTGATCGCTTCGGTTGTGGGGCAGCCTCATTGCTTTTCTCGCCAGATACGGGTGAGCTTCTCGACGAAGGATCAGAAACAGCACCAGGTGTGGCCGGAAAATCAACCAAACAGCTAATGTCAGAAGAATTGGCAGCAGCAGTTGCTGATGCAAATGTGTATCTACTCGGTGACCCTGTCATCTTGGACGACATCGAGCTGCTATCGAGCAGAGCCTGTGATTCGGGAGACGCAGAATTGGCAACTCTGAACTTCAACGGTAGTTCAAATATGAACACAGAGCCTCGGCCTAGATCTGAGTTGAGGGTGATGGTGCCATCCATACGTTCTGCTAACTGGCGGCAGATAGAGAGACCTAGGCCAACACCAGCCTTCTTACTCTGGTTACTGATATTTCCTTGTACAAACGCCTCAAATACTCGGGCCTGCATTTCTGGTGCAATACCAGGACCGTTGTCCCGCACATAAAATGTCAGCAATTTAGTGTCAGATATTTCCAGATTATCCTTTACTTCGGCGTGGAAGTGCACTTCACCACCCTCCGGTGTAAACTTAATGCCATTTGACATCAGGTTGAAAATAACCTGGGAAATGCGGTTGGTATCTCCGCTAAATATGAGATCTTCGTACTCTTGGCAACTGTCAACAACTAGCTTGATCTTCTTTGTGACACACTGTTCAGTGAAGATGGCCTTCAACTGAGAGGTTATTTCTACTAATGTGAAATCCCGCATCTCCAAGTCGAGATTCTCAACCTCGTTTTGACTGAAGCTTAGAAGGTCTGTCATCAGGTGCAACAACAGTTCACCACATTTGAAAATAGTCCGTAGTGAGTGGTGGATTTGTTGGATATTATCCTCCTGTAGGCATAGCGTAGCAGTACCTATGATTCCGTTGAGGGGGGTGCGTAGCTCGTGTGTCACCCTGGCCAGGAAATGCGATTTGGCCGCATTGGCTATATCAGCCGCTTCCCTAGCTTGTTCGATTTCCGCTTTACGTGCCTCAACTCGATCTTCTAGAAGTTCATATTGTTTTCGGAGCTCGTTGCTCATGGTATTAAACCTCTCAGTGATATCATCGAGTTCGTCCCTGACATGTTTCCTCAGTGGAACTTGTTCGGGGACCTGGAACTCAGATTTGTTGTCAACCTCCTCTCGCTTTTTCCGATTCGAAGACCTCAGCCACCACGGAATTGACAAAAACTTCCATTTGGTGGATGTTGGTTGTTCGTACGTAGCTGCCATTTTGAGCCGTAGGATTTGTCGCGCACCGAAACTCACAAACAAGAAGGTAAATATGATCATTCCAGCTCCTATAACGCAGCTGGATATAATTATAATTCGTCGCAAGCTGTGAAGCATAGAGAATACGGCATTGTGTGATTGCAACACTACAACGTAGTAGGTAGAATACAGTACTGTAAATGGCGAGATCGATATCATAGACTTTTCGGGTCCCTTGTTCACACCTGCACTCGGAATGCTGCCCTGTCGAAGTATTGCGGCCATGTTTGAGGATATAGAGAAGCTGTCCCCGGTTTGAATGTTGGGTCTGGGGCTTCGCGAAAACCATCGCATAATTGACTGCGATGTCGAATCACTGTACGACGAATTTTTAATATTAGTTGCATTGTCATTGAATGGTATAAGCTGCTGGAACTCGGTGAAATTATTTTGCTCGATGCACAGTGCGGCAGCACCAATCTCATTGGAAGAAGACCCTTGTGAAATAGATGCCAGGGTTCGTTGCAGCTTCAAGCAATTAACCAAAAATGTAGCATAGCCAATGATGCCACCAGCTGTGGAGCTTTCGTTTGATGAGGTAGCATGAGATAGTGAACTCCTCTTGCTATCACCCGATGATATCAACGACTGTCCATTCTGTGGATAACCCGACTGTGTATAGACGCTGTCATTTTTAATAGGCAAAGACAGGGAAAGCACATATGATGCGCCGTTGAAATTATCGCCGGTCTTGGTAGGGCCCATGAATAAGCCGTACTGTTCATTGATGGTGTTAAGAGTCTTGTTGAGATTTGACCCCGCATTTGAAATGGGGAAAATAGATTGGGGGATGTTCGAGCTACTCGAAACACTGCGACTGTCTACTTCCAAGATTTCGGTTCCATTTCGAAGGTACAGTTTCAACAGCAGGATACGGTCAGGCCCGAACGAATCATGCAGCATATTGGCGGAGTTTAAGATTAGCTCAGAGTTCGTGTGATTCTCGTATATTCGCTGCACCGGTGTCGAATAGGATAATCTATAGAAATTCTCAAATATATCCTCGAACTCTTGTCGGCATTCCTCCTGCAGCATTCGAGAGTTCAGGTCCAGGTTTCCTATCTGAATATTGAGCAATGTGTTGCGTGAAAGAACATATATGGCCACTGCAAGTGATATTACGCACACTACTGTGAATAGACACACAGACACTGTGAGCTGCACTCGAATGCGAAGGTCTGGACGCCTCATAGAATAGGACTGCAGCACAAGTACCGCTACAGAGCAAGAATATAGTAGGTGGTGAGAAACTCCTTACACCTTTAGCCTTTTACTGTTCAATGGCCACTGGCTTTATTCCAACAGAGTTCCTCCTCCTGATTTACGCTTCTTCGAAAGTCTTTAAAATTAAGGGTTAGGTAGTGCCTAATTATTGTTGGAGGGGGAAGGTAGGTGGGGGACCAGATCGCGGTCAGTGGAGGAGTTGGCGGGAATCGGGCAAGGGTTTATGTGCCTCTTGAAGCCGCGACTGACAACGAAAGCTAAAGAAAGAAGCAGCGTCGAAGTCACAGATCTTAGAGATATACACGTATAGAGGCATACTACTTAAGGATTTACGTGTTTAGTTTAATTTTTAATCTCTTTATACGGAAACTTTTTCGGTCCGTGATTATTATATAAAAACCGTTGCTAGCTAGATCATGCAAGTCGTATCCAACTTAGAGATTATATAAAAATCCGGCGCCGTGCGTGCGGACCGGTGGAGTAGTATTATCTTCCCAATCCGCAAATTCAATAGTGGTGTTTAATACTCCGGAAAATACCCATCTTGTTTAATTTTGGAACACTCAAAATTCATGGGATTATTACTATAAACAAACCGTGAGCAACTCCCGGATGTGAACTACAGAGCTATAAAATTCACTAATATTTCTGGTATTGACATTAACAGTTTAAATAAATACTACTGGATATGCAACAGAATATAGTATCTATATGTAAAAATGAAATATCATAATTTCATTCTTCATTTTCACACCACAATGGGGCATCATGGATAAGGGTAAGATTAAACATTAGCGAGATGTGCATGTGGGGAGCAATGGTGGGGGTATTTTCGTTAATTATGGGCCTCATGGATAATGCGGAGTCTTGATCTAGGCGATTCCGTTATCCGCAGCGGGTTCGCTACAATATACCCTATTCCGGAGCCCACTACAACTTGTTGTAAGGATTGGAATTGAAGTTATTTATATGAATGAGGCTGATTTTCTAATAGATAATATTGCATTTATATCTCAATACTCTGTTGCTTTACAATAGATACCCACAATTTTATGCCTTATAATCCAGTCCTGGTTTAATTTTGACACATGATTAAGGTATTTTCCGTTCAACTGGAAATATTGTCACATGACTTGTTGATGAGAGTCCTGTACTAGCCGAGGTAAATAAAACCATCCACTGCTTGCATATGGTGGTTGATTTGAATGCACAATGATGATATATCACCTGGCCTCATCTTTCACAGATGGCAATGCAGTCTATTATGTATTTTATTGTAACTAATTATAAATGGATTCAATGATATCTTTAATTAAGTGAGCAAGTATAACTCAAAAAAAAGGTTAAAGAGAAAGAATATTACTTTCAAATAAAGTATATTATCCGCTCTATATCGGACTATTTTTTTGGAGCTGACATTGCATTAGTGAAAAACCTCTACTTGAGCTACAACGTCTATAAACCAAAAATCTAGCATGTGCTATCTAACCAAAGATAATAAGACAAGTCACGGGTAAACCTAGTGCTATTACTTAGAGGGGTGCGTCTCCATATAGGAAAAAATCAAGAATTTAATTATATAATAATAGTTAACCAATATGGTCGCCGTTGCTTAAAAATAAATTATCTATATCATAATTGTAACCCCTGCATTTAAACCCTTGCGCACATACATGCTCTTATATGACGGCAGACGTGGGTAAGTGTTTCTGCTCGTAAATTACAGAAGAACCCAATATTTTTTAGTACATTCACATGCTTGATGCTGAAAATTTGATTACCTGAAATTTTTCACCAGAGTAAATTAGATGTCAAGATAGGTACGGGTCCTTTTTTGACTTGTAAAATGGAATGAATAAACAACATTTCCTATTTGAATAATTACCAAGCTATATTTAGTAATCGGGGCTAGGTTAAAACCACGACGGTATTTTTGGGAATATGTTAGCGATTAAAGACTAATTGATTATGTTGTGTATCGTCGTAAACTGAGAGATCCAATACTATATAACTGGCGGGTTTCCCGTACCGTATAACCCATCAACGTCTAATTCACTCTTTTCTATCTTTATTGTAGTTTCTATACTAAACTGCTATGGTGGTGAGTCTTCTACGATTAGTGGCTTTTGCAAATGCGCTGCCTATCCCTGGGTTCCTTCTTTCCCCCCCGGTAAAGGATCCTTTCTATAGTGCACCCTCTAATCTTGACAGTATGCAAAATGGTCAAGTGTACAATAAACGTTCTGTTATCAGCAACATTGAAGTTGCCGTCACCTTTTCAAATGCTGAACAGATTGCATACAAAACAACAAACACACAAAATGAAAGCTCACATAGCGTTGCTACTGTCTTTACTCCTTTCAATCCTGACCCAGATACCAAGATCCTCTCTTATCAGGTCTATGAAGACGCTGATAACTTGGACTGCTCGCCAAGCTACTCCCTTGCCAAGGGATTAATTGCACCTGATGCTTACAGTGTTTCTTCTGACACTGCTATTTCTATTGATGTTGCTCTTTCTAAGGGATGGTATGTTGTCGTGCCTGACCATGAGGGGCCTGAATCGGCATTTATTGCTGGTTTTGAACAGGGCCGTGCTGGACTGGATGGTATTCGGGCTGCTATTTCGTATTTGGGTTTGAACACCAGTACTCCTACCGCTCTTCTGGGCTACAGTGGAGGTGCAAGTGCCACGGCTTGGATGGCTAATCTTCAGGGAGAATACGCCCCAGAACTAAATATTGTTGGTGCGGCTCATGGCGGTACCCCCGTTGATCTCACTTCTACACTCCTCCATCTGGACCAGCCTGGGAGGTTGTTTTCTGGTTTCATTATTCCTGCTCTTGGGGGACTTTTCCATGCTTACCCAGCACTGAATTCATCAATCTGGCCGCACCTATACGCACCTTTGCAGAATGCTATCACTACTTCTTGGAGACCTGGATTTTGCATGCTTGAATCGATTTTTGAGTTTATGCATGAGGAATGGCATCTCATGTCTGATATCGATTTCATACATTTCCCGGAAGTAGTCGAGGTTTTGGGAAAAGAAACCATGTTGAAGAATGTAAGTACTAATCCTGTTCCTGTTCCCAAATTCCCTCGCTATATCTGGCATGCTGATACGGATGAAATTATTCCCTCACCGCCTGTTCATCAGTATGTTTCGGAGCAGTGCGCCCAGGGTGCCAATATTCAGTTCGTTCCCTGGAAGGGTGATGATCATGTTGGCGTTGAGTATTTGGGCCTTCCCGATGCTCTTCAGTTTATTATCCAGGCTCTTGAGAACCGAACTCCCAATGTAACCTGCGGTACGGCCAACAAAGACATTCTCACTATTGGATCAGCCACTCTCGGAGACGCACTGGGTCAGGTTGCTGCCGATGCTATTAATGCTCTTAGTGTTGTTACCACACCCTTAGGGAAGGTTATCCTTAACATTACTGATGGCTACCAGCCTTGATTTCTGTGTGATAGCTATGATGCCATCCTAAACTTTAGCGATTTAGATAACGTATACTAATAGCCCTATCTTTCTGACGAGCATAATACTGCGTAGCCAAGTAACTGCGCCTATTGTATTGCGTGTTTTTATGATCTAATCGACGAAAAAACAAAATGCATATATTAGTAGATGCCCATACCAGCATCCTCAGATACTCTAATCTCTATAGTTTTCTTTTTGATGCAATTCACTTTCGTGATCGTCCTGTGGTTGCTTAAAATAATATATTTAGTTAAACTCATTCGGTATTACCCGCCGCCACGGAGGTTATCCCTCGGAGTTAATACTCACTGCATCTTTCTGGCACATTTCTACTTCGAAAGATGCACCTTGAAATTCTTTAAATAGTATGCGGTTTTTTTAGAAGCATGTACCATAAATTATCGCTTAGCATGCGTGATCGTGAGGTTGGGATGTCCGCATATGATATTTGCAGATAATAGTGCAAGTTATTTATGCTATGAAGCAAGTGTGTGTGATCTACGAACTGAGCTGCAGATGTTCACAATAATATGTTACTGCGTGTACATCATAGAGCACCCGTACATGTGATGAAGTCATTGCAGCAATTACTGTACTGATTTAACTCGGACTGGGCATACTTAACACAGTAATGGTACACAAATTGCATTGCACGGATCGTAGTTCAGTGCCGTAGATAACTACAGCACTCGTTACCTCACTACACTCGACCTAGCCCCATGGTACCCTGGCTGTTGTAGTGACTACACGGACCACAGAGTTCATGTTCCAGTGTTCGTGTCGTAGTAGCGTTACTACGACATGCGCTTTTTCTTGTTAGGAATATCCATGTTAGGATCCGCATTCCCGGGCTCCACAGCAGCAGTAGAAATGCTGAGGTTGCTGAGCAGGTCCCTGAACTTGTAGTAAAAGCTCTGTCTGCTCTCGATGTTAATTTTCAAGTAAGGCTCTGATTTATCCTTTAGCGTTGATATTGAAGGGACTTCAAGCAGCTGGAGTAGATCACCTACAGTAGGTTCGTATGTGAAACTGTTTTCTTCACCCACTTCCAGACCCAGCGGCTCAATTTGGAACCAGAGCTCATCGCGCTTATCTACTGCATCAATGCGGTGACGAGCCATTTGAAACAGATCTCTAATTGAGGTGTTACGATGCAGTTTTGGTTGCGCCGGGAGAGGTGAGGAGTTGAAAAAGAGCTCGACGTGGCCGCTGAATGGAACGCTAAGAATATCATCCGGTTCTTCTACCACAGGGTCGAAAAACTGGGATTCAGCGCTAGTGGATCCATCTGACTCCTCAGCACACTCCGCCGGTTCAATATCTTCAACTATCAGGCCCGATTCAGAGCCGTCGTCAACCTCCACTACACTGTACTCGTCTGTGTCTACATCAATTGAATCATTGTCCGAAAGAAGCTCGACGAAAATGGGTTCTGTAGCCATTTGCAGGAGTGCAGAACTGTTAATCTGTCGTAGAGCAACAAGGGTAGGGGTCTGCTCGTAATCTACCCCACAAAACCGCATCGTTTAGATAAATGCTTAAACCACCGATGCAGCCACCAGCGCAAAAACATCTAATGAGCATGCATAACAGATAGTTATCTCAATGGTTCATATGTTACTGTCATATAGTGAAATTCAGTAGCAGTGTGTTTATATTATGTTACCTGCGCCAGTGTAACCTAAACGAGTATGATGCGAGTATGATGCGTATTGGCATTGCACCTGCTAAATGAGATATGTTTAACCATGGATCATGTCCAATATGATTAATGAGTCACACTAATGCTGGGTAGGCATAGGTAAAGAGATCGCATCAAATTCAGATTCACACTGAGCACCGAGTAAGAACAGCTGGAAGCAGTATAGAAAATTTGATCGTAGCGATTACACTAACACAGCATACACGGCACCTGAGTATTTAGTGCAGCATGCACAATTCCTAAGCATTTAGTGCAGCATGCGCGCTAAGTATTTAGTACAGTAACTAATAGGTACCTTAATAGGTACCTGCTCGAGCTGTTGATCCGATGCCACATAATTGGTGCTGTACTAAGCCAGTGCTAATAACAGGAACCGGTAATACCAGCACCAAAACACATTGATATGCCATATTGTGTAAATATATTTATGGTATACTAGCAATACTAGCTTTGATCATAAAACGGTGGATGGACGTGTATAGATTAAGCATTCTTTGAATAATACAGCTCCGCGTCACGCAGAGTTCGAACATTAGAATTCATTTTGTTGATCGTCTCGTAGTACTCATCAGTTGGATCGGAATCGTACACAATGCCACCGCCGGCTTGCAGGTAGACCTTTTTATCTTTGTACATCATTGTTCGGAGTGCAATGCAAGTGCTCATGTTTTCGGGCTCGTAGCCCCAGTGACCAACCGCACCGGCGTAGGCACCCCGGGTCTCTTGCTCCAGCTCGTGGATGAGCTGCATGGCACGCACTTTCGGGGCACCGCTGACGGTTCCGGCCGGGAACACAGAGCGCAGAGCATCAAAACGGGTCTTTTCTGGACGCAGCACACCTGAACACTGGGACACCAAGTGGGTGACGTGCGAGAACCGCTCGAGTTTCATGAACTGGTCTACTTGGCTCGACATGGGGTCGCACACCCTGTTGATATCATTTCGAGCCAGATCGACCAGCATGACGTGCTCTGCTCGGTCCTTGCTTGAATGCAGCAGCTCGTTCGCCAGCCTATCGTCCTCCTCGGCAGTCCTTCCGCGCTTCACGGTGCCGGCAATTGGGTGTGTGATCACCCGGCCGCCCTCGATCTTGACTAGAACCTCGGGACTAGCACCAATTAGGTTGAAGCCATCGAAGTCGATGTAGAACATATATGGGCTCGGGTTCACCGAGCGGAGCTGACGGTATATGTTGAACGGATGCAAATCGGTGGGGTGGACGACCCTCTGCGAAGGCACGCACTGGAACACATCACCCAGCCTGATATGGTGCTTGATCTTCGACACGTGCGCCTCGTATCCCTCCTGGCCGACATTGGACACATACTCCTCGTTGGGAACCACTGGGCCTTGCGGCACGTTGTACTGGGGGCCGTGCAGCTTGTCTATAACTTCGCCAATCAGTCTCTCAGCCTCATCGTACTTCTCGTCCAGGTCGTCCTCGGGGCCCATATGGATGTTGTGGATGACCTGGATCTTTTGGTATACGTTATCGAAGGCCACCACGGTATCGCAGAGCATTAGAACGGACTCAGGGATCTGCAGGTTATCCTTGAGGGCCTGTGCGGTCGTAGGCTCGAAGTATTTGATGCAGTCATAAGCCACGTAGCCCACGGCACCTCCACTAAACTCAGGGATTCCAAAATGCTTCAATGGCTTGTACTGCTTGAGTTCGTCCTCGAGCTGGGTCAGCGGGTCGATCTCACCGGCCTCGGTGCCTTTGCCGGTCCTGAGAATCTTGCGAGGCTTCGTGCCCAGAAACGAGTACCTCCCAATCGATTCACCACCAATCGCCGACTCAAGCAGGAATGACGGCTGCGCCTCGGGCGACCCCGGGCGTGCAACCTTGAGGTAAGCATTATGCGGATTCAAGTCATCCGCAAGAATTGTTTTGAACACGATAAACACGTTTTCCCCAGTTCCATCCTCCCGGGTGGATGTGACCTGGACCTTGAAGTCCTCGCGACTAGGCTGCAACATGGTAGATAGTCGTGGATGGTGTGAGTTAATAAACAGCCACTAGCCACACGCTCGCAGGCCTGGGTTCTAGGTTTACGCTCGACCGATCAGTCACAGAAGTCATCGTGGAAAACTCCCACTTAGGGCTTAGTATCTTTGACTAATCATTAGTCATGAATATCCAGACCACCCACCCGGCGGTGCAATGGGTGGGCGCTGCCGGCGGCCACCACCCATAGCGCTGGTCCACCTGTTTTGAGTCACGTGCTGTGTAAATTTTTCAGTGCGAGGAGTTACCCTACCTCGACATCCTAGACTTCACGTTTTGTCACCCGAATTCTAAACGGTAAGACTAAATTAATTTCTGAGTACTAATGGCTCCAGTGGTATGTTAGCACGCTTTGCTGTGCTCACTGCTAAGTATATTGCAGTGCAGCGATGCTCTTTGAGCATCGTTGGACTGACGGTATGCTTTTTGCGGTGGGTTACATCAAATCGTCAAAATTATTCTTTTTTTTGATACTTTCAAAATTAGCGCAGTAGGCAGTTGCTAACATTAATTTACAGAAGACTAGCAAGAGTGGTAAGCAGGCCAAGAAGGTCGTCCTTGACGTCACCGCAGCTAACGCTGAGGCTGAGATCATCAAGGTTGACGCTTTCGCCAAGTACCTCAAGGAGCACATCAAGATTGATGGCCGCACCGGTGAGTTGGAGGACAAGATCAACGTTGTCGCTTCCGGTAACAAGGTCACCATCACCAGTTACGTTCCCTTCAGCGGTAAGTACGCCAAGTACTTGACCAAGCGTTTCCTCAAGAAGAACGAGCTCCGTGACTGGCTCCGCGTTGTTGCCACCTCGCGTGGCTACTACAACGTCCGCTTCTTCAACCTCGATGCCGGTGAGGACGAGGAAGAGGAGGAAGAGGACGAGGAGGAGGATGACGAGTAAACCTTCCGTAGTTTCTAACCCCCTTTTTGAAACAAAAAATTATATATTATTTAACTACATTATGTTGCGTTCGGCGATAAACCCGCAGGAAGTACCGCATGTTTTGCAGCTCTAGTGGGTACTGCAGCTCAGGATTGAGGCGGTACCACTCGGAATCCGTTGACTCCACTAGCTCCCACAGAGCGGGCTTCTGGCTCGTGAGTGAGTAGTGCAATAAGTAGTAGACCGGAAATGTCTTGTTGCCAATCACCACTTCTGAGTACGATCCAGCGCTCTCAATTACTACCACCAACGTGCCAGGTTTGCAGTCGCTGAAGCTCTTGAACAACTGAATAAACTTCTGCTTGGACTGCAGGACCAGTTCATTAGTGGTGAACAGACAGGTAATAATGCTAAATTCAGAATGATCCATGGCTGGAACCACAGTGAGAGCATCGCCTTTAATCATTTCTACGTCCAAAAAGCCCAGGTTAATCGCCAATGGCTTGACAACTGGTGCCCAGTCGCCCATATCCACGGTAACCACTTGCTTTATGTTATTTTTGAACCGACTTAGTGCCGCAATTTCCGCTCCCGCGCCTCCTCCTATACACAAACACTTGTTTTGGCGTCCACTCAGTAACTTACGAGTGCTAGGCTTGGAGCCAAGAATGTAATTGTATGCCAATGCTCGTGAGGGTGACCAGCGAGCCACATACGCTTCTAGATTATCATTACTAGCAAATGCTTCGATATAACTGCGTCTAAATAGGGCATCTTTGACTTTCTGTATTCTTGGTTGGAGATCAGGATCTTCCAACGTCTGTTTGTACGTTTTTTCAAACGCTTGAAGAATTTCCATATGTGGTCTGATTAGGTCGCATACCCTGACCCGGTATTAGAGTGCTGTGATCGCAGAAAGTGGGTTTGTAGGACATTGTATCACGCAGAATGGTATATATTATGATAGTGTATAGTATTCGTTAGTAGATGATTTGATTCATTAGCGATGCTGTGTGAAACATGTAAATAGTAGATTACAGTATCTTCCAACTTTCGTCTGTATTTAATCGCTCCTCAACAGCATTCTTTTACAGCATCCTAAATGTGCTTAGTATTTTCTCCATTATTTTAGGTCTTTTAGACTCTCGTATGCCTACTCTATTTCTTGAATATATATCCCCTTGTTGATCTCCTCTATTCAGGATGATTTCTTTTTTACCATATTGCAGGGAAAAACACATGGCTAACTCTTGTATATATCCTGGTTAAATACCACAGTAATGCAACAATTTGGCATTATATGTTATGCTCTAGATATCAGAAATGTAGAGATGTATACATATAATGCATATGTTAACAGAAACGATTACTTCTAGTATTCCATACAAGACAGCACGTACACTATCGCACGGATGCACTAAATAGACTCAATTTGAATACATATTATATATTTTCGGTAGATTGATTGCATTAACTCTTTGAATATGAAGCAAACATTCACAAGCATTTTTTTTTGAAAGAAAACATCTACAGGACTAATCTTTCACTTCGGCAGAACTTGTCCTGAAGCTCAACTATCTCGTACTCTCCACCTTCATCCACAATGATCGTGTAAACGTTTTCCATAACGTTTTTGACCTCTTTTCTTTCCTTCACTACACCATCAACGGAGTGGGTATATACAAACGAGAAGGGCGCGGTACCTTCAAACGCGAACCCAAGGCTGATTTTATCACCCTGGTAAATACTGAAATGAGGCTCTTCAGTGATGGTGGACCTTGGCAGTTGGTGGACCTGGGCAGTAACCTCGGTTTCCAAAACACATCCTGTCTCATCTGAAACAGACAGAAGTGTAATGTTTCCCGGGTTTTGCGCATGTATGTCAAGCTTCTTGCGGTCAAGCATCGTCTTGACTGTGCGTTTCTTGTTGTTGTATTTGTACTGGAGGTTGTAGTTGGGGCCCTTGCCAATGATGGGGAACGAGACCATTTCGCCAACACAGTAGTCGGATTTCGCCAATGCCGGAGCCTGAGGCTGTGGCAAAACGGTCACATCAAGGGTGTTACCTGATTTCACTGGAGCAGACTTACACCCATGGGCATCCGAAACATCTAGAATCTGGAGCTTCACATCTCCCTTGTCCCGAATAAACCCTATCTCTTTCCTTAGGTCGAGCTGTGAGGCATTATCGACGTTAAGCAACTTGATTTCATTTCCAATTTTCACCGTGAGCTGGAATGGAGCTTGTCCCTTCAAGACCACAGGAACTCTTTGTGTCAACGCGGTGTTTTCACAGGTCTCCAGGTGTGGATGCCTCAGGTTGAACCTGGCTTCAGCCGGCGGCCATACATGGTGGGTGAATTTCAGGTACTGTGACTGTTGAACCGTCTGGTACTGGGAGTCTGCCACCCACATGTAGTGCAGGTATTCACCCACTATACCTGAGTCCAAGTTCGCACTGAAATGGTGCTTAGTGACCTTAGTCTTCGAGACATGGCTCTTTCCATGGGGGTCGACCACCTCGTGGGTGATAACAAATGGCGCCTCTCCAATGATATTGAACTCAGTAACGGTCGAACCTGCGTTATGGCACAAACTGCTTTCAGCTGCGGTGACCAGCTCGATCTTCGGTCGATCATATAGGCTAACGGAGACCTGCTGATCCTGGTCCGCAAATCCACCACATACACCGTCGTCCAGCTTCAGCAGTCTGTACGCACCCGGGAGTGAAATGGGAACCTGGTCCGCGGGAGAACTCAGCTGCTGGGTGAACTGCTTCTTCCTACCGTTGTATTCGTGCTCGTAAACCACAGTGGCCGGGTACTGCAAGTGGTCGGCTACCAAAGGTAGCGACATATTAACCGGCTCGGCTGACTTGTATTCGCCCGGTTTCGCAAACGCAATGGTGGGAAGATGAGGCCTCACGAGAATATCTGGGGTCCTCACACCGCCAAGGTCAGTAACGCACCCATTTCTGTCGGTCATCGACACCAACCGGATGAAGTGAACGCCGGCATCGAAATCCAGATCCAGCTTGACCACGTCCGAGTCCTTCGTTCCCTCGGTTGCCTTTTCGTACTGTTGCTTGTCATCTATGGTATACTTGAACGTGAACGGGCCCCGGCCTCGGATGAGCACATCCACAGAGGCTTTGGACTCTCCGCACAGTTTTGTGCTGGTCAGTGAGCCGAACCGCGCACCAGGAAGCTCCTTGATAACCTGGGAGGTGCTATACCTGGCATCATCAGACAACGACTGGTGACGGTAGCGGTCTTCCACGTACGCTATTTCATAGGTGAAGTTGCCAATACTCTTAGGACGGAACTGAATAACATTGTTATCATCAGCGCTAGTAAACTCGACACTTCGCTGGCTGACGGGCCGAGACTCTTTGAGCGTTCGGTAGCCAACCTTCCAGGGCCCTGTACCAGATAGCCTGACTCTGGCGTCGACTCCACTGGGGCCAGCACACTTGTCTTCGATCACGGAGTAGTCCACGTCTAGACCAACCGCAGGAGGCTCGAACACATCAAAACTACCCTGAGCAGTACCTTCACATTTTGCACCGTTGAGCGTGGTCACTCTGTAGGTACCCAGCTCTGTAACGCGCAGATGGTGGGTGCCAGGATTAGCGAACGACAGAGCAAATTCCTTGTCGGGGCCCTCAAACCCCACTTGAAACGGTCCGTCCTCTCCGTAGATTTGGATTTGGGCCAAGGCTGTTCCATCGACGTTCGGAAGAGTTTGGGGGCTGATTTCGGCCCGGCCAGGACTAATAACGTGCGCCTGCACCGAACTTGCGGGTGCGGAACCAGGTGCATGGTGTTTGCTCACGCAGCCCAGTTTGTCACGGATCTCACCCACACTAGCACCGACAACATCACCAGTAGCCCGCTTCTCGACCGGAACGTTAAAGGTAGCCACTCCATCCTCGTCCAGAGATTCGCCCAGGGTTATCCACTCCCCGTCTAGTAGTAAAGTCAATGGCGACACACCCGTAGCACGAACCTCTGCAGCAAAAACGGAGTTCGAGCAGATCTGCGGCGGGCTCTTGAGAACAATCTCAGCAGTGGGGCAGGGTGGAATAACCACGCGGTCACGCTGGATCCGAACTCTCATTCCCGTTTCCTCGTCTGTGATTCCATCTAAATAGTACGCACCAGGCTCATTAATAGGAATGTATAGCTCCTTTCGATCCTCTTTCTGAGGGAACCCACGGATCTTGCGGGCCCCATACTCTATGCGGTTGTACTTCTCCGAGTTTCCCAGTTCGGCCCTGCTCATTTTGACGACTGATGGCCAAGTACCATCTACCTGCAGACGCAGATAGACAGGGTCGGCTCTATATGAGCTGGTATCTACACAGAGAGGAGCAATCGTGTCTAGCTTTGCGGTAGCCTCAGGTAGGATATCGACGATATACTTACCTTTGATGAGCTCGAAGCCAGGGCTTTGCGCGTTTGGAGTCTTAACAGTGATGCCAAGCACGTAAAACACAGGCTTCAGGGCCAGCATCAGGACTCCGCTGACCCAATCCGAGCTCACGAATACGGAGTAGTTAAGAAGTAGCAACAAAGCGGCCTGTGCCAGCACGACCTTAGGCTTGAAGTTCAAGCGTGGAATCGCAAAAACAGGTAGGTAGTATACGAACCCCACGTCCAGCGCGGAGAAAAGCACGAGGTTGACCAAGGTTTTGGTGCTGGCGAGCTTCATGCCTTGCAACAAGAAGAAAACCGCGGTGACAAGCAGCCGCTGTGTTGGAAACCCCACGGTCTGCGAAGAGACTAACGACGATCCATATTTTGGTTTTGGAGGCGGTGGTTTCGTGGTATCAACTCGCCATGGCTTCGTCGGCGGCATAGTGTTACCCTAATAAACACAATAAACAGAGGATACAAATTAATAGATATATATATAGCCATATATACAGAGCATAATTATAGCGACTATAAGCTACAGGAGAAGTGGCAATAAATAAATTGAGAGTATGCAGTGTATACTAACTATTCCTACGCAATATATAGACGACATATACCGATGATCTGGCATAACAACACCTGCAGTGTCATCTGAAATACAATTGCAATTCATGGGAATAGCGAATGTCTCAGATATATAATATTCCAACACACAGACCGCCGTTACTGGTGTATTTACATATTATAGTACTGTACAGCACACAGCACACTGAACAGCAGTAGTAGTACATGGAGTATACAACAAGTGGAGTCACAAGTTACATTTCACATGTTTACATGTACAATACTGCAGTGCAAGTATTGATGCAGCATGTAACTTATGCGTGGTGCTATTTGAGATACCATATTCATAAGAAGGCTAGTATCCGAGCACTCACTGCAGCTGGGGCTGATTCATAAAAAATGTAACAACGCAATGACTCAATGCCGCGAGAGATACACCAATATCAGATGGCACACAATTAGCTCTGCGACATTATTGAGTATAATAAAACGATCTAACTGCATAGTCTAAAGTTTAAATATTATTGACCAAGTATAGTATTAATGGAGCGACTAACAAATTTGTATGCATTTCATGTAAGCGTCTAATATATTGTGCGTATGAACGCTGCAACAATGTACTATTTACATATCGATATTCATATGGTCCCTTAGTCACAGGACCTGGTACTCTCAGCCGGTGGAATTTACTTATTTGACGCGTCAATACCCATAATGTACGTGCTGTTGCTTTTTACAAATACCAGCGAAGGGTTCTCATTATAATATACTACTGCAATTTTGTATAATGCCACGGCTTCTGCGGGATAATTGCATTGCGTCAAAAATAGCCACACGATCCGTGCGGGGCCGAGATGTAAAACGGATTATTAACCAGAATCGGGTAGGCAGGACAAAACGAGAACCCCCACCCTTCCATTCCCCACGTATGATACTCAGCAATTGGCGCAATAATACTCCCCAATGGGTGCGAAAAGCCGGTGCCATGGTCACGAAGTACATGAAATTCTTCGGACCAGGTATTATGGTGTCTGTTGCGTATATGGACCCAGGAAACTACTCCACCGCCGTGAGCGGCGGTGCCCGGTACGAGTATAAGCTGCTGTTTGTGGTTTTGGTTTCTAATTTGTTCGCAGTGGTTCTGCAAACACTCAGTGCCAAGCTTGGGGCCGTAACCGGCCTGAATTTGGCTGAGAACTGTCGAAGGCACCTGCCACGTTGGCTGTGCTTGGTTCTGTACGTCCTCACGGAAATAGCCATCATTGCCACGGATCTGGCGGAGGTCGTAGGCACGGCAATCTCGCTCAATATTCTCATGAACATCCCGCTGTCGGTGGGTGTGCTGCTGACAGTCGTTGACGTAATGGTGGTCTTGGCTGCGTATGACCCTAGCGGTCCTATTTGGATTGTGAGGTACTTCGAGTACTTCGTTTCCGCACTGGTGGCCGCGGTCGTGGCCTGTTTCTGCGTTGAGCTTACCAAGATACACCCTGAGAACCCCGAAGGGATTATATTGGGGTTCCTGCCTAGCAAGCAACTTCTGGAGCACAAGGCCGTATACCTCTCGTGTGCCATTATGGGCGCCACAGTCATGCCGCACTCCTTGTATCTTGGCTCGGGAATTGTGCAGCCAAGACTGAAGGACTATGATGAAAAGCACGGGCGTCCAGTGCTAGGCGATAAGTCATACCAGCCCTCTCTGAGTGCGATCCGCTATTGCATGAAGTACACCATTGCCGAGTTGGTCATCTCGCTGTGCACAGTGGCCATATTTGTGAATGCGGCTATCCTAATTGTGGCAGGCTCCACCATGTACCAGACCGAGGAGGCCTACGATGCTGACCTGTTCAGCATCTATAGCATGCTGACCTCGCTTCTCGGAAAGATGGCTGGCACCGTCTTTGCCCTGGCGCTTCTCTTCAGTGGTCAGAGCGCAGGTGTAGTTTGCACCCTGGCGGGCCAGATGGTCAGCGAAGGCTTCGTGGAGTGGACAGTGCGGCCGTGGCTGAGGCGGATCATAACCCGACTGCTGGCGATTATACCATGCTTGTTTATGGCGCTGTTTGTTGGTCGCCAGGGTCTGGCTGGGGCACTCAACTTCTCTCAGGTGGTGCTGTCGCTGCTGCTGCCGTTCGTGTGTGCACCGCTTATCTACTTCACGGCATCTAAGCGGATCATGAGTGTGCCCATATTGGCACACGAAACCGAGGATGACAACGGCCCCGAGGACGTGGATTCTGCCCTTTCGCTGGATGCTAATGTTGCGCACTCGTCACCCTCCTCAAGTTACGGGGAGTATTTCCAGATGGAAAACGAGTCAGGCCTATTGTTCAAGGATATGAGCTGCTCCAAGCCAATGAAGATAGTCTCTGCTGCAATCTTCCTGCTGGTTTCTGCTCTTAACCTGTTTCTGCTGATCTCCATGGCCTTGGGCGTGGAGGACGCAGAGCTGTAAGTCTGACATGTATAACATGAAGCCTGTAACAGGCATTACAATACTGCGAGGCGCGACTTTGTAGCCACGGTGCCATTAAATATTAACGATTCTTAACGGAATTGTATGGGGTTTATTCCCTTCATTATGCCCTTGTCTCATCTGTGACACTTGTACTGTCCCTAGCGGTATTTCGAAATGATAACGAAGCATATTTATATAACCCTGCGACGTAGTCGCTACATATCACTATGAAGTATCCAAAATCTAGCATCATATCACATATTTGGTACCTTTCAATTTTGATAGGGCGGTATCATATTATGGCTTCATCAAGAGCCAGGGATTTATTGGTTAAAAAGCACCGGAATGGGAAACTGTTATACAAGTATGAAATTAAGATGTAGTATACATCGAATAAAATATAGTGTGAGTGTGACATATAGAGAACCAAGTGCCAAAATATTAAGGAACAAGGAAGTCACGCACACTAGGTCCAGTACGTTTGCTAAACCAAACAAAATTTCTAGTTTACTTCATTGCACATCAAAATACAATTGGTGAAATGTGAAATGTATTGTGATGACCCTAGCTAAGCTAAGGTATCCAGGATGCCCCCGATCTCAGAGCCTTATCACCAGGGGCACAGGTTACTCACAATACAGGTTCAGAAAATCAATTAGGCCATGATCGCGACCTTGTAGACAATTGTACTATGTATAAGCTCAAGAAGAAACACAAGTGCCAGGGATGTGAAGAAGAGGATTTCTGCACATCGTGTCACTGTCTATAGACCTGTAGGAATATTCATTCGAACGGAGCATCATCTTCTGCTAATATCCTAGCACTAACAGATATATGTTGTCGTAGCAGCTAGTATCGTGGTTTCCATAAATGAGGATGCGGGAGACGAGAATAGGGCCCGGCATACCTCATAATAGCAAGCATGAAAACATTTACGAACCATTGCTAAATCTATTAGCTTTGGATAGCAGTATCAGTAAAGACAATCTACACTAAATAATGACACTATCGACTATATTAAAGAGGCATTTGTGTAGGACTTTTTGCAGGAGTAATTGACAGCAACACGCGATATTCGCCCGGCAGAAAACCTCTTTTCTATCATAAATGAGCAGGGCACTATTATATCCATACCTAGAGACAATATACATATCATATCATATCATATCACATACCTATTCGAGAAATTTTAACTGGGAAGCTATCTGGTGAACAGAAGACAGCTTCCTTCGGAATACATTACCTCTAGCGGCCTAATTAGAAATCAACAGTTAACTACCCAAAAGGAGTGTATTCTTATGTGCCTTACATTTATTTGTCAAACCATCACTACACACTTCCTGACTATAGCAATATTTTGGCATTGACAGCATCCACACTAGGACGATTACACGAAGTCGAACAACAGGGATTCTTATGGGATACGTTGGAAGACCTTGGAGTGAAGCAGTTTTAGTTTACACATCACACCTCAGTTATAATATGGCCTATTCAAAACTCTGACTAGCGTGTAAAATCTTAGATATATTAAATATATGCTGTAGCAGTAGCATTGAGCCTTTCATGTAACAATCAGCATTTACTTGTAAGATAATGCATCGGATGGGTCTAAACTATCTATGTGTCCTTGTTCTGGCTTTGGCGGTTCGTAAATAGTAGTCTATCCGCTTAGCTGAAGAAGCAGATTCATATAAACATTATGTTTAACATGCTTGGTTTTGTAAATGTTCCCATTCTGTTCCCTTCGTGCTAATTTGGTTGTTTCCCCTCTCTATCGGTATTTTTTTTATTTCTTATTTTTTTTTTAATTTATATGGCAGTATGCGGGTTAGACGCACGGCCCCCACATATAGGTACATGAGTTAAAACAGCCCTTACCCAAACAAATATTTAAGGGACATGTCATTTACTTATTATTTCTTATTATATCCATATGTACATTTTTTTCTTGTGCTAGAAATATCCCCAGATCATAACATACTTAACACCCTCTTTTTGGAGAACGATACACTATAAAATTGAGTGTAATATAACTGTTTGTCTGGGTATAATAAGTGTAATATAAGAGTTATAATGTGTGACTGTGGAAATAAAGAATGTAGGCTCTGTTTTTACTGTGATTTTCAGTTATGTATCATCTTAGAAGGTGTAGACAAGTGATATCATAACACACCAATGTTAATATCGTTTTATATGTGTGCTGGCAACAATCCAGTAATCCTGGGCTGCCCAGCTTGCCATAATTTTGAACTATTTGGGTTTACCAGCGAATATCAATAAAAGTTCACTACATTCTAAAATCAGAAAGTGCTATGTATCTGGTTATATACTTTAGACTTTTTCATCTCGGGATCCTAATTTACGTGTTTCTTATTCTTTTTTGTACAGTAAACTAAAGCATTATGAACAGGTATGGTCCACTTATTTCGAATGCGCTTCGTACTTTCCGAAATTTCACCCTGTTGTGTTGGCAAGCCAGTACTGGTTGATCAAGGTAGGAGTGCATACACCCCTACCCTTATGTAGTGAGAAACGAGCATAAATCGACAGAAGTGTCACTGCAAGTTTTTATTATGAGATTTGCTTTGACCATATAATACGGTAGTTACTTAAATGAATATTTGCGTAAAACTTAAGCAACATCTTCGCTCAAACGTACTTTGGTTGGCACTAATATCAAATGACATCGATGAAGTCATCATCATGCAGTGTTGAACCTAAAAATAGGGGTTCTATTTTTAGATACTATTTTTAGAAGCAGCAACACAAAAGAATATCGTCACTATATAAACACCCAAAAATCACCCCATATGTATCTCCATCACAAATATATTCTACCTCTTCTCTACTATGCTTAACTTCATTTCATTTGCTACTCTTGCTCTTGCTGCTCCTTCCTCTAGCGTTGGCTTGACGATTGAAAGCTCTGATTCCAGCCTTAGTGGTAAAGGCATTTCGGCTATTCACTTCGGTGCTGGATTGGATGGCGCTCTCATCTCTAATGAGCCAACTTACTACAACCTTAATACTACTACCGGAAATGTGTTCCAAGCCGTTGAGATCGCGAACGGCCCTATTCCGTTTGTTTTCGGTGAGCTTGGGAATGTTCTGGTTTCCGAAGCTGGTGGTGTTGAAATCCCCGTAGTAGTAGACGGTAGTGGGTACCTCACTGTGAATGGCTCATCCTCTGTGTTCTACGCTTGCGACAAACTTGCTTGGGACCCTTATGGGTACACTAGTCCTGAGAACAAGGGTGTTGGAATCTACAGTTCCACTGACACCATTCCTTCTGAATGCACCCCAATCAACATTAAGGCATCTCAGTCCCTTTAGTCAGTTACATACTCTAGAATATGGTAGTACATTATCAATTGTTAGTACTGAATTATTTGGACCCTGAAAAACGTGTATACACTTACATGCGTGTCAAACAATCCAAAATCTGATTTCGTTGCTGTGATTATGGACACTTCTAACATTAAGACCATTAATACCATGTGTTTGTTAAATATTCTACAGGATACTGAGGTTATTTTAATATCCCGCTAGTTTAGCTTGTACATTTCCCAAACTTCCCAAAAGCAATACGTACCACATTGTGCCACGCTCGGAGATATAGCAAACAAAATTTTCGGTTTTATGTGGCTCGAATCCACCTAGTCTTATTCAAGTTTCTCATTTTCTGGGTCGGTGGTTATCGCGGTCACACCTGAGTAGTATATAAGTTCCTTACCCTTAAGGTAATGGCAAATTCATATATTGAATCTACAGAAGTGTCGTTACAAATACCTATCAAAACGTGTTTATCGGCTTCAGTCTTTATTTGAAAGTATAGCTATGCGTCTAGAGGCCAAATGAGTAAGTTAGTGTATCATGCTGAAATATTGGCGGGATCTTACTGTTTAAAAGCAGCTTCAGTTTTTCCCAGTGGTTAAACGAATGACGTTGTTGAGATCATCATTATGCAGGGTTAATCTAAATATAGATGGTGCTATCTTATTAAAGTAAATAAAAATAGAACACGACAACTATATAAACACCCAAATATCACCTTGAATACGTCCTCATCTTCAACATCTTTTATACATTTCTACCTCTTCTCTACTATGCTTAACTTCATTCCACTTGCTACTCTTGCACTTGCTACTCCTTACTCTAGTGTTGGCTTGACGATTGAGAGCTCTGATTCCAGCCTTAGTGGTAAAAACATTTCGGCTATTCACTTCGGTGCTGGATTTAATGGTGCCCTCATCTCTAACGAGTCAACTGACTACACTCTCAACACTACTAATGCAAATGTATTCCAAGTCGTTGACATCTCGACTGGCCCAATTCCGTATGTTTTTGGTGAGTTTGAGAATGTTTTGGTCTCAGAAGCTGGTGGTGCTGAAATCCCCGTAGTGGTAGACGGCAGTGGGTACCTCACTGTGAATGGCTCATCCTCTGTGTTCTACGCTTGCGACAAACTTGCTTGGGACCCCTATGGATACACTAGTCCTGAGAACAAGGGTGTTGGAATCTACAGTTCCACTGACACCATCCCTTCTGAATGCACTCCGATCAACATTAAGACATCCCAGGCTGCATAATTAGTTAAAGACCAGAATACCATTATCAATATTTCGAATTTAACTTTGGGAAGTTATTTCGGTTTACAGCGATCTAAGTGTGGCTTAATTCCGTCGAAAAATACCTACTAGCCATATGTCTGTTGTTTGCACATATGTCTGTACTATATTACCCACAAAAGTTGTTTCCAATACTATGCGGGTGTCTTGTATCACACATTCAGTCCTATATAGAGGTGTGTATGAAATCTTGTATATACTTCCTATCTGCATTCCTATCTATATGGTATATCATAGTACGACAATGAGAAGAGTATCGCCTATTGCTATATTATAAGAAGTAGTCTAGTTCTAAAAAACGAAACTTCACAACTACTCTATGGCCGCTATTATCGTCGATATATGAGGGCTGCCAGTAACTGTTTGTGGTATATCTGGAGTGCCTGAGTTAACTTCTGAGATATCTGGGGTATCTGACGCGGTAAGTATACAGTATATATAGTGTGATTTCATTACTCTATTCTACCTATGTATATATCTCAGTATTCTCGCTGTTTTTTGATATACTTTTAATGCTTTATTAACACTAGTTGGCCAATTTCAATTTCAAAGCTACATTCTCTACTAATTATTTCAATATCGATGTTCGCATTGCTTGGGACATTTAGAATAAATTTGGTTACTATGATTCATGTGTAATGAGGAAATATACATACAGCACCACCAACCTCTAGTAGATTGAATTCAAGCAGCTAACTAGATATAACGAGATTACATGTACAGTTAGCGGTTCGACTTTAAATTGGCAACCGTTACAATTATTAGCCATCCACAGTAGCGACGGCCACTGTAGCCCTTTGACTACTAGTAACCAAAGGTAAATATTGTAGACGTAACCACCACTGATGACACTGAGATTTCGCATCATGGTCACCAGAAATTCGCTAATTTGGCAGCTTCGCAGCACCACCGGAAATATACTAGCCGTAGCCTTTACACCATTGGCATCTGCAGTGCCACTATCTCCGCTGGGGCCTGCGGTTTCGCATATTCGCTATGGTCTGTAGCCTCTGTGGCTGGAATCCGGGCTGAGAGTGTAGTGCAGGATCTGTAGCAGCCGGCAGCGAACCAGCGTAGTTCCGCATGAGCACCGGCAGGCGGGGATCGAGTTTCAGTTTTGTGTCGGCGCTATCGGCAGTCTCGACCAGCCTTGCCAGCACATTAGCCACCTTCAAAGCGACATGCCGCTCTGCCTCGGGAATATCGTCGGCATTTGGCTGCGAAAGCCGCGTGTGCTGCATATGCTGCAGCTCCAACAGCAGCTTGGAAGCCAATTCACGCTCGGTGTTGTTTCTAGCAGCTTCCAGCTCATCGTCGTCCACAAAACTGTAAGGGGTCCATCGTAAAAGCAGCTCCAAATCCTGTCCGTCCAGATCGGCATCATAGCCACCGAGATCTCCCACAAGATCGCCAGCCAGGTCGAACCCAGCATCATTCATGCTCACATCTCCATTCTCTCCGTTGTTTAAACCATAGTCTACCTTGTCATTCTCCTCCTTAGGGCCTATATTTGTATCGGTATTTGTATCAGCCTTCTCATCAGTCTTTGAACTGACCTTGGTGTCTAGTCCAGGCACTGGCTTGGCCTTCTCCATCCACACTGCTGCGGCATCCTCCGTGGGGACCACGGCATTATTCGAGTCCAAAGTTGGAGCAAAGCTAGAGTATCCATCCTGGCCAGTGATCCACAACGGTGGCACGATTGTGCTTCCGTTTGGATGCCTGAAGCCAGACAACAAATCGGTAGGAGGCACCTCTGGCTGGGGAATCCGCGGGTTCAAAGGAGACACAACTCCCAATGTAGACTCAGGTGCACGCGCAGAATAAGGTAATAGCTTGACGGTGTGCACACTGCCGGCAACCACAGTGTCACGCGGGTCCACTGGTGCCTTTTTGGGAGCACTCATGAACAGCGGGCCGTTGGCAGCCGTGACCCAGAAGGTCTCACTGTTCCAGTCCTGGATCTCGGCGCTGATAGTTTCGAATCCCTGGGAAATACGCATTAAATGCTCGTCCTCATCACTGGGAGGCGTCCGGTTGAACTTCAGCCGGCTGGCCTCGCGTACGAGCAGGTCAATGGCAAACTTGAAAAGCTGCGTGATCTCGTGGTATTCCACGCTATCTTGTGGATATTGACCAACCAATCTTCCAAAAGCAAGCTTCATATCGTGGAAAAACAACGTAGGTCCGCCATTATCGGGGAACTCGGGTGGTGGGAGGTTGTAGTCGCCGCGGGCCAGTTTCCCGTCAATGCTTTCCTCGCATGGAGTTCCTAGCACATCAGCCACGGGTACATCCAGGCTATTAGCGGGCAGCAGCAGGCTGGAGAGCACCGCATCACCGTGTGGTGCTGTTCGCAGCACAGTCACGAAATCCGCGTACAAATCGGCGAGCTGCTGCATGCTGCTTACACATCACGCCTCGGCCGAAGTACCTACACCCCACAGGAGTATTGGACTTGAGGATATTGCAGGATATATTGCAGGATATATTTGCAGGGGTATTGCAGGTGATAATGGTGAATATATTGATATATTATATATGTGGGAGTGCCGGTGTGGTATATTTGTAGGATACATTTATAAAACGCATATACAGGTAATGGCAGGTTATACTTGAAATTCAAGTTGTAGTAACGTTTTTAGTTGTAGACAGGAAAAACCAGAGGCATCGCAGGGGTAGTTAGAGGCAGCTTGGTTTGCAGGTGTGATTTGGCGTGCAGGAGACATTGCCGTTGAATCTGCAGGAGTAATCGTAGGTAATTAACCCATGCATGCGTGACGAGTACGCCACTATTCGGTACGAATATGATGGAAGTTATATTTATATATGCAGTTGATTGTAGAGTATTTATTTGAGTATCGAAATTCCACGATGCAAGCATGCCATCGCATTACCGAACACTCAGTGTTTGCTAAATACGTAGGAGCTAAAGTGGGTGGGTGTCGATCAGCAAAATCTCAGCCTCAGCATCAATTGGCTTAAAGTTAAGATCACCGGCGTTGTCAATGGCGATACCATCATGTGCATTTGCGGTAAGCCCATTAACAGTAACGCTTCCCTTGGTGACAACAGCGTATGCCATGCGATTCGCACCAAGGTTGTACGTGGAAGTCTTTCCTTGGTGCAGATGAATACCAACAACGCGGGAGCGGCTATTTATGGGCAGCGCTCCTTTCTTCTCCTGGTCTTCCTTGAACCCGGAAGCAAAGATGATGAATTCCCCGAGGGCATTGTCGCGTGGGAAGTGACGGGTGCCCCATGTAGTTTTCTTAATGCGCTCATCAGGCATGATCCAAATCTGCAAAACATTCGAGGTCTGCTTGCTTTTACTGTCAGAGTGGGCTTCGTTGTGAATCACGCCCTCGGTGCCTACGGACATCACCTGCACGTCACCGGCCTCAGTTATGCCATGGTTTCCAGCATTATCACCATGCTTACAGCCGACACCACCCTCGATCTGGTTTGTGGCAGGGTGAAAGTTTGGCTCCAGGATATAAGTAATAATTTCCATGCTACGGTGGGGATGGTCGGGGACACCTCCGCCGGGTGCTACGATGTCGTCATTGATTACTCGAAGAGCACCCCAATTCATGCGCTCTTTGTCATAGTAATCAGCGAAACTAAAGTGGTGGTGTGTATTGAGCCATCCGTAGTTAGTTCCACCGAGTTTGGTGAAGGGGCGTAGAGTGATCTTGGCACTTGACATTGCTTCTGTGTGTGCTAGTAGTGAACTTGTTTTGTTTCTTTGTATGAAAAACGATACTAGTGCTGCTAAGATTAGAACAGCTATATATATAAAGTAAGCCATCTTTTACGAGGGAGCCAGAATGGGCTCATTATATACTGTCATTCCTAAAATGAAAACCCCTACCTACGTATAATCATCGGCCGGGATTCCCGAACCCCATTACAGATTAAGTAACTGGTGAAATCACACCATTGTGACAGGTCAAGGGCCGGTGCCTATTATAAATGCAATTGAATTACTGGTGCGTCGAGTTATCTCGGTGAAACCAGGCCGTAATGCCTCTATCCCTGACTGAAGTGAAAAATCACGCACAATTCTAGACGAGAGTGGGCAGAACTCAATGCATTATATTGGTATGGACTAAAGTCCGGATCATGGTTTGCATAAAATGGAGCGCAGTAATTCGCAGCATGTATTGATCCACAAATGTCTTGTCAAAGTAACACAGCATATCATGGCATGTAATCATAATTGATTTGTTAAAGTAGCTGTATACGGAATATCCCCACATTGCAGGGACGGATACCACAGTAGGAAGAAAGTGCTTTAGGTACAATATACTTATGCATCGAAAGTAGAAAGAGACATATTCAGGCAGTACGATCATGCATACCTACGCAGTTCAATCCAAAGGAAAGGCTACGATAATAAAGTTGACGCAATTCTAGAGCTACAAGTAGAGCATTGAACATCATGTGTAGATCAAGACTGTTTAGTAAATATATATATCTTTTGTATCTAGCAGCTTGCCGTGTAAATATAAAATCTGTGAATGACCACAACACTCTAACCAACCGCAGCAGATGACAATGCGGGGTAACATACAACTGAGGGTCAGTGAAAGTGCATGCGTGCATTAATAACTTAGCAGCCCGTTAGAGAGAGTCAGCACCAATGCGCTAATGGAATAAGCAAAAAGAGCTAGAGAGGAAGATTGATCCCAGAATATATTGGTTAGCTCAAGAGAAATACTATAACCAGTTGGGTTACGAGCTAGATAATACTTATCCAAATAGTATATTACAGAGTGCAACAATACTGCTTAGCGCGAGCTGCGGGATATTACTGCTGTTTCCATAGGTGATCATAACCATACAATGAGTCGCTTCATTCAGATAGAAACTGAAAGTGAAATGCTACCACGGTATTTCTACAAGACATATTAACATTAACTTAAGCTTGCACCTAGAGTCATACGGCTGAATCACGCTTAACACTCTGTGCGACTAATCCAAAAACTACTGTAGTCTACTCAATATTTCATTACTGAGACCCGCAGAGCCTCCAAGTGAACACACTCTCGTTGCAATTATGTCTCTTTGCAATTAAGCCTCATTGCATTAAGCCTCATTGCAGCCTCATTGCACCAAGTCTCATTGCACCAAGTCTCATTGCACCAAGTCTCATCGCAAATCTCATCGCAAATCTATCAGTCCATGTAAATACTCTGAAGGTACACCAACAGAGCTACAGCACCTCGGTGTCGAGAATGCAAGACTATCTACATATCTATAAGTGCTAAGCACGGGGGTAGTAGTAGATCTCGTCGGCGGTGCGGCCACGGACCCACTCCGGCTCCGAGCCTGGGGTGTAGATGTCGGCGAACAGAGTCTCCGGGTTGGCAGTGGGGACCGGGGCAGCCTGGGCACGCTTGGTGGCCTCGTTGACCTCCTGGCGGACCTCCTTCTCGATCTGCTTGAGCTGGTCCTCGGTGGCCACGCCGAAGTCGATCAGGCGGGTCTTCATGCCGGTGATGGTGTCGTGCTCCGAGCGCATCTTCTGGATCTCCTCACGCGTGCGGTAGGTGGTGCCCGGGTCGGACATGGAGTGGCCACCGTAGCGGTAGGTCTCGTACTCGAGCACGATGGGGCCGTTTCCGGCGAGGGCGTACTCGCGGGCGAACTTGGAGCCGGAGTACACGGCGAGAACGTCCATGGCGTTGATCTTGAGGCCCGGGATGTACTGGCCACGCTTGTAGAACTCGGTGAGGGCAGACGAGCGGCTGGCAGAGGTGCCCATGCCGTACTTGTTGTTCTCGCAGCAGAAGATCACCGGGACCTTCCACAGCTTGGCCATGTTGTAGCTCTCGAACACCTGGCCCTGGTTGGCCGCACCGTCACCGTAAAGCGTCCACGAGACCAGGGGCTTCTCGTTGTACTGGTGGGCGAACGCCAGGCCGAGGCCGAGCGGCACCTGGGCGCCGACGATGCCGTTACCGCCGAAGAAGGTGGGCGTGTACATGTGCATGGAGCCGCCTTTGCCCTTGGAGACGCCGGTGGAGCGGCCCATGAGCTCGGCAAGGATGTTCTCGACCTTGGCGCCACGCGTGTACTCGAAGCCGTGGCAGCGGTACGAGGTGATCACGGAGTCGGCCTTGTCGGAGGCCTCCTCGATGCCAATTGCGATCGCCTCCTGGCCAATCGAAAGGTGGCAGAAGCCGTGGATCTGCTGCGACTTGTAGAGCGCGTCCGCGGCCATCTCCAGCCGCCGCACCAGCGTCATCTCGCGGTACATGTCCAGCAGCTTCTGCTTAGAGAGGTGGAGCTCGGTTTCCGGGCGCGAGTCCAGCTCGTAGGTCTCGAAGTTGCTGGGCGCGAGCTTGATCGTGATGTGCTCGTCGGTGGCACCGGGCGACGCGGTGGCACCGTACGGGTCGGAGCTGGCGAAACGCACCGCGCTCCGGCGGGCGACGCGGGCGGATTGACGGGCAAGCGACGCACGGAGGTTCAGCATCTGGTTGGTCGTGTGGGTGGTGTTGGGGAGAGTTTTGAGCGGGGTTGGGTTGGGAACAGCGGGGCGGAGATCACGACCTGGGACTTCCTGGTTGGGCACCGCGGACACCACCGCCCGGCTCAACTCCCAACACGCCAACGCCGACCACCGCCCAACACCGAGCAGTGGATGTTTGTTGCCACAAACCTCGTGCACCAGCAGCTGTGGACCAACGTGGAGCCGTTCCAGGCCGGCCCTTACCAGTTCTGCCGGGGCGTGCCTCCCCAGAAGATCCACCCGGAGGACAAGGAGATCTCGGTCGAAAACGTGCTGGTCACGCACACAGAGGCCGAGTGGACGGTCCAGCAGTGGGCTGAGGTCTTTGAGCTGCTGCAGTGTGATCGTGTTGTCATGGCCATGGTCACCGACGACTCCACTGTGGTCTATTACATCGTATATAGAGGCCTGCAGGTGCCCCGGAAAAACTAGATAATAAATAACATTGCACTGGACTAAGGTTGGCGTATTGTGCTGCTATTTATCAGCAGATCTAAGCAGGTCGCAGTTCTAGGTGGCAGCTTTACTACCGCAGATCTAAGCAGGTTGCAGCTCTAAGTGGCAGATTTAACTATCGCAGCACCAGCTGGCTCGCAGGTCTAGCTATCGCAGATCTAAGTAGCTCACAGCTTTAGCTATCGCAGCACCAGCTGGCTCGCAGCTCTAATTAGTTCGCAGATCTAGCCAGCTCGCAGATCTAGCCAACTCGCAACTTCACGTAGTTCGCATCTCTAACCAACGCAGCTCTAACTGGCTCCAGTTTACCAGCCCGTCACGTATTGCTGGGTAAGGTCCTGTACGGTTGTGGCAGTCACGTTCATCAGGCTGTACTTCCGCTGTGGAGGCACCTCGGCCAGCGAAACCTGGAAATTGAGGGCTCTGCCCTGGTCACGGTGCTCTCGGAGCCAAGGATCCGCGGCAATCAACGGCTCCAGCGGTGTTTTGGGCAGCTTGGCCAGGCTCATCAGCACCAGGTTGGCTCGCAGCAGCAGATCGCTCACTGGGCCACCACCCAGCGCCTTCGCCGTGCCGGTGATGTCGCTGAACTGGGTCATCCGGCGGATGGTCATCTTCGGGATCTCCTGGGCCTGCTCCCGTGCCGCCTTCTTCTCCAGCATCGCCGCGTGCAGCTTGTTCAGGCCCTCCTCCACCTTTGTGGGCCGCGTGTCGTCCGGCTGCACGCTCTTGGCCTGCCGCTGCAGTGCAAGCGCCGTGTTGTACTGCATGGGGAACGGGATCTGGTTGCTGATCTCTGGCCGCGTCACGTCCTCGTAGTTTTCGGGGATCACAAACAGCGTCCATTGCGTGATCACGCTGAGCTGCTGGAGGTGCGCAAGCAGGGCCAGATCGTCCGCCGCAATGTCGAAGCCCAGCTGCTCCGCTATTTCGGGCAGCCCGGTGACTCTGGCTCCCTGTTCGGTGATCAGCAGGGGCAGCATGCCCGTGGGTGACAGGTGCACTGCGCTGCTGGCCATGATTCGCACGTCGCTGGCACTCTTCTGCGCCAGCCAAACACTCGCCAGGCAGTTCGCATCGAGCGTCGGGGCCCCGGATATTGGGCACCAGACGTGCAGCTCCATGGGTGGTCTGTGGAACGTCAAGGTGCCTCGCTCAAGGGTTGGGTCCCGTCACCTTCCGGAAACTCTCCCAGGGTTGGGTCACTCCTACCACCACATGAGCAGGGATCCCCAGGCTTGGCTCCAGGCACTCCAGGACGCCAGCCCCAGCGATAAGCCGCACCGGTGCGAGGAGGCGCTGGAAGTATGGCCCGCGGCTACGGAGGTGTGGCGGATTTACGTCCAGGCCGTGCCGGCGACCGCCTCCGACGACGGCCCGAGCGCCGGCGCGCTGCTGTCGCGGGGACTGGCCCTCAGCGTGGACCCCCGGCTGTACGAAGTGTACATTGCACACATCCGGGCCACGCAGCCCGAGCTGCTGGGCGAGGCGTTCGAGTACGTGCTGGACACCGTCAGCTGCGACCCCGACAGTGGCACGCTCTGGAAGCAGTACATCGACTTCCTGGCCTCGCAGCCGATCGCCAACGAGTGGGAGGAGCAGTTCCGGCGCGACAAGGTGCGCAAGGCCTACAAGCGGGCCGTGACGCTGCCGCTGGCCAACGTAGAGACGCTCTGGCGCAGCTACGGCCAGTTCGAGACCCGGATCAGCCGCGTCAGCGCCCGCAAGTTCATCGACGAGCGCAGCGCCGCATACATGAAGGCCCGCTCGTGCTACCGCACGTACTCGCAGCTCACAGCGGGCATCAGCACCAGTGGCACGATGCCCAGCCCCGAGGCTGCCATTCGCGACGCGCCGAAATGGCGCCAGTACATCGCGTGGGAGGCGTCCAACCCGCTCGAGCTTGCAGACGACGAGCTGCAGGCCCGCGTCACTTTTGCATACCGCCGGGCCACCGTGTGCGCCCGCTGGGCGCCCCAGCTGTGGTTCGACGCCGGTGCCAGGCTGGAGCCCTCGTACTGGACCCAGGGTGCTGAGGCGATTCCCGAGTCGTACCTGCTGGCGTTCAAGCTGGCCGAGCACCACGAAAACCACGGCGAATACCCCGAGAGCCGAGCTGTTCTCGAGAAGCTGGTCAGCACGCTCGGGAGCCTCGAACGGGACCCGACACCAGCGTGGGCACAGCTCGTGCGTGTGACCCACCGCATGCAGGGTGCGGCCGGTGCTCGCGAGGTCATCCAGAAGTGCTTGGCCTCGGTGCCGGCCCCGTCGATCTCCATATACCTGGCCGCAGCCGCCGTCGAGCACGACAACGTGGCTCTAGCCGATAAGATCTGGGCGTTTGCATTCTCCAAGTTCGCCATCACCGCGAGCCTGACCCCCGAGCTGCTGGGCTTCGTGCTCAAGTACCTGACCTACCTGTTTTCTCACGCAGACGTGGTAAACGCCCGATCGGTGTTCGAGCGGTGCTTGCCACAGACGCAAGGGCCCATGCAGCGCAAGCTGTTCGACCACATGCTCGCACTGGAGACCCAGCACACGCGCAACACCGACGAGGGGCTGGCGTCGGTGCGCAAGCTGGAGCAGCGCTACTCCGCTCTTTTCGAGGTCGACGAGGCAGAGCTGTTTGCCAAGCGGTTTGGCGAGGACGCAGTGTTTGCCCAGGACCTTCCCCAGCTGGCCAGTGATGTGGCTGCCGTGCAGCAGTCGGTTCTGTCGGCGAAGGACGTGTTTCCGGAGGACTCGCTGTTCGCCATGTTTGCATCGTCGCTGCCCCCGCCCCACGTCTACGACGGGCCCAGCATCAACGTCCCTCTCCTCATGAAGCTCATTTCAGAAAGCAACTAGTTTGGCCAGCTTGCTGAACAGTACAGGTCTGGTACGGCCCAACTAGTCTGAGCTTCGCGGGCACGCATCTATCTGATCCCGGACTGCTGACTTCGGTTAATTGACTCTGCATAGAACCGTGCCAGACCTGAGGCTATATTTCGACGAATCAGCGGACTGTGCAACTGCCGGAACATGCCTACACCAATAATAATAGGCGGGTCGCCCAATAAGAATTGTAATAAATAATGTCGATATGTGCCAATGTATAAAGCCACTTAATTAATGATATATTTGATGTGCAATGCACTGTAGCCAGTCGCAACATCTGATAATGCTTTCGGTGGGCGATGTGCTGGGTGCAATAACGATGCGGAACAGGCAACGGATCCGGCTGAACTGTGCGAAGCTGTAGCCTGTTGATCTTACCACAGCACTGAGAGTGGTATAGGAAAGGACTGCTATCGCTTGCTGTGCTACTAGCCAAGGTATTACGAGCTGTCACTACTGGCGCTGTTGTGGGTCTCGTCGTTTCCATTTATAGTGTCATTTCCATTTGCAGTGCCTCCTCCATTTACGGTATCTCCTCCGTTTACAGTATCATTTCCATTTGCAGTGTCTCCTCCATTTGCAGTGTCTCTCCCATTAGTGTTCGCGTCTCTGGATGTATGCTCCTCTCCATCTCTAGAGCCGGAACCAGAGGCACGCTTCGGCCGCATTAACAAACTGACTTTGAGGCGCTTGTTCTCCAACCCCCCCTTTCTCTTGAGCATAGACGCCAGGTCCGATGGATCGATGCCTGTGTCCTTGGCGATTTCGTTCAGCGTCAGCTTTTTCACACTCCGCTTGCTCGCGCAGTATTGCAGCATCGCTCTGGTCCAGTACGAGTCGTAGGCTATCTGGCCATGCTTGCTCAGCGGTTTCTCGGGCGATCCCGTCTTGTTGGCGTGCTGCGAAAGCAGGTACGAGAAAGCTATCAGCCGCTGTCCCAGACCGTGGCGCTGCCACGGCGGGAATATCACGATGCACGCAAGATTGTAGTCGTGCCAGCTGTGCACCTCCTTGGAGAAGAACCCCGCGACGAGATTGGACTCCTTTTCGACGGCAGTGTAGAATACAAATGCGTCCACTGAGAAGCAGATCGACTTGGTGTCGAGGAAAAGGTGGCCAAACAGCGACAAGCACTGCAGGTACAGCTTGATGCTGTCGAACGGCGGATGCGCATTGCTGGGCGGTGGAGGCGGCGGCGGGTCCTGCATGCTGGCCGCAGTGTGCACCTCGAGGATCTGGAACTTATCGTCCTCAAACACCACTTTCCCCGGTGGGCCCCGGCGGTACCGGCATTTCGCGGAGTGTGAGGATATGTCTGCTGCCAACGAAGTGTAGAGCAGGCAATTGGGGCAGAAGTAAAGGTCGTACTCCCCGAGATCGTCGCTCTTGGCTGGAAGCACCTGCCACACGGACCGCGGCTCCCTCGATCGGTACGACTTCAGCGACTTGGCCTCCTTGTCCACGAACCCGGTGCCGTTGCACCAGGGTGCAAAGCTGTGTGGGCCGTAGTGGACGGTTTTGAGCATCCACCCTGCAGTTGAGGTCTGCTGCACCAGCACATATTAGGCCGCGGGTTACCCTGCCCTGATAAATTTCTGGCGGTTCACCATGGCCAAGTATCGTGTGAGATTCAACGACAAAGCACGGGCGGGCGGTGTGGCCAAACGCAATGCACTGAAGGCGAAGCGCCAGAAGCAATTCGAGCGCGCCGGCGTGGACCCCGAGCAGGCTGCCGAGCAGGCTGAGCGCGCCCAGAAGGTGCACGAGGCGGCCAGGCCGGAGTCTGAGGCTCGCAAGAGGGTCCGCATGGCTATGCAGTTTCCTGAGAAGGCCAATTCCGCCAAGAAAAAGCGCTTGGAGAAGTACATCGATCGCCAGGTGCGTAAGGACGAGAAGGAGGAGCTGCTGCGGAAGCTCGCCAAGAGCCAGAAACAGGTCAACCACCAGGACCTGCAGTCTCTGGGTGGTCTTGGTTTGGGAATGCGTGACGCGAAGGAGGTCTACGATCGCGAGAGCGAGAGCAGCCCCGAAAGCGAGCCCGAAAACGAGCCCGAAAGCGAGCCCAAAAACACGTCTGCAAATATGCATAGAGACGAGTCTGACGAGTCTGGCAGCGAAAGTGAAAGTGAAAACGAAGGTGATGAATACTCTCAGCAACAGGGTGAGCACGAGACCAAACCACCGACGGTTTCGTCTCTTCAAGACCTCAATTCTGAGTCCGATGATTCCGACGGAGCTTCAGACGAATCCGAGTCGGACGCTGCATCAAAGCAACGGACTGCCAGTAAGTTCATTGATCACCGCGCACAGGCAGGAACTGGCTTTGGTTTCGCGAATCTGCCTAAGAAGGGACCAGCAAAGAAGGTTTCCTGGAGAGAGCGTCTTGGCGTGCCTGCTGCTGAGGCGTTACTGAAAAAGACTGGAGCAACAGGCGACAGTGATAGCGAGGAAAGCGAGGACGAGAGTGACGAAGAGAGTGTGAAACAGAGTGGAAGTGAGGATGAAGAAGACGAAGACGAGGACGAGGACGAGGACGAGGACGAGGAGAGTGAAGAGGAAGAGAGTGAAGAAGAAGACGAGGTCACAGGCGAGGATGGTACAACCGGCCAGGAGTTCATGCGGTGGGCCCAGGAAATGGACCCCAATGCGTACGTCTCTGTCCCTACGCCCCGTCCGCAAAACTACACCCACAAGCACCGTGCACTCGAGGGCGAGCAGGCAGTTGCTGACGAGGACTCCAAGCGTGATCTCCCCGGGTACGTGGAACGCGGTGTTCTTGAACCGGTGGTGGTGAACAGGAGCGAGGAGATCAATAATACCCGAACTCAGTTGCCTGCGGTAGCAAGTGAGCAGCAGATCATGGATGCAATCAACCACTTCGATGTGACGGTGGTGACTGGAGCCACTGGGTCCGGAAAAACCACGCAGATCCCGCAGTTCCTGTTTGAAAACGGCTACACCGCACACGGAATGGTTGGCGTGACGCAGCCACGGCGAGTTGCTGCTGTCTCCATGGCCCAGCGAATCCGCACGGAGCTGTGTGGTGCATGCGATGTCGGCTACCAGATCCGCTTCGACGCCAAGGTCAGCGACAAAACCAAGATCAAGCTGATGACCGACGGTGTGCTGCTGAAGGAAATGAGCTCGGACCTGATGCTCTCTAAATACTCCGTCGTGGTGGTAGACGAAGCCCACGAACGCAGCGTGAACACTGATATCCTCATCGGCCTGCTGTCACGGATCGTGAAGCTGAGACGCAAGAACCACGAGGACGGCAAGGGCCACCCGCTGAAGCTGGTCGTCATGAGCGCGACTCTACGAGTTGCTGATTTTGCAGAAAACTCCCGGCTTTTCAACGCGCCCCCGCCAGTCGTGAACGTGGAGTCGCGACAGTTCCCCGTGACAAACCACTTCAGTCGGCGCACAGCCACAGACTACGTTGCTGAGGCCGTCAAAAAGACACTGCGGATCCACGAGAAGCTGCCCAAGGGCGGAATTCTGGTATTCCTCACGGGCAGAGAGGACATTCAGCGGGCGATCCGCGAGCTGAGCCCGGGAAGCACCGCCAAGCAGGCGGTGCGCATCAACCCGGCTACCACGACGTTAGAGGAGGAGGCCGTGGAGGTGGAGACGAACGACATCAGCGAGAACGAGGACGAGGAAGAAGCGGAGGAGGAGAGTGACGTGGAAATCGACGACGAAGACCGCCATGAAGCCCACGACGAAAAGCACCTGCATGTGCTTCCGCTCTACTCGCTGCTCTCCACCGAAGACCAGCTGAAGGTGTTCGAGCCGGTCCCGAAACACCACCGTTTGTGCGTGGTTGCCACGAACGTTGCTGAGACTTCGCTGACCATCCCGGGGATCCGGTACGTGGTGGACTGCGGCCGGGCCAAAATGCGCGTGTACGACGTGCGCACCGGCATCCAGAAGTATGCGATCAAGTGGGTGTCACAGGCGAGTGCAGACCAGCGTGCGGGCCGTGCTGGTCGTACTGGCCCCGGCCACTGCTACCGTCTGTACTCAAGCGCGATGTTCGAGCGAGACTTCCCCGTGTTTGGCGAGCCAGAGATCGCGCGGATGCCCGTCGAAGGCCTCGTGCTGCAAATGAAGGCGATGGGCATCGAGAACGTTGCCAACTTCCCGTTCCCGACCGCAGTACCGCAGAACCTGCTGCAGGCCGGAATCACCGTGCTGCAGAACCTCGGTGCGCTGGACACGAAGGAGAACATCACCAAGATCGGTGAGCAAATGAGCATGTTCCCGCTGCACCCGCGCCAGGCCAAGATGCTGCTCATCGGAAACCAGCATGGGTGCTTGCCGTTTGTGACTGCGCTGGTGGCCGCGCTGTCGGTGCAGGACGTCATTCTGCCTCCCCAGCCGGGCCCGCGCAACGAAGAATCCGGGCCGCCTATTCTAGACCAGCAGGCCGACGTTCTGCAGCTGCTTTCGGCCTGCGCTGCCTACTCGTGGACTCCGACCCCGCAGCTCTGTAACCAGCTGCGGTTGCGGCCTAAGGCTATGAGCGAGATCGCAAGTCTGCGAGGCCAGTTGGCAAGGCTAGTTGCGGTGACGCTGAAGAGCGAGGCCGCACACTCCCTGACTGCACAGCTCAGCAAGCCGCTGGGCGTGCCCACTGCGCTGCAGCTCTCGGTGCTGAAGCAGATCGTTTCTGCGGGGTACATCGACCTTGTGGCAGCCCGCCAAGCGATGTTCGACACGTCTGCCGTAGAGAAAACCAGCAAGCAGGTCAGCAGGCAGCCGTACGTCACGGTCCAGCCCGGGCCAGTGGTGTACATCCACCCGCACACCGTGATGCAGACCGCACCGGACTTCGTGGTGTACTCCACGCTGACAGCCAGCGACAGCAGTGACAAGGTGCGGATTAGGCCGCTCACTGCGATCACCCCGGCCCAGATATCGGCTCTGGCCGCACACACCCCGCTGATCACCTATTCCAAGCCGTTGGGCGGGGCGTACGCTCCTAAGATGCTCGATGCCTCCCGAAGAGAGGCCTGGGTCGTTCCACGCTACGGTGCTGCGCTAGGAGACGGTGGAATGGGATGGGATCTGCCGCCTAAGAAGATCATCCAGGTGAGGAAGAACGGGCAGTGGATTGCCGAGTGACATCATATCTAGACGACACGACCTCGTGCCTAATTTTGGTCACTGATATATACTAACTAATGGCTTTAAATATACATGCCTCCAGTGTGATGGTTCAGTGGTGGTCCAGTGTGGATCAAACGCATCCGGCATCCCGAATAGCACTCTATTAGAGAAGTGTTGGTTCATGCTACCCGTGAATCACGAAAGCGATGCGGTACACTTCATTATGCACGAAACTCACAACAAGCCGGCTCATGGCACCACCTACTTCTGATGTGCTTGAAGTAAGGGTAACCGACATATAGGCATCAGACGTGCGGCACATACCGAAAGTATCCCGGTATGTCATTCGAGTTTACTATTCAATGCTAATCAAGTGTCCACTCAAGTGTCTATTCCCTTTGAGAGTCGGCTAAGCGTACTACTAAAGTGTACCAGCACGAATGCCAGCGCGAATGCCAGCACGAATTCCAATACGAATGCCAGCACGAACACCAGTACGAACGCCAGCACGGACACCAGTACGAAAGAGTGCGAATTTCAGCACGAACGTCACTAACACTGTCCATCAAGTGCGCGCGTTTACCGTGCTCGGCAACGCTTCGCAGCCCGGGCAGTTGTGCAGGCTTTCATGGCAGAACAGATCGCAGTCCAGGCAGAACTGCTGCTTACAGAGTGGGCAGGCATAACGCGTCTGTTGTAAAGGCACCAGGCACGAGAAGCACGTACCGCCGTCTGCCTCTACCGCGTCGAAGTTGGTCAGCGGAAACAGGTGGTGGTAGCTCCGGGCCAGGTGGGTGGAGAGGATCAGCGTGAGCTGGCACACGGGACAACACATCGGCAGCGTGCACACCTTGGCCTTGCACTGTGGGCACACGAACCCGGTGGTGGTCAGCTTTGCATGGCAGCTGCACAGCGAGGCCTGCAGCGAAGTAGTGCGGCTGGGGAACCCCATTCTTACCGCGACGCTGCTGGACTTGGCCGTGGACTCGCTGACGGCCAGCGGGACCGTTGCTTCCATGACCAGCTGCTTGAAATGCACCTCGTTCAGCACCACGCTGTACGTGCTGAGGTCGCCAAAATTGGTGGTGCGTGCGATGTACTGGCACACCGCCACCTGGGCAGCCAGCCCGATTATGTGCACCCGCACTTTGTCCTGCACCAGCTGGTCCACGCACCGCTGGATCGACCCGGGATCGCTGCTCATGAGCGAGCCGTAGACCACGAGCACCTCGCGGGTGTTGTGGCGCGGGACATGCATCAAGCAGGCCCTGGCCAGGTCCAGTCCGTTCTGCAGCGACGGCACTCCGCTCCCCGTGAACTTGCGGCACGCAACCAGCTTTGCGCGGTGTTGCTCGGGGTTGCCGTCCAACGGCGAAATCAGCTGAGCCAGACCGTCGCGCAGGCCGACAATGGCGAGCTGGGAAATCGGGTTCTGCGAGAAGAACTCCGTGACGAACTCGCACGCCACGGTGATGACATGGGCCAGCCTGGTGGGCCGCATGTCCGTGTCCTCCATCGCACTGCTCATGTCCAGCATCAGCACCAGGTTGCGGATGATTCCACGCTGCAGCGGCCGTGTATCCTGGACCACCCGCCTTCGGCGTGTGTCCTCGACCATGCCGGCAATTGCGGTCGCCAGGCTGCCACCGGAATCCTCCTGCACCACATCCCAGCTCCGCTGGTACTCGTCCTCCCAGCTGTACCCCTGCTGCTCCTTCTGGCCACCATTGTCTCCGTCGCGGTCCTTTTTTCCGGCCCGCCGCGTCCGCGAACGCACGTTGACGCGACTCTCGTCGATATCCTCAACGTAGTCGTCGTCGCTCGAGTCCATGGGTTACCTAGCCCAGCATCCCTGCAGTACTCAACCCTGGTGGGGTGCAGGCAGAGCCAAGCAGGTGTGTTTGTTCGGGCCAGGCAACCACCCCTGTGCCCATGCTGGCCGCGTTGCCAAGGCTACGAGCGCAATCGTGTTCCCGCGAATCTGCAGCCCGCGGCCCCCTCCCGGGCTCGTCAAGCACTCGCCTGCATATGATCCAACGCTAACGCGAAAGCAGAGCTGACATATCAGCTTACTCAGGGCGAGGATGTTTTTTTTTTCACCGCCTGCCACATAATCTTCTACACTCAACTCAACCTAGTACACTAATGTCGTTCGGAGATCTTTCTACTGCTGCCGGCCTCGAGAAGCTTAACGGCTTCCTTGGCCAGAAGAGCTTTGTTGAGGGCAACGAGGTCAGCGATGCTGACGTCAAGGTTGCTCAGGAGGTTGGCCCCAAGGTCGACGCTGAGAAGTACCCCAACATCGCCCGCTGGTACAAGACTGTCGCTGCCAACAAGGCTGTTCCCGCTGCTGCTGGTGGTGAGTCTAAGGCTGCCGAGGAGGACGATGACGTCGATCTTTTCGGCTCCGATGACGAGGAGGTCGACGAGGAGGCTGAGCGCATCAAGGCTGAGCGTGTCAAGGAGTACGCTGCCCGCAAGGCCGCCAAGGGCCCCAAGCCCCCTGCCAAGTCCATGGTCACTCTTGACGTCAAGGGCTGGGACGACGAGACCGATATGGAGCAGTTGCTTGCCAACGTCAAGTCCATCGAGATGGACGGTCTTCTCTGGGGTGGTTCCCAGTTCATCCCTGTCGGTTTCGGTATGAAGAAGCTCCAGATCAACTGCGTCGTCGAGGATGACAAGGTTTCTATGGACGAGCTCGCCGAGAACATCGAGGCTGACGAGGATCACGTCCAGTCGGTCGACATTGCTGCCATGGCTAAGATCTAAACCGTAGATACTACGTAATGCTATAACTATAGCCGTATGCTTTTCGTATCACCTATTTCCCTTGTTTTCCTGTTGATCCGTGTTCAGGTTATAGTGGCAACAGAAGCCTCAAGTTGTGGCACTTCTACTGCTTCATTTGCACATAGAACTTAGCCTGCTTGGAATCACGAGCGTTTTTGAGGAGCGTAATCGAATCATAGAGCATGCTTTTATATTGAGAGAATTGCGCCATGACCTCTGCCATCTGAAATCGTATAGATCAGCTTGTTTGTCATAATTCCTAGATCAGCATATCATTCGAGCCACTCATAGTTTGTCTGAGTTCCACCATATTTCTCAAATATCCCCTGCTGCAATAATCACCCTAATTTAGCAAGTTTCAGTCCTAGCTGGACGAATACTGAGACGCATAAAGATAGCTCCAAATATTTGAAGAAATCCCCTGCATTTCCTGAATTCTTCCACTAAATTATTTATATTGCTAAATATCTGCTCATAACACCATCACCACTATTATTATTACGCTGTAGGACATTGTGGAACAGATCCAACGGGTAGTGTACAATGGTAGTTCTACTAATGGCTGTAACAGTCTATAAGTTATATACTGGTACTGAGATCAACAATATCACTGCCAGAAATTTGCGGCTACTGTTACACACGTTGGATATCTTAGCCTTCATCTAAGATTAGGCTGTTCTGGAATTTGTATTTCTGGTTAAAATATACTCATATCTTACTGTTGTTCATGTATTCACACATATAGTAGAACTATGGTGTCTGAACGTCCCTATGTGTATTCCAGTGATTTATGCATGAATAATGAGCTTAAAACGTCGGTAGACGCTTCCTTGGAAGTGGCACCAGAGTATCCAATATCGGCATCAAAGACAGTTCCAAATACAACTGGAAATGTGTAGAAGCATTGAAGCTAATAATGATTATGCGACTATACCACTCATGATTGTACCAGCATGCCTAAAAGCTCTTATATCACATGGTTCTACACAGCATACACTAGAATAGATGCACAATTAAGATATGCTCTTCACGTAGTCCAACAGTAGTTTTGTTACCAACGGATGGAGCTGAAAGCTATACTGTAGCGGTAGTGTATGTACGTTGTGGGTTATATGTGTTATGAGCTGTCCAGGCTATGACGATTCATCAAGAGCGAATAGTGCCATTTTCTAATAGCAAATAAAGATATAATTGGATAGCATCTTACCAGTGAAATCACTACATATAAGTGAGAGCTACAATGTTACATTTACTTGTTCATCCAGATGACGGGTACTGCCATGGAAGGTATTTAAAAACATGAATTATTACCTCTGATATCGCTTTTCATTGGATTTCCTGTTGTCTGCCTCTAAATCATTTTCCAAATACAGTACATCGTCGTAGTAGTTATTGCATTTCCATTCTCAAGCTATATTCCCTATAACCTCAGAGCCAGTAACGATTGTCTACTTGTGTGCGTGATATTCTGTAGTCTTGCCATCCATAAAGTGCCTCGGTGGTAACCAATATACACTTTAATTTCACTTTACCACTAACTTTCAATCGTGATATGTCTCTCCAATATGCCTTCGCCGGTAAATCAGTCTTACCCTCCGGAAATTATACGTATAAATTTGAGGGTCTAAACTATATAAGTATGAACAATGATACGATGTTAGGCTTTATACAGATCTGCTGTCTTATGCAAGCGATATTATACTGCCGTAACTAGGAACAGTAACCCAAACAATACGGTTTAATGATATATAATTGCTAAGCCAGTAATGATTGTACAGCCTGGGATGCTCTCATTCGCAGTAACATTAGTCTACAATACTAGTTTTCAAAGTGAGTGGTCATTTTGTGAATTATATTACGCCATCAATGGATCGTTATTTGCCAGCATTCCGAAAAACTAAGAGCAAGATATAACAAACTGCATGGTAGAACATGTTTAATTTATAAATTACTTCCATATAAATCTCTTCCATATCGTCTCATGTCCCTTGATGCTTATATGTATCAGCGCTACCACAGTGTTGGCCGCCTAAGGTATTTATGTAGAGAATTCATCATATATCATTACCTATCAATGTGGAATTTGTTGGCTTCCAATTTCTCACGTCAAATGGTACAGTATATAAAAGTTGGTACTATTTAGTGCGATCTGGGCGAGGAATTTTTTTCATGGGTCTGTTCAGTAATACAATTATTGATAGAGGCCTTGCCAGTTTGTTTGGCAAAAAAGCCACTCGGGAAGACCTGGTGGAGAAGAAATCCACTGACCAGGTCGAATCTAGTCCTGCGCCTGTCCCTGAGGCTAATGCCAAGCCTACACCCGAATCCGCACCCGAATCCGCACCTAAGCCAGAATCAGAGTCCGAATCTGAATTAGAAGACCAGTATGTGAAGAAGAGGGCTCGAATGGAAACCGAGGAAACTGAAGAATCTGAGAAAACCGAGAAACCTGAGGAACCCGAGGGAAATGATGAAAAAGATGATTCTGAACAAGAGACAACGGAGGAGACCAAAGGTCAAAAGCCGGAGCGTCGCTCCCAACAGGAAAATGATGAGCACACTGTTTTCATCAAGAATGTCCCTAATGCTGTGCTGACCGACCGCAAGGCTCTGCGTGAGTTCAAAAAGCTGTTTGGTCCCGAGATTCAGTCTGTTCGGTTTAGATCTATCGCCATGAGCGAGGTAGTGCCCCGTAAAGTGGCTTACATCAAGCAGAAACTCCATCCAGCGCGCGATGCTGTGAACTGCTACATCGTGTATAAACAAAAGTCCCAGATGTTCGAGACCTTGCAGACCAAGAACGGTGTGGAGTTCATGGATCATCATCTGTTCGTCGATAGTGCCAGCAAACCTCGCGAACAGGTAGCTAAGCGTTCAGTATTCATCGGAAATTTGTCTTTTGAGGCCACCGAGGAGCAACTGTACCGCCAATTCGCAGACTGTGGAGGCATTGAGAATCTTCGCATTGTCAGAGACCGCAAGTTTAATGTCGGTAAAGGCTTTGCATACATCCAGTTTGATGATGTCTCGACCGTTCAGTTGGCATTGCTAAAAAATGGTCAGGATTTCGAGGGTAGACCGCTCAGAGTAACTAGATGCTCTTCTAAGGAGGCCAAAAAGAGCCACAAGAACAATACCGGATCTTACAAGGAAAAGCAAACAGACCGGTCGCGAAAGGGTGATCCCAAGAAGCAGAGAGCTCTTGCTAGACAACAGCAGCGCCCCGAAATTATGGAGGGTGAACGTGCCAAGGAAGGAGACTCGGTGCCCCTGGGTAGGAAGCGAAAGGATCGCAAGGGCCAGGACGGCAGAAGACCGAACAAGAAGCCGCGCAAATAAATAATTACATATCAAGTTACATTAATTCGCGGAGATCTGTGTCTTGCCACGCAGGCGTCTTCGGTTTGGAAATTATTACTGGGAGCTCGTTGCTGAGCATATCGTCTTCAGGGTCAGCGAAAGGCTGCACTCCTGGAATCTCGATGTCATCAAACTGCACCTTTTCATTGCGCCATTGTGGAAAAAGAATATCTATTCTCGGCTCGGGACGATGGATATGTGAGCGCTGTGAGTCCATATACTTAGCGATGCAGTTGTGTGTGCGATTTGTAAGCACGGCACAATTACCACTGGCTGGGTTAACCTAGGCTGTATGTAAATTGTTCTCCAGCACTATTATTTTAGTTATTTCGAATATATGATAGCATGGTTGTTTGATATAACTTTTTTCCCTGAGAGTTCTGGGTTGATACTTCAATTGTATGTAGTAAATCATGCCATGTGTAATATGTATCAAAATGGCGTCAAAAGTAAATATATATATTTATATTTGCGATATTATATATTAGCTTTGCATAATATAGCATTCAAATTGAGAATAAATACCACCGCGTATCCATCGTATAGTGTGTGTGCTTACCGACTAAAAGACTGTGTCATTGTACATTATATGCACTTTTGAACTTGAATCTGACAATAATAGCTGAAGAGTTAGAAGAAGCTGTCGGAATCTAGTCTATGCATAGCACTATACAGTCACAAGACCACTTAGCAAATATTGAGGGTTATCAATGTATTTATCAAGTTAAAGCAATGAGGAAAGATATATGTGACGAATGCATTTACTTCCTTAAACCACCAAAAGATATCCGTCAAAAATTATCTCTACTCTAACCACGGTGGTCTGTATATTAGGTGTATTCTCAAATAATGGTATAGATATAGGTGGTTCCTATGTTATATAAAAGCTAGAGGCTGACCCGCTCATTATGGAGGTTAAAATATTACAATTATAAGTTCTGTCGATGATAATGTGAATATAGAAATCCTTCCTTCGCCAACGAATCTACTGTGTATATGCGTAATATACGTATATTGATCACAAATTATGGGTATAAAAATATAATTTTAAAAGCTGTTCTACTTATTTATAGATGTTTCTAGTCAGCAATTTCAGTTTTTCTTTGTTCTAGGTTTTCAAATATATAGGCTCTGTATTGGTTAGAAAATAGGATTCTTATATTTCCAGATTACGCTCGCCTGGCCCTAAATCCCAAATCCTAGACTTAGGCTGCATACACTGCCAGATTGAGACATCTTATAATATGCAATACTTAGCAATAAACCTCAGCACTTACTATATATGTATATTATCATATTTATTATCTATACGCAGCCGTATACTAATCAGGGTATATGATGTACTGGGCCTTTCGAGGGTTTTAATGTTCTATCAATCTTAGAATTTACCCAGATATCACAGATTCAGCACAATATGAACAACGCGCATAAAAATTCAAGGACCATAATAATGCGCTGTGATAGCAACATACTGTTGGTGAATTTATGCACGCTATCTGATTATTCTGACTAATGGCGAAATGTTCATCTAATACTGCTAGTTTAAGCTAGTTATCGGCGTGTTTTAAGTTGGCTCACCGATGCTTTGTCGTTGGTTTTGCCTGCCCTAGACCCCCTATAATGTATTAAGGTACTGTATCAGGGTACTGGGACTGGGGTACTGGGTTGAAGCAGTCGGCAATACCCTCTTGTACATAGTGGGTTAGGTTTATAAATGAGGCGGAGGTGTGGGTACAATACGCAAGGCAGGCTTGCCTAATCATCCCAAGTTACCCAGAACCCGGCGATCACAACAGCCACCAATCCGTCACCAGCCATCATCCACTGAACCACCAGTACCTCAAATCCTCTTCCATTACACACACGGTGTCTGATATTTACCAATGGGAATTGTAGGACATATTAAAAATGTGACCGGGGGCTATACCTCGTCGCAGAAGCTAGTGCGAGGTCTCACATCTAATGATGAAATGATGCCGAGCTCATCCGAAATGCGGGAAGTTTCTGAGTTAACATATGACGAGCATGAGATGCTATTGATTCTAGATGTAATTGACAAGCGATTGAATGACAAGGGCAAGTACTGGCGGCATATATATAAGTCGCTGTTGCTGCTGGACTTCCTCGTGCGGTTTGGCAGCGAGGGTGTGGTCCAATGGTGCCACGAGAACCTCTACCTGGTGAAAACTCTCCGGGAGTTCCATTACCGAGATGATTCTGGCCGCGAAGTGGGAGGAGATATCCGTCAGCTGTCTCGAGAGCTGACGTCGTTGGTCATGGACAACGCTAAACTCGAGGAAGTTAGATCGAGACGGAGGAAACGGCAAACCCCGCGTCGTTACCGGAACAGCGTTGAATCTGATCGCACCTCGCGGAGCAGAAGACCTGCAGGCGGAGATGATGACGATGAACTCCGGCGTGCCCTTGAACTGTCCAAGGAAACAGCCGCTCAGGAGGAAGAGAGAAGGCGCATGGCTGGAAAAAGCCTCAACACTAACGATGACTTGCAAAATGCCTACGATATCACCCAACAGAACCAGGCGGATATGCTGTTTTCCCAGCAACGCCAGGCCCAGGAAGAGGCTGCCTTGGCTCAGGCTCAAGCAGAGTATCTTGCTACCCAACAACAGGCTCAGGCAGAAGCACAGAGATTGTACGAGATGCAACAGCAGCAGCAATTGCAGCAGCATCTTCTCCAGCAGCAGCAGGAGGCCTATCTTATGCAGCAGCAACAGCTTCTCCAACAGCAACAGACTCAGCAGCAGCCTCAGCAACAATATCAACCACCACAGCAGCCCCTTCAGCCATTGAAGACTGGAAGTAACAACCCATTTGCTGCATTTAACGCCCAGCAGGCACAGCAGGCACAGCAGTCGCAGCAGGCACAGCAGTCACAAGCGCCATTGGAGACGACTCCCACCGGCTCGCGGCCCCGTCTGCACCGACAGTCGACTTTCGACAAAGATCATATGGACCGGTTGGATCAGATTCTCAGTCTGGATGCACCCATGGACACCTTTGGCAATACCGGAATGGCCAAGATGCCAGCTCAGCATACTCAAAATACCGGTTTCGTGAACTCCAGCGGCCATGGCCTCACGCAGACGCTGACTGCCCGCAAGACTGGGCTTAGCAGCAATCCGTTTACCAATTCTCCTTCACAGTCTCAGCACGCCCCTTCTAACCCTCAGTACACCGGAATCGCTGCTACACAGATGCAGCCCGCGCACACCGGATTCGGATTCGGTAACGCCAGCCACAGTAGTACAAACCTCATTGATTTGTAGTTTTTATGTGATCCGTTCATATGTATACGATGTAACACTTATAGACGTCTTCTGTCTATCTTAACGATATAACTATAGTTTTCAACATGCGCATACATGGCTGGAACACGACGTTTCTCTGGTCTATTTGTTCAATACATGCAACCCCATCGCTAGGTAAGATCGCTGCAACGCTGTTTGTATACTACCGTAATATACATAGAAAATATTATACAGTGCGGGAATTAGCATAATAATAAAGAATGATGTGAAGTAGAATAAACTTATGTTCATGTTAGCGGGCATTTTCTAAAAGTACAATGATATATCATGTACATATTCACCAATATGTTCTAAGTTGAATGGGTTACTATTTGGTTATATGAATATGGCTATTTTAGTGTCATAAACTGGGGCTTTTAAAACATATGTGGTACTATTCAGTGGTATATTACATTGTGATTGGCTATATATGAATGTGATAATAATAAAATATTACAGCTTGACTATGACGCTCAATCTAGCTAATACACACTGATTCTACCAGAAACATACAATATGTATGCAGCTTAAGTACGAGATAAGACGTAGAATAAATACATATCAACATGAGACTTTGAGTACATGACCCACAATGGGTACAAAGGTAATCTTTTCATGACTATGATAGGATTTTCATAAATGTAGTTAGGTATTATGGTAGTTACCACTGGGATTTATTTAGATCTTTTCCCCTTACTCAAATATATCAGCTGCCTCATTTTTTACGTGATTCAAATAATATATGTACCTATGTGTTTGTGACATGTTAATTTGTTTAATATACTTTATTATTAGTTATTTAGCTCTCACGGGTATCGTAACGAGCAACGAAAACAGACAATACAACTATATAATTTGCCATATATATATTCAATTAGCAATACGGGATAATTCTAAGATGTATATTATTTTCTCTACATGGATGTCTCACTGTTCATAGCCATATTTTCTTGGCAGTGATATGTCAGTTATGGCTAAAACTGTATATGGAAGTAAGACATCCATACATTATACTGGTCTGATATAGTAATATATACTGTTAACATCAAGTTTACCATTCCATGAATATAAATATTCTCCTAGTTTGATTGAAGTTAATGACTTTAGCTTTTATAGCCTATATCTGTAATATGAGAAGTTATTCTCATTATACCCCTATGATGCAGCAAGTGAATAGAGTGGAGATATCAATTATTATGTGTATACTAATTAATAGTATTATTTTCAGTAGAATACGATAATATGGTAAAAATAACACCTCTGTATAGGTTTTAGATTAAATGTGAATAGAAGTGACTAGCATATTGCAAGTGGAACTTGGATCGACAGTAAGAGTTTGAGTAAATAGAAGTTTTTTGTATTTCTACTACCACCTTTTCTCGTTACTCATGCCAGCTTGTCTACTTGGTACACTGCTTCATGGTTTGTCTTATACTTCCGGAGCTATTCCTTTCGATACCAATGAATCCAGATTAGCAACACAATAATAACAGCTACAAAAGTATAGAGCGTACATGTATGCTAAATTCCTTTGAGGTATTTACTACAAGTATATATATGTGATAAATATTTTAATACTGAACACAAATTTCATTCTATATTCTATAGTCCTCTATCTTACAATTATATTCATTAAAGTTCATAGTATGATAAGTAGAGATCATTATACATCCTCAATTGCACGAATTAGAATTCAAATTAGAATAAAGTGTATTTCTTAGTGTTATTCAGATTCAGTTATTTGACTGACTCTTTTTTCATGTGGAATAGTCAACGTCACTTAAATATTTCGTCAAGAACATCGTGCATATATCATTGATATACATTTTGAATTTCGTTTATTTGTAACTTTCCGATAGCTACTGAAATAATAGGTTTTCAGTACATCATTATCGATGATAAATTATTAGGAGTAATCGATCTCGTCGATACTTTCATGAATGTAAAATGACAATTCGTGTTAAATAAATATGAATTATTGTTAATGCAATGAGAGCGTCAGATGCTCTATGAAAATGTCTCTGTATGAGAATTAGTTGCCAAATCAGCACAGTTTTTTCTGAACCGTATTCATTCTTCATAGTAGAAGCCAGCTTGAATGACTATGTGTGGCCTGCGAAGTGTCTACCCAAATACACGTTCGATCCACCTATGCAAAAAAGGCTACTGCCTATTAAGACTCCCTAGAATCTGAATATGGTGTTATCACCGAAGAATATGAAATTATTGAGGATTGGGATCCTCGGGAGGACGGGATGGGCTTGGAGGAGGAAAGACGATCTGAATACTGACCTGAGAAGCGCTCAGAATGCTGGGCTGCAGGGGATATCTGATGCCCTGTATTAAAGCTGAAACTGCTAATTGCGCTACCTCGTCTATTGTTCTGGTACCTGCGCTGCGGGTTGTAGAGCTCACCCTCCCTAATTTCGACCATGTTGCCCACCTTGATCAGCGAGTCCATCAGTTCGGTCAACATCGAATATGACATGCTCCGTGAGCTGTACCGTAGCCGCTCGTATAGTTCAATAAATCGCTCCACGGTAGGGGCGTCTTCTTCGCTCACTACCAGCGCCTTCTCCTGGATCGCCAGTAATACGTACTCCCGAAGGGTGCTATCCAGAGGAATTGACAGACCAGGAATAGCCATCGTGACATTGTGTTCGAGCAGTCCTGGAATGATGTCTGCCAGCTCCCAGTATGGGACATCGGAGCTGCTAGAGCCCTCACCCGCCTGTAGCGGATTACGGAGACCTGCATGCTCGACTAGTGAGAAATCTGCCTGAGTCAAGAACATATGTCGGCATTCCTCACGCTTATCCTGGATCCGCACCATCATCCGGGCGGTGATGTCGCTGCTGCTAATCTGCTTTCTTCTTGGTATTGACCGGACCCATCGAGCCACATCCACTTTTCGCACAAGATGGAGTGTACAAGCCCACAAAATTATAATGCTGAAGGATACAATCACAATAATCGAGTTCCAGAATTGGCCCGAAGAAAAGCTCTGTCGCAATATATCCAGCACTGTGCATACCAACAGTAGCACCATGAGCAGCACCAGTACCACTCGGCTGAGGGTTACCAGCAGGGACCGCCGGGATCGTTTGCGAGCGCGGAATGTCGAGAATACATTAAATATCCTGAAAGGAGCCACGAGTGCACGCTGAATCCTCCGCACCCGCGAAAGTACACTCCTGTGAGCCGACTTCAGTTTCATCGATGTCACGTGTCTAAGTGCACTTCCCCATTAAAGCCGGCATATGCATTCCTCAATGTCGAGTCCGCCGTGAAGAGTGGCCTAGAACTGGAAACTAAAAGCCTGCTTTTTTAGCTTTTGATTGGGTTCAATGTTTTTTATTACTATTTGTCGGCTCACCTGAGCCTGATGTCCTGTTGTCTGTTTAGTTCTGGCTATTGCTTGGTTTATGCTGTTCTGCTTAGTTTCGGTTATCTGATTCCCGTTGAGCTAGCTCTATTTGCATTGGTTTAGGTGCTCGGGAAATTGGGCAGTTCAGCAAACCCGTTTAGGTAACCGAGTAGCTGGGCAATAATAGCTGCCTAAAAAGGAACCGGTTTAGGTACTTTGGGCACTTTGGGTGCATATTCGGGTATTTGTGTGTGTTTGGCTGCATGTGCAGCTACTTTTGCGGGTAGCTATCTGTTTGCACCTGGTTATCTGCGTTTACGTGCTTGGACGTATTTTCCGTCAGTGGGCTACGCGTGTATTTTGAGCCTGCGGTACTCATCGGTGGGGTATTTTGCTGCGTATGCATTAATGTATTTATATATATCAAATTTACATACGTAAATACATATGTATGTAGATCTGCACTTACCGGATATGTGGCTGCTTGCGTTGTAGCCCGTTGAGGCCTGTTCTCCTGCACTTCTCTTTGTGATCTACTTGTGCCTGGTTCTCACTCGGTGCGCGTCGTGGTTGTATACATCTGGGTTGGGTCGTTTATATGCCAGCTGACACATGGACGCGGAACGTGCGGACTGGGACAGTGCAGGCTGGGACAGTGCAGATAGCCCCCTGGATCGGGTGGCTGTGTCTGGATTAACCACTGATATCAATGAGCTGATTATAAGCAGCATTGACACTGTAGTACACTCCAATGAGCACGTTCCAGCCAGCACGCTGTCGCCTATCGTGCGACGCATCAAGGACAGCTACCTGTCGCCAGCCACGCTCTATGCACTGCTGGCATCTCGTATGCATTTCCAGCAGGAAAGCAGTTCCGATCCAGGTATCGCCAAGCTGTGGCGTACCCGGTCCGCTGTTTGCGAGGAGGTTGCTATTCGTCTCATCGTCGAGTTCGAGCCCACCGAACTAGCCCAGTGCTTGGTGTACGAATTCTACCCCTTGGCCGATGGGTCTCCGCTGGAAGTTATTCCGACCTGGTTGCGCGTGAGTGCCCTGGAGCTGGCCATTAAAAGCAAGGCCAAGCGTCTGTTGGGCCACCCTGTGTTTGTCAACATCATTGCAGATTTATGGGATGGTCACCTTGTGCTGGACCCGTATGTACATAAGGTGCACCGGTCGGACCAATTGAGCTCGAAACACGATTTGTGGCGGCTGATGAACACCCGGAAGGGTGTGCTGGTACGTTACGACTTTGAAACCACAACTGTGTTCAAGCCATCGCGACTACGGGTTCCTAAGTACCGCGACTGGCTAAAGGCCGCTAACCTCGTGGTGCTGATTGTGCTGTATGTGTGGATTATGGGGCCGGGGAGTTACTCGGGGGAACGGCACAAGATCCTAGAGTTTGCGTTCCAGTTGTGGTTGGTGGCCTTCATCATAGATGAGGTCCAGGTCTTGAATGCGGTGGGTCTGCACCTGTATTTCATGACACTGTGGAGTCTGTGTGACTTTGCAACGATGATTCTGGGCAGCGTATACCTGGTGCTGCGGGATGTCATGCCGATTCTCAGTGAGATGCCCGCGATCTGGCAGAACGCGGCCTTTGACGTGCTTGCCGTGGCAGGCGTCACGCTCATTCCGCGTATTTTCTCCGTACTAGAGGCATCTGTTGGCTTTTCCCGCACTGTGATCTCGGTCCGCAAAATGATCGCCGAGCTGCTGTGGTGCTGGATCGCCATTGCAATGTTCAGCGTGGGGTTTTGGGCCGCCCTGGCACACTTCGGGCGGGGGGTGTTCTCCCGCACTAAAGTGTTTTACGACCTGGTGCAGATAATGTTCGGGTACACCCCGGCAGTGTGGCTGACGTGGGCCCAATACCCCGGATTGGGGGCCATGATTTTGTTTTTGTACCTGTTCATGGCCCAGTTCGTGGTCACCACGATTGTCACAGCAGCGCTGAGTGCTAAGGTCGTAGAAACGAAGGACAACAGCATCGAGGAGTACCATTTCCTCAATGCGGTCCGCACCGAGCTTCGGATTAAGAGCGAGCGGCAGGTGCTGTACTTCTATTCGCAGCCGTTCAATATCCTGGTGTTCTTCCCCCTGCCGTTGATGCGGTACATTCTGCCCACGCAATGGTACCTGCGTGCCAACCGCACGCTGCTGAAGCTCACCCACTGGCATGTTTTTCTGGCGATCTACGCCTACGAGCGGTTGACGTCGGTGATTGCAGCGAGACGGGCAAAGGCTGTGGACCTCATGCATAAACGCATCAAACAGCATCTCCGAAGCCGAGACAAGAGACTCAGGCTGCGGGCACCGGCACGGTCTAGCACAGCCACCAGTAGCACCAACTACGCCGGGACTAATTCGTACACCACCAATTCTTCCGCTACCTTGAATAACTCCAATAACCCCACTCAACAGTCTCGTGAGGAGAGACTGGCAGAGACAGTAGGCAATGGAGGCAGCATTCGCGAAGCCAAGTTCGAGCTGGTAGAGGGGCTGCTGAATGCCCCTGCCAATAGATCGCCCTCCGGGAGTCGGGTATTGTTCACGCCACCTCTACACCGGACCCACCGCTGGTCTTTCGAGTCAGACCCGGAGAATTCCAGTCTGCTGGCTCCCTCGGACGAGATTGTCGATCTGCATGAAGTCGTGAATGATCTGCGTGCTTCCAACGCAAAACTGGAGGATTCGTATTTGAGGCTGGAAGAAATGCTACAGCAGGTTCTCCAAAAGTTACCTTCCAGCTGAGTATGTTCAATAATCGTCTCTCTGTCTGCCAAATTGAATGTACCATGTCTTGCGCCATTGGCAGCTTAGTGTGCTACCTTACATGGTTCTGCTGTTGCTTTCCATATAATCAAGTGGTTGCAAGCAGCCAGTTGCTTAATATATCACCTCAATGCTGTGATAGTTTGGTGGTTTACTTCAATGAACAAAAATCCTCATTTAAATTACGTTATGTTTGGCATCTTGTTTACTTCAATATTATAAAAATACCATTTGGCGACGGTCTAATATTCCTAGGATAATGCTTAATTATTGAGTGCAGTAAATTTAGTTTTTTTCAACCTACGATGAGTTTTCGGCAATCCAATCAGCTGTAATGATAGTTTGATAGCTGAAAATATCAATACTTACAGCGTATGCCAGTTCTCAACATAGCGAAATAATACATTATTGTAAGCTATTTGTAGTCATTTCGCAACTTCGTCATGCACAATACTATTTTTTGGTAGTTTAACCTGGCGGTTTAAGCCTAGCGGTTTATTACCAATAGTAATCTTGCCAATTCAATCACACCACTGGTGTGGTAGGGTGGAATTTTTTATAGTAACTTTATGCTAAAAAGGTTCTATTTAGTTTTTATTTGGTCAATTCATGCGTCTTAACACCACTGTTATAGTGGTTCAACATGGCGGTTTAAATCTAGTGGTTTAGTGTTTTGCGGTGGTTTGTTGCCAGACGGCTCCACTGCACGCATGATGTATGTATCACCTGACCGCCACAATGTTTATTATTCCCCCATACATAGACCCCTATAGGAGTCGGTTTCTGTAGAGATTCGCATATGATTCCCCTTTGGATTGACACTGATGGCTGCCATGATGACTCCCTAGCACTACTGATGGCATGTGCTCTTCGCCACTACTCACTAGCTGGAATATCCACTACGTATGGCTCAGTGTCACTCGAATATGCCACTCGCAATGCCACATCGCTGCTCACTGCACTTCAGGTAAACAGCGTTCTCATTTTTCCTGGAGAGGAGAAACCATCTGTGGGGAAGCTTCCTCCCCAGGCGCCTGGTTCGGGTCTTGATGGCTCAGGCTTGCTTTCGTTTCCGCAAGGGCCTAAACAACCAGATCACTCAGCCATGTCGGCTCTAGCATCCGCGCTCCAGCGCTGCCCTCCGCAGGAATTGTGTGTGGTGTGCCTGGGCCCACTCACCAATCTTGCTACGTTTGCGATGCACTATCCAGAGCTTATACCATTGATCGATGTGATAAGCGTGAGTGCAGGTGTGGATAACTGCAATCTAAAGGCAGATCCGCATGCTACTGAGATTATCATGAACTTGGTGGAAGTTATCTCTCCGCATGTTCCTCCAGGGACCCAACTTCCGCAGGTTCTGGTATGTCACCCTCAGCCTAACGTAGTGATTACCCAGGAATGGCTTGAGAAAATCAAAAGGGGTCGCAATATGGACAAGTACACGGTGTTCAGGCAGATGCTTTTCGAGCTTCTTGCCCATTACAATGATCATATAACCCGGCAGATCTGTGACCCTGTGGCGGTCACTGCACTGCTACCTCAGCGATTGGGTCGCGATCTGGGACTCCTCTTTGCTGAAAACGGAACGGTGCAGGTCACCAATCCTGATCATATGTGGGAGCTGATCTTGGAGAGTATTGAGGAGTTGGAAATCGGGGAACCTTAACTCTCAAAGACAGGTGCTTAATTCATATGCCGATTCGTTGTCTTGGCCAGAGGAGAAGCATTAAACCAGTAATGTTATTATGCTGACCAGTTTTGCTGCCCTCCTTATGGCGATTTTATGCTGAGATACTCTGTAAACCGTCAGTTCGACGTTTATGAAAATACTGCTCATCATTGGGTTATCTAGCGGTACCAGAGAGCATGGCATGTTTTAAACTGTAGTAAAATGGTTTATTACTATCCGCTGGAATGATTCCTATAGTCGGTCACTGTCAGCCGCTGTGACCAATTAGGTCAGTGAGTAGCGAACATCATAGCTACGTTTCCTCAGTCGCAGCGTCAAACCACTATCAACTGGGCTTATGTCTTTAAGCATGATTTGCCCCACTGTTACTCGCTTGTAACTTTTGTGAGTATAACAGAATTGCACCGATTTGTGCAGTAGCGGCACTGTACTAATCAAAATCAATGCATCTACTTCTAAACTGTACAGATTATCAGCTGTTGTAGTATGCACTGAGTGCTACATCACTGAACTAGCGACCACCACACGATTCCTGCAAACGGAACACAAATATCATCGTTGTATTGGCTACAGCGCCTACGGGTATTCTTATAGCGTTACATCGTCCTTGTTCCATGCAACGAAATACCACACATTCAGTACTGTACTTGTGCGGTATTAACGGCCTCGGCCCGTATACCCACTGCATTGATAGCATTGCTGCTGGCTATGTATGTACTACCCCCTCCCAACATATGCTGTTCAATTAACACGGTAATGCAATTGCGTTGATTGTGCTACTACTACGCATGTCTACTGCATACGTCTACTCTGCTGATACGATACCACTGCATTGGATACTCTGGCCTTGTCATATATTGCTGAAGTGTATATATTTTGCACCAGAGTTTTTGACGTATCATCAATGTTAGATGTTATATTATGGATCATACCTGTATATCCAGTAACTACCTCCGATCAGGCCGCCGTTAGACTTAGCTGTCATATATATACGTGCTAGCTAGCTAAATGTCAGCTACGAATATAAACACAGACTACATACCAATATAAAATATTGGGCTCGTCTGTATTTTCAGTCTTTGTATAGCACATAGCATCATAGATGAAATAAATAATTATTATGCATTGATTAAAGACATGTAGTTCCATTCCTCCTCAGGGTCCAGAGGAATTTCAGAATCCTTTTCGGTTGACGACACGTCCAGTGTCAACGGCTCCTGTTTAATTTCTGAGGATTTCGGTTCTTGCGGTGGAGTGAGCAGAGTGCTGTGTTGTTCCGAAATGCCTTTCACGAGCTCCACATCATGGAATGCCAGTCTAAATTCGGACGCAGCTACAGAGCCGCGCCAGGCTTTCTTTCTCATCTTCATGGGCGGTTCCTCTGCAGTAGAAGTATTGGCAGACGGATCCTGAGAAGACGAGGGCTTGAATCCTGACGTAGCTGCTACTTCCTGAGGTGGGACCTTCAAAAGGGCACCCAAAACAGAAATTAGATAGCGTGTAGGTTCTTGAGGTGCCAGCTGTCGCAGCTTTCCTGCATTCTCGATCCGCGGCTTGAGCACGGGTGCGATTTCAGGTACAAACGGCTGCTTGGCCGTAACAGGCGTAGTTCCACGGTTTGGCGTAGCTCCTGTAAGTGGTGTTCCCGGTAGCTTGACTGCCGGCGTGCCAGGATGAAGCGTATTAGGTCCATTGGTGTCGTTGGGGGGCACCGAAGGTAGAGTACTGGCACCTGCCTGTGCAGGTCCATTGCTCATAGGAGTAAATCCTGGCATGCTTCTGGAACTGGCAGATAAAGGCCGTTTCCTTCCTTGCTCATCAACCCCATAGCTCATATCGCGCTGATATGGCATTCCCATCTGCTGAGGCATGAATCCCATCCCTTGTTGGTTACCTTGGGCGTTCGGTACTTGCATGTTTGGTTGTGTGTTCGCTTGTGTATTTGGCACCTGTGCATTATGCACTTGTGTGGTAGGTGTATTAGCTGTGTGTGCATTAGGAACCTGGGAGCCCGGTACACTCGGTGGTCCATTCGGTTGTGGCGTAGGCACTTGGGAAGTCATACCTACATTCATACCTCCAGCTTGGGGGTTCATAGCCTGCGGGTTCATGCCAGATCCGCTCATCCCCGGTCTATTAATCCCTGGACCGTTCATTCCTGGTCTATTGAGGGGAAGTCCATTCAGTCCTGGTCCATTCATAGGCCCGTTCATGGGCCCGTTCACGATTCCATTCATGGGCCCGTTCATGGGTCCGTTCATGGGAGTGTTCATGGGTCCGTTCATAGGTCCGTTCATAGGTCCATTCATGGGTCCGTTCATAGGTCCGTTCATGAGTCCGTTCATGGATCCGTTCATTCCCGGACCGTTCATGCCCGGACCATTCATTCCCGGACCATTCATTCCCTGTGATGGATGCATCATTGACTGCATCTGGTTAGGAACTCCGCCGGGTATCTGGTTAGATGCACTGTTAGGTACACCACTCGACATCCCATTGCCCATTTGCATCATAGGCTGCTGCCTCATTGAGAACATTCTGTTCATATTACCCTGCTGTTGAGCATCCATGGCAGGTCCGCCCCCTTGTTTCTGCTTCTCTGTCGCCAGTTTCGTACATTTGGACACAAACGTGTAATAGCGGTTTAGCTCAGTGTGTACGGCACGCAATTGATCTGGTGACGTGAGATATCGCCCAAACTCGGTAAGCTGTTTTATCCAGAACAGAATCATAGGCTTGAATCGCATTAACTGCAGTGTGGAGTCCCGGTTTTTGTTGGAGTAAAGATAGTACAAAATAACCAGTTTATCCGTTCGTTGCAGGGTTTTGGCGTACGGCGTCAATTGTTCACTGACAAACTTTTTATCAGCCTCTGACAAATTGGGCGCCTTGGCTGCCATTTCCGCTTGCAACCGGGGAATGTCATTTTTAGACTCAACTAAAAGCTGCTGCACCTCAGCCTTTTCTTGCTGAAACCCCATGCCAGACCACGCTTGCAGAAGCTCCTGGGTGGTCATATCCCGCACCAATCGTCCATTATACAACAGCGGAGTAGCTGATCGGTTGGGGGTATCAAAATTGCTGCTGTTATTGTTATACTGGGGGATTCCCATATACTGAGCATTGGGTGGTTTAGAATCGGGAGCGGCCTTCATGTCCTGTTGGGCCTGCTTCTGTTGCTGTTGCTGCAGAAGCATGTGCTGGCGAAACCTGGTTTGCTCAGCACGGCGGTCCATCTGTGACTTCGCCTGAGCTTGTGCTTGGGCCTGTGCCTGTGCTTGAGCGTGTTGTTGGGCCTGTTGGGCTTTCTGGGCCTGGGTCTGTTGAGCCTGGGCTGCTTGAGCCTGAGCCTGAGCTTGCACTTGAGCCTGAGTCTGCTGGGCCTGTGCCTGGGCCTGTGCTTGCGCCTGTGCTTGCGCTTGTGCTTGCGCCTGGACCTGGGCAGGCTGAGGAGGCTGAGACTGGTTTCGGCTGCGAAGCTCTGCCTGACGCCTATACAGCATTTGGTTCACGTACCGCTGGTAAGCTTCCTTGATCTGGTTGTGCACTTGCTGAGACAGCATGTTACGTCTGGTTAAGTTGACGACGTCCTCCCATGTAGATGTGTTAGGAGGCAACCCGGGAAACTGGCCAAGTATTTGCACCGGCATGGGTGTTTTCGAGCCCTGCGGTATGATCTCCCGGAGGAGCTGGTCGCGTTCTTCCGGGGTCAACGGTGTGGGGGTAGTTGCAGGCCTTCTGTTTACGCCCACACCCGGAGTAGTGGAACTATTAGGCTCACTGGCTGCCCCAGACTGTTGCAGACCCGCATTAGCGCTGTTCGGCATCGAGTTGGGTATGGAATTCATCATTATATCTTGGCCAGCGCCCATCTGGTTGTTCATCTGCCCCATCTGGTTGCCCATTTGGTTGGATGCATTCATCTGGTTCATCTGCCCCATCTGGTTCATCATGGGCATTCTGCCATTTCGAGCCATTGGGTTGTTCATCTGGTTCATAGGTCCCATGGGACCATTGTTCGGGCCTGCACCGGGGCCGTTGGGAGGCCACTGGCTCATTCTACCCTGCTGGGCAATTCTTGCCTGCTGTGTCTGTTGGTTATTGCCCATGGACATGGGAATACCCGTGGATGTGTGAGGAGCCTGGCTCATCTGCATCTGGGGCTGCTGTGAATTCTGTTTGGGCCCCTGCTCGCCATGGTGGCGGATAATTTCCCGCAGATCCGCGAGCTTGCGCTTTATGTTCTCGAAATACTCGGCCTTTGAGTGGGACTTGTTGAAGTTAGTCTTTTCGTACTGCTGAGCCAGAAACACCAATCGCTCCTGCTCGTAGCTGTTTCTCAGGGCCATCATGGTCTGCAAAAGAGCCGCTACCATCTTCCTCCGCTGTTCCACGGGTACCTCACGGTGCCATGGCTGCGGCTCGATGGTGGTTTGAGTATTTGTTGGAATGTCCATTTCGTACGCACTCTTATCTCTAATCTATGGCGTAATTGGTTAATGGTGGAGAGACAGGGCGATCTGCTGTTATTTTCTATTAGAAGCGATAATACGATGAGGGGTATCGAGAATAGAAAACAACGCTCAAAGGGCTGCACTGATTTGCACTGATTTTAGTGCAGTGATACAGATGATTAACTGTGCACTGAGGCAAAATGGTTGTATGTGGGCTCGGGTTTAGGTTCAGTGGGAGTAAAGCCACACTTCACACTTCGTTCCTAACCGGAAATATCACTCAACCCTGGTCGATGTGGGCGGTAGAACGGCCTGAAAACCCACAGGTTTGTGACTTACTCGCAGGCCTTGCCCCAAGCGTATTCCTCATGAGTTCACAGCAAATTTGTAAGCTGATGCACGCTTCTGAGCTGTTTAAACCATCCGTTTTGATCGTTCTACATCTTGAGTTATTATTTAATCACGTCAAAAGATTAGGTATTTAGTTTATGTAGGGTATCGGCAGGCACCGGATCCAGATTCGTTTAGCCGGCAACAAGTATTGACAAGCTGGCGGTATGCATAGGTACCGCCAGCGGCGGATCGAGACGCAATAATCGTGGAGAAATGCAGCTGGCTATATGATTGCCGATTGCAGGTTCGTAATGTGCGAGCAGCAGATCCCAATATAAAATTATACTTTTCACGCTTACAAAATGTTATTTCGTCGGGATTCTCGCTAAGTTGAGTTTTCCGCCATGTTGGATTTTAAAATAAGTCGGGTTTCCAGGTAATCGGGGTTTCCATGGAATCGGGTTCTTTCTAGGTAGTTGGGTTCTTTCTGTGGTTCTAGGTTTTGCTATTGGGTTTGCTTTCGTGTAACCGGATTATTTCCTTTCGGGGTTACACCACGAAATCGGGGTTGTTCCGGGTAATTCGTAGACCATGTAAGCGACTATATCCTAAATGTTTACTGTTTACCGATCCTCAACAGTGTTCCCTTAACCTGATTTTTATACCCGGCTTGGTCGAATGGTGTGGATCAAAGGGGCCCGATGTGGTATTGGTAACTGTGCATCACATTTCTACCAGGTTCTAGCGGGCCAGAGAGTGTGCCAAAACGGGCATGTTCAGGTAGGCTTAGAGACTACCGGGGATGAAGACGATTACAATGCCATTGGCCAAAAAATCAGACAGCCGCGATCGCAGTCTCAATTAGCATCCCAGAAACAAAAGGAGCCTGTTCTGCTGCGCGGAAAAGAAGCGAAAATTGTCACCTTCGAACTGCTACAAGTCATTCTAAAGCACCAGGTCAAGTTTGTCAAGCATGCAAAAAATCTGTCCTCCGATTTCGAAATCGCCGTCCGGGATCTGTGGTCAATTTTCTTGGAAATTAGCAGAAATAATAACGCGATTTCTCTCGCCCACTTGGTGGCTTTGATCTATCTGGCTACGCGCATCGTCAACTACCCCGTTTTGCTTATCGATTTCCATCTGTGGATTCGCTCATCCGAACTTCCTTACTTGGAATGCTGGCAACTGCTGGACCCACGAAAACTTGAAGTGATGCCCCCCGAGCAACGAAAACAGTTTCGTCCCAGTAGTGAACCAGGGTGGTTTTACTTGCACAGAATTACCCAGGACGTCAAGAACGATATCCTGGCCGCATTTTCTGCGGACACTAATGGGAAATACTCGAATATTAGGTTCTATGATGTCGATGACCGCTACGTTTGCTTTAGAGTCTGCCGGGACTTGATGCTGCCTCCACATATCTACGTCGGTGCGATGCGGCTTTTAAGCCTAATCGACAAAAGCAAATGCGCCCGGAAGGGCTCTGTATCGGTGTTCGAAGAAGTTCCTGCTACATGCATGGTGCTGATTGCAGTTAAGCTTTACTATGGACTAGATGGAATACAAAGGGTGGTTGAGAATAAAGAGAACCAGATCAACTGGGACGTATGGCGAGACATTGTAAGAAAAACATGGCTGATGCAGCCGGAATACCCACGGGCTGATGAGCGTCTGGTACATTTGTGGAGCGAAGAGCAAATGGACCAGTACCTTGCATGGTTCAGGCAGACAATCGTGCCTGCTCGAGCCCACACATTAGACAGGAGACTGGAAGCAATGTTCCCATTACCGGATACTAACCTACAGCCAACCCCACATGTAGATGACGAAACAATTAAGCAATTGTGCGCGCTCGTTCAGTCTACGGAGGATCCCGCCATCCCTGGAATAGAAGAAGGTGAGACGGCCATCGACGAAATGAAAAAGCTGCGTGAGCCAGGTGCTTATTACCCTGTATTCTCGGTGCGAACTGATAGTTCAGAAGAACTCCCAGAAATGATCGGAGTTCTTTATAACATAACAGCACGATTTTTGGGTACCGATGAACAAAGAATCAGACAGGCAGTACGAGTGTTTGAACGATGGCTGAAACGCCAGCATAAGCAGTTTACTTCTACCTCAAACTCTGCTTAAACCGCCATCTTCATGGCGATCTTTTTCTGTGGGTTGTAGTTTTCCAACACAAAATCGTCGAATGTAAACTCGTCAATCTTGGATACCTTTCTCTTGAACGTCAAGGTTGGAAATTCGGTTGGCTCGCGCTGGCACTGCTCCTTTAGGGGCTCAACGTGGTTGGCGTAAACATGTGCATCCCCGAGTACATGGACAAACTCGCCCGGCTCCAGCCCGCAAACATGCGCCATCATCTTTGTCAGAAGGGCATATGATGCAATGTTGAAGGGCACCCCAAGGCCCATATCGCCACTCCTCTGATACATCTGGCAGTTCAAATATTTAGGGCCGGACTCTCCCTGGGGCATGGACACATAGAACTGGCTGAGAATATGGCAAGGTGGCAACGCCATATATTTCTCGGCTGCGGGATTCCAGGCCGAAACAATAATCCGTCTTGAGTACGGATCGGTTTTTATCATCTCAATTGCTGCATATAACTGGTCTACACCCTTCCCAGTATAATCTGCATCGCATCCGTGGTAATCTGCTCCAAAATGACGCCACTGGAATCCATATACGGGCCCTAGATCGCCTTCTTTGTTTTCTTTGAGCCCCCGTTTGTCCAGGAACTCTCGGCTTCCATTGCCGTCCCAAATATGGATATCCTTAGCTGCTAGCTCATTTGCATCAGTGGAACCCTTAATAAACCACAGTAGTTCCTGGGCAACGCCTCGAAAGAATGTTCTTTTGGTGGTCAAAAGAGGATATGTGTCGTTTTTGAGATTGAATCGGAGTTGAGGGGGAGCGAAGATGCTGTATGTTCCAGTGCCGGTTCTATCAGATCTAAATTCTCCCTCGGTCACAATTCTATGACACAAGTCCAGGTAGGCCTTCTCTTCGTGGTTCACCATTTTGCTCGCTACGCGTTGAGTGTGGTTGTGAGTTCTGATAAACGGTACTTCAGTATTGACGCGTCGGGTCATGTGACTTAAATTGAAATTTCACTGTCACTCTCGCTTATCCCAACACCCATCCAGCATGTCGATGTGGACAAAACTGGTACTAGATCCCCGAGAACTAAACCTGGCAGCCGTGTTGCGATGTGGTCAATCGTTTAGGTGGGCTCAAGTTGGCGATGCATGGTCAATATGTCTACAAAATCGCGTATTATTTGTGAAGCAGGACACCACCCACCTCTACTATCGTAGTGAAGGGCCCGGAAATAAGCTCAGTGACACTGACTTGGTACGCGATTATTTCAACTTGGATATAGAGTTGATCAAGCTGTATGAAAAATGGGTAGCTTGCGACTCCAAACACTTTGAAACAGCCCACTATGGTGTAAGAATCCTACGCCAGGACCCTTGGGAAACGCTATGCGCATTTATTTGCAGCTCTAACAACAATATTAAGCGTATATCCAAAATGGTTCAGTCGCTTTGTACTGAGTTTGGGCCCCATGTAGCCACTATAGATGGGATAGCGTACCACGACTTCCCCACCCCCCACGAGCTTGCATCCCCTGAAACAGAGTCCAAACTAAGAGAACTTGGATTTGGATACCGAGCGAAGTACATATCTCGTACTGCTGAGTTGCTTTCCAAAAAGCCTGAGAGCTACTTATGGGACTTGAGAACGGCAGACACCGAAACAGCCGTCAACGCACTGCTAGAGTTCGCCGGAGTGGGCCCCAAGGTTGCCGATTGTGTGAGTTTGATGAGCCTGGATAAGCATGAGGTGGTCCCTATTGATACGCATATGTACCAGATCGCGAGTCGTGACTATAAGCTGAAGGTCACTCTGGGCGCCAAAGGATACAAGGACGTGCAGAATAAGCTGAAGGAAATCTGGGGTGAACATGCAGGCTGGGCCCATTCGGTTCTTTTTGCTGGTGATCTCCCGTCATTAGACAGCATTAAGCGTGAACAGAGTGAGATTGAAGTGGAACTCAAGACAAAAAGAGTAAAAGTAGAAGCCTAAATGCATGCCATATATTATATCAGGCTACTTATTTATTAACATTCTATTATGCATTAATATTGCTATTGTACATCCTTAATTAATTACAGCAGGTGGCAGAATACTAGCGCATACCGTGCTGCTACCATACAAATCATGGTGTGCGTCGATTTGTCCAGTGTGCACCATGCCACACCATATACCTGAAATTATATCATTCGTGTCATAAGTTATATTCCAATTAATATGTTTGTCTACTACCTTCCACATGTAGTAAGGCGAGTGTGCTACCACTGCTTTTGTTCCAGCGCTATATTGTAGCCAAGTGCCTATCACTTTGAACCCACCACGCGGCTAATTGGACTACTTACCAGCGCATTAGCCAGCGAAGAGATCGAACGAACTCTTTTAGCTTATAGATTATAATTATGAGGTGCTCTAAGCAAATCACCGTAAACTACACTATTACATATAAGAACTACCTAATAGCCGCGATTATGGCCACGACATGACCCCACACTGTTCCCCTGCCCAAAAGTGTGACTCAAAAAATGAGTGAAATTTCGCTCAACCCTGAGTTGCTTTTTACCCAAAAATGGCAGTAATAGCACGACGCATTGGGCAGCAGATCCGATGGAGATCTAGCTTGTCTGCCTTGGCCTATAAAGCGCTGCAGCGAAACATGCAGAGCCCCCCGCTGCCGACACTTGTGCCCCCGAGTTGGTCCAGAGATGCAGCTATTTCGTCGATCTTGTACGAGATGCCTACTCCTCAAAAGAAGAAGGAATCGCCCCACATTCTGCAATGTTTGGTTCAGAATGAGCCTGGTGTGTTGGCGCGAGTGTCTAGCGCCCTTGCGGGACGTGGTTTCAACATTGACTCGCTGGTTGTGTCCAACACGGAGGTGAAAGACCTGAGTAGGATGACGATCGTACTCAAGGGCGATCCCGGTGTTATCGAGCAGGCACGCCGCCAGGTCGAGGATTTGGTACCTGTGTGGGCTGTCCTTGATTACACCGATGCACCGCTTGTGACTCGCGAGCTGCTCCTGGCCAAGATCTCGCTGCTCGGCCCCGAATACTTCGCTGATCTGGTGGCCCACCACGGCCATGCCCACAAGGCCCAGATCGGTGAGGTTCCTGCTGGCAGCTCTTCACCTGAGCAGCTCGACTACCGCCAGGAAAAGTACCACCCCAACAACATTCCTCTGAGTGAAGCCCTTAGACACAAGCATGCACACCTGGAGGCGATTCAAAACCTTTCTAAACTCTACGGGGGCAAGGTCGCGGATGTTAGCGACCGTAACTGCATTGTCGAGCTGTGTGCCGAGCCGGAACGTATTTCGAAGTTTTTGAACCACATCAAGCCTTTTGGTGTTATTGAAACTGTCCGTACTGGTCGCTCTGTCCTGACGAAGACCCCCATGGATTACGAGCTCGAGGAAGATGAGATCGAGGAGGATATCCTCCAGGAGTTGAACGACCTTCCCCCGGGATAAACAGCACATAATATTCATAAAGCTAAAACATGTTTCTTTGCTGCTCTAGTTCTGACTCTTCAGCCATTTCTCTGCAGCAATTACACTTACTTCTCTCACTTAGTTCTCCTACTTAGTTCACATTCTTAGTTACCCATCCTTAGGTTCATTCTTGGCTCGCATGTACTTCTCGGAACCTCTCAAGCCTCATCCTCTTACCCAACCTATCTCGCGTGCTCGTTCATCCAGTCTTTTTTCACTTGCTGCACAACCGAGCTTTGTCGTGCTCTCACCCCGCTAACCCAGTCCTCTCACTTGGCTTTCATATCCGTCTTGCCCCGTATGTGTATTTTCTGGGAGATAAATGCTCCGGCTAGTGTCTCGAAGTCGACATCGACTACTGCGTCATACAGGATTTCTGAGTGGCCAGTGAAAAGCATTTCGTTGGAAACGCGTGTGAACGCCTCGGAATTCGTGATGGTCATTGGCAAGTTGTCAAAGTAGCATGTCACTTTGTACCCGTCACCGTGAGACAGAGTTATGGTCTCCAGCCATTCATCGGCAATGATCTGGGCAAAATGCTCATTGCGATACAGGTTGACTTCATTATCTTTGAATAGCTGGATGGTGCCTCTGACCCCAGATACCAACACTGCGGTTTTCGCCTCACTCATTTCCACAAACTTGGGAAGCACGACATCTACTAACGCCCGGCCACTGAACTGCATAGAGTTGAGGTCCCGAAATAGCAGACCATTGCCGAACTTCACGTCCTCAATCGTGATGTTCTGGATCAGTTTCTCCGAGTCTAGATTTCCAAACACGTAGTAAGGAATGTCGTAGCCTGTGAGCAGGTCATTCACTATTTGAGGCTGGTCGGGAGATGCTTGGCCTTCCACGTAAAATACACTAGGTTTACCGGCTAAGTAGCTGGAAATCCACTTATCCAATGGTGATTTGGAATGCTCTTTGGGTAACGGCTCTGATTCCTCGTCAAGCAAGTCCGAACTCTGGTAGCAGGAATCCACTATATTGGATGGCAACCGGTCAATCAGTGACACGAAATATACCCCGAGCTCTGTAGTTTCTGGGCTGATGTCGAACTCCTGGCTGGTTCCGGTGGCTGCTAGTTCTAGCTTGTTAGCGTCACAGCCGGGGATTTTTACGTTCCAGTGCATGGATGGGAACCTCGCCGTCAGCAGTAGGGGCTCATTTATGGTGGCATTTGCAAGCGCTGTTATTTCGATTTCATGGGGTTGTTTCGTCTCTAAAATCACACTAGAAAGCTGGGCGAAATCATCTGTCACTTGGCTGGGTATCGAAAATACGTGAGTGAACACAAAGTCCAGTTTATTGTTGATACCATACTTGACAATAGTTACCGAGCCTTCAGCCTTGATTTCTATGGGTGAATTTTGAAGTGCCTTATGCACGAGTGAGCCGATAATATCGGACCTGCCAACGTCTGTCAGGAATGTACTCACATTCAGTTCTTGCCGACCTTGTTTCAGAGAAATGGGTATCGTATCATGAGAATATAGCGAAATCAAGTGGCTCCACTCATCCTCAGCAGACTTAGTTTTAATAGCCACAGGTCCGTCAAGGGTAGCTTCCACGAACGAGAGTTTGCTGCCCAAAGAGGTAGCAACTTTGTTAATGAGCCCTGTACCTAGTTTTGAGTAATCTAGAAGTACTGCAGCTTGGGACTCGAGTTCGATCTTGTTGTTGCCTATACTGATCAGCCTAATCCCGTGTGGTTCGATGGTCGTCATGTTTCGGGCCATGTCCATCAGCTCAGATGTATTGTATGATGCAATTGAGGAAGACACTAGTGCTAATAGAGCAAATAAGCACAGTGCCACTATAACTGTCACAGGCCGCTTGACTATTATGTCATAAAAGCTAGTTCCGGGCTCTTCTTCCTGCAATGCGTCTTCAAAATCCCGCTGAACATTATCAAATCCACTTCCAGATGCTTCACTGGTGGGATTGTTTAAGGGGGTTCTTTCATTAGCCTGCTCCGAATGGCCTGTCATGCCTAAGTTAACGGCCGTGATATTTGGATGGTGATTGTGGGGGTAAGGCGAGGTAGATGGTAAATAGATTGGGGTGGAAAACAGGTTCAGTTTTTGGCAGAAGCGTGTTTCCTTGCCCTTATAATAATTTATCACCAAAATTTAATTATCAAACAGCATGCTCTACCTGATTGGCTTGGGTCTGTCGGACGCCAAGGACATTACTGTCCGTGGTCTTGAAATTGTCAAAAAATGCAAACGCGTTTATTTAGAAGCATACACCAGTATCCTCATGGCTGCTAAAACAGAAGAACTCGAGGAATTCTACGGCCAGAAGGTCTACATTGCGGACAGAGATTTGGTTGAATCCGGTTCAGACGAGATTTTAGAAGGTGCCGACAAAGGCGATGACATTGCCTTTTTGGTTGTTGGTGATCCGTTTGGTGCTACCACCCATACCGACCTTGTGCTGCGAGCCCGTGAAAAGGGAATCGCAACCGAGGTCGTGCACAATGCTTCTGTGCTGAATGCTATCGGATGCACTGGTGTTCAGCTCTATAACTTCGGTCAGACCGTTTCCATGGTATTCTTTACTGATACCTGGCGCCCCGAGAGTTTCTTCGATAAGATCCTCGAGAACCGCCGTTTAGGCCTGCACACTCTGCTGCTGCTGGATATCAAGGTCAAAGAGCAGACAATGCAGAACTTGCTGCGGGGTAATAAGATTTATGAGCCACCTCGGTTTATGAGCATCGAGCAGGCTGCCGACCAGCTGCTCGAGGTCCAGGAGAAGCGGGACGAGAAAAACTACGCGCCGGAGACTCCGTGCATCGCCGTTTCTAGGTTGGGATCGCCCAAGCAGACGATCAAGGCAGGTACCCTGAAAGAAATGTCCGAGTACGAGTCCGGTGAGCCGCTGCACTCGCTGATTATTCTCGGAAACAGGGTCCATGATATGGAAAGTGATTATTTCATGCAGTGGGCAATCAACGAAGATACTCTGAAAAAGGCCCTGGTGCAGGATCAGGAGTTCAAGTTCGAGTAAGTGATGTAATTAGCTATTATTGTACCATTCTTCATATCGTTGTTCTAGTCGTTTAGGTGCCTTGCAGTAGTCGCAGGCGTAGTAGCAGTTCAGCTTTCCGTCCGTGTCGCCAAAGTATTCACCTACCCCTTGGTGTCGGCACTGGCGTATATTGGTCGCATATTTGAGTAGCGCGATTGTGGCCTCGAGAGCGTCCTTGTTGTTCTTATTGCGGCTCTGTGCTTTCACGAACCGTCTACACATCTGTGAATCATCCAGTGAGTAGTAAAGAATGCATCTGGCCGCCTTACGATCTCTACCACCCCTTCCTGTCTGCTGGACATAAGCCTCCATATTCTGAGGCATGTTGAAATGAATAACAAACCGAGTGTCAGGTTTGTCTACGCCTAAGCCAAATGCAATAGTAGCTATGATAATCGAGCATGTTCTGTCGCCCTCTATCCACCTCTGCATAACCGAGTCCCGCTCTGATTTGTCTAGTCCGGCATGGTATGCTGCTGCACATTCGCCCAGCTCCTGGTTAATTTCCCGGGCTATTTGCTCAGTGGATGATCGCGATCGGCAGTACACTATGCCACATCCGGGGTAGCCAAGTGGAGCATCACTACTATTCAGCTTGGCAATTCGTCCGCGGTACATCTTCAGAAACTTTAACAAATCATAAAGGCGGTCCGACTGGTCCTCCACATAGCGCACTTCGTAATGTAGGTACGGTCTGTGAACCTTCCCCGCATACTCCTTCGCCAATGACATACGCAAGGTTGACAGGATCTGGGTCTTCATATGGGTGCTTGCAGTTCCAGTCAATGCCATAAATGGTACAGATTTGTACTTCGCCCTCAGGTCGGTGCCCAATCGAGCATAGTCTCTGCGGAAATCTGATCCCCATTCAACTGCACAGTGTGCCTCATCTATAACGAACCTGCGTATTCTCTGTTTACATTGGTTGAGGAACTCGCCGAATGAAGTAGTAAGACACTGTTCAGGACTCACATAGAGTAGACTTCCTTCCCCTTTCATGAACTGTGCCATTATACTACGTTTTCGCGAGATAGGGAGCTCGCTATTAATACTATGCGCTTCAATTCCCAAGCTCTGTAAATGGTTGACCTGGTCATTAATTAGTGCCAGCAAAGGAGAAACCACAACGTAGAACCCCCTGCCATTCAGCGATTCCACCACGGCTGGGATCTGAAAAGTAAGTGATTTGCCATAACCTGTGGGAAGAACTACCAATATATCCCGGCTAGACAGTGCGCATTCTACTATCTCTAGTTGTTTTTCTCTGAATTCTGTTTGGTGAAAGTATTCGCGTAGTACACTAATTGGAGTGTGCATAACATGTGAGGACGCTTGCATAATATGTGGTAGTCCACTCCATAATATAATAATGTGGACACTATTAATATGGTGTCTCTAAATCTTGGGTTTTTTTAAATATTGCATGTGCATTAAATATATTTGACAAGAATAATATTGTCAGTGCTCATGAAGAGAGTGTGCTAAATATAATATATCGTTATATTTGGCTTACTATGTCTGTGCAAACTCTTAAACTGGCCATTAGACACGGTTATCTGCATTGTCACTCAGCATTTTAAGTCTGTAATAAGGCCTAGTGATGCTTGGCTTGTATCTGTGTCGTATAAAGCCAAAATTAAGCCTACAATACGTATGTATATAAAAAAGTATGTACCCAAGTTTTCGACATCCCGGCTCTATTAATGAGAGAACCCGAACTTCCTACCAGGAAATATTAGTCTGGGGGACAAATAACTTACTAGAAGTTAAGGCAACGCAGGAGCAGGAGAAGCTCAAACGTCGTGGCAAGTCCCCGTCGCTTTTTTGATCTGAAGAAAGAAAAAAGGGTGCAAAATAAGTGGCCTTTTATAGTGAATTTGCATCACGTGTGCACGTGATGTGGTTGGTACACGAACGTTCAGTGACTGGACTGATCTATTAGCCGGCCATAAATTAACTAAATGTCCTACATCATTAGACGATGGGCCTCCACGGCATCTGAATTTAAAGCAGAGCGGCCGAATGAGATTATCAAACTGGTGAAGCCTATTGGCCTGGCTGCAAAACCTTCCCTCGATCTTGCGTACAAGCCCAAGACATTCAAAGAGAAGAGAGAAGAAATGATGGATCCAAAGAAAAACCGAATTAGACGCGAGGAATTGAAGAAAGAGTTGGCGAGATCCTCGTTCGAGCATATATATGGGTTTCGCCATACTGGTGGGAAGATCTTCACGGCTCCCCCGAAGCCATTTGATGAACAATCCGCTCAGTATATGATTAACATCAAAGGGAAAGTGCTGGGTGACACCAGTATTGTACCAGAAACCACTTTATACCATTTGTTTTCCTCGAATTCCCCAACTCTGGTCCGGATCTTTTCCTCATCACTGGGGAACCAACAAATCAAACAGTTCACTGAGAATGTGAACCTACGCGAGTTGGGTGTAAGACTGATCGATGTGAATACCCCTGTGAACTGGATCAATCGGATACTATTGAAATGGTTTAGTAAAAAGATCTACAAGCAAGAAATTGGAAATGATAGCGATATTCATAAGTACATGATCGCGTCAGGAAAGATCAGCCCCGCAGATCGGACATGCATTCAAGCCACAAATGATTTGGCAGGCTACTTATACATTGTTGATAGAAACCAGAAAATCCGCTGGGCCACTTCGGGACCAGTGGTCGGCAAGGAAAAGGAGGAGATGCTGAATGTGCTGAAATCATTAAATAAATAGTTTGCAAACTGGATAGATATTTCTGTAGAGAGAAACTTACACAATATTTCTCTTTTTGGCAGTTCAGTTATTCCTATTAACCTCTAAATGATTTCCTTCTGATGAAATTTGCTCTAGTCGCCTAGTGGTTAAGGCCTCGTGCTTATATAATAACCGCGTTCAACGGGTTGATATGCTTCACGCCAGCTAGACACTGGCAGAGTAACGCGAAGATCGTGAGTTCGATCCTCACCTGGAGCAATCTTTTTGCCTCGATAGTCAATAAGTGAATTTTTTTTATTTCAAGCTATATTATAATGGCAATTATCCATATTAATTGGCAATTCCATTATTCGTGTTTATGTAGAGCATCGACTGCCATAACAGCATATTAAATATATATTAACGAAGTATGGACCTTTTGACAGTTTAATTATAACAATCATATATTATGCTTTATTATACTGTTTTTATTGTTAAGTAAATAACATGCTATCAAAAAAGTTAAATATTATGGCAGCTGAATGGGTATTAATATATAAATCAGTTCATCTCTCATATATTAAAATTCTGAATACCTACCTATCACCGGATTGGATGGCTTTTTATTGATAATATCTTGCATTGCAATATAAGCTCCCGCAACACTGTTACTGTCTGCTCCTTCTATCTGCAAATGCAGCTTTTTCTCCTCCGGCAAGCCGGCCTTTGGCTTGGCTATGTATTCTCCTTTGAGTGTTATAGATACACGGTAGTTTTCTGTGATTTCATTCTGGTTGTGAATAGCAGTCACAGCCAACCTTGCCTCCTTTGAAATATCATTGATCATTAGTTTGGCAATAAATGAGTTCCCTACCTTGGAGATGATGTCGTCCAGGTTATTTGAGTTCGTGGATGTGAGAGTGGAAGGTGTATTAGTCTGTGGGCCTGTGTTTAAATAAGCCTCCTGTTCGATTGATCTATGAAGTTCACGTTTTTGGTCAAGTTTGGAAAGTCCATGGCCGCCAAAACCTAGTAGGTCTTCACCGCCAGTTTTGGGCATAACTTTACGGTGCGACTCAGCCAACTTCTTGACCTGTGAGTCAACATCAAATAGCTGAGCCAGTTCATAAGCCTGTCGTTTGTTCGAACTTGATAAAAATGTTATGCACTCTCCTTGCTCGCCTGCTCTTCCTGTTCTCCCAGCTCGGTGGACGTAATCCTCTAGATGTGTTGCCGGTTCATAGTTGATCACCGTCTTCAGTTGGCGTACGTCTAGACCCCGAGCAGCCACGGAAGTGGCCACTAGCAGTGCCAGGCGGCCTTTTCTAAATTCATTAATTGTTTCGTCTCGGTCACGCTGATCCATGCCACCATGGAGGGCCTGGCTCTGATATCCTCGGTCTACAAGCTGCAATGACAAACTGTCAGCCAATGATTGGGTATTCACAAAGATGATTGTAGAACCATGATCTACACTATGATTAGCCAGCAGCGTCAGCAATTTGTCTAGTTTGTTTTCCGGCTCCACCACAAACGCAGATTGCACGACATTGCTGGGGACTGTGGATTTAACACCCACTGTAACTTTAACTGGGTTTACCAAGACACGCTGCACCAATAGTTCCATCGATACCGACATCGTGGCACTGAAAACAGCAGTTTGCCTGTCAGGTCGGATAACCGAGGTGATTTTTCTCACTTGTGGGCCAAACCCCAAATCAAACATCCGATCGGTCTCGTCAATTACCAGGAATGTGACTGCCCGCAGCGATAAAACCCGGCCATTATTTGCAGCTAACAGGTCTATAAGTCTGCCTGGAGTAGCTACGATTATATTGCAAGCCCCCTTAACGATCTGCGATATTTGCAACGAGATATCTGATCCACCATAGCAACTCAAGGCATGCATCTGCAATGCCTGTGCTAAAGGTTCGAGCTCCTGGCAAATTTGTATGCATAGTTCTCGTGTAGGAACCAAAATAACGGCATACGGCCCACCCTGGTGAGGCCTTCCGTGATGAGCACCCTCTATACTGGTGTACAGGCCTCTGTTGGCTGCTACATGGCGACACAATGGGATAAGAAATGCGGCAGTTTTACCACTACCCGTAGGAGCTATACCTAATAAATCGCACCCGTTCATTAGTACTGGCAAGGCTTGGGCTTGAATTGGAGTAGGGACGGTATACTTGCATTTTTCAATCACCCGCATTAAGGGTAATGGCAGTCCTGCAGAGTACCAATTGAGGATCGGGGACAATGCGCTTCCTTCTATAGTAATTCCATTGGCAATTCTATACACGTCTCCATCGATATGCTGGGCTTCATGGTACAATTGCTTGACAAACGGTTGGGTCGAATACTCAACGTCTATTTTATTCAGCTTACTTTCAACTGGCTTAGACGCTGACAGGGTCAGCTTCTTTTCCTCGATCTCCTCGTTCTCGCTGTCTACGCTAAAATGGTCTGCGTATTGGGCTTCATCGATACTGTCCAGGTATGAATCAAGCGTGGGGGCATTGGTATCATTAGAAGTAGAATTGGCAGTTGCATTTGTGACAGAATGTTTGGACCGTTTTGCCTCAGGTTCCGCATCACCAAAGGTTATTCGCTTAGATTTCCGTGGTTTAGTTTTAGCCAGACTCAGCTTCAACGATCCCCGGTCCATGATGAGTGGTGTACAAAACCCTGTCCCTCCAAGAAGCAGTGAATACATTCATCAACCACAAGCACAAGTGCTACTTTAAGCCTAAAATGAGCTCAATGCCCCAATCCAGAATGCGTGCGCACATGAAACTAACGACTAATAGGCTTAAAATCTTGCAAGAGAAAAAAAGCGCTCTGGCCAAGCATAATCGACGCAACTTGGCCAAGGTCCTGGAGGATGGCAAAATTGAGAGTGCGAGGATCCGCATTGAGAATATAATCCAAGAGGATATCTATATAGAGCTCTTGGAGACCTTGGAAATATATAGTGAGTTGGTCACAGCCCGCCTCTCAACGATCCACGATGGCAAGATCCATGACGACCGTCTGGAAGAAGCGTTACATGTACTGGTATACGCTGGACAGTATACTGACATCAAGGAGCTGCAAAATCTGAAGCCATTAGTGGCAATGCTCACTTCCAAGGAGTTTGTGGTATGGGCCTCTGAGAGTGTAGAGGAAATCCCACCTAAAGTGCTGTCCAAGATTCACATTGAGATCCCGAAGCCAGAACTAGTGGATCTCTACCTGCTTGAAATTGCCAAGGCGTATAACGTTACTGTTCCTGGTGTTTATGAAGCACCTAAAGAAGAAGTAACCGAAGAGAAGAACGAGGAAGCTAAGACTGAAAAAGCGGAGCCGGTGGATGACTTGTGGGCCCGATTTGCCGCACTTAAGAAGTGAGTCCGGTAGTGTCTATTGTAACATTTAGAGGTCATACGTACATAGTACCCAACATTTATTTGACACTGGCTTATATGTGCAATATGTACATTAGTTTCCTCAAGAGTCATATTCATTCTCATCATCTTAACAGCACAATTCACAAAGATGTCATTAGTGTGCATACTTAGTTATTTAAGCCGTAAACCTTTGTAACATTATACCTGGGATGTACAGCAGCAGAAACACGGGGCATGCACATTCAACGCCAATTCATCTTCTGTCCTGCATTGTTGCACGTCTGTACAACTAGGATATTGGTGCATCTATATGTTCATGCGGATCTACTATTCATACCGTTATATATCCAGCGCTGTATCATCAGGTAGCAGCTACTACAATATATCATACACACCAAATCAGTGTATCCTCCACATTGATAGTACCCATTACAGTACATCTATTATTCTCAGTGCATCAATGCAAAAGTGATAGACACGATTGTACATATGAACGATAGTACATAATGAATGGCAGTACACTAGTGCATGCACTGCCTAACCCGATCCACATTTTTCGCTTAGACAGCAGCACATAATATTTCAGTTTCAACACAGCACCGTCGCTACCATAAGATGTCGGCCAACCTTCTTTTCAGCGACCTCTTCCGCATTGAGAGCCTCGATCCAGGGAAATACGACCGTGTTACCCGTATTGAGGCACAAAGTACCACCAACCTCGACCTGCAGCTCACCCTTGACATAAATACAGAACTCTACCAGGTTCAAAAGGGTGAAACTCTCACAGTGGCAATTGCCGGTTCACTGGGTGAGGCCAACCCGAGCCGAAGCTGGAGGCCTCCTCGGATTGGCGAGACCTCATTGGCTGATGATTACGAGTATGTCATGCATGGCAAGGTTTACAAGTTCACCGAGTCCGAAAAGGGTGAAAAGGACCGTCTTGCCCTGTACGCATCCTTCGGTGGCCTCTTGCTTAGCTTAGAGGGTAACTACGGTCACCTCGCTGCTCTGAAACAGGAGGAGATCTACTTGCTGATTAGAAGATAGTTTGACTACACAGCAGATGGCTCAAGCTTGACTGTGTATAATAATAAATATATGTAGTATCATTTAACAAACCGCTTGTTCAATTTCGCTAATGAGTAGTTCATGCTTCGCTTGAGGCCAGCCGTCAGCAGCCCCTTTATGCTCTGGGTGAATGACGGCCATTTGATGATTCGTGCTATCGCATTAGACACACGCAGTTGTTTGACCTGATCGTCTTTTTTGGTAACCATGGACCTGAACCGGTAGGGGAGGTGGTTCAGAAGCAAACGGTGGTTGTCCGGCTGCCTCAGCGGAAGCCCACGGCTCATCGGGCCGACCTTAGCGGTGGATATATCGCTAGTAGAAGCGTTGAGAGTCGGGTAGTCAACTTCCAATTCTTCGAACAGAGGCATGTAGAGTTTGCGGAATAGGTCAAACTGGTTATTGACAATATTCTGCACCTTCAGTGGGTTCTCAGCAAACGCCATGCGCACATCCCCCATGTACGAAACAGCGGCAATCTTCATGTATAGATCCATCTCACTGAACTGGGGTGGCAGCAGCAACAGGGCCGTGCTCATGGCTGCCTTAAGATTGCGCTTCTGGGCAGATGCAATGTACGGGTGATCCTTGATGATTCGCACTGGTTTCTGCATCCTTCCAGCAAGATATAGTGTCTTCCAATGCATCAGATCGTTCCTCAATGTATCCAGCTCGACCACGCCGTATTTGACGTCGTTTTGTTCGAGGCGTACGAACGGGTTGTAGTAGACCCCAGCACCAATCCGGTCCTGGACCCATGAAACCGCACCACTTCCCAGGTATTTCAAGCCCGAATAATGCCGGGGATTCTGTTCCATATTAATGGCATGCCACTTAGCACTGTTCTCGACGCCAAACACCATATCTATCTGTCTTGGTTTGGAGCTGGACGAGGTACCCTGGCTAAACACACCGCTACCATATCCAAAGCAGTACTTTATTGGTGCTTCGAATTGAGAGCATATTCTCAGCAGTGTCTCCCTACTGGATATCATGCACCGGTGAAATTTCAATGACGGTACGGTGGGTAGGGTAATCTAAAATGAGCGGAGGATCTTGCTGTGTGTGGAAAGAATAATTATTATTACCAGCGAGTCACTCTAGGTTAAATTCTAAGTCCCGTGTTAAATGCTTCGAGTGTCAGAAGTTACGCTGATTCCATCAAGCTTCGGGACGTGATAATGGCAATTTACAACCTTGGTTGATCACACGATGGCATAGCCATGCCTAACCCTTACCTACATGTCCGCTTTATGTAATGCTTATTCTACCTGACTAGTAGTGTATCGATACCCCGGGAGTTTATGTAAGTTTATAGCCAGGTATTACAGCTGACAATGGGCCTGTTGCAGGTGCCCTGGCCCAACCTGTTTGAAATTCCTACTCCGCTAATAGAGCTGGGATAGGAAGCTATAACTTTGTATACTATATATGCTATATTGGTCTAAAGCTAGTAGGATAGATGCTCTGTCAATTACTAAGAATCGGAGAGACTTGTACGTCAGGTGAGTAGACGTAAGTCGTACATCCTCAAGCGTCCAGTATGTACTCTTTGGCTGCATATAGTCCAGATTGTTGAGTGGGCTTGTGTGTAACCATAAACCATCCTATGCTGGATCAAGTGAAACATGTGTGGTTAGTTCTTTCCGGTAAAGGTGGAGTTGGAAAATCGTCTACGAGCACCCAAATTGCACTGAGCCTGCGCGATCAAGGCTACAAAGTCGGGATCCTCGACATTGACCTGACTGGGCCCTCGATCCCCAGAATGCTTGGAATTGAGGATTCAAATGTCCACCAAAGTAGTGCTGGATGGGTGCCAGTATACACAGACCCGTCCAAAAGCTTGGCAGTCATGTCTCTCGGGTTCCTGTTGCCTGAGCGCGGAAAGAGTGTTGTGTGGCGTGGGCCCAAGAAAACAGCCATGATCAGGCAGTTCGTCAACGACGTTGTGTGGGATGATCTGGACTACCTGATCATTGATACTCCCCCGGGAACTAGTGACGAGCACATTTCCATTGCTACAGAGCTACAGGCTATTCCCCAGGTTGACGGTGCAGTGTTAGTTACTACCCCGCAAGAAGTGGCGGCCGCTGATGTGAGAAAGGAGCTCAATTTCTGTAAGAAGGTCGGGATCAATGTGATGGGTGTTGTCGAAAACATGAGTGGGTACGTCTGTCCGCACTGTTCTGAGTGCACCAACATCTTCTCCAAGGGAGGGGGTGAAAACTTAGCAAAAATGTACCAGGTGCCATTTCTGGGTGCGATTCCGTTAGATCCTGCCTTTATCAAGCTTGTGGAAGGAGGAACTGTTGTCAAGGAGTACGCAGAAACAGAGTTGGCTAAGTTGTATGCCGATATTGTGCAACGACTCATTCACTCCGCTTCATGAATATAAATGCATAATATACGTAAGTATATGGATAGAAGTGTGCGTATATGAGTTGCTACAATATATGTGATATGCCAAGTTGTGGGTACGAGATATAAATTTCTGACACAGTTTAAGACATGTTTAAGTCTTGGTGTACTGCTTTTCGATAACGTAGATATTACTTTATGGCATATGTGGCATAGTATCAGTAAAATGCTACACTACACTTTTATACATACTTCTATCAACCTCTATATATTACAATAGAATACAATTATTACCTAGTAATAGGTCATTCTAGACTCATATGCGCTAATATATCTAGTATGTCTAATATGCAAAGAACAAACATATCTACATCTACTGATATGGGATCGAACCTCCAATCTTGTGATTAAGGTCCCAACTCTTGCTAAGGATGGAGGCAAATCGCAGCAGGACGAACTCAACCAGCGGTTCTCCCGCAGTTTTGTGCCCAAAGACGTAACCAACCCCCTGGTTTACAATGATTGAATGATATATTAGATGTGTGCAGTACAGAATACACATATACAATACCATGGTAAACACATACATCAATGCTGCTATAAAGTGTATGTACATATACTAGAAACTGTACCTGCGGTACTTCATGAATCCAGTTGGTGAAGATTCTCTTGTTACAGTTTTTGTAGAGGGAAGCTCGCCATTGGCGATACGCTCCTTTATCACCTTGTTACCATAGTCGAAGCCCACCTTTCTGATCTCATCAAATTTGCTGAAATCAAGGGTGGCATAGTTGTCAATGGGAGGACGCAAGTAAATAACTCCATCGGCTACCTTGGCTTCTTCCAGAGCTTTAACGCTGGACACGTATGTGAGTCGCTGTTGGATTTCAGCGATGTTTGGCACGTTGGGAGTGGTGCTGAACGGGTTGAATTTATTCACCAATGCACCGAATCCACTAAGTGTGTCGCCGTAGTTGATCAGTGTCGTGTCGTCGACGGCACCAACATCAACAGCAATGATATACCGTGCTCCCATCCTCTTCATCTCGGTAACTGGTAGATTGTCCACGTAGCCACCATCCAGGAGCATTTTGCCTTTTTCCTCTAGCGGAGGCAAGAGACCAGCCAGTGACATCGATGCCCGGATAAACCGCCACGAATACCCACGCTCGTGGACCTCCATCTTAGAATCGCTCAGGTTGGTAGTGTTGGTGAAAAACCGCACCCAGAAATCTTCAATGCGAGAGTCACCTAAACACTTCCACACTGCAGAATTGAAGGCATGGCCAGTAGTCCAAGCAGTCATTGGGTATGTCATGTCCAGAAAGAGCCGCCAAAATGACGACATTCTGACACTGAACTGTTTGGATTTCCGCATCAATGGCACAATATCGTACTCCTTGGCGTACAGTCCGCCAATCAGTGAGCCAATAGAAGTTCCGCCAACAAGATCAATTGGCACCCCGGCTTCTTCAAGAGCTTGCAGCACACCAATATGGCTCAGTCCACGAGCACCACCTCCGCCAAGCACAAGTCCCACGGCTTCACCGGCTAGCACACGAGCCAGCCTATTGAAGTCATTTTTATATTTTAAATGTTCAGCCATAATGTCGTCAGACATTTTTTCGTGCTTGGCAGCTTTTTTGTGTTGTAGCACACGAAGCTCATCCTGGACCCGGTTTTTAATCTGCTTGAACTTCCGATGAACCCGACTTTGCGGCTCATCCGGGTGATGGTGTGGCGAAATGTTCTCGCGTATAAACGGCATTCGAATATGGTAGTGGGCGCTGATCCACGGGCGGTGCTTCAGCCATTTTGCTGTAGATCCATGCGATACTACTTTTTCATTGTGCAGCAGGATCAGGTGGGCTCGCGATTTGGTAGGTGACTTCACTACCATCTTTTCCGCCTCACTGAATACGGAGGGACCCGATCCATCCGCTAACAGTAAAACACAGTCCGCCTGGTCAATACATGTGCGCGACCACTGGGACGAACTCTCTCCGTCAGCAACATATAGAATGATATCATTTTTTTCTTCCAGATCCGCTAGGTATGCCTTCAGTCTCAATGCGCCCATCTTGTGGAATGCGTACTTGCCCAGGTATCGCATAACCACCGAATGGGTTAGCACTGTAACCACTTTACCCAGGTCTGAGAAGGCAGAGCTGAGCTTCATGGCAAATTCTTCCACTGGTAAGCCGACACTGCTGCGGAGAATGGCGAGCGTCTTGAAGTCGCTGGAGTTAGGCTCGCCGCTAATGTGCGAGTTTCTTAATCGCATGGCCTGAACCACCATGCGAGACATTTCGAACGTAACGGATGGATGCTGGCGAGCCAAGCATTCCACCAAGGTCTTAGGAAATCGGGACAGCTCAGTGTCTCGAACCGCAATCACAGATCCGGAATACTTCTCACCACTCATAGTCTCCAGCTCGCCAATAGTAGATCCTTGGCCGTAGTCGCCTATAATCTCCTTCTTGTTGAATACACGAACTCTTCCGTTAAGCACGAAGTAGATGGCATTAGCATTCTGGCCCTCGCTGATGAGCTTTCCTCCACTCTTGATACTAACCCATTCCAGGGCAAAATCCAGTTGGACGATCGGCCTGGTAAGACTTGTGGTAAGCGCCTTGGCAGCAGTAATGTAGAGCAATGGATATGTTTCTGCCAGTCTTTCGAAGTAGCTCTTGGATATAATCGCAACACAGGAGTCTTCTTTGGCAACGAGATCAACGAACGACGAATATGAGGAAATGGTCTCCAGGAACCCGGTGATGTGCCCAGACTCAACGTCGTACAGTTTTTGGTAACTTTTGTCGGAGTTCAAGGAATGGTATCCTACCTCAAGCTTGCCATCTAGTACGTATATGAGTCCGCAACACTTTTCGCCATACTTGCTAACATACTGGCCCTTCTTGTACCACAACAACTCTATCACCTCACTGGCATCATTGAGCACATCGCTGTAAGAGAGCGGAGGTATATCATGATCGCTTCCAAATGAAAACGGATTGTTATGACTATCAGTGGCTGGGTAGTTCTGAATGGATCGACGGGTAAGCATAAACGAGTTATTGCGGCCAAGCGAGGCAACAGATGGCGAATGGTGGGTGCCAGATTTGGTGGTCTCGGGACCAGTAGCTGCACGAGCCCGAGCGGTAGCACTAGCTCTTGCACTAGCACTAGCACTAGCAGGCGAGTTAGTTGTAGCAGCTTCAGGTACAGACGGTGTTGCAGGGGCCTCATTTTGGTTGACAGTGAAAGTGAAAGGAGAGTCCAACATAATTGTTGTGAACATGGTTTCCACAATCGCTCGTCGAAGAGCTGATTCCTCGCTGTCGCGTGCGGGAAAAGTACAGCTGGGAACCTTGGGGACAGATTCGGTGAGATTGAGCATGCTGGAGCTCAGTGACTCGCCTGGCCGATGGCTTGTATGGAAGTTATGAGCAGTGTATGAAAGTGGGTCGACCAGAGACTCCCCAGAATTGTGGCTACCGTCGGAACCAACCTGTATGGTGTAAGAGCGTTCGCCCGCACCAGCGCTAGCACCAGTACCTGTGCCAGTACCACTACCGCTACCAGGCTTCGGCACGCCTGAATTAATGAATCCGAAGGACTTGAGCCTCTCCATGGCCGTGGCCTGCTTGGAGCTGCACGATCGCAGTTCATACACGTTTTTCTGGGATTCCTCGCCCATCTGTTTCATCTTCTTCACCACATTGTCACAAAGCGCCTTCGGCAGCCAATGGTCGATGCGATTTTTGGCACTCTTGTTGAGGATCTGTTCGGTTCCGTAAAAGTGCTGGGTCAAGTTGAGGTAGCTCTGGCAGGTGCGCACAGTGATCTGAGACCATCTGAATAGAATAACCTGCACGATATTAGCAGCCGCCTGGGGAAATTTGGTGGTCAAATCCCTGAATGCCTCGGCTGGGATTACAACTATAGTGGAGGGTTCGCTGGCAACTGCCAGAACCGTTGCATTCACCTTATCGAACTCACTCGGCGGAGCATCGGACTCAATGCTATCAGAAAACAGAGAGAGAATGGAAGAAAGCGAGGAAATAGGTGCCGAAACAGTGATTTCATTGAGCAAGTCGTACCCCTTAAATGGGTCGTTGCCGTTAGTGGGCTCCTCGATCTCGTTTCCGTCGCAGTCAGTAGATTTGCAGTAAACCTTCATCGCTCCACTGATCACCACGGCAAAGCCACCCAGTTCCTGTAGCTTAATGCACTCATTGGTTTGTACCCGCAGCGTCTGGGTGCTTTTGGTCAATTCGTTGAACACGTCGTGCTCTAGGAACCCAAATACCTTAATTGCTTTCAGAAACTCATCGAAATGCGAGCTAGCAGGTTTTTCATTGCTGGGTGACTCGGAGTCCGAGTCATTCGACTCGTTCCACATATCGGCAGCGATGGACTGGTCATCATCCTCATTATTGTCCAGTTCCTTCGACAAACGCGAGTATGTCCGGGAAACCCTATAACGAATAACATAGGCCGTGGCAAGTGAGACTGTGAGCAGAATAAATAGCAAATGCGATACCTTCACCGAAAGTGATATCTGGGTATTGAGCTGGTTGTTAATAGTGCCGAACAAATTACTACTATTTTCTACAGTAGTAGCTTTGTAGTGAGCTAAGGACATTGTTAGAAATAGGTAGTTACGTAGTAATATACTCTATAGAGTATACTAAACTTCGTAGGCCTGTTGAAGAAGAATTGGTGTGGTGTGGTGAGGGGTGTTGGACATTTCCAGGGCATATACGCACATAGTGCAGGGCGTAGCAGGAACATCACATGCATATGAAAAGGTGGGGGCGCATACACGTGACCTGGTGGCTCGATTTCTCTCAATGCACTATTAGGCGTCGTATTAGTGGGTATTTGATGTATGCAAACTAGTTTGAGGCGGTGCTCTCTGCGGTAGCTCGGGTTTGGTTCTTTGGATCGCGTATTCGTATAGATTAGGGAACTGTTCTTTATTCGGCAGCCACATAGACCGTTTATTCGGCTGTTCAATTGATCTGCACTTGGATATGCACTCCTCGATATTCTTGTGGGCATCTTTTAATGCACTTTCTATGGCGGCTATATCGTTGTGGATGGTGCTGTAGTCTGATCGTGCCAGTTGGTTCGATATCTGGTACGTCGTACCGCCTACCTCTTTCTCGAACCTCCTGAGTCGATGCACGACCTCCTCCTGGGTTTTTGCGGATGCTCTCACTTGTTCATGGAGCTCGTCCTGGTATGCTGAGTTTAACTCGGTCAATGCCGTTGTTACACCACTTGTATTGCCAACCCAGTTCTTCGGCATAGTAACCCAAGCCCATATGATCCGCCATTTATATAGTTAACGATGAACTAGCAGACTCATGTCTGTAATGAGGTAGTAGCTGCACATTTATATACGTGAATACTATGTAATAGGCAAATATGGTGTACCAATATAGTGCCATCATGTCAAATATAACTGTGGGAGGTAAATAGGCAACATATAGTAATATGCAATATACTGGGTCCGATCAACTGTTGAATGATGAGGCCACTTCTTCCGCTACCAAACTTTGGCGTTTGCAGCATCTGTAACAACTACTTTAATGCACTAGATATAGTAGAATACGCTAAGTATTGTAATCTTTGATAGACTGGAGAATATCCGAACTCTCCAGCCTTATAATGGATTTGATTTTGGGGAACCAGCCCTCGTTGTTGAGCATGTCGTTCGACTGACCCGGCTGATCACAGCTGGATTCAAGCCGCACTTGTTTTATCCGGTCGATCATCCAGCCTGTAACATACAATTGGTCTTCACGGCCTTCCCATCCTTTGTACTTTGGATTGTATGCCATGCCACGCTTGACCTCGCTCAGTTCCAGTTTGCATTCAACGTCCTTTCTCCACTGCCAGGCAACACATTTTTCGTTTTCCTCACATAGTTCCTGGCAGTCTTCTCGATGCCGGTGCGGCTCGGTATCGTTGACAGCATCTGTAAACACCGGTCCCGAAGGATAAATCACCCAATTAGCGTGCACATCATCGATAAATGGCATGATATAGTCATGGTAGAATGATTGCGGATTTTGGCTATTTTCTCGGTTGTAAAGGGACTGGATTTCCCACGGTTCTAGTTGACTGAATAAAGGAGGGGGTGGGGCACACCAATTACTGACGTTAACCCCAAATGAACTAATATTCCGGGCAGTTATGGTCTTGACCGAGGAGACTCGGCGAAGTGCAGCTTCCGCACCTTCGGTTATATCAAAGTCGGAGTCTATGAGAGCTTTCATAGCCCCCTGGCTGATGATCATCGATCCTCCAGCAGAGAACACCACCGTCTTTTTACAGTCTTCGTTCTCCACAAGTTTTTCGAGCCCTGAGCTTAGAATGTAAGACGATTCATCGATTAAAACAAACCACTTGGTGTCTGAGGGTGCTTCTGTCCATGCATGTTTCAGAATGCTCAGCGAAACGAGTGAAGCTAATGATTCCGAGTCCACCCAGTACGCATCCGTGGCCCAACCCCATGCATTGTCATTTCCATACCGCTGGATCCTGTACCCATTCAGCCGTTCATCCTCGGTGATCAGCTTTAGCGGCAAGGAACTCACAATATCAACCACAGGCTGCTTTCCAATAATAGCGCCTGACCCGCTGTAGATGCCATGTAATGGGAAGCGGTTCAAGGTGGTCTTGAGGTGGAGGGGGCTATACGACCAGAGCCTTTTCGCAGAAACCCATAACATCACATATGTTGAATTGGCAATGGGTGAAATGGTGCTTCTCTCAGGCTCTGCAGATAAGAACTGGAGGGGGTGACTGACTACTCGGATAAGCTCGGTCGTCAGATCGGTGCTGCTTTCAGCATCAGTAGCACTATTTGCTGCTTCCAGCCAAGGCTGATCATACCCGCTATGAGTTTTGAAGAAAATAACTATAACAACAAGAAGTAATCCGCATGCTAGTGCACCGATACGCTTCTTGTAGATCATTGAGAACCTAGCCCTGTACGTGTCACAGATTTATATATGCATCACCTATACCGCCAATAACTGCGTGGCAGCTCCACGCTTAGCAACGTGAGCAGTAGTGAACCCCCCAGTCAATTCAATAGGTTTGGCCCAGTAAAGTCTTGTATATCCATAGAGCCTTTATAGCATAACACTGATGGCGTTCAGTTTATTAGTCGTATCCATGCGTGGATCGCTACGTGGGTACGTGTACAAACCCGACTCTTCAAGGTTAGAGTTGCCTTGCGATAGGGCCAATCAATCTCGCATATCCGCGTAGCACCCAATTGCATACTTCTACTCAGATCGCCCTCCTGAGTGTATACATAATGGTTTGGCAAAAGCAACAGAGCAGAATGATTCGACAAAGTTAGATGTTCTAGCTAGCCGTGCCATTATCTGAATCATTTTGCCAATACTTGGAGTAGCCTTGCTAAATAACAGTTAGCAGTGATCTGCTACAGCTGTGCACCTGCGTCCAGCTGGAGCGCTACATTCCAAACACATTACTAGCATACAGTGTTAATAGTATATACGGCAGTCAACTGCGCAACCAAATATGCGTTGTAGCGTGTTCAGTGGATGTATCAATCAAGTTTAGTAGACTAATCACGCAGGTTAGTATTCCGTACGCGAAAATGGGTATTGTGCCTTCAACAATCAGGGGATTTACCTAATAAAAAACCATATTATAGCTCTAAGTTATAATAGAATGTGGTCTGTCTGAAATGCTACATGCTAATTAATGCTCTCCTTCTTGATGGCCTTCGTTGGGGGCTCGACCGGGTCGATCGGTGGAGCCTTATCTTGAACGTCATCTCGCATTCGTTTGCCGATGAACGAAGGCAACCGCTCGACCCATGAATCGGCTCTTTCCAGTGTTTCCGACAGGACATTTGTTATTTTCCGAATGCTTACCAGTGTTTCCGTTGCAAGTGCGAGCACGGCGGATTCGCTTTTACCGTCAATTCCTGAAAAAGTGGATGATTCGCCCACTTGATTAGCCCATTGCGATGGGAGTTTCAGAATAGTGTTGCGCACTTTTTCACTCGCAGCACTAGGCAGGGAGTTCGTGGCTAGAGTGGACAGCATGGCCAGACACTTCTTTATGGTCAAAATTATATCATTGCGAATGGCCACACTACTCAACTTGGGTGTGACGTTGTCCTGGGATGCCTCGAGCTCCATTGCCTCTTTTAGCGCCTTCACTTTACCATTGAGGTGCTCACTGGCCAGCTTCAAGACTGAAAGCAGTTTGCGGAACTTTCTTCGGGTTTCTTTAGTTAAAACCAGCGAAGTAGCTGTAAGCAGCATATTGCGCCACGGTTGCTGATGCTGCGGTTCCTGAGTATCATCTGGAGTTTCTGCCCGAACAGAAGTCTCAGTCTCAATGCGATCCGCAGCAACCTTACGGTTCACAGCCTCACTGGGATAATAAGGAGGCGGTGATAGAGTGGAATCACCAGTATTATATGTTGAGCGGTGCTCTGTGTTGATGTTTGCGTCTGGAAGCCTCACTGTTGAAGTGGCAATGGGCTGTTTCTCTTTATCTTCGCTGCTGTCTTTCAGCTGGCTCAGTGCCTTGGCTACCACTAATTCTTCCAGTTCGTCGCTCTGTTTGCCTCTGTCTTTCATTGGTCTAGGCTGGTTAGAATCTAATTAATACCGTCGGAATAACCGCTTGGGGATATGTTTTAGTTCTTTTCCAGCATGTGACAGAACCATGTCTTCATGACATGTGATGCCCGTACCCACTTGACCGTTCCATCTGACAGCACTCATATGATTGACTCTAAGTGGACAGAACTAACACTAGCATTGAGTGGAGCAATGGGGCTGCAGCAACCACTTATTTGAATGAAGGTAATTTGCGGTCTCAAGTCTGTTAGTGATATATGTTATGCATATCCTTATGCATCGTAATGTTCATGTTGTAGTGATATTTATACGCAAAGTACGAGTTTTCATATACATTGTTGAAAATCGTCAATATAATAACGGTAGTTTTGCTTTTTGAGTTACCTGTTCTAATGTAAATCAATAAATTTAGTTTGTATTTCTTAAAATTCCAATTCTCTTCTGTCAAGCTATGAAGTCTAATTAAGACTCTCACCCTAGAATGAATAGCTAATTTTAGTTAGTAACCAAAACTGCTAGTACAAACTACTGAGGATGTCCAAGATACTTATTCATATCAAAACTAAATATTTAATAGAACTACATGAATTGAATTGTATTCCATTATTCACATATAGCACTACAGTTCACAATACTATATAGTTGTTAACGTCGCTACTGCTGCTAACCCCAGTAGAAATTAAAATGTGGAGTAAGTCACGTGCGTAAACTCCCAACACATCACTTTGGGATATTGAAAACCCCTACAAATCACTCCAAAATCGCACCCATCCCAAAGTTGGGAGGAAAAGAGGGTATTTCCAAATTAACCTCTAAACCCGGTCCAACTCGATAATCTGCGAAATGTTTGAACACATCAAAACCCGAGTAGTCAGCAACACGCTAACATTACAAAAACTGATGCAGGAAATGCCGGCCTTGCTGCGGCCACGCCGAGATTCGCACCCGATGTATATAAAACAATAGGTGCTAGCTATTAAATAAAACGCGTATAGTGAAGAAATAACCATGAAAAAAATAAATTTTAAATTTTTGTTTAAAAATAATTAAAATAAGTATTTTTTAACGCCAATCCAATTGCCCAGCTCGCCGCCAAATGGAGTTGGACTGCCATTCAAACCGTAAAGTGCATGACATAAGCATCACTGATGCAATGTCCCATCACTGATTTTTAGTAGTTCCTAACCACAGCGCGTCCATGTCCTCCCACATATAAGACCGGTCGCGTCCCACTTCACTTAACATCAACTTATACATACACATCATACAATAAAATGTCTGGCAAAGGAGCAGGAGGAAAAGGTCTCGGAAAGGGTGGTGCCAAGCGCCACAGAAAGGTCACTCGTGATAACCTCCAGGGTGTTACCAAGCCCGCTATTCGTCGTCTTGCCCGTCGTGGTGGTGTCAAGCGTATCTCCTTCTTGATTTACGACAGCATTCGTGATATTCTTCGTGAGTTCCTTGAGCGCATTGTACGTGATGCTGCTCACTACACCGACTACGCCAAGCGTAAGACTGTTACCACTCTTGATGTTGTCTATGCCCTCAAGCGTAACGGTCGCACCCTTTATGGTTTCGGTGTATAAACTCAATCATGTTCTATATTTATTACATCCACGTATATCACATATAATCGCCTCAATGGTAAATACATAAATGCATACGACGTTCAAGCTTTATTTTACTCAATAATTGTACTTTTAATCATTTTCCCTATAAATACTTAATAGGGTATGTGTTTTATTGAATAACTCTGTATATTAGTTATGGTGCAGGAGATTTCCAAATCCTTGAAACATAAAAGCAACCAATTAAGGAAATGTAGAGTGATTTACTTAAGTTGTTGTTTCGATGTGTCAGTGACATGGTTGCTAACATGTCAAGTGTGAGATCGTAGTATATGGTTAAATAATACCAGTTTTATGCTTGATATAAGTATAGATTAGCTTGCTACGGATAATATAATCAGTAATGGTATGCCTTACATTGTTAGGGTGGTATGCTCTGTACATAGTAACTTGGTTACAAGGCTTGGTGTTCTGTCAGTGTATGTTATTATTAGTATTATGCCTAAAATAGCATACTATTATTAGCATACCATGTCAAATATAATTAATTAAAAAGAGGTTGAAACGCTTTTAAGTTTATAAAAGCATCGTGTAATTATATTTTACTCGAGCATATTTGCTTGGTAGAGCTGAAGATACCCGTACATGGTATGGTATGTGGGTTGGTGGGTTATCGGGATAGTGCGGCTCAGTGAACTCGCATCAAAGTAAGCATGACTACTACCGGTATATGACGGCATATGCTGAGCAGGCAATTATAATTGCGAACACGGGATGGTAGCATGTTTTTATATTATGCCGATAGTTTCAGCACATGCTTGATGTGTATGAAGCATGGCTTATTATTTACACGGCAACATTTTTCGCATGTGGGGTACTGATTGGCAAGATAGTAATGCACGCTTGATTAGTTACCAAGATCGGTTGTTGGTGTTGATGTTTATACAGCGTATATAATTCGTAAGAACGAGATTCGTATAAACGTGTTAATTAGCATGGGATACGACATTTGACATTATTCGGTATTATCGGAATTATGTCTGTAGTTAGAGATTAGAATAACATAGTACGGCTCGCGATTTAGTTGCATGTTTGTCATTTATTTAGCATTGCGCGATTTACTGACTTGCTCTGGCCGGTGTTCCTTCCTACACTATGTTGATGGCAGTGACTTTAGCGAGCTGGGTATGTAAGTATCCGCTGAGCAGTTTGTAATACGCAACGGGTCACCCCAACACCTTCATGCACGGAACGGTAGTAGAAACATTACAGCAAAGAACCGGCCGATCATCTCCATATACGATGTTCAGTGCGAGAAAAAATCAACAAACTGCAATTGACCCAAATTTGTAACCATTCCTGGAGCTGTAGACGGGATAATAGGCGAAGTCTGTACTGCGGTGCACACTCAGTTTCAACATAAGGTAAGGTTTTATGCTGTCAACCAGGCTTAAATCATGTAAAATTTAGTCAGATTGCATGGTGGGCAAGGGCATATCGGTTTGCGCGAGAAATTTGTGCTGACTATTCGCCGTGTGTAGCAGCCTTTGAGCACGCTTGAGGAAGCGTTGTGGTAGATCCGCCTGGAACATATTAGATGCATGCTCGCATTCACGTGACATTAGAAAGCAGTGTGTATGTAAGGTTAGTCACCCTGCAGATAAGTGTTTAAAAACACAGCCTTGGGGCGCCGTGCAATCTTGAGACTTTGTCTATCTGACACCCAACACTCACGAACACCTGTCCCGCCCTCCAAAGCGAATTTTGGACCCAATTTCTAACATAATTGACAAGGTGCCGAAAGTTAACAAGCGAAAGAACCAGAGAATGGCGAATTTCAACAGCCCCGCAGAGCAGAATTCACAGCACCTGGCTCTTCTTGGCGAGCTCAATCTAGATGGACTGAACCCAATGCCCCCAAGAAACAGTGGTCCTAAGGCAATGCCACCTATGAACCCGCTTTCCATGACCTCCGGGCTGTACATTCCGCCGGAGGAGACCCAGCAGCAGCTTCATCATTCCATAGAGGACTCGTTAAGCTGGGGAATGAGCGACGATCAGAATGATAGCGACGATGAAATGGACGGCAACGAATTCGACCTGGACTTTGACGATGCCGACTTTCTCCCTCCACCCGACGTGGATCCCTCATCCCAGAGCTTCGGCGACTCCTACCAACAATTCCAGCCCACAGCATTCCAGCCCACAGCATTCCAACAGTCCTCATACCAGGCTCCATTCTACCCTTCATCCCAGCAGTGTTGCTCCACCGAGCCCTCGGCTAACCCAAATACCGTCAATGCATACAACCAGGAGTACCGACCTCCCTTGAAGTTCATCAATCCTAGCCGGCTGCAGCTTCCACCAGAGCAGCAGGTACAGCAGCAAGAGGTGGAGTTTTTGAACACAGACGTCGCTCCCGCCGATGTGGATTCATCGCAGATTGGTCTGTATGTCGACGACCTGAACCTCGACATTGAGTTCGACGAACTATACCCCATAATTGGCCGTGAAGAAGACGACGTACTCGGTGATCGTCACCAGATTACCCCGCAACCCGAGGTCCAATCCCCGCCGAACGAACTGGAGCAGGTGCCGGCCAAGGAGCCACCGCAAGCGCTGAATGCCCCAGTCGAACCCACAATTTTGCATAGCACTTCCGTGCAGCCGGCAGCTGCTGATCCCGTGGATTTGCCATCTCCGCGCTCGCCGAGCCCGGTGGAAAAGCAGCCAGCCAAGCAGCCGGCCAAGCATACGCAGATCCAGCAGGCTCCGCAGCAGCTCACGCCTCCACAGCCCCGCCGCAAGACCCGCAACAAATACGTAACGAGCGACGACGACATGGAGTACGAAGACTCGACTCCTCCTGCCTCCACCCGGCGCAAGTTCCGCAGACACACCTCACATACCTCATCTTCCAACTCTCATGTTTGCGATAAGGTGTACCCAGACGGGACCCAGTGCCATAGATCGTTCACGCGTCCTTACGATTTAGCAAGACACCAGGAAACTCTGCATGCTTCTGTTCGCAAGACGTTCAGATGCGAGGCCTGTGGCGATCGCTCTAAAACCTTTAGCAGACTGGATGCCTTATCGCGACACATGCGACTCAAGCATCCCAGTGACTAGTGTCTTAATTTAGTTTCAGTTATTTATTAGTATCATCTATATATATATGTATAAGGAAATATTATAGACCAAACCCCAGTGGCAATTATGGTGGCAATGGTGGCGATTAGATCAGATCTTGGGCTTGCGCGGGTGCTGATAAGCGAGTATCTGTGTTCAGTCTGGTAAGTGATTTGGGTTTGTGGCAAATAGATGCGGTAAGTTGCAGTTGCTGCATGCTAAGCGGTGGCTGCATTGTCTGTGTTTAGGCGGTTAGGATTTGTGGTTGCAGCTGAAGCATCGTTTATGGTTGTATACAAGTCTTGATATCGTGCAAAGTAGAACACTGATATTGTACCGGGTGCATGATTAGAATGTAATTGTGGACGTAGCGAACATATTGGATCAACAATTGGTGAGGCAACGGAACCAGTGGCAGAACCGTGGCAGGAACAGTATATGATAGGAACAGTATATGATAGGACCAGTGGCAGGACCAGTGGCAGGATCAGTATTTGGCACGACCAGTATATGATAGGACCAGTGTAAGGCAGAACCAGTGTAAGGCAGAATTAGTGGCAGGACCAGTGGCAGGATCAGTATATGATATGACTAGTATATTATAGGAACAGTATATGATAGGATCAGTACTTGGCAGGACCAGTGTATTATAGGACCAGTGTGGCAGAACCAGTGGCAGGATCAGTACTTGACAGGACCAGTGTAGAACCAGTGTAAGGCAGAACCAGTGGCAGGACCAGTGCATGACGGGACCAGTAAACCGAACTGCAGGCTCTATATTATCAACTTCCGATACCACACCTCGCGCTCGTGGCTACAACTTAGGTGAATGTCTAGATAAAATATGTACAAACTACAAACGCATGCGGGTGCGAGGTTGAGGCACTCTCCGCTTTTTAGTGCGGCCAGCAATGCGACGCTTGAGCTCACGGTACTGCCTCTTTGCCTGGCGCAGGGTCTTCTCGCGCAGCTTGATAGGCAGCTTGGCAGCACCACGCTCACCTCTAGGAGTGTACGGATCGAACGCAGCCTTGGCTTCCTTGACGGCACGGGCAGCTGCGCGTACAGCTTCACCGCGTTCAGCAAGCTGGACCAGATCAGGTCTCGTTGCGAGCAGTTTCTGCTTCTCGCGCAGCCGTGCCTCATAGATACGGCGCTTGCGGTCAATAAGGACCTCCAACTCCTTGGCCTCTGCCTCCGACTCGGCTTTAAGCTCTGCTTCCGACTTGGCAGGTGCAGCGCGCAGCCGCGCCAGCGCCTCCTGACGCACACGGTTCAGCACCACAAACTGCTCTCGTGGGTTGTGTCGCGGGAGCAAACGGTGCTCGACCTGGAGGCTTTCCCAGTGCTTGTCGTCTCCCTTGCGGTACTCAGCGTCCCAGTGTATTATGGCACCCCTTTCAGAAGTGCCTGCCGTGGCACCCTCAGCTTTCTGGATGCCCTCGATCGCACTCACTAGATCAGCCACCGCCTCAAAGGTATATGTAGGGCGGTACTGGTTAGCGTACCACACGTTGCCCTCGGCGCTTTTACGGCGCCAGGCGCGCGCTAGATCGCGCGCGTGCATGTCTCGTTGGTGACGCAGGAGGACCAGGTTGCGGTAGAGTTTCACTGCCTCCTCCAAGGTGGGCATTTCTGCGACCGCCAGCGGACGCCAGATATCCTTGCGCGCAGTGGGTTTTTTGTTTTCCCAGTTCGGCCATTTGAACTGCTGGTTTATGTAGAACGGCTGAGGATGCAGCGTCTGCGTGAATAGAACCTGTCCGCTTTCGAGGTTGCGGAATGCAGTCACCATTGGCGCCTGTTGGAATGCGCGTAGCCAGCGCGCGGAGCGCAAACCTCCGTACACTGCCATGTCTTAATGATTGGCCTGAAAAATTCGACAATGGTGTGTCAGGGTACACTATACGGACACTCACCACCACTCACAATAGGCAAGTACTGGAGCGTGGTTGGCTTCAAGAAACAGTGTAGGTACAAATTGCGTGCATAAATGTACGGCGTGTACACAAATATACCGCGTGTACACTAATATACTGTATGTGCAGATGTCGTGGGTGAAAAGCACACCTTTGGTTCTGGGACCATTATAACCCGTGTGCTTGGCCGTGTAGTTAAGTGATATTATGTTAATGTCAAATATAATGTTATAGTTCTAGCAATAGCACACAGCAGTATATACACAATGAGTTAACATGTCGTCTTGTGTTGCTGGTGGTCACGATGTGTCCAGTGTGGTTGCCAGCTATCTAACCAGTGCCAATTGGATAGCATGTTTAGCAGGTCAACCACCAGAATACATCAGTAGAGGCATCCGTAGCCACATATCAGTTTGGTGCATTACCATCGATAGTGTAGGGCCTCGCAACTTAGCAGTTACACTCAACACCTGAACACACTGCACTGGAAGATGCTGGAAGCTGTGAGCATCATCTCGGCGAACAACGAGCAGGCATCATGAATCTGAACTCTGAACATCGTGAAAGCACTATGGTTACAGTATTGTAAGACAAATTGCTGGTCACGATATGGTCACGATATGGTAGGCCATCCATAAGACACATCAGGTCCATATCAGGCCATATCAGGCCATATCAGGCCATATCGGGCCATATCGGGCCATATCAGTTCGCACATACCCGCTGCACACCAGCAGGATGTAACAGCAACAACTCCACTGCCCCTATCTACTATATGAAACCACAGCCGGGAGCCTCTGAGTCTAGTGTATATCGACTTTGACAGGGTATGAGAGGTCTCAACAGAAGGGTAGTAGATCACGATTTCTTTAGCAATTTGGGATCCAGGTCGACGCCTTCCAGCTCGTCCAGCTCGGGGATGGCATTGTAAACGCTCTTCCCCTTCTGGGCAGCGATCATAAGTTCGTACAGCTGCACGATTTTATCAGGCTCCATTCTTTCGATGGTGGCAACATCCAACGCCTCTTGCTTCCAGCGATCACCTAGCACGGCCTCCAGGTACTTCTGCCACTGCGACAGAAACCCGATGATCTGGGCCGGGTTGTCCACGTTCCGGTGCTGCTTGAACTCGCTCTTCACGTATAGATCACCCAATGTGCGCTGCTCAAAAGGCAGCAATCTGTGGGCTCTCAGCAGCCGCCGGTACAGATGCAGCGGCGGGAGTATTTGCAGTTTCGGCACGGGCCGGAGCTTGCGGCGGGTGGCTAGAGCTACACTTGATGGTTTCATGGCAAGGGCAAGATAACGTACATAAACAAATAGTGTAACGGTAGACAATACGACATACAGCAGGGCTGGCTACAACGACAGTACGCGAGGCAATGACAGTTTGCAGAAACCGCACTTCATAAATCAACCTGGTACCATCCGAGGACACGCGTGAGCCAGCACCATTCATAGACATATATAGAGGTATAATGGTTGGTACATAGTGGACATCGAGTGACAAGCATGCAAAACAAACATGCAAACATGCAAACATGCAAACATGCAAAACAACATGCAGAACGAGCACGCGCAACGAGCATCAAAACCTGCAAAACCTGCGCCGTCAATACCACATCTAATGTTACACCCTAGCACAGTTCATGCAATACATAGAAGCTATCTAGAACACCCAGGCGGGCGGCCCGCGCAGTCCGCCGTGCACTGTTTACCAGGTGTGGAAAGTTTGTATGGTGTGGAGCGCTGAGACAGTTTGAGACGAGGGCAAGGGCGACTCCGTGGTGCCATAGAAAAAACTCATTAGGTAACACGACAAACAGCAGCTCTGGATCTTGTGTACCACTCTCCCCACCACGCTAACCTATTTTTTTTTCAAAGGTAGGAAAAAAAACCACACAGCCATATTGTACCGGTTGACCTAAATCCTACCAGAGTTAAGGACAGAGGATATACGGACGCGGGGAAATAGCTTCTACTTTTTTTTATTTTTTAATCTCTCCTCCGGTACTGCCAACCTACGCCTATCCACCAGCCATACACACCCATTCCGACAACCATGTCTAACTCAGAAACACAGGCCAATGTGGCGCCGGCCGCCGCCCCTGCCAAAGCCAAGCCAGAGCCGAGCAGCAGCACCGACTCTCCGCAGCAGAAACAGCCGCAGCCGCAGCCCGCGCAGCAGCGGCCCCCCAAACTCGCACCTGCACCTGTTCCTCAGCAAACGCCCTGGAAGGCGCCCTCGCTGGACCAGCCCAGCATCGACGTGACGCAGACCCAGAAAAGGGGCTCCCCCACCGTGGTTGCTGCCGCCGCGGCCGCAGCGTCCACCAGCCAGCGGTCGAAGGAGCGCGAGCAGCAGAGCGGCAGCGCCAAGCGCGCCACCACCGGCAAGGAGAAGTGGGTTCCGTTCGCCCCCGTGCCGATTCCCTCGCAGCAGCAGCAAAACGGCTCGCGTCCCCGGCAGAACAAGCGCCAGGCCCAGAACGGCGGGTTCCGGGGACGCAGATCCCAGGGAAATGATAAACGTCGTGAGCCTCGCGGTGCTGGGCACCAAAGGACTCAGTCGTCGACCACCAGCGGCAACAACAGCAATACTAACGGTGGTGGAGCCAGCTCCGGCGCCAATACCCAGGCCAGCGCCCCTGGCGGCTCCAACTCGGGGCATTCTGGTAATAACGGTGGCCACGCCGGGCCCGGTGGATCGGCCGGGTCGGCCGGAGGCCCCCCGGATGTCGAGAAGCTGTCTCTGGACGACAAGTCCGCGGACCGCCGCTTCCCCCGCTACTCGCGCCCGCCGCAGAACCGCAAGGCCCCGCGCATGGGCAAGATGCCCTACTACCCCGGTGGAGGCTTCGCTCCCGGCCCCGGTGGCATGGGATACACCATGCCCGTCGTGCCCATGACCCAGGTGGTTCCTGCGCTGGCCAGCCCGGAGTACCTCTTCCCCACGCTGGTGCCGCAGGTGGACTACTATTTCTCTCTGGAGAATCTCTGCAAGGACATGTTCCTGCGCAAAAACATGAACAACCAGGGCCTGGTGCCCGTTTCTGTGATCGCCGACTTCAACCGCGTCAAAATGCTTACTCACAGCGTGGAGATGGTGGCCCAGGCCTGCGGCCTCGCTCACAACATCGAGGTCGTGGGCACCAAGGTCCGGGCTGCCCGCAACTGGCAGCAGTGGGTCCTCCCGGAGGCCGACCGCACCCCGTTCGGCAAGGACAACAAGCCGGAGGACGAGGAGCCCAAGTTCCAGGTGGACCAGGCGGTGCCGTTTGTTCCCAAGAGTGAGAAGTAGTAGTTTAGGTGGAGTATATACGACTAGATGTGGGCGAGGAGTCCACTTCTGGAGTACGATCCGCTGCATTAATGTGGCACTCTTGTTGACCCTCCTACCGTGGCGCCCTGTAGTGGTGCTGTGTTACTTCTGTACTGCTGCTCTGTTGTGCACTTCTGCTGCACTACTGTGCTGCACTACTGTGGCTCCACTGTTGTGGTACTTCTGATATACTGCAGTAGTACTGTTGTGGAACTACTGCTGCACTGTTGCGGAATTATTGTTGTACTGCTGTACACTTCTTCTGTACTGTTGTAGCTCTTCTGCTATACTGCTGTAGCACTCCTGCTGCACTGTTGTAGCTTTTCTGCTGCACTGTTGTGGCTCTTCTGTTGCACTGTTGTGCACTCCTGCTGCACTGTTGTAGCTTTTCTGCTATACTGTTGTGGCTCTTCTCTGCACAGCTGTAGCACTTCTGCTGCACTGTTGAGGAACTACTTCACTGTTGTAGCTCTTCTGCTATACTGTTACGGAACTATTGTTGCACTGTTGTGGTGCTTCTGCTATACTGCTGGTTCTTCTGCTACACTGTTATAGCACTTCCGCTGCACTGTTGTGGCTCTTCTCTGCACACCTGTAGCACTTTTGCTATACTGCTGTGCACTTCTGCTGCACTGTTGTGGCTCTTCTCTGCACTGTTGCGGAACTATTGTTGCACTGCTGTGCACTTATTCTGTACTGTTGTGCACTTCTGCTGCACTGTTGAGGAACTACTGCTGCACTGTTGCGTAACTATTGTTGCACTGCTGTGGTGCTTCTGCTATACTGCTGGTTCTTCTGCTACACTGTTACAGCACTTCCGCTGCACTGCTGTGGTACTTCTGCTATACTGCTGTGGCTCTGCTGTAGCTCTGTTGTATTGCTGTTGTACTGTTGTGGTACCGCTACACTGTTGTGCACTTCTCCTATACTGTTGTGCACTTCTGTTGCACTGTTGCGGAACTATTGTTGCACTTCTGCTGCACTGTTGTGGCTCTTCTGTTGCACTGATGTGCACTTCTGCTGCACTGTTGTAGCTTCTCTGCTATACTGTTGTGCACTCCTGCTGCACTGTTGTAGCCCTTCTGCTATACTGCTGTGCACTTCTGCTGCACTGTTGTAGCTCTTCTGCTATACTGCTGTGCACTTCTGCTGCACTGTTGTGGCTCTTCCGCTATACTGCTGTAGCACTGCTGTTGTACTGTTGTAGTACCGCTGTAGCTCTGTTGTACTGCTGTTGTACTGTTGTGGTACCGCTGCACTGTTGTGCACTTCTGCTGCACTGTTGTAGCACTTCTGCTATACTGCTGTGCATTTCTGCTGCACTGTTGTGGCTCTTCTCTGCACACCTGTAGCACTTCTGCACTACTGCTACATTTCACTTCCCTTCCTAGTGCTCTGGTACTTCTATACTATGGCACGCGGCACTTATTTGGTACTTCTGTTACATTTCTTAGGTACTGCTGTGCCCCTGTGCTCTTATGTGCCTGTGCTCCGTGCAGTGCCACGCTTCATAGATGACTTGGTGTGCTGGAATTCTGCTCACTTACCCACGGCTAAGTGTATCTGTGCTGTTGTCTGCGTTGACGGTTATGTTACTTGAGCTTGCATGAACCTTATATATGTGGGCCCTAATAGACAATCGGTGTAGTCGTTATCGTTTCGAGACCCCGTTCCACCCACAGCACTGCTCGCTACTCAGTAGGCACTGCTGATCGGCTAACTGGATACACGGCTATGGCTGTGTTATCCTACAAAGTCTGCCTACTGCGCTGCCTGCCTACACTTAATTAGATAGTACATGCCTTTGGCACAGCATAATCGGAACTAGAATATGTAGTGGTACTACTACCATGCAGTATGAATTGTTAGAGTGTGCTGGTTGACACAGCATGCAGTGATCCGTAGAAATAGCAGCTGCAAGTACATGTATTCCACAGATCGCACGCGGTTCGCAGGTACAACTGTTACTGTGAACCAATGGCTACGCCTTTTATATACTGTTTTCCACGGCTGCCGTGGCTTGTTGGTTGTCTTGCACTCGGTCCTCTTCCCGGTTCTCACGGTCCCGGTTCTCACGGTCCTGGCTCTCACGGTCCTGGCTCTCACGGTCCTCTCGCACCCGCTCTTCTTGATCTAGAATAGCCACCTCACGCCGGCCCCGGGCGTAGTCTACGCGCGAGAAAGCCGCCGCTGACAGCAGCATCATGCTCAGTAGGAAGTAGAATGTGTACCGGATGTTGTGGGTGTAGTCCGTGATCATGCCGGTAACCGTGGGACCCAGGATCGACGAGCCCTTGTCGGTGACGGCGTAAAGCGCGAAAAACATCACCTCGTGGCCGGTGGGAATAAGCATCGAGTACATAGATCGCGTGGTTGCGTTGAGCGCTCCCAGCATGAACCCGTACCAGCTGGCGAGCCCGTACACCTCCCAGGAGTGATTGAGGCCTATAAACGGCTGGAAAAACCCCGAGATGCCGTAGAGTGGGATCACCGCACCGAGAAGCGCAATGGACACCAAAGAGCGGGACTTGCGGGCAAACAGCAGCGACCCTGCGATGGCAAACACCACCGTGATCAGCCCAACCAGCGCCAACGCGGGCGTGGCCATCTGCAGATTGGTTCGGGCAAAAAGGACGGCCGTGGAGTTGATTGTCGTGACTGCGTCGCTGAGAAGAAACCAGCCTACAAGGAACATGGATATGTCCTGCAGCTCCCTCGCCTTCTTGACCGTGGTGACCAGGCCCACCCAGCCCTCCGTCCACCCGGTAAGGCCTTGCGTCCACCCGGTTAGTGCGTCCCTCCAAGCGCAAATCTTCTGGGCCCACCCTCTGGGCCCGGCATCCTCCTCGTCGTCATCGCTCTTCAGCAGCAAGGCCACGGGAATCTGGCCAAGGAGCCACCACCACCCAATGAGCATGATGGCTGCCTGCAACCGGCTGGTGCTGTCCGATCCACCTATAAGCATGCCCATGGTGACCACCTGGACGAACAGGGCCGCAGCGTAGCCGACAGCGGTGCCGTTAGCAGATATTCGCCGCGCAGCCAGGCCGGGATCGACGCCACCACCACCGGTAGGGTCTATGGCGCCGTAATTGATAGCAGAGCCCCGGCTTAACGCAGCCTGGGACGCCGACTTGGCCAGCTCCGGGATATAGGCATTACCACACACCGTCACGGCGCCGAAACTGGCATTGGCGACCACAGCCAAGGCCGCTGCTGCGTAGTAGTGCGTGGACTGAGCAGTGGCCAGCGCAATTGTGGCCACGGAGCCTAGAATAGCAAACCCAACCAGCAGCGTCTTACGGCTTCGCGAGCTGCGGTCCGCTACGCCGCTGATGGATATCACAACCACCGTCTGCACTGCAACACTCAACGAGAACGTGTACAGCGGCAGACTCGACGTGTCTATCCACATCCAGCCCAACTTCACCACACACTTCGGTGGCGCGATGGGCCCCGGTAAAATGCCGGGAAGGTCACCTGGCACCAAGCAAGGTGACCGGTGGTCGCTTGCAAGCACGGCATTTTTGCGTGCTAGACTTTCCAGTAGTAAGGGGACGTATGTGGCCACCGCCGAGACTACGAATGGCTCGGCGGCGAACGCGTATGCGTACCAACCGAGCATGCCCTTGCCCTTGCGCGTGTATGTAGACATATCCCACCAGCTGAAGGTTCAGTGGTTGACTCGATGGAATCCCACGTGGTACAACGGTGGTATACCGAGGTACAAGCACTGGAGCCAGGCAACCAATCAATTTGCAGATTAGATTGGGCTATGCTAATATGTTCAACAACCTGAACTATCGCACTGCTTTGTATTATATCACACACTGTAAAAACACTATGGCAAGCATATCATACATACTGACAGCTACATCCCTCGAATACATTACTGCAAATACATTACTGCACATGCATCACTTCAGATACAGCTAAGTGGACACTACACTAGAACCCCATGTTATACGGCTGGTGGGCCGTGTGGTTCCGTTGGCTGCGGGGTGCGGGGGGGGTTGGGATTAGGGCAAGGCCGTGGGGCCAGTACATATAGAGCCGTACACCCACGCCGAGATTACATGACTGTTTATATCGTGTCAGCCGCTCGCACTCCAATTGGCAGTCTGCTAGGCTCACTGTCGTCACTGACCTACACGCAACTGGGCTCGCATGCCGTCAAAGCCGCATTGGCGCGTGCTGCCCCTCTTAAGCCCGAACACATCGAGGAAATCTACTTCGGCAACGTTCTGAGTGCCGGCGTAGGCCAGGCTCCTGCTCGACAGGTCAGTCGCCAGTCTCAGCTTCCCGAAAGTGTTGTGGCTACCACCGTTAACAAGGTATGTGCCTCGGGCATGAAAAGCATCATGCTGGCAGCCCAGTCTATCCAGCTTGGAACCGCACAGGCAGCGGTGGCGGGCGGTGCAGAATCAATGTCAAACGTCCCTCACTATCTGCATTTGAGAACGGCCACAAAATACGGGAAATCCAGCGCGATTGATGGCATCGAGCGCGACGGTCTCACTGACGCGTACGACCATCAGGCTATGGGCCTGGCAGGGGAGGACTGTGCCGCAGAATTCGGTATTTCGAGAGAGGATCAGGATAAGTTTGCAACTTCCAGCTACCGAAAGGCCCAACAGGCCGTAGAAACAGGTAAGTTTCAGGAAATCGCACCCATTGAGGTCCCCCAGGGCCGCGGGAAGCCTGCGAAGATCATCTCAGTAGATGAGGAGATCGCAAAGTTCGATGCTAAACGTGTTCCCACGTCACGCCCGGCTTTCCAGAGTGACGGTACGATCACTGCCGTGAATGCCTCGAAGCTCAACGATGGTGCCGCTGCCGTGGTGCTGGCATCACAGGAACTGGTGGACCAGCTGGGACTGAAACCACTGGCAAAAATCGTCAGTTTTGCTGATGCTGAGCAGGAGCCGATCAAGTTCCCGTCTTCACCGGCTGTGGCCATCAGAAAGCTGTTCCAGCTCCCGGCCACTAAAATCAGTCTCGCCGATGTCGACTACTTCGAGTTCAATGAGGCTTTCAGTGCCGTGGGTATTGCTAATACTCAGCTGTTGGATATTGACCCGAAGAAGGTTAACGTCTGGGGTGGTGCGGTGGCTCTCGGGCACCCATTGGGATCCTCAGGCGCACGAATCGTGACAACACTAACGTCCATCCTCAATGAAGGCGGCAAATATGGAGTTGCTGCCATCTGCAACGGTGGAGGTGGTGCTTCCGCCATGCTTATTGAGAAGGTGTAGTAGCGGCCTGCAGTTGATCTACTATTGTAGAGAAGGCTTCCTGCAGCTCAACTATTATAGATAAGCTGTGGCTGCCTGCAGCGGTCCAGCTACCAGTATAGAGAAGCTGTAGCTGCCTGTATCGCTTCAACTACTATTATAGAGAAGGTGAAGTTGACTGTAGCGGTTGATCTACTACTATAGAGAAGGCTGCCTGCAGCTCAACTACTATTATAGAGAAGGTGCAGCGGTTGATCTACTAATATAGAGGATGTATTCGGTTATATCGTACCAAAGTGCTCTGTAACGGTCTGCTTCCATTGGCCTGCGTTGCCTACAGATTTCAGCACCACATTATAAATATGTACATTGTGCATCACACTGTTCTGCCTCACCAGCACCTACTGATAAACACGCACTTAGGCATGTCAAATATAATGTATGTTGTATTTCATTTTCCTATCATTAATGTGCAAAGTTTGGTGTCTTTGGAAGCTTTTATCTCGGGTTCACTCACAGATCGAATAAAGTATGTATTATCGAGACATCTAGGAGACAATGTATAATTTAAGTGAACAACATTTATTATATATACGTATAGACTCCACCATAAAGGATGATTTTGTTGCCGCACTATGCCTCAAGGATACTTACGCTTCAAGTAGAGTGTAGGGCACAGGATATGCCTACACATATGAAATATTTGATCCGATGCCGAGTACGGCCTAGGTTCCTCAATTACACTGTTTTCCGGCGGTATGCGTCGAACTCGACTGAATGCAAATCATACGACACAATAGTGTCCGAGATGGAATCCCGCTCAAGGAATTCTTCGGCTTACCGGCCCCCCCGTCTCAACATCCCCCGGTTTGCCGATCACAAAGTGGGTATAGAGAGATACAAGCCACTGAGATGCGGTGATTTGGTGCTGATGAACTTAGAGCCGTTTGTGGTGGTGAAGACCCCCGAATCCCCTCTTCACAACTACGTCATTGCCAACAGAGTCGGTAAGGCCAGGGAGGTGTCTCTGGGCTCAATTGACGCCAGGCTACTAACACTTCTACCGGAATCACTATTTGTGAACTCCAGAAATAGTATATACGCACCTGACGACACTGTCAGTGCTTCTCTCGCAGTCATCGAAGGGGAAAACTCTAGGGAGCACGACCTGCCCCAACCGGTGATGCGAGTAGTCAATTCCTGGCTCTACAGCATGATCTCCAAGCCGCTGAGTGATATTTTCGAGGAAACTTCCCAGCTGGCCCGCCGTATATTCCCTCGAGTCACCGAGGCTGTGCAGGCTTTACAACAACCCGACAAGCCAGTGGTCATGCCTTTCTCAGAGTTCGTCGAGTACACGCTAGGCCGCCAAATGTCGGTTCTAGATTATTACGCTGTGGCTATGTGCATGGACCATGCTTTTCTACGACCCAGCCGGTTGCTAAAACAATCATACTTGGGTATCGACGCAGTGCAGCTGCTGCCTAAAAATAGTGAGGCCCGTAATACCGCAGCTCTAGTTGATTATTCCAGTGATCACAGTGATTATGTGCGGGAATATGCTCACCAAAACCTGCCTGAAGGTGACTTTGAATCGAGAGCTATCGAGCTGGTGCGCAAGAAGTACCCTGAGGTTTCGTACGTGGACAGCGCAATCACGGCCGAGCTTTTGTCACCCAACGATACTTTTTTCCGCAATAACAACTGGTACCATTGGATCTTCAATCGCCAGAATGCCTCCTACCAACTTGGAGACGATAAGTTGAAAAATATCCGCCAGGAATACTCCCAGCCAGTATACTGCGTTGATGAGCTCGATGCCCACGAAATAGATGATGGCATTTCCCTGGAAAATATAGGTAACGAGAGTGTACGGCTAGGGATCCATATCGCCAACCCCACCTCGGGTCTCGATTTAAAAGACCATTTGCACGCTATTCTGCCCCAGTGCTCGAGTGTGTATCTCCATGATGAGACCATCAAATTGCTTCCCGAGATCTTCACAACGACTTTCAGTTTGGAGCCTCAGCAACCGAAGCCTGCCCTCAGTCTGTTTGTAGATTTCAATACACAAACCGCCGAGCTCAGCAATGTACAGATCAAGCCCTTGATACTCACCAACATTGTCTGCACGCAACCGAATGAGTTTACGGAACAAAAGTTTGTGCAGGTAGCCCGTAGGCTACTAGACAGGCGGATAAAGAACGGCATGGTTACATTTAAGGACTACCTGCAGCCCCAGCTGAACGCCATTGATCTGGCATTCCAGATACCTGGTAAAGCAATTGTCACTGAATTCATGATTTTGGCCAATAATTTGGCTGCCGAGTATGCGGCTGAGCATAAAATCCCGCTTCTGTTTCGCACTCAAAATATCCTTCTCCAGTCCCGAGAGATCCGGCAACTGTATTTGAATGAGGTCACCAACAGCCGAGGACTTATGGACGTGTCGTGGCGATCGGTGGTTCGAAGATCTCATGTCGGTGTTCTCCCCAAAAAACACGAAGGAATGGGGGTTTCGATGGCCACTCGCTTCACATCGCCGCTACGAAGAGTGGAAGATCTGGTCACACACCATCAATTGGAATCGCATCTACTGAAGAATCCCAACAAGATGTTTACGATGCCGGAGTTGGAGAACGTCTGTGAGAGATTGCTGCTCTCCGAAAGCATTGTCAAGGATCTTCATCGTGATGATGCAAAATACGTTAGCCTGCAGTCCTTGGTGCCGAAGTCACAGGTCTTGGGTGTAGTGCTGAGCGTAGGATCTCTGCACAGCATCAAAATACATCTTCCGCAATATAACATGGACGCTCTTTATACCGGGGAGACACCACTTAAACCATATACAGTGCACTCCTTTGAAGTAGAAAAGGCCTCTCCTGCTGGTGGATACGCCCACGTCCGACTCGCACACTGAGCTTGTACATATTATTTAAATATTTAAATAGAACACATAATAGCACAAAACAAAATAACTACACTGTTAATATCGCAGTTCGTTCTTCGAATAGTGCAAATTTTGGTATTAATGCTGGCTTCCTCTACCTTGCTAAACAAACTGGCAGTGCGGGACTTAATTGAGATCCACACAATATGAAAATAAGCTGAAATAACTTTGAAGATAATAACTCCGGAGATGGTGTAGTCTTAAATTGGATACATAACAATATATATGTATAGATGCTATTTGCAAAACATATAATGGTTCGGCAATTCGGCATGCTAAACCGAGCGAACACGTTGTTCGATGGAATCTCCTCGGAGGTTAGGATGTTAGGTTCACGCCTTGCTTCACCTCTTAACTAAATTACGTGATTCCGATCTCATGAAGCTTTTTGGTGGGGCGATTACCTCTGATATTCCTAGTGAATTAATAGATGCATCCCAATTGCGGGAGGTTCCCGATAACCAGGAAGTGTTTGTAGGAACCGTTGAGGATACCGATGTGGACATCATCATCGAGCTCCTGGAACAGGTTCCGGAGACGAATCTTGGACAGGCCCTTGACCATCACGTCGAGGAAGCACATCGACTGGCAGGCACGAATCCTGAGGAAAAATTTGAATCCACCGAGTTCATTTCTACCAAGTTGGGTACGCACCAGTTCGTGGGTCGTGTAGACATTGTGCACACGAAAAAGAACACCATATCGCTTACATTCGGACTCATCCGGCTGGAGGAATACAAGACCGATGTGCTAATTACTTGCATGCTGTCCACCGAGGGTGATAACGCTATTTCCATGCAGGATCGGAACACTCAGAAGTCCGTTACTCTCAAGCTGGTGGAAACCTTCAAGGTGGTTGACCCGTCTCTGTTTATCAACAATTGAATTTTCAGTGCATAACATATATACATTTACAGTCCACTGCTTGCACTACTGTTCCACTCTTATAGGCTTGCATACGCGCACACTAGCACACACACACGCTACTACCTTGTCACTTTAGGACGAATATTATATGGTAAAAGCAGTACAAGATAGCACTTGAATACAATAGAGTAGAACAGCACTACGGAATAGCAGTACAATAGCAGCACAATAGAATAGCAGCATTATAGAATAGGTCAACACCACTATTAGTACGAAATGTCGTAGATAGTAGTACAAAACAACAGCAATGTATAGAAAGAGCAATATATAGAAACAGCAATACAATATATAGAAAGTCGAGCACCGAGTGAAAGTGCAGTATAACATGTGTTGCACAACAAGGTGCAGCTAAAAATAAGGACGCGTATGTTTATCTAGGGGTTTATAAGAGGTGGTATTCGCAGGCATCAGGCCCAGGGATACGCACATGTGTTGATGAATCAGGGGCAGGGGTATTTACCTTCAAGATATGCTGACCTTCCGCCGTGCTCTACTAGTAGCCGGGTGCGTCCTGTCGCTGTTTATACTATTTGGTGGCTCGCGGCAAAAAGACCGACTTGTGTCGCTGGAGGCGCGACTGAAGGAGACTGAGCGCAGCAGCGAGAACGCGTTGCGGGAGCTTCAGCAGTCGTCTGATCAACGCAACTCCAGGCTCGAGAAGGAAATAGAACGTCTGGAAAAGGAGCGTAAGGTGCTCCGGAACCAGGTTCAAGAACTCAGACACCTTCCGGATGCTACGGCGACTGTGGAGGAGCAGCTGAAGTACCAGTACCCGTACGACGTCCATTCGCTGTTCCCGGCGTTCGTATGGCAGACCTGGAAGTACGACTTCCTTGACTCCAGACTGGAGCCACAGCTGAAGCTTTACATGGAGGGATGGCGTAACATTAACGTTGATTTTGTACACGAGGTCGTCAATGATGAGATGGCAGAGAAACTGATCAAGCATTTGTACCGCAACGTCCCCAGAGTTGTCGAGGCCTACGTCTCTTTGCCCGACCCAGTACTGAAGGCCGATTTCTTCAGGTATCTCATTCTATTTGCCCGTGGTGGTGTGTACTCGGATGCTGACACTGAGTTGCTGAAGCCCACGCCCAACTGGCTACCGTCATGGCTTAACCCCTCAGATGTCGGTCTAGTTGTCGGCATCGAGGCGGACCCTGACCAGCCTGACTGGCATAAATGGTACGCCCGACGCATCCAACTGTGCCAGTGGACCATCCAGGCCAAACCGGGCCACCCTGCGCTTCGCAAGCTAATTTCAGCCATCACACAGAAAACTCTTGCTCGTAAAAAGGCCGGTACTCTTAAACTAGGCAGTGAGGGTAAGAACCGCGGCGGAGACATCATGGAGTGGACTGGTCCCAGTATTTTCACCGACACTCTGTTCGACTACTTCAACTCACCTACGCTTGGCATGACAGAGGATATCACCTGGAAGACCTTCACCGGCATTGAGGATGCGAAACAGATCGGCGATGTTCTGGTTTTGCCCATTACCTGCTTCAGCCCGGGCGTGGGTCACATGGGATCCAAGGGAATCGGGGATCCCCTGGCTTTTGTGCAGCATCACTTCGAGGGAAGCTGGAAGCCAGTGGAGGAAAGGATGTAGATAGGCAACAACTCATGAAATGCGAATGTGGTATTGCTAGTTTATGTATTGGTGTATTGTGCATTTGTGGTTTATCTATTGGCGGAATTTACTATCTTGAACAGGCAACACTGATATCGGCGGAATATATTATCGCTACACTTACGGATCACCGTCTACTGCGATCCGGCAGTTTAGCGCGTATGTGTACGGTAGGACTAAAATAAGGACTTATGACTACCAGTGCTACTCAAAATGCATCGATGTAGTGGCTATAGTATTCTTAACTGATGCATATAGTTGGCAAGTAGGTAATATGAAAATGATGGGGTGATCACATAAACGAGTAGTGCTACTCTGTATCAATGTGGTACCTGCATCCATTATCTGTTAATACTACTGTTTTCCCTGCGTATTTAACGAAAAAATTTCGGCTATCCAAGGTATATGTGACAATTCATTGTTTGCGTTTACTGCACATGCAATGTTAACGGTGGCAATAAATATGAATCAATCATAACAATATTGTCTCTCAGCATTATGAGATTAGGGCCATTCTTAGTACTTTTACGAGCTTTTGGCGATCTTAGTGTCGGGTGCTAGTTGCAGTACATTATAAGACCAAATTCCAACAATAAGACACGAATTAGGCAGTGTGGGTGAGTGGTTTTAAACCGACGCCCTGCTAAGGCGTTGCCCTTTGGGCGCGCAGGTTCGAATCCTGCCGCTGTCGAATGACAACAACTTCGGTTGTTTCTTTTTATCATCAGCTTGCTTAACCACAATGTTCCTTAAATGTCTATACAAAACGATAGAGACACGAAACAGGCAGTGTGGGTGAGTGGTTTTAAACCGACGCCCTGCTAAGGCGTTGCCCTTTGGGCGCGCAGGTTCGAATCCTGCCGCTGTCGAATGACCACAGCTTCGGCTGTTTCTTTTTCCATTTCTATATTGCTACAGGAACTTACGGAGATATCTTTCTTTTGACGAAAAGACATCAAATCAGGCAGTGTGGGTGAGTGGTTTTAAACCGACGCCCTGCTAAGGCGTTGCCCTTTGGGCGCGCAGGTTCGAATCCTGCCGCTGTCGGATAACTACAGCTTCGGCTGTGATCTTTTTAACTTTTTATTTGCCACTTTAACTTTTGAAGAACTTTCGGTATTGACTCATGCAGTAAATGTGGTGTGTGCCTGAGCCATTCAATGCTGGGGGGTAATCACCCTTATCAACCACCTCTAAGCTAGTCACCGTATCATGCTTCAGCATGCGTATCAATATAACTACAAAGTATCCACATCCTAGACACAAATCAGGCAGTGTGGGTGAGTGGTTTTAAACCGACGCCCTGCTAAGGCGTTGCCCTTTGGGCGCGCAGGTTCGAATCCTGCCGCTGTCGAATAACCGCAACTTCGGTTGCGTTCCTTTTTGTCCATCTCCGATGGAGTCAATTTTACTTTTTATATCATTCCCCGTGAGATGGGTAAATAAAAATTCAAATCTAACTTAAGCGGTTATATATATATATTTAAATATAACTGTGCGGTCTCATTAATTATCAATTAGTGTTAGATTTAGCTTTGAGTAGTGGTTTCGTGTGTCATCATGCATTTCGTGTCAGCGAGCACAGTCGACTACCTGGCTCCTCCTGTAGCAGCTGAAGTATCCAATGGGAGGATAGTGGTAGCTTATGAGGATGGAACCGTTGTTCTACGTGATGAAATTGATCGTTCTCCGAGAATGGTGTGGCTGAACCCCGGCCGATCTGTGAGTGCTATCAGCATATTTGACGATTCAGTACTGGTGGCCCTGGACAGCCGGCAATTGAAGAGATTTTCCTTAGAAACAGGCATTCTTTTGGCCGAAATACATTTACCTGTGTCTGTGACAAGGTTTTCAGTGTTCGAGCATATCATCGTGGGGTTTTCTAGGTTCAACGCGGAGATTACCGTTTTCCACCGTCAAAGCCTCGAAATTCTACAAACTTTGGACACAAGCACCTTTGTGGTTGATGTTTTTGCTTGTCACGGCGAGATAACAGTGGTGTGTAGCTCTCATGTCTACATATTGCAGTCGCAGCAGTGTGCATTCACACTCCAACTAATATTTAGTTCAGACTATTTGATAGTGGCAGCTGCTACTTATTCTGGATCATGGGTGCTTGCTAGCCCCGACAAATGGAGATTGATCTCTATTACAGCCAAAACACATCAAATACAGGAAGATTTCTGTATTTCAACCCCTAGCTTATTGGTTGATGTTAAGGAAATCGGGATTGGAGTACTTTTGCAGTGTCAGAATGGAAAATATGTGTTCGTACGAGACAACAATATCCAGGTGGTTGATGGTCCATCTGGGATTTTGTGCAGCCATGGCATATGGAGTCCCAATCATTTGTGCTATACTTTTGCCTTGGACGGGTATGAATTGTCGTTTCATCAGACTTATGGCAGCGATGCTAAACCTGCTGAATGCAAATATCTAATAGGATGTTCTGACCCGACGATAACTGCCGTCCACGGCGAGTATACTGGTGATGAAGATGGAAAAATCAATGGAAACAAGGTTTTACCGGGCCCAATCCTGTCTATTGATGGCCATCGGGCTTATTCCAAGTACGGTAGTGTACGTCTTCCTTTAGAAACAGTAAATTCTATTGATCCAATCCTTGTTCACTCCACAGCAGGCCATCTCGCCCTCAGCGATCAGAGGGTCAGCGTTCTTACTGAAAATTCTCCAACCATCCAGCAGGAAAAATGGGTTGGTATATACCCGGATATCTGTCTTCAACCTAATACAGTGGAGCATGCACACATTGCTGTGTTGCATATCATGGCGGGCACAATGACACTGGAGCAGGCAGTTGCTCGAGTGAACACCAGCCAAAAAAGCATAGTTGCATTGGAGAATCTAGTGGTATGTGCTAGTGAAACCAATAAATTAAAACTCAAAGAAACATGCGCTCAGCTGCTGGCGAGAATATGGGGTCCCCGTCGGGTCGTACAGCTTGTGGAATCTAGCGGGCCTCGCTCAGTGCGCATCTTAGCGACTATGGCTCCTTATTGTGACATTGATTCTACAGTAATTGTGAAAATAGTAGAGAAACTCGCAGGGAGTAGCAGCGTTACTGACAACCAGGCTGTGCTGTGGGTGTTTGCCAACCAGTTCACGGTGGTAAAAAACCTGGAAATCCCATTTAAGGCATTGCAGAATATCACAGAACCGGCAATTGCCCGGTTTGCACAGAGTATGGTAAAACTGGATAGCAACAAGCTTTTGCACGATTCCCAGAAGGCCCTAAACACTACAAATGTGCTGTATGCTATTAAATTACTGCTGGCGGCAATTACTACAACTGCGTTCCCGGTTACTGAACAGCAGTTAGTGACGCTAGTACAGATGGTTTTACCTGCCATAAATAATCGGATTCCTGGTGCCAAGTCGATACTTACGAAGCTACTTGCCACGAATCGCATGCAGTATCACCAGACAAAACAAAAACTGCTGATCCCCACTTTGCATACAAGCGGGCAGGTAGCAGTGGTTATTGATGTGATTAGCCACGAGCAGCAGTTGCTTCAGAACATAAAAACTACGGAAGAAATCCAGCCAATATTCAGTGGTGACGGGCGCAGTGTAATGGCAGTTGCAGGGGGAAAACGTTATGCCTGGAATATTGTCAAATCGTTTCCTTTCTTCCACCAGCAAGTTATTGACCCCGTGGAGATCAACTAAAGAAATACACCAATCCTTAATTGACTTAGCGTGAAATGGCCCGCTACACCTGCTAATGATACCAGTGATATCTAGAAACAAATTTGTATATAATAAATAGGCGCTCGCGCGTTCGCAAGTGTTTTGTGCTTTATAAACAGCATGCCAAAGATATGCGTTGCACTTGACATGATGAATACAGGACATGTGCATTAGTAGATAATAGATTTAGAGGGTGCCAACAGGATTTCTTTAGCATGAAAGGAAATCTATGCTTCACAAAGTGAGCATGTAAGTTAAGTGCGGGCCTATTTGGACAGCCATACTCTCCCGAACTTTTCGATGACCTCCATTAGCCCCAGCTTCGCTGCCTCAGTGAATAACGGTAAATCCCTCGGACTTTCGTCCTTTCCTGGGTTCAGCATAATCCCACGGATCCCGTACTCTGTTGAATCAACGACACACTCTGCTGGCGGGTTCAAAGCACATACTAGGCTAGGATTGTCGGCGAATGGAATACCAGGTAGAGAAATCTTCTTTCCATTTCTCCACATCGCGAATGGCGATTTCCCTCGGCTGTACGCAGCCGCTAGAAAAGTAGAAGGTGGAACGGCGTACGCATATTGCGTACCCAGTGCCAGAAGCTTTCGCTTCACATGCAAGGTATTATGCGGTGCTTTAGGCTCAAAAATAACTGCTGCCTTTGTTTCGGGAGCATACAATTGCCTGCAAAACGATAAAAGCATGATTCCACGCCTGGAACGCTCGGGGAAGGGAAGTACGTTCTCGTCGCCTTCTTGGTATTTGTAACTCTGCGAAATATACAGATCACGCTTCTCTTGCGCAGCGTCCACAGCTCCCAACAGGGGCCGGTATATTTTCTGTTCCAGGGGAGTCAAAAGCGCGACATGCTTGGACTGCAGTTTCATACCCTTCACCCAGGCCAGTAGGATAGGTGAATAAATGTACAACCAATATATACTGCCTCAATATATATACATCTTTATGTAAATATATACATGTAAATATACGTATATGCTAATAAACAAAGCATTTTTAGATACATGAATGATTTAACGACTAATGCCTAAGTACATGTATCTCAATATCTTCCTCTAATTGACTAGCTTGTAATGTTCTAACATGTATATGTTTCGTGCCATATTGTGTCATTTATAGTTATTCAGTGTAATCACTGAAAGGAGAAAGTCTACTAAATCTAACAGAAAAAGTATAAATTAAAGTTTAAAACATTTTGGTACTCATGCTGCTATACGTAAGATTTAAGCAGATTATGCACATAATTAAGATATATACGCCCTCCTATTATATATTACACAATAGAGCCAGAAATATGATATTATACTTCAGGCCAGCTAAGTACCATGCATATAGTTAGCCTGTAAGATGCTATACCCCATCAGCGACACATCTTATGTACAGAGCACGAACTAAACAGATGCAACACTGTGAATAAATTCCATGCTGATACACTTCAGTGCATATGTATTAGCACACAAGATCAGGAAAATGAAGGGTTGGATCCACTGCTCTAGGAAGGACGAAACAGTAGATCATGCTTTAAATATGGACCATTAACAGGCAGCTAGTGCCTTTATAACCTCCTCCCTCCGCTGCCTCAATTTCGGAACTTCTGACAGGAAGTTTTCTAAATGCGAGATTTCAGTGTCGAGACTTTGCCAGCCATGCTTCGTCGAGCCCTCCAGCGACCACTCCGTTCCATCAGTGCCCAGCCCGACTTCGAGCTTTGCAGAGTGATACTTGAGCAGCGAGATGCGGTGTGTGATTGTGAGCAGGGTGATCCCATCCGATTTACACTCCTCGTAAAGCTGGCCCTCGGTGTCAGTGCTCACAGCCGAGGTACCCTCGTCAATGACTGCAAACTTCGGCCTCGTGTACAAGATGCGCGCAAACATGAGTCTTTGCCTTTCTCCGCCACTTAGTACGTCTTTCCACTCTTTGTGAGCATCTAGCCCACCCTCGCGTTCAGGAAGATGCGCCAGATTCACTCGTTGCAGAATGTGCATTATCTCCTCGTCTGTACGATGCTTGCTGATCATGTCGAAGTGCGTTTGTGGGTAGATGACCTGGTCCCTGAGCGTTCCAATGCTGAAATAGGGCTTTTGAGGCAAGAAGCTTACACTGGGACATCTTTTAAGCAGTCCGCGGTAAATGGGCCACATTCCTGCCATGATACGAGCAATTGACGACTTTCCGGTTCCGTTGGAGCCGACTATTAATAGGTGCTGCTGCGGGTCCACTTCAAACGTCAGCGGCTTCAGCAGCACCTCGCCGTTGGATAAATCGTGCCCATGACCAGGTACGACCACCGGGACACCATCGAACGAGATCGTAGTGCCACTGTTTTCGAGTCTTCCCTGTATGTCCGCCATAGTGTACTCTCCCTTTTCGCTAGTGCTGATGTAGTTCTGGTTCCTGACTCGGTACAAGGCGGCAATTAGCTGGTGAACGCGGCGAGTGTAGCTCGAGAGCTCGGCAAGATCCTTGATTGAGTACATGATGCGCCCCCCAGCATCGGAAATTGATACCAATATCCGTTTGTTGGTCACGAACTGGCCCATGTTTTGTTCCTCACCATTCCTTCTGGCCGAGCCACCGTGGCTGGAGGGAGTGCCACGGGAAACAAGATCCGGGAGGAACACAGGGATTGACGAAAACAAGAAGCCCGAAGCAGACCACGAGTACTTCAGCACGTAGTTCTCCACCACGGAGTACCAAGCCTTGGTCTTGATCTGCGTATATATGTGTTGCTGCAGACGCTTAAACCCCTGTTTCAAGCTGCGGCTCTCGATGACTGAACCGTCGTAGAAGGCGATCTCCTCTGCATTCGTGATCACCCTGGAGTGCGCGTTGCGATAGTCACCCTCCAGCAGTGTTTCCCGGGCAGCCAGTTTCCCGAACGCAGGAGAGACAGACTTGAGCAAGGCAGCAGTAATGAAGTAATTAAGAAAAATCCCTGGAAACGCCCTGCCACCCAAGTTGCGCGACAGTTGTACCGAGAACACCGCGAGGTCCAGGAACGGCTTGCCTACACTGGAGTAGAGCTTTGCAGCTGCGGTGCAGAATCGGGTCACATCACTTGCAATATAATGGTCGATATCCTGGAGCTCTCCATCTAGACTGGCCAGCTTGTAGTACTCCTGATCACTACCTAGGTATAGGTCGTGGATGTACCGTATTAGCGTCTTTCGGAATGTCAGGCTGATTTTCCCCTCGAAGTACTTGATCAGAGCATTAACGTAGCTCGCAGGAACGGCCAAGGCCAGCCACTCGACCAGCCCCTGCGTGAAACCGCGCATATTGGCACTCATGAGATGCCGGACTATACGACCGTCCAGCTCCGCAACCACCAACGAAAGGTAGGTGCGGACGGCTAGCAGCAGCATATGGATTGCAAGATAATGAGTTGCCCGGCAATTGAGGGTGGGAAAGAGGACATGGAGAAGGGCCTTGGCCTCCTCGGCAAAGTGGCCCCCACGGGCGAAATAGACCGAATCGCGGTCGAACTGGTGCTGCAGAGTGTGCACAACCTTGACCCGTCGGAGTCCCTGTTTGTATGGGACCCACAGCACGGAAGATTCAGGCAATTGAGACTCCAACGCGGTGGTCGCGACGGCATCTACATCGACTACCGCGGCGTCCGGAATACTGGGCAGTCTGCCTTCGGATTTGGATTTCCTCCGTTTAATTCCATAAATGACTACAAACACCACCAGAATGGCCAGTGGTTTACTCCGCAGCCGTGTTCGGTCCATGCGTGTCGGAGGTGCTGTTATGGAAGTGTGGGGTTGTAGCTGTCTTTTCAGGGTTGAAGGATGCACCCATTCGGCTGCATTCCTGTTCGGGCCAAATGGACGGTGGAGCCGATTTCCAAGTTCCCTCTCGGGGAAAAGCCCTGGATGCTAGATGGCAATCAGATTGTGCAGCGGATCAGTGATGAGTTCGTTGCCAGCACTGCCGTCGGCATCCCTCCCACCGAGCCTGCCACGAGCAGTGCCGAGGCCCTGGATATAGACAAGCTGTGGCCAACAGGCCCGGTGAACAGCAATTTAGACATGGACTCCTCGCTTCCACCCAACTTTTTGCAGCAGAAATACGACGAGGCTCTGTTTGGCCAGCAGCCGCTCTTTTTCTTCCCCAAACAGACCCTCGCCAAGGCTAGAAACGGCATGGATACCGAAACATACTGCAAAACACTCGAGGCTCTTCTGCAGTCTCCCATTGACTTGGACAGGCGGTACGATCCGGCTGGCGACTCAGAGTTTGCAGCCAAAGTTAAGCGGGTTTCCAACGAGCTCGTGCCACTCACGCAGTCTCTGAATTCGCTGAGGGTGCGAGAAACCCAGCTGCAGGTGATTGTGGCCATGGAGCTGCATGGGATCAGGGGCACCGAGGACCATATTTTGGGTATACATTTCGACAGGCTGTGCATCTGGCAGGCCGTGGGGACACACCCTGAGCTAGTAAATGAGTTCTGCACGACGGTTCTCGTGCCGTTTTTCAAAACGAGGGCTCCGCGGAAAACTAAGGAACTCGTGCGGATCAGCAAGGGAACCGTGCGCACGAGGCGCCGAGTACCTAAGAACACCGGTCCCAAGCGAGAAATAAAGGTCCCCGGACTACTTCGCGCATTGCAAATGCAGCGACCAGAGCCGTCCGAGTCACCTCCACCATCCTCTCACGCGAATTCACACGTGCCTTCGCAGGCGTCTGCGGAATCACATCCGCCAATAGCATCTCGCAGCATCAGCCACCCCGTTTACAGACAACAATCGCGGAGTGGAACGGTGGAGGTGCGCTTCAAGCAGCCAAAGCGGGTGGTGTCGGTGTACACTCCGCCCCCACAACCGTCACTGCCTCCTACGCCAGCTTCACCACCGTCACCACCTCGAACCATAGTGCCGCAAGTCCAGCCAACGCCACAAAAGGACCGTCAACGGTACTTGACATATATCCCTTCTGATTCGGAGGAGATTGGATCGACTGATTCCGACTAGTATCCTGCTTCAATACGCGCAACTTGACATGATGCCATTCCTTGGTAGATGCCATTGAGACACACTAAGGCCCATTACTCTCGAAAAATACCCGGAACATAGCTGGTGCACGCTATTTCACACTAATACAGATACGATACGGCCCAAACGCAACAAGCTCAAAGTGTTATTATTTATTCAATCCAGTATTTAAGATAAACCAGATCAACTTCAGTTGGTTATTCATATTATAAACACAATAAATTAAACAGCATAGCACTTCCTGGTCTAGTGAGTAGCACTAGGAATAATTGAGCAGGGCGCTGAAGGTTGTGGATTGCATTGTGGGATCATTTCGCTATGAATGCATGCACTGTGAACATGCGCTATGAATGCATGCATTGTGAAAACATGCGCAATGAATGCATGCAATGAATGCATGTGCTATGAATGCAGGCCTGCCTCATAGTTTCCCACCCTACAGTGCCAAATGCTGCTGGCATGGCGCAATGTGCACGGCTTCAAACTCGACCAACTTATCCCTCGTCTACTCAAACCATAGTCCACAGCTATTAAATCGATGAATCTGCGTATTCCGCGGACGCTCAAGCTACCTTCTGGCGGTCTTAACTGGCCCGCGCTACCTTCTCTATAGCCTCCTTGGCTTCGGGAACCATGGCCAACGCATCAGCCAAAGCATGCTTTAAGTGTTGCCAGGCCTCCGGGCTCTCCTTTGCTCTGGAAGCAACGGGGTCCAGCCAGGCGTCGAGGTTGCCCACAATAACGACCAACACGACTTCAGGCCCCAGGCTGGCAATGCCCATCACCACACCACACAGCGACTCGAGCGGCCTCTGGATGTCCATGAAGCCCTTCAACAGAGTCCTGGTCAACCGCGGACGCAGCTGGGTGTAGTCGGTGCCGAACTCAGTCACGATCTTGCGGAGCAGCGAGGCCGCGTAGTTGCGCACGGCGAACCCGCCATCGGTGATCCGCTTGGCCACCAGCACCGTGAGCACGGCAGGAACAATCTGGTGGATATAAGGCCCGACAAAGATGGTCGGGTTGCTCAGGAGTGCGTCCAGCACCGCCAGCATGGTGTCCAGGACGTTGAGCGGCCCTTTCAGGCCGGTGCTGACCTTTTCCTGCACGAACTGCACGAAGTAGGGCGTCAATTGATGGAGGCCGGGGTCGTTTCTCAGCGAGTAAAGGGCTGTGGTGTATTCCTCACTACGCGCCTGCGCGTCGGTCGAATCATCACTATTAGGAGCCAGCAGTGCGTCCACAATGCGATCGAAGTAGAGCTGCAGCTCCTTGGAAATCATGTGCTTCACCAAGGGCTTCACTTCTGCGTCCTGGCCCAGCTTGGCGGTGGAGTATGTGACCTGCGAGCCCCGGATACTCGGGGCGATCTGCCGGATCTCCCCGATATGAGGGTTCTGGGGGATCGCAGGCTGCACGCCCTCGATCGCCAGCCAATGCGCAGTGTATGTGGGCTCTCTGGGGACCTTGGGGATCGGCTCACTGATCAGCTTGTCGAAATCCACCTCTTCCTCCTCGTCCAAGTAGTACAGGGTCTGGCCTGTGCCCACCAGCGCCTCCTTGAACCGCGCCGGCTGCATCGAGTCGTAGCCATATAAGGGCTCGACGTTCAGAACCCGCAGAGCGGCAGCGATATCCTGCGTTGTCAGTGTTCGCCGCTTGCTGTGCCGCATGAACTTGCGGGCCTGCTCCACGACCTCGTGCAGACGGTACTCTACATCCATTGCAACCGCCTTCGCGACATCGTCGGGCAAGTCCGTGATCCCAAGCACCTCAGCCGCGTCTTTGACGGTGTCGTTCGGCGACCACAGAGTTGTGCTGTTTCGCGACATCGGTGGTGCTAACCTTGCCCACGTGGTGCACTTTAAACACTTCCCCAAATGCGTATACCACCGCGTATATAAATGCGTATACCACCGCGTATATAAATGCGTATACCACAAATGCGTATACAAATGCGGACAGTGTTCAAGTCGAAACAACGAATGGTGTTCGGTTAATTTCGCGGCCAATCGTGCATCTAGTGCTGTAGTTGTGCTATTATATACCCAATATGTAGACTTGTAATGGCCATCCGTTGGCGGCTAACCATTGAAGTACAGCTTAACTCGATTTAAACACCACCGACTGGATCCCTCGGTAGTGGGGCTTATAACATTTGGAACTTGGTAGTGGACGCAGACACTTGGGTCTATCTGCCAGTTGCATGCTTTATGAGATTGCGTGCTGTACGAAGACGACCGAATGGCTAGATCGTGGTAAGCATGGTTGGTCTTGATCCAATTGTGAATCTTTTCTGGATATGCTGCAGAAGAAACCAGAAAATCACACTAATGGTGGACATTTGGCCATCTACTCTCGCTGATCAGCCTGCAATGGATGGTAGTGTATGAGCCAAATAAGAATTGCTACCCAACTTAACCATTTCAAGGTTTCCTAGATTAAAATAGTGCCAGCATGAATATATGCCGAAGTGGACGGGAATGCCTTAAATCACACACACACGGCTGTTCCTAACCGCATGTACAGACTCATAGGTCGCCGGTCGCTTTCGACCCGTACGTGGCCACGGGCCGTTCGCGAAGCGTTCAGCCCCGAGATCAGCACACTTGAAATGCACAGCACGCTGCTCAACCAAGTGTCGCCCCGTCAGTTGCTGGATTTGACCGATATCAAGCCCATGATGAAAATATACAGTGGCCTGGTGGCCCAACCAACCCCCCCGCAAGTGGATGGCGAGCAGCTCCGTAATCCCGCTCAGCTTGTGGTTCGTAAGGTGTCCAAAGCCTTGAAGCAGACCGCCAAAGACTCGACCTTTGCGCTGCGAAGCTTGCCACAGACACAGAGAGATACCCAGCAGAAAATACTTTTCAACGAGCTGCGCGAGGCAATTGACACGGTGGCACAGTCTTTCATCTCGCGCAGAGTCGAAATGGACACCACTGCCATCACACAGTTGTTTGCTGCCTACGAGATCGTCGATCCCTATCAGGGAACAATTTTTTTCCGCCAATTAGGCGGAGTCGCTTATGCCGGTGCTGCGATTCCCTGCCTGGTGAAATCAAACCTCCCACTCGAGTTCATCATTGTGGCGGTGCACGCCGAGTGTAACGGGGACTTGTCAACTGCTCCGCGCTGGTCGCTGGCCAACCTGGCCTGGGCCTTCCTGCGCTACAACGAAGTGGAAAAGGCCCAGGGCATTTTTGATATGCTCATGAAGGAAAAAGATACGCTGCCGTCGAGCCTGGTGAATTTCATCCTGGACGCTTTTATTGGCGATGCCCCCATGGATGTGGCATTGGCGACGTTCGTGGAGCACATGGATCACGCGCCTCACCACGCATCCATGACGAGGCTGCTGGCGAAATCTGCTTCCCAAGCTAGTGTTGATGACCAGATCAGCATATTTGCTAACTACTTGGATCGGCTGCAGATGGTTTCCGAGCTCCAGATCAAGACCGTGTCGTCCACCCTAGTGTTCAACGTTCTGAATGCGGTATCGGAGCCCAACGACGAGGCGCTGCGCTACATCCAGGAAATATGCAGGGTTTATGACCTCAAAATGCGGGAGCACACGATTCTGCTCAACATCTTGCTCACGGAGATCACTTCCCGTTGGCCGGAGCCGGATGCTGCCCGCAAGCTGGTTCTTGCGGTGCTACAAAACTACAGCAGGCAGGACAACGCAAGCATTGTGTCGTTTAGGGTGAGACTCAACGCTCTATCCGTGCTGAGCGACAACGCGCAGATCGTCAGTCAACTGTGGAAGGAGCGAAACGCACCTGGAATGCCACCGTTGGCCAAATTCGACTGGCTGGCTCTGGCTCGGGCATACCGGGGGTCCAAGCAGTTCTTCTCTCTGTGGAACGATGCGGGAAGACCTTTTGAGCACCACATCACGAGGTTCTGCAAATCTTATGGGTTTTTATAATGTATAGATATCCCAATGTATATAAATAAGGAGTATTAAGTGAGTATTGAGAGTGGAGTATTAAGAATGGAGTATTAGGAGTGGAGTATTGAAAGTGAAGTATTAAGAGTGGAGTATTAAGAGAGAAGTATTAACAGCGAAGTATTAAGAGAGAAGTATTAAGAGTGGAGTATTAAGAGAGAAGTATTAATAGCGAAGTATTAAGAGAGAAGTATTAAGAGAGAAGTATTAAGAGAGAAGTATTAAGAGCGAAGTATTATGAGCGAGTATTTAGAGCGTATTAAGAGGGAGTATTAAGAGTGGAGTATTAAGAGTGGAGTATTAAGAGTGAAGTATCAAGAGCGAAGTATTGAGAGCGAATCATTAAGAGCGAAGTACTAAGAGTGGAGTACGAAGAGCGAAGTATCAAGAGCGACGTATTAAGAGTGAAGTATCAAGGGCGAAATATTAATAGCGAGGTATTAAGAGTGAAGTATCAAGAGTGAAGCATTAAGAGCGACGTATTAAGAGTGAAGTATTAAGAGTGAAGTATTAAAAAGCGGAGTATAAATAAGCGGAGTATTAACGTGCAGAGTATTAGGAAGCGGTGCATAACTAAGAAGCGGAGCAGCCCACGCCCGTTGTACTAAACGGTCCATTATCTGCAAGCACCAACACGTTCTATACAGTACTGCTCCGTAGCACGATACCGAGCCACCAGGAATGCAGCTTCCGTTCTGGTTGGATTCAGTGCCTTCCAATCCAGTTCGTTCAAGCACCGCTGCGTTCAGGCTGTTAGAAACGAGACCCGTTCAGGATCCGCGAACTACTGAAAGTTACTGAGCTGGTATGTAGAATGTTTATACTACTCTGTAGCAGAGCTGCATAGTGGCTGGAAGCCGCTTAGTGCGAGCTGATCTCACCGACACTAAGACCCTTGTCAGTACGCTTCTTGGTCAAAGCGGCAATGATGGCAGCACCGACACCGCTACCGTCCTCGGCAGGCAAGACCTTGATGGGGAAGTCCTTGCGGTCCATCTCCCAGTCGAAGATCTCGGCCAGAGCCTGGGCACCACGCTCACGGAAGTGGGGGTACTTGTTGAAGACGGAGCCGTCAGCACCGGCGTGGGCGTATTTGTAGCCACGCTTCTTGGTCATGGCGGCAACACCGCAAGCAGACAAGCGCGAGGCACGGGTGCCCAAGAGCTCGGCCACCCTGCGGATGAAGAAGCGCTCCTCGTCGGTGGTCTGGATGTCGAGGAGAGACTGGAACATGGCCTCGGTGTCGCTCAAGTTCTCCCAAGGGTCGGTCTCGATGTTGGAGAGGTGCTCGGCGTTCATGATGAAGGGCTTGTCCAACTTGGAGGTGTCCTGGCCCTTGAAGAACAGGCCGCTCTGGACGAGGTCCTGGAGGATGAAGCGCAGAAGCTCACCCAATGTGTAGCCAGCGATCATCTTCTCGTAGGACTGCTGGCCGGGACGGGGAGACTCCTCGTCAAGACGGACATCGTACTTGGTGCGGGGAAGAACACGGTGCTCGTTGTCGAAGGCACCGTACTCGCAGTTGATGGCCATCCACGACTCGGGGGGGATGTCGTCGCTCAACTTGCCCTCGAGCTTGGGGATGTTCTTGACCTGCTCGTAGTAGGCAGCGTTGCAGCCAGTGCCGAAGATACAGCCCATCTCCATGTGGGGGTCGGTGTAGTTGGAGGCGACCAGGGTACCGGTGGTGTCGTTGATAATGGCACCGACGGTGACGTTGATCTTGCGGTCGTCCAGGGCCTTCTGGAGCATCGGGGCAACGTCCTTGCCCTCAACACCCTCGATGTCGAAGCCCTTGGTCCAGCGCTGCAGAACACCGTGGTTGATACCGACCTGGGTGCAGGGGTAGCTGAAGGTGAAGCCAATGTAGGTCTTCTCCTGGTTATCGGGGTGGTACTGCTGGAGGAACTTTCCAATGGAGTCGGCAATGAAGCCCCAGAGGTCGTCGCTGGTGGCAGTCTTCATGGATTCGGGCATCTTGTACTTCGACTGGACAATGTCGAAGCCACGCTTGCCGTCGAGGGTGATCTCGGCCACACGGAGGTTGGTTCCACCCATATCGAGGGCCATGAAAGTGCCGGTTTCGGTTCCGTCAGGGTAGTCCATGACCCAGGCAACGATCATAGGAATGGTTCCGCCTTCCTTGCTCAAACCGCGCTCCATCTCCTTGACGAACTCTTCGGTGATGTGCTTGAGCGCGGCCTGGTCAACAGTGAGGACCTTCTCCAGCTCATCGAGCTTGGCGCGAAGGGGGCCTTGGATGAGCTGGGAGGTGTCTTTGCGGGCAGGAGGTTCTTTGGGACCGAGGTGAACCATTTTGTTGTTGTGTTGCTGAGTTGGCGGTGGTGGTCTTTCGTTAAGATCAGCTGGGTTGAAAAGGCTATTTTGTCGGGTAAGGGCTCAACGGTATACGAGCGAGATTCTCGTTAACTGCGCAACCCAAATACCCACTGAAAAACGCACGATTTCGGCCCTCAATCCATCACCAGCGGGACGGGCTTGCGTGCGATCTACCACCCTCTATATAATTATGAAAATCCTCCGGTCCGGCCTTTATCCGCACTGTGCGACATCAGGGTGATGCACGGCACTGGACTCGTGCGATCGTAAAGATCAGGGTTGCGTCTAGACGTCATACACTGCGTACACATATGGATACACCTATAGATTAATTACTGATGGGTACAAAAATTGGTCAGGGCGTGACGGTGTGTGCCTTCGATTGGCTGCGCTGCTGCGTCGAACAAAGCCCCGGTATTTACATATTTATTTATATCTCCTGTAGCCTGCTCATGTATTGCTGCAAAAAGCCATACTCGGCCTCGGGTGCTGCCAAGGGTGAAATATACTCCGGTGGTTCCCCGCAAATGCTTTTCAGCAAAGAATTTAGCGGTGGTCTACGGAGACGGCCCTGAGAGGTGACTGCCCCATTGAAGGTGACTGCCCCTTTAATGGTGACGGACCCTTAACTGAGTGGACCTCTGGGTAGTCGCCCTAAGCTCTGGGTAGCCCGAAGTTATGGGGAGGCCTACGGCCGCTTCGATATGGGCTGGGGCCCTTGGGTAGTTGGGAGGCCACTATGTGGTGTGGCCATTTAGTGGTTGTGGGTGTGTAAGCAACCTTCACGATGGCGACTCCCGATTTGAAACTAGCACTGTATAAGTTCCAGCTGCAGAGTCCCCAATTGGAGGACCTGCACGCCGAAGCAAAGAAAAAACTACAGGAGGCGATCGTTGCTGGCAACCTCGTCTACCTCTATAAGCACCTGGTCCCGGCCAGCTCGCCCGAGTACGACTCCGCTCTCGTGGACCGCATGGAAGAGGCCAACAAGGCAAAGGAGAGCGAGCTTAGGGCCAATATCACCAAAGCCGAAGAGGAGGAAGACGACACGAGCGTCGTGGAGGCCTGGAGTGCGCTCGGAAACTGGTTTTGCGAGGTGTGCGACCTGCCCCAGGCCGAGAAGGCATTGCGCACAGCCAGCGAGAAAACCGCGGGTGTGGGCGCCCAGATCGATATTGCATTGACGATTGTGCGCATGGGACTTTTGTATAACGAGCGAGAGCTGATCGCCAAAGAGTTAGAGTCGGTGAACCAGCTCATCGAGCGTGGTGGCGACTGGGAGCGCAAGAACAAGTACAAAACCTACAGAGGACTCTATCTGATGTCGATTCGCCAGTTCGAGGAGGCCGCTGACCTACTCATCGACTCGTTTGCCACGTTCACCTGCACCGAGCTCCTCAGCTACGAGGAGGTGGTCGGCTACGGTGTGGTGTGTGGCTCGCTGGTGCTGGATCGCGTCAACCTGAAGAAGCGTGTGGTCGACTCGCCCGAGGTCCTGTCCTTGCTGCCCACGTCGAAGTACCTCGAGCCGTTAGGAATCATGACCAATGCCCTCTATACCTGCGACTACGCTACCTTCATGGGGGCTCTGGCCGACGTTGAGCAGAATGTTCTCCGCCAGTCGCCGTACCTGGCGAACCATTCGGCGTTCTACGTTCGCGAAATGCGATGCAAAGCGTATACGCAGCTGCTGGAAAGCTACATGTCCTTGAACCTGCAGAGCATGGCGGACTCGTTCGGCGTGTCGGTACAGTACCTGGAGGCCGATCTCTCCAGACTCATTCCCCAAAAGAAGCTCAACTGTGTCGTCGACAAGGTCAACGGTGTTATCATCACCAACCGCCCCGACAGCAAGAACGCCCAATACCGTCTACTGATAAAACGAGGTGACGCTCTTCTTACGAAGCTGCAGAAGTACAGTGCTGCTGTCAGATTGTACGGCTCGCAGACTAGCTAACTTGGTGTAGATAGTATCTTTGCTACCAGTGACCTAATGTTCCAGGCGCATTACGTGTTTGGCAGTTGCAGAGTGACGCCGTGTGGCACTGCACAACTTGTTGCGTGGTAGATTCTAGCGGCTCAAATTGCGTACTAGTTGTGTACTGTTAGCGGCTTGCATGCGTAGATCATTGTACTGTCAAGACAGGTAAATGAGGTCGTAGGTTTGGAATGCTAATATAGAGTCTGTAAATGTCCACTTTTTATCGGATTCCTACTGTATGGTTGACTGAACATCCCAGCAAACTCAGAATACACATATAATGTTCGGATGTTGCTGAGATGAAGGCAGTGCGGCGAGCAGCGTAAACCGAGACGGAACGCTGCAATAAAAGCTATCTGCTCTACAAGCTTGGTAGTTATACGATATCCATAATACTTAAATTGTTTTGTGTGCTACCACACTTATATATCTTAGACCTAATCACGATATTGTGCATATACACTGAGGTGAAATATTTTGAGGCATGGTTTTTTGTTGCCGCACGGACTGATACATTTTCAAGTCAAATTCCAAGTGAATATACAACTGCGCTATATCTATTTCCAGGTCTACATCGAGGATGCTGAACTGGTGGTGTGGTTTATGTATGGGGTATATATTACACTATTGTGGTGTGGTTGGGTATGATCGGCCTGAGACGGGCCAACGTTCTTGTTCCTAAGTACGTACGTACATACGCCCAGGACTTCCGGATAAAGCGAGTCCTGCGGCTCCCTAAATCACAAATGTACTCAGTAGTAGGCGATGTTGCTAAATACCGCGAGTTTGTGCCGTACTGTACCGACAGCAGAGTGACTACCCAATCGGATCAAGAAGTCACGGCTGTGCTGAAGGTGGGCTGGAAGCAGCTGGAGGACGAGTTTGAAAGCGTGGTAACGTACTCCAAGGACCAGGTACGAGCCACCGCTGCGAATAACAGGATGTTTGAGGAGCTGGAGTGCGAGTGGACCGTCAAGGAGATACAGCCGGACCAGTGTCTGGCAGCACTGAAATTACGATTCAAGTTTCACAATAAACTCTACGATTTCATGGCACAGAGCGCGGGAAACTCCGTTTCTAAAAAAATGATCGAGGCTTTCATCAAGAGAGCCTATGATGTAAATAAGTGAGTGAATCTAATCATATAGAGAGCCAAGCAAGCTAACTAGCTTGGCATACTAATACTAATACTAGTAATCATAATCATAATAAAGAAGGTTACCACTTCTGAACTAACTGCAAGTCATTAGTCTCAGCGTAGTGCGATCCACCTGGGAACGACAACCACTGCGAGGAATGAGCACTGCTGTAGTTACCGTTGTTCAGGTAAACGGTAGAGTCGATCCAAGTATCATAAGTGTTGCCTTCGGTTTCGGTCTGGTAGACCTGCTGCACGCGGTACATGGACCCATCATCCATTTCGCACTGGAATGGGAAGTTGAATGAGCTGCTGACGTTGTATAAACCAGACAGTGATGAAGAGCCTTGCGTGGCCTGCCACACATGGCTGTTCGACTGGCTGCTGACCACCAGTGTATTGTTGTAGCCGACCTGCTGCGTCCACTGTACATCCTGCTGCTTGCCGCCAATATTGAGCGAGGCAGAAGTAGTCAGTGTTCGGTTGACCAGCACCGCACCGGGGCTATCACCGGAAGTGGAGTGCGAGAACTGGGGGGCCCCGGAGATCTCACCGGAATTAGACTGTCCCGAGGTAGACCAGGTGAGCAAATTATAGCTAATGATCCAGTTCGAGGGGATTTCATCGCCATCAACGCCATTGGTCACTTTGACCTCGATATCTGTGGAGTTCTCCCACAATGCCGGCAGGAACGGCGTAATATCAATATAATAGGCCGGAATATCAAATGTGCGCACATCGACTAGCGGCCTCCACAGTAACGGATCGACACCCCCTGTAAAGATTGTCGGGTATGGTGCAGCGAATCCAGCTAGCTGGCCACCGACATATACATCAATGAACCGCGAAGGGCCTGCAGTTGAGGTGTTGTGTGCAGAATCCCACCAAAACTCATCATCCCCGTTACCGGAGGCAAAGACATGCACTAAAGCACGATTGACCGAACGCTCCAAAGGCCCAACACTAACGGAGATATGGTCATCAGGTGCCATCCACGAGGTGCTGGGGGTGCTGTTTGATTTAGCAAGCGCCTGGACCTGGTTAGGAACATTGTTTAGATCAATTGCCCAACTGTCGCCAGTCGAGGGGTCGGACTGAGCGTCGTCATAGAAGTAGGCGTTTAGCGTCACGAAAAAAACACCCGTGTAAACATCGGTGACCAGGTTCTGAATGAGAAAATTGATGGTTCTGGGTGATTTGAACAGCTCTGAGTAGTGCGAAACGTCCTTGCGGACCGACCACGAGGCTCCCTTTCCATCAGGCTCGGCAGTTGAGGTTCGCCAGATCTCAATGTTGTCAACAAACATTTGTCCAAGCCGATCATAATTGGACCCAGTGGTGTTAACGTTGAGCTCTAGAATGACCCGATTGAAGTTTTGGGCGGGTGGTGTGTACTGAACATCTGCAGGTGTGTTCCACGAGTCCCCGAATGCCTCATTGGTTAACAATGGTTGCATGGCCACTTGGTTAGAGTACGCATTATCGGCCGAAAGAGTGAACATATACTCATCTGTGGCGGAAACAAGTGCCAAAAGGCTTGAGACAAGAAGAATTAGCAGGTGAGGCCGGTGAGATTTCATATATGTGTGTGTATTTCGTTATTGGGGTTTTATTTGCACGTCCAGTGGCCAGCACTTCAAACGAACGAAGAAAATGAATGTCTTGAGAAATATCCACATGCGCTCTGTTGCGTTTTATGTACCCCCCGTTCACCCCCCACCCCTGTTTCGGAAACCGCCAAACGCGTGGCGGGTATGTCTATTAGGGTAAGCTATGAAATCACTCATGGGGGAACCCACCGACCCGGAGACCTGCAAGGTAAGCGAGACAGGGGTGAATTTACCCAAGATAATAATGTATCAGAAAATAATAAAGTGACATGAAATGATTACAAATATATACACATTTGCCGATATTTTCAAGTTTTACAAAAGTACACGGAGTGGATTGAAAGTCGAATGCCTGTGAAGAAAAGACTGTGCACTGAGGGCCTGTGCACTTAAGAAGAGTGCACGAATGTCACCTCATGATGACCATGCATAACCCTAATTAACCCTAATTGATTTAATTATATTGCTTTTTAACACGAAACCCTGACCGTGTCATAGCCCCCCCTGGTTCACGGTAAACAATTATTCGACCTGCGCATGAAACCCAAATATCCCCAAACTCAGGGAGCCGCAGCCATAGATGAAGGCTAGCCACATGTTTTTCCTTCCCAATCCCCTCAATGTTCGCGACAGTGATAGAAAAATGTGGGATAGATTAAACAGCCTATATTGGTTTATTTAGTTAAGTATGTATGCGGAAAGTACGCAGAACACATTGGGAGATTCCTGGGTATGTAATGACGCATGCTAGCGATAATTAATTGATTAATTGATTAATTATGTAGGTTCAATGCATACATGCATGTACATACATTGCCCATATAGATTATTTTCGTTTTTTAAATCCTCTACTTTTAGAGGGGCCTTTACTGTTACTGATCCGCGCTATTTCTGCCGGGGATACGTGGATTCCATATTCCGACGCTTTTCCTACCGAGTTGATTTTCAGGCCCTTATCGCGCGATCTGTTTTTACTCTTAGTAAACCGATCCTTGGCCAACACAATGCCAGCATTGCGTGCCTCCTCCTTGTACTTTTGCTGACGCTCCTTGGCTTTATCACGAATCCCCACTGACATAGCCTGGGGAATCCGTGCCGATTTCTGCTTGGCCCCAGCTTTGGCCAGCCGAGCCTCCATAACTTTTATTCTGGATTTGCCTATACTTTCTAATGGATCTGTGGCTCCACTAATATCTGCACCAGTGAACTGCTGGCTTTCATGTAAAATATGTGACTCCTCAATTAGTCTTTGTAGTGCCAAGTCGTTCTTCAAATCTTCGTTTTGTTCTTTACCGCTGTTCTTATCGTGACCTATTATATCTGTATCATCACCGGGAGCACCAGAGTTCATGAATTTACGCCTCTGAGATTTAGAAACCACAGGCTGAGAGACAGCAAGTCCAGTATCATTGTGCTTCACAGTAATGGGACCATCTTCCTCGTCACTGGAACCACCAGACTCCTCGTCGGGCACATTATCCTGAGATTCAGGCTCGGAAATCTCGGTTTCCTTAGACGGGTCTATTTCCTCGGTGGAATTGGTCACCGGAGTACTCCACTCAGTGCCAAACTGGCTCTCGAATGCTGCTTTTATTGCATCCATAAAATTTATTTAGTGTAATTTTTCAGTTGATCTGCTGCCGGTATTACGTACACACTTCCTTGATAGGGTATCTATTAGTGCTAAATTGTGATACTACCGTAGTCGGTTATCTTAAAGACAAAATACCCAGAAATTCAGTAGATATATGTGTAGTACCATTAGTTACAAGCCTATTTATATGCATGCCAAATAGGCATGCGCGGCCAATGGAATCATTTCAACCACATGTGCACCCGAAATTGTTAAGTACATAAACATATAGCGAGAAATAGTTATATCCATTTCACTTTAGCTTGCTATCACGTTTGTATCCGGTAAAGTAAAAACCCGCAATGGCTTTCTATCTGCAGGGATGCAAGTACATTACTGGAGTGACCTTGAAGCACCAGTTACTATTATTGCTAGAAATAGTGCACTAATTTAATGGGGACTAAACAATTCGTCACCAGAACGGACTTATTCACCAACATTGTAGCATTTAAGTTCGAGTTAAAATATGAGATGGAACCCAACCTTGGACAGGCTTGACAATTTTCATAGGGTTCATGAGGTCGAAGTACGTCGGGTGCATTGATATCCACAACGGGCAAGTAAAGCAAATTGTTGGTGGAACACTCAATGAAACAAGCAACGCAGATCTAAAAACAAACTATGTGTCTAAGCATAATACCGCCTACTACGCTAACCTTTACAAAACCAATAAGATCCAGAACTGCCATGTCATCAAGCTAGGTCCTAATTGCGACGAAGCAGCCGAGCTCGCGCTTCAGACATGGCCTCACGGACTGCAAATTGGTGGTGGTATCAATGCAGACAATGCGAAAAGCTGGATCGATAAGGGTGCCTCGAAGGTCATTGTCACCTCGTTCCTATTCCCGGGAGGTACTCTTGACAGGGATCGGTTACACAAACTAGTCGATGCAGTTGGAAAAGAGCATCTAGTGATCGACCTGAGTTGTCGCCGCGTGGAGGGCAAAGGATGGGTAGTTGCGATGGACAAGTGGCAGCGACTCACCGATTTCGTGTTGGACAAACAGAGTCTCACCGAACTATCGCAGTATTGCTCGGAGTATCTGGTGCATGCTGCGGATGTCGAGGGACTGTGCCAAGGAATCGATGAGGAACTGGTGTCTAGGCTGGCAGAATGGTCACCTATTCCTACGGTGTATGCAGGTGGTGGCAAATCCCTAGACGACCTAGAACTGGTTGATAAACTGAGTGGAGGCAAAGTCGACTTGACATTCGGCAGTGCCTTGGACATTTTTGGCGGGTCCGGTGTTAGATTTGAGGACGCAGTCAAGTGGAATCAGAAATAGTTATTATGTACATACACACTACACAGGTTATGCAAATACTGGAGGAGTTGCACACATAATGGATTTTTTCTAGCTTTACATATTACCACGCGCCTTCGTCCTCTGATCTGCTGAGAGCCAACACGATTTCCGCCAGCTTCTGCTGCAGCACCTCGACACCCTTTTCGAATACCGCGTTCGGCTTCAATTGCCCAGTAGTTTCCACGTTCATGTAAAATTTCCTTGGTTTAGCATTGTAGTCGAATTTTTCGTCTTCCATTGGCGGTTCTTCGTAGTCACAGTTCTTCGATTTGGGCCACTCGATCTCGGGGTTGGTTTCGTACCAGAGATCTGTGTGTTTCAGCTTATTCCAGGGGTCATACTCGAATGCAATTGCTGCACAGGGTCCCCATTTTGCGTGCTCCTTAGCAATTCCCTTCTTGGCAATGCACTTCAGTCTCAGCTCCTGGTTTTTTCTCAGCCTAGCGATAAGGATTCCACGGTCATTGGGCACTGAGGATATAAGCGGCCTTCCGATGCTTTCATCCTTTCTTGCGGGTATCTCTACCACTAGATCGCTGCTGTAGACGTCCATCGTCGCGTCGGTAGTGCACCGTGCCTCTAAACTAAGCAAAACACTGCACTTATCGCAATACAACTCACAGTCACAGTCCCTAGTGTATTCGAGCTCCGAGGCCATGGTGGACTCCAAGGGAATCAGTCCCAAACGATGCGAAAGAAGCTCATCCGCTAACACGCTAGAGTTCACCTCGATCTCCACCAGATCGATGGCCACAGTGGGGATCTCGGCAAGGAAAACACGCCTCATGGAGTTCACCAGCGAAAGGTCGACGTTCTCGATGACCATGTCCACATTATCGTGGCCAACCTTGCGGACGCTCAGGCTCGGCTCCTCCATCTGTCGTGATTACAAATGCACAATCACTACCATCCGAAGACGTTGATTTTCAGAATGGAAGTGGTGCATCTGATTATGCGGTGAATATAGTATATTTTATTATCCATTTACTTATTGGCATCTAGTTCTATAACAATTACGGCATTCGCGTTGTATTCGCTTTGCATTGGTTTCCCGTACGGGATATCCCATGAACCCATCATTATGGCTAGTTATTTCATGTTAATATTTTAATTTATACTATCTGATGGCTGCATCTACTAGATTTAGTGCGGTTTGTTTTAACCGTAGCACCCAGATATATATAGACTGTTTATTCTGCATGGTAGGATGTCATATGCTACACGCTATGAACGGATCGGGCTATACTTTATGCAGTCAATTCATATTCCGTATCATAATATTCGTTTCTAACTGTCGCTAGTAATCCCTTCGGAGTACTATTTACCGTTTTACAGTGCGTATATCTGTATGAATGAAGTGTAAAAATAGTAAATGCCATACTAGCGATATATCATCAAGTTCGAGTTCTAGTTCGCTCCATGTAAGCGTGGTGAACTTGTTGGTGGCGTAGGCCAAAATTTGAAACGTATATATTGTAAAGTTAGAAGTAAATTATAATTGCGCAAAAAACCTGATAAAAAGCCTCAACTATATCCATGCAGTTCTCACTTTGAGTTGGCTAACCCTCAATTCCTCGTTTAGTATAAGCTCACGAACCCTCATATCAATCGTATTCACATGTTGTTTACCGTCATCGGGTCAATCGCCATATATTTCCTGTTTAAACCAATTGCTTACGATGTTTTTGTAGTATTTCCTCTACTATTTCGTAAAAAATTCCGGTTACCGACTTGCATACCTAAAGATATACCCGCTGACCCCGAGTATGTAGCACTGGGAAGTTCATTTGCTGCGGGCCCTAGCGTAGGCGAACCAGTCAAAAACAGCATCGGATATGCACAGGGAACACTCTGCTACCCCGCACAACTGGCATCCAAGTTGAATATTACTCGATTTGTCAACGCCGCCAGTTCAGGTGCGCTTTTGAGTGAAATAAGCTCGACACAGCTACAGTATTTAGGCCCTAATACTAAACTAGTGACATTGACCGCTGGTGGGAACGATGTGAGCTATACCAGAGACTCAATGCTGGCTTATTATAAACATACTCTGGCGTCAAGCATGGTGAGACGGATTATCGAGTGGACCTTACGGATACAACCCGTAGAAGAGCGTGAATTTCCTCAATTGCACTCCAACTTTTCTAAAGTGTTACGAGAAATCAAAGAGAGATCGCCTAAGGCACTAATAGTGGTGGTTACATACATAACTGTTATGCCACCGAGTCGACTACCACCCCTAACCGAATCAGAAACAGGTATCCTTCGCAATGTAGGTGAAAAGCTCGCACAGGTCACCAGGGAATGTTCAAAAGAAGGGGCCCTTGTCGTGGATATGGCGTCCCTAAGCAAAGGCCATCATGCTTTGTCGGATGATCCATGGGTAGTGGGATATAAACCGCCGGGTGCTGCTGTCCATCCTAATTTGAAGGGCCATACGGAGTGTGCGAACATCATATACCAAGCAATTCAGCACGCCAATTCAGATATCGTTTTGCCCAACTAATTTTGCTGAACCAGATTCAACCTATTTAATACTGATCATACATAGAGTAGGTACTCTCAGTGATATGACATGTAACGAAATATGCTACGACATGCTAAGGACAATTTACTTGGCGTAATCTATTCATACAACAGCATATACATCTACCCATGCAGACAGATATTGCGGTAGTACACAGACAGTACATGCATTCCGGCACAATACGCACACTACGTGGCCACGAATATATAAACCATTCACATAGCATACATTATATTTTCATATAAAATATTCAGTCTAGACAGCCGGCCCAATAGCCTCTACTCTTCCACAGGTGAACACCTTGCCAAGACTGCGGGTATTTCCTCCGTCTAGGAGTTCCACAGTATCCTCCAATACTAGGTTTGTGAATCGGTCATAAGAAACAAGCTTTCCCTCAATGATTCTCCCACTCAGGAACTCCATTGAGATCCGTGATCCAAGCTTTTCTTCGAAATTGTAGATAGGACCCCACTTCGGTCGAGCTTCACCCAACCAAGGAACAAACTTGCGCTCCTCATCTTTTTTGGGCTCCTCCAGTTTCAATATCTGCTTTTTATCCTGGTTCTTGCCCTTTTTTGGCCGGAATGCAGCCTTCCCTTCTCTTTGGCTCATTTATAGCTATTATCAGTAAGTGGATGAGTAATCATCACTCGAGGCATGGTTGAGATAACTATCGAGAGCTCGCTGGTTAAAGGCATTCATCGGGTGGATCCGCACTGGTCTGCGGACCAACTGGCCAAGAAACTGGAGCTGATTACTGGAATCCCCCCCGAATCTCAAAAAATCAGTATCACGAGTACCACCAATACCAAATATGACCTGCAACCCAACCAAACACTACAGGACGCTGGTGTTTCTGCCGGTTTCTCGATTTACGTGGCAGATAAAAACCATGAATTGAGTATTGAGGATGACGGGAATATCGAAGACCGATACCAAATGCCTATTGATGAGTACGAAAAGCGGCAAAATACTGTGCTCGATTGGAAGCGTAAAAACAACCTGGGCCGATTCTCACAGACCCCAGAGCCAGCACCCACTAAAGAAAACAGTAAACCTACAAGCACAATTGGACCAGTTACGGTCTCAAAAAGTGATGAATGCTACGTAACACTCAGCTCGGGCAAAACAGTAAGAGGTGTGGTAGAGTTTATCGGTGAAGTGGCTTCAATTCAGAGTGGAACATGGGTGGGCGTAAGGCTGTTCAGTCCTGAGGGAAAGAACGATGGATCTGTGAAGGGACAACGACTATTTGATGCTCTTCCTAACCATGGCACGCTGGTTCGGCCCAATGCGGTTCGTCCTTTGAGTGCAGACGAAGAGGAGATATAGGAGCCAGTATAAAGGTATTTATATATATGAATATGTAAATCCATGAACTTATAGTACATGGATATATTACCACTAGATATATTTGGCATGATACTACTAAATATGAATATGTACCGCTAGAAATGGGTATTTACGGCAACTATGCATATCTACACAATATGTATGATACGTAAATGCCCCATATTTTTGACATAATAACTAAGTGTGCATTTAGCCATGCATTTAGCCGTGCATTTTTGTCCATGTGCCTGAATGTGATTCCTCTTCAAGCTGACTGAATGCTTTTAATCTATTTGTATGTGTGTGATTTATGGATATAAACCAGGTGGTGGGTAAGGATTAATTAAGAAACGCGTTTCGACCATGCATTTACTGAACATTCACATTAATGGCCTTCTCTCCTATTCCAATGGAGTAGATGTAGTCAATATGAGTCCTAGAATTAATGCGGTAGTTGGCAGAAATGGTGCAGGCAAGTCCAATTTCTTCCTGGCTATCCAGTTCGTCATGGGCAATACACCCGTGGATGAACTAGACTCTATGCATAGTTTTAGGGAAAATGGTAATGTACGCGTCGAAATCGAGATTTCCAACGAAGATAAACGCGTTTTCGGCAAGGGTGACGTCTTTTCCATTGTGCGTGAGCACAGTAAGAAGTCTGGAGACAAGTACCTGGTGGACAATGTTCACGCCACAAAACAGGAGGTCCAGGTGCTGTTGGAAGGTGCTGGAATCAGTTGCGATCCTGGTTCGTACTATATTGTGCCTCAAGGCGAAGTCCACCGGTTGGCAGCCGCCTCTGATGAAAAGCGATTGGAAATTCTTGTCAATGCTAGTGGAGCTGACGTTTTTGATAAGCGAATCACGGCCTCAGAGCGCAATCTTGAAAAAGCCCGTGAAAAGGCTGCCCAAACATCTAAGCTCATCCACGAACTGGAGGTAATGTTCAATAAGATGACCGCGGATGCGACAAGACTGCAGGCACGCCGCCAATTGCAGAAAGATTTGACTGCAAAGAAGTATCTGCTGTCCATTATCGAGCTACTGCGCACGCAAGCAACCATTGATACTGAAAAGTCCAACCACGATACTTGCGTCTCGCGATTGCGCCGTCTAGAAGATAGCTTACAAGAGAATGAGGAACTGGAGGATAAATATACTTCGGAACTTGCTGATATGGAGGCAAAAGTTGCGGAGTGCCAGGTCAATTACGATGATGCTAACAGAAAGATGAAATCCTTGCGAAAGAGGCTCAGTCTCTTGGCTGCTGAGCGGCCAGTTGGTAGCAGCGGAAGCGACGATGCTTTGACTCAGGCTGATCTTGATGATATTCTTAATGTCGACGATATTCTTAATATTGAAAACAACCTTAACATCCAAGACCTTCTTACTATTGATGATGAAAGACCACAGCTGGAGAGCTCTGACGATGAAGACAACATCCAGACTCAGGACCTTATTCAGTCTCAGGGATCCGAGTTTGCCTCGCAGGGATCTGAGTTTGCATCACAAGCATCTGGAATGTCACCTAATGGCACTGAGAATACCACTGTTTCGGCGATCAAGGCTGCGCTGAATAAAGTTGAGCTAACCCATAAGCGTATTCTGCGAGCTATTGATGAGAAATGTCGCCATTTAGAATCTCTTAAAGCCAAACTTCAGAATGTACAGCTTAAAGAAGGCCGTACGATGCTTCAGGGCACTGAGCTTACAGACTATCAACAGCAGCAAATCGAACAACTGGAAAAGTCCATTGAGGAAGACCAGAAACAACTCGACGAGGAGAAACAGCAAATACTGAAGCTTTCTGCCGAAGTTTCGAAGAACAACGAGGACATTGGTGTTTTGGAAACAGAGCAGGAATCCAGTTTAAGGGAGCTCAGAAAGGTAGAAAAGGCATTGAGTGACAACAAGCGGGAGCAAGAGGCAAGCGAGCAAGCTAAGTCCAGTAATTTCCTGGAAATGCGAAGGGCCGAGATCTCCCTTACGCGCTTGACTAAAAGGATCGAGCAACTGACCAAGGCTTACACCCATGGAGGCAGCTATTCCGAGGACATCCAGAGTATATCTGATGTAAGAAGAGCTGCATTCACTCTGGATATTGACTCGGATAAGTACTATGGTCCATTAGCCGAGGTTCTTGAAATCTCAAGATCAGTTTCAGATATTTCGGAACGGTTGATCGGCCGTCGGCTTTTCCACCACGTTGTTGATAGCTCTGAAACCGCGAAGTTGCTAATGGAAGCCATGGGTAATTCTACCACAGTCACATTCATTCCACTACACGAGCTGTCTATACCAAGGCAGCCTACTTATGAGCTGCGAGAAGGTATCACACCGTTAAGCACGTGGGTAAAAACCACCGACCCCAAATTCAACAAGATTCGCGACTTCTTGGTTGGTAAATACATGGTCTGCGAGAACCTGGATACGGCCATCAATATCAGACAGGAATTGAACCTCCCCGCTGTTACCATGGAAGGTGATATTTGCGATACGAGTGGTATGGTTTCTGGCGGCTTATCTGCTGGTGGTAACGCTCTAGGAGGCAGTGGCGAAAAGCGAATCGACATCATCCGCCAGATCTTTCACATTCAGGCTGAAATTATTCAGCTCGAGCATGAGATTGAAGCTAAGAAGGAAGAGGTGAAGCGACAAAACCAGCAGATTGTCAAGTGTGCTGATGCTTTCAACAATCTTAATTTACAGTACACTCGTTGTATGACCCTGAACAACAAACATATGGTTGAACTTCGTGAACTAAAGTCTAGCACTAGCGCACTTCAAGAGAAAGTCCACCAATCTACCCAAATTGTCAAAGATCTCGAGGCTGATTTACAGCGTGCTGAAGAAGAGAAAGCTATCGTTTCCGATTTATCACAGTTTGCCAGTACCCTCAACGATGGGGACCGTAGTAACGTGGATAGCTTAAATGGGGAAATATCTGCACTAACTGAATCGTGCCAAAAGCTGTGTGATGCTGGCGCCAACGTTTTTGCTAAGAAGTTGCGTATTTCACGCAAACTTCGTGAGGCCATGAAGGATGTTGCCAGTGCGCGTAGCAAGGGCCCCACCAATGTGGGCGACCTGCAAGATGATGTAGATATCCTCAATGAAGAATATCAGGAGGCAGTAGGGTGGCGGGACCGCTGCAGATCTTTACTGCAAGATAACCAAGTCCAGTTGGAACAACTTGCATCTAATCAAACCGAGGCTCGTTCTGCGGCACAAAATGCTCGGTCTGATACTAGAGAAGCCCTTTCTCACGTTCAACGTTGTTCGAACAAACTAGCAGCTCTCAGACTCTTCCGTGACCGTCTTAATAAAGAAATTCTTGACCTTGGTGACGTTCCCGAGGACGCTCTTTCTGAGGAGGAAAGGTTTCGCAAAATGTTCCACTCCTCGCAGAACATCCACTCTGTGGTGAAACGTAAGGTCTCCAGTCTTACGGATGAGGTAAAATCGCTCGAGGCAGAACTGAAATCCCAGCCACCATTGGACCCAAAGCTAACAGGCACGTATGAACAACTGGAGAGAGAGCTCACAGACTTGCAAAGCCGAATGACCTCACTGTTGTCCGAACAGGACCTTGTTTCTACCACTTTAGATACTCTGAGGCTCCAGAAGAAACTGAAATTAGATGAAGCCGTGATGAAAATTACAGATAGCTTCAGTCGTATATTCACAATGCTGAGCGGTGGCCATACTGGTAAATTGGTATTGCATCGGGATCCAGATTCTGAAGAAATCACCAGCGTTGGATTAAGTGTTTCCTTTGGTGAGCACGCCTCACAATTGTCCGGTGGCCAACGTACTATTTGCGCGCTAGCCATTATACTTTCAATCCAAACGTGTGATCCAGCACCCTTCTATATCTTTGACGAGATTGACTCCAATTTGGATGCCCAGGCTAGAACCAGAGTCGCCTCAGCGATCCGCAGCATGGCGGCTAAACTCAAAGTGCAGTTTATTTGCACGACTTTTTATCCTGAATTGGTGGCAGTTGCAAACTCTTGTTTCGGTGTCAGTTTTGATGCTGGCTCATCGCACATCGACAGCATTGACAAGTCTACTGCCCTCGAATTCACTAGCACTGAAGTATAATGTATTCCAACGGCATCATTCTAATAGGTGCTCGAATATTTACTTTTCTCTTTATAAACACTATGTCACTTTATATTTTTATTTTATTTAACATTATCCTCCTAATAAGTTGCTACATAAATTGTAATTATAAAATGCTAGGCATATAATATTAGCTGTTCCGTAAATTTGTGAAACTGACTATATAGCTAGCTTTAGTGGAATACCATTCGCTATTTACTAGAATCGTACGCGTAGAGCTAGGGAGACCAGACAGAGGTGTGTGTGTTTAAAATGATGCAAATGTAATATACCGATGTACATAAAACGTGTACTACCAGAGATTAACAACTGTTATCTGAACTGCATTGAATTCTATTTCTATAAACTTGTCGTTGGTTGACACATCCTGAACTGATTGTGGTATCATACATACTTGACACTAATTCATCTAACATGAGTTAAAAATAAAACACTAAGAATGCGTAAAACAATAAAAAGAGAAATAAAAAATGCATTAATATAAAAGTATATCATGCGCTTATAAGGAATAAGACATCGTCACATCATCAATCATGTTCGAAGTTAGCGCTTGCTAGCGGTCGTGTTCTGCTTGGCACCGGAAATATACACACGGTCGTCCTCACCTTCGACCTCTTTCTGAATCTCCTCCATTTGCTTAACCTGCTTTTGGTAGGTAGCGCTGGTCTTCTTCAGAGTAGGATCAAACAGCTCGCGATCCGGGGTACGGTGCGTACCACCCAAACGGTCCCAAAGAGTGGTGTACTGGCCGTAGTTATAGTTGAAATACAAGTGGTGGATAGTGTGGCATGCGGAGCCGTTGATAACAGGGTCGTGAGCAAGGTACTCACCGTCGTGGATCAGCACAGTCCAGATGTTAACAAATCCAAACAGTCCTAGGTAGCACAGCTTCTGGAGAGGGAAAATGAACGGGAAGATGTGGTAAGGCAAGCTCTGCATGTAGCCATCAACAGGGTGGAAAGCGTGCGAAGCGAAGGGGGTAGTGACAATCCACTTGTGGTGCGGCTTGTGCAAGTACTTGTAGACACGCGGCCAGTGGAGCCAGCGGTGGACCAAGTAGATCAGGGCATCGGTAAAGATCAAAAACAACGGCATGGAGAACAGCAGGTACTTCCAACCACCGTGGCCCTCAAGGTTCCAGTAAAGCTTCGAGTAGCCCTGAGTTTCCAACACGAACCAAGGAACAGTAAGAAGGGTCATCACAGGGATTGCCGAAACTGCCTGGTTAATCTCAAGACGAATCTGATTCTTCAAGTACTTGGGATGCTTGAAGTTGTCGTGGTCGAAAATGAACAAATACGAGAAGAGCGCGGTTCCGGCGTACAAAATCCACCCGAAAATAGTGGTAATGGCGAGAAGAGAAACACCCTGACGCAAAATGTTGTCACGAGTAAGAACAGACATTTCAGCGTATTCAGTCGGGGGGAAGAACTTTGTAGGCGCGAAACCGTAACGGTCGGGTCGCGAGCCATGTAACTTAGCCAAAAAGTTCAAAACGCCAGGAGCACGCGACCTGAGGGCTGAAATGGCCTCTTCCGGGGCAGTTGCCGATGCACTTGCAAGTAAGCTGTCAACGGAAGAGGTCGCAGTGGACGGCAAAAGGTACGCGTAAAGTTTGTCCAGACCAAAATGATCAAAAGTTTCAAGTACTAAATCCATCTTGCCTTTCTATATTCTGGGTAGAATGGGTTTGGAATATTTTTTTTCAGGCTTAGATTTCAATATGAATTGGGGGTTTTTTGTATGCAATACAAAATTATCGTTTTCTTTGGGGTCGGCGGTGGGGAGAAAACAATTAAATATAGTTTCTGCTGAGCCTAGAACTGGTTTTGGGAATATGTAAGGTGCCGCAGACTAAGCCGCTGTCAGTACGAACCCCGCTCGCGTTAGTGTCGTATCGCTTAGTGAGCGAGTGCGCAATACTTATATAGCCGGTGGAACGCGAGGAATGGGACCTAGCCCTACATACGTCCGGACCTGGCCAGTTTCGTCAGCATTGTGCATGAGATAAACATCTAGCGGTATCCCAACCGAATGCGAGGAAATATGACCTTGACCCAGTTAGATTGAATCTCATTCGATGGGATAGATATGTTGGGTATGCTGGAGATTGGGTTTTACGCGTACAGTTTGGAACCCAGCATATATAATCTATTTTCATATAACGCAGTCTGGATTTAAATTTGTTGTATTATATTGCAAACGATACAATGCTGGAAGATGGACGCGATCACATCCAGTAGTACGCTTTACTCTGATCGTAAAGCGGCTATAATTAATATGCATAGTGATGTTGACTACACGCCCGGTAACAACATGGTACAGAATAGTTACCTGATATATATACTTGAAGAGTGTTAATTTCGATTTTTACTTAATAGTATTTCAGCACATTGCAGCACTATACACTTATTCTAATTGATCTCAACTGCACAGGTTGCTAATATTACAAAGAGTTCTGCAGTATGCCATATTTGGTGCGGAGGGATTGCATATGAAAAAATAGTAAAAGATCTGAGATCGAAATTAAATAAGTAGTATATATCGCGTTAATATCGTTCGATATTAATACAACTTGATGCAATTAGGCCGTTACGACAAACAAAATTTATACTATCCATCGATCATCTACTACTGATTGAGCGCGAATCAACAGATCCGATTATTTATACAACACTAACGTAATACCGGTGTAATCTCGGTTGAACATAATAATATAACAAGGGCCACTGCTAGCACTTAATAATGTTGGCTGCAGGATAGTTCAAGAGCGTGGCAAAGTGATATTGATATGCTTTAATATCGCCAATGCATTGATGGGGGTCAAGCTGCTATTAATACCTTGATAGTGGTTTATCCAATAGACTAGAGTCAATTAACTACTACAACAGCAAGAGAGGAATGTGTGTAGGCAGATAACTCGACGTGAATTACGACTGATCCAATTTAGGGCCTTATACCAATACAATTCAGAATATTCAACAAACCAATTAATGCGGTCTATTCAGATAGTGTAAACAATATTCAACAACAGCATTCTCTGTAAAGGAAGCTTTATAGAAGACAATTTTATGGATTAACTACATACTTATAGCAATTCATCCTGAGGCTGTTTGTTTACCTGCTGCTTAGCCTTCAATGCCAGATCAAGATGCCATTTATCTAATCTTTGTTTAGAATCATAGGCAAACATAGCTTGTTCGAACTTGGCTACATTGTGCTGCTCGAATGCAACAACCAACTCTTTGAGTAGCCTGAATTCAATAGTTCCAGTAAAAGCACGATCCCAGCGCACGTATTTATTGGAAATAGCCTCTTTGATCCCAATTACATCGCCAGCAGCGAGGTAGCACAGCCCACTTTTCAAAAAGTACTTTTTCAGCTTGTACCTTTCGCTATGTACACCCTTAACATCCTCAGCACAGTCCTGAGCAGCCTTTTCGAAATTTTCGATGGCAATGGCATAGTCTGTAGGCACCTTGGCAGCCTGGACAGCTACATTAGCAGCTCCAATGCGGGCCTGGGCAGCAGCGGCAGTTTCATGCTGCGATTCGTAGAGAAGAACTGCCCGGTTCCATGACTTGAGGGAGTAGTCATATTTTCCCAGGTCCTCGTACATACTAGCCAGCTCAGTACATACCAGGGCAGCTCGTCTCTGAGGCCCGCGGGTAGCGAATGTAGCAATCGCCTTGGCATAGCATTGTGCTGCCATTTCAGGCTCATTTCCCTGCCTCCAGGCTTTTGCAGCCTCGATATCCAGCGCAGCTTTGGCATATACATCATTGACCAGTTTGCTTGCGCTCTGGAAGCAGTTTGCACCCTCGATGAACTCACGCAGATCCAGAAACATGTTTCCGGCCTTCGTGAACATTTCCTCTGCTTCTTTTTGGGCTTGGATTCGCTTGGCACTATTTCCAAGCTTTCCAAATACCGAGGTTGCCTTGCTAGCACGCTTCCGAGCGGCTGCCCGTAGCTCCAGTGCTTCTTCCATGCGGGTCTGGCTAGGATGGTTTAGATGGGCTGGGTAACTTGCATGTGTCTCGGAAGTAACTGAACCCTAGATCTTATGCAAGAACATCCATATACGGAAGTAGCCAGAGAGCATCGTATTAACGCTACAGCGTGATAGATAGAGGCTATTAAGTATAACGGTGCTAATTTTAAGAAGAAGAGTGGGTGCAACTACCTGGTATACTGACTGCACAGAATTCTAGCTACAACTATAGGCCTGTATTCTTCCCATTAGTAGTGCCCGCATGCAATGAAGTACTATTTAGCCTAGCATCGTGAATAAAACAAAATTCCACAATGCCAGTGTGAACTGGGTGTGATTTAATGGCAATCCGGAATTTCACTGTAACCGGCTTTAGGTTACATTGAGGCAGCACGTGAGCCCCAACCATAAGCATGTCACAGCGGGTGAGCCTAAGTACGAGCCGTGCCAGCGTGGACTCTACGGCTTCCGAGCTGTCAGATGCCCCTGCAGATGCACGTTTAGGCTCAAACCAGTCATCTGTGGCATACCTTGTGTACGCGAACCGTGGAGATCCGTACAGTGCTGGATACAAGCCTCCCACGACGCGCGACATTCCACAGATCAAGCTTCCGCGGGTTGAACAGCCTGAGAATGCGGCAGATTACCTCGAACAGGCTCGAATGATATCACAGGTCACCGGTGAGAACGCAACCAAGGATGCTGGGCCAGGTAGGAATGTCAGCGAGAGCAGCAACGGCTCGGTACCCGACCAAACTAAATCCGGCAATGAAGACGATGGTGCTGCCGATATCTCCCGCGTTCCGACCCTCTTCTCAAGCGAGGAGTTCAAACTAGACAATCCGCGCGTGTTCGATGAGGTGATCGGCGATGGAGACTCCACGGTCATCCAGGAGAAGCTGAGCTGGTACATCGACATCGTAGAGGCCCAGCTGGAACGAGAGGTGGCAGCATCATCCACCCAGTTTTTCGCTGCCACTGCACAGTTCTCTGAGATCGAAACACAGGCTTCGGCCACTTCGCAGAAGATCGCACAGTTTGCTCAAGCTGCGCAGAAACAGCGGGAAGTCGTGAAGTATCAAATGGAAACTGCCGAACTACAACGGAAAATGACCGGGGTGGAGCAGATCAGCCATGCACTAGACATTATGGAGGAGCTACGTAAGTTTGTTGACACTGCCGAGCAGCAAAGCAGTAACTACGAAGCACTGCTAAACGCGCAGAGATTCATCGCTGAACAGCATAGCAAGGGACTGGATTTGTCTCGGGTTATTGCTGCACGGCCATTTCTCGACAAGCTGGACGCCGTAGAGGTAGTGATGCATCGTAATGTTGCTAACCAATATGCTACCGCCATGCTCACTGAGCTACGTGCGGATTTCACCACCCACGCGGCAGAGTTTTCTGGCCTGCTTAACGGCGATGAGGCTCGTAGTGCCCTTGAGGCTGCCGATAATCTGGGGGCGCGTGAGGCTGCTTGCCAGCTGTATGTCCAGGAAGTGGAACGCGAAGTGGTGCGGGTGGTTAAAAGTAACATGCCTAATGATAGAGACGGCTCGCCACAGCCTCTAGCGCGTGCACTGCATGACCTGAGTCCCGAAGAGGCTGACAAAATGCTCAGCACCATGTTCAAACAGGTCACAGGGCTGCTAGCAGCATTGAAGCGCCAGATCACTCGTTCCAACGGTGTCCATGATATGAGTATTGTGGTGGATGCGGTACACAATGCCGATAACCGCATCGTACGTGTCCTGCGGGTGCGTAAAGACCCCGTAACCGTCCTAGACACACCCCAATTTGTCCAATTTGCCGGCTATGTACTGAGCTTTTGTGAGTCCGCGCGGAAGCTGAGCGATGGGCAGGCTGAGGCTACTGAATTAAGTGAGTTCTTGGTGGCACAGACTAAACTGTATATCCACACCATGCATACCGATGCCGAAGAACAATTAATCCATGCCATGGATGCTGACGACTGGAGACGGATCGACGTTAGCCGGAAATCGCAGCTACAAGTTGATCTCATTGCCGCTACCAGTCACTCTGACCCTACCAGCTGGGAAGTTACTTCGAGCACTACTCAGAATGGAACCACTAGCGAACAAGATACCACTACCACCCAGCGTGTACTGCTGGATTCGGCTGCATTCTTGATATCTCGCTCCACTGCACAACTTGTAGCACTGTTGATACCGTACCTTCAGCTGGCATGTGTGCTGCCGTCCCATCATATTGAGAGCGTAGCTACAGCATTGCTAGAGCTATTCCGAGCATATAACAACCGACTCCATCACTTAATTTTACAGTTTGGAGCGACACGCACGGCCAACCTCCGCCATATCAGCGTCAAAAACCTGGTGTTTGCATTTGAGTGTCTTAGATTTGTGGAGACTTTGCTAGGTCCCATTCAGCAGTGCTTCAAGCGTCACCACCCTCCACCAAACCAGTTGGGTGTCTCATTTGATGCGGTGCAACAGCTCTATTTCGATCATCGAAGCGAAATAAAACGCCGACTAGTGAAGCTGATGAGCGATAAAGCTTCCGCGTATGCTCGACAGATTGGATGCACCAATTGGTCGCTTCCTACATCAGGTGAGCCTAACAAATATATGGTGGATCTCATGAGACAGACCACAACAGTGGCACATGTTGCTCAAGAAATGATGACAGCGGACATGTCTTACCAACTTGTCCAGGAAATATACGCTGTATACAAGCCAAAACTACTCGAGGCGTATTCTAGTGTTGAGGTGCACACAATTTCGGAAAAACAAAATGTTTTGCGTGATCTCGCGTACTTCAAACAGAAATCAGAGAGTCTGAAAGGTGCAGGAAATACTGCAGATGTAGTATACGAATCTGTTAACGGATTTGTTGCCCCTGATCTACCTGAAATCACCAATACTTTGACTGTATCGACCCCTGAAGCGCCTACTCCTCGCAGGTCGGTTGAAGTTCCCGAGGCGGACACATCCATTGCTTATATACCCGAGGAGGAAACTGCGGGAGATTCGGTGAAGACTCAAGAGATTAAGAACCAAGACATCGAGGCCCGGGGAATCGAGACCTCTGAAGGCAAAAATCATGAAGAGGAATCAAAATTGGTAGAAAAAGAATCTCGCGAGACCGAAATCCGTGAGGAGGTCGCAGAAAGGGAAGCCAAGGAGAAAGAAGCCCGTGAAGCTGAAGCCCGTGAGGCTGAGGTCAAGGAGATCGCAGAGAAGGAAGCTGCTGAGAAAGAAGCTCACGAAGCGGAAGCTCGTGAAGCGGAGGCTCGTGAAGCAGAAGCTCGTGAAGCAGAAGCTCGTGAAGCAGAAGCTCGTGAAGTAGAAGCTCGTGAGGCAAAGGCTCGGGAGGAAGAAATCAAATTGGCTGCAGAGAAAGAAGCTGCAGAGAAAGAAGCTCGTGAAGCTGAAGCCCGTGAAGCTGAGGCCAAGGAGATCGCAGAGAAGGAAGCTGCTGAGAAAGAAGCTCACGAAGCGGAAGCTCGTGAAGCGGAGGCTCGTGAAGCAGAAGCTCGTGAAGCAGAAGCTCGTGAAGCAGAAGCTCGTGAAGTAGAAGCTCGTGAGGCAAAGGCTCGGGAGGAAGAAATCAAATTGGCTGTAGAGAAAGAAGCCAAGGAGAAAGAAGCCCGCGAAGCTGAAGCCCGTGAGGCTGAGGCCAAGGAGATTGCAGAGAAGGAAGCTGCAGAGAAAGAAGCTGCAGAGAAAGAAGCTCGTGAGACTGAAGCTCGTGAGACTGAAGCTCGTGAAGCAAAGGCTCGTGAGGAGGAAGCTAAATTAGCTGCAGAGAAAGAGGCTGCAGAGAAAGAAGCTCGTGAGGCAAAGGCTCAAGAGGAAGAAGCTAAATTGACTGCAGAGAGGGAAGCTGCAGAAAAGGAAGTTACAGAGAAAGAAGCCCGCGAAGCTGAGGCTCGCGAAGAACAAGCTAAATTAGCTGCAGAGAAGGAGAAAGAATCCCGTGAAGCCGAAGTTAACTTGACTGCAGAGAAGACCGCCAATGAATCGTCTGAAGGGGGAGCATCCGCTAAGACACCTAAAGAAAAGGCAGAGAAAACTAGTTCTGCAGCAACACCTAATGGTACCTCAATGGATTCAGTTAAAGTAACTGATAAACTAGCCGAAACTTTGGACTCTGAGCAACCGACAAAACAAATTGAAGCTTTGAAAATAGAATCTGCTTCAGGTGTATCTTCTTCTCAGCTTGATGATCCAGCCTTGGAATCAACCGAGACAGCAAACTCTACAGAAGCTCTAGGATCGAAATCAAAAAAATCCAATAAGAAAAAGAAGAAGAATAAGAGGAAATGAACCTTGCATGTACATAATTTATCTTACTCTAAATTCTAGCCTTTGAAATTTCTGGCACCCTTCTTCATTATCTTTTTATTAGCACCACGTTGAGAAGCAACCTTACGATCACCCTTTGTCTTTTTATACGCCCAAGAACCATCGGTGGCAGCCTTGGTCTTATCCATTCTCTTCTTTTGGGAGTTACTCTTCGGGGCTGCAAGTTGCTTCTTTCTTTTACGTGATAACTCATCAGATTTATCACCAGACTCGAACCACGTTCTCTTTGGGCGAGATTTGATTTCCTCTCGGTGGTCCACCAAATTCTGGGCTCTTTCCAACTCCTTTTCAGCAGTACCAAGCTCCTTGACTGTCTTTTCCTCGGCCAAAACTTCTTCAACAACCTCATTCTTAGCCTCAATCTCCTGGGATATCGTCTTTACTTCCTCCCAATTAACATTACGACCCAAGATCTTTTGCTTAGCACCAGCGCTGGCACTTATCGCAGATTTAACCAGCTGGCGCTCAGAGGTAGATTCTCCCACAAATGAAACAGCAGTACCAGTTCGGCCTGCACGAGCACTTCGTCCAATACGGTGGAGATAAACATCGTAAGTTGACGGCAACTCGTAGTTGATAACAACCTCGATTTTCGGGATATCCAAACCTCTTGAGGCCAAGTCAGTACAAATGAGCACTGGAACCTCCAATGATTTAAACTGATTAATGCTGGTGAGACGCTGGTCCTGCGTTAGTGCACCATGCAACTCACCCACTCGGATACCTAGTAAACCGCAAATTACACGCAGTTTATGAGCAGTACGTTTTTGGGCCACAAACACAATGACTCGCTTCATGTTTCGATGGTCAATGAGCTTCCGCAACAAACTAACCAGAATAGCTGGTCTGTTACCATCATGCTGCTTTCGTATCCTTACAAATTCCTGCACCAAACCTTTGGCAGCCTGCTTAGGCGGATTCAGCATCAGCCTAACCGGCTTTTTCAATGACAGTTTCACCAAATCCTGGATTGAGTTATTCATTGTGGCACTGAATAGAAGAGTCTGGCGCTTTGCGGGAATAAGTTTCAGGATTTCTGTGACTTCAGCTTCAAAACCCTCCTCCAGCATTCGATCGGCCTCATCCAAAACCAATACTTCCACATCATCCACATTAAAGCTGGGGGAATTACGAACATGATCGATGAAACGACCAGGCGTAGCTACAACCACATCGGGCTTTGACCGCAATTGCTGTTCTTGGGCTCGCAAGTTCAAACCACCGACAGCCAGACCAAATGTCAAGCCAGGCACAAACTTACCCAGTTGTTGTCCAACTTCAAACACCTGCATAGCCAATTCACGTGTAGGCGTCAACACAACTACTCTTGTAGCTGCACTTTTAGTTGGGCGATACACCAATCGTTCCAACGTGGGAATCAAATACGCAGCAGTTTTACCAGAACCTGTAACTGCACCAGCCACAATATCCTTTCCTAGAAGTCCAACGGGAATAACCGCACTTTGAATAGGTGTAGGTGATGTATAATTAGCCTCAGAAATACCTTTAAGAACAGGACGAGACAAGTTCATAGCAGAGAAAGGAATTGAGGTCGAGACGTCGGGGGAATCTTCGAAAAAACCACTTTTATCGGTGGAAATAGTAGGTTTCTCTTCCTCGGCCTCGTTTTCACTGCCACTGGCCTTGTCGTCTTCCTCCTCATCCTCATTTCCACTTGCACTCTCTTCATCTCCACTGGCCTCGCTCAAATCAACGTCGCTCGCCTCAGGATTATCATCCTTACTCTTTTTAGCATCTAGGCCTCCGTGCCGTCTTAAAATAGCGTCCAGCTGATCCTCTGCGCTGCTATCTTCCTCCTCTACTTCACCGAAATCAACCCCACCATCATCGAATGTAAAGTCGGGGTTAAGTTCCATTGCCAGACCCGCATCATTGTCCAAATCAGCTACTTTTTCATCGTCGCCGATAGTGAAAACGAAGTCCTTCTTGCCCATGTGAATACTTTAGAAGAAAATAAAATTAATTCCCTAACATCCTGAAAATTAACCCAACACTGGCCCTAGTCCAACACTAGCCCTGCTCCAACGTCAGTTATACTTAAATTCACCCACATAAGTAACTAAGCCCCTGGCGCTTTACATATGGCAGAAATGAACCCCAAAACGACACACTTCGAGTTTTCGGGGCCTATTGGTGCATTTGCAATCTCTGCTGGTTTACCCACACTCATTCTAGCTCTCTATTTCTCTTGCAATGATCAGGGCTGTCCTGCCAACATACCCTCGATCGTTCATAAGATCTCCAATTCTCAATGGTTCAGCCTCCACGTTTTCCTGGTTTACTTGGCATGGATTGGGGGTCTTATGTTATTGGATGTGCTTATTCCCGGTGAAATTGTACAAGGAACTAAATTGCGCACAGGGCAGAATTTGACGTACAAGTTCAATGGATCAAATATTGTTGTTCTGCTCGCGATCACATTGATATATCGTGCATGGTCTACAAGTCTCCAGCTTCCCGAATTGCAATTCATTTATGATCATTTCCTTGAGTTGACAAACTCGACGCTTGTTGTGGCAGTTCTGTTGAGTACCTACCTTTACATTTCCAGCTTTTCTAATGACAAACACGGTAAGCCTAAACTACTGGCGTTGGGTGGAAACTCTGGCAATGTGATGTATGACTGGTTTATTGGCCGCGAGCTTAATCCACGATGGGGTCCTGTCGATCTGAAACTATTCTTCGAGATGCGTCCTGGATTGCTCCTGTGGATGCTGATTGACTTGGCAATGGTTCATCACCAGTACCTCAAGTACCACCATGTTTCTATTTCTATTGTGCTGGTAACCGTTTTTCAGGCATACTATGTGATCGAGGGCACCTTCTACGAGAAGGGATTAGTGTCAATGATCGATACCACTACTGACGGCTTTGGATTCATGCTGGTGTTCGGTGATATTTCATTGGTACCTCTTACCTATTCTCTGCAAACGAGGTTCCTGGCCGATAATCCTGTGAATCTTAGTTGGCTGGCGGTGATTCTGATTACTGCTAACTATATCGGCGGCTTGCTAATTTTCCGCCTTTCCAATAATGAGAAAAACCGGTTCAAGGCTGGTGATCCCTCAACAAAACATCTCAAGTACATAACTTCACCGACTGGCTCGAAGCTGCTGGTATCTGGTTGGTGGGGCATGGCAAGACACATTAACTACACGGGCGACTGGCTCAGCTCGTTATCGTATTGTCTACCTTGCGGACTTACCCTCATTCCTTATTACCATGTTGCTTATTTCGCAGCCTTACTTATTCACCGCAATGATCGTGATGAGGCGAAATGTGCTGCGAAGTATAAAGAGACATGGGAAGAGTATAAACGGAGGGTTCCCTATAAGTTCATTCCGTATGTATATTAGTATCGGAATATGTTGCTAAAAAACATTAGCCCCAGCTGTATATATTGTAAATACTGACGAAAGTGGTTTTCGTACAAACCAATTACGAACCAATAGCACCTCAAATCAAGCGAACGAATTAAGTTTTAGCACATAGTGTGAATATTTTAAATCATTTAGTATACCAGTACGGATTGTGGAGATAGCGATTATGCCTCAATATTTAGTATATACTATATATATGTATAAAAACTACATTACAATATATAACATACTGAACTAAGTGGAACAACATTGCATAGTATATAGAAAAATTTCGCACTCTTCAGTATGATGTGTTTCTGCAAGAATATGCACCAGGCTGCTTTTTGTATCTCAAGTTTCTATAGTTTCATCACCTATATGTACCCGAATTTAGAGAATATATTGAGTTTCCCGAATATGCTAAGTGCATGAAGTATAATAAATGATTATACGATTATATAGGGAGAAAGTACTCCAGAAAAAAGAACTTTGTCACCGAATAAGCGCACCAGGTAGATAAACACCCGCACAAAGTATTATGAGCGTATCATAGGCATTCTTATACACAGCATATCAATGACAATCTTGTCTGTATGTAAAGCATACGAATCACTCTTTTTTCTTCTTCTCCAAAAGATTGGGTTCTTTTTCAGTGAAGGCCATGTAAACGAAAGCGGCGAGGAGAATGTGCACAACCAGCGCAGCAGATCCTCCGCTCCAAAGAGCACTTGCACCCATCCATCTGGCGATGAAAAACACAGACAAGGGCAGTGACAAAATAGCCACAGTGAAGCCCAGAAGCTTGTTCATTACATCCTGCGGGATTCGCGGTTCCTCTGCCATGATGCCCGAACCCACAACTCACACACTCATATGTATGTACCCCGCCATCCAGCGGACAGCACAACTATCAGTGATTATTATAGTAGCTAATACACAACAAGCCGTTTTATCACTAATTAGAACTAATTAAAACTAATTTAGGGACTTTTAAAGTATTTTTTTTCGAATATAAGCAGAATATTGGAGGCAAACTGAGTCATCCAAACTACTGCTACTAATGAGAAGTCATTTAGTTACTGACATTTATATTATATTTCATGTGCGATATATTTCTATCTTTTCTTTCCTGCACGTGTGACAGTGATGATTCTTAAATAAACCTTACAAGGCAATGATATAGATAATTGTTCCGAGGCCGGAGTTCCGCGCTAACGAAACTTTTATCATCTAAAACAATAGCCCCCCGCATAAATTCATCCATACATATAATCCCCAAGAAAAATTTAGGTTAAAATATGCATTGGCAGTTTCAAGTACTGCTAGACAGGTCGACGGATTACCGTAAACATAGGAAATAACTGGATTTAAGTATTGTCTAGTAGTAACCTCACGCTTCCTATGAGTTTTATAGACAGCATTAGAACTAAAGGAAAACAGAAGCAATTAGATTCGAAAAATGTAGAGTTTAATTATATTGGCTCATGATGTATACGCGACTGCACCGGATAGCTGAGATTGCTGGGCAACATTGTAGGGTCTCCATCTGCACGCTTACAGCATGTGTTCCGATACACTTGCATACATACTACGATATCTCCATATTAAATATGACTGTGTGAGGAGAAAAGTAAGTAAAAAGTTGAATTGAAGCGAGTCACTGCCAAGAATCAGATATACTATTTATTTAAAGAACATTTGATATACAGTTTGTCGTATTTAATTGCTGATTATATACCCTTAGCATATCCGGTATTAATCCGGGTATATGTTGTTGTGTCTGCTCGGTGGCATGGTATACCATACCCTGAATCGCGATATAGCGACACACCGTTCTGATGTCGGCATCGAGACCTCGCCGGTGGAACAACGCTTCTCAACGATTCAAAACCGACGGTGACATCTCAGCAGCTGCGGCGGGGTCTCCCAAACCCCTGGAGAAATGGGTCGATGATGGCAGTGCTAGCAATGCGGATGCACTTGCCGATCTCTCTCTAGAGTCGGGTTCCCCTCGTCATTGGGACCAGTTTGCTGCTAATAGGGAGAAGTTTGGCATTGTGCCCAGTTACAACGAACTGCATTATACCACCGAGGTAAACAAGTCTCATCCAGATTTTGCTGCGCGCGAAAAGAGAGCTATCCAGATTGCTCGTGAAATAGAGGGGGAGGCGCATAATGGAAATGTGCACTTGGCAGAAGAGCGTGGTGTTGATATTGCTGATGCAAACATGGATGAGGAAGACAAATACTCTGGTGTTAAGCGTGACACCAAGGCTCCATCTGCTGAGAGACGCCAGAAGTTTGCTGCCAAGGAGGCTCAGAAGGCCATGGCATCTCCCGGCTACCTGCAGTCTCGCGAACGGAGCGATGGTTCCGAGGACCTCCGCCGTTTTTCCCAGGACTTCCAAGTTAAGGGGGAGGTTCCGGCCGATCTGATGCCTATCCTAGGGAAGAAGCCACGTAACACTGCTGAACATGGTGCAAGTACGCATAGCACGCAGGGTGCACCAAAGGCACATAATACTCCCAGTTCCAACTCAACTGGGTCCGGTGGAGGCAAGAAGAAGTTCAATTTTGCGGCAGCTGCTGCCAAGGCTCCTTCCTTTAAGTCATCGTTCTCCCCTTCTCCCAATCGTGGCTCCCCCAGCTCTTTGAGCCCTGTTCCAATTCCTACTTCCCTGCCAATCCCACCTGCTGGCGTATTTCCCCCTGTGAATGGTATGATGCCGCTTATGATGCAACCTCCATTCTACGGTGCTCCTCCAAATATGCCCATGATCCCAATGAGCAAATCAGTTTCACCCATGGGCTCGGATGATCTAGTTCCTGAGCCCGCGGAAATCAAACCTCTGGGTGATTCTTTCGACTATATAGCTGTGCTCAAGGCCAAAGGGGAAGATGTCCCGCCTATTTTCACTACTCCACCTACCTGGACCACCAATTCTACTGAGTCGTACATTGAGCAACTTCCTTCCCCGCAGTACATGTACCAGCCGTACATTCCGTGGGGAATGTAGTCTGTAGCACTGTACTTTCGGCCTGGAGTTATAGTGTGATTATATAAATATGGTATTCAACAAATTGGTACACGCAGAAGTTCTGGTGATATGTGAAATGCAGTAGCTAAATGAGTGTTACAGATTTAGTAGTAGTCACAAACATTAATGCCACTTGCAACACTGTGGAAACAAAACATAATCGAACACACACTACTTAAATAGCGACGAAACCAATCAATTCATGTATACGTTCTAGTACTACACGTCTAAATAAATTAGTTTCATAATATACCAGCGTGAAGAATATACAGCGATAGAAAACTATATTCGAGAAAAACTTGGTGGCTTCGTTGAATTAACCCATCATACAACAGAAATACACTCGCTTCATGAATAGATAGTAAAACCAGGAAGCACATATGCAATAGCAAGCCCGCATTGATCACAGGTGCGTTGGTATAAAGTAACAAAGAGTTATGAAATTCCGATCGGTTGTAAAACTACACATTGATTACTTACGGTCATATCCTACTTGTATTATGCCTTGTGTTTCCTCACTGTCGCCAATTCCATATATTATAAAGTCACCATTAACATCAGAATATACTGCATGTGATGCTACAAGAGTGTAAATTACAGTCGATATAAATTTCTAGATAAAAGTGCACAGAGGAACTAGCTACTCAACAGCCAACTCCCTAGTCTGCAAATGGCGTTCCTTCACTCCACGATGAACATAATATATGAAGCAAGCTGAAACCACTGCAGTGGCTGTAGTTAGCAGCGCATTCATTGGCGTAGGATCCATTTTGAAAACAGTGTGGGTCAAGCGGTCAATTGAGGTTTGCAGGATATTAAGCACACCGGAAATTGTCATTAGCAAACCGTAAACAGTACCAAATGTTTGGAATCCAAATACCTTGGAACAATAGTCAGAAATTACTGTGTAGTAGAACGGACGGTATACTACCAGTATCAAAATACCTAGCAAGTTGAGCTGGAAGTTGCGGAATAAACCAAGCACACCAGTTGCACAAGAAGTCAAACACATAATCTTCAGAATTTGCAGCGTGGGGATATTGTCAATCACAATGCCAATAAATGGAATAGCGATAATGCCACCCATGGGTAGCATAATATCAAAGATACTTCCTAGTGCGCCTGCCTGCTCCTTGCTGCCCAGCAGGAACTCCTCCTGAGTGCGTACCGTGGCCATAAAGTAATTGATCCGCAGCATACACAAAATGTTCAGAAGCAGCACATACACAAACCATTTAGACTTGATCTGGCTGCTAGCGGAAATACCGTGCAGAATACCATACACTCCCTGAGTACTGGCTTCCAACCTCTCATTGACCACTTCTTCGAGAACACTACGCCTACGCGTATCGTTAACCACACTGATGCGGCGATTCGGAACCGGATTAGCGCTAGAGTCGTTATAGGAGTTAGACGCATCACCTGAAGCACCACTGGTGCTGGAGTCTGATCGCGCTTGGCGGTTCATAACCTCATCTCTGTAGGCCTCATTAGCGAAAAATACATTGGGATCAACTCCTTCTGGTAAGTTTCCCTCTTCATCAAGCCCCTCAACCTGCAGCTTACGCACTGCACCTAAACTGTGGTAACTACCTTTGGGCATAACAAACAGTTGGCAGGCCACAATAAATGCAGGAACTACAAGATAACCCAGGAAGAACTTCTTCAATGGGACAGTTGATACGTTCTGGTAGTAGATGCGATAGAACATGAATAGCGCAGAAGAACTATCAAACGCACCGGTTAATGCTGCCAGTACTTTTCCCGAATGTTGGGGAACAGCATTAGCCAATTGGAAGGTGGATATAAACACAAAGGGACCCCCAATTGCTAGCGAAACATAGCCAGCGATATATGGATCGACATAATATGTCAGACTGGAGCTGTACGCAAGCAGAAGTGCACCTAGTGTTAGAAAGAAACTACCGATCAGACCACAAATCCGTGGACCCCGGTGGTCCAGAATGTAGCCTACAATGAGTGCTACAATGTTGGTTACACCAGCTGCCACTGAAAACATCAAGTTCAGCCTCAAATCCTGCGCTACACAGGGTGAATCATGTTTACAAAGGTTGGAATAAACACCTTGGGAAACTAAAATAGGCTTGAGTGCTGCGAATCCAAAAACCACCCCAGCCGACGCCAGATTCCATATGAGCGCACATGCTATCTGGATAACGGGACGCATACTGATAAGCGACGGTCGCGACTAGCCGTATGTGGTAATACCTGTCTATCAACGCTAGAAGGTGGTTTTATGGTTAGTAACCCGATCCTAAGCTTGGCCAACTCTAACGCCTCTAAAAATGAAGCTGTCCAACCTGGTTTACTTACTTCCCCTGGCGCAGGCAAAGGTGATCGAGGCCACTGACTCTGACCTAGCCAATTACCTCTACCAAGGGATTCCAACAATTCTCGATTTGTATGCAACATGGTGTGGACACTGCCAAACCTTCAGCCCCGTGTTCGATGAGCTGGCCTCACAGTATGAGCATTTGGGTGATCGCATCCAGTTCATTAAGATCGATGGTGATAAGAACCGCAAGGCAGCTGCCCGGTTTGAGGTGGAATATTTCCCGACTATCAAATTCATTGATGCCGACAATAGTATCGAGGAAGTCGACAGCCGCGATATTAAGTTCTTGCGCAAACTCATTAAAAATAAGGTTGGTGTTACTCCTGACACCTCTGCTAGCGAGCCCATCCCCGACGCAGACAAAGCACCTAAGGAAAAGCAGCAGAAACAGACCCCCAAGGTGAGCAGGGAGCAGGTGGAGTCTACCATGCTAAGCTTGATTGATGACGACTTCGAGGAGAACATTAAGGGAAAGAACGCGTTGGTCTCCTTCACTACCGCGTGGTGTTCCCATTGCAAAAAAATGGCACCTGAGTGGGCAAAGCTGGCTCAGCTTTACTCCAGGGACAATGATATTACCATTGCGAATGTCGACTGTTCGGACTTGGAATTGACGTACAGTTTGACTGAGGTATTTAATATTGAAAGCTTCCCCACTATCATGTATTTCTCCGCTGGAGATGATGAGCCAAGTCTGTACGATGGTCAGCGCGATCTGAACGCATTTGTGGACTTCGTGCGTGGCAAGGGGATTTCGCACCGTACAGTTACAGGAAAGCTTGACGAAAAAGCCGGTGTACTGAGCTTGGATCTAAGCGTGCTGCCTGATTATAATGCTTTGTTAGAACAGGTTAATGCTACGCAGTCAAAGTATGCTCCTCAGTATGCTAAAATTCTCCAGAAGGCAGCAGCTGACCCCAAATATCTGACAAAGGAGTCTAAGAGATTGACTGATATAATTAGCAGTGCTACGCTTGGACCAAATGACCTGGATAACTTCACCATTAGGCTGAATATTATCAATTCATTGATCGCAAATGACACCAGTGATGTCAAGGAGGAACTTTAAATGACATTCTAACTTAGCTCATATATAACTTCGTTGACAATTTGATTATGACCGAATTTACTCAACTTAGCGGAATGTAATGATAATATCATCTACCTACTGATTGTGAACGAAGCTGGTGTTTATGTGGTATGCAATATATGGCAGTAGTTTATCTTTTCATATATTGTATTTTATTTAAGTATAGCCAGCATGTGAGATCAATAATTACTATGCAATAATTGTTATGAATATCCTAGTACGAAGTAATTCTATACGGTATAGGAACAAACTCAGAATTTCGTAACCCCCGGTAAATATTAAAATGTGAAAACTGTCCAAATAAACTTCTTTTTTAATACTCCACCTTTATATCAGGACCAAGTTTGCAGTTAAACCAGCTGGATTTCACCCAGTCACTGGTAACAAATGCGGTCGAACCAGATGGACGAATAAACTCGACTCGTTGAGATCCCAGCGGTAAATCACATATAACATGTGTTGCTTTCAAATGATCATCTACCAATTCTCCACTTCCGTATTTAACCAAAGTAGCGATTAGCTGTTGTTTTGTACGTGGTATTGATTTTAAGTCCATGTAAAACGAAAACCCCAGAAATACCAGTGCTCGCAGATTAGGTGCTACGGATTTCCAGTAGACTAGAGCATCATGCTTTATCTGCTCACTAAATGTGACAGAGGACAAGTCCATAGCACTAACCAGCCTCTGTAGTTCAGTTGCGGGTTGAAGCCGATGGAGTGAAAAACCATACTGGTCTACCAAATCTGGGGAGGTGTCGGACTCGTAACCGTAGAAGTAATGCACTGGTTCAGGCTCTATCAGGTGGTTAGAGGCGATACTATCAAATAACCAGTAGGGGTGATAAATTGGTTCACCACTTTTAAGAAGTGCAGCTGCCTTAGGAACCATCCGATCAGAAATAGCATGAGTTCCATATTCTGGAAAAGGCTTTACGACACCACCGTTTTCCTTGATAAGTTTAGCTAGCTCTTTTTCCGTACGAAACTCAGGTTGTTCAATATCCCCACAACAGTAGAATGCATGCCCAGCAAAAATTTGCGATTTTACTTCGACTTTTTCCTTCTCCTCTTCGCGGACACGCTTGGCCAAGCTAGATATCTTGTATTCATTTACCACCCGTTTTTTCTGCGTGTACTCTGATTTCTCATTCCGCCTGCCACGTATTTCTAAGAACTCTGCAATGGTCGTAGCATTATGTGCTGTTTTATCTTCCCGAATTTTTACATATCGCGGAAACCGGAGCCAATAACCGGCACCATACTTTTGTGCAGTTTTAGGTGCATGAATCTCACTGTATTTTATCTCAATTACAAGTCCCATTTCAGCAGGAACATAGTAGTCTGGCTTGAGCTCTATTGTGCCCATATCAAGCCACAAGGGAGGTTCACTCGCACCAAACCGACACTTGCTAATCAGTTCATCAATATGATTATGGATAGCCATACAAATCCCGGAGCCAACTTTACTCAGTGCTACAAACCGGTTCGTTACTGTTTCATCTCTTAAGGCCAACAAGTAACTGCCAAACTTGTTTTGAAATTTCCCAGAACCTCGATATGCACCAACTAGCACCAAGTCCAAGTTTTCTCCAGAATAACCATCAACGAATTCGGGCTTTACCTTGATCCAGTCATTATTTCTGGCATCTAAACTATACACACTATCGGGATTTTTCACCACCAATCCTTCAGACATTTCGTCAATGATCCGATGGAACTCATGGGCAATATCATTGGCATTGTTACCGGTTTTAAATGGCAGCATTTGTATGCGGCCATATTGGTTGGCTTTTTTACTAGCCGGAAAAACTTCTTGGAGCTTTCTTTTACGCGTTTTTAACGGCATATCCGTCAAAACTTCACCATTAAGGTAAACTATGTCAAACACATACATCATGTGTTTGTATTTTCCGCTCTTCACATAGTGTGTTAATTCTCTAACTTTCGATTGGCCACACAAATCGTTAGTTGCAGGATCCCAAGCAACAATCTCCCCGTCTAGAATGACGCTCTCCACGCCGTCAGCAATGAGATCCTGCATGGCTACGGCAGAAGTCCCATTAAATCCACTAAAAATACCCTGATATGACTCCGTATGATCTAGACTACGTCTAGATAGAAATTTGGTGGTATTATCCTCCTTTACCCAATGTAACTGTACTCTTTCCCCATCGATTTTTTCCTCAATATAGAAGTCTGCTCGGTCATTGCCATGCTTCATTAATGTGACACAGGCCTCGAAGTCAATTGAGACTCCGCGCATGTATTTCGCTAGCATGGGACAGAAAAAGGATAAAGGACGCACAGATTTATCCCTTTCGGTTACACAGAAGTCTCTTGACCACAACTGATGGCAGGCAGTTTCCAAACTCTTATTTACCATGTACACCTGTTCAGCATTAGGGTGGAATGCGCGCAAAAATGTCTTCTCTGATGCCCGGATTGCTAGATTGCATTGCATAATCTTGATAAGCCAGTAGAACTCATCGGAATTTAAGGTTGCGATGAAGTATCGAAGAAGCTCAACCTGCTTGGCTCTGTCTACAGCAACAAACTCTTCAAGCTTAGCAATAACTTCATCAATCCTCAAGGCACTGTAGTCTCGAATGGGAAACCGCTCATCCACCGCTCGCTTAGCCCGGACAGCAAGCCCATCCTCACCAGATAAACCATGACCATAATTCCCCCGCTTGATCTGCGTCAATGCCAACGCACTTGCACTTTTCGCAGGCAAATCCAGAGCCGTGGCAATCATCTTTCCCAGTTGGGGGTCCTTGACCCTGCTCAGTTGGCTCAGCGTTTCATCTTCTTTAGGGAACCAAAGACGGATAGCAGGATAAAGATCATCACCAATTGCCTTCTTCCACGAATTGATAAAACCTAAGACGAGCTCTTGGAGTAGTTTTGTGGACCCAACACCGTGAGCTGCAGCTAGGCTAGTGAAGAAGCGCACCAAATTGCAGAATCGAGGAAGGCTCGCATGGTTTGATGGCAGTGGCAAACCTAATTCTCCTACATGTGTGTCAGCTTGTGACATTACGTCGCGATCGAAGTGTAATTTAGCTGGAGCCCAAAGAAGCGGTGTAAACACACCAGGCTGATTGTGAACTCAGGTTTGAAATGCTGAGACCCTTCACCTTCCACCCTTACCCCTATCTAATCACATACTAAATCATATATTCGTGAGGTAAATATCTAGCTACCAAGAATAAGCGTCAATCTTGTTGGAACACCTAACAAATTCAGGAACCACAATGCCCTGCTCAATGGTCTTTTCAACCAACCCCTTAGCATGCTCTGGACGCAGTCTAGCGAGCATCAGAGCCATGCCATTCTTCTGGTAGATCAGTGCATTGGCAGCGAATTTGTGACCACCCATATGGTTGGCTAGAACCACCCGAATCCCTCCTTCGTCTTCATCATCAGGATCGCGGTAGAGGTCTTTGTCTCTCAGCTCGATCTCTAAGGCCTTCTTCATCAACGGAGCAGTGATTCCACACCGCTTATCGCGGGTGGTGTGAGAACAAAGGAGGATGTATCCTCGATCAGGGACTGCCATCATGTTGCTACTCAGCTTGTCTGTTGGCTTCAACTTTAGCACCGTTGCCACCTGTTCTAAGCAATGGTCTGGATCTGTGAGAATTCGCACAAATTGGGGCAGAATAGTAACGGAGACCTTATGGGCATTCTCGGCATCATCATACTCTAAGTTGCTGCCATTAATACGCACAGGGCCACCGACGATCTCCCGTAATGCGGGGCTTGACTCGCTTAAAACTCTACAAACGCGACCCCAGTCAGTTGTTTCGTCTCCGATTTCGTGTTTCCAGTTATTCTGACCGGTGGCGACGATTATCTGGGCAGAAATAGGCAGGGCGGTGTTGAAAAGGGGGTCATCGTCTACTTTCAACGACTTGGGGTAACAAACAGAGCAATTTTCACAGTCTTCCTGTGTGAACTCTCCGAGTTTGTAGTTTTTTGCTACTTCCTGTGCAGCCTCCGAGAGGTTATCAGGCTTAATTTCACTGTTTCCTTTGAACAATTTGTTAAAAACCATGATTGTTCGACACTAATGGGCGATGGCGATATCAATCTTGGGTTTGGGCCCGATCAAGACATATGCATGGCAGTTACTCATATTTATGCATATAAGCCCATTAGATCTCTAAATCGAAACAAACTTAGTTATAGTGATTCATATTAAATAGATTTTATTTACTGATACCGCCAATAAATTAGGGAGATGATCGCGATATAGGGTGTTTTACTTGCGGCATGTATGATAAATATCACCACCCGCTTAGTAACATGTAACTCCAAGCATTTATCTTGAAGCATAAAGCAAATAACATATTTGCTAGCCAGAACTACGGTATCAATTAATTGCTAGGTGAAAGGGCGCCAGTAACCGTTGGTATAGCTGAGTTCCTTTCAATACCACGAGTGTTCACCCTTTTGAGTCACTTTTTCAGTTGCTGAACAAGCCAATTCGTAGACCGACTTTAAGCTACACCTGTGCTTGCATACAAAGCGTAACACATTGAATATCGGTGCGAATTTTCGCGCTAATACTCACCCCAATACATTCCTTTACCTGAAATATTAAATTCACTCTTTTCCCGTCCTTCATTCACCGTAGTTGTAAATGACAAACATCTCCAAACTGTTCTGTTGTTTTACTCCTGCTCAATCTGATTATGCCCCAAACGCACAGTCAGGCACTAATTCCTTGCGAAAGCCTGGAAACAACTCCGTCCCGGCTAAGGTTCCATCCAAGAGCGATATCCGTGCACAAGGTAACACTACCAAAACTGCCACGAGCAGTACAGCAAATCATGCTAAATCTCCCTCGGCAGTTTCAAATGTGCCTTTAGAGTATGTCAGCCCCAGTGAAAGACCTCCGGAAGAGCTGGCAATTAAAGGGCGACGGCAGTCAGCGACCGTAATCGCTACTCCTCGGATCCCCTCTGCTTCAGAGATCGAGAATGTCAACCATAATACTTACAGCAACAATGATAATAAGAACCAAAATCATCATATGAACCAGAAGGGGACTCACAGTAATGGCGACAACACCGAAGACGTCGCAGACGTCGAAACCATCGAGAATATTGATGATAACGATGAAAACTGTCAGGCTATTGATGAGGAAAGCAATACTCAAGTAGGGGAGCTGCTTCCTCCTAATGAGGGCTCGGAATACGCGCTAGATGACTTGCTCCCCCCAGTAAGCTTAGGCTTAGCTGGTCGTAAGTGCTTAGTTCTCGACCTGGATGAAACGCTTGTTCACTCATCTTTCAAGTACATTTGGAACTCCGATTTTGTAATCCCCGTGGAGATAGAAGGCACAGTGCATGATGTTTACGTGGCGAAACGCCCTGGCGTAGACGAGTTTTTGAAATGGGTCAGCCAGTTTTACGAGGTAGTGGTGTTTACCGCCTCGGTTGCTAAATATGGTGACCCATTGTTGGACCGACTAGACCCTAATAATTACGTCCATCATCGTCTTTTCCGGGAAAGTTGCTACCATGTCAATGGAAGCTACATCAAGAATCTGGCCTGGCTAGGAAGACCGCTTAGCGATACTATTATCGTCGACAACTCTCCAGCAGCTTACGCTATGCAACCATTTAACGCTGTTCCAGTGTCGAGCTGGTTCTCAGATGTGCATGATAATGAGCTTCTGGACATGTTGCCAATTCTCGAAGACTTGGCTAGTACCTCAGTTCCGGATGTTTCGAGAATCTTAAGATATGAGTGGTAAGTTATGAACGTGCATAGTTGTATAATATAGTATCCATAATAATGGCATTTATAAATGTGGTCATGTAATGCGAGCCACGGCTCCCCGTAACCGAATTTGTGACACCTTGGAACACTGGGTTCAAATAGTATAGTATACCAGCTCTGTTTCTATGCTATCTCTGACATATCACCGCTATCTAGTGTTCATACGATGCCGCTAGTTCGTCGCTATAGCGTGATCCGGTTTTGCCTAGAATCTAAATAGATTACGTTCCGCGTAAACTCCTCTGCTGCATATATCGTGATTAAGTGCACGAATTGAATGTACTCGATACATGCATAACTTAAATGGTGTCTCTAGGATTCACCCGGACTCGTAATTATTATAGATCGAAATTGACTGAAACTATCATGATCAACCAGCAGTATGGTCAAGAACTTATAGGGGTAGCTATGTTTGAAATATATATGCAACTGTGAACCTAACACAGGTCTAGCAGGTATTATGCGAGCTTCGCACATATATACGTTGGCCACACGACTATCACGCATCTATTACACCATTAGATTTCTGTACTAGTCGCATGCTGAACACACATAATGACATTGCAATAACGACGTTATACTAATAAATAATTAATCACTGTTCTTCCTCCGTGGTCGCTCCTTTGGCTCATCCTGTACACCAACACCGAGAATATGTTTGCTGCGCTCTGACTCGTAACCAACCCGGCCCTTTGAGTTCTTGACCAAATTAGCATGACGGCGTTTAAGGGCGGCAATTTCTTCCTGCTTAATATTCTTGGCGACCTTAATGGCCTTAGGAACCCTACGGGCATGGCTAATGCGTCTGATTTCGGGCATGTGTCGATAACGTTGGGTAAGTGCCCTGTCATACTCCAGCTTCGCTCGCTGCTTGCTGCTCTTGATTCCGCTGCGATCATTGGAGTTTGCACGCCATAGCCTGACGTTGGCATCATCGCTAGCACTCAAAATATACCGATTGTCCATGGAAAATCGAACGGAAAACACGCGCTGCATGCGCTTGGTATGGTACACGTCGCGGGAGTGGCCTTGATCGACATTGAATATACGCACAGTACGATCATAGCTGCCAGTGACGAGCTCTTGGCCAGTAGGACTGAAGTCCACATCCAGAACAGCAGCAACATGATCCTTGTACACGTTCAATGAGCGCTTGAGGTTACGCATATCGTACAAGTACACGTTGTGGTCCTCGTTTGCGGCGGCAAAGATGAATGCCTCCATTGGGTTCCATGACAAGCTATTGTTGTTCATTGCAGTTACTACCTTTTGCACAGGCGAGGTGGTTCGGATATCATAAAGCACAACCGAGCGATCATTACCCGTACTGGCACAAATAGACGTCTCCGTCTGGTTGAATCGCACCGAGTTCAGGTTATCGGCACCCCAGCTCAGCGTGGTTACTGGCTTCGACCTAGAAGAATCCCAGACTTCCAGCTTGCTGCCAGCAGTGATGAACTGTCCAGCATCGCGGTGGTGGTCAATGCTCACCAGACCACCGCCAGCTCCGCTATAGTATGTTTGGGCCAAGCCATCGGGCTTGTAAGGGTTCCACAACTTCACTATACCGTCGCTAGCACAAGAAAGCAATTGTGATGAGGGGGTGTAGCATAAACCTCTGACAATGCCGTCGTGCGCCTGCACCGACCAAGCTTCCTCATGCGATCCAAGATCCCACACCTTGACAACACCATCGCCTGAGCCACTGGCCATTGTGCTCAGTGAATTGAGCGATTTTGCCAGCGTATACACGCCATCTACATGGCCCTGACCAAGTTGGGCAATGAACGGGGCAGCAAACATGCGATCAAGCTTTGTGGCGTTCAATGCACGGGTGTACTCCCTAGCTCTTTCGAAGGGATGCATTTCGGGATCTAAATTGCGTGGCTGACGTGCCGACTCCGTGTTGGAAACCGGCACATAGTCGTCTGCGGACCTTGAAAGAGTTTTGATCTTCATTGAAAATAAAAATTTACCCGAACCTGCCCATACACATTTCCCCCCACCCAGGTCCCGCACCCTGGCAGTATCGTGCCCCATCAGCCCAGGCACAACGGCATGCTCATAAATAACTTAAACACTAGATCTGCGCTTAAATGTGCCGTATGATAGATAGTTTCTGACAGCCTGGCGTTCTGTGTCAGATATTGTTGCTGCAGCAGAGCCGAATTGTGGCGACTGTATAATGCTGTCCACCACGTAGTACTGAATAGAGTTCATAATAGTAGGGAATATCAGCATAACGAACGCAATCTGCACCGTTTTGTCGAACGCGGTCCACGAAATCAAGTATGCACCCCAGTCATCGAGAAATGGGACGTAGAAGAGGGCCAGACCCAGCATGATTTTGGCCAGCACCACCGCGATCACGTACAGTACTAGCTGCTTTACGAATGCAGAGGTTCGCGGAGGGTCTCCGTACTCACCGCTCATTATATCCTTCATATCCAGCCGGTAGGCCCACATGTATACGTACCACAGCGTACACCACAGAATGGGGATGCCGATGGTGGTGTCGAACAGTATATTAAGGAAGTACCATGTGCACGGGTTATCATCCAAATCAGGCTCGTCATCGCCACTGAATACAATTGATGCGAGAACGTTGAGAAAGTGGACCAGCAAAGCACCTATTACCTGTTTTCCCACGTCAAAGAGCCATATTCGCCACGGCCTCCTGGGGTTCTCATTTCTGCGCTTCAGCATCAGCATCAGTATTGCAATTGCACCAAGAAACCCTTGCATTATTAGCGACTCGAAGCCAAGGAGCTCGCAGCTGGCGGGCTTCATCTGTCGCTGCTGTGTACACCTTGTTTGAGGATGGACCGTAGAATATAGTTGGGGTAATGGGTAGGATGAGGCAACGTGGGCAAGGTAGCAACCCAATTGGTTATAGTACTAAACATGTGTCAATTATATCTGGCACTTACCGCTCCAGTTCTTTATAGTAATTTGTGAATAATACTGAAACAAAATTTCTGGTACCTGTCTGGTTAGTTTAATCTGTAAACGTACGAGTACATGGAGAAAATAGTGTTCTATAACCCAGTCAGGGGTACAATCATAATAGCTGTTAGCTGAATCACCGCGCTGCTGAGGGTATATACAAGACTATTCATTGCAATTTACATATAGAGTGCACCAGTCGAAGATGTAAATCTGACTTATCTAATAATTAAAGTGATAATCCCAGTAAATATCGTTGCTATCGCTGATTTACACAGTGGATACAGAGCATTGATTGTAATAGTGAAATCAATGTGTACATGTGCTTTTTCACAAATCAGCTCTTTAATAATATAGCGATTATTATACAGGTAGTAGATCCTCCAGGCGAGATATACGATGCCAATAGTTAGTGTTGATATGACCTAATTACATGACTTATTGTGTTACTACAGCCGCAGTTCTATAGTCAATGTGTTGTTGTGTAATAAGCATGGTCTTAAACTTAAGAGCATATGCTGAGCTTCATTTCTGAACCGAGGTCTGACTGTTTCATCGGTAAGAGTAGCTTCTTTATGGCTAAATGAACTCGTTCGATATGTGTATTATTATAGACAGATATATGAAAGTGGAAGAGTAATAAAGTAATCATTAATAGGAACAACCGAGGCGGCAGAAACACGAGCATCTTATCAGCTAATGGCCAGTACGAATATTTTACTACGAATATATTAAATTTATTTCGTCAATCAATTTACAAATAATAAATGTAATAGTAGCAATTTTCTAAATTATCTACACCTTTCATTGTTGATTATTTAACGAATGAACAATTTTAGGTATATACTGTGGTTTATACCATACTCTAATGTATGTTTATTAATTTCTCTAAAGCATAATTTGGCCCAAATTTTATTGTAGAAGGTGGGCCCATTCGGAGCAGAGATGATTTACGGTACAATGGTTAATATCGTGCCTTACCCTTAATTATACGCGACTCGCGTACTATGGACGAAACACCAATAGTCCTACCTGTACAACTTTCATCAGCGCAGGTTCGGCCTATTGCTTACCGCATAGTATCAAAAAAACATGGCTTGAACCTTAAATCAGCAGCTCTGGACGTCCTGTCCAAGTTTCTCGGGCATCATTTTGGTACCGACTGGCGTGGCCCCCAAGCAGAAAAAAGTTTAGACGAGATTTCCCGTAGGTGGAAAGATGAAGACCGCGGAATCTTTGTAGATGGACCAGCATTAGCGCAAGTTATTAAGGACTGGCTTAATGCGGAAACTGCTACACAAAATAACCATGAAGGTAGTGATCAAGTGTTTGAATGGCGCCACTACTTTAATGTTGTGAACACTCATGACCAGCGTCGGTTTATATACGACAAAAACAAGAAAAACTTCACCTTGGCAACCGGGTCACCTCAGTTATTTGGCCAGCCTAAGTCGCTAACAAACATTTTTTCTTCGCGGTACAACATCTTGGCAGACAAACTGTACCGCAATGATATGTTTCAACCATCTGGCTTAGCTACTAGTGATGATCGGACCAGCTTGTCTGAAAACGGACAGCAGCTATATACCATTTCACCGATTAAAAACTTGCTGGGAAGAAGTATGGGTACAGATTTCTTCCTGTTTGGATTGCTGGAAAAACAAGAAGATGGACCTTGGACTCTGTATGATTCCAGCTCTAGTATTCCATTGGAATTCACTGAGCAAACTGCATTTGCCCCGGATCACTACTATACTAGTGGAAGCTTTGTGTTATGCCATGGTCACTTTTTGGGAGATGCGTTCCAGGTCGTTACACTAGGAGTTCCACCACCCGAACGGCGTGAAATTTCTGAAGCTGCGTACGGAAACATCGATTTTTATGGATTAAATGGCAATAATGCGGCTGGTAAACGGCAAAGCACACGCATTGAACGTATCGATCCATCGTTACGACAGATTTTAGAGAATGAGGAACATAAAATGGAAGACAACCGCATAGTTATCTTAGGTGCCGATATCTATCTGGATAAACTTTCGGTTCTAGATGCCCTAAAACGAACATTGCTGCGGCTAGAAGAGAACCCACCTATTGCGATAGTTATGTCTGGAAGTTTTATTTCAGCTCCATTTCAGCCACATATGGTTAGCTCTGACGGCCGTAATGCCGCTCAAATATATCGTGATGGGATGAACTCCTTGGCGGATATTTTTCAACAATGCCCACGATTATCTGCTACTACCAAGGTGATCATGATTCCAGGTCCTAATGACCCCTGGAATTCGGCTTCAGTAAGTGTACTCCCGTACATGCATTTGCCTTCGGTATTTACAGGGAGAGTAGATCGAGCGGTAAAAGATGTGGAATTTGCTACTAATCCCACAAGGCTATGCTACTTATCACAGGAAATATTCCTATTTAGGGGAAACACCGGAGAGATGCTGCGTAAGTATAGTTTGGATACTGAAGCGATAACTAAAAATAGTGATGAGAAGCCAGACGAAAAAGCATCGGGCCTTGCTAATGCAGATCTTGATGCCACCATGAGGGTACCCAGTGATGATGATATGGAGGAAGAACGGATTGCAGACCGTGAGGCGGTTACGGCCATGCTGGAAACGAATAATATATCAGTGGAACACACACACAGTGAAGCTAACAACGACAACAATGAGTTTAGAAGAGTCATGGCTACTATTTTAGATCAATGTCATATTTCTCCCTTCCCATTATCTAAAAGCCCGATTATTTGGGAATATGACCAAACTCTGAGCTTGTCACAATGGCCTACTTGCTTCGCACTTCTAGATCCGACTACTCCAGCTGCAAAGCAAGTCTATGAAGGATGCCATGTAATGAATCCCGGTCGATTTCATTTTAATAACAAAGCAAACTGGCTGGAATTCTGGCCTGCTTCAGGTGATTACAAGTTTATTGATTTACTATAACTCCCTAAATATCTAGTATAAATGTACATACATCTTCTGTAGGACCTATGAGATATACTATTAGGTTCTGTGATATAGTTTCGGTGAAACCGGATTATCTTTGTTGCAAATTTATATCATCAACTCTAATAAGTCACAAAGTATCTGTTGAGGACCAATAAAATTATTGAATATGCAGAAATTATTATAGCGTCATTTCGGATTTAAGTATATTCTAGAAAATATAGTTTTACACACTAAACCTGGAACTATGAATATGTAGGGAACTATGCATTGTTATGCTAATTATAGCATCCTAATATTTCACTGATGTCATACACTGCTAGTCACACCAAATAATGGGGCAAATGCACTGCCCCCTAATATTGTATCACTGCAGGGCTAACCATAATTGATTTTATTTAACCATTGTACCGGTAAATACACAATACTACTCGGAATCCAAAATTAAAAGTACTTTAAATACACATGAATTTACGTATTGTCGCGTTTAATAGTACAGCTTTTTTTTTCAACTTGAGCTAGCAAAGCCTGCATTTAGATCTGCAAATTCTGCAATTTAGCATCCAGGTATTTCTCTTTGCCGGGCCATTCAGGCATTCGAGATACCTCTGCATCAGGTAAGCAGAACACTGGATTAATAGCTTCCGTATCAGGAAAGCCTAATAATGCAAGACCAGCAATTCCAAACACAGTGTGGAACATGTCTGCTTCATCACCCTCGCGGTCGGCAATTCCACCTCCATCAGGGTCCTGTGCTCTCAAAATGAAATTGGCTAACTCTTTTTTGTCGATCCACTGCAATTTTCCAAGCATGGCCAAAGAGCTTAAAACCCACCAACTATAACAAACATCGGGGAGTTTCTCAGGCCGGCCATTTAAGCCTCCAGTTGGGGTTTGTCTGTCGCTCAACCACCAGGATGCCTGTTCTACGTCTATAGCGTCAAGCCTGCCGAGAATTGTGAGACTGCCAACTACGGTAAACGCCATAGCACCATGACTTTCCGCACCAGGTACACAGCCAAAGCCACCGTCGAAGTTCTGACACCTTTTCAACCATTCAACTGCCTTAGGAATGTTCATTTTGTCAAGCTCGCCAAGAATGCACAACGACTGGATGGCGTTATATATGAATCGAGAATCAACCTCACCATACTGATCACCGGCAAACTCGCCCTCCTTTCCTTGCAGATTAACAATAAACTCGACTGTTTTTGCCTTATCAGGCAGAAGATGTAAAGAGTCTTCTAAAAATAGGATCTGAAGAGAACTCAGTGTATAAAGAAGATGCGGATCGTGCTGAGGATGGGCGCCGAAACCACCAGTTTTAGGATCCCAGCAAGAGAGTACAAAGTCTACCACATCTTTGGGTGGCAATACGTCAGGCTTCCCGAGCAGCCACAATGCAGTTAGACCCCAATAGATACCACTGGTACGTAAATGCGCAGTAAGCCAGTACTTAAGCTCATCCGTCTGGGTATTCAGCTTTTTAACAAATTCGATGTGCTTCTGTTTATAGAGTTCCATTTTGGATGTTCCTGCAGGACTATTGTGGACTGTATATATATTTGCTTCGTAGACGCAACTAACCACAGACCACAACCTTAACCGCAACCACTACCTTAACCACCCCCACTACTCACATTATCACCCCACCTATCACGATGGATTCCTGCACTCTCCCAACCTATCACAGTGATTTTTCATGCCGCATATACGTGCAGTGATGACTTTTTATACGGCTCGACCTATCAAGATAACTGCACCGCCCCGATCTATCGAATAACCCCTTTGTATTGCCCCATTAATTTTAATACCCTATATACCGCCATTTCTACGGTAATACTTGCTATGATTCTCGATCACCCACAATCCCCAGTTAAAAATGCCGTTTGCTACAATTTGCGACATTATTGTATATATTATAACTAGTTCGATCGCTATTCCTGGTACATAACGTGCTCACAATAATATTACCGTCAGAGCTCTCGCGATCGTGACTATGATCACGAGAGTTTTCTACGGACATTTTTTACTCGCTATCATTTTCGTTATCATTTTCGTAATCAACTTGAACCATTACCACTACCACTACCGCTACCACCATTATTGCTCATTGCGTCTCACCGATTAGGCAGGTGCGATATTTATAATACATTATAATCAGTGAAAGCAAGCTTCGGCCTAGTAGTCTCATGGAAAATCTTATGAGGTCTTAAAGTATCTGGTATATATATGATTTTTCTATTCTGAAGCAACTTGGTTTAAACCTTGTAAAGAAAATCGATAAATCCCTCGGCCAGGCGTCCGGCCACACCAGCAGTTCTCACACTCCCTGCTACACCATATAGCGCCTTAGTTCCCTCGGTATCGTGAGCACTCGATCCCTTAGCGAGAAGATCAGTACCGACTTCGACCAAATCCTTGATAAGATCATTGACTGCATTCTTAGTGAGAGCAGTTGAGGCCATATGCAAGGCTGGCGGGTTCTGCAGTGCACTCAAGTGCCATCCGCGTTTGGCTAGTGCGTCACCCAAATCATAGACACTAATCTGGTGAGACCCAAGTGCAACGACAGACCCGATGGGATTTCCATATACGAAGAAAAGATCAGGATATTCCTTGATGGCTTCTTTGAGCTTCGTAGCAGTAGTAATGATCTCCTTTGCGGAATCACGGTACCCATCTCTACCCATATACAGCATAGTGGCCCAACAAGCGGCCACCAATGCACCAGGCCTCGATCCTGCAAGTGTGGGAGAAGCGTAAAGGCCGCCTGTCCAGTCAGTGTTCACAAAGTACTGCAGGCGACGGAGCTCTGGTGTGCGATACATGATCACTGAAGAACCCTTAGGCGCAAAGCCGTACTTGTGAGTGTCACAGGAGATTGAGGTCACACCTGGAACCCTGAAGTCAAATTTGGGGACCTCTAAGTCAGAGTGGATTTCTTCCAAGAAGGGGACAATGAATGATCCTAGACAGGCATCCACATGTAAGGGCAAGTCATTGGCCAAAGCGATTTCACTAAGTCCCTCTATGTTGTCGATAATTCCATGGGGAAAGTTTGGTGCAGAGCCGACGAGAAGAACCGTGTTAGGCCCGATCAATTTCTTAACTGCATTCAAGTCAACCTGCATAGTTTTCGGGTCCAACGGGGCATGTACCAACTTCATACCAAAGTAGTACGCAGCCTTATCAATTCCAGCATGTACAGTAACGGGAGCAATGATCTCGAACTCAGTGGCCGTTCGGTTTTTCTGTTTAGCAAGCTCACGAGCGGCCAGGCAGGTAAGTAAAAGTGATTCAGTTCCACCACTAGTGGTGGTACCACAGCTACCCTCTGGTCCATTGAACAAATTCAACACCATGGAGACAACCTCAGCATCCATACGGCGCACAGCTGGAAAACAGTCCGGATGAAGCTGATTAGCAAATGCGTACATTCCGTAAACTTCCGTCTGCAATTTGCGTAATTCGGCACCTCCGTGATAGACAGCACCAGAAAGCCGGCCACTCTCCCAATTACTTTGTTTCAGCTTGGAAAATTTCTGCAGTGTCTGTTGAATTTCCTTGACCGACTTCGGCCGAGCAGGAATTTCATGGTAATCAGGGAAAATATCACCTCGCTCAATAATCTCCTGTTCAATTTTACTGAGAACACCTGACACTTGCTTCTTCACTTTACTACGGACGAGCGGAAGACCCAAAAATATGCTAAAAAGGTAGCCTATAGTAGCTCGAGCCACTCGACGTAACGTACCGAATACACCATACTTAAGAACAGAATCTTCAACAGGCAACAAAATCCGTCCTATCACCGTAATAAGGGCCGCGTCTCGGAGGAGATCGAACGCCGAGGATTGTGTAACGTATTTAGTGACGGCAGCAAGGAACAATGCAGCAAGCTGACCTGCGAAAACAAGGAATCTTTCACCTTTAGTTTCCACGTTGACACGGAACAGTTGAATGGGGGGTATATTCCATATAGTTATAACCTTGTTGGCTATTTCTTGCACTGAAAGTCGGTCCATCTCAGCTTATTGGAGGTGTTGACCGGTGAAGTGACATTCCTAATGAGCATGATACCCAACCCATAAGATCGTGGCAAGGGTGAGACACAGATTCAGTCGGAAGCACGGAAACTTAAAAGCGCTCAAACACGCAATTTTGGTATTAACATACGCTGTATCACTCTCCAAATACGCCAAAACGTATATATACTAATTAACAAAGTCACGCTATGTTTATTCTACTTTTGCAGATAATACACGGGGCCTTTCCCCTCGCGAGCATCGTAAATGAAGGTGTTTTGTATTGGGTACTCCATTAGAGTCAGGTAATTAAGCACTTCTTGAGATAACAGCCCGGCAACTACAGCTGCAATGGCAGATAGCTGAACACCCTTGGAGTTGTTGAACTCGGTAATAAACTTCTCGTTAAGAACCAAGCTCTGAAGCCCTAGCTTACGCGCCTTCTCCACGATACTAGGATTGTTGGGTGTGTCGAGAAGTGCCAGAAACGCTGGGAGATAAGGGGAAACGCGGGCCCGTTGTCGGACCTTCAATGATTGCGCAAAATTTTGGGACACCTGCAGCGCATTTTCAAGGCTGGTATATGTTTCGCTCACCGTTAATTTTTCCTTGGTGCTTCCCTCCGCAGGGGGCTTCACATGCAGAATCTCCTGGGTCTGACTTACTTTACCCGGCACGGAACTTCTATCTACAAGCTCTTTCTCCACTATGAATTCGTAGGGCTTTTTTCCCAAATCAACAAACATCATACCGCCCCAGCCACGAAGAATGCAGTAGTAAAATGCGCGGTCAGATTCACGGCACAGATTATCGATTCGTATCAAATTATGTCGGTCCTCTGACTGAGTGACAATCACTACTTCGTGACTCGTTATCAATGCATCATCCAGTGATTCCAACGGACTTGTCTCAGTAGTTACGACCACCCTAGGATTCAACCGTTGCACACCGATAGCTGAAGCCTCAGCGGCATTTTCGCCTATTTGACTGGATGAAATGAAAAAATTATAGCCTAGGTCGGCCTCATCAATGGTTTTGGAGCTCTGCAAAGTCAACGCACCTACGCCGGCCAAGCAGAGGTTCTTAACTACCTCTACTGCAACGGATTCGAAACCAATCACAAGAATATGGGCATTGCGCAATCTGTTCTGGCCCTCTAATCCCCAAAGCCGTATCTGTCGATCGTAGAGCTCCCTTTCCTCTTTAGAGATCTCCATTTTAGACACTCCGACGAGACTGAGGTCCTGCGGGGTGCTTGGGGTTGTTGTAAACTTCATGGCTTGGCAGCGTGTTTTTGGTCATGTGACCTACACTATATCTTGGAACCTATTTTGCATATTGTGTCGAGTCGGAATAGGAGCAAGGCTGGTGGAATTAAAGTCATGTTGGATCGAATAAAAAAAGGGTAAATCGTGAATCTGTAAGGGAACATACCGTCAATACTAAAATAAACCAGGTTTGTTTATAAGTGTATTATTTGCGTATATAATAGTATGAATATTTATTACTCGCCATCGAAACTGAAAAGAAAACTAGAAAGTACGAGCAAGTTCAGCACAGGCGAGTTCACACGAAATGAGATATTAAAAAAAGAGAAATATTTCGGAGAATGCTAAGACTAAAGTATAAAACACACCAAAAGAACGTGTATCTATTGAGCTCTATTTATAAATGTAAAGTAATCAGCGTAGCTTTCGATTCACCCTTGACTTGCGGCTATGTCGTGTGTTACCTGTTGAGCTGAGGTTTCCCTACCGTCTCTTCTTTTGTACCCAGGTAAGGGTAGGGTTCCTTTCTACTGCAGCCTGTATCTGTGTATCAGAAAATGATATAATCGTATGATAACTCTGACATCATTTGAATAGTGCAAATCTTCTCAGTGTGACATTTAGTATAATTTTTTTAAAACCAGTGTAAGGGCTGTGTTGATATTTTCGTGACTCGAAGGAACCGCCAGTTGCTAAAACCAGCTGAAGTGCAGATTCAAAAGGCGACAAGATATCGTGCGAACATGATAATAAACCAATAGTTTAGAAAAATATAATGCGTCGTCTATATGTGAGTATCTATTACCTTGTTCCTCATCAAATCATTTTATTGGAGTTTGGTGGCATTACTTCAGAAGACGATTACGCGAGCACCCTACAGGCATACAACAGTACACCCGGGCTATTTAACCCTTATATCAGCTATGTTCTTCATGCACAAGATGCTGTGTCCCTCGCCCACCTCTTCTTACCTGACTGAGTATTATCCAGACACGCACAAGGGAGCTTAGTACAGAAAAAAGAGTCTAATAATACTACACCCCGCTCTTATTGAATATTGTTCATTATACAGTGAGAACCAAAAGCAACATAGGCACTCTGCAACAATGTCAAGTGCCACTGATGTGTCCGACGGTGACTACGTGCTCCCCGTAGGAATGACCGATCTTCAGAAAAAAGTAACTTCTGCTGTGGTTTCATCAAACTTCTCGGAAATTCTGTCCTACTTTGATGGCAACGAGCAAAGCCGCACCAGATACCAAGAAAAGCTCACCCGCATGATGGACGACCTCAACCTGGTCGCAACTCACCCCTATCTGTTGCTAACACATTTGCAGCCTAGCTTGAGTGGTAAGCGGGCTCCTTCGGCAATAGAAAACATGAGTGGAAAATTCCAGAGCCTGGTTACGCTGGCCAAGAAATTTACAAAGCCCAGCCAGAATATCGCTGTCGTCTGTCAGGCTGGCCAGGCAACTGATCTTGTGGAATCGGTGCTCAGTGATAGGGCACTAAATATCAGGAGGTATTCAAGCCAGTCTGAGACCAAACTGTACAAAAAGGAAATCCAAAAACGCCGTGGTGCTACTTTTCACCTAGTACCGAGCGATCTGAAGGACCTTAAGGAGGCGGTATACGCTGCGTTTGATGTCATGATCGTGTTGGACAACACTTTCGATGTGCACAGTGATTATGGCCGTGGACTTCGGGCTCAGCTGCGCGATCCGTACCACAGACGGCCCTACGCCTCAGTCATTCGGCTAGTGGCACTCAACAGCGCCCAGCATATCGAGCTTGTCCCCAATCTCAGCTTTAGAGAGCAGATCGCATCGGTAGTTGTTCTTAATAAGAATGCGGGTGCCATGACCTCGGTGGTAAAGCAGTTTTATGCCCGTGATATGAGCCAGCTAAACGAGTTTGTGAGTAAGCCTGACGGGCCTTTTCCGTTGCCGGGATTGCCACCTATCAAGCGGGTAGGACATAAGGAGGTGGAAAAGGCTCTATACCTGGATGATGAGGATCAATACCAGGTCGATTTTGCAAATCGCAGAGTTGGTGGTCGGCGAAAGGCAGCCCATGCTTCTGCGGATGATCTTCCCAGCGAAGACGAAGAAAGCGGTAGCGATGAGGCTGCTGGTAGTGGTAATTCCAATAGCACTTCCAATAGCAACAGCAGCAATGGCAATAATACCAACGTTGGCCTTTCTGGAACGGAAGGAACCACTGGCACTAATGGAGTGAAGCTTGAAGAGGAAAATCCTCGTCAGACCCCCGAAGCATTGGTAAAGCTACCTACGAAAAGACGCCGGATAGAGCTTGAAGATGAGGTTGTCAAGATCTGTGAGACGCTGAGTATTGCCAGACCCTTCAGCATGAAACTATTGGTTGAGTTTAATCAGTGCTTAGCCGAGAACCGCTTGCATAATGCAGAACTAGCTTCACATCGGATGCTCGCTAGCAATCGTGAGCATGAGCTAGAAACACAGCGTGAGCATATGCTGAGTTTAGCCCGCAAGATACTGCAACTTGAAAAGCAGTACTCATCAGCCGAGCGCCGATCGGAAAAGCTCCTTACTCGTAATGAGAAGCTAGAAGCTGACACGTTGAATACCGAGAAATGGTGGAAAAGCATCACAGACGAACTCAAACTGGCAATAGACGAGGCTGGGCGACATGAAGCCTTGGTCAAAAAGATTGTGGACTTGCAGTCGCTCACAGACTTGCAGCAGAAAAACTTGGAATCTGAGAAGTCCCGGTATAATCACTTGAAATCGGTTTCTGACGCTTCCTCGGAGTATGCTAACGATCTTGTGAAAGAACGCGACGGTTTGCTGGAGCAGGTGGGCCAACTACGATCCAAACTAGAAGAAGAACCACTGGCGAAAGAAATGGCAGTTGTTGAGCAGTTGAAAATGAAAACTATGGAAGCTAATGCATTAAGAGCCGAATTGGAAAACTTGAAGGAGTCGGTGAAAATCCAGCTCGCGAGTGATAGATCGACGGGGCGCGGGGATAGAAGATTCGGCGGAAGAGGAGGAAGAGGCTCAGGATTGAACAAGCATAATTCTTAATTCTATGGATATATAAATAGGTTAATAAGTATACATTAAATATGAATGACAAGCTACAGTTATAGGGGGCGACACCAATCGACGTGCCGGTCCCACCGTCCAGCCACAAAATTGTTGTCATTTTCATCAATGCTCATAACTTTGGACCCCATTAGAACCTCATTTTCCAGGGTCCAGCTTGTAGTATTCCAAAACTTCACTGTGCTGTCGTATGAAGCAGTAACCAACTGGCCGCCAGTGAAAGCAAGATCAGTTATAGGACTGGAGTGTGCGTATAAACACTTTTGTGGCACCGATGGGTTACGCAAATCCCAGATTAGACATCGGTTATCGGCACCGGCAGTAGCATACTGGGTATTGGAAAGCCAGCTGGCGGCGTACACTTCCCGCAAATGGTTGGTATTTGATAGAACATGGACCCCGCTACGCAGATCCCATACCTTTACTTGTTTATCGAACCCGCAGCTAGAAACCAATGAGCCCTCGGGGTTGATTTTGACGCTGCATACACGATCCTGATGGCCGTCTTGAGTAAGTATATGCTGCATCGTATTAATATCCCAAAGCATCCACGATTTGTCAAATGATGCCGATACCAGGAAGCTACCATGCGGATGCATATCAGTTCGAGAAACCCGGTTCGTATGGCCAGTCAACGTGGCGACTTCCTCAAACTCCGAACCAGTATGCTTCACCATATAGATCAAATTATTTGCAGCGCTTGCTGCAATTAAGCCATTACGATAGCTGAGCCCGGTAAGAGTAGTTTGCCACGTTTTCTGGTGGGTGACTTTCATTTCGTTGTGCAAGTCAATCATCGACAGAGTTCCGGACCAGTCGCTGGCAAGAACTAAGTTTGCATCGTAGAACCGTACTGCAGAAACTGCTCGCTGAAATCCTGATTGTGATCCATAAAGCTCAACAGAGCGTAATTGCCTGATATTAGAAGTCGATGCTGTTCTGGCTTGTAGAACAAGCTGCATGATTTTTCTCCGGGCTTCTAGCAATTGGTCACTCCCGAGAGTGACATACGCGGGTACTACTTCCGGTTTAGCTAGTTCATTTACTTCATCTCCTTCATCTCTTTTTCGCTTGGCAAGGAATTGAGTTAGTCGATTACGACGATCTGCCTTGGATTCTTGGGGTAGTTCGGCGAGTTCACCATTTTCCCGTAATGTTTTCCGCACATCATCATCATTAGTGGGAACATTAAGCCTGGTGGAGATACTGGCTAATTCCTCACGTTCTCGGTACTCCTTGACTGCCAGAGTTGGAGCATCGACTCTTTTAGCGCTTTCCATGGACCTTGCCCAGAACACTGCATTCAGACATATATAATTAAGATAGGTGTAACACTTAGTATATGATAGTATATAGTAAAATGAGTTGTCAAAAGAGATAACTTCATATTTATAGCAATAAGTATATATATGAAAGTATTCAGGGAGAAAAGCATTAGATGGGTATTAGTGCTCTGTGAGTAATGCTACATTGGTGGTTTATACATGGAAGCATACCAACAGCATTTACCAGCAATTTCAAGCGGTTTCTATGAAGCCCCATTATCTATGATTAATGTATGAATAGAGGCATAGATATCTAGTTGGATATCTGCATTTTTCTCAACCGATAGGTGAAATTCATGGTATAAAAAGTATAATAATTTGTTCGACAAAGCTAACTAGATCAATGATACTTCAATAATGCCATGTTTTTATTTACAACAATAACTATCGAATACTCCTCCAAGCGATTGACACCAAGAAGGAATTGCGTATTCTACGAGAGCAGTAATATATAATGGAACCTGTGGATCTGAGAGTTGTAATTAAAACTAAGCCCGCAGCTGCAGAACATTAGTAGTCATATATAGTTTTGTTATGAATATAGAGATCTATATTACTTTTCAGTTGCTGGGAGCAGTTTCGACGGCGATCTTCTGCAAATGGGCCATGAACGACTGCAAGCTAACATCATCGGTCAGAACAATAGCTGAGGGGTCAGCATGTTCGCTGTTATGCGTGTGCGTCGGGTTGAGCTTGGACAGAAGGAAACGAGCCTGAGAAGCCCCAGCATCAGTGTCAATGAATCGCGGCAACGGGAACCTATCAACCAGCAAGGAAGCAGCCTCGGCACGGGGAGCCTCGAGCAAAGCCTTGAAGTTGCTGTATTCAGGCTGGTCCTGGTATCCTGCCTTACGCCATTGGGCAATTGTTTCGCCGTGCCAGATAAGAATGTGGAAGAACGTATCGAGAAGCAGAATGCTGTCCGTCTCCAACGACACACTGTCCAGCAGAGCCGGCACGGGTTCCTCGTCGATCTTGAAGCGGGTGAGTGTCGGCTGGATCATAATCAGAGTGTTATTGAGATCCTCACGGTTAAGAGTATGCCTGTAGAATGCAGTTTCATCGGGTGAGTTATTAAATATCGTCAAAAACTGACTTCTACGCAAGTGGAACATGAACTGCGGGTAGAGCGCGAAGTTCTGGTTAAGACGGAACGAGCTGCTCTGGTTGTTGCGGTAGTCAGCGAATCTCTGGCACAGCTTGATCAGCATGCGATCGGACCACCTCAGCAAGTCACTGTTCTCGTCGGTCTCGGCTTTGTACACGGCAATACGCGCCATCAGGGCAGCAGCCGCCTCCTGGTCGAACGACTGGGCCAACGCGGGGTTGCCAGCCGGAACCAATGATCGATACAGAGTGGTGACCCTGAGACGGTATGCCCCGCTGGAATGCTGGTAAACTGTTTGGAATTGGATGGTGGTGGTGGGGAACTGGCCCTGGCTCTTTTGCTCGGACTGGTTATTCGGAGTAAGCTCGAAGTAAACACCGTAAGTGTGCGCGGGAGTAATCGAACTAATATGCCACTGAGAAGTACCACCGATGCCGATTTCTGTATCAGCAACATTAGGGGATTTGCGCTGTTGGCTGATACAGTGGCCAATAACACCAGATACCTTCAGCTCCTTGGCGGTGAGCACACTGAACGTAGCGTTGAAGCCCATGAGCAGGTTGCCCTCGTTATCCGTGTTGAAAACACGGTGTAAGCTCTGCTTGAAAATCGAGGTGGTGAATGCATCGTTCAGCACAATCACACCACCGGTAGAGTTAGACAGGCTCTGCATCTCGCTCAAGCCAACCTGGTCGTAGCATCCAACAAATATGTCCACCGAATGGCCGTTGGTAGCAGCCCTCTTACTCAAGGCCTGGTAGAACTTCGTGGCCTTGGAGAAGTGCGGTGCAGAATCGGTATCAATGTCATGGTGAGAGCGAATCGGCTCCTTCAGCGGCTTGTCGACGACCAAGCCCGGCCCCTCGGTAGGAGCGCCAGCACAGAACAGCAAGACGCGAGCACCGCTGTTGGGAACCAAGCGCTCCAGCAGGGAAACGGCCACAGACACAGCGACACCGGTGCACCGTGACGGCCTAGACCCAGTGGGAACCTCCCAGGGATCAGGAGTGAGAGACTCAATCGCCTGGACCACCTGCAGCTCGCAGTCCTGCAATGGCACGAGGAAGCGAGCCATGGCAGCAGCAAGTGCTGGGGTGTTGACAGGGCCAGCAGCGGCACCATTAACACCGGTACCAGGCTTGGATGCGAGCGGTGAGGTCCCCAGAGCCAGCATCTCGCTCACCTGCTTGACGTTGTAGTCGGTGGTTCCGCGGAAAACGTAGGTCTTGCTGCAGGCGCTGTAGCCAAGTTCGTAGACCTGGGTCATGGCACCGAATGTGATCAGACCGACCTTGGCGTTGGCCGGGAGCAACGACAGAGTCACGACGAGAGAGTCGCGCAGAGCAGCAAGGTTCTCCTCGTCCTGGCAGAGATCGACAACAAATAAAAACACAGGGGGCAGAGCAGGAGGCCGCTGCAGCTCGTACTCGACGGTTGAGGCCTTGGAGTCGAGCTCGAACGGAATAGACTCCTGAGTGATGTCGCGGTACTGGGCCGGAAGCACATTGCGGCTCATGCAAAACGGACAAGTCCACACCTTCGAGCGAGTATCGAGATAGCAGAACGGATTTATGACGGCGCGACACGACGGCTTACAAGTAACTGGCTCGTACTGCAGCACACGCAAATCGTCTTTCTCGTGCAAGGGCGTGTACATCGCGGACACGGGAACCACGGCACGCGTAGCCTCCACCTTGGTTGACGGAAAGCAGTTCCACGCCAATCTGACGCCATCGGCGTCCTCAAACTCTTCGAAGTTCATCACGTCCGGTGTTGGTATGGAAGGTGGATGGTAAGAAGGAGCCACCGTGGTGTGGATGACAAACAACCCTGACTGCCCAGCTCTTCAGAAACACCACCCTATCTCCCACCCACGTAGACCTCGAGCTGTGGAGTACGGGTCTCGCGAGAATATTCAGATCACGTGTGCATAGGTCGCTCCTTCTCCACAGAGCCACCGCTCCATAGCTTACACACCCTATGATCCGCTGGTTAGTGGTGTTAATTATTCTGAGGCTGCTGCTGGCGGTGGTCCTTCCAGACTTATGGAAAATCCTCGATTCTTTCGTTGAGCTTTCCACGCCGATATCGTCGTTCACGCGGCTAAAAGAGGGCATTTACATGTTAAATACCCTCAACATATCTCCCTACGGCGGGGGCCCCTGCCACCATTCTCCATTGTTGGTTTCCTTGTTTTCAATGGTGCCAGAGCAGTTTTCTGGAGTCGTGTTCCATGCAGTAGATGTCTATGCGTCGCTGCAATTGGCAGCATTTGCCAGTGTGCTGGGACCAGCCAAGGCCATCAAGCCCTCTGTGGTTGTGGCATTCTACCTATTCAACCCATTCTCGCTGCTCAGCACGTTGGCCCAATCCACCAACCAAATATCTAATGCCCTGGTATGCTGCAGTCTGGGTGCTGCGTCCAAAAAAAGGGGTGGGCTGGCCGTCAGCTTGCTGGGTTTAGCTACCGTGCTCAGCTTCTACCCCGGCTACCTGATTGTCAGTTTGCTTGGGATCGTGCAGAGTTTCCAGCCGGAGGCTTCCAAACTAAAATATGCTGCCCTGTTCGTAGTGTCGACCCTGGCATTTCTGGGCCTGTCGTATCTGCCCTTCCTATCCTGGGACTTTCTCGCTAGCCAGTATGGCACCTTGTTATTAAACGGCGATCTGACCCGTCCTAATATTGGCCTATGGTGGTACTTCTTTATTGAGCTGTTTGAATTCTTCAGACCGTTCTTCCTGGGTGCATTCCAGCTATTCTTAGTGAGCTTCCCTGTTTCGCTGAGTTTGCGCTTTCCCAAGCAGCCGCTATTTACTCTGGGCTGTTTGGTAGGTGTAATGGCAGTGTTCAAGCCATATCCGGAGGCCAGCGATCTTGGGCTGTATTTGACGCTGTTGATTGTAAATAAACCGGTATTCGAGTTGCTGGAGTATCGCACAATTGAATTGCTAGGTCTATTCTACGTGTCTGTTCTGGCACGAACTTTCTATTATTTGTGGATATATGTCGGGTCGGGAAACGCTAATTTCTACTTCGCCATCACTCTAGTTTATGCTGTTGTCATGGTGATCCTATTCGCTGATAGTACGTGGTCGGCTGTACGAATCGATTACGACGGTGGAAAGTCGACGAACCTAACGCAGTTGTAATACATCTGTAATATTATATATCTGATTTTAGAAAGTATGATTCAATTTCGTTGGCGTGCGGAATAAGGACGTCCTGTCTGTGGTTGAATGGACGCAGATTACCACCATAATCTGTACGATTGCCAGTTAAATCATACCTACGATCACTGGCACAGGCAGGCTGAGAAATCACAGTACTGGCAATGGGCATAGTGATGTCATAGGAAGTTTCGCACTTATGGAAAAATCGGTATAATTTATTGGAGATTTTCTCCCAGATGCGATGTCGTCGTGATTGTTTCGGTTCTGCACAATCCCGGTTCAAGGCAATATTTCCTGCAGAGGTGTAGGTGTTCACATAGGTTGTGGTCGTGGATTCAGGACCTTGTGCCATCTGGTTGAGATAAGCATCGAATGGAGAAGCTTCGTCTTGACAAAGAAACCTCGATGGCCGGTGTTTGTGATCTGTGACATTACTAGCCATTATTTGTACAGGAGAGTTAGATTCCAGAGCCTGAAATGATTGCAGCAATTCCTTAGCGTAATCAAGGCATTCCGATATGCACTGTTTCACATTGGCATCAGTTTCCATATTGATGGAATGCACTAAATCCGCTTCAATTTCACAAACAAAGCCTTGGTACTCATTTAGCTTAGACGGATAGAGTGTATTGTCAATTCTTTCTAGAATGTGGTTCAGCAGGTTGGTGCGATGACGGCGGAACAAAAACATCTCAATATCGTCATATCCCAGTGTAAAATTTCTCATCAGGAGTATCTTAGAAATGATGTTTCTCTCCAGAGGAACTGATGTAATGATCTGTTTGGCAGTTTGGTAGGCAATTTTGCTAATGTGGGGGCTACTGTGGGCCATCTGATCACAGCAGGATTCCCATAATCCTTCCTCTAATATCGCTGTAGAATGGCTTGCACCTAAAAGTTTGATCATATTTCGGGCCCATCCAGAAACTTCATAGAAGACCGAAAACTGGACCTCAAATTCGGGGTGGTTCATTTGAAGCCATGGAAGTACAAGTTTGATCATCCAGGAAATGCTTTTAGGGGCACGTTGGCAATCATAAGCACAAGGACCAAACCGATCCAGGAATTCAGTAAAAGTTCCAGCAAAGTCGCGGAAGAGATATGCTGAATGGGGGTCATCCATTGCAATCAGTAGTTTGGACAGAAGGAAACCCATCGACATCATGAATACTTGGTCGCCACCTTCAAAGGCCTGCATGTCCTGCTGAACTTTCTCAATGGGATTCTGCAACTGTTTTTGTTGGTTAAACGAGAAGACTGATGTGGGTGATACTACACCAGCTAGCGATGTCATAGCTTCGCCGGTTGCATCGCTTGCGGTATAGTCTACGCCATCTTCACTAATGCATTCTTCAATACCCTTTTGATCATCCGCAAAATAGTCATACGGAGTTGCTGGTGTTAAAGGAGTGGTGATTACACTGTCAGTGTCGTCTTCCGATGAATCAAAGAAGTAATCAGGAAGCTCAGTACCTAGGATAAAGCTCGAGAGTGGCCTATTTTCTCGATCTGCCTTGTACCCATAACGATTACTGTAAATCTTTTCAATATTAGGAACTTCAGAGATAACTGGTAGTCTGAGATCTTTTTGCTTCACGTTGACTGGGAGCCCTTGTGGCATGAATGAGCATTGAGACTCGGAAAATGCCGGAATTGTTTCCATTTATAAATATATATTAGCTCGATATTAGCATGCGAAATTTTCCAGAATCCAGTTATATATAGTCATGAATATCTATATTAAATACAGGGTGTGTTGCCAATGCAGGTTTGGCTAAACCGATTTTCACTCCCTAAGTGGAAATTACCATCCACCCCTTGCCCCCAGGATTCACCACTGTGCAGACAATAGGTTGAAAGAATGCATTCCATATCGAAAAAGCATTTTAATTGGCCGGTGCAATCCACATTATATTATTGCATCGGATCATGACTTCTCCCAATTTTCCTTTGTCTTGTCCATCTATGAGTTCATGGGCACCTTCGAGCTGAACGTTCATATATGAGTCCGTAGATACCAATGTACCCCTATATTCAGAGTTCCCCCATTTTAATTTCACCAATACCTCTTTACCGGTCAGATCCCTGAGATATGGCTTCGGGTTTAGCGTGCTACTCATGCTGATTCCGGTTGAACTTATGAGGATTTGATCGTGACACTTTGCACAAGACTACACCATACGGTCACATCATAAAAGCTCAAAAGGTTCGCTAGGAACTAATAAGTCGAACAGCGTGGCATCAAGCTCGAGTACTGTGGAGCATTCAAGCTAAGCGGTGTAAAAGTGCATATTCTGGTGATTAGGAGTTATTATATATATTTACTTTTCAGATTCAATACATATGATGCACATAGTACCCGGCAAGATTCCCCAATAAGCACTGCCAGATATCGTAAACGCTACACAATGCGTATGCTTGTGATCCCGTTGGTACATATGTGGTACCACAGTAAGGCGTTCTTAATCCAGAAAGGAGTAGCGGCCTGGTTATAAATAGAGGGGTAAGGGTGATGCAGCCCACCAGCAAAAGCAAAAGGCTCTGTGATCATGATGATTACCAAGAGATCTGTGCAGGGTGAGATATCATTGGATTTGGATTTCCGATATGCATTGTGGTCCGGTCATCTTGGACCGTTGAGACCGATGTGCCCCCACAAACGTCGACGTCAGCCGAATCATGGGCATCCTAACCGCACACAATAGGGTTTTAGCCAGGCACTAACGTCCCTTTTGCGTGCAATCCAACGTATACGCTTCTATACACTTCATACTTAGCCCACCTCCTAGTGGAAACTCAGTCACATGGTTACCTCGAGTGCTTTGTTGGTTATTTCATCGCATCTTAGAATACACGTTTTGGCGTTGCCTTCAAGGGCATTATCTACCCTGCATAACCCCCACCCAGCTGCGGCCTGTTGCTGTGTTGCTGTGGGGAGGGGGATTGGAATACCGGCTGTCGCGGGGTATAAGTAGGTCAACGTACGCATTCTAAAAACATCATATACCCTAAATGACCGAGCGTAAACTTGAGGATCCCAACGTCGAAGGCTTCAACATTGTTGCAAACATCTCCAAACTCTTCTGGAACAAGCATAAGGGCGAATTCGTCAACGGCACCGGCGGCACCGGTGACTTTGAAGGCGGATACATGGTATGGCCCGTGGCCGTCGGAGTCCAGGCAGTGATTGATGCTGCGCGTATCAACAAGAACTACATTGGCTTGCTTCACGAGACAATGGCTGCTCTCGATAAGTTCTTCAACGAGAAGACCCGCGGTTTCTCTCCCACCGTGGGTGGCGATGAGTTCTACTCGGATGATTCTGCCCAGGCCGTGCTCTGCTACATTACTGCGTATGAGGTTACCCACGACAAGCGTTACTTGGACCGAGCGGTTGCTGGAACCCAATTCCTCATGGGAATGGCCGACAAGAAGCTCGGAGGTGTTCGCTGGAAGATGGGCCAGTCTGGTGCCAACACCGTGTCGACTGCTGAGTGCGGTATGGCAGCAGCTATGCTTGCCCGCTACGTCAAGCCCAACGACGTCTACCTTAAGTTTGGCGAGTATTGCTTCGACTTCTTGTTCAACAAGATGCGTGATGAAACCGGCCTGATGGGTGACGGTCTCGAGGGCGACGACGGCAAGTACAACCCCATGAAGTGGACTTACAACCAGGGAACCCCAGTTAGTCTCTGTGCATACATGTACCTGCTCACCAAGGACGAAAAATACTTCCACGCTGCACACGATCTCGTCAAGACCGCCACTGATACGAACACCGAGATCTTCGATCGCGATACTCCCAACCACGACGTCAGATTCTACCGCGACGGTCTGAAGTTCTACCAGTTGCTTGTGGGTGGCTTTGCCGACTACTTGCTTGTGTTCGGCGACCGTGACCCCAGCATATCGCAGAAAATTGTAGAGACTGTCAACCGACACTTGTACCTGGTCTACCGTTTGATGGTGTTCCCGAACAACCAGAGCGAGTACCACGGCAACTTGAAGGTTTACGACATCGATAAGGCTCGCAACATTGCATTCAACAAGATCACAGGCGAGAACAGAGAATGTGCTGGAGACAGTGATGAGCACAAGCACGGCAACCCCAAGAAAGATTTTGCTTCCAACCTCATGAACATGGGAGCTGCTGCCCGGGTATTCTTCCAGTCGGCAAGAATTACTCCCCAGGTCAACTTCTAATTTACGTACACTTAACCTTAACTAATGCAGCATTTTCTGATAGCTTAGAAGCCCATTTATCATATACGACATGTGCTACATAGTGACAACTGTATTTCTATCATACATTATTGTGATACATTTCTAAGATGTATATATACACACAAGTAAATGGCTAGTTTGATGTATGTAATTTTTATTTACAAATAGTGTGTCAGTGCCATCAACTGAAATACATAAGTGGTAGTAAAAGTAGAAGTGTCAAGCCGTGAGGTAGATAGCATGTATAAAGGATGTGCACGATATGTCGTATCAGGCAATTCATGTAAGTAATATCGCTGTTTTGATTGAAGCCGTAACGTACTGACGAACATAAGACTAGTGCTGTATGCAGACTAGCACAGCTACAGGCTAGCATAACATTATGTTTTAGTATGTAGTAAGGATGCATGTAGTACGGGTTCATCTGGGTATTGAGGATATAATATATCATTATGTTTCTGTGTCACTATATATGCCAGTGTGGCTAGTGGAATATATGTCAGTACGGCTAATAGTATATATCAGTATGGTTAGTGGTGTATATAACTTAACATAACATAAGACTAGCACAACAACAGACTAGCGTAGCAACAGCTGTATACTATCACTGTATATACAGCAGCATATACATTCGCCACACTGCCAATATTCACACCAACACTGCATATACTAACAACGTAAAACCTACTTCCACTACACTTTGCCGTTCGAGTGCAGATCAGCAATCCCCAAGACCGTACCAACCAGTTACGCAACTGCATTACTCGATGCCAGTGCTATTAACATAAAGATAAGAACATAAGTATAAATAAACTGCTGGATTTTTCCTAATTGCAAGGCTTTAGTTGTGTATGTGCTTCCATATCAGCACCTTTTACATATCAATGTGTGCTGAGTAACCCATCAACATGGAAATAGAGCCGAGCGTGGATCAGCCCATTGAGCAGGCAAGCCAGCCTGAACAAGTGGATCAGCCTACTGAGCAGATGGAGGAAGAGCAGCAAGACATTGGCTCTCGTGTCCGCAGTAATGCTATCTTTCTAACCGGTGTGGAGGAGCTGCACACCAATGACATCGAGAAATACATGGTCAAGGTATATAACAAGCCGTTCCAGATTGAGTGGATCGATGATTCGTCACTCAATATCGTCTACGATGATGCGGAAGACGCGTTTCAGTCACTGGTATCTATGACCTCCCCCGAAGAGTTCGATGCACCCGAGCCCATCGCGGCGGAACAACTAAGGAATTGCAAAGCCATGGAAGAGAAGCCCGAGGTGATATTAAAAGCAAGATTTTCTACTGAAAACGATAGGAAGGAAAATGGTTCGCGTGCTAAAAGCAGATACTATTTATTCCATGGCGAGCCCTCGCGCAAAGAAGATCTGGTGCGATTCGGAACTAAGAGAACCGCCCGCCCAATGAAATATGGTACACGTGGCCGTGAACTCATCGACAAACCCCGCAAGAACAATAGGGGAGGCGATCTTTTCCCGGAAAAGGCACCTACTGTGCCGTTGGATGACGATCTAATGGATGACTTACTACCGCACTTGGCAAAGAAGCCAAGAAGGGGCCGCAACCGGAGAAGAAACAACAAGAAAGATCTTCCCGATTTGTTTGCTGACAAGGTCAAGACTATCGGCAGCTCCGAGCCCAAAAAAGCTGCTGGTCCGAGTGTTTACCAGAACATGGATTACTGAAATGCCTGTATATACTCCGGCAGGATGATAACTGACCCCTTATTGTGTTGTTCCTCGTGTGTCAAATTGCGATACATATAGGACGAGTAAGATCACTAAATACAATGCAGCAACAATGGGTCTGTTTGACTGAACACAACCCCTCCTAACAATATGCCAAAATTTATGAATGTAATAGCTAATTATACAAGTACTATGCGCGAGCATCATTCGTCTTTCATCTGGGTGTGGTAACCATCTTATATGTGTATAACTTGAGTGTATCAAGATAATACAGTAACAGCATGCAGGGTGTGGTTGGATCACTCAATTCAGCTTTGTTATGTCTTGAAGCTCAAGTTTATGGACTTTGCACTACTATGATGGCCAATGCTGGTAGAATTGCTCTAATATGATATATATGCTACAAGCTATACAGCTAAACGGTGCCTATCTCGTTGGGTTTCCAGATACTGTACTGTCCAGCACTACAATGGACGTATTGACTACTTCCCACAGGGTGCTAATTTTCTCTGCGAGGAACTCAATAACATGTATTGGCTTCATTCAGTCAGGCCCCTGCTTCTATATATGCCCTATCACCATATACCGATCTGGATAGGCAGGGTGGTGGTTTGGCGTGGGTGAGGGCAGGAAATTTTCATGTCGAAGTCAACCAAGAAATCCAGCGGATCCAGCGGATCTGGTGGATCTAGCGGGTCTGGCGGCACCACTAAGTCTACCCCTAAGAAACCAGTGGAACTGATTGTGCGATCCAGCGATGTAAGCTTGGCCAATGTGTCTAAAGCATATATTTCACTGGAAACTCTGCGCGAGACTGGCATTGAGGGCGGTTCGTATATTCAAATTGCATCTAATGGTGTTATTGCTGTTGCTACCCCACAGCCTATTGATAAAGATGTTGTGCAGCTTAGTGTGGAGGTACAAATGGCGGCCAATCTGCTGCCTGGTGATCGCATCATACTACAGAAGGCAACAAAGCCGCAGGTTGCGACCAAACTGGTGCTACAAACACCACCCAGCCATGGTGACGTGGTGTCTCTAATCCAGTCGGTGGGTGTTGTGCATTTCGGGCAGTGGATTGGTGATTCTAAGGTGATTGATGTGGCTAACACGCTTGAGGACGGTTTGGCCAATTTGTCTATCAATACTAAGGGTGCCAAGCATATACAGCAGCAACAAAAGAGTGGTGCGTGGCTTGTCACCTCTGAAACACAGATTGACATTCAGGCCGATGGCTCGCCGAGGAAATCTGAGTTTACATTAATTGGCGGTTTGGACAAGGAGCTAGATCTAATCCGGGCCCAGACTGAGCTTCCCCTAGAGTACCCGGACTACTTCTCCAGATTCAACACCGACCCAGAACGGGGCATTTTGCTGTACGGTCCGCCCGGCACGGGTAAAACAATGCTGTTGAAAGCGGTGGCCCGCGAATCGAGCCACGTTCACATTCTCAGGGTGAACGGCCCGACAATTTTCTCGAAATATCTAGGCGAAACAGAAGGGAAACTGAGGTCTATTTTCGAGGAGGCCGAAAGGTTTGCCCCGTCTATTATATTTATTGATGAAATCGACGCACTGGCCCCGAAACGGGACAGCGATGATAGCGGCGAGACCGAGAGCCGTGTGGTAGCTACTCTGCTCACGCTTATGGATGGAATGAAGCCCGGTGGACGGGTGGTTTTGATTGGAGCCACGAATCGCCCCAACCAACTAGACCCCGCGCTGAGGAGGCCCGGCAGGCTAGGCAATGAGATCGAAGTCGGGATCCCAGACTCACGAGGCAGGCGTCAGATTTTGCAGCTGATGTTGGGAAGCATGCCCCACCACTTGTCTAACGAGGACATTACATCGATTGCCGACAAAAGCCACGGCTACGTGGGCGCTGACCTGCAAGCCCTGGTGAGAGAAGCGGTGGTCGGTGTGGTGAGACACTGCATTCAGAACGACCTGGATATCGGGTCCATGTTTATCGAGAAGACTGACTTGGACTCGGCTCTGATTGCCGTGCGCCCCAGCGCCATGCGGGAGATTGCATTGGAACTGCCCAAGGTCCACTGGGCTGATATTGGTGGACAAGAGTCCACGATCCAAAGGCTACGGGAGACAGTCGAATGGCCGCTGCAGCGCGCAGACGCCTTTGAGCGGCTGGGCATAACTCCGCCTCGGGGCGTTTTGCTCTACGGCCCGCCGGGCTGTTCCAAGACACTGCTGGCCAAGGCTCTGGCCACTGAGGCCGGGCTGAATTTTCTGGCCGTCAAGGGGCCCGAGCTGTTTAATAAATACGTGGGTGAGAGCGAGCGGGCCATTCGTGAAGTGTTTCGCAAGGCCCGGCAGGCAGCGCCGTCGATCATCTTTTTCGACGAGATCGACGCACTGTCAGTTTCACGAGGCGAGGGTGAGGCCGGCGGCGACCGCGTGCTGACGTCGCTACTGAACGAGATGGACGGCATTGAAGCGTTGAATGAAGTCGTGGTGCTGGCCGCGACTAACCGGCCTGACGTCATCGATTCGGCCCTGATGCGGCCCGGTCGGTTGGACAGACTGATCTACGTGAACCCACCCGACACCAAGGCCAGGCGGCAGATCCTGTTGATCCAGTTCGCCAAAATGGCAATTGAGGACTCTGTGGACATTGACGCGCTTGCCGAAAAGACGGAGGGGTTCTCGGGTGCCGAGCTGGTGAACGTCTGTCAGGAAGCGGGACTGCTGGCCATGAACGATGATCCCGAGGCTGCGTTTATTGGCAGCAAGTATTTTGATGCTGCCGTCAAAGGAGTCAGAAAAACAATCACGCCCGAAATGATCAAGTACTTTGAGAACTTCGCCGGTGCTAAGTAACCTAATTAGTACTCGTATGGTCCACCCCGCCTCAGGTGAAATTAAGCAGTGACATATTCAGTCAATGGGCCAGCAGAGTCACACAGTTTATGTACGGCGCATCGCCAATAATATTATAACTAGAACACATAAAATTAAGCCTGTCCAGCAGACACGTGGAAGCAATGGCGCAGGCCACGCGGCAGGTGAGATATAAATACATCTGACCCAACCCTTATTTTCCTACACCGAAAATAAACAAACAAACCATTTGTTTGCAATGGCCACGCGCGGACTTCCGTTTGGCAAACTGGTCACGAACCTCTCACCACGGAACAACTGGAACCGGGAAGACAATGCATGCGAGCTGGACGATAAGATGACGCAGCTCAGCCTGAATCCCGAGGAGCGCGAAATCCTGGCGGACCCCAAGGTGATCCGGCTGGCCCGCGTCACCCAGCTCTACTTCCTAGACTCGTATTTCGAGAAGCTGAGCTATCTGAACCACCGCAAGCTCCGGCAGCAGCGGCTGCAAACCGAAACCCTGCCCGGCATTGCCGATCCCGTGGAACGAAGGGCCGTGATCAAGAAGTACCAGGGCCGGGAGAGGGCGCTGCTGCGGCTGCGGAGGTCCAAGCTGAACTACGGCGACTTCGACATCCTCACCCAGGTGGGCCAGGGCGGGTACGGCCAGGTGTACTTGGCCCGCAAGCGTGATACCAGAGAGCCGTGTGCGCTGAAGGTCCTGAACAAGAAGCTGCTGGTGAAGCTGGACGAGATCCAGCATATCCTGACCGAGCGCGACATCCTGACGCAGGCCTCCAAGAGCCCCTGGCTCGTGCAGCTGCTCTACTCATTCCAGGACCCCGAGAACCTGTACCTGGCCATGGAGTTTGTGCCCGGCGGCGACTTCCGGACGCTGCTGAACAACACCGGCACGCTGGGCGCTCGGCACGCGCGGTTCTACGTGTCCGAGATGTTTCTGGCCCTGGACGCGCTGCACCAGCTGAGCTTCATCCACCGGGACCTGAAGCCCGAGAACTTCCTCATCACCGCCGAGGGCCACATCAAACTGACGGACTTCGGGCTGGCAGCGGGCCAGATCAGCAACCGGCGGATCGAGAGCCTGAAGCGCCGGCTGGACACGGTGGCCAGTGCGGCTGCGCCCTACGGGAGGGGCAGCGACGGAAACGGCGACAACTACGCCAGCTACAGTGTGAAGCAGCGCCAGGACCTCTACCGGGTGGCGCGCCAGACCGACATTGAGCATGCATCAAGCGTGGTGGGGTCGCCCGACTACATGGCTCTGGAGGTTCTGCTGGGCCAGACCTACGACTACACGATCGACTACTGGTCGATGGGGTGCATGCTGTTCGAGGCGCTGGCCGGGTTCCCGCCGTTCGCGGGGCGCAGCAGCCACGACACCTACCAGAACCTGAGGAACTGGAAGCAGAGCCTGCGACGACCCAAGTACGACAACGGCCAGTGGGTGTTCAGCGACCGCACGTGGGACCTGATCCAGCGGCTGATCACCTCGCAGCGGTACCGCCTGCAGTCGTTCCGCGAGATAGCGTCGCATCCGTACTTCGCGGAGGTTGATTTCGCCAACCTGCGCAGCCAGAAACCACCGTTCATCCCCGAGCTCGACGGCGATGCTGATCCGGGCTACTTCGACGACTTCGACAACGAGGCAGATATGGCGAAATACAAGGAAGTCATGAACAAGCGTGCCCAGATCGAGGACATGGAGGGCAAAGGAGAGATGAACAACCACGACTTCGTGGGCTTCACCTTCAAGCACGCGCGGCCATCTACTGCCCCTTTCATGGGAACAGTCCGGGGCAACGAGTTCGGGCCCAGCACTATTCTATAACCTATGCATCATCATATACAGCATCTCAGTCTACCCATACGTACCGTGGCAGTGCAGTTGAGCCAGTCGTGCTAGTTGCCAGCTGTGCCAGTTGTGCCAGTCGAACCAGTCGAACCAGTCGAACCAGTCGAAGTAGTTCATACCAATTGAACCAGTAATACAAGTTGTACTGGTCCAGTTGTGATAGCGTGCCAGTTCTACTGGTTGTGCTAGCTGAACCAGTCCAGTTGAGCCAGTTGAGCCAGTTGAGCCAGTCATTCTAGTTGTACCAATCCAGCGTACCAGTCGTACGAGTTGTACAGTAGTACTAGCTGTGCTAGCTAAGTTCAGTCGAACCAGTCACTAGTTGTATCAATCCAGATCTACCAGCTGTACCAATTGTACCAGTCCAGTTGTGCCAGTTGTCCCAACTGGGCCAGTCCAGTCATACTAGCTGTACCAGTTGTATCATTTGCATCATTCATACCAGATGAATCAGTCATGCTAGTCGATCATACCAGTTGCATCAATCCAGCTTTACAATGCGGTAGTTGTGGTAATTGTGCCCGTTTTACTAGTTGAGCCAGTCATACTAGTTGTACCAAACCAGCTGTACCAGCCGTATGAGTTGTACCAAACCAGCTGTACCAGTCGTATGAGTTGTAACAAACCAGCTGTACCAGTCGTACCAGTTACAGTCCAGCTGTACCAGTGGCATCAGTTGAACCAGCCTAGTACTAGTAGTGCCAGCTGAGCTTAGTCGAACCGTCGAATCACACTAGTTGTACCCTCCAGTCGCACCTGTCATACCATTGCGAAGTCTGTGACTACGTGGTCTATTCAAACATGCGTGTAAGCATGCGTGGACTAGGCTGTGGCCTGCACTAGTGGCCTCAAATCACTGGTCCTGCATCTCGGTGGCATCTATAATGGCGGCGATTTCGTCCAGCTTTACAGACGTCCTCGCCACATGCTCATCCAAAAGCTCGAAATGCTTGTCGTCGTACAGTCGTTGGTACAGTTCGTCCGGGTCACCGATACCCCAGAGTTCCTGGTAATGCTCGAGCCCAATGCTGGTCTCCTCCCTCGTCATTTCATGCGCGAGCTCAATTTGGATATCTCTCAATTGCGCCAGCTTCTCCGCGTGCTCAACACCGAGAAACCCGTGCCGCTGCTGCACGAGTATCGCCTGCTCAGCGTCTCTATCTAGGGTTTCGAGCTCGGCCCAGAGCCTGTCGTGGGTGGTTACGGGCTGCTTCGCCTGGGGGATATCGTCGAGCAGGTGCCGCTTGTCTTCCAAATCGCTATTCTGGCTGATGACGCTGCTGCTCTGGTCGTTTATGCTATCCATGCTGCGGGGACAACCAGGGCTGGGCGGAGGTAGGGTTCGTTTTTCCGGCTGAAAGTAGCGTCGCTTGGTATCAGGCGTTGCATGAAAGGAAGGGAAGCACTATGATTTATGAAGCTGCTCTGGGTTAAACAAGCCGTTCCAGATACCTACGTGCATCCGACCTTTTTATCCCAGCTCAAGCACAACCAGAATGTCGTGCCGTACCAGTACAACACCGTGACCTTCGATGCCAGCACGCTGCTCGTGAACATCGATGTGGGAATCATCTTCATTCTCTCGTTCGTGGCCATTTACCTGCGCAACATCGATCCCCGCCTATTTGTGGCGATGGCCTCGGCCGCAGACCTCATTCTGGTGCTGAGGTGCATGCGCAGAGTGTCGTGGTGTGCCCGGGCGTCCATGGTGAAGTCCTCCCTCATCATGGTGGTGACGATCCTGTGCCTGACCCCGGTGTTTCGCAGCTTGACCGAATCAACCTCATCAGACAGTATCTGGGCGCTGTGCGGCTGGCTGCTGCTGGCAAATGTCATGGTGTCCTCCAGATCCATTCCGGCCCTGTCCACGAACACAGCCCTGGCGGCCACCATTGTGCTGGCCAGCCGCCTGGAAACCTCTCTGGACGTGTTTTACTTCGTTCTTTTCAGCACCCAGTCGTTTGTGGCTCTGCCCAGCGCGTACAAGTGGCTCAAGATGACTGAGGTTTCCTACGCCTGGTGCTACTCGTTCGTGTTCCTCATCTCCCTGGGCTCCTGCTACCTGGTTCTGTTTGTGCTGGGGTGGCCGCTGATGGTGCTATGGGCGCTGTTCCAGCTGCTCATCCTCTTTGGGCTGCCAATGCTGTTCCTGTCACTACAGAAGCACAAGGATCGCATCTCGGGGCCGTGGGATCCTGCAAAGCCCGACCTGAACTGACTATCTAGCGATGTTCCTAGAGTGTAATATGTATGCATTTCACATGCCATTATCTAACTACAGATGCAACGGCACCACACAGCAACCGGCAGGCCAAATGTGTTGTATATGAAACAAACCTCTGCTAAAAACCTCCGCTGCAACTCCTACTGCAAACTCCTACTGCAAACCTCAGCTACAAATCCGCTACAAATCCGCTGCAAACCTCAGCTGCAAATCCGTTGCAAAATTCCACTACGAACCTCCACGGCAAACCTCAGCTCCAAACGCGTTACACAATATCAGCTGCAGATACGCTGCAAACCCGCTGCAACCCCGCTACAGATACGTTGTAAACCGCTGCTAACCCGCTACAGTTGGCTCAGTTACAATGATCAGCTGTGCATGCCCTAGTCTGGGGTGGTATTATTGTGTGGTAGGGGTGGGAGCCTTGAGTCATAATGTTGCGTAGTGTAAGGTCGTACAGCTCTGCTGCAGTCAAGAAGTTGAAGATCGGATTGCTTCCCGGTGACGGCATTGGCCACGAGGTTATTCCCGCTGGCCGTGCCGTTCTGGAGGCCCTTCCCGCCGAGGATGGCCTCGCTTTCGAGTTTTTGCACGCCGATGCTGGCTTTGACCACTTCCAGAAGACCGGCGTTGCCCTTCCTCAGGAGACGATCGATGTGCTGAAGTCGGAGTGCCAGGGCGCTCTTTTCGGTGCGGTTTCCTCGCCCATCCACAAGGTTGCTGGCTACTCCAGTCCCATCGTGGCTCTGCGTAAGCAGCTTGGCCTGTACGCCAACGTGCGACCGGTGAAGTCGGTGCTCTCGACGGACCGCAAGACCGACATGGTGATTGTGCGCGAGAACACCGAGGACCTCTACGTCAAGGAGGAGAGGGTCTACGAGAAGGACGGCAAGAAGGTGGCCGAGGCCATCAAGCGTATCTCCGAGGAGGCCAGCCAGAAGATCGGTGCCATGGCCTTCAGGATCGCTGCCCAGCGTTACGCGCTTCGCCAGATCGACCCCTCCGCTTCATTCCACAAGGGCCAGGGAATCGTCACTGTGGTGCACAAGTCGAACGTTCTGTCCCAGTCCGACGGCTTGTTCCGCGAGACCGTCAAGAGCCTGTACGCCAGCCAGCCCGCCAACTTCAAGGAGATCGTCGAGCTGCGTGACCAGATCGTCGACTCGATGGTCTACAAGATGTTCCGCGACCCGTCTGAGTTCGACGTCGTGGTGGCTCCTAACCTCTACGGCGACATCCTGAGTGACGGCGCGGCTGCTCTGGTCGGCTCGCTGGGTGTGGTGCACAGCGCCAACGTTGGCGACTCGTTTGTCTTGGGCGAGCCCACCCACGGCTCTGCTCCCGACATCGCTGGCCAGAACATCTCCAACCCCGTGGCTACCATCCGCTCCACCGCTCTGATGCTCGAGTTCCTGGGCTTCCCCAAGCCCGCGGCCCGTATCTACAAGGCTGTTGATGAGTCGCTGCTGGCTGGTGTCGTCACTCCCGACCTGGGAGGCAAGTACAGCACCACCGCTGTCACCGAGGACATCATCAAGAGATTCTAATCGCAACAACGCGGATCGTGGTTTAGTTCAGCACAGCTGGGCGGCTCGTTAGTTTATTCCACTAGCTAGTACATTCGGTTACTGTATCCGCATAGACATACATGCTAATTCATGCGTAAGTGGCACGAGAGGCGCAAAGCCCATCTAGTTAATTACTGTTTACTTACGGACTCCCTTCACGAGCTCCTGCGTCGATCCGCTCGAAACAAGCAGCGAAGAACCCAATGCCTCCGTCGGTGCGGGGCTCGACTCGAACGCATCCTTCAGCTTCCGCAAACTCGGCCGTCAATCCTCGCCGAGGCCAGCTCGGCATCACCCTCTCACGCGGTGCCAGCCGCCATTTCTCGGCTACTGCGGGGTGCTCGAGCAACCGTTTCACCACCTGCTCGTTCTCCTCCGGGTGCACCGAGCAGGTGGAGTACACGACCTTCTGTGCGTTGAAGCGAAGGGCGTGCATCATGATCAGGAACTGGAACTCCGACAGCTTCTCCAGCCTTTCCGGCGTGGTGGTGGTGGCCCGGAAAATCCCCGATCCCGAGCATGACGGGTCGACAATGAGACCGTCCAGCGGGGCGTCGGTCACCTCGAACTGCGTGAAGTCCATCACTTTCACCGTGACCTTGCTGGTCAGCCCGGCGGTCTTCATCATTTTCACCAGGGTGTTGGCACGCTTGGGATCACGCTCGAATGCGGTGACGCTGCGGGCCAGCGCGGCCAGCTGCGACGTCTTGTTGCCTGGTGCAGCACACGAGTCGATGTATTTGCCCGCACTGCTGGGACCCATGATGGTCACCGGGAAGCAGGAGGCGCGGTCCTGGACGATGATGGCGCCCTGCGCGTACTCCGGCAGCTTGCTCATGGAAATCGACGGGTGGATGGCGTACAGGTTGGGCACGTACTTGTCCCTGAACCAGTTCTCCTGCTTGACCTTCGACCACGCACCCACCTCGGAGAGGCCGAGCCGTTTGAACATCGGCAGCGGCGAGTCCTCGGGCAGCTTGCCGAGATTCACGCGGATCCAGCGAACCGGAGGCTCGTCGCCGGTCTGGTCGTCCGCGATCTGCGGGTGCCGCAGCTTGTACTTGACGAGCTCGGCATTGAGCCTGGTCTTGTGCCGCAGAACTGCGTCTTTCTCGCCGCACTTGCCGCAATTCAGCCGGCCGTTGCCAATCAGCATGTCGAACACCATCACCATGGCGACGTTCATGCCGAGCTTGCGCTCTGTCTTCAGCATCTGGCTCGCGTCTATGATGTGCCGCAGAGCGGTCTTGTGCTTCAATGTTTCCGAGACCAGCGCATACAACTGCTTCAGCTGCTTGATGTTCTGCTTGTTTTGCGCTTTGTAGATTCGGTTCCGCAGAGTGCCAGCTCCGTCGTCCAAATACTTGGCGGCCTCGCGATAGATCATGGCAGGTGAAAAATGCCGGGGTTGGGGCATGCACTATTTCAGCATCATGCAGTGTGGGCGTGCGCCCAGTCGCAGCTGAGCTGCACGCCGTCAAACTCGTTTTTATTCATGTAGTCGAACGCAATATCAAGTAGAACCCCCAATGCCCGGAGCCGCTTAAACGCGGGGTACCCGGAGCCGGTCTGGAAGAAGCGCGACAGCTCGTGCAGGCTCCAGACGAAGGCTGCGGCGTACGCCAGAAACACGAGCTCGTGCACGCCGCTTCGGGCGGTGCGCCCGGTTTTGCGAGACTTCCAGCACACCACCGCCATCCAGTAGCAGACCGCCGAGGAGTACACGAACTCCAGCACTCCGTGCACCGCCGGCTCGTCGGTGCGGGTGATGTACGTCACGAGCAGCCACAGCCAGAACTTCAGCGTTCCCGCCACGCAGACGTTCACCGACTTGGTCTTCAGCGCCCACAGGACGAGGTACGCCGCGTACGGCAGCAGCGCACAGGCCACGCCGATCTGGCACAGCGGCCGGCTCGGGTAGAGCGAGCCCAGGGCGGACGGCCACACCGTGGCTTGCGGACACGCTACGATCGCGCAGAAGTACGCTGTCGCGAGCACGTAGGCGTACAGCTGCGGAGCCACACTCGCTCGGACGAACATGGTGTGGTAAGGAACACTAACCCATCCTCAGGCTATAGATAGATATATAAGTCTACATGTCGAGACCCATTCGCAGTCTCTCCTGCTTGTATTTTTCAATTAGATCGTAACTCTGGATTTCAGTCATCATTAGGCTCGGCGGGCGGAACTCCACCGGCGGAAACTGCCGCGCGGGAAGCATGTGCCCGAATGCATATGGTCGAATGCTGATGGTGGGTGTTTCCGGGCCCACGAAATCCGCGTATGCAGACAATGCAGGTTTTGGCTTAGGCGGGGGCGGCTGGGACGCCCTGGCGGACTTGGGCGGGGCCGCCTTCTTCGGCGGGGGCTTTTTCTTCTTAGGCTGCGCCGGCTTGGAGTCGCGGCGGCAGGCCCTTTTGTTGTTCTCGTCGTACTTCTCCAGAAACACCGTCATTTCCTGGATCGCGAGCTCGCGCTTGCGCTTGGTTTCGTAGGCGTCGTTAATGTCGTTGATCCGCACGATCTTCTCGATCTGGCTCTTCCAGTCGGGCCGCAGCAGCTGGTCCTTCTGCGATCTCACTTTGGCCGCGGCTGCAATCAGCTGCTGGCGCTCGAGCAGCTGCATGCGCCGCTCGTCCCGCTCCATGCGCCGGTGGTGGCCGATGAAGTTGTCCGGGTGCAGGGGGTCGTCCTCCTCGGGCTGCAGGCCGTCCTGCTCGGGCTTTTCGTCGCTGCTGGCGCTGATGAGCTTCGCGGTCCTGGCCAGGCGCGCGGCCTGCTGCTTGGCGGCCCCGGCGCACTCGCAGATCGCCGACGCCGGGACCCCCGAGAAGTCCAAGGTGAAGGGCTCGTTTGGGTCCAGGCTGTCCAGGATATATTCAAATAGAGGCTCAGTCTTATCCTGGCCTCGAAGTCGCTTTTCCCTCATTCATAGCACCCTGGTTCTTCGTAATCACCTTACTGTGCTGCCGTCTTATGCTGCTGGAACGTCACGCCTCAGTAGGAAAAAGAATGGTGGATCGGAAATAGTCAGGGAAGTGGGCCGGGATGATGAAATAATCAATGGATTTTGGCCGAGCGGCCGATTCTGGGCCCCGCAGCCTTATCTTTATAGAATATATCTCTATTTAAACTCGAGCCTATTGCTCCCTGCGACGGCCCCCGGCGGTACTGCTGGCATCCCGTAGCACACGGTAGCGGGAAGTATCCTCGCCCGACCACGCCTGACACCCTTACTGTTCCACCCACCACCACCACATCATGAGGCTGCGAGTAAGCAAGAAGGCGCTATTTCTGGCGGTGATCAGTTTCGCGGTGGTGATCTACGCCGAGTGGCTGTACCCAGCCAAGGCGTTCGAGCAGTGCGTGTGGCCGCTGGGCTCGAGTGCGAAACACGTCGCGCTGATCGCGGACCCCCAGCTGGTGGACGACAACACGTACCCCGGCCGCAACGGGCTGCTGATGTGGTTCACGCAGGTCGTGGCGGACCGGTTCATGGCCCGCAACTTCCGGCTCCTGCACAGCCGAATGAAGCCCGACGCGGTCTTCTTCGTGGGCGACCTGTTCGACGGCGGTCGGGAGTGGGAGAACAAGGCCTGGGACAAGGAGTACGAGCGGTACCGTCGCGTGTTCCCGTTTTCGAGCAAGGCCACGCACTACGAGAACCTGCCCGGGAACCACGACGTCGGCAGCACCGACGACATCATTCCCAGCGCGCTCGAGCGGTTCAAGGCGAAGTTCGGCAGCCCCAACCAGGTCGTCACTATCGGGGACCACTCAATTGTCACGCTGGACACTAACTCGCTGATGAACCAGAACCGCCCCGACGTCTACGGCCCGGCCAAGTCTTTCTTCGACAAGCTCAAGGAGAAGCAGAGCGAGTACGAGCCGATGATCGTGCTGTCCCACATCCCGCTCTACCGTCCCGAGGGCGGCTACTGTGGCTTCGAGCGCGAAGGCAAGCCGTTCTCGTGGGTCAAGGGAAACCAGTACATCACGGAGGTGGACCCCACGCTGTCGCAGGACATCATCCAGTCGCTGAAGCCGGCGTACATCTTCTCGGGCGACGACCACGACGCCTGCAAGTACATCCACCGCTGGGGCACGGACGAGTCCAGCGAGGAGCACACCATCAAGAGCTTCAGCTTGGCCATGGGCATCCACCGCCCTGGCTTCCAGATCCTGTCTTTGGACAGCCGCAAGCGCCACCAAACCGACACATGCATTGTTGCCAAGCCGTTCGTCCCGCTCATCATCCAGGGCGTAGCATACGCGCTGCTGGTAGCCGTCTGCGCCCTGCATGCCCGCTTGGCCACCAATCGGGGTGCCAAGTTCTCGTCCCTGCCCGTTTCGGACAAGGCGCAGAAGCGAGCAACCAAGGAGGCTGGCAGCACCTTCAAGCAAGAGCTTCTCCACAGCGCCGCGGTCCTGGCTCTGGGATGGGGCGCCGGCCAGATCCTGGTCCACATTTGGTCCTACTCGTCCTATGTGTAAAACGCGCTTCGGTGTACATATTTATCTCTACATATATGCAATAAATAATATTAAGTCTGGCTATCGGCCGCCGGTAGAACTTGTGCTCCGTAATTGGCCTCGTATTTCGCTGCAACCGTTGCCGACTAACCGGCTAATTCGTGTGGACTGGCACTAGTATGGCTGTATGACTAGCTGATTGCTCAGTCTTCGATTGTTGAGTAACGGTGAGGCCTGCGGGCTGGCCTGTCAGGCTGATGACCACTGGATCAATGGATGCATGGGCATGCCGGATGATAGAGAGGCTGAGGTGCTGAAACACACCTTGGGTGTCGGTATACAGCCCCGATCCAGGAATCCAAGTGCTTTCCACGGATGCAGGCTCGGGTGTAGCGTCGTCAGCGCCCGTGGGCTCGTTATTGGCACTGAGAAGATCGACCACGAACGTGACACTGGTAGACAAGGTCACCGTAGCATGATCACCCCCTGTCTTGGTGGCAGTAACCTTGAAAGTAGCCGTCGTCGTGTACTGTGAGGGGTTCGTGTCCGCGGAAGACATGTCGGTGAATAAGGCAAACGGATCCGTGGTGGATGTGTCATAAGAACTGAATGCACCAAAGCTGTCGTCGCTAGTACTGCTACTGTGATGCCGTTCAGAGGGCAGCAGGACGAGGATGTCCTTAACTGCGTTCTGGACCAGGCGCTCCAAAGTGGACATCAAGCCGTCAATTCCCAGCATCTCACCGAACGTCTTTATGAAGTTGCTCGAGGATGAAAAAAGCGACTTCTTGCTATCAGAAAGACTTCGCACACTGCTGATAATTGCCTTGCGAACAGAGGGGTCGGTACAGCGCGCCAGACTAACAGCACCCCCAAGGTCTTCGCCTAGCCTGATGGCAGAGTGGATGCTGTTCATGAATGTGCTGGGAATCTCCAGTATCCCAGTGATCGGTCTGTTCCGGAGTGTGCTCATCAGCCGGCTGAAGCTGTGGGTCAATGTGTCGATCTGGTCTTTGGTGTTGGACAGCTTGCTTATTAGCGTGAGGGCACTCGACTGCTTTCCGCTTTCGCAGTGATTCTCTTGCTGCGTATGGTGTCCTTGCTGATTCTGTATTCCCTGTCCTCCCTGGTGCTGTTGTCCCTGGTACTGCTGTCCCTGCTGTTGTCCCTGGTACTGTTGTCCCTGCTGTTGTCCCTGGTGCTGTTGTCCCTGCTGCTGTCCCTGATTCTGTTTACCCTGGTACTGTTGTCCCTGCTGCTGTCCCTGATTCTGTTCACCCTGGTACTGTTGTCCCTGATTCTGTTCACCCTGGTTCTGTTCACCCTGGTACTGTTGTCCCTGCTGCTGTCCCTGCTGTCCCTGATTCTGTTCACCCTGGTACTGTCCCTGCCCGGGTTGCCTCTGCGCTTGTCCCTGGTACACAGGCTGGATATTTGGTGCGTATTCTGTTAGACCCTGGCCGGTGGATGTGACCAGAGGGGACCAAAATATTATCGTAACCAGTTGCCCAGCTATCTTCATATGATCGAGTGGTTTCTGAGGTTAGCAGGCAAACCATAATCCGAGCGTAACCGTAATGTTTATATACTGCAAGTTATGGTTTGTGCTAATATCAAATCTTGATATGATCTGCGAAAGATAACACCGGTTGGGGTGGGGAGAAGTTTAAATTACCGGCTGGGCGGGCGCCTGCAAATAGAATTTAGACTATGCCATTTAGCTTCCAGTGCACCCTGATTAAGTGGCTCTTATAAATAGGCCAACGGTCTAGAGCTTCGATTTGATCTGAGGATTGAAAAAGACGACGGTGCATGAAATGTCGTCACGATGCCTTCGCGACATCGGGGAGGGAATGCTCATGAGGAGCGACACCTTGGTGAACTCGGCCCCTCCTAAAGCGTTCCTAATCAGATGCGTGGCAGCATTGTCGTCCTGCATGCTGGGCTGCAGGGGTCCCCAGCCAAGCAACCTGGGCCTCATCCAGGCCTTTCCACTGTCGTCATCGCTCAGGTCGTTGATCCCCCCGTAGGCCTGCGCCTTAATCACGGGGTGAGTGTCGAGCCACTGGCCCACGAGCGACACCACCTGCTCATTGGAGAGCCACTCGTAGAGCCCGTCGCAGCCCATCACCATGAACGCTGGCCTGGTGGGATCGAGCTCCACCGTGCTGATCACAGGCTTCGCCGTCAGGTATGGCGGGGTGGCCAGCAATCGCGGTGTGCTGTTCGACCAGAACACCTGTTTCAGAGCCATCTGCTGCTTCTTGGTCCATTTTGTCACCGCGTCCCCGAATGTGCGCGACGGCTCGTAGCCCAAAACGCGACCTCTCGCCACGATTTCGGGTGGGTCGTTAGGATGCTCGGCTCTGATTCTGGCGATCTCCGAGGGCGTGCCGCCGGTTTGGTCGTAGGTCAGGTTCTTGGCGTGCCAAACACCGTTGGAGCCCTGCACGCCCAGAACGGTGCGGGAATCGCCCACCAGCGCAATCTTAAGGAGGTTGTAGGCCGGGTTGTAGAATGCCATCATTGCACACGACCCGTTCAGTGCCACCGGCAGCACTGCCGCGGCAGTCTTGGCGTCTTTGTTTTTCATGGCCTTCAGCGGGGCCTCAATCATGTCGGTGTCCAGGTTGACGAACGCCTCGGAGATCACCGAGTCCATTTCCGCACTGCTGAGCTCCTTGGGCTTGTCGCCCGCCAGCATCCCCCACAGTGGGGTCGTGTGCTTGGCGTAGGCTGCCCTCAGGTAGTCGACGATGTGGGTGGAAACATGCGTGCTGGCGGACCAGCCGGAGTGGCCGTCGAAAATGCCCCAGCAATGGTACGGCCCGACTTGGCCCTGGCAGTTTCCGTCCTCCCCGAGCGAGGGCAGCTCCGAAAAGTCGTAGTACACCGACTGGTTCTCGCCGTGCTTCTGGATAAGCGTGGATTTCACCTCCTCCTCGCTGAGCATGTGTGCTGGCTTGTGCGTCTCCGCGATTATCCTGCTGCCGGCCGCGTAGGCACTGCCTAGTGCGACCAGGCCTCCCACCGCTTTGTATCTGAACATGGTGACCGATATGGCGAGCGGTGGAATCCTTACCCTCTGGTCCTCACTGCTTATCCACCCACTAGAGCCGTGGGCCTCCGCTACCCACCGTTCTCGGCCATCCATCTACTATATTACCTACTAGCCGGACTAACATACTATATACGCGCTATGAGCGACCAGGACGTGCTCAGGATCGCGTTTGAGTCGCCCAGCCGGTGCATTCCGTACTCCGAGTTCGCTACCAGGCTGAAACTGGACCCGCTGCAGGTGGAGCTCCGGCTGGTGCGCGCAATTGCGGCCGGGAGCCTCGCGGGAAGAGTGGACGCCGAGCACCAGCGGCTGGTCTTCGACGGGTGTCCCCAGATCGAGGCCGAACCGGAGCTGGTGGCCCAGGCCAGGGACGGCCTGGCGAAGATGGAGCAGTCGGTGAGCGCGCGCATCGACGACACGCCGCTGCAGCAAAAACGGAAGTTCGCTAACTAGTATTTATGTAATTAAGCCTTCCACAGGGTCTTGATGGCGCCGACCAGGCCCTCCTCCTCGGTCTCCAGCTTGTAGACGCCGTAGAGCGCGGTGGCACAGCCTGCACCGAGCACGTAGAAGCTGAACGGGTGCATCTTGGGGAACTTGCGCTTGGGAATATAGTCGGTGATGCACGAGCCGAAGCCGGCGTGGCAGTGCGAGATCAGCAGCGCGCCCAGGGTGAAGTCTGCCACCGGTGGAAGCGAGCCGGTGAAGAACGGATATACGATCAGCGGAACCATCGTGACGGTGACGATGCGCTCGAAGCTCCAGTGGTACGAGCCGTGGACGCGGTCGACCGGCGTGGGCTTGACGGCATCGTTCACGGTGCCGCGGATGTAGCCGGGGGGTGGGGGGACGCCGTAATGCTCGAAGATCTGGCGCTTGGGGGTGGTCATGAACGACCGGAGGCCCACCGGGCTGAGGGGCGTGCGCAGCTTGGGCGAAATGAGCTTCAACATGCTATATGGGACGAGGTGTGTTTGTGTGGGCGGGTTCAGCTGTGGGTTTTACCTGTGGGGCAGGCACGATAAGCGGAGGAGCCCTGCAAATCACGCGTCATTGGGAGAATCAGGCCATTACACCGGTCCTGATTGGTTGCGCGGCCCCACGCTCCCCCGGCCCCAGGCAGCGCTCCACGGCGCCCTCCGGGCCGCAGTCCGCGTATTTAGCTATGCAGTATATTAAATATCCGGTGCAGGCGCGCAGAACGCCCCGGCGGGCGCATTGTGGCGGGTGGAGCGCGGTCGGGCCGGACCTCCACGTGATCCCCAAATAGATTACTGGCTGACCACTCAGGTTCTCCTTTTCACAAAATGCTTCGTTTGATTTCGAAGGCTCGTGCGGCCGCGCCCCTCACCCGCGGGCTGCAGTCATTTTCATATGCTTCGCCGAAGACCCTCACTACGACTCTGGAGAACGGGTTCACCGTGGCCAGCGAGGCTCAGCCGGCCGCGCAGACGGCCACCGTCGGCGTGTGGATCGACGCCGGCTCCAGGGCCGAGAACGAGGCCAACAACGGCACCGCGCACTTCCTCGAACACCTGAGCTTCAAGGGCACGCAGAAGCGCTCGCAGAAGCAGCTCGAGCTCGAGATCGAGCAGATTGGCGGCCACCTCAATGCCTACACCTCGCGCGAGAACACCGTGTTCTACGCCAAGAGCCTGAAGAAGGACGTGCCACGCACCGTCGACATCCTCAGCGACATCCTCACCAACTCCAAGCTCGACCCCGCGGCCGTGGAGAACGAGCGCGGCGTCATCCTGCGCGAGGCCGAGGAGGTCGACAAGATCTACGAGGAGGTGCTGTTCGACCACCTGCACTCGGTCGCCTTCCAGGGCCAGGCGCTGGGCCGCACCATCCTGGGCCCCAAGGAGAACATCGAGACCATCACGCAGCACGAGCTGAAGAAGTACATCGCCAAGAACTACCGCGCGGACCGCATGGTTCTGGTGGGCACCGGCGCCGTCGAGCACGAGGAGCTCGTTTCGCTGGCCAAGCAGCACTTCGGCTCGCTGCCGCCGTCGCCCGAGCCCGTGCAGCCCGGCCGCGGCAGCATCACCCTGGGCGACTCGTCCAACTTCGTGGGCTCCGAGGTGCGCATCCGCGACGACACCATCCCCACCGCCCACGTCGCCATTGCCGTCGAGGGTGTTTCGTGGAGCAGCCCCGACTACTACCCGGCGCTGGTGGCCCAGGCCGTGATCGGCTCGTGGGACCGCGTGAGCAGCACCGCCAACACCCAGGGCTCGAAGCTGGCGCAGATCGTGTCGAGGAACCACCTCGCCTCGTCGTTTATGAGCTTCTCCACGTCGTATAATGACACCGGCCTGTGGGGCATCTACCTGGTCACCGACAAGGAGGAGACCTTGGACGACCTTGTGCATTTCACGCTGAAGCAGTGGAACCGCCTCAGCGTCGACGTCAGCGACGCCGAGGTCGAGCGCGCCAAGTCCCAGCTCAAGGCCTCGCTGCTGCTGTCGCTCGACGGCACCACCGCCTCGGCCGAGGACATTGGCCGCCAGCTCGTCACCACCGGCCTGCGCCAGGCCCCGACCGACGTCGAGAAGGCTGTCGACGAGGTCACCACCAAGGACGTCCGCAAGTTCGCCCAGAAGTACCTGTGGGACCGTGACGTCGCCATCGCCGGTCTTGGCCGTATCCAATACCTGCGTGATTACATGCGTATCCGCAACGATATGAGCATGATGAGATGGTGAATGCTCTAGACTTGAAAATAAAACTTAGACATATTAGAGTGTATGCACAATACATACTGCAATTGAACTAGATGTGCTATCCGATCCTGTATGCTTGGTGCTGGGACAGCACGTTCGAATACGCTGTGCCACTACACCTGGGACAACATGTTCGAATACGCTGTGCACTCAATACCATCGCTGCTGGAGCAGGGTGCAAGCTGTGAAAGAATAAGCCAACAGTATGAAGCTGTAGAACGGTGGTAGGAACGGTGGTGAGAATGCGCTACTGTTGTTACTAGTACACGCACATAATATATTGTGGTAACCGATAACCATTCTACATACTCTACCAGACATTGCAACTCCCAGGTAAGAGAATATTGCCTGCCATGGGATGTAGTGTTTGTAGAGCGAGTATTATATGACATTCAAAGCCTAGAAACTATTTCGTCAGTTCCTTGGTGGTCTAAATCTAATGTGAGCCAACAAGTTCAACAGCGATCACAGGATTAGTATTATAATTAGCATTCACATATATCAACCCCATCTCTAACATAGCAGATTGAAGGTGATTCAGGTGTATCGTTTATCTCCTGCCGATAACACAATCCGTTGAAGACGCATCCCCACTCAACTTAGAATATAGATAGACATGATAAATAATTTTATTTCCATAGATATAAACTATACGCTTGAATCAGAAATACAAATCCAGTTGCGCAGTAGCAGTATCACGGCTCGACGACCCCAGGTAAAAGCACATTGTGCTTGCCGTGGAGCGGTCATATTCGGGAAATCACATATTGTACAGTATTGAAATACTCCAACAGAGTTTTGAGGGTATTAGAGGTATAGATCGTAGATTATCTGTTTCCTCTTAATCTGCATAATCCGTACAAGACGTAGCTCACCCCACTCAATTTTCAACATACGGAGTACAGCATACTATCCAATGTAAAATCTGACATTTAAAGTCTGCATATATAAACTACACTTTGGTTTGTCCATCTCTGTTCGTGCAAATCCAGTAGCGTAGTAGCAGTATCACGGCTCGACGACCCCAGGTAAAAGCACATTGCGCTTGTCGTGGAGCTGTAATATTTGCTAGAGCGCGTATTGTATAGTAGTTAAATATACCAACAAAGTTTTAAGGGTAGTCGAGATGTAGACCGTAGGTTATCTGTTTCCCACTGATCCGCACAATCTGTTGAAGGCGTGGCTCACCCCACTCAATTTTCAGTATATAGAGTGTAACATGCCACACAATGTATAAGCTGGCATTTTAAGTCTGTATTCATAAACTACACTTTAGTTTGTCCATGCCCGTTCATACAAATCCAGTAGCGTAGTAGCGGTATCACGGCTCGACGACCCCAGGTAAAAGCACATTGCGCTTGTCGTGGGTGCCTAATATTATATGGATCATATACTGGAGCAGATATATGCTAGAGAAAGTCATGATGAGGCGTATAAATGAAGTTCGGTAGGTATTTTGCACGTCCACCGATCCGTTCATTCTAGCGAATCCGTAGGCCGTACAAGCCAATTCATATCCTGCATAACGCAGCATACCATACAATGTAAAATCTGACATTTAAAGTCTGTATATATAAACTACACTTCAGTTTGTCCAGTCCTGTTCATACAAATCCAGTTGCGCAGTAGCAGTATCACGGCTCGACGACCCCAGGTAAAAGCATATTGCGCTTGTCTTGGAGCGGTAATATTCGGTAGAATACATATTGTGCGGTATTTAAATACTCCATCAGAGTTTCAAGGGTAGTAGAGGTATAGATCATTGGTTATCTTTTTCCTGCCGATCCACACAATCTGTTGAAGACGTGGCTCACCCCACTCAATTTTCATTATATAGAGTGTAACAAGCTATACAATGTAAAATCTGACATTTTAAGTCTGTATATACAAACTACACTTCAGTTTGTTCACTCCCGTTCACACAAATCCAGTAGCGTAGTAGCGGTATCACGGCTCGACGACCCCAGGTAAAAGCACATTGTGCTTGCCGTGGGGTGGTAATATTCGGTTAATCATATATTGTGCGGTATTTAAATCTATCAACAGAGTCATAAGGGTAGTAGAGGTATAGATCATAGGTTACCTGTCTCCCGCCGATCCACACAATCTGTTGAAGACGTGGCTCACACCACTCAATTTTCAGTATATGGAGTGTAACATGCTATACAATGTAAAAGGTGGCATTCTGAGTCTGTATATATAAACTACACATCAGTTTGTCTATTCCCGTTCGTACGAATCCATTAGCGTAGTAGCAGTATCACGGCTCGACGACCCCAGGTAAAAGCACATTCTGCTTGTCGTGGAGCTATAATATTTGGTAAAACACATATTTTACAGTATTGAAATATACCAACAAAGTTTTGAGGGTAGTAGAGGTATAGATCATTGGTTGTCTGTTTCCCACTGATCCGCACAAGACGTGGCTGACACCACTCAATTTTCAGTATACGGAGTATAGCATACCATCAAATGTAAAACCTTACATTTTAAGTCTGTATATATGAACTACACTTTAGTTTGTCCATACCTGTTCGTACAAATCCAGTAGCGTAGTAGCGGTATCACGGCTCGACGACCCCAGGTAAAAGCACATTGCGCTTGTCGTGGAGCTACAATATTTGGTGAAACACATATTGTGCAGTATTGAAATACTCCAACAGAGTTTTGAAGGTAGTAGTGGTATAGATCATTGGTTGTCTGTCTCCCGTCGATCCACACAATCTCTTGAAGAAGTGGCTTACACCACTCAATTTTCAACATACGGAGTATAGCATACCATCCAATGTAAAACCTGACATTCCGAGTCTGTATACATGAACTACACTTCACTTTGTCCAGTCCTGTTCATACAAATCCAGTTGCACAGTAGCAGTATCACGGCTCGGCGACCCCAGGTAAAAGCATATTGTGCTTGTCGCGGAGCTGTAATATTTTCTAGAGCACGTATTTTACAGTATTTAAATACACCAACAAAGTTTTAAGGGTAGTCGAGATGTAGACCGTAGGTTATCTGTTTCCCACTGATCCGCACAAGACGTAGCCCACACCACTCAATATATAATGAAACTGGCATTCTAAGTCTGCATATATAAACTATACTTTACTTTGATCACTACTGTCTGTATGGTAATGCTTGCCGTGGAGCTGTAATATTTGCTAGAGCAGTATCATATTAAGTTTACACCCACCAAAAGAGTGTAGGTATATGAATCTACAGCAGTCACACCACTTAACAATGTACTCTATGCATATAAACCTACTTCACCATCCCCGGACACAATCCCACGGTGTAGTGCAGTGCTGTTCTAATGTGTTCATTAATTATCATTATATATCTCCATGCTGTCATTAATCTTCTTCATCTTCCTCATCCTGTACGTCGTCGTCTATGTTCTCGAACTTCGGGTGTTCGTATTCACGCATCATTTCGTATGCAGGCTTGAAGAGCGGACCGATTTTGCTGATCCACCGCTCACGTTTGTCAATTAGTGCCTTGATTGCAGGCTTCTGATCGGGTAACTTCTCGTCCAGCCCGTGAGCAAACGGCTCGGGGCTGTCTGCGGCAGGGCTATCGCTAGACCCTTTCCGTTTCTTAAACTTCGGCTGCGACACTTTGGGTGTCTTGGACCGTTTTATGTATGCTTGGTCCACCTGCTTGTCCAGGTCCTGCAGAATTGTTTGATACTCCTGCCAGGCCATTTGCTGGTGGAGCACCGGCAGTAGTCGCTGCTTGTGGATCGAGTTGCGCCGGGAAACCTCCTTGAGCTTGCGCTGCAGCACCCGCAGTTCCCGGCTGATCTCGTCATCCTCGGCTCCGTTGACCCAGTCTACGTCCACCAACGCCGAATCACCACTGAACTCGTCTCTGTTCATGGGGACCGCCAGCTTGTAGTCGTATTTGTTCTGTTCGAACCGTCGCAGAAGCCCCACATCAAACACACCGACGTACCTGAACTCGCCCTTGATGCGCTCCTCGAGGTGCGCAAAGTCGTCGATGGGAACCGTGGGCTTGCTGGTGGGGGGTATAAGTGCGACCGATTTCTCTACCGGTGGTGGGGTGTCGTCTGCACTGCTTGTGGCCTGGCTGGGCGGGGCAGACTCGTATACTTCGGGCATTATGGCAGCAATAAGCCGTTCGGTAAACGGCCCCAGACTTATCGGCTCATTAGAGGAGGATGCCGCACTGGGGAGTGTAGAAGCTGTCTGGGACGACGACGCTGTAGACGAGGTAGAAGGTGGTGCCGAGGAAGAAGAAGCCGCTGAGCCGTTGGGCATGTGTGCATTGATAACAGACGTCTCCAGAACTTTGTCGTTAGCGTCGTTGATACTGCCGTAGACCTGGTATAGCTTTCTCAGGTTTTCCGACTCGACTCCGGTGCTTTTCTTCTCCGACTCACTCATCTCAACCCCGTTGATCTCGGCATCCTGCTGGGCCCACTGCTGGTGATAATGTGGTCCCAATGGCGGAAATGCGTATGGACTGAGCTTCTGGCCAGTGCGCAGATTAGACGCTTCCAATCCAACGCCAACAGTGGGCTGCTGGAGAAACTGAATGTCCTCCTCGGTGAACGGCCGGAAGTACGGCTCGAGAAATGTAGCATAGGTTTGGAACTGGATCTGGTTGGATGGCTTGGAGCGCGTGAAGTCATCCATGGGCACTGGGCCCGCAGTCAGTGTAGACAGATCTTCCTTGGGGTACGAAACCACACCCAGCCGTCGCTTGTACTCATCGTCGTCCATGTCCTCGCGGTCTTCATTAAATATCCCGATGGTGTGGATGGGGAGCGACTGCGTGTTCACGAACTCCGACTTGGGATTAGGAATGAACTTGCTGTTTCCAGAGGGAACGTCTTCCTCGTTCTCCTGATCGGCTTGATCCACCTGGCCGTCCTGCTGGCCCTCCTTCATTTCAGAAAGCGTTTCCTCCGATTTCCCTCCGCTCGAATCGTTTCTCACGGATGCATTGTCTTGGATGTCTGGGGTTTCTGTATATTCGCCGATCTCGTTTTTGACGTCTGTATTTCGATTTTGGAGTGGCTCGCTCTGTCCCATTTTACTTGCTACCTCTGAATTGGGTGAATTGGGCGGAGAGGTGGAGCTTTCCAGCTCGTGATGTTGCCGTTTCAAGGCTGATGGAGGGTGCCCAGCATCTCCACCACTGCTGGGTCTTCCTTCCGCGCGCGACTTCCGCGCAGCCATCTCATGCTCTATAACCGATTCGGCTGTTTTCAGCCGCTCTAGCTGCTTCTGGAGAGCCACAACCATCGGATGTGAGCGCTCCGAGAGGAGTGTCTCCAGCGCGCTCTGTAGACGCCCCAAGGTACTGTCGTCGGGGACATCTTCAAGGACGTGTAAATACTTGGCAAGATCGAGGTCTTGCTGCCGCTGAAACCCTCGAGACTTGTTAGTGGGTGCCATCGGTTTACACGTCTTCGAATCGTTTATGAGGTCAGATATAAACCGTGGGTCGAGGGTTCCGATACTACTGTGGATATTTCATTTATTCGATATATCGTCAAAATAACAGTGCACTATTGGCAGCACCACTAACAGCAATTGCCTGTGTACTGCATACTGCACTATTTATTGTATGTGTGCGCAAAATTGCATTGACTTTAAAATATCATAATATAGCACCTCAAGTCATTAAAAGATAATATATACGTTTTAGTCTATAAAGTGGATGATGAAAAGTGGTATTCATCTAAGTAATACAGGTAGTCATCGAGGAAAACACTACTCATGCCAATAATGGGTATTCTTGATAGCCAATTGCGCAACGTGCCACATAATGGCCGGATGTTATGTTCATACATGGCACCCCGTAGCAGCCACCACAGCATGTCTCTATCTCTACCGCTGTACACTTCGTCTTCCAGATTCGTTTTCATATATGAAGGAGAGTTCAGGGCTGATCGGGCAATTTCACGAGAAACAAACTCCATGGTTATACCAATAAGCCAAGGCGTCCAGCTCCACTTGCGATGACGATACCGGTAGAACACGGTAGCATACACAAGAGGTCTTATTATTGACAAAACTTCAGAAACAGTCAGTTTCATGTCTACAGTGCGGAGCAAATCCACTGGAGGCCTCAGCTCATCTTTCGACGGTAGCTTCAGAGCTCTTTTTAGATCAAAGTCGTATTTATTCTCGGGAACAGCTGCGATACTAGCCGGAGTAAATAATTGCTCGATTTCTTCGGGGCTCATGTCCACATCATGCAAAGGTGCAGCTGTAGGAATCACCTTTTTCGAGATCATGAGCATGGCCAACCTAATAGTAGCCTTCAAGGATTCTAGTCCGAGGATCGTGTTCCATCGTGCCTTTTCGCCCTTGAGAGAAGATGCAGTCATTTCCAGTAGGAGCTCGCTGGACTTGATAATGCTCAAAATGTACGACATTGTTTTGTAGCTTTTATGGATTTTGTGCTCGGCTTCGATAAACCGAGATATAGGAGGTTTCTCCGAGGGCTTCATGATTTTCATTAGCAGCTGCTTCTTGTAAATGTTTAGCAGGGCTGTAGATGAAATTGCTGTTTCCACGCCGAGCTCAATCGTCGCAGTCTGACCAGGAACTATCGCGGTAAGCAAACTGATCCATCGGTCCGTCTGATCCAGTAATGCACTGTATTTTAAAAGTGCTCGATCAAAAACACCTAGTTGGGCCACGCTCATTGCGGCTACGTCTATAACCGCCTTAAGCCTTTCAAACCTTTCCTGTCCTCCTCACCTACAAATGTGGGGACAATAAGGTAAGGGAACATGGGAGGGCAGGAAATGGACCTTAGTCAAGTCGCACTGGGAAAAGTGTTATCCGCGCGAACTCCCAACCTGCCTTTATGTGCACCCTCGACCGGTTTTGAACTAAGTGATAATACACACACCTCTTACACATGCGAAAAACATACATCATGCAACTTAATTTAGATTAATAAGAAGGGCCGTTATGCATCACACACCCGAAGTAATTGTACGACTCAACTAACGCAACGTACACTCATTCCCCCAGTTAATGGGAATTTTTTTAATATATATATCCACGTATTATATATTTGTTACAAGCTAAATCGCTGGTTCTCCCAAAATATCTCATATTAAAAATTTGTCTAAAAATACCCTATATACTTACGTAAATAATACCACCCTTCTAATAAGGAGAAGGAGATGGGTATTTAAACTACGACGGTTATACCAAGTAATATACACATTTACATATATTTGAACTTATAAAATTCACTCCAATACCATTTTTAACTGTTTACCCAGTAAATATTACTGCAACCTCATATTTTCGTATAGTATTTGATAGAACTTCGTACTACCGGATGATTATCGTATATTAGGGTTTTTCGTCAAATTTAGCAGTTAGCAATAGCTGACTGGCCCGGAGATGAGTACACGCATCCCTCCATGTAAACTGTATGCGTGCTGTGATCAGAGAATGGCACCAAAAAATACATTAAATTATTCCTTGCATCTATTCTAACGATATACCTCGCTAAAACCCGACAAAGTCTTCGCCACTGTGGAGGTCTCGCTTAGTAGTTAAAGTCTAAAAATTGGTGCCACCTGATCATATCCCTTGCTGGCTTATCACCATTGCTGTATATTTGACAGTGATACATGCACTGCACTATACTTATTTATAATTTTTTTTGGCAGATGCATAAAGCGACAATACATAGAGAAGACATAGACATGCGTATTAAGGGGAAAAGATACAATTCCCATATGTGTTACCGTATGTGAAAAGTTAATTACATACACTTCTCATGTACTGTATACTCGAGTATAACTGGAGAAAGACGGGTGCGCTGTAGTCAAATCATAATTAATCACAGCCGTTACCCAAAACCTATTATTCAATTTGGCCCATCGTACCCATAGGCTTGCCGTGGCACTGAGAAACAATAGTCAGGATTCTGTTCATGTGGTACGGGTTGTGCGGTGCCCTTGGCTAGAGTTTCTCTGGATATACTAACCCTACTGCAGGTGCGCTTTTCCCACTAAAAACAGCTTTGCCCTTTTGTTGTTGCTACCAACAAACGCTGATAATCGATATTCCAGTGATTAAAAAGCTACAAGGCTCCGGCATTTCACTCTTTGACAAAGAACAGTGCCTTGGTTTTGATTTTATTGTTTACCACCACAGTTAATGCCTTCAGCGAGTTTGCCATATACACTTAAAAGCACACACACCTAAAGTCACTGAAAGTATTGGCATCACACCATGGGCTTTTTGAATCGGATGAATGCACAGCCAGCCTCATATATGCAGCGCGAAATGCCTGAACAAACTTTTACTTCAGATCTAAACGCTCAACAGAGCCAAGTTCCCACGTTTACACAGCTTCAACCTCTCGCACCTATGCCTCCTCAGAACCAGGTGCAGGAAACTGCACAGGTGCCTGCTCAGATGCCCGCTCAAGTACCCGCCGCTGCTCAGATGCCTGCTCAAGTACCTGCTGCTGCTCAGATGCCTCCTCAGACCCATAATCAATTCCCTAATCAGTTCGCTGCTGCGCAGGTTCCTGCACAACCCCAGGCTCAGCCGTTGCTCTCAGAAGGAATGCTCTACAAGGAGCCGGACACGAAGTACGTCACTCGTGGAAAGTACAGTTTAGCCGATTTCGAGATACAGCGCACATTAGGCACTGGGTCTTTCGGCCGCGTACATCTAGTGCGAAGTGTTCATAATAATCGCTTCTACGCAATGAAGGTTTTGCGTAAAGCTCAGGTAGTAAGAATGAAGCAGGTTGCTCATACAAACGATGAAAGACGTATTCTTAAAAAGGTTAATTTTCCTTTTTTCATTCGACTGTGGGGAACATTCCAGGACAGTAACAACCTATTTATGGTGATGGAATACATTGAGGGTGGAGAGCTTTTCAGTTTGCTACGAAAATCACGGCGGTTCCCCAGCCCGGTAGCGAAATTTTATGCCAGTGAAGTGCTGCTTGCTCTTGAATACCTTCATAGTCATGATATTCTCTATCGTGATTTGAAGCCAGAGAATATTTTGCTAGACAAAAATGGGCACATTAAGATTACAGACTTTGGCTTTTCTAAGGAGGTTCCCGATGTAACGTGGACGCTGTGTGGAACACCGGACTACATTGCTCCGGAGGTGGTAGCATCAAAGCCTTATAATAAGAGTGTTGATTGGTGGTCATTGGGTGTGCTTGTATTCGAGATGTTGACCGGATATACCCCGTTTTATTCGCAAACACACATGAAAACATATGAAAAAATTTTGCGGTGTGAGGTAGAGTACCCGAGTTACCTCAGTCCAACTGTTGTTAACCTCTTACAGTCTCTAATTACAAAAAATCTGTCGCAGCGACTAGGTAACCTCAGTGGTGGAGCTGCTGACATCAAGGCTCACCCTTGGTTTGCAGAAGTTGTTTGGGAAAAGTTACTTAACCGGTCGATAGAAACACCTTACGAGCCTCCAATCCAGGTTGGTGTTGGTGATGCCTCTCAATTCGAGATATACAAGGAGGAAGATGTCCAATACGGAGATAAGGGACAAGACCCTTATGGGCTGTACTTCATGGACTTCTGAACGTGTCGACTCTAATTTTTATCTCCTGCTTACGCTTCGCACGTAAGTTTGAACGCGATGGATTTTATTGTGTGCTGCAGAAAAGCATTTTGTAGAAATCGTGTATGTGTTCGATGAACACTGGTAACTTTATGTAGACCAAACACGTAGCTCGTATACAGATACACATGCTTTAAAATGACACTGAGTTTCACACTGACGTGCTACGAATACACAATGCGCAGTGTGTCTCCAGTTCGTATGTCTTCATCGCTAAGGCTACTCAGGATGCATCCAGATACATATGCCAATAGTAATACATGAATTTATCACACGTTGTGTGGGTACACACCAAGTACATGCACCAAGTACATGCACCAAGTACACACGCCAAGTACATACATACACCAAGTGCATACACCAAGAACGCTAAAAGGTTTCTTGGTGCAACTCCCAATAGAGAAAGTCAAAAGGAATATTAGCTACATAGCGCTTTGTATAATTGATTACACAAAAGAGCCGGACATAAAAAGATAAACATTTCCCTCTACTTCTAGCCAGTAAAGTGAAGTATCAAAAGGTATTCTACATAATTTTGTGATAAAGTACATGTCGGTCCACGCCTGCGTAGATCACCTAGCAGTTTCAACTGCCGGAACTGGAACATGCGGGTGTTTGGTTTGTTGTTGCTGAATGTTCTCCGAAGAAGGCACCGATGAAGAGTACTTAATTCTGTCTTTGGGCTCAGCACTATCACAAACCTTAATACTGCGACCCCATTCAGAATTCAGGATCTGTTTAGCGTTTATTCTCCGCGTCGAAACAGGATCAAGAATACTGTAAATGACATAAACACTCTTAGAAGGTGACAACTTCTCCACTGGGGAAAAGCCTCGAGCAGTCTTCCGGTCACGAAGGTATCTGGCATAATTATCATCTTCATCTGCGCTAGCCTTTCGCCACAGATAACTACCAGTGCGCATAACCATGTAGATGATACCCATGGCCCAGATGTCTACCGCCCGCGGATCGAACGCCTTTCCCTTAAACTCCTCGGGAGCTATGTACGGCCCAGAGCCTACAATACCCCTGGAGTAGTGGATTTCGTTCTCCCAGGCCATTCGGAAACACTCCGCGTTGCCGAAATCACTGATTTTACAGATTCCTCCTCTTGTCAATAGGATATTCTCTGGCTTCAAGTCACAGTGGGCAACGCCCATTGAATGCATGTAAACAACACCTCTAAGGATTTGCTTGAAGAAACAGTCGGCTTCAACTGCATTCAGTCCTGTTCCAGAGCTCAAAATCAGTGAATACAAATCTCCACCAGAGCAGTACTCCATGATCTGGCAGCATCCGCCATGTGTATCCTTCATGAGGTCGAACGTGAAGATGATGTTTGGGTGATCCAACGAAGATGAAATACAGAACTCGGACATTAGCCGGTCCTGGTAGGTGGTTGTGCTTTCGGTGGATCGTTTCTTGAATTCTTTCACGGCAAAGAGCTGCTCGTTGCCCGAAGAATTCGTTTTATGGAACACGCGAACAACACCGTACGATCCACGGCCAATTACTTCTTGGCACCGGCCATACTTCTCAGCCAAGGATTTAACGGTGGAGTCCTGCATGTGAATTTTAGCGTTATACTGAACTCTGTCATGTCTAGCATCATTGGAAAACCTCTTTGCGTCGTGGAAAGACGAGCCATTGACTCTGTCAACATCGGCTTCACCATTGGCCAAGCGGTTAACCAAGCCCTGCATTAGTGTCAGACGGCCTTCACCTTGTTCAGTCTGCTTCAAGAAGTTCGGAACAGCGGACACCGCATCGTTGCCCACCTTTTGCCCGGTTCCCATGATATCGCGAATCATTTTTCCGAGCTTTTCCTGACGTCTGGCGTTCTTGAGATGGTGGGCATGATTCCCATTGGGAAGAAGAGTGAACCTACAAAGATTTGCAGGATCAGTGACTGTGCTAGTATACGACCCATTAGTGTGGGAACTCGAAGTAGAGCTCTGGCGGCTGATTGAGGGCGAATACGAAGCGTTTGGACTGGACTTCCCTGAGTCTAAAGGGGTAGTTGGTCGTTGCTCACCGGGCTGTACAACAGTAAGTGTTGTAGTGTCATTCCCCGGAGAAGCCTGGTTTAATTGCCCAGCTTGCGGTTGCTGGTTCCCGGATTTCTTGTTAAAAATGTTTTTCAGGCCCATTGGATGACTTCCTAGGCAAAGGAACTAACGCACAATGCGCAGTGCTAGATGCAAAAAAGCTTTGGTTGAAATAGTAAGACCAAAGGCCTCCTACAACAGAGTAAAGGAAAATACGCTAAAAAAAATGCAGCGGTGCAAAGTAAGACGGCTAAAACTTTTGGCGCTCGTGTGATATAAACGTTTTCCCCATCGGTCAGGTGCCGAGTCGGCTTGGGAGACTCCCACGAATCAGATTAGCTAAGCATGTAACAAATCTTTTTTTACCTGTCTGAGCATGTATAGTAGCCCAGCAAAATATATTCCGCGGCACATGACGTACTACGGCTGCTTTTGGTAGATACAAGCGTGCCTGTCGAAAAGGGGGCTTGTACAGGAGATTGTATTTATAGCTATCGATCTATGAAAGTTAGATAGGCGATGTTCTTGTTTTTTATAATAATATATATTATATATATTTGGATTCAAGGTGACAGTCACTCCGCTTTTTTTTCAGACCCATTATTCGTGATCCTTACGCGAGAGTGTGTTTCGGGGTAAGACATAATGGGAATTTGCAATTGGGGAGTAAACCTCGTGGGACTGTCCAACCAGAGAAGGAAAAGAGCATGTAGTAGTAATCATACAAAACCCCGAAAATACAGACACCCGCACTTAACAGAATAAAATAATAATATTTATAGAATCCAATTAAATTAATACCGGAGAGCCCAGGAGATCGGCACGATCTACCCCTTCTTAAATGTTATTTCAGAATAATATGTTGACGATTTAATTTACTCTGTATATATTTGTGATAGCGTACTGATTAACTGTCTACTAAAGTATCTACCGGCTAGGTGGGTCTGTTAAGCTTGCTCATAAGTAACACAATGATTCAGTGCATTAGTGAACAGTATTTTGTATATTTTGTTATGATAATGCCTTCTCCATTTGACACCGTTATAATTGATTACTGCTAACGTGTCCAAAGTATTGCTGCTGTTTCAAGTATAAAAAATTAGTGTTTTACAGCTTAATCGGTATGGAATTATTAACGATAAGTAGGGAGTTCATACATCTGCCCATCATTGACTTGGTCGGACAATGCTTCTTCGTTATAGAGGTTGTAACCTTGCTCTTCAGGAACAATACCATATCGATTTGAAGAGTTATAATGCAGCCCGATCTTAATCTGGGAATATGACCATCTTCCAAACTTCCCCCGCTCGCATTGGGGCAAGATGGTAATTCTGCAAAGATAAAACACGAACAAACTCAGTATTCCGCCACCAATGAGATCAATAAAATAGTGGTGGGTTAAGTACATGGTAGCCCACCAGATCCAGAGCACGTATGCGACAAATATTGGTGCACAAGATGGGAAAACATAGGTTAAAAATATCGCCTGCATCACTGCATCTGCACTGTGAAGGGACGGGAAAGCACCAAATACCATGGGGCTACCTCCAAACCCGGCAGTATACAAGTTAGCACCTAGCAACTTGTCAATACGTGCCAGACCACCAGCATTTCCATGCATTCCATAATTTGCCTTGGCAAGCCCATGAAGTTTACGGTACCACGGGGGAGCATTAGGGAAACATATTTGGGTTAAGACACCAATAATGTTCATGTAGCCGAAAGTGAAATGGAAATTAGGAAGCATTTTAGGAGGACCAAATAAGAAAAGAATTAAGCTCACAACAAACGGAGAACCATAGTGTCCCAAGCCGTAAGGAAGCCATGCAATTACATCCAACACCGTGTTTGTTGTAGCAGCCAGTGTATCACTGAGATCTCCACCATAGAAAATGGTTTCCAACCCTGGCAAAACCCGTACGAAAATTGGAGGGCGGTAAACTGGATTAATGTACCGGCAAATATAAAATAAAATGAGATAGGTCGCAGTAGGCAGAAACGGCAAGAAAAACTGGCTGAAAATAGGAGCAGTTACCAAATATATGTATACCAATACCAGTAATGTCCTAGGCAACAGTGTCGGACTTTCACAAATAATGTATGCATATAATAGAATCGGAAGTGTCACGCAGTATTGGAGATCTCGTTTTCGCCATTGGTGCTTTTTAAACCGTCTGATTCCTTCCATGAATGAAAAACTGGTTTCTAGTCTTTGCAAAGAGAGGTCCGCTGGAGCATCAGCTAGAAACGCGGCTCTGATACGCCCCCATAAAACAACCATAGGGAAAGAGCGGCCGTTTTAAATCGCGGCTCTTGTTTGGAACTACTTATTAGGGGTTGAAATGGCAGACAGAAAAGTTATGGGTCTTTTGTGTAGGGTGAGGGTGTATCCGTGTTATTGTCCAACAGATCCTTGCAAATCTTCGATTATAGCAGTATAATGTACTTAAAATACCCAAAAATATGTACTTATGCGCGGCCGTTTTTCATAGACGGGGTTAGGCCATGCGGATCATCTACACAAATTACTCAGCTGAGCTTGATCTGTCCAAGTCTGAATGCCAGCCACCGAAGGATAAGGATAGAAATGTAGAGTAAGGGTGGGGATTTAGATACGATCAATTCTGCAGTGTATTGTAGCATATCTATATGCATGTAATGTATGAATACGTATTGAATATATGTGTGATTTGAGATAGCATAACTGTATCGTTGTTACTTGCAGAACTTCATCATTGCTGCAAGATGCAATAGCTGACACGGTTCGGAATATTCCAAGCTGTGTCTAGTTTTTGCCGTTCCGCAGAAGTGGGCTCAGCAACCTACAGATCTTATTTATCGCGCTGTCATGACCCTGTAAACTACTCAAATCGGGAAAATGTCTGTATATTGGTATATCATACAAAAGCTATGGAGGATTTAGTGAGCAAGTATTTTACAGACATATTTTGGATTTGCTGGTGGTTTTATTACTCCACAAAGCGAGCTACACGTTCCCCGGAAATGTATATATATAAGGTTTTCGAGAATATATTCTAACGCAGATGGTGAATTTAACATTCGATATGACCTGATTGTTGTGGTTAATGTGGTTATTGTGGTTGCAATTAGTATGTATTAAAAAATGAAGTAGGTTCAGCAGTGCGTTGCATAATTGAATGCGCAGCTAATTCTAAGCGTTGCTACTACATATTATCAGTTCCTCCATAGTGGTTTAACTGCCTGTTTAGACGATTTACCTGGCCTTCAGCTTATCCGCAAATTATTATATAAATCAAACAATACTCTAGACTATGCTTAAACATGTATATTCATGATTATACCTACGCTATAATTCCAAGATCATTCAAGTGCAATGCTCTTTTTAGACCCTCAACCGTCTAAGATTGTGTTTCAAAGCCTATTCAACCTGCACAACTCAACTTGGTAACTGCATAAGATCTGGCAGTTACAAATGTTCAGGCTAAGCACCAATTATGGATTTTTCTTAATCATTTTTTTAAAAAAAAAATGGTGTCATATACTAGAAGGTTTTCTTGTATAAAAGCCTTGATTGTGTCGTTAATTTTTTGATTTTGCAAATTATATCTCATGACTATCAAACGAAGAATGTCTTTCTCAGAGCCTGATGGGATAAATAGTGCATTGCCATCCCTTTCAGCCAGTCTCTCGGATGAATCACTAACTAGCAACCTGACATCTACCGACAGTGATGAAGATGAGAATTATAAGCGAAACACTTGTCATACTACTTCGAGTATTGATGAAGAAATCACACCCTTTGTTTGTAAAGAATTCACAAAGTATGAATTCAATGTTTATGTTTCCAAATTATCGATATTACAATCTTTTGAAAGATCATGGGGCATTAATGCTGTACATATGAGCCAGGTTTGTGGAATTGGTGGATGCATGACACAGTGCAATTGTATTCACTACACAAATAGAAATAACGCCCCAACTAAACTACAGGAATGGTTTGCTTCCAAATCATCTAATGTGTTTAGAACTCTGTTTCGATTCCTTGTTCCTTGTTCAGTACCATATATGATGCACTACAAAGAAGTAAATGGCCCGGTATGTTCTACTCCATTCTTCTCCATTCTCTGTAATAAGGTGAAATTAATACCCCAAGAGTTATTCATGCTCAGTAAACTCAATCTGGGTCATGTTGTAAATAATCCAATTTTTTGTCATGAGTTGGCGTTCAATCCCGATCTTTATATCAAAGATCCATTGGGGTCGTGCTCCTCAGAAGCCCTCTATCAAATGTGGAATGAAGTGATACTAGAAGTGAGAGACATCAAGCGAGCTCCCTTAATTCCCGGTCCTATTCAGCTATTACCACAAATCCTAGAGGGTATACGGGCTATGATGCATAGCATTTTACCTGCATGCCTGGGTTCTGAAATTGATAGACATTTGGATTCCACTAAGTTGCTATCGAGTGACAACGATTCAAATTACCAGTATGTTGAAGAGCTGGTATGTTTCATAAGTGCTGTACTTGACGCGTGTGTTATCCCCATGCGACGTAAAATGCTTGACCAACTAAAGGTAAATGATGATAGAGGGCATGACCAAACTGTTCAGTTAGTTAAAACTATCATTGTGGCTATTGACCTACTGAACTATACCAAAGTAGATCAAATTAATTCGCAAATCAAAGAACGAATATCATTGCTCCTCATGAAAACAATAAAGGTGGACAAAAAACATTTTGTGGGTTTGGTAGAGTGTGGTGAAATTGATGTGACTAGAATGGTAATGTGGCTCTCTATACAACCTTCTGTCGAATCTTTAAGATTATTAGCTTTTCCTAATCATCCTAACAAAGATGTGTACTATTCGGACTTCTTTTCAGATTCTTTTTCGGGTAGTTGTAAGGAGTCTAGGCAGTTAAGTCGGCTAGTAGGCGGGTTTGTACTCAATTATATGGCGCTTAATGGCGTTACACCATCACTCCATGTATTCCCACTAGATGAGTTGCGGATTAAGATAATAAGGAGACGGTTTCACAAATCTGTTATGAAGTGTTTGGTAATGGAAGTACTGAAGCTATATTCAAATCGAGATGAAAAGACTATGGCTGATCTACGCACTCTAATCACAAATCCAAATATTAAGGACACCAAGATTTATAAACTTTTGGAACGGAGGATGGCAAGTGAGATTGCTTCAGACGTATTTGAGAAGTTATACGGGGTCTTTTACAATGAGAAGGTACCCGACATGGATAAAATGTCCGATAGTACTGCTAAAAAAATGGCGACTTATGATCAGGACATTGTTAGAGAGGTTTTAACACTGTTATATTTACATTGGTCGAGTGCGCGCAATTACTATTGTCAAGTCATTTAAGTAACTTATCGGCGTAAGAACTATAACTTTAACATAATAAATAGAATAAGGGCTCAATGTGTGGTCATTAACAAAGTTGAAAGTATCATGAAATAATAATAAACTGCTAAATAGTGCTTAAGTGGTACTATCGTTTGCTAAGAGTGTTTATGTACGAGTGGATGTACGTATACCGACTTACTCCTCTTCCTCATCAAATACATTCTCGTATTCCAAACCAGAGTGGTTAATCCTTGGTGCTGATTGTATCGATGATGAATTGGATCTACGTCGAGTGTGCGCAAATGAGAATTCAGACGAGTCTTCAATGTCTTCAATGTCATCGTAAACGCTACCCCAGTTGAACTTTCCAGATCCGTTTTTCTTTACCTTTTTCGGATCTTGGTCGGGGAAACCATTCTTTCCGAAATAGCGAGGAAGGTTTTCCGCATCTGAAGCAGCAGAGGAAGAGCGATGTGTTCGGGCCATTGTTGAACACAGTATAAATGTAGAAGTGTTGTTTAGAGTTGAGTGTTGGAGTTTCTTATTATATCAGAGACTCTTGAAAAAGATATAAGGATGATGCGTGATAGCGGGCTTATATAGGTACCTGGAATAGACAATTGGCAATGGGGTACAACGACCCCATACGATAACCTATTCCACACCCTTATCTTAAGCCTAACCCACCCCACGTTTAACGATAGCCACTTGTCTGATCCAGCGATCCATTCGTTTATTAGTACGTAAAAGTTTAGTATGTATAGCTAATTTATTGAGCGAGAAGTCTTTTTATGTGGCATTAGATGGTAATTATGTTATTTCTAGGTCTGAAAAGTATTTTCATTTAAGTATATCTTACCTTCAATATCCCCGAGCTCTTCTTCTCACACCCCCCCCAACACATATTTGTGTTCAAAAGTCACATGAATATTAGCGATGACGCAGGACATCTTCTAGAAACTACAAGTGATCAATTGTGCGATAACAAAAAAGCAGTATTTAAATTTTACTCAGTATGGTAATACAGTATATATTTAACAACTTCGGGTGTTTTTTTGCTTGATATATAAAAGCATAAGTATTTTACCGCTCGGTTCCGGGTATCAGCAAGTAGGCTTTATTTTGATGTAAGGGTAAACGTGCCAGCTCATTGTGTCATATTCTGGAGAGTTACAGAAGACTACGTGGCCGCACAGATAATATTTCACAATTAATACGATTATTATGCCAACAAATATACCATGTAAAAGATGATATACCCCAATCCAATCCATTGCGTATATTAATAACTTTGCACCTCTTATTCTTCCCCAAAATAACACCTAGAACAATTGAATACGTACAGTGAAGATTGCATTGTAATTAAAGTATATATACATCATTTACATACTTAATTGGTTAAAATCTGCTACTTTTTTTAGAGATTAATATTGTTTACGAATTCGGCTTAGTATCCGCAGTTAGCCCCGCGGCGGCTGCAATTGGCTCAATATCACACAGGCTTAGTATGCACCATAATTGGCTTAGTGTGTACGACCAGTTAGCTTACTGTACAACCGGCCAACTTGGTATACTAACGAAGTCCCACCACTGCGCTGTTTCCGCCACCAAGTGAATTACGTGATTTTCTCCTCTCTACAGTCGGGATCCCTACATAGTAGTGTCTTTTATTGTCATGTGATTCAGTATTTGTAAAGCCTCAGGCTTGACATTTGAATCATTCTCACAAAATTTTAGATTGGTAAGAAGAAATCCTTCCCATAGGCCAATGTCGAGTGCACTAATTTTGGTAACCCAAGAGCAGGTGGCCAATCCGGACACAATTGCTAAATTGCAAGGAGATTTCAAGCAGTATGATGTTCACCAACAATTGCTGGAGAGAATTATAGAGAATGCAGTGACTCTACAGAAGGAAAAATATTCTAGAATACATCTTGCAGGAGGTTCATTAACTGACGAGGTGGCGGATCGCCTTTACATTGCATTAAAAGAAAATGGAGAGCTCACTGGAGAGTTTACGCCAGATACAAAAGTTCCGCTATTGATTGCCGGGTTTACCAATGCAAATGGCTCGACCTGGGTCAAGAAGAGTAATTCGAGTGCTGCTTCAGCCCCACTTCGGCGCCAAACTGGCACTTCCACTAAGAAGTCAACAGTGCCACTGTTCAAAAGAGCACCTTCTTCTGTAGAGCCTATCACACCTCCTGGGAATGACGATGACGATGATGATATTATCAATGAAGATGATCTTATCGATGGCGATATGATCAGTAGTGCATTTAAATACCCTGCTAAGTGTGATCCGGGACCCGGTAAAAAACGGAGGCGGGCTTGTAAGGACTGCACTTGTGGTTTAAAAGAATCGGAGGAAGTGGAACAGGAGAGTCGAAATGAGACTGTTCTTCAGTTGAATATGGATGATCTTGCTGAGGTTGACTTCACTGTGCCGGGTAAGGCGGTGGGTGGCTGCGGTTCTTGCGCCCTTGGTGATGCTTTCCGCTGCGATGGGTGTCCGTACTTGGGCTTACCGCCTTTTAAGCCTGGTGAGGTCGTTTCTATCGATAATTTAGGTGATGATCTATAAATTGCATGCAGTTTTGATGCAACGCGTGTATTATCGCGTTCGGTCAAATGCTCCTGAACTAAGCATTATACATTTTGCTACGTTATGTATCATCTAAAAAGCGATTGGCGCAGCCTTCACAGTTCTATTTATATTATAGTAAACTTATTCACAGTGTTTGTTCTATTGTAATGTTATCTTGTGTTACAGTTGTATATGACATTATATGCTACTGTGTGCTACTACAATTTTCTCCGATGTAGATCTACGCGATATTTCAACAATTGTGTTGTCATTAATCGTAGCGTAGGCTGCTTGAATCTCGCTGCATTTTATTATGCAGGCACCAGGGGTGTTTTGTATTCCATGTACATCTGCATTGTATGTGCATTGTATGTGCATTGACTGCTATGTTACTCTCATTATATCCGGTTACGGTCGTTGTCACCATCTGGCTGTTCTTAAGTGGTATATATAGTTAACCGTTATAGCAGTATGCTAGAGTGCTACTCTAAAGTTATTAATCCCTGCTTGATTTCCAGAGCAGTGTTCTAAAATTGAGTACACCCCCTAGATGCCTTCAAATATACATATGATCTACTGTTATGGCGGACTTCAGGTTTCCGGACTGTTGTGGTGTTATTGTCCTGTAGTCTTACAGTTACCCTACACATGTACAGCAGAAGCCTACAGAAGCCATTCACGAATTTCACCCGCGGAATATCGAATTACTATAAACTCTTCCCTCGAACGATTCCGAGCGGTCCTCCGCCTACAGGCGAATTCCATATCGACCTTAAACAGCTACGAAATGAGTACATCCAAGCCCAGAGAGGAGCACATCCAGATATGGCCGGTAGCGGTAGCCAGGTAAGCAGTGCGGAGCTAAGCAATGCCTATCGGGCTCTTTCGAACCCGTTGACAAGAGCTGAACACATTCTGGAGCTGAACTCTGTGAATCCATTGCAAGAAAGCGCCTCCCTGCAAGATGAGGATCTGCTTATGGAGATCATGATGGCTCGCGAGCATGTGAGTGAAGCAGAATCAGAAGAGGAACTGCAGCCGATCACAAAGGAGAATGATGAGCGATATACCCAGGCCGAGCAGAAGATTGCCGAGGCGCTAAATGCGGGTGATTTTGATACCGCAAAAGCCGTGCTAGTACAACTCACGTATTGGACAAAACTTCGGGAGGCCATTGATGCCAAAATTGAAGAGCTTAAGTCTAATGCTTAGAGAGATTATCTAGAAGACTAGTCTTGGATATATACAGATTATACATATAGATTACAGGCACATGGCAAGATCAAAATTGAGCCCACGGGCGACTAGCACCAGGCATATCCGCCGGGTCTAATCCAGATTTCTGTACCCAGACTCATAGGGAGTGAACTATCGCGCTCAGAAATCACAGAGTCGAGGTTATGTGCTTCCATAGCGGTAGCAATCTCCTCGATGTCTGCATCGGGAGTAATAATAGATGTTTCATATAGCTCCACCTGGAGGTCGTATTCGTATGCAACGCTGGCAGCCGCGACCATCAATATGGCTATCTCGTTGGCACTTCCAAATGCACCTAAAATAAGTAGCTTGTGCTCCTCAAACATGTAAGTCCATGAAATCCAGCCGTGCCCGTCACTGGTCCGGGCTGCAAAAATAGTCGGGGCACAAATGCCCATTTTCTCCGCCGTCAGCAGCGCGCGCGAGTAGAACCGCTCGTAAAGGCCGATATGGGGAACGACGTGTCGCAGTTTAATGGTGTCTTCACAGTCGTACCGCATTGCATCGGTGATTCGGATCAATAATCGCTGGTGTTCACCAATAATCTGGCGCTTGGTAGATAGCATGTTAAGTAGCTCGCAGTCCGATGGCTTTCGCTCCGTCGGTTGACATATTATAGAGTTCATCCAATTGGGCTCACCCGGGATATCGGGAGGGAATACGAAGCCAAATCGCGCATAATAGTCCCCAATATCACTCCAGAGGCTCACTTGGTTGTCATGCACATTAAACAGAGACGTAACTTGCTGCAGTAGCTTGTGTGCATATCCTTGGTTGCGGTATTCGGGCCGAACGTATACCTTATTGATGCAGTGATCGGTAGTATACTTTCCCCAGCCGTGGTAGAGCTGACGGCTAATGACGTCGCACGATGCAAACACAACTGGATGCCATTTGTTGCGTGGGGTGGAATGAGACATAGATCCTGCGTCTCCTGCAGATACTGCAGCTAGACCTGCATCCACATCTGCATCCTGATTCCCAGTTACGTTCACTTCTGCGTTTGCATTCGCGTCGTTGGAACTCCTCTGAGAGTCCACTATAGCAAATACGCGATATTTCAGACTATTTTTTTGCAGTGTTTCCATTAAATGATTTTCAAGTTCAAGGTAGTCTGCAAAACTTAAATGTGTGCCCCACTCGAAATAAATATTGGCGCGGCTCTCTTGGAACAACGCCGGGTTACTAGTGATTTCCCTTGTCTCTATCATGGCAAAAGCTATATCTGTTACCCAGGATTACAGCTTGTGTATGTCATATAGAGCCTATTATGATATCCTACACTTCTTGTGCGTGTGTAACCCTAATTTCTATAACACATGTACGTCTGCCCTACGCCTCTCCATGTATTTTTGCAGCAGCAGCAGCTGACCCGATCTGGATTGGGCCGCCAGCTGAATCATGTATGTTCAATATGCAAGTCATAACTAGTGAATCCCTACTACATGGGGCATGTGGGACTGTGCTTGCACAATAGCTGTTTTAATGGGAAGAAATGTAGCATATATAGCCTTTGCATAGGGTTACGGCACTCTGTCGATTATGTATGCCATCCTCATATATAACGTCGCATACTATCGAAATATAGACATCCGTTACACTAGGCTGTACCGTTGGCATCTGAACCAGTATCTCCATGAGGGGGATGGTCTATAATATTCATGATATCTCTATTTATCATATATGCATGTGAGAAGTAAATACCCGTTTTTAGCATAGTTGATTGAGATTGCTCAGTGATTCTCAGACACCATCTGCCCAAGTATCTAATAGTATGTTAAAAATAGCACACAGCATCCAGTATTTAGTTGCCGCTAAAGTATATAATACTAGCCAAATGAAAGAAAAAAATTAAAAATTAAAAATTAAAAAAATTAGTTTTGGTGAAGTATGTGAACCAACGGAACGCTATCAAGGCACTTAGATACCAACTAGAGGCCTAATAGTCAAGAAAGTGTCAAAGGAAGCCACGAGACAAAAAGTATATCCACTAAGGGCCTACCAGAAACCATAAGCAACGAAGCCAGTTTATGATAATGAGATTCCATGAAACACAGAAGAGATAATTAATGGCGAGGTACGAACAGATTACCAGAGAGCAGATAGGCTACTCATAGCGTACTGATGCTCGTGAAGGAGTGGTTCTGGAACTAGGCAGTCATCTTGCTAAACTCATTGCTTTTGCGCTTATCTTACATATATAGTTAAAGTAACTCGGTGGTTTCCTCATCTTCCTCTTCATCCAATCTAAAGTCTACAGATTCGGGTGTCTGTCTTAGCCAAGTCATTCTTGGCCCGGCTCGTGCATATATCGAAAGCTTGAACCCAAATATTCTCATTTGGAACTGTCGTTTCCTGATCTGAGCAGCTCGCATCTCAATTTCTGGCAGAGTTTGAAGCATCATAGCAGGAAAACTCGAGCCGAAGAATGCACCATCTATGCCAAGAAACCGCTGTGATGGTGGCATATAAATATCTCTACAGCAGGGACAGAAGAGACGCACCGTCTCGTACCCTGGCATGTCATGTCGGCCCATAGGCAGAAGCCCGAAATCCTCGCATAGCACTCGGGGGCATGTGCCGAAATCGTTACATCGGTATTTTTGAGCCATAGCCATTATGCCCATCTTGGATAGAATGTAGCGGGCGTGGATCAGGCCATACAGCAGCTCACCGCTCTCATTAATGGCCGGGAGGTCCGCCAATGCGACAGGTGACTCGTGTTCCAAGTCCAGGATAAGTTCAAGTGCTTCCTTATAATGTGGCACTATGTGCAGCAGGCCGGTCAGATTGAAGTCTTCCTCCATATATGCCTCCTTCACTTCACAAAAATACTGATTACGCGGATTAGAGCAAAACTGCACCACCCATGTCTCGCCTAACGAGCTCATGTCGCTGATATCGCTGTCTTCGTAATCCATCCCGTACGCCATCTGCTGATTATTCTAAAGTAGCGACAAAAGTATTATTCAAATGCAACTTTCTATTTTTGGGAAGACGAATATTCCTAGTAAAAATGAAAATGGAGTAGAGTGCGGGGTGATGGCTACAGAGCCCTTGCAATCTTTTTTCTCACGAAGGGAAAAAAGAGTTTGTAGTTACGATGTGTGCGGGTGGGTGATTATGATACATCCACGCCGCCGCCCACTGCACTGTCTAATGTCCCAGCCATTATCCTCCCAAGCGGCGGCGGGTGGTGGTGTACTGGCATTATGTAATTGTGTAGCCTGTTATTGTAATATATAGTAATAGCTTAGCCGCTGTCTTATTGAGCCGTATCATGATTTTGGCACTGGTATTAGTAGCAGTCGTGCTGTTCTCTAGATATATTGGATCAATTTCCACCGCCAAAGCCACGGATGCAGTGTGGGAGTTCTGGTCGCAGGTGGCCCCCACTTCGTCACTGCGGGAGTTGAGGTCTAAACGAGACGAGCTCATGAAAGTCAGGCAGGAACGCTCCAATACCTCATCACAGGACGAATTCGCAAAATGGGCTCGCTTAGACCGGCAACATTTGAAGCTTAAGAAGGAATACGATGCTATGAACACTACCGTGATGGGTAAGCGTCAGAACCTTGCGTTCATTATTAGTGCCACCAAGTTTTTAGTGTCCAGGGGCTTGCAATATTCTCTGCAGCTATATTACTGCCGGTCTCCAGTGGTGTGGCTGCCTCATAATGTTCTTCCGTACTATGCTGAGCGGTTCCTGTCCCTGCCATTCGCCCCATTGGGTTCAGTATCTGCCACAACCTGGATGTATAGTGTCCAGTCTACTATCGAAGCAGCAACTAACCTCTATAATGGGTTTAAATCTAGAAAATAGAGGGTGTGCGGCTATCGAATATATCTAATGATGTATCTTCTTCTTTTGTTCTACTTTAACTTGGCCCATGTGGTCTCTGACGACCTTCGGGGAGTCCTTCTGGCGGCTTTCCATCTCTTTCAGCACATTCTGCAGTTTGGCATGTTGCTGCTGCTGCTGCGTTTGTGCTGGATCCTCCGTCGACTCCGCTGATGGTTCCACCCTTGGTTCTGCTGGCTTAGAACCTCCCCACGCCGTGCCAATACGTGGATCCTCATGAACCGGGGTAGTGCTGGATTTAAGAGGTACTGACTTCCATTTTTCCTCGGCCTGTAGAGCCAGCAGCTTCATGCGGTTCAGGCGTTTGGCATCGTTGACCAGATCAATTAGTGATGGTGCCGTGGGTCGAGTGAATTGAAGCCACTGCATCCACATAGGATGGGGTTTGAAATCACTGAAGTGGAAATAAGGCCGGTCCAGTGACACTTTTCTCCGCAGTCTGTGGGGGTTGTTATGATCTATCATTTCCCAGTATGAGTTTCCTTCTAAATCGTAGCCAACAAACCAGCTTTTTCGGAATGGAACGCGTCTTAGTGCCTTCCATTTATGCCAGAATTGAGTTTTACGGGGAATGCCCAGCACCGTTGGGTCCATTCTTTTAAATGTATGTGTATAAATCGTGGTTTTGGGGTGTTCTTATGTTCTCTCCAAATAGGACGTTAACGAAGGTCCCGGCTACTGCATATGGCTAATGGCCAGGGCTACTATATACCGACACTACCCCGGAGACCACCCAGGTCATTTTGGCCTGGTTCGTAGTTTCCAATTTACGGTCGATGATCTGATGCTATGATAAGAATAGAGGATCGATCTGGTGTCCTGCACGAAGGAATCTGGGTCCGATCTGTTACAATTGGTCAGTATAAACCACAAGAAGAAAAGTACATCGTTTACGAAGTGAACGTTACCACAATCAATGACGCAACATTTACTGTGTGGAGAAGATATAGTAGGTTCGAGCGATTGAGAGATGATCTGATAGCAGAATTGCCCGAGGAGGTAATATCTGTGCCGAACCTACCGCCTAAAACGGGGTATTGCAGCATTGACAATGACGCTTTTATATTAACTCGAAAAGACGGACTAGAGTATTTCCTAAAATGTGTGTTGCTTAATCCTTTCACTGCTGGAGCCGATGCAGTTAAGTGGTTTCTGTTGTAGAACTTGGGGCTGCTGCATGGCTTGTGTTGCCCCTTCTGACAGCTTCCTACCTATGGTTGCTATATCCGCCTCTCACCGCTACTTAGGCCGTTTATGGATCACCCAATGATTTCTTGGCTACGTTACACTCTGATCGCATAATTGTCTATCAATCTGTGCTATTCAGGGTTCTATACCAGCAAGGTGTTTGCTATGATGCTGTGATTGTAGTGTAGAGGTATGCTTCAATGGGTAAATGATTATTATATAAATTTTTAATGATTGTACTATATGTATGGGTATTAATGCATGTATAATAAATAGTCTAACTGTTCGGCCGCGCTCCGTGCTGCTGACCAGCAGGCTGTCCCTCTAAATTAACAGTACCGTGAAGTTGGTTCTCCCCGGTCTTCTTCCCTCTGAACCTGCTCAATCCAGTTCTGTGTTTGCTAAACGGATGAACGATGTCGTCCAAGAAGAACTTGATGGCACGAACCTTGATATCGCTGGGGAAGTTGATTGGTGACTCTGGTCCATCGAAGATGAAGAAGTCGTAGGCGAATGCACCCAAGAAGCCACCCAGAAGCGGGCCAGTGATCTCACCGGTGATCCACCACCAGTCCTTTCCAGTCCACATCAAATTGGGAATGCCAACCATAGACAAAAAGAGACGGGGGCCCAGGTCTCGGGCAGGGTTAAGGCCAAATGCAGATAGATAGCCAAACGAAGACCCAATTGCTGTGACAGTGAACCCAAGGACCAGAGCGTTCATACCCCGGGCGGGAGCGATGTTGTGACTATCACCAACAGCAAAGATGATACAGTGCATAAGAGCAGATCCGGTGACCTCATTAAACCAGCCAGTGGCTACAGGGATGTCGTTCTGGATGCCTGCATAGAACACTTCCGCTGTTTGAATGGTCCATCCGTTGGGCTCCTTGGCTCTCAATGCTGGATAATACAGAATGAAGATCCAGGCTGCTGCAGATACAGCACCCAAAAGCTGAGCCACCCAGAATGAAAACATGCGTCGAAACGGGAAACCACGGAAGAACCACAGGTTTAGAGTGACGACGGGGTTCAAATGTGCACCTGAATAACCACCGGCAACGTAGATTCCAGCCATATTGCCAAACCCCCAGGCCAGGGTCACGGATGTGATGTTCGAAGAGGTGGGACTGCCCAGGTAAGACTGGCAAGAGGACCCAAAGCCGATACACAGGAACACGAACATGGCCAAAAACTCTGCGAACTCTGCGTGGAACTTGGCTCGCAGGCGGTAGAACGGCCCGAAATCCTTGTACCTGAACGGACTGTAGTGGTGGCCTCCGCCATGGGCCTCCGAGTCGTGCATTTTGTCCTTCTCCTCCTGCAGACGTTTGTAGTCATCGTCGGTTTTGTTGGCCTTGTGTTTGAGGTAATCGTATATGCGTGAGCGGTAGCCCGTACGGGTCACCTCCGGGAATGATTTAGCAAGACCGAACAGCTCGTACTTCCCTTTATCACGATTGGGTGGTTCGATCAGCGAATACAGATGATCCTTCACCGGCTTCAGGTGGGTTCTGCCTTCGTCTTTGTTCTGGAACTCATGCAACTCGTTATAGTCGGGGTGCAAACCGGCATCCTCCTTGATTCCATCCCATTCGTGTTTTTCCAGCATTGAAGAAGTCAAGCTGGACGTGCTGTCTGAGGCTTGGCGTGGATGGGAGTCATGGAAACTACCTTCCGACCGAGTAGTGGTCTGACTGTCCCTACTGTTTCCGCGAGATCCGTCTGTCATGTATAATTGATCAACCGGCGCGAGTGGAGGTATAGCGAAAGGTTTCTGCACACACCTTAAGTAAACAATACCCTCAGCTCGTTAAACCATCATGTATATTTCCCCTACCCTGTTGCGCTATCTTTTCATCAAGTTGCAATACGCGTTTTCGCGGTATATAATGAGAATAAAGGAGTGACGAGTTTTTGGAGCCATTTTGCGCCCAATTGTTTGGTATAAACGTGTGTCAAGCACAGCATTTCAATCTGGATCTTTGGTAATCTGAACCTCCATTTCGGCCCCTGATCTGTTTGCTAAATTTATTCTGCAAGAAAGGTCTAGTGACATTTCCATGCTCTTACGTAACACCGGTTACTCATACGTGCTGCAACCTGGGATACCAAAATAGTAGCGCGCTCGAACTTAGCGATTATGTAATTTTTCACTTGCCGTTGATATTGGGGTTCTCGACGTGATATTGGGAAGTCGATGTTAGGGCGCCATGGAGCCTGGAAGTGCAAAGGCCACCACATGATACCCTAGAACGTTTATATACCAGGCTGGCAGATCCCAACGGTTCCCAACGCCGCATGGGCCTAGAGCTGTAAGCTCCGGAGCACCCCTACCTAGCCCCCACATGTGGTCAGCATGAATAGACCTAGACCTTGGCTATCTATCGTCTCGATCATTACATAAAGATGCGGCATCGTCTATTTAACCGGACAATCCTCTCTTCCAGTATTCACAGACTTACACTGTTATCTTCTGTGCTAAACTTCTCAACAGAAACCCGAGCAACTAAATTAAATAAAATGGCTGACAAACGTGTTGTTATCATTGGAAGTGGTCCCGCCGCTCACACCGCTGCTATCTACTTGGCCCGTGCTGAGATCAAGCCTACTCTCTACGAGGGTATGCTTGCCAACGGTATTGCCGCGGGTGGCCAGCTCACTACCACCACCGATATCGAGAACTTCCCCGGTTTCCCCAACGGAATTCTCGGCTCGAAGCTTATGGAGGAGATGAGGGCTCAGAGCGAGAGGTTCGGCACTGAGATCATCACCGAGACTATCTCCAAGGTCGATTTCTCCTCCCGTCCCTTCAAGCTCTGGTCTGAGTTCGACGAGGACACCCCTATCACTGCTGATGCCGTGATCATTGCCACTGGTGCCAGCGCCAAGCGCCTCCACTTGCCCGGTGAGGAGACCTACTGGCAGGCTGGTATCAGCGCCTGCGCTGTGTGCGACGGTGCCATCCCCATGTTCCGTGAGAAGCCTCTCGCTGTTGTTGGCGGTGGTGACTCTGCTGCTGAGGAGGCTCTCTTCCTCACCAAGTACGCTTCCAAGGTCTACGTCCTGGTCCGCCGTGACGCTCTCCGTGCCTCCAACATCATGGGCAAGCGTCTGCTCGCCCACCCCAAGGTTGAGGTTCTGTGGAACACTGCCCCCGTTGAGGCCAAGGGTGACGGCAAGCTTCTCCAGTCCCTCAAGATCGAGGACACCAAGACCAAGGAGACCAAGGAGCTCCAGGTCAACGGTCTCTTCTACGCCATTGGCCACACCCCTGCCACTCAGATTGTGAAGGACCAGAACATCAAGCTCGACGACCAGGGATACATTCTTACTGTCCCCGGTACCGCCGAGACCTCGATCAAGGGTGTCTTCGCTGCCGGTGATGTCCAGGACAAGAAGTACCGCCAGGCCATCACCTCTGCCGGTTCCGGCTGCATGGCTGGTCTTGATGCCGAGCGTTTCATTGCCGAGCTCGAAGAGTAAATTCGAGTGCAAAGCATAGAGCCCACTCTGGAGCCCCGGATTTAATTCGCCAGCGTGCAGCGCATTTGCCAAATGAATGATTAATGATTAAAAAGTGAAGTAATATCTTACTATTATCTATGCCTAATTAAACTAGACTTTTCATATCCTGATTCTGATTATGATTCCACGTGCTGCGTGCCGTGCAATTGATAAGCGTTCCGGATTTTTACTTGTGCGGAGTTCCCTTCGTGGAGTTCTCCAAAAAGCCGGGATGTTATGTACGTACTTTGGTTAAGTGTATGAAGCGTGCAGAGTGTATACGCGGTGCACAGTGTATACGCGGTGTACAGTAAACCGTTGGCGACTGACTTGCCTTACCCTGAAATTTTCTTTGATTTTGTCAATACAATAGACTGCAGCAGATGAGCGGTCTATCCCCGGAAGCAGCTGGTTTGTATAAAACCATGCTGGAGGACACGTCTCAGACATATTCCCAGCAGGATCTAGAATCAATGCTGGACGACGAGAAACGACCGCATCTAATTGACTACCTCCGCGAGCTCATCCAGCAGCACCTGGTGAAACTGCTGCAGGAGTCGGAGGGCAGGCTGTTCTACCAGGCTGTCAATGAGCAGGCCGCCAAGCTGGTACGGGATATGTCTCCTGATGAGGCAATGGTGTACTCATACGTAGAAGCTGCTGGCAGAGAAGGTATTTGGACCAAGACCATCAGGATGCGCAGCGGGCTGCACCAGCATGTGGTGAACCGCTGCCTGAAGTCGCTGGAAACCAAGCGCATCACCAAAAGCATCAAGTCGGTCAAGTTCCCCACCCGCAAGATCGTTATGCTCTACCACCTGCAGCCCTCGATCGAGGTGACGGGCGGGCCGTGGTTCACAGACACCGAGCTGGATTCGGAGTTTGTCAACCTCATGCTGAACGTGGTGTGGAGATTCATTGCCCGAGAGACGTTCGGTGCAATTGAGGGGCCCGTGCCGCAGATCTCCCAGGTGCCCGGCGCTGAAAAGTACCCCACGCTGGACGATATCCACCATTTCGTAGACAGCGCCAAGCTGTCCACCGTGGAGCTCACCGACTCGGACATCACGTCTCTGTGCGACGTGCTAATTTACGACAAGAAGATCGAGCGCGTCGACGACGCGTACCGCGCGACCTGGCAGTCCGTGCAGGTCGACCAGGGCACCTACAAGCATACGGTTCCGGTTCTAGAGTCACCTATATAAGAAGCTAAACGTAAGTATGGGAGTGTATGAAATTAGAGTTGGCGTAACTGAAGAGTGAGCTGTTCTACAGACTGCTGCAGGCTCTTGTTGACAGCATGCTTGGCCTCCAGGTCCTTGTTGAGGCGGTCGCGCTCGGCAATGAGATTCGCCTCCCACTTGTTGAACCGCTCGACCTCGAGGTTCACCTGGTCGGTGAACGCCTTCCGCAGCTCCTGCTCCTCCTCCTTGTACCGTGGATTGACTGATTTGCGCTCTTGGCTCGACTGGCCGGGCTGGCGCGTGGCCCGTGCGTTCTTATGGTAGGCAGCGTAGTGTTTTTCGTGCGTCGAGTGGATCAGATCCAGCATGTGCGTGCGGATCAGCAGGTTCCGGAGCTTCTTGAAGTCGCAGTGCTGCTCGTTCTCCACTTCGGCCACACCCCAGACATACTGACGGCCCCTCACCAGCTCTCCTCGGGCGTTAGGCACCTCCCGGTCGCCTGCGCCGATCACGGAGTATGGCAGCTGGTCGGCAAACGGCTTGCCGGTATTCAGGTCACAGGGGGTATAGATCGCGATGCCGTTGGCGGTCAGGATGTCCCGGGTGCGCTCCTTGAACAGCGCCATCTCCTCGGCGTCGAGGGTGTCTGCCTTGGCAATTACGGGGATTACGTTCACTCGCTGGCTCAGCGCCTTCAGCGCCTCGATGTCGAGCGGTTTAAGCTGGTGGCCAGTGGGCCTGATGAAGTATATGCACGCATGGACTCGCAAGTCGCTCAGCTTCGACCTGTCGGGCTGCTCTTCTTGGCTCATGTAGCTGTCGTGCTGGTCGTCCAGGAAACTGGTGATGGGGTACCACGCCGCATTGTTGTCGACGTTATCGCCGAAGCCGGGGGTATCAATAATGTTCACCCGGAGAGTGAACCCCTTTTCCTCGATTTCGGCCCGGGTGATGTCGATCTCCACCGTTTTACGCGTTGGATGCTGGTGACGATCATGGTCGTCAGCCTTGGCTTTGAGGTTGGTCGACAGCAGCGTGTTGATGAATGTGGTCTTGCCGAGACCGGACTCGCCAACCACCATAAGCGTGAGCGTCGCTCCCTTATGGTTTAGATGGCGATACCTCTGGTTCGGAAGGTTTGCGATGCCGACAGATGTACGCTGCATTGAACGCGTGGAAGTGACGAAGGGTTGGGTACTGTTCGAGAACTACATCAACAGGGGTACGCCATACCCCTAGCACCTGGCGACCGCCTCGCTCACGTCGATGGGGTGTGCTCCGAATGCCTGGACTTGTGGTGCCTGCATTGCTTTGTTTGTGCGAGCCGATCGATCTGGTCACTACTGTATAGTGATTATCCGCAAGCCCGGGCTGTGGCGCCAGAACGCTGGTATATGCTGTACCTAGTATGTTTCTAGTCTAGTATGTTTCTGACCTAGTATTTTCTGGTGTAGTATGTTTCTGATCTGCGCCATTGGCGTTTTAGCTGGCGCATCTCGTGCATACCCGCTCATGCGGTGTCTGCCTAGCTACTTATGTATTCTGCCGTTGTGTAATGATTGTGGTTAAGGTGCCCAGACCCTTGGGTCTTTACTCCCTACTAACAGACAGACGTTTGGGATGCTTCTACGAGCTCTGGCCAGGCAGTCAAGGTGGCGAATGCCACTTATGTCTCTGAAAGGTGGAGCCCAAATTCCCAAATTCACAAATACCTGGCTGCGTAGCTATAGCAGCAGGCCGGATCTGTCGGTTTACGCCTTCGACAAGGAGCCCGTCAAGGGTGCCGGGAAGCCCAATGCAAAGCCTCCCGGCGGCAAATCAAATGGACAGCAGAACGGTGGCCAGCCCAATCCTCCTGATATGAAGCAGTTGGTCTTCTGGGGGTTCAGCACGGCTGTGTTTGTCGCCTTCTTCCTCAGCAGTAATGCAGCCGGCTCCGAGCCGCTGTCATGGCAAGAGTTCCGCAAGCTGTACCTCGACAAAGGTCTGGTGGAACGCATCGTCATCGTCAATAAAACACACGGCCGTGCGTTCCTCAAAACCAGCGAGGGGCAGAGAATCGCTAGCTTCAACATAGGCAGCATCGATGTGTTCGATAAGGCCCTGGAAGAGGCAACCCGAGAAAACGGTGGCCATGAGGTTCCTGTGAGTTACCACAGTGAAACCAGCCTGGGTTCGGTTGCTATGTCGCTGATGCCCACCTTGTTGATCATGGGTGCTATTTGGTATTTGACCAGGCGCAGCATCCAGGGAGGCGGGCAGTCCGGCATTTTCAACATGGGCCGAAGCACCGCCAAGCGTTTTAATGAGGAAAAGGACGTTAAAATCAAGTTTGCTGACGTGGCCGGGGCCGACGAGGCCAAGGCCGAAATCATGGAATTTGTGCAGTTCCTGAAAGAGCCGACTAAATACGAAGCATTGGGCGCTAAGATCCCCCGCGGTGCCATTCTGAGCGGTCCTCCAGGTACTGGTAAGACCATGCTGGCAAAAGCTACTGCGGGCGAGGCTGGCGTTCCCTTCTACTCCGTGAGCGGCTCTGAGTTCGTGGAAATGTTTGTGGGTGTTGGTGCGTCGCGTGTGCGTGATTTGTTCGCCACTGCCCGCAAGGAGGCCCCGTCGATCGTCTTTATTGATGAAATTGACGCAATTGGCCGGTCGCGTTCCCAGTCAGGACAGTTCGGTGGAGGCCACGACGAGCGTGAGGCAACATTGAACCAGGTTCTAGTTGAAATGGACGGTTTTTCTACCGATGACCACGTTGTGGTCTTGGCAGGAACCAATCGCCCTGATGTTCTGGACAAGGCGTTGATGCGACCCGGTCGGTTCAGCAGACACATAACCGTTGACAAGCCGGACGTCAACGGCCGTAAGGATATCTACAAGGTGTATTTGCGGCGAATCAAGCTGGCCAGCGATGAGAAAATCGATGTGCTGGCCAACAAGCTGGCTGCTCTGACCCCCGGATTCGCCGGTGCTGACATCTCCAACTGCGTCAACGAGGCGGCATTGATCGCTGCCCGTGAGGACGCAAAGTTCGTGGACTGGAAGTACTTCGAGCGCGCGGTTGAGCGTGTGTCGTTTGGTCTGGAGAACAAAAACAAGGTGATGAGCCCCGAGGAGAAAAAGGTCATTGCCTACCACGAGGCAGGGCACGCGATTTGCGGCTGGTACCTCAAGGACTCTGATCCCTTGGTCAAGGTCACGATTATTCCCCGCGGTGAATCGCTAGGCTATGCCCGCTACTTGCCCGCTGACTTGCCATTGCCGAACAACGCCGAGCTCATGGACCGAATGGTCATGGCGCTGGGAGGAAGAGTGAGTGAGGAGTTGAATTTCAGCACCACCAGCTCGGGTGCCTCGTCAGACTTCCAGAAGGTTACCCAGATTGCCACCAATATGGTGATGCAGTGGGGTATGTCCTCCAAGGTCGGATGGGTGAATTATGACGAGCCCGAGGGCTACTACACTAAGCCATACTCCAACTCTACTGCGGAATCCATTGATCAGGAGGTTCGCAATATTGTTGATACTGCATATAAACGATGCAAGGACCTGCTCTCTGAGAAGAGCGAGCAAGTCAAGATCATTGCTGAGGCGCTACTCGAGCGCGAGACCTTAGAGAGGTCTGACTTTGTGGATCTGATCGGCGAGCGACCTTATCCTGACAATTCCATTGAATTCCGCTATCTCCAAGGTGAGGGTGTTCTAGATAATCACGGCAAGAAGGACGAAGATGAAAAATGAACTACTACTCGTATATAGCTATGCATATAGATTACTGACATCAATGATGTTAGTTTGCTGTTGGTGGTGAGCCTTGGCAACGGTGCTGTTGGCATAGGTATGGGTCATGCAGGACATGCAGTAGGCGCAGTCTGTCGACTGCAGTGGGGCTGGGTAACCGGTACCAGTGTAGCAGCAGTCTATAGCCATGCTACCTGAAACAGGAATCCACGTGGCATGGTAAAATGCAAGACTTATCTTTCATATTTTATGCATAACCACTGTTTGAAAGCGGTATAAACTTTAGTTAAGTTACCAGCCCCCTTCTAATCTCGAGATTTGCCCCGATCTATATGAACTTAGCATAGACCAAGAGGCACACTCTGGAATAAGTACTTCATATACTCCATTCTGTTTACTCGGGGAATGGAATCAGGCAATTGATGAATTACCTATGCAAGATCCGACTAACCAATTCACTGCATCCACCATTGAAAATAAGCCCAACGCTTCTACGTTGCTGCCATTCTCCGCATACCTCCAGAACCTGACGATATTGGATCACACAGGAATAAATACCTGTGAAAGCGCCTATTGCCCCTCACAATGGCACGACTATGATTTCAATAAGCTGTTAGCCGAATTGGAAGATAGTCGTCGTTTAGCATCTCAAACTAGAGAAGCATTGGAATCGTTGCGTGCCCAAACTGGTGAAACACTTACAGTTATCAAAGGTGCTTCTCCGCATATATAATTCATGCTTTTGTCTTATATCATACCGCATTGCATGGATACACACACACACTCATATACCTACATGCACGGTCTCGCATACACGCAGTTACGCAATTTATACACATAGCTATGCTACCCATATGACCCCCAGTCATACACAGACAATACACTTACACACATATCTCATATATATATTTACCACAATGACTCAAAAGCATCTAACATTATGTACATAAGTTGTCAGTATATGCTGGATAATATTTGCCAAACCTAACTGGTTTAACCCGCGCTACTCTTATTGCATTTATGTATTTATGTTATTCGTGTCACACTGTCAAGTTTATCCTCATACACAGCTGGGATCAGGACCATGGGTGCGGGTTTAAATTACTGTGCACAGCATCATTAAAGTGAAAAATACTAGATGCAATGCATTGAGGACCAAAAAGATGCGAAATATAAATGCCCTGCCTGCAAGTCACCGTACTGTAGTGTGGTATGCTTCAAATCACATAAATTGAAATGCACTACGGTGGAGGATAAGAGCCCGACGAAACCTACACTGAATCTCGAACCTCAAACAGCTGCTGGTCACAACGAAACGGCAAATGAAAACTGCGAGGAATTTTCCAACATTCTAGCAAATGCACGTGTGCAGGAACTGCTTTCATACGAAGGTGTAAAAGTCCATTTAACTCTGCTGGCAGACCTGCTTAATGATCCACAACTTAGTGGAGAAATGAATAGCGAAGGAAGAAGGATAGTGGCACTAAAAAAACTCCGGGAGCTCCGAAAGGGCGGCAGGGAAGCAAATGAGGCAATAGAGGAACTGGTCGTTACGGTAACAGCACTGTGGAGCAATCAAGAAGAGCCGTAGAAAAAGCTCCCATTATCATAACCCACATATTGTCTGATATTCAATCAAAGGAAGTAAAATTTAATGCATATCATATACGTATATACTTGGTATAGGATTATCGTACCGGCAGTGATACCAAAAGTGGTGTAACCCTGGTCTCCACCCCACTCTATGTCATATAGGTTTAGGTGAGCCTCCTCAATATATCCGTCAACAACCCCGGCCATAAATACCTTCCCCGCCTTCTCGTCACGTTAACTATTTTTTCCACTTGAGAAAACCAGGTCGCAATATTATGTGTGCACTCAACCTTAGGCACCTGCAATCCCGTTCTATGTCTATATGGGCCAAAGTCCCACAAGGTCCACCTGACACTATTCTTGGAATCACTGAAGCATTCAAGCATGATCGATCTCCAAACAAAATAAACCTGGGCGTCGGTGCCTACCGCGATGACAAAGGAAGGGCGTACGTTCTTCCAAGCGTCAAAGCAGCCGAGGCTAAAGTGTTTTCTGCTTCACTTGATAAAGAGTACGCTGGGATCACCGGTATTACCCCATTTGTCAATTCTGCGGTGGAACTTGCGTACGGCACCCATTCCAAACCCCGTCAAGAGCATCGCATTGCTGCGACCCAAACAATTAGTGGAACTGGCGCTCTTCGTGTGGGTGCAGAGTACCTTAGTAAATTTCTGGCTTCTAAAAAGATTCTTCTACCCACACCAACCTGGGCTAACCACAAGGCTGTTTTCGCAGCGGCCGGTCTTGCTACCGATAGCTACCGTTACTACGATAATAAAACGATTGCACTTGACTTCGAAGGCCTAATTGATGACCTCAAAAAGGCCGAACCTGGCACTGCCGTCCTCTTGCATGCCTGCGCCCACAACCCTACCGGTGTGGATCCTACCCAAGAACAATGGCGTGAGATCCATGAGGTTGTTAAAAACAGAAGCCTGTTTCCGCTGTTCGATATGGCCTACCAAGGTTTTGCCTCGGGTAATTGCGACAAGGATGCATACGCAGTCCGATACTTTGTCGAACAGGGTACCCAAATCGCCCTGTGTCAGTCGTTCTCTAAGAACATGGGTCTGTATGGCGAGCGCGTTGGTGTATTCTCACTAGTTACTGCTGATAAGGAGGAGAAGGAGCGTGTTTTGAGTCAATTGAAGATTGTAATTCGTCCTCTTTACTCTAACCCTCCCATTCACGGTGCCCGAATTGCTCACGAAATCTTAAAGTCTGACGAGCTAACTGCCCAATGGCTAGGGGAAGTTAAGCAGATGGCCGAACGAATGATTGCAATGCGTTCTTTGCTTCGTTCAAACTTGGAATCGCTGGGCTCACAACGTAGCTGGGAACATGTCACCTCCCAGATAGGTATGTTCTGTTATACTGGGCTAACACCAGAGCAGGTCGATAGACTGGCCCAGGAATTCTCTATTTATGGTACACGCGATGGCCGCATATCTATTTCGGGAATTAATAGCGGAAATGTCAAGTACCTGAGCGAGGCTATCTATAAGGTCACGAGCTAGATAGATGTGCTACCCTACGCCTTACTCTGAATGTTTACTACTACTTACCCTTACGAGAAATTTCACCGTATGCACAACGAAACTGTGCGAGACCATTGTTACTGTTGTTTTCTTTATTAATTTATACTAACTAGAGATGTCAAACGAAGATTTTTTCAAGCCACTTTATAAGCAGCATCGTAGGATTAAGTTCGATGAGTTAACTGAAGTACTGGATCCTCGAACGACACATTCTAATACGGAAATAGCCGGGTATAAGCTCTCCCATGAGGGTAACAGGTGGACATGTGAATCGTTACCAGGACTTCTGATAATTCATGATTTCCTATCCATTGAAGAACAGCAGGGGTTGGTGAAAGAATCTGTTGTTGATTTTCTTAATAGTCCCGAGCATTTAACTAATCTGGACGCGCACCATGAAATCACTCGGCCCATCCACTTATTTAAAACCAGAGACCACGAAGCGGGCGTTCTTCCTCCGAAGAATATATTGATCAGAGACAAGATAAGATGGGTCACACTAGGGGGTCAGTACAATTGGACCGATAAGGTCTACCCTTCGTTTGAAAAGGGCACACCAGGATTTCCAGAGTTCCCTCAGTCTCTGGCAAAAGAGGTGGCCGAAAGGTTTGACTGCATTCCTGAAGCGGCAATTGTTAATTATTATAAAGACGGAGATATTTTGTCTCCGCATCAGGACGTCGCTGAACTTACTCGTCAAGATCTAGTGAGTGTCAGTCTCGGATGCACTTGCATATTCTACCTGGCTGTCGATAGGTATAATTCAAAGCCGCTGCCCATAATTCTAAGGTCAGGAGATATCCTAATCATGGGTGGTGAATCGCGGTTTGCTTTCCACGGTGTGGGCCGTGTTTTCGCCAATACGACACCACATGAACTCACTAGCTGTGTCGATGACCCCTGCTTTCCGGAATGGATTATGAACCACCGGGTTAATATTAATGTGAGACAAATGAGGGATCACAGATAAGTTACAGATAAGTCACAATATATGGGTTAAATGTAATGATAAAAATGGAAGTATATAAGCTTTATGTATAAGCGAAACGAATTGGAATGAAAACAATTCGAGTACATCATGTAATGATAGATGTCACAGTTGTTAGCACCACCGCCGAGAGAGTAACCAATTTTACTGTAGTAGAAGTTGCTAACAGTGCTGCAGTTGCTGTAGTACACGGGCTGACAGGGGTAGTACTGGACTTAAATATAGATGCACCACATGAAACTGATGTTGAGCATGGTACAGTTTCGTAAAATGTATTAGTTACAGTTGTGTACACCCAATTAAATGTAGATTCGGTAACCGTACACTGAGAAACAGAAGAATCTACTGACTCGGTAAGCTTAATTGCAAGTTCAATTGAATTGGAACTTGAGTATGAAGAAGAAATTGGCACTGTTATTGCACTCGTTTGGGCCAAAGTAGTACCGAAAGTCTGAACTATTGTTCCCGTAGAAGGACTATAGGTCTCACCATCGAACGCCGTTGGGGTTGCAATGAATTGAGCAAATACTATATTTAAAGCTACAATAGTGAAAAATATTGTGTTCATTGTTGAAAGGTCAGAAATGTGGTAGACGTTATTTGTTTACCGGTGGTGCATCCTAACCCAGTAGTATATATATACCATGGAGTACAAGTTATGAAAAAATATATGCACTTGTATTTTTTGAAATCTGTGCGATTATATAGCACTATTACAACAGTAACTTCTAGATGTCCCACGTATACATACATACTTGCATAGTACTATGCACTTGTCACAATACAAATCGTGCTGCTATCTATCAATTTTTATCACGTGTATACATCAATTAGATGGTGAAGCGAAAGTATGTTGAACAACTGAATACATCTGATAGTTGGCAATCTCCCGTGGCCGTTATTGCACATATAGATCTTGATGCATTCTACGCACAATGCCTTGGTGTTCGAATAGATGCAGATCCCGCTGCACCATTGGGATGCAGACAATGGAATGCATTAATTGCAGTAAACTATCCCGCCCGTGATTTTGGAATTAAAAGAGGAATGAGTGTAGAAGATGCACGCAAATTGTGCCCTCAAATCCTTCTACCCCATGTTGCAACTTTTAAAAAGGGTGAGCTCGAATGGGGGTTCCATGATACTCCGCATGCTGCACACTACAAAGTGAGTTTAGACTATTTTCGACGGGAGTCTCGTAGGATCTTCGAGGTTTTCAAGAAACACTTTCGTATGGTTCAGAAAGCAGGTATTGATGAGGGGTTTGTAGATCTGGGTCCGGAGATATACAAGTCACTGCTTTCAACCCGTCAGGATATCTTCAGCGGAGATCCAGATGACGACATTGAATTAAGCCATAATGAATTGATTGATATTGGTGCTGAGATGGTAAAAAAAGTGAGATTAGAAATTTATGAGCAACTAAAATATACGTGCTCTGCCGGTATAGCACCCAACAAACAGCTAGCTAAATTGGGTTCTGGGTTTAAAAAGCCATTTAACCAAACAGTTATACACACTGATGAGATCAATGAATTCTTGGCTAATTTTCCCGTAACGAAAATTGGTGGCTGGAGAGGCAAGATTGGTAAACATGTTTTGGAGCTAGTGAAGATACCCGAAGAAGTTAATGACCAGTGCAAATATATCCGTGAAAAGTTCACAATTCCCCAACTGGAGCGTATTTTGAAGGGAGATATAAGCCTTGCTACTGATTTATATAATATGGTGAGAGGAGGTGCTCCTAGCGAAGTAGTGGGTAGAACTTCAGTCAAATCCATGCTAGCAGTCAAAAATTTTCGGGGAAACGATCTCAAGACCAGGGATGATGTTTGCCAGTGGCTCAAAGTTTATTCCGCAGATATTGCTGGACGATTGGCGGATCTTGATCTTTCTGATGGCACTATAATTGCCCCTAAAACAATTTCTTTGCGAAAACACCATCAAAGCAAACAGCAACCATTCGAATTAAAGGGACTCACCAATTCTGAAATTAGGGATCAAATATATCACCAGTCAGTTAAAATGTCAAAGGATTTCATTAACTTGCCGTGCTCATATCTCGCGACAGAAATTTCAAACTTCTACGAAGTTCCCCGAGAGAGATTGATGTTTCAAAATTTGATGGCCAAGAGTGTAGAGAACCCAATACAACCACAGGAGCCTATTCAGCCACAACAAGAACTGACAGATGAGACTAATTTATTTCTTGAAGATGAAGAAAAATGTGATGTTTGTAATAAGTACTTTTCTAGTACAAAAATGCCTGAGCACAAAGATTGGCATTTTGCGAAGGACTTACAGGCTAAAGAACGGAATAAATCAGTATCACCCTCTAAACGAATCGCAAGTCCTGCGAAAGGTAGTAAGAAAAAGAAAGTACAACCACCAAATCAAAAGAACATTTTGGACTTTTTTAAGAAGTAATAATGGTAAGTCTAATAGGTATATAAGTTTATAACAAAATACAGAATATAATATACGATATTTATTGTACAGTACATAATAGCACTTTATATATAGCAGCTATCATGTTGGATATAATATACAATTATAATACATTTTTTATAACGTCAGAATATGTAACGTACTATATAGTGTATAGTGACTGATGTATATATATATATATATATATATAATAACCATGGCTCATGCCGCGAATATGTGGGATCTACAGATTCTACCTCCGCAAAGCATCACATGATCCAAACGCGTATACCCACACATCAAACTACCTAGTAAATATGACGGTAAAGTACAGAGTCAATAATGACGAACTCAACTACTATACCACTCGTGTAATAGAGAGAATAGAATCAGAATCTAAAGATGATCTGATTGAGGCTGCAAACTTGCGAACAGCCATTGAAAGCACCATACAGGAGCTAAGCCAACAGCAGATAATAAAAGATAAGATAGTGAAGGAGATTGAGACAATACGCAATGAAAATAAGCATTTAGCCAATAATGAATACCAACCTGAGGAACTAAAGGTCGACGATGACACGATAATAATGCAAACTAAGATAGAGAGCGACAACCAAAGGCTTAAGGATAAACAAAGTGAATTCGCCGAGTTAAAAACCAAAATACAGGACCTAGAAGAAATAATAAACAAGGAAGAAGAAGAAGCTATTGGAAGCTTTGAAAAAGTTATTGCTGAGTGTGATAAATATTGTGGTCTGCTTAAAATAGCTGTGGACAAGCAAGACCGCGACAAGCTAATCCTCTCATTTGAAGACGGTTACAGTTTAGAGAGACCAGTCATTTTTACCACAGAGGAAAAAGCTAAAATAATAGCAACTGGCACCCCAAAGCCTGTAGAGGTCGACATGTCTGACCCCTCGTCGGTCAGTTCATTCTTACTTCGACTACGAAATAGCTTTAGAATCCAATGATTTTGGAATTCTATAAATTATGTGGTTTTACGATATTATTTATTTTCAGCTTGTTTAGATTGTAATTCTCCTACCAAGTGCATACCCGTAAATTACAAAACTGTGGCATTCTAATTTTAATTCATAATTCTAATTGTAAATCTTTGTATCGTTTGCATATAAATATATTGTCTTTAAAATAAAGAACCCTGCAATGCTTTCTCTGTCATTTCCTGCTGCATTAAACGGTCTCTATATTTCATGTGCTGCTCCATAAATGGAATTTCACCCCTCAGTCGCAGTATACGTAGGATAATATCATCCAATTTAGGAGAATTACGTTGAGCATTCTGCAATTGTACGACCTGATGCTCAATTACAGATTTATTACGGTGAGCCATGACAGTACCTTGGCGAGCGAGGAGCTCAGTATTGTTAACAATCGAACGCAAACTAGAACGCACTACCTTTTCACTCTCTGATTTCAGCTGCGAAGTCGGCAAGTCATAGTATACAGGAATAGTCAAGATCTGCTGATAATTTTGGCTTTGCAGTCGTTCAAGGCTTGGCCCAGCCCCATCGCTGTGGAAGAATTCTCTTAACCGTGTAAGCCACATATATAAGGCCTCCATTTCAGCGCTATTCAGTTGAGTCTGAGATGTCTTTGTTGGCTCCATCGGAGGTAAGATTAAATTCTCCAATGTCTCTAAGACTACATCCCAGGTACGAGACAGTACTTCAATACGCAATTCAGGCGTAAGAATTCCAGCCAGAGTGGCAAAGTTTTTATTCAAATAATCATACAATGGTTCCAAACTTTTGTCCACTAAATCTTGAACACTTTCCTGGGGCTGTACTGGGACTGCATTAGCAGTTAGTGGTTTTCCCAACCAACTGTTAAAGCTTTTTTGAAGCTGCGAAACACCAGTTTGAACACTGTTAGCAATACTACCTTGACCAGTAACTTCCCTTAAAGTTTGCCTAGACAGTGTGAAATGAATGAACTCAGAGAATTTAGCAACTATATTGGTTACCATCATATCCTGAGTACGTTTAATGAAACGAAGTGCTTTCCCAAAATGGAACCGAATATCGTCAAATTGTTGGTCAACAGTGAACATCACATGTAGTTTACCTGAACCTCCTTCGAGATCAATCCATTTGAGCTGCATACCATATTCTTTCTTTGCATATTGTTTTGCATCCAACCGAATCATCACTCTTCCACATACTTCATGATCCATGCTGGAGCCGTAACTCCAAACTGTGGCTCTTAATAGCCGTGGACGGCCACTAACTTCAAATTCAAATGATTCATTCCATTTAGGCCTTCCACCATCAGCAGACACATGGGTTTTACCAAGCTGTTTTCGGGTATCATGGTCGACCAGCGTAAGGTATAAACCGTTATTAGAATGCTTGATATCTGAAGCTCCAATAATCGTCACATTAAACAGATATTTCATAGTACTTTGGTCGGAAATTCTGTTTCTAATTTGATAGTCTCGTAGCCGTTTAGAGACAGCATCTGAGTTAAGCTGTGATTCCATTTGTTGTAGCATCTCATAGGCAGCAGAAATATTGTTCAGTTTAATTCCAGATTCTCGCTTGAAATCGAAGGTGTGCGAAGGTTTACTACTTCTAGCCATTACTGCTGCTGCTGCTTGTGCAGTAGCTTCTTTAGCATATACTAGCCACTGTTCTTCTTGTTCCTTTGCCTTGATTTTCAACGAAGGAACCGGGGCCTGTGAGGATGCTTGAGCCATTTCATCCATAAATAGTTCATGGATTCGGGATGACCATTGGCATAATGCAGCTGCAATACCGCCCACCATTGTTGTTAGCAACCTAGCTAAATGGAACTGATTACTCCAATCCATTTTATCGATCAAAGAAACAGATGCATAAAACGAACTGAAAAGATCCTTAACGGCACTGGAGTACATTTTCCCTGAGCTTGGATCTAAAGGCTGGCTATTATCATGATCAATTGCTGGCTGAACCCATTTCAAGCATAAATTTGCAGATTCAGTAGCCCACTTTTCAAAATAGGGAAATAGCAGATCTTCAGGATCAATATTGAATGTGGTTGCTGGCAGCTTCACTTGATCAGATAAGTCTTGAAGTAGTAGAAGTTCTTCATGCAACCTTATCATACTATCAAAGGGTGGTTCTTCATCCTTAATTTGATACTGCTTCATGCAAAATTTCCAAATTGGTTCAAAATCCTGGGATAATAAAGTAATCTGTCTGGCGCATACGATTTTTGCAATAGGTAGCAGATCAAACATCGGGCGTTTATATTTCTTTTGTAACTTTTGAGCAGTTTGAACAATACTCTGGACTAGTTTCACCACATCATCTGTACTTAGACTGGAGTCGCGAGGGATCCTAGAAACTATTTTGTCATAGTCCGCTTCAGCACTTGTTACAATTGACCTCTCGATTTGATTTATCTGTTGTGGTGTAACTATCAAATACTCCTGTTCACTGATACTAAATATATCAGCAAATGAAGGAAGATTTATCGTTAATGCATGCAGTATAGGGCCGAATTTAGGCGGGTTTGGTGTAAGAAGTTTTTCAAAGATCTCCATAACTGCTCCAGTTAGATCTTCGCGTAGTAATGCAATGGCATGAAGAGCGAGCACCCGATCAGATGCAGGCCAAACCTCTTCGCTTCCTGCTACGGTATGTTCCGAATACCCATATGCATCATCTATGGTTGATATAGGTACAATTTTTTTGTGATATAGCTGCGAAACAGCATATAAGAGACAGGAAATATAAGTTTGAGTTGACACTCTCCAGAATTGGCATACAAATTTGATCAATGATTTGGTTTTGTTAGTGAAAAGCGTGGGTTCTTTAAGATCCGCCTCCATACATCGTTCGAGAAATGCAGAGAAATATGCTCTAGTATCGGTCGGCATTAATACATCTGGTGAAGTTGATGTTAACGCCGATAGTCGCGTCCCATCCGGCAGATAAGACTTCAATTCTCTAAGCTGCGCAGTTTCGTCAGAGACAAATTTGTGCCAGAGCTCAGAACTGGTAAAGTCCTGAAGCTTGTAAATAGGATGGGTCCCATTTTTCAGCATTAATTCAATTGCCTCTATATGGTTAGCAGCAGTTTGCAGAGTAATTCCGCTTTCCTTAGCAAGATCACGATCGAAAAGAACTGGTGAAACTAGCATGACTTTAGCAATTTGCTCCGAGACATATTCAGAATCACTCTGCTTAACAAGTTTTTGCTTTCGTGGCTTCCTAGTAGGTTTAACCGAGCAAAATTCAGCTTCACGAGCTGCGAGTTGCGAGTCCAATTGAGCATTTCCACCTTGCTTCTTAGCAACTACTCTTAACAATTGCATGAACTGAGCACCTTGTGGATCTACAAGGGATTGTCCTGCAACTTTAGTTACACATGCCGTAAATTTTAGGATTAGCAGCTCAGTGTGCTGAACCACTTCATCAAATTGGCCTGGATCAGTGACTTTCAGGTCCAGCAGCTGGGTATAAAATGCTAAATAAGTCCGTTTCAAGGAAGGATCTACAGCAGTTGCCTGTTTATCCAATGCAAGTTGTTTAAAATATGCCATGAGCGACTTTAACGTGCCCCTCGGAAGCTTATTAAATGTGATAACTTCGGAGTTTTGCAGTTCCTCATTAGCGGATGCCGCATCTTCATCACGCCTTCGTATATTATCTTCCGTAAGTCTATTTGCAAGCACAGCAAGCCGTATAAGGTATGGATATAGCTGTAAGTCTGTGACTCGCTCCATTGTTATTATTATGGTTGATGTTGTGTGGGCAAGGAGCGTCACGTAGCAGATATGAAACTCGAACAAAAACTACACCAAACTACTGAGAAAAAACTTCTATTTTGAGGGCATAAATAAATACTGGAACTCTTGTTGAGTATCTTGAAAAGTGTATATTTTTGGGCATATTCGATTCACACAGACTGATTTTCACGCAATACTATCATGCCGTACATTCTCTAACAGAATACTGTTACACGCTAAAAGGATCTAAATACCGTGTTATCTACAGTACATAGTTTAGTTTTGCTTACCATAGTGAGGGGTATTGCGTTGTGGGCATATATATCCTGATCCTCGATCCTCACCTACTTCTACTACTATTTTGCCCTAAACACATCCATTTCGTGGGGTAGATGGATTTCCCGTTCGCTGATGCGCCAGGAATCATCAGAGCCAACCAGAAAGATGCCTATATAGAAGGTGATTTACATCGAAGGATAAGGGACTTGATCCAATCCTTAAAGGGAGTTCGCTTTACTCACAATCACTCAATTGGGATCCAAGCATCCGCGACACTCCTCTACTTGGGGCTCACAACACTATGCGGCAGCAGAACGTTAGGTGAAGAGTATACGGACTTATTTTATGTGACCCATGACCGTAAGCTTCCCTCAAAACTACGGTTAGCGCTATATGTCCTCACAAGTGGATTAGCGCCAATGGCAATCCCCAAGCTTACCAGTAAATTTAAGGAGCTTGTTAGGAAATTCACCAGGAAAAACGATAACGATCATGATGACGAAGATGAAGATGCCCCCCATTGGCTTGAGGAATACCTGACACCGGCAAGTTTAGTGTCTCTGAACCTAGCTGCATTTTATTTCACTGGTGCCTATTACCAGGTCAGCAAAAGACTATTTGGACTTCGCTATGTTTTCGGCTATCGAGTTGACCCACTTACCTATACTGCAGGCAGTTACGAAATAATCGGGTTCCTGATGGCTGTTCGAGGCTTATTCAAAATAGTTCATCGAATAAAGTCACAGATCCCACAGGAGCAGGCACAGGCGCAGGAGGACGACGAAGAGGATGAAAAGAACGTAAAAGATATGGGCGACTCCTTGGAAGACCCAGCTGTATTGCCGTTCATTCAAGGATCCAGCCGGAACTGCCACCTGTGTTATGAAGAGATGCGGGCGCCCACTGTCACTCTATGTGGACACATTTATTGCTGGGCATGTATTTCGGAATGGTGCCGAGACCAGAAAGTGTGTCCTTTATGCAGACAGGAGTGTCACGAACAGCACTTACTTAATTTACGTATATGAATTATTTTATACCATTCGGATCACAGGACGCGTCTTTTTCTTGGCCTGTTCCACTTCTTGGGGTTTCGGTTTAGACAGTGTCGGTAAATTGTTAAGGCGAATATTACCATTACGGCCTGTCGGTGCGGCCTTAGGTTTGGCTGAAGAAGAAGGTGCTGGTGAAGGAGAGTGTACCCGGGTAGGTAATGAAGAAGTTGGTGGGGAAGGTGCCAACGAAGACGATGATGCTGTAGGCGTTGGTGTAGTATAAGTGAGCGACCTCGACAACAAAGGTTGACTTCTTAAAGGAATGCTGGTTTGGCGCTCAGATCCTGGCTCTGGGGTTTTCTTGGCCAATTTGGGCAAATTCCGCCCAAATGCAAGGGGCGATGGTGACGAGGAAACTTTAGGTTTCCAAGTAGGTGCGGAGGGTGGTTTACTGGTCGAAGTGGAGGAATTACTACTTCCTAATCGAGGCAACTCAGCCACGTTTCTGATGCCACCGGATCTAGGAACATTCAGACCCCAGTTATATTTGTGAATTTCTACGGGAGTAGGCCCACTGGGTTTCTTTGCTGCTGGCGCTGCATTATTTTTGCTGTTTGTATTATCATTAGTCTTTGACTGTACTTCTTCAGCCTGAGACCTCTGGTGTAATGCGAAGTCAAGCGTCGAAGCACATTTTTCAGACAGTTGAGAACGATAAGCTTTCTTGAATGCCCTTAACAGCGCAGTAATCTCAGGAGCCGGAGTGTTGGGAAGTACGGATTCGTAGGTAGCCATGAAAATCATTACTGGTACATTCTTCACCATGAATGTGATGTTTGCTGCTTCTAGCCGGTCTATCTTGGACTTGTCATGGCCAGCAGCCAGTTCTAACCGAGCCCTATATCGGACTATCTCATCGGCTTCATTGCTACCGTTAACGGCCCTAGAGCCGGATCGAGCATCAGAATTAGTGTCGGTATTAGTACTAGAAGCATCCAAACTCAGTCTTTCCAGGTTAACCGTTTGAGCCTTACGTACATTGCTCAGCAATCCGCGGTGAGCCTCAACCATGTGGTTCTGAAGCTCCATCTCAGTGCCAAATACAATGTGTTTATTCTCCAGGCAGGCTGGAACCATGCACATATAGTGCTTTTCCAAGTAATGCCCCTTAAGCTGATCGTATGTTCGAAAGTAAAGAGGGTGCTCAGGATCAACACGTTCACAAACACCACAGCCTATGTGTGCTTGGCGGCAGTGCTTAGAGAACTCAGAGGAGCCGTAGTGGTAATTGTTGCAGTACTTGCAGTGAATATGTTTGGATCTCAAGTGTTCCTTGATTTTGTTCGGTTGAATAAGTTGGTACTCGTCGCTGAATACGTACTCGTGCCTGGTGCAGACGTCACATAGAGCTAGATCGTGTTCGGCCTGGATATGCTGCTTCAGTGCTTTGTAGTTTTTATGTTCAGCATCGCACTTGGGACACGCATAGCTAAGAACATGGCGCAATTCACCGAACAATTTTTTGTTTTCCACTTTAAGATCACCCGGTTGGAAATTTAGAGTAGCTTTATCCGTCGGGGTGGCTGCACTGCTGACCACAAACACAGTGTCCGCTCTGCTACGGCAGTAGGGACAGTCAGGGTCCTTCATTAGCACCCGCTTCTTGAGTGTACATAATAAACATAACTCATGGCCACAGGGATATTTTCCTCTTTCGTGGAGTGGTTCTGCACACACACAGATCTCTGACATTTCGCAGTAGGGTGAAAAATGTTAGATACTACTACTAATCAGTATGAGCAATCAGCACCACACCATAGAAAGTAAAATGCCTTAAATATTTAACTTGAATTGACTTATTGTGTAAATAGTATGGTATATACCAGATATAAACGCAATGCAAAAAAAATTGCCACTTGCTACCGCCACAACCACACACCACCTGGTACTAACCCACACTACATGTCCAAACTGCTGAACCTGGCCAACCAGGCCTACTACATATCCTGGGCTGCTCTATTTAGACGTGATCTGCTCCGGCCAACATATGTTATAGACAATTTCTCCGAACTAGAGATCCCACCCCATACTAAGCTAATAGTGCTAGACAAAGACAACTGCTTTGCCAAGCCTCATGCATTGACTGTATGGCCTGCTTTCCAGAAAAGATGGGACGAATTGCTGGCATTGAACCATAAACAATATGAGGTTGTAGTGCTGAGCAATACTGCGGGTAATGCTTCCGATGATCCAAATGGCGACTTGGCAAAAACTCTAGAGGACAGTACGGGTGCCAGGGTACTTCATCACAGTGAAAAGAAGCCTATGTGCCATGAAGAGCTGCGGTCTATGTTTAATTACAATCCGCGTGATATTCTGGTGGTAGGTGACAGACTGGCCACCGATGTACTTTTAGCCAACCTTGTGGGTGCCCAGTCAGTATGGATCCGCCCGGGGGTGCATCCTTCCGTACTCAATCGAATTGAGATGAAGCTCTATCCAATAGAAGAGTGAATTGTCTATTACCGACGTTGTAACGCTTGAACCACGTATATCTCGGTACAATCATACAATCATATACCAATATAGAGACGGGCACAGCTGTAGATCTCTTCTATTAATAGCCACGTGCATCGCTTGTTTGCATATATAATAAAGCAGCACAGGCCAATGGGTAGCCCTTATATTGTATAGCGAAGATCGTGTATCGTTAATCTGAGCAGACTCTGTAATATAATGACTAGTTTTGGTAAACGACTAATCTGTATTATTCGAATTATAATGTTACATGCAGAATAAACCAGCAGCTATTCCTTAATGGGCTTAGTAGCAATATACTCATGTAGATGCGAAATAAACTGACCCATGGTCTAGGAAGCATATTTGACGCCCTATCTGCTGCAGACTTTCGTACAGCTTCAAGCCTACCAGAAATCGTAGCAACCGACAAGTACACTCACTAAATTTAATGCACTATATACATACATATATATCTACACCTGTCTATATACATTAGTCTTTCTTCAAAACCTTGTTCACTAGTCTCTTGAAAAGACCCTCCTTGGGCTCGCCAGAAGTAGACTCATCAGTATCGCGGACTTCGTGGAGAGAGCCGTATTTGCGGCGAGCATTCTTATCGCCAACCGCCTCAGCCAGAGCCTCTAGCAGCACCGTCTGGGTCTCATCCTGAGCCCTCGGCACCTTAATTTTAAGCTGGACTTTCATGTCTCCCCGAGCAGAGCCACCAGTCATTCTAGATCTGGAGCTGAGCGGCGAGGCCGGCATTCCCTGGCCGGGGATCTCAATGACATCGCCAAATTGGGATGCAGAGGGAATGCTCACACGGATCTTGGAGCCGTCCAGAGTGGGGATATCTATTTTACCGCCTAGTGCAGCAGTGGTGAAGGGGATATTGCAGGTGTATAGCAAGTCATCGTCCTTCCGCTTGAAGTGTAAGTGCGGCTTGATGCTGACGCGAATATACAAATCACCCTTGGAGGTCATAACGCCCATTCCCTTGCGCACGGCCGGGGAATCACCCTCGCCAGTTTCACGAATACGCATTCCGTCGCGGATTCCGGCCGGGATATCCACCTCGTAAGCCTTGGTAGTATTATTAACACCGTCACCGTGACAAGATCCGCACTCAGAACCTCTGGGGATAACCACGCCCGATCCGTTACATGACGGGCAGGTGGATGCCATTTGGAACCCGCCCTGTATAGCATGGACGGTGGTACCTGAGCCATGGCAAGTGCCGCATGTTTTGGTGCTCTTTCCACTCTTGAGTCCTGATCCGTGACAAGTGTTGCACTCGTCAATGGCCGAATATTTCACCGGTTTTTTCACGCCCTTGGCAGCTTCTTCCAAAGTGATCTGCACTAGCACTTCCAAGTCCTCACCCTTGTATATCTGCTGGCCAGCGCCACGGCCACGGCCCGTTGACTGGCCAGTGAAAGCGGAGAAAATGTCCTCGAAACCACCGAAGCCACCGCCACCAAAGCCGCCAGCGCCTCCAAACGGATTGAATCCACCAAACGGATTTCCTCCAGCACTTCCGCCGCTTCCGTAGCCGCCCGCAGCACCGCCTTCGAATGCAGCAGCGCCCATTTGGTCATACTGTCTCCGCTTGTTCTCATCGCTCAATATCTCGTAACTGCTCTGGATGCTCTGGAACTTCTTGTCCGCATCTTTTTCCTTGTTGATATCGGGGTGGTACTTCTTTGCCAGCTGGTAGTATTGCTTTTTGATATCCTTAGCACTGGCATCCCGTTTTACGCCCAGCACCTCATAAGGGTCTTCCATCCGCATTGGGTTTGTTGTATGGAACATACGGATGGGGCCGAAACGCGGGACGCGGGCATACGATGCTCGAGCATGGGGCCTCACTCCCCCTGGCGACAACAGTCTAACGTTTGCAATTCGGAACATGTCGAATTAGCGCACTTTTTGATGAAATAAATCACTTAAATTCGCCACGTGATATGGTCTGCCCGTTGGGTGTTCCGGCGGTGTTTCAGTAGGGTGTTCCACTAGGGTGTACCTGGGCGGTTCCAGCGTGTACTGCAAGCTTCCAGACCCACGTACCAAACCCGTCCACACCAATCAGCAGTAACTAGTATTGTACTTTTATATACGGGTACTCTCGTTTGGCAATGAGTCCCACCTTAGTCTGGTAGTATTTAGTTCTGGCGGTTTATAACCCGGTGGTTCACCCCGGTGGTTTCGCAATGTTGAGTTCACACTTTTGTGTTCACACTTTTGTGCTCACACTTTTGAATATTTCACATTGTGATGAAATTCTCTGATGAGTATTTAGTCTACTGACTCAGTGGTTCTCGTCTCGGTTCATTCGGTATATTGGTAAGGGCACTTCCGGCCTGCTCCATCAGGTCGCTCAGTTCTGAGTGGGCATCACAACCTGTTTTTCCTGGGCGCCAGCGTCTTCCTGGTGCCACAGTGAAGTCACGGTCTTGTATTGGGTCAGGAAGTAAAGACCGGACTTGCCGTAAAAGTTGGCATCACCTAGGAATGATCCCTTGTTGCCGGTGAACGAGAAGATCGGCAGTGGAACAGGGATGGGCACGTTGATGCCCACCTGGCCTGCCTCGATCTCCTTCTGGAACTTGTAGGCGATTGCGCCTGACTGGGTGAACATCGAAGATCCGTTGCCGTATCGGTTGCGGTTGACCAATGCAATTGCCTCGTCCACTGTATCCACTTCGGTAACCACGAGCACTGGGCCGAAGATCTCTTCTTCGTAGCACCTCATGCCCGGTTTAACGCCGGTGATCACTGTGGGGCCCACAAAGTAGCCCTGAGGGAACTCCTTGCTGTGGAAGTTGCGGCCATCCAGAGCCACAGTGGCACCCTCAGCCTCTGCCGAGGCAATCAGGTCGAACACGCGCTGCTGGCTCTGTTTAGAGATAACAGGGCCCAGGTCGGTGCCCTTCTCGAAGCCTCCGCCCACCTTGAGTTGCTTCGCAGCCTCAATGATGTCTGAAACCCACTCCTTGGCTGGTCCAACTGTAACCAGGACAGACAGAGCCATGCACCGTTGGCCGGCGGCACCGAAAGCAGCACCAACAACCGCACTGACGGTTCGGTTCTTGTTTGCATCCGGCACAACAATGGCGTGGTTCTTGGCACCTAAGTTGGCCTGCACCCGCTTGCCATTGGCAGTTCCCCGGCTATAGATGTACTGGCCAGCCTTGTCGCTGCCGACAAACGAAATCGCCTTGATATCGGGGTGATCCAGGATGAAGTCCACCGCACGGTGCTGGCCGTGGATGATATTGAGGATTCCCGGGGGGCACCCGGCCTGTCGCGCAAGCTCTGCAATGTACATGGCAGCGCCGGGATCGCGCTCACTGGGCTTCAGCACCAGGGCGTTTCCCGTGACAATTGCCAATGGCACGCTCCAGAGCGGGATCATGGCAGGAAAGTTGAAGGGGCAGATGGCAGCAACCACACCCAGCGGCTCGCGATACATTCTCGTCTCCATGCCGCTGCTTACCTCGAGAACGCTCCCAGCAAGGTCCTGGGGTGCACTGCACGAGGCCTCGGCGACCTGAAGGCCTCGCAGCACGTCACCCTTGGCATCCTCAAAGGTCTTTCCCTGCTCAATTACGATGAGCTGGGCCAGTTTATCCATGTTGTTGCGTACGAGCTCCACCAGCTTGAACGCAATCTGCTGCCGCTTGATCACCGTGGTCTTTTTGAACTCGTTAAAGGCAGCCTTCGCGCTGGCCACAGCAGCCTCGAGCTCCTCGTTGGTAGCCTGGGGAACACGTGTGACCAGCTCGTTGGTCGCCGGGTCGTTAACGCTGATGAACTCCGTTGCTTTGGACTTCACGAATTTGTTCTCCAGGTAGAGCGGGGTATCCTGCGGGGACGAGATCTTAGCGTGCGACGTGGGGAAGTGGAACTCGTATAGCCTGGCCGCACTCGCGTGAAGAAGACGCGCTCTCAACGCGCGGGTGCCTGCGGACCTAAAGTTAGTTTTCAAGAGCGAGGACATGGCTGTGGTGTGCAATTGGTGTGACGTGATAAACAATACACTCCACTGGAACTGGACTGAGTGTGGGCTGGGGTTCGGGTACACATGCAGGCTACAGATACGCGTTATCAATATCGTTCCGATTGCGGAGCGGGCGCTGTAATCCTCTAGCCGCGGCATTACCCGCCGAGTAAATAGATACTTCCAAATATGTAGGATTCAGCATGGCTGGTGTGGTTGTCTACGGATGTCTGAGCGAACGCGACAGCCCGTGTTGGTACATGCATGGTGTCATTACATGGTGCTTCGCAACCCTTAAGCGGCCACTACCCAAAACAATGCTGATCAGCTAAATCATGCATCAACACGGGTATGGTTGATTGGTGGTTATTCGCAGTTATTCGTATAATTTCTGTTTTTATTCCTAGTTGGTATTTTCTGTGGATTCAATGTGTGCAGGTTGGCACAATCGAAACGTTACCTTTCACAATGGCTATTATATAGAGGATAGAGTTGCAATAGAACCTGCAGACATAAATAATAAAGCTGTGAACATAGCATGTGTAGATAAATGGAAATACCAGCATTATAATTACCGTAGTTATACCTGGTGGCATACTTTTTCCAGGATACAGTCACAGGGCATGTGCCAGCCATACCACTCTAAGTAAGGAGAATATAATAGGTATGCGTGATATGGCAGTAGGTGGTCTGATATGTTTACTAGGTATGATCTTATGTTTACTAGGTATGATCTGATGTACACTAGGTATGATCTGATGTTTACTAGGTATGATCTGATATGTACACTGGGTATGATCTGATGTTTACTAGGTGAGATCTGATATCTATACTAGGTATGATCTGATGTTTACTAGGTATGATCTGATATGTACACTGGGTATGATCTGATATCTACACTAGGTGTGATCTGATATCTACACTAGGTATGATCTTATGTTTACTAGGTATGATCTGATGTTTACTAGGTATGATCTGATATCTACACTAGGTATGATCTGATATTACACTAGGTATGATCTGATATTACACTAGGTATGATCTGATATCTACACTAGGTATGATCTGATTTGTACACTAGATATGATCTGATGTTTACTAGGTATGATCTGATGTTTACTAGGTATGATCTGATATCTACACCAGGTATGATCTGATATCTACACTAGGTGTGCAGTGGTGTGTTGGCTACATGAATTTCAAGCCTGTGAATGGCATCATGGTAACGAGGTAATTATATGCTGGAGCTATATTTAGTATATGGAAATATTAGGAAATTTCCACGGTTGCGAAAGCCAATGACGGCCACTCACTGATTGCAGTTTCCACCATGCATGCGGGCGTACTACTTCGTTACTGGTACTCCACGGCTGTACCAAGCGCATGCAGGGAGCTACGCATGTTACTGCTAGTGCGTGCCAGTATGTTGTGTCTGACTAATCGGTTCCACATATCACCTGGGATTGGTCGACTGCATTACCACTAACACCAAAAAATGCTGTCGAGAGTTTTCAGAGTCGCCCCTGTCAGGTTGGCCAGCGTTTCGTCGCGCCGTGCCATGCATGCTTCTGCGTCGCGCCGCGCTGATTTGATCCAGGATTTGTACAGCCAGGAGATCAGGTCCTTCAAGCCCCGTACTCTCACAGACAAGGACGCTGAGGGTGCTGTGCTCAAATGGGCCACCCCCGCCACGCCGAAGCCCCCCACTGACGAGATCCAGCTCTCCGAGCTCGATTCATATACCAGCGCTGCCGTTGAGGTCGAGGGTGTTGAGACTGCCTCCGCAACCGACGACGCTGCCACCTCGGGCGACTGGTTCCCGATTGAGAGCTGCGACGAGCTCGACGGTGCCCACTAAACTAAAACTATAGAATGACGAGATGAATAGAATCCGTAGTCTCTGCTTGGTATTCGAATTATGTATCCAACCTAACATCATCGGTATTGTATTTTATGCACTTTTACTTATTTTATAAATAATGAATGGGAGAATGCTGCGGCTCAACCGTCGTACTCTCTTCGTTCCTTCATGGCGATGCGGGCCAGGCGCTCGGCTCTCAGCCTCTTGCGCTCCAGCTCGACGCTCTGGTCGTAAACGATGATCTCGTCCAGGCTCTTACCGCCCGGCACCAGCGGCAGCACGGGCACCTTCTTGTCGACAACGACCTCGACCAGCACGGGGCCCTTCGTGCTCAGCATCTTCTCCAGGCCGGGCTTGAGGTCGCTCAGCTTCTCGATGCGGATTCCGGTGACGCCCATGGCATCAGCCAGCTTCATGAAGTTGGGGTTGACCTGGTGGGTGTGCGAGAAGCGGTCCTCGTAGAACAGCGACTGCCACTGCGTGACCATTCCCTGCTCCTCGTTGTTGAACACGATGATCTTCACCGGGATGCCGTACATGGACGCAGTGCCCAGCTCGGAGAGCGTCATGTTGAACGAGGCGTCACCGTCGATGTCGATCACAACCGCATCGGGCTTGCCAACCTTGGCGCCAATGGCCGCGGGCAGGCCGTATCCCATGGTGCCCAGGCCTCCGCTGGTCACGATGGTGCGCGGGTGTCTGAACTTGAAGAACTGCGCGGCCCACATCTGGTGCTGGCCCACACCGGTCGAGATGACCACGTCCTGCTTGATGGGAGCAACGATGTCTGACAGCGTGGTGACCACGGTCTGGGGGCGGATCGGGCCGTTGGGGTCGTCCTTTTCGTAGGCGAACGGGTACTTATCCTTCCACTCCTGGATCTCGGCCAGCCAGGTGGCACGCTCGGCGGGATCGACGGCCTTGACGTGGGGAACGAAGCTCGGCAGCGTCTCGGCAAGGTCGCCCTCGACGGCCACGGTGGCCTCGATCACCTTGCTGATGTTCTTGGGCAGGATCTCGAAGTGGATGATGCCACCGCGGTTCTCCAGGGCGGCCTCGCGGGCCTTGGGTGCGAACGCAGACACCTTGCCCGTCACACGCTCGTCGAAGCGCGAGCCCATCGCGATGACCAGGTCCGCGTTCTGGATGGCCTTGTTGGCGTAGTACGAGCCGTGCATGCCCACCATACGCAGCGAGAGCGGGTCGGTCTCATCGAACGCACCCAGGCCGTGCAGAGTGCTGGCCACCGGGATCTGCGCGCGGTGAGCGAGCTCGTTGACAAGCTTGGAGGCGTTGGCGCCGGCAGCCATAATACCGTTGCCCACCAGCAGCAGCGGGCGCTTGGCCTTGCTGAGCAGATCGGCAGCCACGCGGATGCTGTCGCGCACGACGTCCTGGCCAGCGGCCGTGGTGGTCAGGTCGGCCAGCAGGCGCGAGGGAATGGTGGTTTCGGTGGGAATCGCCTTCTGCAGCACGCCAGCAGTGACGTCCTTGGGCAGATCGACCAGCACGGGGCCGGGGCGGCCGGAGGTGGCGATCTCGAAGGCCTCGTTGATGCGGCGCGGCATCTCCTCAATGCTCTTCACCATCACCGCCCACTTGGTGCAGCTTCGGGTGATGCCAACGACGTCAGCCTCCTGGAAGGCATCGGTGCCGATGGCAGAGGTGGCCACCTGGCCGGTGAACACAACCATGGGCGTGCCGTCGCTCAGGGCATCCTGCATGGGGGTAACAACATTAGTGGCACCCGGTCCTGAGGTGACCAGGACGATGCCGGGCTTGCCGGTCACTCTAGCGTAGCCTTCGGCCATGTGCCCGGCACCCTGCTCGTGGCGGGGCATGATGAACTGGAACTTGTCAGAGTTGAAGATGCCGTCGAAGACGGGCAGGATGGCACCGCCGGAGTAGCCGAACACGGTGTCGACGTTGTGTCGCAGCATCATTTCGTGGAATATCTGCCCTCCGGTGAGACCGATCATGCTATCGTCCAGGGCCTGGCGGTAGCCCTTCGACACGGGATCCTTCTCGCGGTTGAACCCGGGAGCAGGGGTGGGGCGTGCGCGCTGGTCCTTATCTTGTCTGCTTGCGCTCTTGGGCACACCTCTGTGGGCATTCGACGAGCTCACTTTCGAGGTGGGCGAGATGGTATGCGCCATGCATTTCTGCACGGTAATTGGCAGGGGGGCACATCGCTTTGCGTAACGTGCAGCAATAGCCCGTGTCGCCAGCATTGTATGTCGTATTACTTGTTCAGAGTACAGGTGTGCCTTTTTTCACAAATATTTCACCCTGAAGACCTCCAGGGTTCGGGTCTCCGCTAGCCCCACCTTGAGTCATAGCTGGGGATCGCCGAAACCGGCAGCTCCACTACCTACCGCCACGATGAGCATCTGTACATACACGTTGTAATTAGCCTAATTCTTAATTGCCTCTAGTTTCTCCATGAGCTCCTGGCCGTCGGCCTCGCCCTTGACTCTGAGAAGATAAATAGTGGGGTCGGTCTGCCCGGGCTTCACGTCCAGCACCTTCACCTGGCCCTTCCCGACCACGGTGTACTTGAACGCCTTTCTCAGCGGCACGTTGAGCAAAACACGGCCCGATCCCTCCGCACGCAGCAGCGCACGGGCCTTGCGGGTCTCTTTGTGCACCAGCAGCCGCAGCAGGCCCAGCCCCAATGACTTGTACTCTCCGTTCACCAGCTCGAACACCTTGCTCTTCTTTTCGTAGACGCCGTCTTCGTCCTCCTCGCCGGGTCCGGGGCCTCCGAAGTCGGTCTGGGGGTCGTTCTGCTCCTCGCTGGGCTCGCCAGACTCCGCGGTATCTTTAGAGGGCTCGCCGTTGGAGACGATCTTAATGGGATCAGTGGGTTTCCAGGATGCGTCCAGTTTAGCGGGAGCATCCGTTTTGTTGTCGGTGCTGTTGGCTGTGCCGATGCTGCTGGAGCCGAACGGATTCACACCGGTGCCGAACGAGAACCCCGACTTGGAGGAACTGGGAGTGCCAAACTGGAACTTGGGCTTGCCCTCAGTGCTGTCCTCGCCAGACGGCTTGCCGTTGCTGTCGGGTTTGCTGAAACTAAATGCAGGTTTGGACTCGGTGCCCGACTTGCCGAAGCTGAATACAGGCTTACCGTCAGCCTTCTCTTCGGGCTTTCCAAAACTGAATGCCGGCTTGCTGTCGGGCTTGTCCTCGGGCTTGCCGAAGCTGAAGGTCGGCTTGCTGTCTGCCTTGTCTTCGGGCTTGCCGAAGCTGAAGGCCGGCTTGCTCTCGGTGGTGTCTGCAGGCTTGCCGAAGCTGAATGCTGGTTTACTGTCGGCCTTGTCCTCAGGCTTGCCGAAGCTGAAGGCCGGTTTCTCCGCTTTGGATTCGGTCTTGGCCTCAGTCGAACCGAAAGTAAAAGCGGGTTTGTCAGTGCTGGGCTTGTCCTCGGCAGGCTTACCGAAACTGAACGCAGGCTTATTATTAGAGCTCGAAGCATCACCAAAACTGAATGTGGGTTTGTCCGCAGGCTTCGCCTCAGCAGCTGCCGCAGGCTTGGCCTCAGTGGTATCTGTCTTGGCCGAGCCAAAGTTGAACGCGGGCTTTGCATCGGTCTGGGCGGCCTGTCCAAAGCCGAACGTGGGTTTAGAAGATGTAGAATCCTTGGCACTCGTGCTCTTTATCTCACCAGTACCACTGGGGTTGAACACGAAGCCGCCAGCTGGTTTGGCAGAGGACGTGGGCTTCTGGATATCCACCTTCTTGTCGCCAAACTGGAAGCTAGTGGCATTGTTGCCTGCAGATCCAGCGAATTTGAACCCGGTGGATGTAATCTTGGATGTCTCCGAAGAGGCCGGTTCGGTGCTACCAGCGGCAGGTGCAGGTTTAGCAGCACTGCTTATAGGATTGCCACCAAATTTAACATCAGAGCTGGCTTTGGGTGCCTCGGTGGAGGATTGGGCCAGTCCCTTCGCGTACTTGATATACTTTTCACACATTTCCGTCCAGTTCTCGAAGGGACTTGCAGTGTTAGCCTTAGCAACGCTAGCTGCAAAGCTGGCGTTGAGGCCGCGCAGACGAAGCTGGTCCTTTGTGTGAACTGGGGTTGTAGATGTTGTTGAAGCCGCAGAAGCTACAGAGCTTGCTGGCTGTGCTGGTTGTGCTACAGGAGGCTGGGGCTTCTGAAGCATGCTGAATGGGTTGGACGGCGCAGGGGCGGCGGATCCAAATACATTGTTGGAAGGTTTTGGCTGGCTTGGTTTTCCCAATGACCCGAACGGGTTGCCGGCAGCCTCTGCGGTCTTCCTCGACCGGGGAACCGCAATTTTACGCTTGGCCATTATCTCGGGAGGGGCTGTTCCCTGATGTAATGTCCCCTCGTCACCAGAATCATCCGAACGGTCGAACGGATTGTCCTTGGTGATCTGAATATCAGCTCTTCTTTTCGCCATTGTTTATGTTGTCACCGCGGCTAGCACACGCACCAAGTAGTAGAGCGTAGCCATTTAAGTATTATGTAATGTACTTGGGAATGATATGTAAGCAGGGATATCTACCTTCTCGTGCCGGCTCTCCAGTAAACCAGGGAACTGATATTTTTCACCAGCGATAGATCGTATCACGTGGTTGTGTCCACTGATATGAAAAACTGATCACTGTCCACTCAATAGCTCAAATAATTGCATTTATTACCAGGTATATTGTATATCAGCCTACCGTATTTCAAAATTAACTAAACAAAAGGGTACGTATTATTAAAACTACTGCCCCTTCTTCGGGTACCACCGTAAGCTCGGGCAGAGTAAGGTGTATTACGTGATACCAGCCCTAAGTTCACGTGATGGACTCATGTCTGCTCTCTGTGCCCTGTCGCACCCCCCGCCGGCTCCTTCTCAAAATTCACCATCACACAGTAGTAGATCTTACAACTACACAATGGCCCCTAAGATCCAGGCTACGAAAGCCCAGAAGGCGGCTGCCGCCATGGCTGGTGGTAAGGCCCGCAAGAAGAAGTGGAACACCGGCAAGACCCGTGAGAAGGCCCAGCACCACGTCGTTCTGGAGCAGCCTCTCTACGACCGTCTCTACAAGGATGCTGCCACTTTCAAGCTTGTTACTGTGTCCGTCCTTGTTGACCGTCTGAAGATCAATGGCTCTCTTGCCCGCCGTGCCCTCCGTGCTCTTGAGGAGGACGGTGTTATCAAGCCTGTCATCACTCACTCTAAGCAGAAGACCTTCACTCGTGTTGAGGCTTAAATGTACTGTCTTACATATATATTTTAACTTAAAATAAAACTCGCCTAGATGGTGGCTATTAATGCTTGATTGATCCCCCGTTTCGCTTGCAGTCAACGTTGCTACGATATTCTAGCTACAACTGGCTTGGTTTCTCTCGACGCTGCCAAGATCCCTTAGTTATGTGTGATGTTTCTAGTTGTATTTCGCCACTAGGTGTCTAACGTATGAATGTCGAACTGTTGCTGTTATTGACTACCCGTGCTGTTCAGCGTTCGTATTGACTAGCACCATACGGTTTAGTGTTATAGACTGTACGAGTATAGTAATTCTATTCTATTGTTAAAATTTGACGACTATTCATGTACTGTCCAAATATAACAATCGTGAGGGTATTTCAATGAAGATGTTATGGAGGGCAATTTCCGACTATGATATGTGGTTATTGTACTTCTCAAGGTTTATGAGTTGCCTTGTGTATACCTAGTATGTTTTCAGCATCAATTATATTGTAAAGAGTATCTACCCACCACTCTAATATCAAATTCATGTACTGTCCAAATTTATGTACTGTCCAAATTCATGTGCTGTCCAAATATTTATGTACTGTCCAAGTATTCTAAGTACTATGGCGAGAGTTTCTCCGAATTGGATTATCTCCCGGTCAACATATGTGCGGATCTAATATTCTACTTGAACAATATAATTAAAAATGTTTGTAGCACTATTTATGCGAATGATTAAATTACTAGAGGTAAGCATCACTAAATATAGTGAGTGGTGCTACGCTTAATAGTTGTGCTCCCACTCAGAGTAACTGAAAGAAGCCTTCTTCCAGACCTTCTTAACACGCCTAAGAAGACCGCTGTGGCCACGGCCCTCGCAGTTGAGGTTGGGCTTAGGAAGGCTGGTCTGATCGTCGCTGAGGTAACCAGTGAAAGGACCCTGGTTGTAGTTGTCGCCGATAGTAGGGGCCTTGTAGTTCTTGATGTGGGCCTTGGTGTTGATAAGAGAGAAGACGTTAGCACTGCAGTCGTAACGGCCGAGCGAAGGCAAGTCGTAGTTGGCCTGGGTGGAGGCAGCAATCGAGTAGTGGTCGTAGTAAGTGCTGTCACGAGTGCCACGCAAGTTCTTGTGCATGTCACCGAGGATCAAAGTCCAGACACGGTTAGGGCCAGAAGAGCTGGAAGCACGGGCGAAGGTGATGATGAACAACTTACGGTGGTAGTTCTTCTTCTCATTGATGTGGGGAGTGATGAAGTCGCGAACCCACTTGGCAGAAGTGGCAAGGTTGCTGTTAGTGCCGTCGTTCTGCAAGTTGGGGCGGATGAAGAGCCACTGAGGGAACTTGTGCTCGCCAAAGTCGTTAGGCATAGTAGCAAGCGAACGAAGGTTGACGTAACGCTCGGGCTTCTCAAGAACAGAGTCGAAAGCAACGAAGGGGTTCTTGGCACGGCTGTAGGTGGGGTTCTCAGCAGGGTAGTTCCAGCCAGTGTAGGCAGTGAAAGGCTGGTCCTCAGCATACTGAGCCCACAGGACGTGAGCCTCCTCCATAGACTCCACCAAAGTAGAGATGTTGTTAGGAAGGCTTACGAAACGCTCCTCGGTAAGACCGAAGGTGTCGCCACCGATCATGGCAAGGTAGTTAGCCTGAGAGTTGGACTCGACAGCGTAGTAGTTGTCGAGAAGAAGACCCTCCTTAGCAAGGGCCTGCAGGTCCTCGTTGTTGTTGGCATCATCGAAATCAGCATTGTCGAGGACAATGTGCCAGAGGTGGTCGACGTAACGGCCCTTGATGATGTGGTGATCCTTGGGGTACTGAGTCTGCACGGCAGTGGCAGCCTCAGGGTTAAAGGTACCAGAAGGTTGGATAGTGGTAAAAGAACGCTGATCAGCCACAGCCGAACCAGCAAGCAGAAGCAACGCCGAAGAGATCATTATTAGTTGATAGGTATGTTTTTTCAGCTACCTTTGTAGGGGTATATTTATTTTTGCTGGCTTCAATTTAAAGAAACTCCAACTAAAAGGCTGCTGTTCTGACCGAAATTATACGACTTCTGTCGGAAAAAAGGTATGCCAGGCAGCAAACGCTCTTTGTTATATGTAAAAACAAATACCCTTACCCGTCAACGTTGTCGGCTCTTTGAGGGACCGCCTTTGGGTCCGACACGAGTCAATGTTTTTTAGAAACTATACTATCATGTAATATCAAAGGTTAGGACATAGTTCTGGCCAACCAGTGTCCGTGAATCCTCTCGGTAAATACCCCCATACCCTAGATATGCTCCCAATATATATAAATATTGCCCACTTCCAGCCAAAACATTTTGTTGAATCACGTTTTAAATAGGTTTAGGTTAGATGCACATGTGAGTTGGTCTGGGTTGTACACACGAGCTAGTTAAGATTAATTGGGTATTCTAAGGGCGCTAAGTGCTGTTTTGTAATTGCACTCCAAATAGTTGAAATTTCTCATTCCGCCGTTTGTTCCGTCCTATACTGTTTTGCTACACAAAGAAGTGCCTGATTAGGGCTTGGTTGAATTGCAGGATTCGATCGTTCGGCTTCTATTTACGTACCGGCCCTATATTTTTCAGCTTACGTTATACATAACTGAACCTAATATGGCTGTCGAGGACCAGCCGTCGAAATTTTATGAGACTACACAAAATGGGTAGATAGGACCTACGATAACGGGCTATTTCGGTTATATTTTAGCAAATTGAATGGATTATATTATATATCTGTCCCGATGTCTCACTTTGGTTTTGTTGTGGACTATCTAGTGTTTATTGCCCGCTTCGTGTTTCAAACTGTTGAGAATATGTACCGATGGTTACTAAGTAGGGGCTGCAGGGTTTGGTCTGCCACTAAACTGGGAACTCGATTTTGCACGCATGAATTTGGCACGTACACAACAAGTTACGTTAAGTAGAGTATTCTAATCTATATATATAAAAGCAGACAACTAATGGTTGAATTAGATTAGTACTCCGCGTTCTCATCCAGATTTTGGATGTAGTCGTATAGTTTTTTCTGTGGTCTATTACATATTCAAATCCCACGAATGCGTTTCCCATCGGACGATGTATATTGGTCAACGTTACCTACCAATGGACCACAGCGACATGTTTTCCCAACCCCTATTGATAACGTGCGCAACCTCTATACCCAACTAACATGGTAAGGCTCATATAGGGTTCTAGTGTGCTAGGTAGTAACGCTTTGTAATAAGGCGTGGGGCGTTTAGAACGATCTGGGCGGCAGGGGTAGTTCACTGATCATCATGGCAGGGAAGCATAATGAAGTAAATAAAGAACTAGTACAATGGGCCCGTGCTAATTTAAGAGGGGTCCCTCATAATGACAATTACGATAAAATGATAAGCGGGGTCCCATACGACCCTTGGGTTGAAGAATTCGTTGAGGCGCGTGTTGAATCTACTGAAAGGGCACTGGATTACCAAAACATACGCCGCAAGGATTACACAAGTCTCGATGAATACAATAAGGCTCGTGCTGATTATGTAGGCACAATTCTAGGGAGTGTTGGAAGCAATTGCCATATAGAGCACCCCTTTTATGTGGACTATGGTTTCAACATCAAAGTAGGCGAAAACTTCTACGCCAATTTCAATGCAACATTTTTAGACTGCTCTGTTATAGAAATCGGTGACAATGTTATGCTCGGGCCTAATGTGACTATTACCACAGCTGGGCACCCCGTGGGTAACGAAGCAAGGCTTTTGGGTGAAGAAATATCAAAAAAGATCACCATTGGGAACAATGTCTGGCTTGCAGCTAATTGCGTCATATTACCGGGTGTCACCATAGGTGATAACGCTGTTGTGGCCGCTGGGGCCGTTGTGGCTAAGGATGTCCCTGAGTCGACGGTCGTAGGAGGTGTTCCTGCGAGGGTTCTTAAGAGTACGATATAAGTATTTGCATATGTCGCATCACTAATTTTACCGAGATACAGCACCTATAAACTATTTCACTAAAGCCACACAAACAACCTATCGATGAGTCCATATGTTTCCCCTACCCTGTATCTACACATAACTGACTTCCTTGCGGACACATTATACGAGGCCGGAAACGTGTAAAAGAGAGTAGCAGGCGACAGTTTGGAATCTAAAGCATGACTTCCGAGGAGAGTCCTCTTCTGGTGGATCCGCCGATTGATGATGAATCTTTTCGTCATGAGGCCAGCTCCCTCCCCTCAGATGAACAAAAGCATGTCATCTATGCGGCCTATTCACTCACTCTAACTTTGTCACGCTTTTTCGAGATAATTTCGATACTATTAATGGCATTTTCCTACAGGCGCACGTTGATTCCGTTAACAATCTACTCCTTCTCATTGCTGTTCGCATCGTTGTTCCATGAGAAGCTAATTCTGTTTGTTGTGGGTTCTTTCAAGTCAAGGTTAAATCTCGTGAATTTTATCTTGTTTATTCAGAGACTGTCAATGGTTGTATTTGCTTGTTTGCTGTTAGTTAAAGGGTCTTGCACTCGCTTTATATCAAAGTTGCTTGTGTTCACGGGGCTCACACTGAGTGCGATCTTGCTTAAAGCCAGCTTGGCATTATTCCAATTAACCTTCAGGAATGACTGGCTGAGAGTGCTTTCTAACAGCCAGCAATCAGTTAGAGGGCAATTCGAAAGATTAATGCACGGATGGTCGACGATTCTGTCTCTTATTTTTCCGCCAATTTCTGGTTGCATCGTTTCAACCATGGTAGTAACAGACTGTAGCAAATTGTTGATTTTTCTGGCTACCTTGGGTTTCCTGGTGGAAGTGTCTCTGTTCCGTAAGCTGTATTCTACTTGCTACGCATTACACCTGCCTCGTTCCCAGTTTGCAGGTGACATTATCGATCATTCCTACCTGATTGAGTCGCATCCAATGATCGGAGTTTTGACTACACCTACTATTTCAGCTAGCCACATCCCGTCCTTTAATGGCTCGTGGTCCAACAGGCCGTTGACACGGATACTGGCCTACATAAAGCGGAAGCCCGTACCTGTAATGGTCACGTTTGGAGTTTTGCTGGTCAATGTTTCGCTAATTACTATTGGCCCTCATATGGTGTGGTTTCTGTTGAAAGGTGGCATGTCACCGGCCTTAGTTGGTATCGTGAAAATGTTACAAACACTAACTACCTTGCACCCATCTGCTTCCGCCCCTAGATCCTTTTTCCTTACTTCTTTGGGGACTATATTGGCCATTGTCTGGTTAGCAGCCTTGAAGTTTAGCGATTCATCGCATGTATGGTATGTCCGGATGTTTGCCTTTTCTGTCGTGCTGGCGCGGTCAGGGATTCCAACCATCACTTTGGTAGGCCATCAGTTTGTAGACGATTATTTGGCTGACGACGAGGTTCACAAGCTATACAAGGAAAATGCAGCCTGGTTGGGAGTGCAATGCGAAATGATGATTCATTTGTTGACGATCATTTGGCCTCACCAGCAGCAATTTCTCTGGCCGATGCTTGTGTCTGCGACACTAACCTTTGTTGGTATGTTTGTTGTTTTGCGAGTTATAAAAATGCATTTGCAGTACATTCTTAGGCGATGACAATGTATATGATTAATTTCTCATTACTTTTTGTTTACTATAGCGACGTTTGAGTGTTATCTTAGCTTGTGGTCACTCTAGTGGCTTAAAATTGGCATACTAGCATTTATGGTACCTATTTATATCTGTTCTTACTTATCACCTAATTGTTTCAATATCTTTTAGTTTATTGTATTGATTGTAGATCCCTGGATATTTGTAGGAGATATCACGATTTCAAACGATTACAATTTCAAACGATTACAATTTCAAACTATTACAATTTCAAACGATTACAATATTTTAAAACGGCACAATGTGGCTGTATACAGACGGGTAGTATTGACCAATGTGTATTTCCTTCTCATCGAGGTCATAGATAACATATGCATTCCTTAAGAAACTATCGCCGAGAATTTCATACCCCATAGAGCTGTCACTAGCCAGAATAGTCATGGCATAATAAGGACTGGGCTCCAAAGAGAACCAAGATAATGGCCAGAAGAGCTCTGATTTGGGCATGTAGATGATTTGGTTCTGAAACTGGAAGTTCATTCCTTGAAGCGGGTTGTTGTTGAGATCATCTTGGTTGACAACGTACATTCCCACCTCCTTGTCATAGGAAGCTTTGAAAGAAGATGCAATTGACTGGACCGTATCGGTGGGGAGATAAGTAAGGGAGGTTCCAGTATCTAGCAATACATTCAACGGTTTCTGAGAAGCAATAACATCGTCTTTTTGAATCGCCATATCGTTAGTGTCGTGATCTGCAGTGTTGTAGTAGCCAAACTTGTTATTGTAAACGCTGTCTTCCTCTACCTGCTGGGCACTGTTAACGTCAGGCCCTTGGCTTGTAGTCAAGGCAATGATATCAAGCTCTACCTGTATTGTTGACTTAGATACGATCGGCAGGGTGGTCAGCTGTCTGTACTTTGCCTTGTCGCTGCCGCCAAACAGAATGGTTCCTTGGTCACTCTCAAGGCCGCCCATATACATCGAGTAAACCGATCGCGAAATAAACCCATCTCTCACCAGCATGATGGGTAAATTTGGATAGGAGATTTTGCTTACTTCCGACTCGATTGGCCCAATCCCCAGGATTCCCATGGTGGCATCCGGGGCAGCTGTTGCCACTCCGAATTGTAAGTTGTCAACCTGGACGCTCTGGCCACCAAACCCAAAGTTGTCCACCGCCCAGTACCCCTGGGCTGAATCTTTGACATACTTAATACTGAAATCGTCGCTAAGATGCTTGGCGGTGCGGCTGTGCTTAGAGTCGAACCCGTTGAATTGGATGATTCTCCCAGGCACCCATAGATCACTTGAGCCGGTATCTACCTGTACCATAAACTGCTGGGGCGGGCTCCCCAGTGTGATATTTAGAAGGTAATACGTGAGCTTGTTTTGCATGCTCTCCGCGTATACCGACGTGGAAGTCGCAAGCTCAGTGAAATTGCCGATCATGAGATCATCTTCGTTGTTGTCCTCGCGGGTGAAAAGCTTATTGATGGTGTTTTTGATCCGATCTACGTTCACAGTGTTGTGCAGCTTTGCGGTCAGTCGGTCATTGAGTCGGGAGAGTGTACCTTGCTTATAATGGCCGGTATTTTTAACGCGCTGTATTTTAGCACCAACGACACCGGGGACGTACTGCTGGAGGCCGTATTTGTTCGGCTCGGTGGCAGAATAGGATGGCCCAGAAACAGCCAGCGTCAGGCTGATCAGGGTGACGGCTCCTACCACTTTCATTATGTATGGACTATTTGGGATTAGTACTGCTGGATGAACAGATATATTATTGGAAATACGGTTATATGAGCACCACTTAGTGTTTCTGTTGCGCAATTTAAAGAGGAGGCTTAATTGAATGGCCCTCTTAGCCTCCATAGTACTTGCCTAATCCGGCAGTAAGCCCTACCCTCCATGCAACGTTGATCAAACTTGGGTTGGCACTCTAAAGGTTAACCCCATAACGTTGGGAACTCTAGTAAATGAACGACTACACCGGCCATGGTTAAGGAAATTTCGATAGTGGCTGTCCGAATATCTGGCAGCCGGTGTGGTGTTGGGCTTACCTCTATAGGCAGCGGCGCGCCCGAATCATTAGTCACCAGTGATGATGCACCGAGGCGAGGTGTTGTACAATGATTCGGGAAAACTGAAAGTCGGGGGAACCGTGCGGTATGTGGTTGAGGGGGATAATCTAACTAATACGCTCTACTGCCGTGTGCGCAACACCGAGCTGAGTGCACTGCGTGCCGCATACCTCAATGGCCCCTTCAGCCTGTACGTCGATATGCGTCCCGTGGACTACAGCGAGTACAGCAAGACCCCCGAGGGAGCCAAGCCTGTCTACAATTACCACCTCAAAGCAGGCCAGAGCTTCAGCTTCGATCTGCCCGTGCTCCATTCCCAGCAGACGTGGATCATCACCGTGCAGTGCGAGATTCTGTTCTCGCGGTCGGCAGAAGTGAACTTCGAGATCACAATTGGCACGACCAGCCATGCTGCCAAGCTCCACGGCAGCCAGGTGAAATCGCGCCAGGTCGCCCACTCCCCACTGAGGGTCAAGCGGCTGGACACAGCGGAGATCTGGCAGACCCCGCTGCCACGCCCGAACGAGCCATTGCATATATGCGTACTTACCCACGGCCTTGTTTCCAACGTCACTGCCGATATGCTCTACGTGAAAGAGGCGCTGGACCAAGCAGCGCGGACGTCAGGCGAGAACCTCATTTGCAAAGGGTACACCGGCAACGTATGTCGCACCGAGCGAGGAGTCAAGTACTTGGGCCGTCGCCTGGCGTGTTGGCTAATTAATGAACTAATTCCTACTTACAAGCCGGCCAAACTGTCGTTTCTGGCTCACTCTCTGGGTGGCCTCACCCAAACCTACGCATTGGGGTACATCCAGGCCACGCGGCCGGAGATCCTGGCGGATATCGAGCTGGTTAATTTTATCACGCTGGCGTCTCCGATGCTGGGCATAAGCGCCGAAAACCCCGGGTATGTCCAGTTTGCGTTGGACTTCGGGGTGGTGGGCAAGTCCGGGCGCGATCTGGGACTGAGCTGGACCCCCGGGAAGCAGCGGCCCTTGCTGGAGAGACTGCCGAACGAAAACACCCTGGCTGTTCTGCGGCGGTTCCAGCACCGCACGCTGTACGCGAACGCCGTGAACGACGGCATAGTGCCGTTGAGAACAGCGGCCCTGGTGTTCCTCGACTGGTACGCGATAGCCAAATCGAACGAAGCATTTAAAACAGGAAAGCACCACCGCCTGCGTCGCCAAGGGAGCCAGCCATACGGGAAAGAGGACGAGCAGAGGCCCGAGGGGTCGCAAGCCCCGTCGACGTCCAGGTCAAGCGAAGCATCCAAGGCCAAGGAAGAGGACATCCGGCTGCCGGACCAGAACCAGGACCACCCTGCGGAGGCGCTGAAGTCATTCCTGTTCGAGCGCAAGCAGGTGCGCATCATGTCGCATTACCAGACCGTCAGCGACTTCGACGAGGGGCGCACGGTTGGCGAGACCCTCCCGCACAAGACCTCGCTGCTCGAGAGCAGCATCTCCATCCTGCTGCCGCCGCACCCCAACAGCGAGTACATCACGGACCCCTCGAGCCGGCAGGACGTGATATTCCACGACCGCGTGTACACGGAGAAGGACCTTCCCAAGAAGCGGTACAAGAAGTCGCTGATCGGCGCCCTGAGCGGAAAAGACGACAAGGTGGAGGTGTCGCGGCGGGAAGAGCGGATCGCCCGCAGCTACCACTCCGGGCTGAGCTGGCGCAAGGTGCTCGTCAACCTGCTGCCGGAGGCACACAACAACATCATCGTGCGACGGCGGTTCAGCAACGCGTACGGCTGGCCGGTGGTGCACCACTGCATACAAGAGCACTTCCTGCCCCAGGACGACGAGGACGGCCGGCACAGCGAGGCCAGCATGGACCTGTCCGAGCCCGTGGCCGCGACGCACATTGACGACATGGTGGGCAGCTCGTTCGGCTCGGCCGATAGCATGGTCGAGCCACGCGACTCGCCGTGGTCCGAGAGCGACGACGAAAAGGGCCCGGAGGTCGACCACGACCCGCAGCGCACGACTATGCTAAAGATCATACGAGACTAGACGTAGCAACATAAGTATGGCCTACCTTCTTCTTCGCATCAGTCCCTGCACGTTTTCCGGCGAGAGGTGCGCCGACGCGTGCTCGCCGGTTGCCAGGATCCTCACCGCGTCCGCCAGCTGGCAGTACCTCGCGGTCCGGGGCAGCTGCCACTCGCTCCAGATGCGTTCCACATCGGCGCGCAGCAGCGACGCGGACTGCAGCGAGAACACGTTGGCCTCGACGACCAGGCGGTAGATCAGCTCGGCCAGCTTCTCGGCGAACGGCACGGTGATGCGGGCGCGGTCGGCTCGGCTGGAGGCCACCAGCCGCTGGACGAGCTCCATGTCGGGCCGCAGCGCGTCGAAGAACTGCCGCAGCTCCGTGCTGCTCTCGTCGCACTCCCGCCAGTCGAGCAGGAAGTATGGTTTCAGGCTCTTCTGGGCAGACCGCAGCAGGATCTTCGCCAGCCGCCCGGCAATGGAGCCGCGCAGCTCGCTGTACCTGGCGACGCAGGCGTCGATCTCCGCGGCGTCCACCGAAGCCACAGCCAGCTGCACGCTCCAGCGGTCCAGCACGCCCTTGAAGTACGCGGCGGACCCGAACGCGCAGCACAGCGGGTAGAACTCGGCCGTCACGCGCTCCAGGTGCGCGTGGTACTCGTCGAGGATGCGCAGGTGGCAGGCGCGCAGCACGCGCGGCGGGTCGAGCCGCAGAATGGCGTCCGCGTCCGCGAACAGCTGCTTGACGTGCAGCGCCGCGAACGTGGGCTTGGCCGACGGGGCGTCCGCGTCGAAGTCGATCTCGGGCGCGGTGTCGTCCACGACGGACGCGAGCGCGGCCGAGTAGACGCCCGACTGGTCGCCGATGAACTGGCGGATGCGGTTGCTGCCGCCGATGAGCCTGGAGACCAGCGAGTCGGCCGTGGCCTCGGACACCCAGAACGCGTGCTCCAGCGTGGCCGCGCACTGCAGCACCTGCTGGACGAAATGCTCGTCCTTGGTGTACGTGCGGCAGCAGTGGGCCAGCGCGGGTATGAGGGCCGAGACGAGCGCCTCCAGCGGCGCGGCCGTCAGCAGCTGCAGCTGGGTGGAGAGCCACGGGGCGCGCAGCTCGAGGACCTTGAACAGGTAGGTGAACAGCCACTCCGGCTTGTCGCTCTGCGCGGTGTCGGTGCTGGTGCTGAAGTGGAACACCGCGCGGTCGCCGATGGGCTTGGCCAGGGCGGCAAACACGGCCGGTTTATCGAGCTGCAGCGCCTGCGCCAGCGCCTGCGCCAGTGCGGGGTCCGATGTCGGCGACGCCTTCTGCAGCGCGGGCGGGTCCTCCTTGGGCCATCGGTACTGCTCCAGATACTCCGCCACCCGGCGCAGGGCCGCGTCGCGCGCCTGGTCGTACCATTGAGTGCGGATCATGTGGGCGGTTTCCCGGTCTATGTCGCCGTCCCCGAGGGAATTGAGGGTCTTCACGAGCGCGGCCTGGTTGGCGCCGGCGTCCTTCAATTGGTTCTGTGTTTCTATCGCCACTTTGAGCTGCTCCCGCTCGAGCTTGAGCTGCTCCAGCCGCGCAATGAGTTCGGGTGGGGCCGGCTGGTGGGGCGCGAGCTCCGGCTCGTCCGCTACGGGTTCACTGCCACTCGCAGCCTTTAATTCGTCCAAAAACTGCGGGATGTTCGCCAGGCCGGGGCATTTCTCGTCCAGCACCGCGTTCATGCTGGCGTTGTGGTGTTGGTGGTGGGCGGACACACCGCATAAGGCAGGGGCGCCTGACATAATCACAAATTTCAGACAACCGACCATGGCGAAGGTGAGATCCAGAAACACCCTCATCAAGCTGGTTTCTTCGGCCAAGACCGGGTTCACGCGCTTCGTGTACAGACCGCGTACGGCGCCATTGATGAAGCAGGTGCGCTACGACCCGATTGTGATGCGCCACGTGCTGTTCACGGAGGGTCGCAAGCGGAAGCTCCCGCAGCAGGCCCCGAAGTAGTTGGCTCGTGGGGCAGAGTGGGGGCAGACCGATAAGTACCACTCTGCGCTGTGGTAGACCGATAAGTACCACTCTGTGCTGTGGTAGACCCATAAGCACTCTGTGGAGACCAGCAGGCACCGTGAGTGGCACTAGTGGTAGACCCATAAGCACCGTGAGTGGCACTCTGTGTACTCGTGGTAGACCCATAAGTAGCACTCTGTGGAGACCTATAGGTACCTGAGTGGCACTCGTGGTAGACCCATAAACACCGTGAGTGGCACTCTGTGGAGACCCATAAGTAGCACCCCATGTGGCACTCTGTGGCTCTCGTGATAGACCGATAAGTAGCACTCTGTGGTAGGCACTCTGTGGCTCTCGTGATAGACCCGCAAGCACTCTGTGGCAGACCCATAGGCACCGTGAGTAGCACTCTGTGGAGACCCACAGGCACCTTGAGTAGCACTCGTGTGGAGACCCACAGGCACCGTAAGTGGCACTCGTGTGGAGGCCCATAAGTAGCACCCCATGTGGCACTCTGTGGCTCTCGTGATAGACCGATAAGTAGCACTCTGTGGTAAGCACCGTGAGTTGCACTCTGTGGTAGGCATCGTGAGTGGCACTCTGTGGTAGGCACTCTGTGGCTCTCGTGATAGACCCATAAGCACCGTGAGTAGCACTCTGTGGAGACCCATAAGCACCGTGAGTGGCACTCGTGGTAGACCCATAGGCACCGTGAGTAGCACTTTGTAGAGACCCACAGGCATCTTGAGTAGCACTCTGTGGAGACTCATAGGCACCGTGAATGGCACCGTGAGTGGCACCGTGAATGGCACCGTGAGTGGCAGCAGACCCTAAATAGACAGCACGGCTAGATGATAGACGGTCTCGAACGCTGAGTCCGCAGTAACGCTCCAGTGTTGCATAGGCTCGATGCGCATATCCAGCGTGCATATCCAGCGTATCCTGTCAAATATAGTGTGCATATCCAGCGTGTCCAACTCATTGTCGATACCGCCCAGCGTGTGCGTCTCATTGTCGATACCGGCCGGTCACTCATTGTACATATTTATATCTAATCATATCACCTTCATCCTAATCATCCTCGTATCTCACCTCGTCATCATCGTCGTACGACGGTCCCGGAGTTGGGGCCGCGCCGGGCGTGGGTGCTGCGCCTGGTGTCGGGGCGGTCTGCTCGGAGAAGAAGAAGTCGCCAGCAGAGCGCGAGTCCCAGCCCTCCGACGGGGCGCTCCACGCGGGTGTGCGGCTGCCGTTATTAGTGCGTGGCGTCTTGCCCGAGTCGGCACTCCACGCAGGCGTCTTGCCCGAGTCGGCGCTCCAGGCTGGCGTCTTGCCCGAATCGGCGTTCCACGCGGGCGTCTTGCCGCTGTCCGCGTTCCAGGCGGGCGTCTTTCCACTGTCCGCGTTCCACGCAGGCGTCTTGCCGCTGTCGGCGTTCCACGCGGGCGTCTTGGCTCCGGAGTAGGCGTTCCAGGCCGGGGTGCGGCCGCCCGAGGAGGCGTTCCATGCTGGTGTTTTGGCGCCCGAGGAGGCGTTCCAGGCCGGGGTCATGCCGCCCGGCGTCTTGCCGCCGGACCAGTGCGATCTGGGCGTCTGGGCGAAGCCGGGGCCCGCGCCAGGGCCGCCGGGGCCGGGACGGCGGTTGCCGTACGGGTTCATGAAGTCGCGCAGCGACACGAGCTGCTTGGTGGCCGGGGACGTGAACAGCAGCTTCTGGATGTCGACCGTCACGACCTTGTTGCGGGCCTCGAGCTCGATGCGCGCCATGGTCTCCGAGGCGTCGCGGATGATGCCCTTGAGGCCCTTGTAGCCCGAGCCGGGGCCAATGCTGACCTTCTGGCCGATGACGCGGTTGGTGTTGAAGTGCGCCGCCTTCACGGCCGGGATGATGGGCTGCGCGGTCTGCGCCGCCGGGTTCATCTGCGAGAGATCGACCTTCTCGCGGCCGGCCTTGGTCGAGACCATCGCGATCTGCGACACGCGGTTGACGAACACGCCCAGGTCCTCGGTGCGCTCGCGGTTGTGCAGGAACACGAACTGGTGGTACAGGTGGATGATCACGCCCTGCCGGTGCTCGCCCGCGACCTCGCGCACGGTGTCGCCGATGGTGACCTCGCGGCCGCGCGCGTCCGTGGCCGTGCGCTGCCCGCCGGCCCGCAGCTTCATGGCGATCGCCTCCGGCTTCATCGTGACCACCTGCGTGTCCTGCGTCAGCACGCGCACGCTGTCGCGCTCGACGTCCACCACGCAGCCCACCGTCTGCGCGTTGAGCTGCACCAGGTCCTGGATCGCGAAGCCGTCGAGCTGGTTCTTGACGGTGGTGTCGGACGCCGCCCGCAGATCGCGCGCGAACACCGTGATCTCCGACCGGCTGGCGTCCGACAGCAGCGTCACGCGCCCGTTCGTCGCGCTGACCACCAGCCCGGTGTCGTCCTTGTAGTTGCCGCGCACGACCCGCACGTGGTCGCCCACCGCGAAGTGCTTGCGCAGCTGCGCCGCGGGCACGCTCACCTCGAGCCCGCGGTACGGATCGCGGTCGCCGCGCACGGACACGATGTTGTCGTGGCCGTTGACGCTGATGACGCGGCCCTGCAGCCCGCTCTGCTCGCCCTGCACGATCTCGACGCGCTCGCCCTCGACGAACGCGGTGCTCTGGGCCGCGTGCCGCTTCAGCTCGTCGCCCAGGCTGGCCAGATCAATGTCTCCGTCTTCGGCGTTGTTCTGGAACTTCGCGATTTCCGCCAGCGTGGGCCGCACGTCGTCCACCTCGATCATGCCGATCTTGAAGTCCTTGTTCAGGTACCCCTTGACGTAGTCCTCGCCGAGGTACGTCCACGCGTTGGGCCCGTGCGGCTGCAGGCTGTGCGGGTCGTGCGCGCCGGCCTCCTGCGACGAGAACAGGCGCTGCGGCGGGCGCTCGGCGCGCTTGCGCTTCTCGGTGCCCGTGCTGGTGCCGCTGACCGCGGTCGTGCGCCCGTAGTCCAGGCGCGGGACCAGCTTGAGCCGCACCTCCAGGCCGTTGTCGCTGAGGTCCACCACCGCGGCCAGGTCGCCCGCGTACTTGCCGCGCTTGATCCGCACGTACTTGCCGGGCACCAGCTCGGTCTCCTGCTTCTTGACCACGCGGAACATGTCCGGGTACTCGCGGATCGGCACCTTCAGCACCCGGCTCTGCGAAAACACGTTGGGGATGCCGGCGACCGCCTGCAGCGCGGCCGCCTCGTTCTGCGCCTCGACGTAGATGCGGCCGGGGAAGCCGTCGCGCTGGAACGCGGAGTACACCGGCGAGGAGCGCGCCGAGAACTGCAGGCTCAGCTGCTTGCGCAGCACGGCCTTCACGGCCTCCTTCTCGCGCCCGATGCGGCAGTTGATGCCGAATATGGGCGCGTCGTTGACGGACGGGAGCAGCAGCTGCTGCGGCACGTTGTTGGTGCCGCCGGCCCCGCTGCCGTACTTGCTCGCGGCATTGCGCCCGTAGCGCTCGCGGTACCGCTCCGCGATCTTCTCGGCGTCCGCGTCCGTGAACCGCTCCTGCGACCGGTCGACCTGCCGGTACACGCGCGAGCTCGGCTCCAGCGTGTCGTCGTCCACCTTCTCCTGCACGAAGCCGTCCTCGCCCTGCAGCCCGTCCTCGTCGCCACTCAGGTCGTCGTCCTCGTCGTCGTCCTCGGCCTCGACGTCCAGGAACTGGTTCTGGAGCTTCCGTCGCTTGCGCCCAGCGCCGCGCGTGTCCTCTTCCTCTTCCTCGTCCTCCTCGTCCTCCTCGGCGTCTTCGTCCTCCTCGTTGCCGTCCTGGTCCTCGTCGGACGGGATATGCGGCGCCGTGGGGTCCTCGACGTTGTCGTCACCGCCCTCCTGCTCCTCGGGCGCCTGGTGCTCCTCCAGGGGCTTTACAACCGGCATTATCTTGTCTGATTCCGGTTCAGACATTGTGTGAGGTCGTCACGTGCCCTGGCCGCCCGCCCGGCTATATGTACCGTGGGCACGGCACGGCGATGGGCGGGGACGGCGCCGGGCGAGCGCCTGCGTGTGCCGCCTGCCGGGCGGTGCGAATTGCGCCCTTTGCCGCAAAAAAATACTCGCCTTCCGCGCGCCCGGCCGCTCGGTGCCTGCCACTATATATTACCTGGTGTCGTAGGGTATCGCAGGGTAAGGCGTCTCATGGATCCCCTGGAGACGTTTATTGAGTTCTCGCAGTGGAAGGGCTCCGTCGAGGAGGCGCGCGAGCGCATCAATGCTGCGGGAGGTGACGTGATGGTGGCCCTGGAAATGCTCTATGCCGACGGTTTCGACGGTCCGCCGCAGGAGCAGCCGAAGCCCCAGCAGCCGAAGCCCCAGCAGCCACGGCCCCGCGCACAGCCCCAATCACTCATCGAGGAAATCAACAGGGAGTATTCGCGCGACCTGGTCAAATTCCCGGTCGCCCGCGTCCCGGCAACCCCGGTTTTCTACGTGGTTAGTGTACCCGTGCTCAGCCTCGTCGTGTCCAAGCTCAGCAGCCTCGTACTCAGCTCAATTGGCTACACAACCCCGCCCAGCGACGTCTTGAAGAGCAGGTACGTGAAAGCTGCCGAACGGTATTTCGACGGCGTGGTTCGCCCGGCCTTTCCTGGTGTCGACCGCCTGGCCGATCTCAGAGCCGTGTGTTACAACGACGCGCTGGAACGCACGAAGTCTCGACTGAACTACTTGCTGGTGGTAGTAACCAACGAAGCCACCGAATGCACCCCTTTCTTCACCGCTCTGCGGCAGTCTGGTGTCCTGGACTTGCCCGAATGCAGCGTATGGTTTTCCTCGGTCCTGTCCGGTGAGGGGCTCGGGGTGGCCGAGTCGCTGGGATTCTCGAAGCTGCCCGGTGTGGCCCTGGTGGCACCAAGCCCCAAGACCGCTCAGTCGAGCGTGATCGTGATGAGCCGACTGCTGAAATTCGACGAGCTGCAGTCCGCGGCTGCCCTCAAGTCGAGCGTCCAGTCGGCCATAGCTGACCACGAGCCAAAACTTGTTTCGCTTCGCCTCGAGCGCCACCAGTTCGACCTCGATCGCCAGATCCGCGAGCAGCAGGACGAGGCCTACCTGCGCAGCCTTGATGCCGACCGCCAGCGGATGGAACACGACCGTGAGGTGAAAAGTAAGGAGGAAAGGCGGGAATCACTGCAGAAGGCGTGGCGTGCTTCTGTTTTCCACCGCGCTAAACTGCTGCACCCGACTTCCATGAAGCAGGCACGCTTGAGTGTACGACTGCCCGATGGCAAACGCTTCAACCTAAGTGTGAACGAAGACGCCACTCTTGATGATATATATTGTTTGGTCTACTCCCACCTAAACGAAGACGACGGCACGCCGGCTACCGATGTCGATCTGAGTGAGTTCGACCCTGAGTACGGATTCGGGCTGGTAAGTCCGGTGGCACGCAAAACTTTGGACCATAGCAGTACCACTGTACGCGAGGTGGATGCATTGTGGCCGAGCGGAGTACTGATGGTGGACATGGATTGATCTGTACCTGGTGGCCGAGTACTGATGGACATGTTGATCTGTATCCGAGGTGACCGAGTGTACTAATGAACGTGTCGATCTGCACCCGACGTGGCCGAGTGTACTAATGGACATGGTTAATCTGCACCCGAGGTGGCCGAGTGTACTGATGGATACGGTTGATCTGTACCTAAGGTGGCCAAGTGTACTAATGGACATGTTGATCTGTACCTGAGTTGGCCAAGTGTACTGATGGACCAAGTGTACTGATGGACATGGTCGATCTGTACCTGAGGTGGCCGAGTGTACTGATGGACCTGGTTGATCTGTAGTGTACATAGCGTGATCGCAGTCCCAATCAGGACTAGCTGCACAGTAACGACAGTCTAATACAGACAATGAAAGACAAACATTAACACATTAAAGAGTGCATTGTATATATCCCATCCAATGAGGCACAAACGATCATAGGGTGAATCAATTCAATTGCTACCTTTTCAACCAAACTTTACATGACTTATATCAGTTAATCAAGGAGTACAAACCATGCCTCTGTGGCAGTCGAAGCAGACAGGTTTTGCAACTGCCATCATTGATAATACATTTCTTGTAAGTTAACTTAGCACTCATATGTCGATATATGGCCATAGTGCTGGGTAGTCAAGCAAATATGTAACATAGGCGCGGGTACGTTAACTCTAGCATCATATGCTCTACCTCAAAATGAATGCTAGATGTTGCGTAGAAGCCGTCGAGGTTTGCTGTATCATTGCCGTATGAATCTGGTTCAAGAGAAATCACATGCAGCACCGGGCTTATACTATGAGCATCAACGAAGTACCGAGTACCAAGTGTGACTGTACCATGAAGATTTCATGAATTGGTCATGTAGCTCCTCAGCTATGGACCCAGAAATAGTTACTCTTATCTGCTGAACCATCACATGTCCAGATAGCAGTGAATACATTTTGTGTCAAACAGTACCTAAAAACTTCTTTGCCAAATGACCCACGAGCTATCACTGAGGTACTATAGTAATGAAACTTGACAGCTTGACCTGCAATATATTTGATCATTTCACCAGTATCAATACCGAACCCGTGGCTGCATGTGGTATATGCTATATTTCTATGTATAGCTGCAATACCAATATATTTAAATATATATATTACGCTAATCGGAGCTACTTATGCCATGTATCTGGATTTAAAAATTTAGCTGTTTTCAGACACTGCATGTTCGTTGGTGATATTGGTCGCTTCACTCAATGAGTGCCACTACTACAGGCTTTTCAATATATATATATTTAAATATATATATCACACGAATTGAAGCTACTGATGCCATGTATCTGGATTTAAAAATTCAGCTGTTTTCAGACACAGCATGTTCGTCGGTGATATTGGTCGCTTCACTCAATGAGTGCCACTACTACAGGCTTTTCAATATATATATATTTAAATATATATATCACACGAATTGAAGCTGTTGATGCTGGCTATCTGGATCTAAAAAATTAGCTGTTTTCAGACACAGCATGTTCGGCGGTGATATTGGTCGCTTCACTCAATGAGTGCCACTACTGCAGGCTTTTCAATATATATATATTTAAATATATATATTACACGAATTGAAGCTGTTGATGCTAGCTATCTGGATTTAAAAATCCAGCCGTTTTCAGACACAGCATGTTCGTCGGTGATATTGGTCGCTTCACTCAATGAGTGCCACTACTACAGGCTTTTCAGTATATATATATTTAAATATATATATCACACGAATTGAAGCTACTGATGCCATGTATCTGGATATAAAAATTCAGCTGTTTTCAGACACAGCATGTTCGTCGGTGATATTGGTCGCTTCACTCAATGAGTGCCACTACTACAGGCTTTTCAATATATATATATTTAAATATATATATTACACGAATTGAAGCTGTTGATGCTAGCTATCTGGATTTAAAAATCCAGCCGTTTTGCAAAATCTGTATTTTCGTGGAAATATCACTGATGAATGCCACTACTGTAGGCTTTTCAATATATATATATTAATATATATTTGATCATTCTACCAGTATCAATACCGAACCCGTGGCTGAATGTGGTATATGCTATATTTCTATGGCTTGACCTGCAATACCATATATTTGATCATTCTACCAGTATCAAACCGAACCCGTGGCTGCATGTGGTATATGCTATATTTATATGTAGCTGCAATACATATTTGATCATTCTACCAGTATCAAACCGAACCCGTGGCTGCATGTGGTATATGTTATATTTCTATGTATAGCTGCATTGGCATCTTAAGCGGCAGTGTCAATACCACCCCGCATTGTCGTATACTAGTGAATGTGGGAAGATCTATGAGATGGTGGATCTAGCATTACTCTACGTCATCAGGACCAGGGCCCTCATCATCAGGGGGATCGGGCTTAAGGTGGTGGATAGTAGGGCCACCAGGCTCATTTGACGAGTCTTTTACTCCAATCGCAACGCCTGAGTCCCCTGCTTCAGGGGCAAAGGCTGCAAGTGCTGTGAGAAAATAAAGAAACACGGAAAGCATGATCTATGTTTTCAATCTCTAAAGCCAGTTATATATAGGCGAATCACTGATAAGGGAAAGGTACTATCTCGCACAACATACGGATAAGCTCATGCATAGCATGCAGCATGCATTTGCGTGACAATGCATCAGCCAATTAAGTAGAATGGATAATTCAGTGCAGCGATCACCAAATAAGTCATGACTTGCTGCATTCTGGATGAAAGTTGCTATTTGATCTGTGAGATAAGAATGTGTGAAGCGTATTTACAAATGTCTAATGTATTGGCCATCACAAAGTAGGGTTACTGATGGCGGCTGGTAATATAGAGCTAATAACTCACTCCTACGTCACTGTTGTAGCATCACGTTGATTTAATGGTTTACCGCTAATGCTATATCTGGTTATATATCATTATCTCGCCGATCATAGTACATACTTACATAAGAAATACTTGTGCGTTACGCGGCAAACAACACAATACAGATCTCGGGTGTAAAGCATACAGAGAGGTATCTGTACTTCTAAAGTGCTAGATGGAGTATTATTTCGTAGTATTACTATGAACTAATTGAACAAATATGTATGCTGTATGCTGTATATATACAGGTGTTGGTGTGGGTTAGGTGGTATGGGTGCTAAGTTCAGTGATAGATTCGCATTGCGGTTCGTCTACCGGATCGCACTGCCTATCTTGCCGTTAATCATTTCAACTGTGCTTTTCGAGACAAGATGGTCGGACTTGTTGCCTGAACTCGTATGCAATGTGATTCGAGCAGGGTACTGGTTCCTGTTCTACCAGTACTTCTCCATTAGAATACAACCATGGCTGGACCAGAACGGCAATAAAAGCGGTGATGCAGGTTTGCTTAAAGGATTGCGTTCGGCTTCGCTGGTTGGTGTTGCAATGAGCGGTTACTACGCTTTCGAAGATTATCTCGACGGAAGGTACTAGGCGCTAAGAGGGTTAAATAACCACCGTAACTAGGTTTCATCGATAATACAGAAACCTTACATTACTGAAAACAATGGTAATTCAGTAGCAAGTAGCCTTAACTTAATAGTATTAAATAGAATATTTTACAGCAGTGAAATAGGCGAGTAAAACTGCGGACGCGCTGCGAAGAAATGAATACAGCGATGTTGCAACGATGTTACAGCTAAAACCAGTATATACACTGAAAGAATAATATTGGGTCGATTTCACACTGCTAATAATATTGCAATGATGGCGATCCAGCCCATTAGAGCTGATTTAACCGTCAGGAATGATACATGATACGTTACCACAGACCCTATAAATAAGTAGACCCTCCAGAAAATTTCACCAACATACCTAAAACGTAAGTACACACTACTGATGACCAATGTCGCCCCAAACGGAGACCTTCAGTGACGATCCGACAACAATAACCAAACACACTGAAAATTCTGAGGTGAATAGTACTAACACTCATAGTTCCGACTCATAGAATCGATTTACCGTCCCATTCATAGCATAACTACATGGACATAGCCTGTATAGATAACATATTGAAGCCTACGGCCATACATACACAAAATAAGACTTTTCCTCCTCGCAGTATCCGCAGGTGCAGAGTTTTTGGTGTCGTGGCTGCTGATTGCCAGTTCTACCAAACCCACACACCCATGCTTGAGCTACGCGTCGCGGCACTGCTGGTGTTGGCCGCATACCTGTTCAGCCTGGATGGATTCGTGCTCTCCCAGTATAATATCAGCATACTGCGGGCATTCGGGTACCAGCATACTACCACCACACCGCGCAATGTGGCTAATCAGATGGCTCTGATCTGGCTGTGCGGTTGTGTGGCAGTATTTCTGCAGTCACTCCTTCTGCCTAATTCACACACCAGAATTGTTGGTATCATAACGGTTTCAGGCGTAACTGCAATCATCCTACGCCAACAGAGACTCAGGAGGGTGCTGTGCAGAATAGTTCGTGGCCGGGTCAGCAGTGAGAATCGGCTGGGCGATATTCTGGTCAGTGATGGGCTGGTCTCACTGGCGCCAGTGCTGGCCGATATCACATTGTCCATATTCCTCACTGTGCATAGAGTCCCCGTGGGATCTCCATTAAACAGGGCCGCGCTGGCGACACCGTTCATCCCACTCACAGCCAGTATTCCCAGCGTCATTCGGATCAAACAGTGCTTTGGCGAGTACCGCAAGACGAGGCAAAAGCAGCATTTGCTGAACCTGCTGAAATACGTTCTTGGCAACGCGCCCCATGCCATGCGGACGCAGATCGCTGTGCTCAGCAAATACGAAGGCACCACGGAGCAGATCCGCCAGTGCGAAGGCAGGATATTCTGTGCGCTTGTCGCTAGCGCCATGTACAGTTTCGTGTGGGATGTGGTCATGGACTGGAAGCTGGGCAGGCTGCGCACCTCGCTAGGCGTGCTTAGACTGCCGTTGTGGTCGTACTTCGCAGCAGCCACGACGGACTTGGTGCTGAGGTTTGCATTCCTGGCTGCGGTGCCGTACGAGCATGTGGTGTTCACGCTCCAGATGCTTGAGATCGCGCGTCGCGCCATGTGGGTCCTGTTCAGGGTGGAGAGTGAGCCGCCAGAGCTCGAGGATATCGAATTACATTAGAATCTTGTTAAATTATTTATAATGCTCACCTTTAGTCCGGTTTCTGGGTGGTCCGGTTTCTGGGGGTCCGGTTTGGGTGGCCCGGTTCATCTCGCCTTGTTTTTCCGGTTCATCAGCCTCCGTTCGCTCTTCGGGAGGTACCGGAACTTCTTCTTGCGCTTGGCCACCTTTTCCTTTTCTTGTGCTCTGGGTTCCAGCTGCTCTACATATGCAGCGTAATTCTGCGCCTTCTGCGTGGCCTCGTCGAGCACCTGCTCGCTGCGGCTCACGTCGACGTAGGGATCGAGGTTGATCTCCTCGAATGTGACCTGGCTGTCCCCGTAGGTGCCGCGCTTGAGGATTCCTGAATTGGACTCGTCGTTGAAGCCGGAAAACTCTTCTTGTTCGTTGTTCTCGCCTGCTTCCGCGCGGCCCGACTGCTCGCGGTCTGATTGCTCCCGCTCCTTGCCCGATATGATCTTCTCGGCCTCCTTCAGGCGGTCCATTCCCATATTAATAGCGGCCTTGCGCTCCTCCCTGATCTTCTGGCGCTCGGCCAGCCGGAGAGCGCGGTTCATTTCCTCGGCCTTGCGTTTGGCCTCGGCCTGCCGGGCCAGTTTCCGCTTGTGGAAGCCAGTGAGGAAATCCTTGCGGAGCTCGGGGTCGAACTTCACCTCGGGCACGCTTGCAGCCTTCTTTTTGGCCGCATACTTGCGATCTCCGCGGGTCAATCGCTGCTCGTTGGTTACAGCCATATGTTATGTAAGATGCTGCTCGGGCGATATTTTTTCGTTCGAAATCGCCAGTGCCGGCTGAAAAATTTAAAATACAAGGCAAATATATACATATAGCAATATCATATACTCATGCTAGTTACTGTGCAAAATATTCCGCAAACGCGGGCTCTTCCTTGAAATGCTGCTCCGCGTAGTAGTAGACGTAGATGAGCAGCCGAGGGAACCGGTTGGTGAAGAACGTGAGGAACCCACCCGGAAGCGGCCCCACACACTCCCGCAGCTCCGGGGTATAGTCGTTGTAGTGGTGGAACTTGTTCCGCAGCGCCCGCAGCAGGTCCAGGATGCGGTCGCCGTGGTACCTGCGGTACTTGCCCAGGTTCTCGATGAACAGCGCGGGGAACCGGGCGTGCCAGTTCGCACCCACGACTTTGCTGGCGCCCGTTTCGAGCTCCTCCACCAGCTTCGAGTACTCCTCTCGGCTCTCGTGCTCCAGCCGGTCGCTCACCTTGACCAAGAAGTCCAGCTTCGTTTGGTCGGACCAGAACAGGGGGTGATGCAGGATCTGCTCCGTGTTGGGGCGGGCGCTGGGCTCAATGGCGAGCATCCGGGGAATCAGGTCCAGCGCCAGCGAGTCCACCAGCGGCCCCGGGTGCAGCTCCGGAGGGCGCAGCTCCTGGATGTTGACCTGCCGCATGTGCGGGTCTCCAAACGGGTGCTTACCGCCGCTGAGCACGTAGTAGAACAGGCACCCCATGCTGAAAATGTCGACTGCCCGCGTGAGGCGGGCGTGGGTGCCGATGGACGCACTGCTGGAGGAGCCCGTGCCAGCACCCGAGCTCGAGCTGCCGGTCCGGGTGCTGGTGCTGGCCTCCGTGCCCGTGCTGCCGCTGCCGATCGGCCCGGGATACCCGGCAGACCCCATGGCGATGATCTCCGGGGCTGCCCATCCCGCGGTGCCCGCAACCGAGTCTGCGGCAGCCGTGGGCAGAAACGACGACTGCTCGCCCTCGAGCTTGCGGCACAGGCCGAAGTCGCTGATGACGTAGCGAACGCCCAGCGTCTGCACCTGCGGCTTCTTGTGTCCGGGCCGCCGGTGGGGCAGGGCCACCAGGATGTTCTGCGGCTTGATGTCGCGGTGCACGATCTGCAGCGAGTGCAGGTGCTGCAGGCCTCGGGTGACCTGGCGGAGCGCGTCCAGCGGGTCGTACAGCACGCTGAACTGCGCCGTCGCACGCACCAGGTCCTCCAGGGTTCCGGGGCACAGCTCCAGGGCGATGTACAGAAACTGCTCCGTCTGGTACTTGTAGTAGTAGCGCACCACGTTGGGGTGGTCGTCGCTCTCGCGCAGAATATCGACCTCCTGCGACGCGACGTCGTAGAACTCCAGCAGCATCCGCTTCACGGCCACGTCGCGGTCCTCGAACCGGCCCTTGAACACGGTGGTGCCGTGCGACCCGTAACCCAGCACGGTGTCGCTGACCACGATCGGCGACTCCTTCTCCTTGACCCGCTTCCCGGCCCTCGATCCGCGGTTTCCGCGTCTCCGCCGCCTCTCCTCCCCGACCGTGGCACTGCTGGTGCTGCTGGCTGGCGAGGCGTCCTTGCGCTTAGACGGGAGCCTGCCACGCAGCGCCGCGAAATAGCCCACGGCCAGCAGCAGGACCACGATGATTGCGTTGCTCAGCAGACTGACGGCACCGTAGCCGCCAGCAGCCGCAGCAGAAGCAGCCGACCCCGTGTGGACCGGGGCCGAGTCCGGCGGATCCAGCAGCGGGTAGGCGGGCGTGGACGGGGCGGGCGGAAGAAGCGAAATGACGGCTTCCCGCGGCTTGTCGACCTCGCGGCGCCGGTTCTGGCACCAGATCGGGTGCACGCCGGCAATGCCCGAGCCGGTGCCGTCGCAGAAGGTCGACCGCTGGCCCGTTCCCAGCAGCGCGGCGTACCGGTGGCCGCTGAAAACCACGGGCTCGTGCTCCACGACGTACAGGTCCCACTCGGTGCCCGAGTTCGGGAGCTTCAGGGGGGGCTGGCGCACCAGGGCCAAGGTGCCGTCGGCGCGGTTGCGCAGCACGTCGAAGACGTTGACCAGCATCGAGGGCACCTCTCTGATCCACCGCTGCGGACGTATATCGTGCTCCGCCAGCGCCATGACGGTCGTGTTGGTCAGCGGGGTGATGTACAGCGCGTCCAGCGGAGCCGGGTACTGGGCCGCCAAGTCCTCGTCCCGCGAGTTTGGAGTCCAGGTGCGCAACACAATCCTGGTTCCGGGCGCACCCAGCTGTTCGTGGATGTCCAGGGCGCATTCGGTGACCCCGACCATGAGCACCCTGGCGGGGTCCACGGCCCCACTCAGCGTCTCGTACTCGATTCCGCTTCCCAGCGCCTGTATGATCTCGCCAGTCAGGATGTCCAGCGCGTACAGCGTGGTCTGCGTGGACCCGGTGTACATGACGTTGCCGATCATCCCGAACGGGGCCTTCTGCACCAGGTCGCGGACCGCGGCGGGAACGCGCTCAATGCCACCATCCGGAGTGAAGAAGTATAGAGAGCCGTATTCATTGGGCTCGGCCAGCCACTGGAAGCTTCCAGAGGAGGAGGTGTCTGTGAGCTTGGCGTTGTGCTTCGGGTCCTGGCTGCGGCCGGCCCCGCTGGACTTCGCGCCTATTTCCACCAGGGGAGAGCCCTCGAGCGTCCATAATACGTTGCCACTGGCCCGGTACCGAGCCTGCAGGGACCCGTCGAGGGTGGAGAGCAGCACTATCTGGCTCAGGTCGAACTGCTGCAGGCTGCGGTGCTCCAAGGAGGGCGCAGACTTGCTCACCGGCGTGCCTAAGGGGCCATCCCCGTAACACCGCTGCATCCATAGCAGGAGAAAGCCATAAAGGCAGGCTATTCCAGGCATCCGGGCGCGCATCCGGTTGGGCGTATGAGTAATCAATTCACTTTCACACCCGTGAGCGCCTGCCGTTCAGCGTGCGGCTCGCGACCTTGTATTTTATATACTCCATAGACGTTGTTGTGGTGGCATTCGGGCTGCTTTCATCTCGCGGCTCTCTGCACACTTGGCCGTAACGGATTATTTCTATATATCTGCAAAAGGGTTATTTCTATATATCTACAAAAGGGTTATTTTCTAAGTTCTTTCTAAGTTCTTTCTAAATGCTTTTCTAAGTGGTATTATCAAATGGAAATCGGGTTGCGGCGGGCTGCATTAACGGGATTGACCGCCGATCTCAACTCGCAGAGCGCAGTCTACAGCACACCCCAGAGCAAGTTCGTGCTGAAAACTTTGGCCGCAAAATTGCTCCGGGTTGTTCTCTAGGGAGTGTTTACACAATACGGGCCACAGTGAGCCGAGCTGATGAGCCTTGACCGCTGATCTGTCTCACCTCTCAGCACACTCTACAGCACACTCCACAGAACACTCTACAGCAAGTTCGTGCTGAAAACTTGGGCCACAAAATTGCTCTAGACTGTTCAATAAGAGGTACTTGCAAGATGCGGGCCACATTGAGCCGAGCTGATGAGCTTTGACCACAGATCTGTCACACCTCGCAGCACACCCCACAGCACACTCCACAGCACACCCCAGAGTAAGTTCGTGCTGAAAAGTTTGGCCACGAAATTGATTTGGGTTGTTCTCTAGGGAGTGTTTGCAAAATGCGGGCCACATTGAGCCGAGCTGATGAACTTTGATGCTGATCTGTCACCTCGCAGCTCACCTCGCACATGTGCACACTCCACAGCAAGTTCTCGCTGAAAAGTTTGGCCACGAAATTGCTTTAGACTGTTCAATAAAAGGTACTTGCAAGATGCGGCCACATTGAGCCGAGCTGATGAGCTTTGACCACAGATCTGTCACACCTCGCAGCACACTCCATAGAACACCACACAGCAACTTCTCGCTGAAAAGTTTGGCCACGAAATTGCTCTGGGTTGTTCTCTAGGTGGTATTTACACAATACGGGCCACAGTGAGCCGAGTCAATGAGCTTGGACAAGAGATCTGTCACACCTCTCAGCACACTCCACAGAACACTCCAAAGCAACTTCTCGCTGAAAACTTTGACCATGAAATTGATTTGGGTTGTTCTCTAGGGAGTGTTTGCAAAATGCGGGCCACATTGAGCCGAGCTGATGAGCTTTGACCACGGATCTGTCACACCTCAACGCACATCCACAGCACACCACACAGCAAGTTCTCGCTGAAAAGTTTGGCCGCAAAATTGCTCCCGGTTATTCTCTAGGGAGTGTTTACACAATACGGGCCACAGTGAGCCGAGCCGATGAGCTTTGACCACAGATCTGTCACACCCTCAGCACACTCCACAGCACACCCCAGAGCAAATTCGTGCTGAAAAGTTTGGCCACGAAATTGTTCTGGGTTGTCCTATAGTGGGTACTTGCAAAATGCGGGCCACATTGAGCCGAGCTGATGAGCTTTGACCACAGATCTGTCACACCTCGCAGCACACTCCACAGAACACCACACAGCAACTTCTCGCTGAAAACTTTGACCACGAAATTGATCTGGGTTGTTCACTAGGGGGTATTTACAAAATACGGCTACGGTGAGCCGTGCTGAAGAGATTTGACCGCCGATCTGCCACCTCGCAGCTAACGCACATGTGCACACTCCACAGCAAGTTCGTGCTGAAAAGTTTGGTCACGAAATTGTTCTGGGTTGTCCTCTAGGAGGTATTTACAAAATACTGCCCCAGCGAGCCGTGATGATGAGATTTGACCGCCGATCTGTCTCACCTCTCAACTTACCTCGTACATGCGCAGCATCCCACAGCAAGTTCTTGCTGAAAACTTTGGCCGCCCCGGGTTGTTCTCTAAGTGGTATTTACAAAACACGGGTCACTACCGCATTCACGGGATTTGACGGCCAATATCCCACCGCAGCTCACCTCGCCTGCAGCAACTCTTTGACCACAAAGTGCTCTGGGTTCTCTAAGGGTACAAACACGGTCGCGTTTACGGCATGGTGTGCACATTGACCACGAATGACTCTGGTGTGTCTACAAAACACGCTTGTCCACAGCGCGTCATCCCTTCTGTCTCACATGGTGCAGCTTCCTGCGCATTGGTCTAAAGGCATCTAACAAGCTTGTTCACAGCGCTCTTCGATCAGTCTCACATGGCGCTGCGCATTGGTCTAAAGGCATCTATCACGCTTGTCCACAGCGCGATCTGTCCTGCGCACTACAAAACACGCTTGTCCTTAGCGCGCTCGATCTGTCTCACGGCATGATGCAGCTCCCTGCGCAGCAGGTTGTCGTTGAACACATCAGCCACCCGGTCGACCATCTCGTCGTCGACGCAGCCTCTGGCCGGAAACGAGGCGTATATGTCGTCCAGCGGCTTTATCTGCGCCGGGCTCAGCTGGTGGTGCTGGGACAAGTACAGCAAATGGTGAGCAGCCTTCAATGCCTTCCAATTGCACCACATGCGGTAGATCAGGTAGAATGCGGGGAAGTTTGGGATGAACGGGTTGATTGCGACCGGCAGCGTCAGCGGCAGGCCCGCGACGCACCACACGATCTGCTTTCTGTGTGTTTTCACGGCCTGCCGTGCCTGGTGCACGATGACGCTGTGCGCCGCATTGAAGTCGCGCGTGGCGGGGGCCGTGGACGGGAACACCAGCTCGACCGGCTCCAGCTTGAGCTGCTTGTTGATGGCCTGCTGCTCGGAAACCATGCTGTTGGACCCGGCCAGCCGGCGCTTCCACGTATTGCGCGGTGGCAGCGTGCGCAGGCAGCTCTCCTCGAATTGGACCGTGTCCAGCAGCTTCCCAATCCACCTGACCACCGCCTGCTTCCACTTTTTGTCGCTGGTCTCGAAGCCACGCCATATTTTCTCCCCCCTGCTGGCCAGCCGGTCGTCCAACCGCGGCGTCGTGCGCACGGAGGGGACGGCCTGGCGCTGGCAGAATATTGCGGCTCGCGCGGTCGTGACGGGGAGAAGCAGTATTCTCATCCAATCTGTGGATCTGGACCTCGATCTGGCGGCACGCAGACGGCGAAGGGCAGAGAAGCCGAGCAGGCCCACACGTTATTGCTACGCGGCACAGTGCTGCACCAGTGCGCGCCACGGGCCCCGGAGCGGCGGCTGCGCTGCGAAAACCCCGGCGCGGACGACCCGCCGAACAGCGCCGTTGCGAATCCACCAAAACAGCCGTATTACGGTTGGTCCGCTGACGGCACATGTGGGACGGCCTGATCAGACAGTTGCTCGGTAGCGGCTAGGGTCATGCAAGGCATACGCACTGTTTTCATCATGACTGACGAAGACACATGTACCCATGTCTGTGGCCGAGCCGAACGGCCGCGCGGGCGGGGAGGGCACTCCACGGGCGCAATTATGCGCGGCGGTGCGTGCGGTGCGGTTGCCGCGGACGTGCGCCGCGGGCGTGCCATTTTTAAATTTTTTCGCCCCAGACCCGATGGCCAAACGCTAATAAACTCACCCTTAATGTATCTTTAGAACTCACCCTCTGCTTGTCCCAAGCCGCAGTCCTAACCCACACAACAGGTTTACAGAGATCCTGCACGATTAATCCAGAGGAAAAGTGCTGATGAGCTCCGAGCCAGGCCACGACCAACACGCACCGAATTCCCCGCATATGCTCGTGCTGGCGTCCGTGGAAACCGAAGAGGGGGACTTGTCTGCGGCGCCGGACGAGCGCGACAGCACGGAAACCGCAGCGATCAGCGACCCTCCCGCGTCCAGCTCGGCAAATTTACCCGCGGTGCAGAGCACGACCGCACGCCTCACCCGGCTCACGGAGTCGCAGATCCGGATCCAGCAGGCCGCGCTGGCCAACGAATACGCCCAGCTGGCGCGGGTGCTTTCGCGCGCGCTGGAAAAAAGAACGTCGCACACCCTGAAGCGGATGGAGCAGCTGGAGAAGCGCGACCGCAACGAACCACACATTGAGGACGACCGGCCTCACCTGTACCATATGAGCAAATTGCTGTCGTACCAGATCACGTCAATACGCGACAACTCGCGCCACGAGGCGCTCAACATCTGGCGGGACTTCCACCGCCAAAAAATGGACCTGCGGGAGTCCCTGGGGAAGACGCGCATGCGCAAGATGTCGAGGCTGCAGCGCGATTTCAAGAAGTCCGGCCTGGTGCGGAGCACGGAGGTGCCTGTGATGGACTGGATCAGCTTCAACCTCGACACCGTGCATTACCTGACCGACCAAAAGCACCTGCCTGGCATCGAGTCGGACGACGCCAAGGCCGACATAGAGGTCATGCGGTCGCGAAAACACAAGGTAGAGCACGGCGAGGCGCTGGAGGCAGCCCGGGCGGAGGCCGAGGAGGAGGAGGACGACGAGGAGGACGACGAGGAGATCGAGGAGGAGGAGTCGCAGCTGGAAGCAAAGAGACGGCGACTCGAGCCATTGCAGGCGCAGCCAGCGCACCCTCAGCAGGCAGTTCAGCAGGCAGTTCAGCAGGCAGTTCAGCAGGCACACGTTCAGCAGGCACACTCTCAGGCGCACTCTCAGGCGCATTCTCAGCAGGCGCACTCTCAGCACTCTCAGCACCATCAGCAGCACACCCAGCACGCCCAGCACCCTCAGCAGCACACCCAGCACACCCAGCACACCCAGCAGGCCCAGCAGGCACACTCTCAACCGGCCCAGGCCCAGCAGGCCCAGCAGCTTCCCCACCAAGTGCAGGCGCAGCCACAACCGTCCCAGATGGGCCAGTTGCCACAACCGCTGTCCCTGCAGCCAGATATACCTCCCGCGCAGCCGCAGCCATCGCACCAGCGCACCCCATCACAGCTCTCGCAGCAATTCCAGCCCCAGCAACCCATGGGCGCCCCGCTACCCATGCACACCCCGAATATCCCCCAGCAGGCGCAGCCCCGGCAATCGGCGCACTCGATCCCGCCCACGCCCGGCGCCCCGTCGCTGGGCACCGAGCAGAGCCTGCAGACCCCGCAGATCCCGCCCGTGCAGCTGTACCAGTACCAGCCGACGCCGCACGCGCAGCAGCAGCCGCTGCACACCCAGGCGAACGCGCCCTCGCAGCCGATCCAGCAGCCGGTGCAGGTGCCACAGGCCTCGCAGGCCACCCAGCCATACTACAACGTCGCCTCGCCCGCGCCGCAGTACCAGATGCAGCAGCCGCAGTACCAGTACTACCCGGGCTACACCGTGATGCCCGGCTTCCCGCAGTACCAGTACCAGCCGCCCGCGCCGTACAGCCCGAGCCAGCCCGCGAACACGCAGTACATGTACTACCCGGAGCAGTGGCAGCAAGGCCAGTACCCGCTGCAGTGGCCGGGCCAGTACGCGATGTGGCCGCCGCAGCAGTAGCGGCAGGAGCGGGGGGGACAGTGCGGAGCGGTAGCAGGAGCAGTGGCAGCAGGAGCAGTGGCAGCAGGAGCAGTACCCACAGCAGTAGCAGGACCAACCCGCTAACACGCAGTACCAATCCGCTAACACGCAGTTCATGAGCAGTGGCAGCAGTGCCAATCCGCTAACACACAGTACATGTTCTACCCAGAGCAGCAGCAGGGCCATCACCCGCTTCAGTAGCAGGACCAACCCGCTAACACTCAGTACATGTTCTACGCGCAGTGGCAGCAGGGCCAATCCGCTAACACACAGGAGCAGTACCCGGAGCAGTGGCAGCAGGGCCAATACGCTAACACGCAGTACATGTACCCGGAGCAGTGGCATCAGGAGCAGTACCCGCAACAGTAGCAGGGCCAGTACCCGCAACAGTGGGCCAGTACCCCCTACAGTGGGCCAGTACTCGCAGCAGTACCCGCAGCAGTACCCCAGTAGCCCGCAACATTAGCAGTACCGCAGTGGCACCGCAGCAGCGCCAAAACTCAGTCCGGCGGCAGCATAAGAGTCGCCCGCCGCCGGCTTAACGTATTTATTGACTTAAACTATAATGCTACGGCCAGACAATCCTCATGTAACCGGCGCGCGACCCGCGCCGCCAGCTCCCGCAGCTCCAGCTCCACCAGCTGGTCCGCGCGCCTGAACCCGGCCACGGCCTTGGCCCACTGCGCGGCCAGCCGCGCGGGCCCGAACAGCCGCCCGTAGTTGCGGCCCAGCCCGAGCTCGACGGGCGCAGGCATGGCTATGTGCAGATCGGGCACCAGCTGCGCCGTCAGCGCGAACCCGCAGTCCGGCCACACCGCGCGCAGCACGCCCACGGCCACGCGCGGGTCCTGCCAGTCGTCGCGCGCCAGCCACTCGGCGAAGAACAGCAGCACGCGCGGGTCCTGCGCCAGAAACACCGCGCCCAGCCGCTGCCACGCCCGCAGGATCGCATCGCGCAGCCCCGCGTCCTGCACGCGCTGCTTGACGCTCCAGTGCCACGCCCACACGTCCTTGTAGTACTGCGCGCGCGTGTCGAACCGGATCGCGGGCTGCAGGCGCAGCCCGAACGCGCGCGTGGCCACCGACGCCATCGTCACCGCCGCGTACAGCCGGGGGTGGTGCAGCTGGGGCGCCAGGCCGAACGCGCGCTGCATCACCTCGTCGTACGCCGTGTCGCCCTTCATCCAGCTGCTGGCCGCGGTCTCCAGCCGGCAGTGCGCGGGCAGGATCGCGCCGAACGCAGCGTCCACGGGCACCTCCACCGGGACGGCGAGCGTGCCGGCCAGCCAGGCGTTCACCACCTCGGTGCTCACGGGCACAGCAGGCGGACGGGCCAGCACCCGCTCGCACTCCACCAGCAGCTGCAGAACGGTGCTGCACTGGAGCTGCCGGATCCTGCCCAGGGCCTGCTGGCGAACGGCCGGCTGCAGGTCGTACAGCCGCAGCCGCAGCTCGTCGAACGTCTCAAAGACCGACCGGGTGCACCCGGGGCTCACGCCGGCCACAGACGCCCTGGCGTGCGGAATGCCGTGCAGCAGCATCACCAGCTCGCGGATCAGCGCCCGGTGCGTCAGTACCGGTTTGGGCGGCCCCGCTACCGGCGCTGCGTGCAGCAGGGGCAGGAGCTCGTCCACGGCCCACTGCCGGTGGCCCCTAGCCACGATCTCGGGCTCTTCTGCCGGCTGCGGGTCGACCACCACCTCCTCCTCACTCAATTCGCTTATTTCGCTGAGATCACTACCCTCATTAGCGCCCTCATTAGCGTCCTCATTAGCGTCCTCATTAGCGTCCTCATTGGCGTCCTCATTGGCGACCTCATTTGCGCCCTCATTTGCGATGGCGAACTCGCTACCCAGAGCCGGAGCACTGTGGGCCAGCGAATGCAGCACTGCCAGCAGCGGGGCGTATTTCCTGCACAGCTCCGGCGTCACGCGGCTCTCCAGCTCCCGCGCGGTGTCCAGCTTGCCCAGCACCTCGGCGGCGTGCACAAACTCCCCCAGATCGCGGTACACCGCGTCGGGGTCGGTGTACGTCGTGCCGTGCGCCCTCAGGCATCGGGCCTGCCATTGGCGCGACCGTACGTGGTGTGCCATCCACAACGCGGGGAGGGCGGGGACGCGCCAGCTGGGTTGTGGCGGGCACGGCATACCGGCAGTGGGTGTACCCTCCACATGTGGCGTGCAGCAGCAGCCTCCACCACACCAGCACGGCAACAAGACAGGCAACGCAGTGGCCGAGACAATGGACGACATAGTGGCCCAGTTCATGGCGGTGACCTCGTGCGAGGCGCCCACCGCGCAGCAGTACCTAGAAGCATCGGAGTGGCAGCTGGAGCCCGCGGTCGAGCTGTACTTCGCGTCCGGCGGCGCGGACGCGGCCGGGAACCCGCCGGCGCAGCCCACGGAGCCCGACAGCGGCGTGCGCGAGACAATCGCCGGGTTCAACGACCAGCTGATCGACGAGGAGGCGCAGATGATGAACGACCTCATGCGCAACTCGCGGCGCGCCGAGGCGCGCTCGCGCCCGCGCGGCATCTTCAACCAGTCGCGCGACACCGACTACAACGACCCCCAGATGACGAAGCACGAGCGCCGGCTGGCCAACCTGTTCCGCCCGCCGTTCGACCTCATCAGCGACGTGCCCCTGGACGAGGCGCGCGAGCTGGCGCAGCACCACAACAAGCTGGTCATGGTCAACGTCCAGGACTCCGGCGAGTTCGTGTGCCAGCGCCTGAACCGCGACCTGTGGCGCAACCAGCAGCTCAAGGACGTCGTCCACAAGAACTTCGTGTTCCTGCAGTACGACGTCGAGGACCCCGACGGCGAGGACTACCGCAGCCTCTATCCGTTCGAGCAGTTCCCGCACATCGCCATCATCGACCCGTGGACCGGCGAGCAGCAGAAGGTCTGGGCCAAGGTGCCGGAGGAGGCCGCGTTCATCGAGGACGTCGTGGAGTTCGTCGCCACGCACCTGGACGCCGCGGACGAGGACGAAGAGGAGGAGCCAGCTGCGACACCGGCCGCGCCCGCCAGCCAGCCGCTCCCGACAGAAACAGCCCGTGAGCCGGCTCCTGCTAATACCACTGCCGCAATCGAGCCGCTCGACATCCCAGAACCGCCGCCCGGGCCGGAAACAACCCGCATCCAGCTGCGGTACGGCGACGGCAAGCGCATCGTCCGCCGGTTCCTGGTGGAGGATCCCGTGTCCACGGTCTACGCAGTGGCCAAGCATGTCCTGCAGTTCAGCGGGGCCGTCACGCTCACTTCCGAGCGCCGTGACCTGAAAACCGAGCTCGCCAAGACCGTGGGAGAGGCAAACCTGAAGAATAGCACTATTCTAGTTGAGCAGGACTAAATAATACATCTGCAGCCAGGCAATCGTGGTTGCACTGGACGGTTCGACCTTCCAGACCTTCCAGACCAGTCACTGACAAGTCACTTCCTGATGTTCCTGACCAGTTACTGACAAGCCACCTCCCGACCTTCCTGACCTTCTGTTCCTGATCTTCCAGACCAGTCACTAACAAGTCACTTCCCGACCTTCCCGACCTTCTGTTCCTGATCAGTCACCTCCCCACCTGTGACCCCATCTGGCACCCACCTGGCACCCACCTGCACCTGCTCTCACAGCTGCGCTTTCACGCGCGCCCATATCTCCAGCAGCTGGTACTTGGTGCTCGAGTACATCACGAACGCACACAGTGCCGCGGCTGCGGGTGCTGCGACCACCCAGTAGTACTCGACGTCGTGGTTCAGCATCGCAAACGTCTTGAAGTTCATCCCGAAGTAGCCCGTCAGGAACGTCAGCGGCAGGAACACCACCGACACCAGCGACAGCATCTTCATGTAGTCGCTGCCGTGGATGGAGATGGTGTTGAACACAAGGCTGCTGAGCGCCACGGACTGGTTCCTCATGTCGTCCAGGTCCTGCAGGTACCGCACGGCGTGGTCCGCGACGTCTCGGAAGTACAGGCTCGCCACGTCCGACACGGCGCTCTCGGGTGCAGTGGCACCCGGCTCGGGCAGCGGGCTCCTTTCTCGCGCATGGCCGCAGTGCGTGCACGGCTCGCTGGCTGTGCTCTGGTCGTGCGCGTGCCGTAGCTGCCTTCTCTCCCGCCTCTCTCTGACCCGGGTGCGTTTGCGGCTGGCCGTGCATTTCGACCACAGCCCGTTCACCAGCGAGGCTATGGAGCTCAGCGGCGGGCGCAAGATGGCCAGGTCGGTCATGAATGCATGCAGCGCCCGGGTGTGCTGCAGGTTGGGCTGCTGGATGCCCTGCACCTGCAGCCGGCTCAGCCTGGTTCGGTATGCGTTGAGGATCGGCCCCAGCAGATCAACGCTGGCGTCCAGTATCGCCTGGACCAGAATCTCGGGGTCGCTCGAGTGCCTCAGCATCGTGTCGTGCGACTTCAGCCGATTCTCCAGCGGCCCGTAGATCTTCGGGCCGCTCTTCTCGAAGAACGTGATCACCGTGTCCCCCACCATGAACAGGGAAACCTGCTCCGACGTGATCTCGTGGCTGAGCGCTGTGTTCTGGATGTGCATGTTTTGCAGCGCCTCCTTCTTCAATACATCGTTTCCCTGGCCCCAGTCGTACAGCGACCGCGGGGGCATTTGCCGCAGCTTTTCTGCCACCGACGACGAGTAGGCGTCTCCGCACAGAACTCCGTGGTTTATCGTGTAGAACGGAATGCACACCTCCTCCTCCAGATCGCTGCTGCACACGCTTTCTCGCGCGTTCACTGCGCAGCTCCTGATGTAGCTCGGCTCTTGCTTGTAGCATGACCGACTCGAGCGCGATGTCCTCTCCGACGATGTCGACTTCGTTGATACCGAGGGCGTGGAGCTGTAGAGGCTCGCCCCAGGATACTTGGCCGCGAACTCAATCTCGGAAAATGCACTAACGCTGAAGTGCGGATTGCTCTCGATGTCATCCGAGCTCGCCATCCACATGCTCCTCTTGAGATGGCGGTAGCACGAGATAATGGCCGTTTTAAGGGCCAGCAAACACCAACAGGCTTTCTGGAGCGCCCGGCAGCCGCAGAGGAGTAGATACCTTATGCACACATGGGTTATGGAGTACGGTGTTTGGGTGGTGCTCAGAACATGAAGAGGGTAGCAGCAGAACAGCTGCTCTTCGAATACTTCCATCTTGGTGCGTTGCGGGATGTCCAGCATATCCTCAACTGCAAGGGGATGCAGCTTGAAATGCAGGGTTATTGGTTTGATGGCCTCCCAAGACAGCCCGTTCACCACAATCCACCGCACTTTGCACCACTCTGGCCGTCTCTGCAGCACATCTCCCAGGCTCTTCTGCAGCATGTGTTGCCGGTTGCTGCCAGAAATGATACTGTTTCCGTTTTTTTCAACATCATAATGGGCGATCTTGCAATCACCGGGGCTATAATCGATAATTGTTACCTGCGACCCAATGCTACCTGGAAGCTCGACATCCATCGTTTTTACATCCACGCCGGGTTCCTGACCAACTATGCCCTCATACTCGTTGCTCTCTTCCGCTTGCTTCTGCCCTCCTGCCTGCCTTTCACTTCTAGCAGGGCTCACTGGCGAGGTTAAGAACGTGCTGAACCGTTTGGTATGGTTCCTGTCCCGCAGCGGCGACCTCCCTGCGCTTGGGCGATACCTATTTCCTGTAGCTTGAGGATCATGCCATGACAGAGTATTCGAGGAGTGAAATACATCTTTCTCGTTGAAGTCAGCCATGCTATCGTATAAGCTTCGATGGTGAGGCTTATGGAGAAGTAAGGGTGGAGGTGGAGGTGGCCGAGTAGACACGCTCGTTATGCCGGGTGTTAATGACGTTTCTTTCTTCAAAACGCTCGGGTGATATGCTGGAACTATTCCTTCTTCCGGCCCGGATTCCGGCCCGGATTCAGAACTCGAAGATGAATCTGACATTGAACCATCCCCAACACTTAATGGAAACCGAGATGGCCCAGCTCTGTGCAACGATTGCTCTGTATATATTTGCTCTGAAAAGTCCGGTGTGGCTTGATTCATCAATCACCGCCGACAGAAGTAACTAAGAAAAAAAGATATTACAACGAGCTAAATAAATAATGTGGGTTTATGTGGTGTTTGAGTAAGGTTCAGCTAATTGTCGAACAAGCTCGGGAGTTAATTTTACGCCCAGAATCTTAAGGCTGATAAGACTATGAGCTAATCCGCGGTTGATGTGGCTAATATCAAGGCCTAGGCTTTTCAACTCATCTCTCACAACATCCTGCTGCTTAGGCGTGGCTTCCTTGGTACGCCATTTGGCATTAATTAATGACAATCTGGGAGATCTAACATTGTTCAGAATATAATTATCGGCGTAGCGGATAACATCGTGAAGCTTTGATGACTTCAATAACACCTTGCACCGTTTGAAATTCTTGGCTAGTTTGTAGGTCATTGAATATATCCACATTCCTGTCTTACCGCCTTCCTTGTAGATCGTCATATAATAGTTACTGTCTGTTGAAGCAGGGAAAAAATAGTACTTTCTCTTAGCGCAAATCCACCCAAAAATGCTTTCACCGGGAGATATCGGCTTATAGTCTTCACTTGTAAGCATAGAAAAAGAAAACTCTTCTTTTTCGTTAATGAGCAGCTCACGATAGTTAACTCTGTCTGAAAGCGGAGCCCCTGCTTTGACTTTACCTTCTTCAGTATCGTTTTCAGGGTCGTCTGCCTTTTTGATCTTGGCCACCGGTGAAAGCTCAGGCAAAAATGCACCCACAAATCGATGGAAATCAGAAAATATAACCACATTGCAGTCATTTTTCCCCTCACACAATCGTAGTCCGCGGCCAATCATTTGCATAGCCATGCCTTTGCTTTTCAATCCTCGGGCAATTATGACCTGATCGATGGGGGGAATATCGGTACCTTCGGTGAGGATCTGGCAATTGAGAAGCACGGGGAACTCACCATCCCCAAATGCTCTGATAATGGCCTCACGCTCCCCCTTTTTCATTTTACCATCTATTATGCGTGCGTCCACCCCGTTGTTTCGAAATATCGTGGATATGTCCTGCAAATGCTGCATACTAGAGCCGAATATAACCGTGTACTTCCGATCAATGTTTTCTTTCCATGTCTGGAAAATCAATTGCACGCCCTCAGGGCTTGTAAAGAAATCCGATGCACTCAGTGTTTCAGTATTGTGAAGCCGGAACCGTTCTCCCAACTGCCGGCGCATCTCCGACGGCATTTCCACTGATGTAAGAACAGCCGGACACAAAAATCCCTCTTCAATCATGGTCTCCACAGATTCATGGTAACAAACCTCATCGTAGATATGATTCAATGCTTTAGTATCCCCTCGCCAAAAAGTGGCAGAGAATCCAATCACATGTACTCTACGATCAGGATGATCTAGCCGCGAGGTTTTTTCGTAATATGCAGCCATTGCTTCGGGTGGTGATGTGCCATCCTCCGGCGTATCAGTGAGTACCGGTTCATCGTCGGGAATAAGCACATTTTTGTATGGTTCGTATGTTATTTTTGGCTCGCCAATTGCCTTGAAATGCTCGAGGATTTTTATGTATGAAGAGGCTACCGAATGATGCGCCTCGTCAATAATGATGAGTTTGTATTCCTCAGGATCTAGCTCCAGTAGCCGGTCGCTATTGCATAAGGTTTGATAAGTGGCAACAATAACGTTGTTTTCAGGTCGAGCTGTTGTTTTGCCAAAAATATAGCCTACATTCAGGCCTTCTTGCATACCATTAATTGATCTGACTGCTTGGTCCATCAATTCTTTACGATTTACTACTACCAACACCTTTGATCTGCGAGGCGAGTCCTCGGGGTACATGCATGCTACATGGGATAAAAGGTAGCTGAAAACTCGCGTTTTGCCACTTCCAGTGGGGAGTGAAACCGCAGGCCTTTTTCTATTTTTCAATGCAGACAAGACTGATTCCACACATTGGCGCTGGTAAGGACGTAATGTTGAATTTACAGTACTGTAGTGTTTAAATGTAGATCTTACCGTCAACCTATGAGGACGAATCACTGCTGATAACAGCATGACGGGGTTTAGAGAAGTAACTATCGCTTTTTGAAAGCGAATAAAAAAATGCAGTTTCCTGTATAGCAGTAGTAAGTACGATATATATGGTAGGAAAAGGTAACTATCCGTAGCAGTTTAGAGACCCTTACCACTATAGTTAAAGTGAAACATCTAGCCATTCATCATTGTACCGAGGAAACACATCGAAGACTCTTGTGCATTCGTTTGTTTTCATTCGTTTTATCAACATAATATCACTTATTCTCTAATATAGTACCCCTAATGCAGCGGTATGATCGTCAAATTAGACTATGGTCTGAATCCGGCCAGAAAAGTCTACAAAGCGCACGAGTATTAGCAATTGGAACAACTCTGGCCATGGCAGAAACTATTAAGAACTTACTCCTATCCGGGATTGGGGAATTGACCTTATTGGAAAACTCTGAGGGTCAAATTGATCGACCTATTTATCCACTGTATGGCGATCTCAGCCAGCTGAACTCTGTTACTACTATAAAATACGCGGAAATTCCATCGGAAGTTGACCTTGTACTAATTGCGTATCATGCTAAAGGGTTTGAGAAATGGAGAAGCAGATTTAGCTGCCCAATAATTATTGTTGGATCTAACAAAATGAAGGCATGCACAGCAATAGAAATGAACAGTAAACCATTGTTTGTGTTGCAACCACACCCTCCAGGAGGTCTTTCCGATTTGAGGTTTAATGATTTATGGCCTGAACTGCAAAGTCTATGTGACGAATACGATCTTGACTCGATGGATGAAACCAGTCATGGCCACGTACCGTACGGGATCTTGCTAGTGAAAGCCGAACAACAACGGTCTGGCACCACAGATCCCAAATCAAGCTTATTACAGCTTCAAAAATACCCCGAAGAGGAGAATTTTATTCAGGCAATGAAAAACTTATTTAGATTGAAGCAACCAGCAATTCCAGAGGGAATATACGATCTAATAAAAACATGTCATGCTATCCCCTCGGACCAAGTAGACAATGAACCCTTCTGGTTACATATACTTGCATTGGAGCAATTCATCACCAAACATAATTGCCTTCCGGTAAGTGGTGAAGTCGCAGATATGTTCAGTAGTTCGGCCGAGTATGCACGGCTAAAACAAGTTTATCAGGATAAGCACGCCAGGGACAATAATGAACTAGCGTCTTATCTTTTGAAACCTTGCGATCCACACTACACGGAGACATTTACTAAAAACTGTCGGTATGTTCAAGCAATAATGCCACCTGCTTCCAGCACGCGGGTATGGAAGCATATAGAAGACTCAGACTTCGGTGAACATGAGGAAATACCACCAGTGTCATCTTTAATTGGCGGAATTGCTGCTCAGGAAGCCACCAAAATTCTCATTAACCAATACACGCCGCTGGTTTCTCTGCTGAAGTTCGACGCAATCTCCCAGACCACCGAAATAGATGCCTATGGTGCTAAAATACTCAACTAAATATCAAACGTAAATTCAGGATTAGCCACACTTTGCTTCTTATGCTTTTTGCTTTTTCTTTCCTGGATGATTGCCTTCCAGTCTTGCTGCACTCCCTCATCATCACTGGCATCATCATCCGATGCACCCCCGTTGAGTTCCTTTTTACTCATCGCACGCTTCAGCCTTTTTTCCCTTCGTGTCTGAGCCGTCTCCTTTCGTTCTAGCTTACCGGACCAGGCAGTAGCATTACGTTTTTTCCTCATCATTCTTTCAGTATCCTCCTGGCTTAATCCTTGCTTGTTCTTCTCTCTTCGGGCCTGCCGGGCAGCCTCCTGTTTAGAGTCAGCGTATACTAATTCATTGTCCAAGTCGAACGGCTCACACAACCAGCCTTCATTAGGAATTTCTTTGCCCTTGAGTTCGGGCATTCTAGGCATTCTCAGGATCCCAAAGGACTGGGCAGTGCGCACCAAATCAATGCAGGGGATTCTGAAGATCGAGGTGGCAGTATGCTTCATGTAGTAACGAACAAATGACAAAAACGACCGAATGGCTAGATCGTGGTGAGCACGGTCAGTCTTGATCCAATTCTGAATCTTTTCTAGATATGCCGTAGCAGATACCAGAGAATCACCCTCTAACGGTGGACATTCGGTCATATGCACCTTACGCACAGCCATAAAGTCCACATATCCCAACTCGAGATCACCGTTCAGCAAAACAGTGCACAGACCAGCTCTTCCGGCTCTTCCGGTACGGCCCGCGCGATGCACAAACATATTAGGATCAACGGGCGGGTCTAACTGTAGAACATAATCAACGCCAGGAATATCCAAACCTCTAGCAGCCACATCAGTGGTCAGTAAAATACACCGATTAAGACTTTCGCTAAACTTACTCATGGTCTTCAGGCGAGGGCCCTGAGGGAGCTTTCCATGCATTGAATAAATCTTAGTTTCCTCCTCATTGATGAAATGTTTGAAGACCTGGTACCAGAAGGTTACTGACGTACACGTCGGAATGTAAACAATGGCCTTGGTGAACTCGGTGGTATTAAGCAGGTTGATCGCCAGCGGAATCTTCTCCAGTGGGTCCGTGCCATAATTGACGTACTGAATGCGCAGCCCGTCTGGAGTAGAGCTGGTGGGTGCAGTGACCTTCACTTTAATGGGGTTACGCATTCCCATGCGCACGATATCACCAATTAAATCTGAGTTCATAGTCGCAGAGAACAATGCAGCCCGCTTCTGTTTAGGCAGAAGTGATAAAATGGTGGGAATAGTGCGATCAACATCTTGGTCGAGCAACCGGTCGCCCTCGTCGAACACCAGCAGGTCAACTGCCCTGGTGTTTGCATGCTGAGCCTTCAACAGGTCCAGAAGCCGCCCAGGAGTGGCCACAATGACATGCGGTTTTATTTGCAAAAACGTCTTAACATCCTGGACTCGCGAGCTCTGATCACCACCAGTAACCAGCTGTGTTCTAACAAGTTTGGGATTAGGCGAGAGGTCGATCAATTCGCGCAGCACACGGAAAGTCTGGTATGCCAGTTCTCTGGTAGGCTCGACTACAATTGCATTAGTTTGGCCCATTTGCAAGGGTTCCTCTATTTTGCTCAGACGCACGAGTAAAGGCAGCAAAAAAGCCAAGGTTTTACCCGATCCGGTAACCGCCTCGGCCACAACATCTTTGTTTCCAGACAAAAGAGGAATTGTGGCTGCCTGCACTGGAGTCATTGTCTCAAAACCCAATGTTTTCACAGCATCAATCATCCACGGCAGCAAGGGGGGACCCCATTCAATTGATTCACTCATATTCTGGGTGAACTAAAGGGGTTTAACGCTTAAACTAAGTGTATCAGCTTTATTTCGCTTAATGCAGGAGGGTGAAAAATTACGTAATATTTTTTTCAGGTGGATGAGGAAAATGTGCAGCTATAGCAACTGGTCCAAGGATGCACTCATATCTCGAATCCTGAGCCTCGAATCAGCTGTATCATCCACGGCGGTCCAATCTGTGGCATCGCAATCCGTGCCTGCAAATGCAGCTTTGGCTCCAAATGCAGTCCCGGCCCCTAATTCAGCAGTGTCAGCTAATACAGCTCATGCACTCGTGAGTGATAAGCCCAGAATTAAGAAAAAGAACCAAATCGATTTTTCTAAATTTAGTATTCGTCGTGTAGCTATTCGATTCGCATATCTTGGTTGGAACTACCACGGCCTTGCGTACCAGAAGGAAGGCCACCACACAGTAGAATACGAAATACTGCGTGCGTTCTACCAAACCAAATGTATTCCCAGTCTGGACCCGTCCTGCTGCAATTTGAGCCGGTGCGGGAGAACCGATGCCGATGTGAGTGCCATGGCGCAAGTGATCTCGCTTGATCTGCGGTCAATTCTGCCCGCTGAACAGCATAATGACCCCAGCAAGGATAACGCCGAGCTGGACTACCTGAAAATCCTCAACAGCCATTTACCCCCTGACATTTTGGCGTACGAAGTGTGCTTACGGCCGCCGGAAGATTTTGACGCCAGGTTTAGCTGCCTCAGCCGCCATTACCACTATTACTTCGACGGCAGCGGGCTGGATATCGATGCCATGCAGACTGCAGCCAGCAAGCTGATCGGCGAACACGATTTCCGGAACTTCTGCAAGATTGACGGATCGAAGCAGATCACGAATTTCAGACGGCTGATCCTGGAGTCGCGGATCATTCGCTCGGACCAGCCGCAGGGCCTGTACTACCTAAGTCTGAAGGGAAAGGCGTTTTTGTGGAACCAGGTGCGATCCATCATGGCGATTTTGTTTCTAGTTGGCCAGCACCACGAAAAGCCGGAAATCGTGGAGACTTTGCTGAACACCGCCAATGTCCCTCGCAGACCCGCCTACGAGATCGCTTGGGGCGTCCCCTTGGTGCTGTACGACTGCGAGTTCCCCCCCAACATGGACTGGCGGTCGTCCACATACTCCTCCACAGAACGGCTGCACAATGTGTGGCACTCGCTGCTGCAGAGGCAGTCCATGACCAACCTAATGATCGAGAAGGTTATGCCCTTCACCACCGAGAGCTACTGCAAGAACCGGGTCAACACGGGCGAGGGTGTTGGCCGAAGGTGCGGGCGGTACACGCCTCTTATGAAGCGCACAAAGGCCGAGTCCGCGGAGGTCATCAACGAGAAGTGGCTGATCAAACAGGCCAAGAAGCAGAGCGGGCAGGGCCAGCAGAGCGAGTAGAAGCACGGCACGACAGCAGTAATATATACAGGCAAATATTAATTACACAGACATAACTTAGTCCACACTAAAGACTAATGAGTTTTGACATGGCATGGAAATCTACAGACATCAATTACGTGGGCATCATCGGACCACAGCCGATTAGCATATTAGACGTAGCACAGCTGGTAGATAGAAGGGAATTTCTGGTGGGTTTTTTGCCATTTCCGGAGCACTTCGAGCGCCTCCGAATCTGGGTCGGTGGACTGCGCCAGCATGTTGACCAGGTCCAGGATCGCGGCCGCGCCTAGAGCAGCTTCCCGGTGGTTATCCTCGATTTCCACATTGATAACATGCACGGGGCGGCTGTACTTGACGCCGCGATGCAGTAGGTCGAGGCAGACGGAGTCGAAACACCGCTCCTGGCAGGTGATGACCACGTCGAACACCTCGTTATGCTTGGTCCAGGACTCGGGATGGTCCTTGATCTTGCGATTTCGGTCGAGCATGTTCAGCACGCCGTTGTTGACGTACAGCTTCGGGTTCTGCGCCTTGAGGTCGCGGTACATCTGGTCGTAGGGGGTGCCGAACTTGTACACCTGGGGCTTGTCCGCGGAGGGGCCCGGCAGCCTGACGGAGGAGCCGGTGCCGTAGCTCTGGACGTTGTAGCCGTGCTCCTGCAGAAGCTTGTGCGCCTCCATGGATCTGTTCTGGTTGGACGCGCACACGGTGCAAAACCGCATGAGCTGCTTATTTTCCTCTGGCATTCGGATGGGCTTCGGTGGGGTTCTGGTGTGGGCAATGATCTCGGGCGATTGGGGAGGCGTGAGTAGCCGCTTGGCCTGTTTGAAGATGGAGAGGCGTGAAACGCGAGGTTCTGAGGAAGGGCAGGTGGTGGTGTTGAGCTGAGCCGCTAATTTCTTTTTGTGTTGCTTACGGATGTGATATGGTGTGGCATATGTTTGGACTAAAGGCTCAATTTCTCGTGTGACTGAGGCCATTCAACTCCACACTGGCGCAATGTTTGCTGTTGCAGGTTCCAAAGAAAAAAATAGAACGCTCTTTTCTGGGGTGGGCAGGCCCTGGGAACGGCTGCCGAGCGGGTAGGGTGTTGGGCTGAGGGATTGGTCCGAAGGTGGCTTTTTCCTTCACGTGGGGAGCCATGTGTGTGGATCAAGAAATATATAGGTGTGCCGCTCCACAAGGCAAGGGCACGTTGGGCACGCACGCTGGCTGCTGACAGTGCACACCGCCTGGCGGCACCGGCTGTCTGTCGTACTGAGGCAGACCACACGGCGAGCGCTCCACGCAGTCACCTGACGGCAGCTCGTGGGACAGCCGTGGGAAGCCCGTGGGCAGTCCGGGCCCAGAGCCAGTGCACGGCCTTGACGTGTGAACGACAGCCCAGCGGGCCGTAATACAATGAAATGCTATGTATATATTGGGTTAAATTAGTCAACAGACCTATCTACGTTCAAACCGGGCGGCCAGCCAGCCGGGCCTGCATCATAGTAGTCCGATCCGTCTGAAATCGTCTTCGCATTCGGTGTCCGTGGCCTGGGCCATGCCGGGCGACACGGGCAGGCCCAGCAGCGCCTCGTTCTTCACGATGCCCAGGCTCTGCATGGTGGGCTTGCGCACCTTGTACGGCTGCGAGCTGGCGAAGTACCCGTAGTCCGGGGCCCCGCGCATCGTGCGCGCTCTCTCGCGGCTGAGGCGGCGCCACCGGTCGGAGACGATACTGGCCAGCTCGCTCCGCAGCGCGAGCTTGCTGTTGATGAATGTCTGGTGGGTCTGGCACCGCGTGACGTGCGAATGGGTCAAAATAGAGTTCATCTCGAAGGTCAGCAAATTACGCATGCGCTGCAGTTGTGATTTGCGGCCCTCCTCGATCTGCTGGTGGTATTGCTCGAGCTCGGGGTGCACGCCCTGGTCGCACATCGTGATCTCCAGATCGTACTTCTCGATCTGCTGGTCGTGCAGGCTATTACGGATGTTGGCGAAGTCGACCTCGATCTGCGCGAGGGCGTTGATGGCGCTTATTCGCTCCTCGTCGCTCTCGTGGTCGTCGATCGCCGCGTCCTTGGCGTCGTCGTCTATTTCCTCCGGCTCGTCCTCGCTGTGGCTGCTGTTGTCCTCGTCGGACGAGCGGGCGAAGTCGTCGGGCCCGGGGGCGTTCAGCGTCGGCGTCTGCGGCTGCCCGCCCGCGTGCTTTTCATTAGTGGGCGCCGGCTCGACGAGCGCGGGCTCGGGCCCAGGTGGTATTGGCAGCCCGCCATCGGGCCGCTGCGGGTCGCATTCCGCGTCGGACGGCTGCCCCTCCTCATTGGAGTATTCTATTTCCTCGACCAGCCGCTTTTTCACGGGCGAGTCGTGCAGACGCTCGGTCTCGGCCTCGCTGTCGCCAGGGTCGTCTCGCGGCTCATTGGCGAGCGGAACCCGGCCCGCTATGTCCACACTCGCCTCTCCGGGCTTTTTGCCGGGTGTGTCCGGCTCAGCCACTCCGGGGGGTGCTGCATCTAACTTCTGGGGCCCCGAGTGCATCTTGCAAGCGTGAGGATGTCCGTGGGCCTTGGAGTGGGTGAGGGCACCCGCTGGGCGTGTGGTTAGTAATGGGCGAGTGGAGGGGAAAACGGGCATGGCAGCTGAAAAATAGTGCCAAAAATAGCGCCCGGCCAGAGCGGCGGCACACTAGTCTCTTCTTATCGCTACTTAGCCACCTGCTTTATTTACAATATGGATCATCTATAGACATCAGTGGTATTCGTTAGACCTGCCCCGGACAAACTCCAAAATCTTCCATCCGCGAGTCTCCTCGTTATCCAATTCCTCGGGGACGCGGGTGACCACCATCACGTACGGCGAGAGCAGCACCTGGTCGGGCACGCCCGCAACCACCTCCTCGGTCTTGAGCGACTTGTAGAAGTTCGTCTCCTGGGCGCGGCACGAGATCACGTACAGCGGCTGGCCGTCGGCCTCGCGGATCTTGGCCTGCACGATGTCCACTCCACGCACGTCCAGCACCCTGCCGGCCGCGTAGAGCCCCTTGTCGCGGTACTCCTTGGTGATCTGGTTCCACACGTTGAAGCTGGCCTCGGACAGCCACTTCTGCAGCGTGGAGCCGTCTCCCCGCACGTAGGCGTCGAGCACCTCGGGGAGAATGTATGCGCGCATCTCGCGGAGGAATGCATCCTGGCTGAAGTGAGGGTCGATCTCCTTGAATGCTTTGATCACCCTGGCCTGCTCGGTCTCGCCGAAGAACGAGCCAATCGTGTCGGTGACCGACCGTATGGCGGTGACGAGCGCGTTATCGGACTCCTCGTACGCGATCTTGAGCTGCTCGGCCCGGCGCTTGAGCGAGCTCTTGGCTGCTGACTCGGGCTGGTCCGGCTTGGCGGTCTCGTGCACGACGAGGCTGTCGCCGGCCTTCTCGTTGGCCTTCACCGCTCTCTGCTCGCCGTAGAGGCGGCGCTGGCGCTCAAGCTCGGCCTCACGGCGCTTGCGGCGCTGCTCACGGCTCTCGAACCCACCGTAGCGGATCGACGCACCGTCGTCAATTACGTCCTTGACCTCCTTGAATGCCGAGGTTTCGCGGATCGGCGCACTCACCTTATCGACGACGTCCGCAGCACTCGACATGGCTGTGCGCGTCAGTTTCACGGGCGGGGAGTTCCAGGTGACCGAGGCAGCTGTGCCCACGGCCTCCCCAGCCTTGTGCAGGCCCCTCGAGGTGGCGCTGCGGGCCTCTCTACTCTTTTCCAAGGCCTCCTTGGCCCTCTTGAATGCGGAACTCTCGCTGAGTCGCCCTGTCTCGTCCTGCAGCGCTTTAATATTAGTCTGCAGCTCTTTACTCTTCTTGAGCTCGCTGCGGAAGGTATCTGTGAAAACCTGGAACGGCGTCTTATCGTGTATGTTGCGGCTGCTGGTGAAGCATCGCTTCAAAATGCGTGCACGGAGCATATTTGCTTATTATGGGGGTGTGGGCAGATGCTCTGGCGGCGGTTACACCGGAATTTTTCAGACCTTTCGATGGAGGGGGGTGTGAGACGCCGGCGACGGCTGGGGTCACTCGCCACATGACTTACGCGTATCGTGTGCTCGTGATAGGACTGGGCGTATGGGCAGCCTGGAGCTGCCGGGCTACACACGGAGAGGGTACACACAGAGAGGGTTGGGTAGGTGGCTGCGGGACAAAACCAGCTTCAGCGCGAACTCTTACGGCTATTTTTCCGATTGACAGCACAATTGGTGGTTTCAGAGGATCCGCAGCGGTGAACGTTCTAAAGCGCTAGTTCCTGCACGCGAATTAACGCTCTCTTTACTGTTTTCTGCGTAGCTCCGACTGCTTCCAATCGTCTCAGCGCTCTGCTGGTGCATACATGGCAATTGCGTTTCATGTCATCCCTAAAGACGAGCCCCGAATACATCTCCCATCGCGGCAACAAACCAGAACCGCTGAAAACACCCATTGCCACCTCTGCGCTTTCTCCCGTCTCCAAAATCTCCGTGAAGCATCGCATCAATGGCAGCACTTCTCCCAGTGTCGTCCAGCGGAACAGCGCCGTGCCCCGAAAGGTTTCCCCTAAGGACAGATGGACGTTTATGTGCACTGTCAACGGAAGAGACTTCGAAATCTTCCTGACAAAGGACAGAATGTGCATTGCTGCCACAAGCTACGATTACAAAAAGAGCAAACTCGAGTACGAGCAGCTCGATGACAGCGATCTGTTTACGGTGATCGACCCCGCAAACCACATCCTCAAGTTCAAGCTGGGCAAAAGGGACAGCGTTGCATTCCGGGACACCTACGGAAAGTTCGGCCACATAAGCTGCAAGAGCCGTCGAGTAATACTGCCGCCCGATTTTGGCTTCACCGCCTGGGAAAACATCTCGAAGAAGTACGTCAAGGTGTTGGTCAAGGCCAATGGCGTTTTTCTGGAGCATCCCGCAAAAGTGTTCCATTGGTGGGATTCCAAGTTCAATCTTAAAGCTCACGGTACCAATCGGATGCTCCGGGTTAAGTCGGTTAACTCCGGTGACATGCTGGACCTCACTGCATCTCCCACTGAGCAGAGATACTTCGCTGACCTTGTCAGACACATCCAGAGCCAAGGCAGGCTGGACACCTCCGCTCCAGGCAAGTCTAAAGAAGTGCCCCCGAACAGCTTCTATGCCGAGGGTAGATCCCAGAAGACTGCCAGGGAGTCGAGGCTTCCCACCTCAACCTCCTCGCCCAAGACACAGACCAACTTCCTCCTGAACAACAGCTCCAAAACTCCCCTGCTCTTCGCAAAGAAGCGACGTCTAAACGACGCAGCCACCCAAGCCGGGGATGTGGGATCTTTGGGCTCGCAGAATGGTGCGATTTCGCCCATTTCTTCCCCGAGAAAATCCAGCGAGCCACCCATGGGCACCACTAATGACGAAGACGATGTGTTCAAAGATGGCCCAAGGGCTAGTAAGTCTGAAACCAATACGCTTTTCAAAGATAAACTGCCACAAAGTGGGGCTGTTCCCACCATCGAACCCCCAAGAGTCGACGCACCTAAGTCCGAGCCCTCAAAGGCCGGGCATTCTGAAGGCGAGCTTCCAAAGGAGCGACGACGCCGTTGCAGGCAGTCGGTAGTCTATTTGGACAATGATCCTGAAATGCTGGTGGAGCCTACTCTCGAGGACTACGAGCTGCTGAGAGCAGAGAACTATAAGCGGGTTGCATACCGATTTTGGGATGGAAAGTCGACTGAAGTTGCCCTCGAGGATATTGCTCGACTCAACCCTCACGTATACGTGAACGACACCATCATCTGGTTTTTCCTGCGCTATTTCATGGAAAGGCTGGTTGCTCGAGACGCCAAGACTGCGTCGCACATTTTGCTTCTGGACACCTTTTTCTACTCGACACTCCGGCAGGGGGATCCACCGTCGTGGATTCTCAAAATACCCCTGACTACCAAGGACATACTGATCATGCCGATCCACGATCATGCCCACTGGTCTGCCGCTATAATTGTGGGTCTCCACAAGATGTTCCATACTCAGAAGAACGGCTCGTTGGGCGATAGTGAGAGCGAGGATCTCGAGGGGGAGGAGGCCTTCAAGCCTACCATTGTAATTTTGGATTCTCTGGGAGGGACTAACTCTCGGCATGCTGGCCGTAAGGTAGTCACTGCGCTTGCAAACGCTTTGAAAGCACAAAGCATGCCACCGCTTAGCCCAAAGCAGTTCCGTATTCTACGTGGTGATGTTCCCACGCAGCCGAACTCCACTGACTGCGGAGTGTACCTTATTCATTTTGTGGAACAGATCCTTAGTGACCCCCAGGAGCTGCTCAAGCGTGTCGACACATCCCATAATGGGGTGCTGAACATTGATGAAGGCTACTGGAAACCGAACGAGGCGTGGAGAAAGCGCATTGAGCTGAAGACCCTTCTGAAAGGGCTGGGAAACCAAGACGACGTTCCCCAAACGACCGAGGAACTTGATTGCATAGAGGTGGTAGAAGTGGAGAATGTAGCAAACCGACGCAAAGCCCAAGGGAAATCGAAGAACGACGCGAAAAAGCTGTCATTAGATGATAACCCGCGACTGGAGTCGGGTGGGTCTCAGGTGGAAACATCCCCTACTAAGTTACGAACGAATCCTGCAGTAGGCAATTCAGAGCAGTTAGATCCTGCAGCGACAGACCCGAACCGGTTAGATAACACCCAGAACACACCGGATATGCCAGTGCAGCCACACTCAGAGGAGTGTGCGGAACCAGGAGTGTCACAGGAGCCAGTACAGCCAGAGAACCCAGGAAGTCGAGCGGGATCAGAGATGATAGAGCAGGTGGAGGATTCACAGGAGCCCAAGGAGCCCAAGGAGCCAAGGGGATCAGGCGTGTCTGCAGAACAACCCCCGAACCTCGCCGCAGGCTCTTCACTGGGAAAGCATATGGAGCGATCGCAAGGCACCAAGACAGAATCCCCGCCAGTCATAGTAGAACCACAAGCAGGCCGATCATCTCACGGAGATGCATCGAAGCCATCAAAGTGGGATACTCACACAGAGCCATTGGAGCCTGAGGAAACTGTACAGCCAAACCAGTCAAGTTCAGTGCCCTCCAATGTGCCTACATCACCACTTAGACACGCCAATATTAGCGCAGACCAGTGATTATTTATACATATTTATCCTATGAAAGAACAAAGCCTGTCTTCAGGTTTTATGCATGCCAAATAGTGTGACCCGTTGTTAAAGTGGGGCATACCTGTAAGGCTAACTGATTATATGTGTGAGGAGGTCACAGCAGTGCAAGTATCAAGTTTCAACTCATACTTTGTTAAGCATGCAGGCAGGTAGTTCAGTGACCAATATATATAATGTAAGGCAGAGCCATTGGTACTGTCATTATATCTCCAGGACATCAGTTAAATGCTAAAGGAATGTACGGGACTAGCAATGTAAGTTGGTAAGACATATCAGTCTGGAACTAGCCCACTTTCATGTTAATATATTTCCCGTAGAATAGAACAATCTTATCTTCACAGCCTCATTGAGGTGAATCATGCGGACTCAATTCTAGCATACAGTCAAGCATGTGACGGAATCCCAGCAACATGTTTACTATTTAGGAATCTAGTCTGCGGAAGGTCAATCCCTGTATTTTTGTATATAATTATGTATTCTGCATGCCGTGTCTGTGCTTCGGTGTCTCTGTGCTCCGTGTAGTTCTATGTCACGCATATGATGCTCCCTGCACTTAACTGCAGATTGCGTGCCAAACCCTTAAGGCTACTACAACGACACACCCCCACGAGAATGACCGCCACAATTTTTGCCGCGAAAGTAATTGGCAACGCAGCTTTGGGCATCTGGGCCGGCTATAACGTTTCCATTTCACATGTCCCGAGCACTGCTGCTAGCCCGTGCAATGCGCTGAAGTGCATTGCCCAGCCACTAGCGTGGTTCGGGATCAGGCTCAGTAGACCCCAGCAGCAGCGTGCTACCGCAAAGTCGCGTAATCTCAGCACCACTGAGCTCCTTAAACGCGCAGTGAGCTCCTTGCATATTTCAGCCATGTCGGCACTGACGCTACTGCCGAACCTGCTGGCGTTCTCCCTTGCTAATCGCAGTGGAAAGCACCCGTACCTGGTGTACGTTGCATTGGGTGCCCAGCTGGTGGGAGCCCTGCAGTTCTTCGGTGCCCGCGAGATCATCTCTCAGGTGAAGGCCCAGTCGCAGCCTCCCACGGATGACAGTTCCGATTCCGAGGTGAAGAGCGACCTAAGCTCCAGCACCTACGAGCACGTTTCCTCGACGTCATCCAGCTCGTCAGAGTTCTCTACGCCCCTCAGCAACCACGAATTCAGCACCCAGGACAAGTACGGCGTGTTCTCCACTGTTTGTGCCAGCCTGAGCTGCTTCCTCTTTGTTGTTAGCACTGTGGGCTTGGCCGGCGACGCCGGGTATGCTTAACCGTGCAGCTTCACACTTGACCGTAGATATTTTATTATATACTCATTATAGATTAGCCAACTTCCGTTCATACTCGGCCCTGCGTTGGGCCAGTTCCTTGGATCGTTGCTTGAGAGGCACCCACGCCGTGAAGCCTCCGAAAAAAGTGGCCCAGAAGTACTTGCGGGACACACTGGGTGGCACGCGGTGGTACTTCAACAGCGACTTGACCACCGTGAAGTACTCCAGCAAATGCAAAGACAGCGTGGTAGGCAGCAGCCACTTAGAAATCTGGTAGATGGTCCGCCAGACCCCTGAGGAAGGTGGGCTGCTAATCAAACCGTTGGAAACGGTTGCAACCATCAGCACCATCAATCCCAGGGTGAATTGGGTCGCGACTTTCTGTTTAGTCTTAGTTGGCAACACAAACTCGGTGACCTGGTAAGGGCTGCGTTTCGCTTTATCGGCAGCCTTAAAAGCCAAAGAAATGAAGCGGAAGCGGGCCTGCGCAAGCGACTCTAGAGGCGGCTCGAATTGAAGATCGACGGATCGTGACGTGGTGCCTTGGCTGTAGAGCAGCGTGAACTTGCTTAGGGTGACATCTATGAGTTTTACGGAGTGGCGAGGATTGTTGATAGACAGAGCGTGGTCAGTGAAGTAGCCGACGTAATCGGCCAGACTGACCCGGTGGTCTTTGTTCATGTGCTCGCATATCTTGACTGATTCATTCGAACTCATGGTGTGTGGATTCAGGGTATGCGATGTGGCGTGTGGTGTTTTGAGTGAGGGGAGTGTGGGGTGATGAGGTTGAGTCACGGAGGGTAGCCACTATACTCCGACTGGGTGATGTGGTGGTGAGCCAATTTCCCGACTGGTATTCCAGGCGTGATACGAATTTACCTATCATTTGTAGTTCTGTGACGGAGGTGGTAAACATACATAGATTTAGGCTGACGAGTATCTATTGATGGAGCGTACCATACATAACTGTACAGATATAGCCACGTTCTAAACCGAGATGCTGTGTTGTTCTGCATCCGAAGCCCATGTGGCCAGACGGTTCATTCCACTGTAATGCTGTCATGATCGAGACTATAGCACTTTAGCTTAGAATTACATATTTCGAAGTAGTCATATTATTGACGTTAATTGAAATGCGTCACTTGCCGATCTCAATTATCATAGTTGTGGCAGGATTGATTCGGCCATCGCTTGTTACACCAGTTTCCGTAGTGTCGGTGGAGAATACGGTTTCTAGTATATAATAAGCTCCTTCTTATGCAAATCATCATGGATACCAGCCTTGGACCAGGCATTCAGAGTACGCAGTTACACAGTTCTATAACATATTTTACTAATATCATGTCAAATATGATATATTTTCAACATGCCCCAGATTAGGCAACGTACCGTAAGTTGCCCAGTGTTGTGGTTGCCCAGTGTTATGGTATCTATGAAAACTACATCATTACGTACAACGTGCATTCTAGATATTGGGATCTACCGATGATGAACTGTTGGATGCAATAGCATTACTTGCTTGTGGGCATGGCAGCAGTGACAGCGGTACAGCAGCTGGTAATGCGATAGTGACAGGAGGATTACGAGATAAGCACGCCTGTGGTGCTTATTTAGAAATCAAAATGCAATGTATAGCTCTCATGAGTATACCGCGATGTGTACCGATATTGGAGAATACACAACAGTGCACAGCTCCAGACTAGCGGCTGGAGGTCGCAGTGGCACGCGGTGCTGGCGACTGCTTTTCGTGATCGCATTTAGTCAACGGGGAGACCTTGGGCAATCATTTCCTCCATCTTTTCTAAGTCGTCACTGCTGGGCTCATATTTATGCCACACAGTGTACTGCGTCAAGCCACTGACGGAGAACCCGAGCCTGCGGCACATCTTGCCAAAGCCCTCTGTTTCAGCGTGAGACAGGAAAGCAAAGCCCGGGAAGGTGGCGCCCGCTCGGAACACCTTTGCCTTCGAGAGGATCGACACGCCCCCAATGCCATCCAGAGACATCATCTCGTTCATGTTTCCGTCACCGTCGCTGTTCCGCAGGTACGCGAGGTGGACCCGCCACGTCGGATACTCCGCATAGCCCTCGACAATCACGTCGTCCTCTTCCAGGGTCTCCGCGAGGGAGAGGGCCGCGTCGCTCTCCTGCCACGAGTTCAGGTCGTACGGCTGCTGCCCACCCAGCCAGCTCGGCAACGGGCGCCACACGTTCGGCACGATCACGTCCTGGTCGAACTGCATCAGGTCCTCCACTATGGTGGCTGGGCTGGTCTCGATGTCGGCGTCTCGCCAGTACACCCAGCTGTGGTGCGGCTTCAGCGCCGACAGCAGCAGCCAGTTGCGTGCTCGGCCCATCAGCTTGCGACGCTCGGCCTGCACAGCCACGCCGTGACGCGCATCGACACCCTGCCCGATGGTGGCCCCGAAGTCGTGCTTGTATATGTCGATTCGGTTGAACCGGTTCGAGGCGTCCCACCCCTCCGCGGCACCGGTCTGGATGTCGGTGGACGCCTGCATCAGAGTGTTGTACGTGTCGTCGGTGCTGTCCGACACCAGAAATGCAAGGTCAATAAGGTTGTGCGGGTACGTCATGTTGTGCAGGTGACTGAACATGAGATCGAGCACGGGCTCCGCGTTACGCAGGGGCATGCATATTAACAGCCGCTCGCCCATTGCACCGGCATACTTGGGGCTGGCGGTCTGTGCGCTGAGGTCGTAGTACTCCACCTGGGGACCCCACTTGCGCAGCACATCCTTGGGCTGCTCCCCAGGATCGCCGCTTATGTCAAATGATTCGGGCGATGCGTGCTCGATCCGCGAAGGCACCACGAAGAACCGCACGACCAGAAGCACCGCCGCCAGAAGAAGCACCACTTTGTAGGCAATCTTGGTGGCCGACTGCCGCTTCAGCTCGCTTCTCCAGCGCCGAAACACGGCCGGCCAGCGTTGCGGGACGCGTTCCCTTGGAAGAAACTGATTGTCAAAGACCGGCAAGGGGGCACTATGCATTCCCATGTTTCACAGATAGACTATAAATGCGGTTTCCCTGGCAAAACCGTCGAGTGCTAGGAGCAACGTTTTTGGATGGTAAGCGAGCGGGCCGGGGAAGGGGAGTATGTGGTCTTTCGGAGATCGCCCTTGCCCAGGTTCTATATTGCCCTGTGCATGCCATCCTCATACCGATGCATTACCGTACATACCATATATACCGCCAGGGGTATATACCGCCGGATAACCCCTGGATACAGGAACCACATGTACACTCCATCCTGGCGGTACCCAACTTGCCCATAACTACATCTGTATATACCACTGAATATAAGTAGTTCTAACCACGCCAAAATGCCGCATATCATTCACGGTATATAGACCACTAATCGCGTAATGCGTGGACAAAGCCGGCTAGCAGACATGCTCACCCAACTGATGCATATCTTGGTTCACAGCCCTTATGATGAGTTGAATCAGTAGTTACCACCTGCGCAACGCTGCAAATAGCCAAACACCACTTTATGTGGGAATAGGTCCTAGTAAATAATAATTAAGTCTTGTTTAATAAAGCCGGTAGAAAATATTTCGTTGTTCCCCCACGAAAAGACAACGGAAATCTGGAGTATTGAGGGATCAACAACGAGTAATATAATCTAACCGATCAGTACATACCGGTACTCAGAACTGAATACGCCATAAATAAACACAGGAGCGACAATGAGTACATAGATATATACGACCAGATATCCGGTTTCAGAATCGATGCATATCGGCAACAAATCCTGCCAAAATGCATTCATCGAGTGCTTAATCCTCTAAACCACTCTCTGCCCAAAACATCCCATACGTAGTCTGCCGCCAATTGGGCTTGATGTTCAGTGCTGGCCGTCGCCTCAATGTAGACCTTCAGCTTGGGTTCCGTTCCGCTGCCCCGCGCAGTGAAGCGGGCAGTTTCCCCCTCCTCGAATAATAGCTCTACTGTTAGCATCTCCGTAGATTTAGACGTGGGAAGCACCGGCTTGTGGTCCTCGGTGGTGGAATCATAGCCTTCAGTCAAGTCACGCCAAGCAGTCACCTTGAGATCACCTATCAGCGTTCGCGGGAGCTTGCGAATCTTTGCAAACGTCTCCACCGTGACACTCGGAGAGCTCACCACGTAATAGGAGTTATGGGTTGCAAAGTACCCAGTCTGCCTTGAGATGGCGTCCAACTCCCCGAGAACAGTCTTTTCCTGCTGGGTGAGATCGGCAAACAGCTGCAAAAACACGTGCAGGGCCGAAATACCGTCCTTGTCCTGGATGGAACGGCCCAGCATGTATCCAATTGCCTCCTCATAAGCGAACGGGACAGTGATACCCGAGGCCTCCAGATCTATGACCTTGTTGCCGATCCACTTAAACCCAGTAAGGGTCTCAAAATACTGGGCTCCAGCCAGCTCGGCTTGCTTGGCCATCTGTTTACTGGACACAGTGGAGTTCACCACGGCAACCTTACTAGGATCGGTCTTGGCCACGGCGTTTCTCAGCACATGGGCTGCAAACAGTGTACCAATCTGATCTCCACTCAATTGCTTCCAGCTGTTGTCTGGTGCCCGGACTGCAGCACTGAAGCGATCCGCATCGGGGTCGTTGGCTACTATCAGGGACGCACCGTGCTTGTCACCATACTGCATAGCCAAATCCAGCGCCCCGTGTTCTTCCGGATTGGGGAAAGAAACGGTCGGAAACTCCGGGTCCGGCTGGGCCTGCTCCGTCACAACGATAGGATCAATCCCAAGCCTCTTGAACACAGCCAGGGCCGGAGTCAACCCCACACCATGCATCGCGGTATACACCACCTTGAGGCTTTTCAAATCATCAGAAGCCCCACTAGAAACACTACCAGCATCAGACGTGCTACCGCCAGCGCTCTCCGTCAGTGGATCAATGACATCAGTGAGGTAACTTGGCAGTACACCAATCGTCTCCAGTCCAGGGATCGGTCCATTGCAGGGCTCCAAATTGGCCTCGATTTCCCGAGCAATACCTTCGTCGTGGGGCGGGATGATCTGGCAAGCGTTCTCCCAGTAGACCTTGTAACCATTGTCCTTAGCCGGGTTATGGCTTGCAGTGATCATCACACCGCAGGCAGCATGCAGGTTGGACACGGCATACGGGACCAGCGGTGTATGCACCTGGCCGAGCCAGTATATTTTGAAGCCAACGTGTGCGAAAGCCCTGGCGGTTTCCTGTGCGAACGCTAGCGAGTTGTGTCGATGGTCATGGCCAATTACCACTCCACGATTCAACGCATCGGTAACCTCGCGGGCTGTATACCTCGCCAAACCTTGGCTGGCCTGCAGCACGGTCAGTGTATTCATGAGTGCGAAGCCAGGGCCCATTTCCGCCCGGAGACCGGCAGTGCCGAACGCTATGCGGGGGTGCATGCACTTGAGAAGCCTTTCAGGGTCCGAATTTGCCAGTGCTAGCACCTCAGCCTTCCTGCTCTCGTCCGAGTCCCATTTGACCCAGTCGCTAACTAGTTTATCAAGATCGGCCATTTTAGGAATGGAAGAGTCTGGCACGTGAGACGCAGCTCGATGAACAAGGCATGGAAAGCCCGGGCTACAGAGTCAAGTGCGTAAACTGAGCACACTATTATGTATGTAGATATAGAGATATATGAAACCGCAAGGGGTATTTATAGCCGTGAGCCGGTGGTGCATGCAGTGCGTCTGTTTATTCGACATATCTACGCTTCAAATGCCTCGCATTTTCGGCAATCTCAGCCAGATCTGAGAGTCCCTCCTCGTTTTTCAAAGTCTTGACACCATTATAGCTCTTGGCAGCTCCGCGACCACGCGGATGGTCCATTTCTCTAAGCAGGTCTAAGTCCATTCTATCATTACCAGCGTTAGTGCCACTGGGGTTGCTGTCGTCAGAATGGTTCACTGCACCCCTCCGTCGTGTTGAGCCGGTCTCCGTGCCACTCAGATCCGAATTCAAGCTCACATCTCTCCTGCGTAGCGTCCGTCTTTCGTTACCGGATAATGCAGCCACGGCAGCACTGCGGATCGTGGGTATTATAGGATTAGCTGCCGATGCGAAGAAACTGTGGTCGGAAGAAACATTCAGGAGGGCGCGGTCCTCAGCCAATCGCTTGCGCTGGCTTTCCAGTCTGGCTTTCAGCTTCTGGCGGACCGTCTTCATCATATTTTCGTGGGACTCGATGATGGCTGCAGTTTCCTTTTCGTACTGCTTCTGCGCTTGCTCGATTTGGTAATTTTCCCACAGGAACAGCTCAGTCAAGCGGTAATCCCTCATTTCCTCCAAATCAGCGAGTCTTTCCAGGTATTCCGGATCAGTGCCTTTATGGAGGGCCAGCAATTTCGACTGAAGCCTATGCATTATATCGGTGAAATAATCTTCTCTTTGGTGCTCGAAGGTGTCATTCATGTATTTCACCTTCGACGCAATACTTTTTCGACGTTTATCTCTTTTGGAAACTCCATATTCACTCATATTCTTTTGCAGAGCGTGTGCTTGGGGAGTTTAGAGATTTAGGGACGAGACACAGGTACCCTAGGCCAGCTGAATTTCAACCCGTACCCCAAGGCAGTGGTGATAGACTTCCCTCACTACCAGATGGGCGAACATGCAATAGCCATATGAGTGCGGTACCCATATCGCTCACACCCATCCCAGTTGAGTATATCTGTAGGGCGCGCTAAGGGCGCTAGGGGTGAATATGCAACTTGCAGGTCAAAGAGGGCATTCTAGCCCCCAGGCATCGCAATCTGTAGATCTAGTCGCCCTTCTTATTTTTTTAGATTCCTACTTTTAACTTTACACATTTCCCCTTCCATTCGTGGTTTAATTTCTTCGGGCTTAGCCACGGCCTTTACCACATCCACGTGATACATCCACATTTTGGCATTACTGTACCGCTCATACATCGTCTTTCCACTTGACAAGCCAGCCAGTTAAGCCACAGCTTGCTAGACATTGACAGTAAAGCTTGCAGACAATGAGTTCTAGCGAGGACCTGAGTGACGTGGTAAGGAATTTTGTGGACAAGGAACTAGCATCCCTCGACCGCGTGGGGGGCGAGTCAGAAAGCTTCACGCTCTCTCCACACTTGGCGCAGCCATCTCCTGACATTGCTCTGGGTGATTACAGTGGCCACTCCTTTGGAGCCACTACGAAGGATGATAATGTTCATAATGGGGAGGCACCGTCCTCCTCTAGTGCGTTGAAGGCACCTGGTGCTCCTGGTCCAGCCCCTGGCTCAGGATCAGCAACCAGCACTACAATTAGCTCAGAACATAGTACACAACTTGGCAAGGGCTCCGATATAGGTGGGTTTCAGCCGGCAGCGCCTGTAGACACAGCACCACACCCAAGTGCGGAGCGCACCCGGTCGCCCGAACCGGCTTTCTCCCCTGCTGCCAGTAATACCGCCTCTTCATCTGATATCCACGAAAGCCCAGCTTCTCAGAACCCCGAAAGGCTGGTCAAACAGCGCCAAGATCAGCTCAAAAGCCCTTCGACATCTACTGTAGGTAACAGGCATGCATCCTCCAATTCCACCGCATCTGTGTCCACAGCTGAACGCGAGAAGCGCCAAAGCCTTGGAGATAAATTCAAGGCGTTTGGAAAACGTATTACCAGCGGCAGCAGTGCCAAAAAATAGCACGTTAAGGGAGCTGGGCTCCGGGTTACTCGCATACGTTATAACACGAGTGATTTATTATTATTTCTATTGCATTTGCCACTAGCATATCTATATGTAAATGTAATATCCAGACCTATCAAAAGACCCAGCTACAGAGATTCCTCAGGGAATCAAGTCAAAGCCATCTGCTAAGGCATGTGTTGATTTCTGAGATTCGTTTACCGCCGTGCTGTGGAACAAAGTAGAGCACGACGGAGATAAAGTCTCATGTTAAGAAAGGTAAGATGATCTGACGCCCGGTGAATTTATGCCCGGCCTGGCTGACCCCACGTGATATTGAGTGAAATTCTTTTTCACTGTGGCAATGGCATCCACACCAGTCTATATAGTAGCATTATCGTTGACATAGTTGATCTGCTGCACGTTGTTTAAACATGGCGTCAGATCCCAATGTACTTATTTTAGACGGAGCTGCCGGAACTTATCTGGAGTCACAAGGTGTGGATCTGCACCCCAAACTCTGGAGTTCGGGCACGCTGCTCACTTCCGAGGGCCATGATATGATCCGGAAGCTGCATCAGGCATACATAGCCAGTAACGTCGACGTGATTACCTCCGTGACTTACCAGGCCAGTGTGCCGGGTCTCATGGCCGCTGGAGTGAACGAAACCGAGAGCCATGAGCTTATCACTCGGGCAGTGTGCATTGCCCGCGAGGAGGCTGAGAAACACAATGCTGGCCAGACCGGCCACAAAGTACGAGTTGCTGCTGGCCTTGGTCCGTATGGTGCATATCTCAGCCAAGGCGAGGAATACACTGGGGATTACGGATCCAGGCTGACCCAATCGGAGTTTGATTCTTTCTGGATTCCTCGGGTTAAAGCCGCATTAAAGGGTAACCCAGACTTCCTGCTGTTTGAGACAGTTCCTAATTACGACGAGCTCAAAGCAATTGTGACTGACGCCGCACCGTTGGCGCGAGCCGCTGGTGTCCCGGTATGGATATCCTTCTCTCTGAAGGTGACTGACAATTCTGTGACATTGGCCGACGGCACACCAATCGACACAATTAAACAGTTGCTTAGCAATAATCGGGACCTCGTACAACTGATCGGTGCCAATTGCTTTGATGTGGCTTTGGTCCCACGGGTTATTGATGCCTTGAACCTCGTGGGGCTTCCATTAATTATTTACCCTAATAGCGGCGAAACTTACGACGGGCACCTGAAAACGTGGACCGATAATCATGCAGACGGTTCCCACGGTACCTGGGATCCAAAGGCTTGGGCCACGCGGGGTGTGCGTGTGATAGGTGGGTGCTGCAGGACGACCCCGGAAACTATCAGTGAAATTTCATCAGCTGTTCAATTATGATATATTTAGTAATAACGTTGCAGTACGCATCACGAGCTGTAAATAAATAGTTCGTGGCTACTAAAATTTATGTGCATTTATGGTATTAGTGGTATATGGTACGTGCAAATAGTACGCGCAGTAAAAGGGTGGTTGTAGCACCCGCATTTCTTTGGTATCCCAGTGGATTATTATCAGTATGACTAACTACAACTGCGTGCTACCTAGAAGGAGTTTGCATGAGTACGAGACTGTAGATCGCTTTCTTTCAGTCCAATACCTCGGTAAAATGTGACCCATCCATGATTCATTTGTAAGAACCCTTTTTTTTGTATGTGCTTTGAGCCTACTATTAGTCACTCTCTATGCCGTACAACCGCACCCACAGTATAATGCTAGATACACGTGGTTTCCTCAGATCACATCTGCGGCTTTAGGGTAGCGGATATCTATAGTAAGATGTCAGCAATCAATTTTTTCAGCCAAATATATTCGCAATTAAAAGGATTCACAGCCTGTGGCTGTGATTTATATATCACTAGTGAGTACTTAATTGCTTTAAAGTAATTTATTTTATTATACCGATCAATTGACATGCATCAAAAGCTATGGGTATTCAGCCCCTCATGTGGATAGGCTGAGAACCCACGTTTGAAGAGCTGGAACCAACCGATTGGGACAGGATGCGCACGTGGGCCATAACTCTCTACTCCTAATGAAATGCAAATCTGTGGGCTAGGTAATATGTAGTGCAATTTTCAAGCACGTTTTTAATGCGCTAATCTTTACTAAAAGATCTCACTTTTATATAAAGTCGCGGCACCCAGTAGCACTGAAAAATCACAATCATTCAGAACATTAATTGTTACCTCTACTAGTATCATCAATTAATGCCTCACAATTCGGGAGTTAATAATGGTGGTGTTGTGCACCACGCACCGATTGCTGGCATGATCCCTGTGCCCGGTGGACCTCAGGAGTACGATACCATCAATGGTGAATTCCACGAGGACGAGGAGATTGAAGATGATCTCTTTAATCGCTACCCTTCTGAGAAGGAGGATGAGCAGATCTTCCGTGAGTATCTATGCCCGGATGATATATACACAAATGAAGGCACATACTGGGCGGATCTCCCGCTTAACCAGCGTGCGGCTTTCAATTGGAATGTTGAGTGGAGCGAGATCAAGAGTGAGATGCGTTCTACCTGGAACATGTTTAAGAATGACCCTCTCTCCCCAGCGAGCTACTACATTCGAACCTGTATTATCCCTGGTGCTGGTCTTCTGCTTGAAGGTTATGTGCTTTTCTCAGTTGGTAATATTAGCTCTTTGTTCTCTGACGTATGGCCTGAGTGCTGGAAGGATCACACGGTATGCAACAAGACCTGGGTCCAGGCAGTGAATTATCTCTCGGTTGTTGGTATTATTGTAGGCCAGATCTTGGTGGGAATCATCGGTGACAGCATTGGCCGTCGATGGGGTCTGATCCAGGATGCTGTTATTATGTTTGTCGGTTTGCTGATGCTGACTGCTATGTGGGGCACTTCCCTGAATGGCTGGATCATCTGCTATGCCTGGTCTCTCTTCTTCTACTCTATTGGTGTTGGTGGTGAGTATCCAATGACCGCTACTAGCGGTATGGAGCGCACTAAGTTCTCTCGTTCCGAGCTTCGTCAGGACCGTTTGCACCGTGGCCGCAGTGTTGTCAGTGCTTTCTCTATGCAAGGTTGGGGACAGTTCTTGAACCAGGCCGTTCTTATCATCTGTCTTCTTATTTTCCACCACGGCTCTGCTAAGTCGCCCTACTCTAAGGTTGCTGTTCAGTGGACCTTCCGTGTTAGCTTTGCTATCCCTGCTGTTGGTACGTTGTGGCTTGTCTATTTCCGTACCTACAAAATGCCCGCTATTTCCAAAACTCTGGAGATGGCACGCAAGAACACCAAGGTTACTGGATATGATGTCGGTTCGCTCAAAATGGCCTTTACGGTGTTCAGTGGCCGTTTGCTTGCCACCTGTGGATGCTGGTTCATGAACGATGTCTTTTTCTATGGTAACAAGATCTTCCAGGGTCAATTCATGAAGATCATTATTCCTAGCAGTAATAAGGAAATGTCTGTTATCATCTCGTGGCTCTACAACTTGATTAACCTGGGATGCTCGTTGGCTGGTTACTATCTCGCAACCGTTACCATTGATTCCCGTTTCTACGGACGTAACTGGATGCAGCAGCTTGGTTTCTTGATGGATTTTATTCTCTTTGTTATTCCTGCTTTCCACTACAAGTTCTACACTAAACCTGAGCATATCCATGCTTTCCAAGCCATGTACTTCTTGTCTTCGTTCTTCCAGCAGTTCGGTCCCAACTGTGTTACTTTCTTGGTTGCAGCTGAGGTTTTCCCTACTCAGATCCGTGCCTCTGCTCACGGTCTTGGTGCTGCTTGTGGTAAGTCGGGTGCGTTGCTTGCTACCATTCTTTACAATTACATCGATGATCAGACCAAGTTCTACTTCGTGCCTTGGTTTGGCTTGGTCGGTATGCTTTTGACCCTGGTCTTCTTGCCTGATACTACCGGCCTTGATTTGAGAGAACAGGATCGTCGCTGGAGATACATTATGGAGGGTCGTGGCCACGAATACCATGGTGTCGCTATCCATCCTAAGCATTTGTCTCTTTGGGAGAGACTCTGGGGTGATCATAAGCCTTACAACCCTGAGGCTGATTTCAAACAGAAGGTGGATGAGATGCGTTCCGAATGGGAGGAACGCCAGCGCTCGAAGTTCGCTGAGAACGACAGTGCCAATCCCGACTTTGATGAGGATGATGACCTCGAAAAAACTAGCCCTCGCATTCATCAATACTTCGTTAAGACTTCTCCCCACATGTCTCCTATGTATAAATCACAGGACGGGTCTTCTAGTTCTGGCCCTGAGGAGCTGAGACTTCCCGAGGCTGCCAAGAAATAGAAACACCTGTCATTCATTTACGACATGCTTATTTATATATATTAATATACTTCTGATGTATACAGTTTTTGAAAATTTCTAGTTTATCATAGCATTTATTCTTTGTTTCCCGGGCTGGCAATGGTGTATCACTAGAAAGCACCCCATGGCACTGGACAGTGCGGAGCATGCACTCACTATCTATAATACTGCTGACTGATATGTCGAAACATATACTAGTGAAATACGTAACATTCAATAATATCATTGTATGGAAACGTAGCAAGCGACATACATTGGCAATATCAGTATCAACATAGTTTCCAGATTTCCCTTACCTCTCATTATGGATGGGGCAGATACACTGGAAAGTATTGAACCGCAATTCTTTTTTACAAAACAACATGTAGGCTATGTGAACAGCCTTTCAATTGATAACCTAGATCATCAACTTCTGTTGTGTGGAGGTGCAGATAGCTCAGTGACTATCTGGGATATAGATCAGGAGCCTGATGCAGTTGCTGACGAGGATGTGCCATGGTCATTGCAGGGACAGCATAGCAAGCCACTGTGCCGACTCAACCGAAATGAATCACACAAATTTGGACTTTCTAAAGTGTTGTGGTGGCCCTTCAATAATGATATGTTTCTTACTGGAAGCTACGATGCTACAGTAAAAGTTTGGGACAGTGAAGAGTTGGAGGAAGTATACTCGTTCAATCTCGATAATAAAGTTTACTGTTTTGATGTAAATCCTCTAGAAGAAGAAGGTCTAGTTGCAGTAGGTCTGGATCATCCACTTATCAGGTTATTGGACTTAAGAGCTGCCGGATCAGCTCAGTCTTTAAAAGGCCACTTATCGGGAAGTGTATGCAGTGTGAAGTGGTCACCAACGAGAGAATATATGCTAGCAAGTGGAGGATCTGACGGTACCGCCAGAATCTGGGATATTCGCCAAGCAAACCAGCAGGTCGCTTCCATGGATATGCTTAGAACCAATGTAGAGCAATCATTAGCCCCATTAGCATTCCGAAGAGCACACCGCGCAGTTTGTAATGGGCTCGTTTGGCATCCTAGTGGTGATGAGTTAATGAGCTTAGGCTTGGACAATAAGGTACGTGTTTGGGATCTCACCGGCACTCCAGGCGGTGGTGTAAACAAGTCGATCAACTTTGGGCCTTTGTTCCAAAATAGAAGACAGCAGAACCTTGATCCTGCTATAACCTTTGAGGATGACATTGGCGCTAGCATGAATGGTGATGATGAGGAGGAATTCTATGTGTTTCTACCATCAGATACTGGAGATATTCTTATGTCTCAATATAGTGACGGAAGATTGGTTAGGCGATTAACTCCTCCAGGTAGAGAAATTCGTATAAACCGCCAAGCAAGCATAGTTACGCGCGGACCTAAGATGTATGAGGTTTTTTCTTCCACTTGCGATGGCTCAGTGTTGCGATGGAGGCCACCGCCAAACGAAGATGAAGAGACCGCGGAAAATGTAGAGGTCGATGAGGACCATAAAGTGGAGGAAACTGAACAAGAAGGGAACGAAAGTATGAAGGACAAGAGAAAAAAGATGAGGAAAAATGAATAAAAGAATATATTCCAACATTATATAAAAAGTGTGCCCTGCTCAAAGGTAATATTCTTGTCTCCGGATTGGATGGCAAGCGTACGCTTGTAGTTAACATCATATACTCTTAATTCGGGCAATGGGCGCTTGTTCTGCACAGCAGCATCTCCTAGTGGCGCCAATTGGTAGGTTAGTGACCTGCTGGAGAATGGAAGCATCCTTAGCGACATAGTCTTTGGGCCTTGGAACGCAAAGAAAGTGCTAGATGCCATTGATACAGAAAAGTTCAACAGCCTTGGGGTAGCATTTTCCACGTGGTATGTCACTTGAGAAATTCCTGAATCACCACCTAGTTTTTCAGCGGATGCAATGATCCGAGGCTCCTGCGTGGGTAGATTGAGTCTAACTGGTGGTAAAGTAAACACATTGGTTACTTCAGGTGTACTTTTTCTTGACCAAGTTAGATGCAAGAAGGCCTTTGCTTCCAGGGGCCGTGCAGGTGCAGGCGATTTACGGCCCTTTTCATTGCGAACACATTTAAAGCTATGTGATAGCATGTAAAGCGAATTGTACGGCATCTCGTGACCAATGTCAACCTTCTGGTTTTCAAAAGTAAAATCAGCATACTCACAATCAATGGTAATTGAACTCTTATGCAATATCAAGTCAACTCCACGAATCATTGATAAGATGGCGGGCTTAAGCCGCCATTTTCTCGCAATTTCGGGGAGCTCCACAGTAGGGGAAAATACAGCAGGCCATTCCTGCTTAAAGTATTCCGGTACTAAATCGAAACTTACTCTGAAAGGCTTTAGTACATCAATTTCCTTGTGGAACTCCATCATCACTGGTAATGAGTCACTTACAGTTTCGAATTTTGCCTGGACAACCAGCTCAAATATTCTGGATGGGACCTTTAATTCTCCACTGACAACGTACGATTCAGACGCCTTGAGTTTTTTGGAGCCATCCTTTAGGTCTTCCTGGTAAACTATTTGTTCATCGTCTCCATCGCCATCGCCATCGCCATCACCACCACTGATCTTCACGATAATTTCGGGAGAAATATCTTCCTCTTCGTTGCTCACAAGGGTAAAACTGTATTTCAATATTTCACCGACGGCAGCTACGGATATAAGATCATCCACCAGCTGTATCTTAGCAGGGCGAACAGTAACTTCTACCCGTAAAGGATCAGCAGAACGCTTAATGTGCTTAATTGTCCGTGACGAAACATTTTGGGAAGTTAACCACTCATTCTCACCTTCGTCTATCTGAATACTTTGGGTGAATTCACTATTGACAACCTGGAATTGGACTTCCTTCAGCTCAATTTCGCCAATCTCCAGTGATGTGACACCAAACTGGAAAGTGCTCGGAGTACCATCATCGAAGCTCAAGGGTGCATTTTGCAAATCAACTGTTGCGAGGTCGACTAATCTTCCCGGCATAGTAGTGTGGTCTTGGGATTCTAAATGAATGACGCCAAGGGAGTGCACAATTTTCACCCATGCAAGATCCAGTTTACCTACAAAAGATGGGATAAGAGTAACTTGAGCTCTTACTTCACGACCCACAAATGTAGTAGGCTGTTCGAAGGTTCCCTTAACACTGAATAAAGGGGCGCATTCATCCCCTCTAACCGATATAGATGATGGAAACTCCTTAGTTTTTCCGGTCACAAACAAGGCAAACTTATCATCCATTTTCTCATTAAACTTGCTCTGTATGTCCGGCCAAAAAGCACCTGAGAATGCCTTATTTCCAGATTTGAATGCTTGGATCGCCGCAGCGGGATCAGTAGACTCGAGCCATGAACCATATTGAGCTAATGCATAAGCCTTGGCCCTAGGGAAACCACTCAGCTCAGAAATAGATTTCAAAAAGGCACTCTGAGGGTCTAAAAGGGGCCCATTATCTTTCATATTTTCAAACCCTTGAAGCATGTTGTGGAAGTCGTACCCGTCATCCTCAGCACCAGTATCACTTTCCTCTGGTTTTGCTATCAGTAACTTGGCTACATCAAGCCACAGAAGACCCAATTGACAACCACCGGGTTGGTTCCAGGCTGAGTCCTTTGTTGAAGCAATTATGTCGGTAGGTGCATTCCGTTTAAATAGATCACACAAATAGGCAAAAATAGCATACTGAAAGGCTCTCCACTTGATTGCGTTTGAACCGTTCTTATTTATGCCATAAGTCTGCATATTCTGGTCGACAATTGACAGGTGCACAATGAACTTATCAAACGCAGCCGGATCTGGCAGCGAGTGCTGGAAAATGCGAATGGCAGTGATATCAAGTACCTCTCGAGCATTCATGTAAGATTTCGATTTCATATGGAACATTTTGAGGGTGAACAAAAGTGATAATGTATCATACGCCGATTCGAAGAGCTTCAGAGCACCCGTCATATCGCCTCGAAGTTCTGCACAGTACGCTAGTTTAAGCGTGTATCGTGCGTCCCAAACCTGAATATTCATAGGAGGTGCAACAGCTTGCCTTTTCTCTCTGAGTTTCTTTTGTTTTAATGCGAAGAAATTATCGGAAAGTGTGATTAGAGTACCGTAAAGCATGTTCACGAATTTAGTCAATTCTTCTTCATTTGCATCATCCGCGAGCGTGAGCAAACCTGTTTTAGGAGAAAGTGCACTTTGTTTTCGAATATACGGAACATGTTTTCGGAGTTCCTCCTGGTTTCCAATGAGAACAACCATAAAATATATACCGTAGCCAGCCAGAATGGTCCGCAAAGAAAGGAAATGCTCGATCACCTCATCCTCTTCTTCGTCACTTTCTGGTAGTTTGCGGAACACACAGACAGTTGTTGGGTAAAAGAACGCGTACTTGTGCAACCACCTAATTGAGAATATAGGCTCGTCACAATCAGGCATTTTTGGGGACAAGGCAGTAGGCTTGGGTGAGTGGGGGTATAGCTTAACCGTGTTGCTAAAGTTAATGTTCAATCTTTCGGATTGTACCACTACGGGGTCCCAGGGGCCAGGCGGGGTCGATATCTGCTGGAGCTGAGACGTTAAGCCAGCCAGTAAGTCTGTCTGGGGGACATTCTCCGCACACAGCTTGACTTCATCCAATGGATATTCTGCTTCTTGAACTTTTTGATGCTTTATAGAAGAGTTCAACCCAGCTATGGTTACTAGCGGGGACAAGAATGAGCTGTGATCCATCTTGGTGGAGTATAAGGGTATGGTACACACATATGGTACACACACATCTACACTGCATAGGTGAGCACATATATATGCTTGACGTGATACATATATACATTGTCATTCCTAAATATACCAAGCTGGAAATATCACCTAGAAAATATTATATTTATACGTATGCATGACTCTAACGCCTATACGTGTAGTGTGCTGAGAATGACGGAGTGTCTCTAATGAATGATACGAACTCAGGTGAAAAAGGATATGTATCAATAAACATATATTCAAAAATTATATGAGCTACTGGAAATTGGGCTTTCTCTTCTCAATAAAAGCAGTCATTCCTTCCTTCTGATCTGGAGATCCAAACAGGAGATGGAACAGCTTGCGCTCATAAGCAATACCAGAAGTCAAAGAGGACTCATACGACTCGTTGATAGCTTCTTTAGCAGCTTTAACTGCATTGGAAGACATACTAGAGATCTTGGAGGCTGTTTTAACCGCCTCCTCAATAACTCGGTCATCAGGATATACCGCAGAGACCAAACCCCACTTTTCAGCATCAGCAGCACTGATATGCTTTCCAGTAAGGATCAATTCCATGGCTTTCGACTTTCCAATGGCTCTCACGAGCCTCTGAGTTCCACCTGCACCAGGAATAACGCCTAGTTGAATTTCCGGCTGGCCAAATTTAGCGGACTCTCCAGCGTAGATGATATCTGTAGACATTGCTAGCTCACAACCACCTCCTAGCGCATATCCTTGAACCACGGAGATAATCGGCTTGCGAATGCGGCGAATATCCGACCAATCTGCGATATAGTTAACATCGTGCATGGAACTAGCAGTATGGTCTTTCATTTCTTTGATATCTGCGCCTGCAGCAAAGGCCCGCTGGTTACCGGTAAGCAGAATTGTCTTAATGCTTTCATCCTTATCTGCTTCCACGAGTGCTCGGTTGAGTTCTTTCATGAGTGGGCTATTCAATGCATTCAATTCCTTGGGGCGATTCAGTGTTAGCTGGCGTACGCCAGAGGCTGGCTTGGATACCAACACAAACTCATTGGACATTCCTACGGAGTAGTGACGTACAGCATGTCTTAGAGATGTATTACAGCTTGTCGCAATGATCTTCAACATGGAGAGTGAAGGGACGTTGAATGGATATGATGAGCCCTAACCATATCTCCAGTATATATTTAGTATTTAGCGACACCGAATTGCAAGTTAATGCTCATATACAAGATAGTGAATATAATGCCACATAACATGGCTTAAATATATATGCGATCCTTCAAACCACACAAACATGGCTTCTAAATTGCAAGCCTGCAATCCAAATACCCCACACACTGAACCCCAAACCTGACGAACTCACGGAGGGTAGCGGGATCCACCAATTAGATCAAGCGCTGTATATTACAGCTCTGATTTAACGCATATAACATGCTCACTGACTTTAGACTCCTTAGTTGCTGATTTATACGCATCTGGGGATCTGTCGAGGATTTTGTGGAATTCATCATCGGTGAGTTTGAAAGCTGACTTGTCGTCGAATTTCAAACGATGCCGGTGCAATTGAGCACCCATATCAGCGATTTTCTGTTCATTGGTGGCAGATGACAACGTAGGTCCTTTGAAATGGCCGCTCTCAATAACTAAGTGATTTAGCTCGAGTTTTTCCGACGCCCGTTCTAGGAGATCCTGCTCTACCGTATCCCCTACACACAACCGTATCACTAACACGGGCTTATCTTGTCCAATTCGGTGAACCCGATCCATTGCTTGCAGGTCTTGTTGCGGGTTCCAGTCACTATCAAATAATATCACTGTATCGGCACCAACAAGGTTGACACCCTGTCCACCAGACCGAGTGGTAAGCATAAACATGTCGATATCAGTTAAATTATCGGCAAACTCTTTGATCATATCCTGTCTGTCTGACTGGGATGTGCTTCCATCTAGTCGACAGTACTTGTATTTTCTATATTGTGCCCAATCCTCAAGTATGTCCAGCATTTTGGTGAATTGGGTAAATATCAAGACTTTATGCCCCCTTGCTTTGAGCCGCCTCATTAACTGGTATAGAATTTGCAGTTTACCGCTGGTTTCTTCAATACGCTTGTCAATTTTAACTGGCGTGCTATCTGTACCAGTAGCAGCCCACGGGTCCCAGAATAGGTACGGCGAATTACAGCACAACCGCAGCTGCATAACCAAATTAGAGAAGCTCTTACCCCGCAGCATTTGCTGGGCAGATTTTATTAAAGTGTCAACGTTCTTTGACCGATCTTTGTGGCCCTCCATGATTTTGTTTGCAACAAATTCACGGGCTGTCCCGTCCAGCAGATGCTGATACAGACTCTGTTGCAAAGTGGTCAGCCCAGCAAATATCACGTATTCACGCTTTGGAGGTAAATTAAGGCCTACGTCTTTCTTCAATCTTCGCAGTAAAAATGGCCGCAGGATATCATGCAGCGAGGTGACCAACCCCGATTCATCTTCCTGATCCACCTGCGCTTCTCCCGATTCAAACCAGGTATGGAAAATATCCAGGTCTGTGAAAACATCTGGAAGTAGGAAGTTGAGTAGAGCCCAGAGCTCCACTAAGTTATTTTGCAGCGGTGTTCCCGTTAGCAACATTCGATTGGCACTTGTGAACTTCTTCAAAACGCGCATAAGCTTGCTATTGATATTTTTCAAGCGGTGCCCCTCGTCTACGATGATGTACTTCCAGCCAATTCGCTGCATATACTGGGCATCTGCCATGATTGTCTCGTAGCTGGTGATTATGATATCGCCCCACTTAGCTTTTGCTCTTCGCATTTTAGTTCGCTCGGTCGGGGATCCGTAATATTTTGTGTATTTGATACTGGGTGCGAATCTCTCTATCTCGCTGCACCAGTTTCCAATGGTCGATAGCGGTGCCAAAACCAGAAATGGCCCCTCCACCCCGTTCTCTAGTAAAAAGGCCAGAAATGATATGACTTCAAGAGTTTTGCCTAAGCCCATTTCGTCAGCTAGGATTCCATTGAGTCCCTGCTGGTATAACAAAGTGAGCCATTTCAATGCTGAAACTTGATGCGGATGCAAAGGAACCACTATTGATTTGGGTGTTTCGTTAGAGATTTCTTTGGTTGCGTTGAAGAAACTGGTAATTGTGGACTGGTTGACATCTTTCTTTCGTGCCTGTCTGCGAGGTCGTTTTGCAGGTGGTGGTGATTCGGTATGCTGCTCCTGTTTCTGCTTGGATACACTTCCGGGTTCTTCTTTCACAGACTCAATACTTGTGGAGAGAAACTGCGCATAAAGCTTGGACTGGTCTACAAGGAATTTGATTCTTTGCAAACGTTTATCCTTTTCCAGGCTGTTAATTTCTTCTGACATGAGCAGTTTCACGCGTCACACCAACACGCCTCAATGGTAATTGGAACCTGATTTGCCCTTACCGCACAATTGAAATTTCAAGGACGAACTCAGAGACTTATCAAGCACAAAACATGATGTTCTACATGTAAAAAGCATACATTGTTAACGAATATTTACACACGTTGCCATACTCCATTAACGGCGGGAACGGGACAGAATTTCCAGGTGCTCGCGAACAACAGGGCGTTCAAGGGCAATGCGGTATTGGGTACGCGCAGCCTCAGCGAAAGTGTAGGCCTGGACCTGCTCAGCCTGAGTACGGGCAAGACGAGCATTTCTCTCAAAAAGCTCGATGGCCTCGGTAGTTCGGCCCTGTTGCAGAGCAAACTGGGCCAGAGTGCCGACGGCTACATCGGACAGCGGGTCCAAGGTGACAGCTTTCTGGCAAATGTTGATTGCCTTCTCGACGTCGGTGGGCGACTCCGCACTCTGCGCAACGGCCAAACTCTTGTTGACCAGCGGGAGAACATTAATAGCAGCAACTGACTTGGACTTCTCTAGCTCGAATGCCTTGTCAAACATCTTGATGGCGGTGTCGATCTCCCTCAGATCAAGGAGAATCTCGCCATAGTAGTTAAACACGTAGGGGTCCTGAGGATACTTCTCGGTGAGAGTCTGGAACCTCTTCTTGGATTCCTGAATCTTGTCCATGCGGTACTCAGTGACGGCCAACTGAATGTGGGCCAGGATAAAGGTGTCATCTAATTCAATGCTGCGCTTGTAGTTCTTGGTAGCATTGACCCAGTCGGACTGGAGGAAGCTGACCTGGGCAAGCTGGTAGTACAGGTCAGCATTCTCCGGATCCAATGCACGGGCACGCTCGAAGTCAGCCTCAGACTCACTTAACCTGGCAGCCTCGATGTGGATAGCGGAGCGCTTGAGGTAGGCTGGAACGGTCTGCAGAACGTCCAAGCTGTGGTTGATTGATTTCAATGACTTCTCGCTCTCGTTGCACAGGAACTCAAAGGTGGCCAGGTACTCGTAGGCCAGGGCCTCGGCAACCTTGCCTTCCTTGGAGTCGGTGAAGCCAATCTTGATAGCATTCTTGATGTGCTCGTAGGCCTGCTTGTAGCTCTCCTGGTTCTCCTTGGCAATAGCGTCGAATGCAAGCTTGAGCTCATAGTTCGAGGTGCCCTCTTCGCTGCTGCTGGTGATTTGCTCGGGGAGCTCACGGCGGTGATAGCTCTGCAAGTAGGCACGAATGAAGTTGGCACTGGGGAACTCATTGGAGATCTCCTTGCCTTCCTCCTCAACACGCTGCTCGGCAACAGCCTTCAGAACGCGGTCGACCGAGTGTCCGACGTTGTCGTCCTCGAAGTTTTGCAGGATGCAGGCGGCAGTGTAGTCCATAACCGCCTCACGGTAGTTCTTCATGTGCTCGTGGCCAACGGCGCGACGGGTGTAGCACTTGATGTAGTCGGGGCGCAGCTTGAGAGCCACATCCGTGTCTTTAATAACGTTCTCGTAATCCTTCAACGAACCCCACACAGCAGCGCGGTTGGAGTAGAAAACGGGGTCCTTGCTGTATGCCTTAATCGCTTGCGAGTACAAGTCAAGCGCCTGGTCGAACTTCTTTGACGAGAAAGCGGCATTTCCAGCCAACTTAAGCTCCTCGCCAATCTCCTTGCGCTCGGACTCGGGCATGCTTTCCAGTTTGGCCCAGTCGTCAATCACCGGATAGCTCGGGGACTCGGCACTGTCCTGAGTGGTTTCGAATCCATGTGAGAGACTGGCTCCCTTTTTGGCACTGCTTTTGTTCTTGTTCTTGCTTTTGCTCTTGCTCTTGCTCTTACTTTTACCCTTGGAGCTACCGCTCTGGTCCTTGGCAGATGCATCCGAACCGCCAGCGGGGCGGGACGAGTACCAGAGATACCCTGCTGTTCCAATAGCGCCAATGGTAATTAGCGAAGCTAGAACTACTCGTTTGTTTTCGAGATATCTATCCATATTACGGCTAAAGTGGCGAACACTAACTAAGACAGCCTGAAATTTTCAGAGTCGAGAACTTATTACAGTCAGGTATTTGTTATCATGCGGTAACACGATATTGCTAGTATCTACTGCCAATCATATGATCTTATTTGCATTTATCTAGACAATGCTGGGCATCACCAAAACTTATTATTCCAGTGCATTTCTATCTCATGATAGTTTCCAGATATGAGTTTACTCTGTGTCTGGCATGATACCCGCTGCATGTTGGGTGTGTATACTTGGCCTCGGCATGCACCCCACTCACCCCGCGCATATCAATCACATGATAAGATAGGAAGTAAATAGAAAGAGATAATTAACAGGTGACTGGTAGTCCATTGCCATTTTATAAGGTATGCTTCGCGGTTTATTGGCTATATTTAGGGGTATGTATGCACTCTGTCGAACAATTTTGCATGTTTTCACCCTTAATAGGGTGAAATGTTAGATACCTTCCTTTTTGGAACAGGACCGGTAGAGAGAGCGGTACTATTGGCTGCCCGTACCCGATCCCCACAAAACTAGGGCGGGTACTTTATTGCCGGAGCGGAGTGAGGAAACAGTATATAAGTAACTTCATCCCCACACATATTAAGAATAGGATTTGACAAATAGCATGCACTTGGCTAAATCTTTTAGAAGAATGACTATTCCTCTTTCATCACGCAGACTTCAATCAACATCCACAGCTGGTACTTACAGCTTCCAGAATGAGCTTCCACATCTGCCTGTTCCCGATTTAGAGTCGACCGCAGCTAAGTATCTGAAATCGGTTAAGCCATTGGTTCTCCCTGAGGTTTACAAGCAAACTGAACGGAATGTTGCCGAGTTTTTAAAGCCCGGTGGAGATGGCGAGAAGCTGCAGGCAAGGTTGTTAGAACGGGCCACCAAACATAAGAATTGGATATATGACTGGTGGAATGAGGATGCATATCTTGCCTATCGTGATCCAATTGTTCCCTACGTCAGTTACTTTTATAGTTACAAGGACCAGCCTGTTGACTTTCCTCACCCAGTCAAGCGTGCTACCGCCATCGTCACTGCGGCACTGGAATTCAAGCATCTTCTGGATACCGAAACTCTGGAACCTGACTATATGAAGAAAAAGCCCATTGACATGGAACTATTCCAGTTCCTATTTAATACCTGTCGTATTCCTCAGAGCAAGAAGGATGGAACCGCGTCATATCCCACAAAGGGAAACGAGCATATCATTGTGATCCGTCGTAACCGATTCTACAAGGTGCCTTACGCTATCAATGGTCGCAATCTCACTAGCGATGAGATTGAATATCAGATTAGCCATGTTTATGGAGATGCTGAGCTGAAAGGTACTGGCGTAAATGTAGGTGTACTGACTAGTGAACACCGTGATACATGGACTTCAGCTCGTGAGCACCTACTTGCTGCTTCTTCTGAAAATGGTAAGTCATTAGAGACAATCCAGAGTGCAGCATTTGTTGTATGTCTCGACATGGCTGCCCCTGAGGAGTCCCTGGAGCGTACTCACCAATACTGGCATGGATACGGCCGTAACCGGTTCTATGATAAGCCTGCACAGTTCATTATCAATGATAATGGAACAGCCGGTTTTATGGGCGAGCATTCTATGATGGATGGTACACAAACGTTGAGACTCAATGAGTTCGTACTGGATTCGATCTTTAATGGTAAGGTGAAACTCACTTCCGGTTTGGACTACACTGAGCCCCCGAAAGAATTAGAGTTTGTTATTGATGATCAAGTTTCCAAAGACATTGTTGCTGCAGAGCTACACTTTACAGGGGAGATCTCTAAGCATGAAGTTGCAGTTTGGTTATTCGATAAGTACGGCAAGAATTTGATCAAGCAATTCAAGGTTTCGCCAGATGCATACGTACAGATGCTTTTACAGTTAGCATACTACCGTATGAATGGTCGTGTCCGTCCTGTTTATGAAAGTGCAACTACTCGAAAATATGTACAGGGTCGTACAGAAACCACTCGCTCGGTTTCAACTGAAAGTGCTGACTTATGTGCTAAGTTCTGGGACCCCAATGTCTCTGATTCTGAGAAGGTTGCGGCTTTTAGGGCTGCAGTCCAGTCTCAGGTTTCATACATTGCTGATGCCACCGAGGGACGCGGCGTAGATAGGCATCTCTACGGGCTTAAGAAGTTGCTTCAATCTGGAGAAGAGATTCCTGCTATTTACAGAGACCCTGTATACGGGTACTCGAGCACTTGGTACATCAGCAGTTCCCAGCTTTCTTCAGAATACCTGAATGGATACGGCTGGTCTCAGGTGGTTGATGAGGGGTTTGGCCTGGCATACATGATTAACAAAAACAACATCAGCATCAATATCTGCTCAAAGTACCGTGGATCATACAGACTCAGAGATTACCTTGAGGATGCCGCAATCGAGTTGGCCAAACTTTTGAGCAAAGATGCTCCACAGTCCAAGCTTTAGGCACTTTTTTGAAAATTGTCAAATATATATATATATACCTCAAGCTAAATCAATTTAATTAGTAAATTATGAGAGGAAATACTTATCTAAGAGGTTGGCGTGTCTTGAACATTAAGAGAAATGCAATTTACTAATTGAAACCCCGTGTGTAGGCAACAAGTAAAATATTCACTTGTAAGAACTTTGGACGCGGTGGTTACTTTTTTGGTTATTCTATGTGGTTACGAACTTGCTCGAGCAGAAGCACTTCGATCTATTAAATCATTACTTGTGTCTGTTATCTTTCCATGCCTTCATGCAGTCTCTGTAAGCTTCGAAATATGGCTTGCACTTTGACCGATCATAGTTATTACGATCAAGACAATTCATGCTCATTTTAGCAGCATCCTTACAGGGATCAAAGTACTGAGACTGCTCTCTAGCTAGGAACTCCTTTTTATTCTCGAGAGACAACGGTTCATCAGGGTAGAGTTTATATTTACCGTCCTTAGCGAAGTCCACTTTGGAGGGATCCCTTTCGACCACCATTCTTAGCAAACGAATTGATCACCGTGGAAGAAGGGCCCAATGGCACGATTATAAAACAAATACTTGATACTGCTAGGTAGCTAGTAATGCCATAAATTGTAGCAGTTAGAAATTGTTTCTACTACAGAAAACAGTCATATCGATATGTTAACAACATTAGTAAATCTATGTCGTATTAGCTCGCGGTTATGCATATTGGCTTAGTGTAGAAAATCATATATCTGCACGTTGCTGTGCTTACGAATGATTTCAATCGGATTAAATGGGCATATGCAAGATGATCTAAGATTATATTTATTATTCTTAAATGACTAAGGATGTTTTCAGGGGTAATACAAGACTTAGAGCTCGGTAAAAATAAAACTTTAGGCCATTTATTGAAATTTAATATATCTAGTATCTGTAAATGTATACACTACTTATTAAATGACACAGCCACCATAAATTATACATGTATGCTAACTGTGCTATGAAAACTTCATGTGCATGATGTTAGAGGCTGTGTGCATTATTAATATACTGAAAAAAATCAATATTGATGATACTTTAAGGCATATCATATTAATCTATAGAATGAATTATACTCAGTTAAAGGTTAATTAAGGGCATTAAGTGGGGAGTTTAGAGTGATTTTTATTTTAATACAAACAGTCTATACTCTGTATAGCTTTATTTCTACATTAATATGCATTTTTTAGCAATACTTATATGGTGGCATTATATCAAAAGCATCAGCGATCTAGGAAGTAGCGTATACCTTAACCTATTCTTCATAGTGAACAGATCAAATATGCCGTTATATCTAGGGTAGGTTAAGGGTGATTTATATATGCACAAGTTTGAGATGCTTGTACAGCAATATATAATGTACATGACGAGCGACTGTTGAAATCATACTAGGATCATTTCACTGTTCTCTATTATCAGGTTACTATAAAAAGTAACGATACTCATTCATACAGAAAAGGTTATGAATATTCTAATTCTTCTTACCCTCTGTCTACAAGTGGTTACAGCACATGTATCCGCAGGTTCTTCATTGACGAGTCCATATGGTACCGTATGTCTAGGTATTCTTGGAAACATTTATAAATTCAATGGAACTAACTGCTCAAAGACTTCTTATAGAAACGCAAAATGTTATTGCCCAGATCCACGATTCACTCGTAGCGTCGTCAGTTGCATTGACCAGTATATGGCCAATGTAACTGTTTCTCAGCGTGAAGCAATGCGCAATATCTCTTACAAAACTGTTACAAGTACTTGTAAGAATATTTCTATTAGTAGTCTGGTAAAGATGCAAAAAAATATTACATCCCTTCCCGTTTATAGTGGTAAAGGAAGTGGGAAAACACCAGGAAGTTGGCCAGTACATTCGGCATTCACATTAACCCAGCAAGAGCTTTGGGATGGCATTCAGGCCTATAATCTCAGTAACACTAATGATGACAAGAACAAAAAATATGGTGCGGCATTGTTGGGATTCTGGGCAGGAATTATTCTCATTAAATTTATTCTTTATTGGGGTGCTATTATTTTTCCGCGAGCTTCCCATTTACTGGGTAATACTACAGCAGGACGATTTTACCGCCAATACTTCCAGATCCATTGCTCAAGGTATAGTTTGATAACAACTTTACAAGTTCTGATCATCTTAGGATTTACAGCTTTGATGGTTTGTGTCACATTCTTGGATCTTCCATTTCATTCCCCTAGCTACATCTACCGATACAGTGATATGGCCGCATATGGTAGTTACCTTGGGTCGAGAACTGGGGTTCTTGCAGTATATCTTTTACCGATACTTACGGTATTTGCTGGCCGCAATAATGTTTTGCAGTGGATTACTGGCTGGACTCAAGAGCCATTTCTAGTTTTTCATCGCTGGGTGGCACGGGGTGAGGTATTCCTTGTATTAGCCCATGCCATTGCATACAGTCTTTCCCGGGTTGCAGTAAATCGCTATAAATCGGTTTGGTCCTATGCTTACTGGAGATGGGGAATTGTCGCATTGTCATTTGGAATGCTCATCTTGGTTCAGGCGGTCCGATTCATTAGACACGCAGCTTACGAGACATTTTTGGTCATCCACATTGTTTCAGCAATATTGTTCTTTGTTGGTGGCTATTACCATCTCAAGTTAATTTCCGATATGGTTGATCTTAATTGTTTCTATGCGACTTTTGCAGTCTGGGGATTTGACCGATTCTTGAGAATCGTCCGTATGATGTTAGCTGGTGTCCACCGAACTACTATGGTATTGGAAGGCGAAAATATGCTTGTGATGACAATTAAAAAGCCTAGATGGTGGCCCGCTGCTCATAATCCAGGTAGTTATGTGTTTGTGCACTTCCTAACACGCTATTCGTTTTGGCAGTCACATCCACTGACCCTCACTGCTTCTACTGTTGACCCCAGTAAAATTAAGCTCTACTTCCGTGTATACAATGGCATTTCTAAGACATTGGCTGAGCAAACTGTTGCTGCCGGTGATGCTGGTAAGGAAATATCTGTGATGTTGGATGGTCCTTATGGTACATCTCATGACTTGTTCGAGTTTGATGAGTGTATCTTTGTTGCTGGAGGTTCTGGTATTACATCTCCACTAGCGTATATTCAAAATGCCCTTAAGAAGAGTCCAAATCGCAAATTTCAAAAAACTACTTTATACTGGGCAGTTGGGGATCAATCCGCTTTGGACTGGTTCAGTGAGGAACTTAGATTCTTGCACGAAGAGGCTGAAGTTGATATTAACGTCTATGTTTCAAACCGAAGTAGTTCAGAAGTAACAAGCAATGCTTCTTCAGCTACAGAAAAAGATATCAGCAGAGAAAAGAAATCTACTATGATAAGTGAAAATCAACTTCAATCAATTGGCAGTCATGATGATGAATATGTAAACGTTCATGGCCGGCTCAATATATCGAATGTGATAGAAAATGCCATTGTCAATTCAAAGGGTTCATTGAGTGTGATGTGCTGCGGCCCGTCTGGTTTACACGTTGCTACCCGTAACGCAATTGCCAATAACATGAGCAAAACTAAAAACTATGTGCAGTACTATGAAGAAGCATACTCATGGTAATACTTTGTATAAAAATCCTAAATAAATTATTTTTAATTATCATTTTAACTTATTTTAGTAAAAATTTAGCAGATGGCTGCTGCTTTTTATTCTAGTCCCTTATATATTTGGGTGCCTCCAGCACACTAGTTAATTAAACGAAAACCATCCCTAACTGTTGGTGGGATCGGGTCATATTAGAATAATTGTAATTGGAATTATATAGGGTAAGGACACATTGTAGAGATCCACAACGTTTTTTGCAAAATTTCTTAAAATGAAATGCTCGCGGTGTGATTCAGAGCATGTAACTCGGACAAGAGGAGAGTATTTCTGTGAATCATGCTATCACTTCTTTGTTAGTCGCAAATTTCGTGCGGCAATGGGAGATTTCCGCGTGAATGGGTCGCTGCAGAAACCCCAAGTACCAGCAGACCAAAAACGTCATAAACAGGCCACACCCGGCCGTCCACCATTGATAATTGTATTTGTTTCTTATGGTATTTGCTCCATTGCACTAGTCGATCTACTATTGGACATGCAAGAAGCCCAGAAATCTAAGAATAATGGCATGTGCGGATTCGAAATACACCTGGCACATATTGGCAACAACCCGTCCAATTTATTAACAGAAGACTGGCCTTGGCCTCAAATGAAAGTCACAGATTATCCTTGTTTAGAAATTGAAGATGTGGTTGGTGAAACACCTGAGTTGAAGCTTTCACGCAGCACTAAACAAGATATGCACTCAGTCCTTGTACGGCAAACGGCACTAGCACTTGCTCGCCGCATGAATGCTACTGCCGTTTTTGGATACTCGATCACCCGACTTAGTGAGCTTACTTTGGCCGAAACTATCAAGGGTCGTGGTGCTGCCATTCCCAACATTGTCTCACCAGATCTACTTAAAGATCGCTGTGTATACCCGCTTAAGGACATTTCATTACCGGAACTTGAAGAATATTGTAGAATACGCAACATATCTCAGTTTTCAGTACCTGATCCCACACCTCCCGGTATTACAAAAATGCAGAGTATCGATGAAATAGTACACCAATACTTTGTAAACGTTCAGAAGGGGTTCCCTTCGGTTGTTTCAACTGTGGCAAAGGTTGCAAGTAGGCTGTCTCAGCCTGCTGAAGAATGTGCATTGTGTAACCCCGACAGTACAAATGTAGAACTGTGCTATGCATGCAGTTCAGCCTTGCATAAACCGCGCCTGTCTCAGCCGCTGGATGTTTTGCGCGAATTCGAGCTTTAAGTATTATAAATTAATGTGTTTACAGTTCTCCAAAACTTGCTTGTGTAGCTATAGCTATTGCTAATGCGGGGTTTCCACGGCCTGCTCATTATCTATTACACGAGGTACTGTAGCTGCGGCTGCAGCTGCGGCTGCAATCGAAGACGACGGTAATGAAGAAGACGGTAGCTGTGTAATAGACATGAGCACGTTGTCAGGATACGAGTACTGCTGTATCGTGTTATGCTCAACGCCCCATCGTGGAGGAATATGAATAGGTAATCGCTGTGTTGCAATCGTGGGGATCACATTAGGGGGGAGCGATGAGTACATGTTGGTGAAGGGGCCATTGAAGTGGCTGAACTGAGAAACGTGGTTCACTGGTGGTGCACCAATATTGGGGTTTACTGTTTGGGTATTCAAGACTGGCATCATGTAGTCAGGTCGTGAAATGCTCTGCTCCTCGGGCTGAGTGTCGTAAACAATACCTGATGCTGAATGGGCATAGGGCATTTGGGATGGTATATGAGGCTGCTGCTGGGGTTGCTGCTGCTGGGTCTGAATTGCCAAGTTTTGAGCTTGTTGTGGTAGTTGCGCTGGAGCTACTGCCGCTGGCTGGAGCTGCTGTATTTGCTGTACCTGCTCATGGCTTACCTGTCCCTGATCCGGCGTAAAACTATGGATGTTATGCTGTCCCTGGCTGTGCTGCTCCTGGTTATGCTGCACCCTTTGAGCCTGGAACTGGTGTGGCTGCCCCCTTTGTTCTTCCTCTGGTTGTTGCATGTTTTCCACCTGAGTAGGGGACTGAAAAGTATGCATCTGAGAATGAGCAGATGCTTGGTTAGGCATTACCATATTGTTATACTGAGAGCCAACAAGTGCTACTGGGTTGGTATAGAGCGACTTTTCTGGCATACCATGCTGTAAATGTGTGGTTCCCATGGCAGGCTCTGGGTAGTCTGGATGGATCTGACGCCAGTGTCGACGCATATTAGAACAGCTTGTGAAAGCACGGTCACACACACCACATCGATACGGCTTTACGCCAGTATGCACTCGTGTGTGAAGCTCCATATTGACTCTCTGTGCAAAACGCTTATGGCAAAACGCACATTCGTATGGCTTCACATCACTATGGGTACGCATATGCGTGCGAAGATTGCCACTCCTGCTAAACGAACGATGGCAAACAGTACACTCAAATGGCTTTTCACCTGTGTGAGTTCGCATATGCACTGTTAATAGCGAGCTCTGGGTGAACTGCCGAAGGCACATGCTGCAGACATATGGTTTCTCTCCTGTATGCCGTCGGATATGAGCTGCCAAATTCCCCTTCAGACTGAAACGCCAACCACACATGTGACAATCATAGAACCGAGAGCTGGAACTACCATCCTTGGAATGATGACCATTGGTAGGGTCACTGACATTATCGTCAATAGGACCGGTCCGGGGTACCACTGATTCGTTAGTTCGCATTGCAGAAGTAAGCTCGGTACTTGCTTTTTGGTGCGAAGAATTTGCACTAATCGCCGTATCAGAATTGCTTTCGTTTGTATCAGAGAATGGAGTACCTTGTACATCCACCGCCAAGGTAAGTCCCTCAGAGGCATATTCCGTACCAGAACCTTGAGGTACTTGGGGCTCATTACGAACATCAGCAACCACTGGACCCTCACGGGCACCAAGCGATTGCGGCGGCATAAAGGGTCCCATGCTATACACTAAATTGGGTATTGCACAACGTGAGTTTTGCTCGGAGTAAAAGAGAGGCAGTAGGGCTAAGGGCCAGGGTTCTGGGTATGATGAAAAAGGGGTATCATGTCTAGTATGGGTTTTAAACAGAAGCATCAGGCCCGTTGGGTTTCAAGCCGATCATACCTACATTTCGTCTCCATTACTCTCTGGAAGTATATATATATGATATAATAACTATTTACATGCTGAGGTACTGGAGCATAGACTTTTTATGTATAAAACCGTGGCGATATACGGACTGATGGTGGCGATTGGCGAATATCCCCAGCTCACACAATACTTAATAAGGTGTGAATATGATTCATCAAACGAAGGGCGAGACTTTAACCACATGAAATCATCATTTTTCTCGTAATACTTGACTAAAAATTATGTAAAATCGTTTAGAAAAAAAAATGAGAAACAACATCATTTCATTTTTTTTATAGGGGTTCTTTTAAAAATATATATACGGATGCTCTACTCCGTAGCCCACACATATAAGGAGATAACGCAATATATATGCTATATGGTACTACTGCAAATTGCTCTACCTTATTATTATTATTATTATTATTATACTATGGCTGGTTTATAGAGCTATATATTTACACGGGTATGTTTATCAATCCTGGGCACGGTGTCAAGATAAGGGCAGAGGTTAACAACTATATATGGTACAGCAGTGCTAAAAATATATATTTCAATACCGTTTATGGAAGTACAAGGGAACCCTTTTGACGCTGGTAGATTGAAGAAAGTTCCTCATACGTCTGTGTGATTTTCCTAACTCTCTCATCTAATTCAGCGTTTTGAAGCTGTTCGATATCCGCCTTCAACGAACTACTGGTGAAAAACTTGTTTTTTCGGTTGTACAGGGGACGTGTACTTGAGATTTCGCAGCCCGGATCTGCAGTTCTATACACCTCCTCCAATATCTCTATATCATACGGGATTTTGAAGGCCTTACGGCTATCTTCATACGTGAAGAGGTAAGTAAAATTGTCGAACCCCGCCCAAGTGATTGCACTTAAGCATAGAGAGCATGGCTCGTGTGTGGCCAGAAATATACATTCAGAGGTTGGTATCCGGGATTTCAGCGCGTAAAAATCGTTTATGGCAGACACTTCTCCATGAAATAGTGGGTTTTTCGTTTCATCATTTGTAGATGCCACAATGAGAGAAAGATCCGACTTGCGAAGAATCGCGGCGCCAAACAGTTTGTTGCCAGATTTTACTCCCTCCAATGTTTTAGGAACAATGTCTTTCTCTATCACGTCAAGAAGACGGTTCACTGTATCGATATCCATCACGTGAAATTTACTCCGAGGATGTAGAGTGGACCGAGTATATCGTGATTACTTTATTATCTATATATACAGCTGATAGTAATTGGTCATAGTTCCATACCCAATCAGAACGTAACGTCCCCGCATATACGATATGGGCAAGATTGTTATTGTTGGTGCAGGAATTATCGGCTTATATACGGCATTGTTGCTATCGGAGGCAGGTATTGGCAGTGATATTGTGGTAGTCGCCAAAAATTTGCCCGGCGATCTTTCGATCGACTATACTAGTCCTATTGCCGGTGCTCATTTCAGTTTTGATGTTGCTGCAAACAGCGCTGAATTACTTGCGTACTGTAAGCACTCTTATTCTCTATTAGGGAAGTTCTTCAAAAAGTTTGAAGGACAGCACGAAGCTGCTGGTCTGGATAGAATGCTCCAGATCGAACTTAGCGATACTGAACCCTCTCAAGAATTCATCGATTCGATAAAGGATGTTGCTGATGATTTCCAAATTATTTCTGATAAGGCTTGGTTGGCCGAGAAGGGTGCTGTATTCGGCATGCAGTATATGACCTTTAACTTTTTCTCTCCCAAGCTGTTGGTGTTTCTGAAAGATTACCTGGAAAGCCAGGGCGTAAAGTTCACTCGTGCCACCTTGAGTTCGCTCTCAGAGGCTCCTAAAGCTACAGGTGCTACATCTGTGAGTGCTATTTTTAACTGTTCCGGCGTACTTGTTTCCTCGTTACAGGACGTCAAGGACTCCAAGGCTACTTATCCTATTCGCGGACAGGTTGTGACTGTTCAGGCGCCTTGGATCAAGGAAAATATTGGTATTAAACGGGTTGGTCTACCTCCAACCTATATCATCCCTCGGGCCCATAGTGGGGGGCACGTTATTCTTGGTGGCTACTATGACATCGGAGATGCGACCGAGTCTACATTTTCCGATCAAACGCAGTCGATTATTGCCAGGACCACTAAACTCTACCCGGACTTATTGAAAAATGGACCCTTGGTTATTATCGGTGAACGTGCAGGGCTTCGTCCAGGTCGTGATGGGGGACCGCGTATAGAGCGTGAAACTCTGAATGGATTGAATGTAATCCATAATTATGGAGCGGCCGGTACAGGCTACCAATGCGGGCTTGGAATGGCCACTGAAGCCATTGACCTGTTCTTCCAATTCCAGTCACACAAAGCAAAGTTGTAAATAAATAAAAAATTTTAAAAATGACAAATTTTAACAAGTAAATATACAAGATTAAGAGGGGTAATCAAGCAAATGATACCCGCTTCTTTTTAGTGGATTTTGATACTGGTTTTGCATCCTCGCTGTTTTCATTACGCTTACCGTTTTTAGGCTTAGATTTCAGCTCCTTCTTCTTCGACTCGATTCTCTCTTTATTGGTCTGCTCCCGTTCCTCGATTTCTTTTCGCTTTACTTCACGAATGGTTTCCAATTGGCGGGCTTTTTCCAATTTAGAAGCGTATACATCGTTTGCCTGTTGCTGCACTTCAGCCAGGATGAGTTGCATGGTAGTGTCGTCAACAAACTTCTTGCCCTTTTTGCCTTTCACCTTCACACCAACTGGGTCCAAAGAAGTATTCAATTTGGGAATTCCCAATTCTTTATCTGTATAAACTCTCTCCTTCTTCTGTTTGGTAGCAATTTTGCCCCGAGAGATGGCCCGGTTACGGCTCTTGTTGTTTTTACTGACACCCTTGTATTCAGGGGCTTTAAAATTTAGCAAGTTCGATGCAACTTTATCCCTATGAACATCGGGAGTGACTTCTCTAGGTCCACTTTGGGGTTTTTTGCTATTAGATTTCTTGACTTTTCCCATTTAATTGTCCTGATAGAAGATCTTGGTCTCCATAAATATTTTTTTGTTCATATAGCACCCGAGTTACTGCTAGTAAGATCGGACGGGGTTGTGGATGCCACCGGTGTAGTTTCTAAAGTCCCAACTGATTATACCCTTGGATCGGTATAGCGGCTCTAGCACAAGACATTACACCATTATTATATATACTAGTTAGGACGAAGGCGCCTACCAATACTTGTGTATTTTTTCTCCTACCAAAATTCCATGGACTCTAAGCCTGCTTCATCTACTGCCCCCGCCACCCAATCGGAACAGCCTAAGGTTAAACCGTGCTGTGTTTGCAAGCCGGAAAAGGCTTCTCGGGACGAGTGCCTACTATTCCACGGGCAGGATTCGGCTGAATGTAAGCCGGTGATAGAACAGTACAAGAGTTGTATGCGCGGCTACGGATTCACGGTGTAGTCACGGCTTCCCTCCCAATTAGTAGATAGAATTGTTGTATATATAAATATGTGAGGCTCGGCCACTATTATCAGTCAGCAAGAAGAGATAGAACCGATCCAAAGTGGAACAGACCTAAAGTGGTACCGATCTAAAGGGGTATCACCAGTACATATATCATGAGTATCTTTCTGCCACACTTGCACACTGGATGGCATGTTGACCAAGCAATTCTGAGCGAGGAAGACAAACTGGTGATAATCCGGTTTGGAAAAGATGCATCAATTCAATGCATGCAAATGGACGAAGTTTTGTATGGTATCGCGGAGCAAGTGCGCAATTTTGCTAGTATTTATATATGCGATACAGTAGAAGTACCGGATTTCAATGAAATGTATGAGTTATGGGACCCCATGACGGTTATGTTCTTCTACCGCAACCAGCACATGATGTGTGACTTCGGTACTGGCGACAATAACAAGCTTAATTTCGTGGTGGAAGACCCGCAGGCAATGATCGATGTGATTGAATGTATATACCGTGCCGCAGTGAAGGGGAAAAGGCTGACGGCGAGCCCCGTGGATTTTTCCAAGGTTCGCAAAGGCTAGATAATGGAATTAACTTTGTTTCAATTATTTAATTGCAGTTTGATAAATTTCTGCTCGTATTTGGTCCAGGATTTGAACAGTGTGGTTTGTTATGATGTTGTTTTTTCGCTTGCTGCCGCTATACGATAATACAGAGCCATAAAATACTAAGACCACCCATGCTTAACAGAACCCCGCCCTCACCCCAGAGCGAGAGAATAGCTGAGAATATGGCGAGCAAGCCTACAATAGAAACCGAAATTGTGAAAATAAAGAGGAATGTGATCAGAGAATATTCCCCACATCTGAATCCCGTGCATGTTTCAACCGCACCCTCCTTGCTAAGTCGTATTGCACCCAAGCTTGCATTAAGCAGCAGCGAGGCACGGAACCAGAAGCGCCAATTAGAGGGTCGGCGTACCACCATACCTCTAGACTTCACTGGATTCAAACATTTAGCTATGCTGTTACTGGTAATGGGCAATATCAAGGTTATGTGTGTTGACTGGAATCAATTCGGGTTCTGGGCTGCGCTAAACCATTTTGGGCTGGGCTCTCGCGACCTGAAGATGGCACTTTTTATATGCGGCAGCAACCTTCTTTTCTTGCCGCTCAGTTTGGTGGTGGAACGAATTGCGGCCTGCACTCTGCCCAAGGTTGCGAGAAAAGAAGGTAGTGAAGCTAGTGAGGACCGCACGGACGCCAACAGCGACACCACCCATCATAATGGTGCCAACAATGATAGCATAAACAAGCTGGTTGTATTCATTACCAGCTTCTCTCATATCATGCTCAGTGTGCTGTGCCTGGGGGGTGGAAGCTTACTGACGTGGAACTTGGTGGATCACCCGTTAATAGCCACTGGCTGCGAAGCCAACGTCATAGTCACATTTCTCAAGCTTGTTTCGTTTGCGCTAACTAACCGCGAGCTTCGTCTGGCTAAGGCCCACAAGACGCCATTTCCGGAATTTTACGCTACCGGTCCCCAGTACCCCTTGAACCTAAGTCTATCGAACCTGGGATACTTCTGGATGGCACCGTGCTTGGTATACCAGCCGGTTTACCCCATGCGACCGGAGGTGAGATGGAACCGTGTGTTTCCTCTCCTGGGTGAACTGTTTACTGGAATGATACTCATCTGGGTCCTTATGATGCAGATGGCCATGCCGGTGATAGAGCATTTGATCAACAATTTGGACTCCTGGAAAATGGTGATCGAGGACTACTTGACGCTGGCCTCGGTGAGCATCACTATTTGGCTTGTGGGGTTCGTTGCCTTGTTCCAGTCCATGCTCAACCTGGTAGCCGAGGTCACACGATTTGCTGACCGCGACTTCTATGGAGACTGGTGGAATGCGGGGAGCGTGGGCACGTTCTGGCGCGATTGGAACAGGCCCGTCTCTAACTACTTCCGCCGTCACATATACGTCCCGCTACGAACAATAGGAGCGTCTCAGGGTGTGGCGTCGAATGTAGTGTTTTTTGTTAGCGCACTGCTTCACGAGCTGCTCTTTGGCGTGGCCACACACAACTTCAACGGAGTGGCATTCCTTTGCATGATGGTGCAGCCCATATTCATCATGCTCACCGCTCCGCTGGAGAAAAAGCGCGGGGGTGGCACGACGATAGGAAACTGTGTGTTCTGGGTGTCGATTCTCTTCGGCCAGCCAATCGCTACGGTTATTTACTACCTAGAGTGGGTATCAAGACACCCCACCAGCAAGACGTCCACCACGTGGTGGACTTCCAAGTTTTATAGCCTTCAGTAGATTGCAGCTCTATTTCGCATAAATATATCCATATCTAGCATTTGAGTCAATTAGATCCGTGCACCTCCGCTTGGGGTGCAAGGCTATAGGGTAAGGTCTCACCACCGGTTCGATCTGGTTACACAGCGGTAATTTTTCAAAGACTACTACATGTTTAGGGGTCTGAAAGAACTGGCGCCCCGCATTCAGGTCCGCACGAAAGTGGGATACGTCCCTCCGGGCGGTCGATCCGCGTTGAAAAGAAGGCCCTCGCTCAAGCTCCGCAGCGAAGACGTGAGGCCAGCCATTTACTACAAGTTTGAGCAGACCGTAGAGCTGAGTGATGGATCGACCATCAATAGAAAGTCCGTGTATCCGCGTGTGGAATGGCGCATGCTTCAGGACCAGAGAAATAGCTCCACGTGGAACCCCTCCAAGCCTGATCATAAGGCCATGCTTGCTGGCAAGAGTGGAAAGCTTGCTAAGTTCCGAAGGAAGTTCGGCGGGCTGGGCGATTACGGGGCCGACACGGAGGCCTCTGGCGCCTCTGAACAGGACACGCAGTCTCCAGCCGATGATTCTGCCTTCGATCTCGACGACCTGATCAGCGAGGACGCTCAGCAAATCACGACCGGGCGGATCCACCAGGACAAGAAGGCTTCGAAGAAGAAGAAATAGACACAACTCATGTACATATAAACGCATATTCTTTATGATAATAACAGTTTCTAGGTGGGTTTAGAGTGATGATTCTACTTAGCTCTACGGCTTGAGGCTTTCCAGTGCGTCATGGACCTCGTCCACATTATTCACATGCCATTTGGCAATGGTAAGCTTTGTCTGTGGGCCTACCAAGATTGAGATAAGCCCCTTTTGTTCAGTCTGGTCACTGAGAATTCTAAACATGTCTTCATCAGTGGTGTCGTCACCAATGCAGAGCACGAATTCCGGGAACTCGTTTTTCTTGCGGGCCTTGTCGAACACAGTGCGCACAATCTCGCCCTTGTTGAACAGCTTGGGCCGGATCTCGACGTTGGCCTTGCCTGCCATGACGTCCACGGGGTATTTGCGCGACACGGTGAGCTCCAGGTACGCGCGCAGGTGGCTGGCCTGGAAAGCACCGAACACCGGATCGGACTTACGGTAGTGCCAGGTGATGGCTGACCGCTTCTTTTCAATGAACGAGCCCTCCGTGCGCTCTGTGTAGCTCTGCAGTACGTCCATGACCACCTTCATCCAGTTCATGTCGAGGGTGGACACCAGGTCGGTCCACTCGTCGTTGGGGCCCTCGTTGGCGTGTTTCACGTAGCAGCCGTGCTCGGCACTCAGGTTGATCTTGAACTGCGCCAGGTGTTTGTCCAGGAACGCGGTGTCCCGCCCGCTGATCACCCACACCGTAGTATTGGGGTCTTCTGTGAGGGTGGTCAGAATACGCTTGAGGCGCTCGCTGGGCACGGCTGCGGCCGGATCTCGCACAATAGGCGTGAGCGTTCCGTCGTAGTCGAGCATGAGCAGCCTCCGCTTGGCATTTTTATAGCTCTTGCCCATCACCACGGGGTCTGCCTCTGGCGTGTAATGCTGGTTCTCATGCTTAAGGTCGTGCAGCACTAGGTGGCTCAGGAACTCGTTGACGAAGTGGCCCACGTCGTAGTTGTTGCGCGCAGTCTGGTACATCTCCACGTCGTTGGCCGACAGCCCAGCAACCTTGCTCATCACCAGTGCCTGGTTGAGAACAAATGCAACTTGCAGTGAATCGTAGGGGTTCACCGGGGTTCCTCCCTGGCACATGAGGTCAGTGATGCCCATGAACTCGCTCAGGACCATCGACGCTCCTATGGTCGACGTGGAGTTCTGGCCCTTTTCATGCAGCGCCTGCTGCGAGCGGCCGTACTTGCACAGAACGTACTCGATGGCAGCGGAGCTGGCGCCTTCGCGGATAGGAGTGAAGAAGCCGACATCGGCGGTCTTGAGCAGTGCGAAATACTCGTCCTGGTTGAGCCTGCGGGAAAAATGCACGATGGGGGTATAGTTGATGTCGCCGAACTTGCCGTTGATGTAGGAGATGAGCTGCGACATCTGCTGCTCCAGCCACGGCGAGAACTGCCAGGTCGCGGTGGTGATCTGCACGAACACAGCCTTGCCACGCCATTGCGGGTAGAGCTCAAGCAGCACCAGGAACGCCTTCAGCTTCTGCAGCAGTCCCTGGGTGCTGTCGAGCTTGTCACGGCCCACAATCAGCAGCTTGTCCGCGTATATGTCGCGGATTTCCTGGCTGAGGATGTCCACGTCTTTGCTCTTGGACCGCTCCAGCACATACTTGACGTTGATGCCGAATGGAATCGCTATGCAGGCCACGTACCGGCCGTTGAACAGCAGCTTCTCGTCCGCACCCTCGATACCGGTTAGACGCGTGGCCGCCGAGATGAAGTGCTTTATGTACTGGGTGCTTTGGAACCCAATGACCGTCGAGCCCAGCATGCCGCGTAAGAGCTCCACTCGCTGGGGCAGCATCTTGAACAATTCGGAACTGGGGAAGGGCGATGGGACGTACAGGCCAATGAGGGCGTTGGGAAGCGCCTTTCGGATAAGCGAGGGAACCAGCATGAGGTACATGTCATGGATCATGATAACGTCGCCCTTTTTGTAGTTGGCGAGGACCACATCGGCGTAGCGCTTGTTGAGGTCCTGGTACGCATCCCAGCCATCGCTGCCCTGGTTCACCAGCTGCAAGACGTCGCTTTCCTTGTTGATGTTGCTGTAGTGCAGAGTGGGCCACAGCACGTTTTCGGCGTACTGGCGAATCTTCTTGCTGGGAGCGTCCAGCCACACCGGCTTGTTTTGCGGCCCGAGCAGCTCCTCGAATTCCTTCTGCTGCTGCTTGGTCAGGCACGTATTTTCCTCGACGCCTTCGATCTCACCGAGCCAGGCTATCTTTATCTGCTCCCAGGCGGTTTCATCGGTGATGTAGTCCAGCATGGCGGTCAGCGAGCTCAGGCCTTTTCTATCGCGCAGCGTAGTTTTGCCGTCTGCCACAATGCCAATCTGCGAGAAGTTGGTCGTGAGAGACAGAATTCGGCCGGACACCTCCTCTCCGGCCAATTTAGCCGACTCGGGGTCCTTTCCCACCATTGGCACCATTCTGACATCGTTCTCCTGGGAATGATGGTGCTCTTTAGACGTCGGTAGCACGGCCGCATCAATTAATGGGCCGAGATACAGCGTTTTATGAAACTCCATCCCGAATTATGGTGTCTTCTCTGCTAATTCCCCAGGGTGTGGGCTCAAGTACGGGCGTGGTGAATCAGGGCCGTATACAACTCGAGGTTGAACAGGTAGTGGTTAAAAGGTTAAGGGTACCTACGTATATTCAGTGATAGACCCACAGGCGCTGTGGTTGCTACCGAGAAATTATACAACGGCGGTTGATTACACACAACCAAGCGGCGTGCATAGATAGGCCCGCTTGTGACTAATCGGAAAAACAATTAGTGGTTCTGGTTCTGCACTGCCAGATTAAAAGGCTCACCAAATGAACTATTCGGTCATATGACTCTTTCTTCGCGATTACTGATCAGTCGGGACTCGAGTGTTACTAGAAACAGGCAGCGGCTGTATCGGTTGATTGTAGCCTCTAAAGCGCGGCAGGACCATTCGGGGCAGTATCGTTTTTGACTAATCAACCACCAAAGACGCCTCACATCGAACCGCGGCAAATCACACTGCAGCGAGCCACGGTAAATGCCTCACTTTAATGTTTTATACTTTGGACCGTTGAAGGATATTACCTCAGTGTCTGCGGAGGAAGCCGAACCGACTGTTAGCACCCCCTCGGGTATTTTGGAATGGGTTGGTTCAAAGTACCCAGAGGCTGCGCAACTGCTGAAATCGTGTGCCGTTTCTGTCAATTTAGAATATGTCGATGAAATGTCTGAAATAAGCCCAAACAGTGAGGTGGCAATCATCCCGCCGGTTTCAGCTGGATGAGCACCATGTGTGTACATATAAATAAATAGAATATAAGTTATTCATCACCGGTGTTTTGTCGCCATTCTGTAGGCACTATATGCCAGTTTAGCTTGTGTGTACTTTTATACGTTTTACGCGATCTGTCGCAGTTACTTATGGCCACGTACACCCTACTATCTACCACGTATATGTTTGTGCTCGTTTACTGGTGCAATTGGCAGCGTGAGGTTTGGTGTCCAAGGCTTCACCACCATACACGATCGGTAGGGAAAATACCTTATCTTGGTCTCCGCGGATGAGACTGGCGAGTCACCTGATTTGTGTATCTGCAATCGCTGTGTTCACCCTGTAGCCAGTTGGGGCTTTTCTACAAAGATTAATTCCAGAATTTCCCACGGTGCTCCTGAAAATATACTTCATTTTTGAAATTCAAGAAATTTGCGCTCATTCACGTTTATTTCGTGCTCATACACCGATAATGGCTAATCCTAACTTGGCATTATCTTACCCTCTGCCCTCTCATCCTCAGTGTTGATCGGGGTTCCTGTGGGCCCGGTCCAGTTGGTGATAAGGGGTTGGGAAAAGCGAGTGTGCATATATATATATGTAATAAACTCTTGGCTGACTCCCACATAAATCGAATTAGCCTAAAGCAAGCGTTATCACTATCATGGCTGTCATTGGGCTCTCTATCGATGAATGGAGAACTAAACAGGTCACCGCGGGCTCTAGAACCGCAGTGGTCAGTAATATTCTAGAGCTGCTCGAAGAAACCAAAAAGGTCGCTGGCCCAGAGTGGATTCGCTTGTGTACAGCTGCCGAAATCAGCAGCCAGGTTGAAGTTCTTCCCTCGGACCCGACTGGCTTGGCTCTCTATGGCGTCCCCTTTGCGGTTAAGGACAACATTGACGTCCAAGGCATTCCTACAACAGCTGCCTGCCCTACGTTTTCCTACACACCGGCCGAAGATGCGGTTGTGGTTAAGCAGCTGAAACTGGCGGGTGCTATCGTTTTGGGCAAAACCAACATGGACCAGTTTGCTACGGGTTTGGTGGGTACGCGCTCCCCGTATGGTATCCCGAGCTGTGTTTTCAGCTCAAAGCATGTTAGCGGTGGAAGCAGCAGTGGATCTGCTGTTGCAGTCGCTAATGGGTGTGTCCCGTTCAGTTTGGGCACTGATACTGCTGGCTCCGGCCGCGTTCCAGCGGCACTCAATAATCTCATTGGTGTTAAGCCGACCGTAGGTGTATGGAGCGCCACTGGTGTGGTTCCTGCTTGCAAGAGTCTTGATACCGTATCTATCTTCGCTCAGGGAGTGCGTGACGCCCAAACTGTGTTCAAAGTAGGTGTTTACTACGATGAACTGAATCCGTATACCCGGAAGATGCCTGAGAGGCCAGTTGTTGAATTTGGTCGTAAGCCGGTTATTGGCGTCCCTATCGTCCTGGAGTTCTTTGATGACGCCGAGAACCAGCAACTGTTTGACCAGTACATTGCAAAACTTAGTGAAAGTGGCTACGAGGTGCGTAAGACTGACTGTACCGACCTCTTCAGGCTGGCAAAGCTACTTTACGAGGGTCCTTGGGTTGCAGAACGTCGCTGGGCCGTTGACAAGCATTTGAAGGCTCACGGTCCTGACTCCTTTGACCCCACTGTGCTCAAGATTGTTCTGGGTGGAGAAAACGTAACCGGTGTGGATTGTTTTGAAAAGGAATATCTGCGCCGCGAGATCCAGAAGAAGGCACAGTCCCTCATGAGCACAGTAGACATTATTATCATGCCTACCTGTCCTCTCAACCCGCTCATCCAGGATGTGTTGGATGAGCCCATTTCTATCAACTCAATGCAGGGATACTACACCAATTTTGTTAATTTGGCAGACTTTGCTGCCCTGGCTATTCCCAATGCTTGGCGCAAGGATGGATTGCCGGTGGGCGTCACTTTACTTGGCCCCGCTTTCAGCGATTACGCGCTCCTTAATTTGGCTTCTCGTTTGCTTCCTACTGGTCGCAGAATCGCTGGCTTGGATAAGTCTTCTAACGTTGAGGATACCATTGATGTGAAGAGCTTGCCGCTGCCTCGAACTTTACCTCTGGCAGTTGTGGGTGCTCATCTCAGCGGTATGCCACTTAATTGGCAGCTTCGTAAGGCCAAAGCAACACTGGTCAAACGAACAACCACCTCTCCCGATTATAAACTCTATGCATTGAAGACCACACCTCCTAAACCAGGCATCAAGCGAGTTGTTGAAGGTGGCCGCTCAATCGCTATTGAGGTGTGGAACATCCCATACGAGACATTCGGAGAGTTTGTAGCTAACATTCCCGCACCATTGGGAATCGGGCAGCTTCAGTTGGAATCTGGTGAGTATATCAGTGGCTTCTGCTGGGACGGAAGCGGCGAAAACCAGGAAATTACTGAGTATGGTGGCTGGCGTAACTACGTCTCGAAAACTGCTAAGCCGGGCCAGAAGCCGTTTACCAAGGTGCTTGTTGCCAATAGAGGTGAGATCGCTGTTCGCATTATGCGCACACTCAAGAAAATGGGCATTGCTAGTGTGGCTGTGTATAGCTCGCCAGATAAGGACGCTGAGCATGTACTTATGGCAGATCAAGCAATTGATCTGAAGGGGTCCACTGCTGCACAGACATACTTGAGCCACCGTAAAATTTTGGATGCCGCTGCTGCAACTGGAGCTGAGGCTATTATTCCCGGCTATGGATTTCTGAGTGAAAACTCGGAGTTCGCCGATTTATGTGAGGATGAAGGTTTCATATTTGTTGGCCCTTCTGGTGAGGCTATGCGCCAACTGGGGTTGAAGCACTCGGCCCGGAAGATCGCTGAAAGAGCTAATGTTCCCCTGGTTCCTGGAACCCAGTTGCTCGATACTCTTGAGGAGGCATTGCAGTCGGTCCCTAAAATCGGTGGATATCCAGTCATGCTTAAGAGTACAGCTGGTGGTGGTGGTATTGGGCTCCAACGTGTAGACAGCGATGAAGAGCTTAGACGGGCGTATGTTACCGTCCGTCATCAGGGTGAAGTATACTTTGGTGATTCTGGTGTGTTCATGGAGAGCTTTGTTGAGAATGCTCGTCATGTTGAAGTTCAAGTTTTCGGTGACGGTAAAGGAAACGCAGTGGCACTCGGTGAGCGTGACTGTTCCTTGCAGCGTCGTAACCAGAAAGTGATTGAGGAAACACCTGCACCGTTGATTCCCCAAGCTACACTCGACCATTTGCATAAGAGCGGTGCCGATCTGGCTGCATCTATGAACTACAAGTGTGCTGGTACTGTCGAGTACATTTATGATGGTGCTCGAAACAGATTCTACTTCTTGGAAGTCAATGCCCGTTTGCAGGTTGAGCACCCCATTACCGAAATGGTCACTGGATTGGACTTGGTGGAGTGGATGCTGTTGGTTGCTGCTGACCGCCCGCCGTTTGATGCTGACACCAAAGTAATCCCTACTAAAGGTGCAGCAATGGAAGCACGCCTGTACGCCGAGAACCCGGCCAAGGATTTCAGGCCTTCTCCGGGTCAAATCACTGAACTCAGCTACCCTGAGTGGGCTCGTGTTGACGGGTGGGCGCGCAAAGGAACAGTGATCAGCAGTGAGTACGATCCCACTATTGCTAAGATTATTGTTCATGGCAAAGATCGAGAGGAGGCGTTAGAGAAACTGCAGCGTGCGCTTGCTGAGACCGTGGTTGGTGGTGTTGTTAGCAACGTTGACTATCTGCGGTCGATTGCAGGTTCCAAAATGTTTGCAGAAGCTAAAATGTTCACAAAGGTGTTGGATTCTTACGAGTATCGCCCGCGTGCATTTGAGATTCTTGCTCCGGGTGGAGGAACTACGGTTCAGGATTGGCCTGGCCGTACTAAATTGTGGCATATTGGGGTTCCCCCAAGTGGCCCTATGGACTCTTTCTCTCACCGCGTGGCTAACGAGTTGGTAGGAAACAAGGAGGATGCGGCTGCATTAGAAGCTACTTTGTCTGGTCCCACTATTCTTTTCCACTGTGATTCATTAGTGGCTGTTACCGGTGGTACTGCTCCTGTGACTGTGGACGGAGAATCGAAGCCAATGTGGGAATCCTTCACTGTCAAAGCAGGCAGCAAGTTGGTCGTTGGTAAACTGTCAACAGGTAGCCGTGGCTATATCGCTATTAGTGGTGGAGTTGACACCCCGAAATATCTCGGTAGCAGGTCGACTTTCGCTCAGGGATTAATCGGCGGTTACAACGGCCGTGCTCTTAAATTCGGTGATTTGCTCTCTATTGGTACTGATCAAGCTTCAGAGACTCCAGAAGTAGGTAAGAAAATGCCTTCTAACCTAGTTCCGCAGTTCAAGAATCATTGGGACGTAGCTGTTACCTTGGGTCCTCATGGCGCTCCTGACTTCTTTGCTCCCGAATTTGTGGATGAGTTTTTTGCGACTGACTGGAAGATCCACTACAATTCGAACCGATTCGGCGTTCGTCTTGTTGGCCCCAAGCCTAAATGGGCCAGAGCCGATGGTGGTGAGGGTGGATTGCACCCCAGTAATGCGCACGACTATGTCTACTCCTTAGGTGCAGTCAATTTCACCGGTAATGAGCCGGTTATTTTGGCATGTGATGGTCCATCTTTGGGTGGATTTGTTTGTCTAGTTGTCATTGTCGAGGCTGAGCTGTGGAAGATTGGGCAGGTTAAACCTGGCGATACCGTCAGGTTCTCTCCGATCAATGTAGCTCAGGCCAGTAAGCTTCGCAATGCCGTTGATGCTCATGTTATTGGATATAATGTTCCGTTACCCATCACCCTTCCCTCTCCTACTGAGCCCATCCTTTTTCAACGAGATGCACCGATTAAGACTGTCTATCGCCAGGCCGGAGATCGCTTTATTCTAGTAGAGTATGGTGAGAATAAGATGGACTTGGATCTTCGTTACCGTGTCCACCAGCTTACTGAGAACGTCTTGGGTAAAGTTGACGGTGTCGTGGAAATGAGTCCCGGTGTGCGATCAGTCCATATCGAGTTTGAACCCAGAGTGGTTTCGCAGCAGAGCCTGCTTAAGCAGCTGATTGACATTGAACAAAACAATCTTCATGCAGATAGCAGCTGGACTGTACCAAGCCGGATTCTTCATCTGCCCATGGCGTTTGAGGACTCGTTGACTCTTAGTGCGGTGTCGCGATATGCTGAAACCATCCGTTCCGAGGCCCCTTGGCTGCCTAACAACGTGGATTTCATTACTTCTGTAAACGGTTTGAAGGACAGACGCGAAGTAAGAGACATGATTTACACTGCTTCGTTTATGGTAATGGGACTTGGTGATGTCTATCTGGGTGCCCCATGTGCTGTACCTCTTGACCCTCGCCATCGTTTCTTGGGGTCTAAGTACAATCCGAGCCGATCGTGGACTCCTAATGGCACGGTTGGTTTAGGTGGCATGTACATGTGTGTTTACACCATGGAAAGCCCGGGTGGTTACCAGTTGGTTGGCCGCACAGTTCCCATCTGGGACAAGCTGTGTCTCAATGAATACACCCGCGGTGGAAAGCCCTGGCTACTTCGTCCCTTCGATCAGATCAGATACTATCCTGTATCCGAGGATGAGCTAGAAACCTTGGTAGCTCAAGTTTACAACGGTACCTTCCATCCCAGAATCGAGCACTCTGTGTTTGACAATAGCGACTACACCAAATTCCTCACGGAAAACGCGGAATCAATTTCTAAACATAACGAGCATATTAGCGAGCAAATGGAGAAGTTCTCGCAGATCGTTTCCAGTAGCGACCTCGAAGCCGTCACTACTGGGCCACCTCCTACTGACATGAGTCAATTCAGTGACCAAGCAATAATGGTATACGCTGAGATAACTGGTCGTTTCTGGAAGGAAGTTGCTAAGGAAGGTGATATCGTTAGCACCGGTGACCAGTTGGTGGTGATTGAGGCAATGAAGACTGAAATGGCAGTGACTGCTCCTGAAAACACAAAAGGAAAGGTCGTCAAGATTGTCCACAAGAATGGTGATATGGTAGAATCTGGTGATCTCATGGTAGTTATTGAGCCTTAATCCACGTATATTATATAGATGCAATTATACGTGCTATTTGCCCTACGGGTTTAGCGTAGATAAGTATATGTGGAATTGAGTTTCACGGGGCTACCATGAAATAAAATCATTGTTTTGAACGCATGATGCACTAGAGAAATTAAAATATACTCGTGAAGCACAGCCTAAATCTTGGTTGAATTTTCATTGTCGTAGGATCGGAACGGAAATGTGTAAATGACCTTACCCTGAATCTATATTTCCCATCAGCGCACAATATGGATACACCGGAGAGCTCGCGGTCTAACTCCCCTGTGCCATCAGATTCCGCCCGTCATTCCACAAATGGGAGTGATGAGGAGCCCTCAGTCATTACAGACTCATTGTCTATGCATACAGCTAAGCGCTTGAAGGTAGAAGCGCGTAAGCTCGATGGTATGCAACGCGAACTCTACAGTTTGATCGGCGAGAACCAGCCTCCAGTTACGATAAGCCCCGCAAATAAATTCAAGAGCAGACCCGAATGGCAGCAGAAGGCAGCTCCCTGGGCCTTAGCAGAGTTTGAGCCCAAGGAGGGACTCCATCTAAAGCACTGGGTTCGTGCTGCCGCATTAGCGGATGGAACCAGCGGTGATAGGTTTGCACGCTTTAACACAGAGCCACAGATCCCGCAGTGGACTGATGAAGACTATCAGTTTTTCCCCAGAACTGGCATAGAAACGAGCCATAAGCCAGAGGCCAAGACGAGTGAGTCCAAGGAAGGTGATCTCAAGGCAGAGGCCAATACAGAGGATAAACCAAGCGAAGCAGGCAAAAAAACCACCGGTAAGGATGGTAAAAGAAGTGACTCGGAGGAAAGTAATGACAGCAATTCTAAGACTGATGAAACTAAGACCATCGAACAGAACGACGAAACTAAGACTGTTCAACAGAGTGATGCAACCAAGAAAGTCCACCCGGATGAGAATAACAGTGGCGAAAACAGCAATGACGAAAATAACAATGATGAAACTAAAGATGGTGAAACTAAAGACGGTGGAACCAAAGATGACGAAACCAAAGACGACGAAATCAAAGACGATGAAACCAAAGACGACGAAGCTAAGAAAGACGAAGCTAAGAGTGACGAAGCTGCAAATGATGAAACCAAGAACGAAGAGACGGCCCAAACAGATTCCAAGTCCGATACAAAGCCAGAAGACAGCCAGCCCGCTTTTATCGAGTGGACTCTGGAAGAAACCCGATATTTGTTCGACCTTGCACGGGATTTCGATATCAGATGGCCTGTTATAATAGACAGGTATGACTACCCGGGGACCAACCGGAGTGTCGATGACTTGAAAGAAAGATACTACGATGTCTGTCGATGCTTGGTCCAGAACCGTCCAGTCGTGAAAGAGCTAGGACTGAGTCCGCACGATGAGGAATACCTGGCGGCAATCAACTTCTCCAAGGCTAACGAGATCAAACGAAAAGCCCACCTGGAGAGATTGTTGTCTAGAAACCCCAAAGAGGTGGCTGAGGAAGAAGCCTTAATTTTGGAAGCTCGGCGTCTGGAAAGCATGTCTGGGCGTGTCTTCGCCGAGCGCCGAGATCTCATGAAGATACTGGAATCTCCGATGTCTTTAAGTAATAGAACGAAGCCCGAAATCAATACCAGTCAGGGTGTCGCTCAACTTCTGCAAGAACTACAATCTGAAAAGAGTCGCAAAAGCAACGGTTCGGCAGCTGCTGCTTCAGGTTCTGCTGGAACTGCTGCTGCTATTGTTTCAAATGTGCTCAGTCGCAAGCTTAGCCAGAAGGAACTCTTAGCATACGGTATTTCGTACACCGAGGCCGCCCGAGTAAAGCACTCGGGCGTGTTCTTGAGGTCAGCGAAGATCGCGCCCGTTCGTCAAAATATCCTACCAAAAGTTAAAACTGTACTCACGGAGCTTGGTCTACCGCTGAAGCCTATCATGCCTACGTCGAAATTGTGTACTGCCTATGAGTCCATGTACCAGGCAATCGCTGTGCTTCTGGATGCTAAAAAGGTCCAGGATAAGCTGGAAATGGAAATCGAGGTGTTGACGAAGGCTAAAGGAGGAGCCACTGCAGAACCTCTGGATGCTGCACAAGAAGACGTAGTAATGGAGGATGCCTCTTAAGGTACTCTGGCCACTGTGTACATATTATTTAACGCGAACAATAGGCTTTCCGTCATTTCTTTAGGAAAGTGTGGTTAGCGATAGTTCAATAACTAGCAAATTACGATAGTGATCGCAATAAAGATGAATAGTGCACTATAGCATCAAACAGTACTTTCTACAATATAGACTATTCTACACCCAGTATAATAATATCATATCCAAATAGTCCAATATTACTTCCCACGGTACGCTCCTCGATACTTCACCAGCTATAAGCTTGTATGTGTCCCCTGCATGACCCCTGCATGTGCCCTGGATGACCGTTTGATTACTCCTATGATCCACTGAGCCAAAGCGGTCATAAATCCGAGATTCCGCGATGTTAGGGCATCCAGTGCGGCCAAGTGCACACGCTCAACATCGTGCGAATACAATAGACAAAAAAGAAATGAAGAAATACCATAGTTGAGTGTGTAAGTTCACAGGTATACCATTTGTTTGGATCAATTGAGCCTAACCATCCAAACAGTGGCAGTGATTACGCCAGCGTTACGTGATATTATGTCAAGTAAACTCAGGTTTAGGTGATTTGTACTATCCCGGAATTATACGTTACCGGCGGTTGCCGGTTATTACATGACATGGGCGCTTACGTTACTCACAGCGGAGCGCATTTACCGGGAACGTTGCGAGTAATACACCAATGTAGATTACATCACGCTCCGGATGTAACATCCGATAATCGTGTAGCGTTTTATAATTCTTACTGTAAGAATGAGGGCATATAAATATAGGATCGCGCAATTGGCATCGACGTCAACCACATAGAAAGTATTATTAAAATGTCACTTGCGATCAACGCTACATTTCCTGCCATCGACGCTCTGTCCATCATTGTAGGATCAGTCTATACAGAGCTCACCTCGTTCATTATCCAGCGTCCGGTGTTTGGGGCTATTTGGCAGAAAGCACAGCTGGCCCAGCACCCCAAAGAGGCTGTTGAAAGCAAGCAGGCTCAAGGTGCCTTGTTTTCCCTCTTTACCTCCGCTACGTCGTCTCTAGTGAGGTCATACGGTGTGAATGCACTTCTGCGACTCGCCAATGCGGCTAGCTTCAAGAGTGCTGCCATTGTTGGCACCCTTCTGTTTGCCGTAGAGTCCGGACCGCAGCTCATTCAGGGCATTTTCGTCGCCAAGCAGACATTCGACTTTGTGGCCTCCAACATCATTGTCAATCTCCTAAACACCATCGGTTTGTCGCTCTTCTTGGAGGCCCACGCGTTAAACCAGCAGTGAGCCCATGAGGCTGTTGTTCTCGGGTAGTACAATCTGAGGCTGATGCAGTGGGTTAGGCAAGTAATGGAAGCCTGTTCCCCATGGTGTGTGTTATGTAACCGGGTGGATCACTTTGCTATGGTCCGTCAGGCACTAATATAAACCTGCGATTAGGCTCCGAAAGTAGAGCCGGCTGGTGGCCTAGTAATGCAGTAGATATGTAATCAGCCATTGCGCGGCCATGTACTAGTTTTGCCTAAGTCGAGAATGAACTCATCATTGAGGAAGGGACCCGGGACGGTGTGCCCCTCCCATCTGCGGCTCCCCACAGAGAGGTTGCAGTAGAGGTCGGTTGTGGTATTAGGGTATGCAGGTGGTCACACCCATCTGCCCATGGAGTTGCGCAATAGCAAGTGGCAGCCAGGCAGTAATCCGCGCGGGCTACTTCCATATATTTCGCACACTAAAACCGTCGTGGATACATGCAGCGGGATCTGCCCGTAGAGCGCCCCCAACGGTAATACTCATATATAAAAGCCGAGCTGGCGCAAGCATTAAAATAGGATCTAATATTAGGAGGGTTAGGATGCCCCATTTTGGAGGCAGCGCTGGTTCATGTGCACCAGCTGAACAGCGAGGTAGCAAATGGCGGCGAGCCAGCAAATAAGGAGAATGCATTAGCCAAACCCCCACCCGCAACATTCTACGTGGCACACATGCGGGGATGTTCGGCAATTCACGTGTTATTATTTTTGGAGAAATATATAAATATACCGGCTCGCGCCCCAATTGATCTAGTCAACAGTCACTTAGTTGCCACAACAGAAACTTAGAAAAATGTCCCTTGCTATCAGCCCTTCCTTCCCCGCCGTTGATGGTATCTCTCTCATTGTTGGTACCGCTTACTCTGAGCTGAGCGCCTTCATCATCCAGCGTCCCGTCTTCGGTGCCGTTTGGAAGAAGGCTCAGTGGGCCCACCACCCCAAGGAGGTTGTCGAGAGTAAGGAGGCCCAGACCGCCGCTGCGTCGCTCCTCACCTCTGCCTCCTCCTCGCTTCTCCAGTCATACGGTGTGAACGCCCTCCTCCACCTCGCCAACGTCACCAGCTACAAGGGCGCTGCCATCATTGGTACACTTATTCTGGCTGCCCAGTCGGCCCCCCAGATCGTCCAGGGCATCTTCGTTTCCAAGCAGCCCATCGATGTCATTGCTTCTAGCCTTGCCGTGAAGCTGCTGGACACCGTCGGTCTGTCGCTGGCTCTGCAGGCATACAACCAGCACTTCGGCAACAGCTTCATCTCCGACGTCAAGCAGTTCAAGTAGATTCCCTAGATCCGTGGAATTCAATTGTACAAATAGCATATAGTTTTTAGCCTAGAAGTTGACATAAAAATGAATTAGATAGTCTTGTCGTAAGATGAACTTGTTGGCGTTAGACGAACTTGTTGGCGTAAGACGAACTTGTTGGCGTAAGATGAACTTGTTGGCGTAAGACGAACTATGTTAAATTAGTCTGGAAGTGCGACGCACTGAATAGCTGCACAATGCCTGCAAAGAAAAAGGAGGACGCAATACCTGAGTCGGAATGAACCACTAGCAAGGCAATGATGGCCGATGCTAAAAGTGCTGATGCTCCTAGTTCATCCTCCTTGAGCACTAGTAGGACCAGCGATAGCAGTAGTGGGCATGGCCATAGTCAGTTTTGGAAATGGTAGTGCGCTAGGCTTGAACCGTGGCCTGCAGCACTCTTCAATTGTTCCTCAGCAGCACTTGAAAGTATACTTGACAGATACGCGATCGACCCAAAGAGTGTGTGATCCTATTGCATGTGGCGTTTGGCACACACAAGTGCACCGCCAGCAACGGCCAGCAAGCCAACCGTCAGGGAGCCACTCAAGAGACCGATCACGCCCTGCTGCCATTTGGAGGACGCCAGCGCAGTGGAGTAGCGGATGTCGTCGCGGAACGAAACCATTGTGTACAGCGGCAGCCAGCGGTCGCCCAGAACGCGGGCCAGGGCGTTGTCCAGCTTCTTGCGGAGCTGGAAGGCCGACGTGGTGACCGACGAGCTCATCTCCAGGTAGTTTGCCATGGACAGGTCGTTGATTGCGTCCAGATCGGGCTTGCGGTACACCGAGTACTCGTCGAACGCCTTCTCCCAGTCCGCGGGGTCCGGGTACTTCCTGTCGATGAACTCCTCGAACAGCACGCGCACGTCCTCCAGGCCAGCATTCAGGCCCTGGCCGTAGAAGGGCACCATGCTGTGGGAGGCATCGCCCAGCAGAACGACGTCGCTTCCCACGTTGTAGGGGGAGAACTTCACGCTGGTGAGCTTGCCGACGGGGGCCTTTTCGGCCACGCGCAGCAGCGCGTGCCGGCCAACGACAGCGGCAGCGTCCGGGAACTCGCCGGAAAACCACTCGGCAAACTGGCCGGGCGAGGCGAGCTGCGAGCGCACCAGCTCCCGGGGCGCAAACAGAGTGCCCGTGAAGCTTCCGTCGGCGTTGGGAAGCGCAATGAACATGTGCGCGCCACGAGGCCACACGTGCAGGTAGTTGCGGGGCCAGTGCGTGGCTGCGGCAGCCTCGATGGGAACCTCGATGTAGTGCGTCTTCACCGTCTCCATGTCGAGCCTGGAGTCGACCTGGCGCGCGACAATCTCCCGCACCTTGGAGTACGTGCCGTCGCAGCCGAAGACGGTGGATCCCAGCCGCTTGAGCTCGTGGAACTTGGTGGGCGCCTTGGCCCCGAAGCGGATCTCGACCCCGGCCTTCTCGGCTGCGCTGATCATCAGGTTGTTGAGCAGCGACCGGCCGATGGAGTTGATCGACTCTGTCCCGCTGAGGCCGTAGGTGACGCCGAACATCTCGCCCTGCTTGGAGTGGACCATTCTGCCGGTCATGGGGACGATTTCGGAGCGGATCGCCTCGCACAGCTGGGGGTCAATGGCACGCAGGGACCGCAGTCCGCGAGCGCTGATCGCCAGGTTGATGCTGCGCCCGGCCTCCTTGCTGGTCTCCAGCCGGGGGTCCTCCCGCTGCTCGTAGATCACCACCTTGAACCCGCGTTTCGAAAGAGCCAGGGCCGTGGCACAGCCTACCATGCCCGCGCCAATCACTGCGTACGCCATTTCCTGCAATCTGTCTGAGAGTGCCGAGTCCCTGGGAGTGCGAACCCTTAGTGTCCACACCACGTCCTCAGGCGACCCGAGGAATACGCACAGCCGCCAGTTCCGCCAGGCGAGCCGGCGCCACCGCAGTGGTGTACTTAGTGCATTTGGTGCATTACGATGCATTACGGTGCATTACGGTATGCACAATGCACAATGCACGGAGTGGCAATGGCCCCGGCCCGCGGTGTTGCATGTGACAAGGTCCGGTGCAGCCAACCCGTCGCAATATACGAAAGCACATAGCCAGCGAAAATAGACATAGACTCCGTACATCGCGCGGGACCGACCCGTTGCATCCAAACCGGTGTGGTACTGCCGCAGTTGCAGCAGCCGCACTTACCTAGCCACCCCCCACCCTCTCCCGGCACAGATGAGTGAGGACACAACCATCGAGGCGTACGCGCTGGGCGAGAAGTGCGTGGTTCCGTGGAAAGACGGAAGCTGCTACACCGGGCGCGTGCAGAAAATACTGGACCCCGAGCGAGAGGTGGTGACGCAAGGCGTGGCCACGCGGAAGGGCGGGAAGGCGGCGATGCTGGAGGACATCACGTCGCTGGAAAAGCTGCGCAACGACCGCAACCAGCGCATTCCCTCGGAGGTGCTGCGCGAAAGCACCGCCACCAAGCAGAAGTGGTACTTCGTGCACTACTTCGGCTGGAAGTCCAACTACGACGAGTGGCTGCCGATCGAGCGAATGCTCCCGTTCACGCCGAAGAACATCAACATGATGAAGACGGTCAATGCCGAGATAAAAGAGCGGGAGCGGCGGGCCAAGGAGCGGGCCAAGGAGGAGGAGCACAAGAAACCGAAGCGGAAGCGCAGCGACCCGGCCACGCCGCCCAGCAGCGAGCCCGACGAGAAAGCCAAGCCCAAGAAACGGACGAAACGAAAGTCTGCGGACGTGGAGCCGCCCAAGGAGCCGAAGGAGCCGCAGGAGCCGGAGGCTGCACCCGCTTCACCCGCCAAGCCTGATCCGGCCAAGAAGGACGGCGAGAAGAGGCCGTACACCTCCCGCAAGAGACGGGTGGTGCTGGAAGACGGCCCTGCATACGAGATCAAGCTGCAGATCCCGCTGGAGTTCAAGCGGCTGCTCATACAGGACTGGGAGCTGGTCACCAGGGATAGAGAAATCGTCCAGCTGCCCCGGCCGATCTGCGTCAAGGAGATCCTGCAGGACTTCGTGGACGCGCACGGGAGCAACGCCAGCTCGGGCACGCTCGAGAACCTGCAGCAGTTCATGGACAGCATGGTCACGTACTTCGACTACGCGTTCGGCATGATGCTGCTGTACCGGTTCGAGCGCAACCAGTACTACGCGCAGAGGCGCAGCATCCAGCATTTCAAGCCCTCGCTGGTGTACGGCGCGGAGCACCTGGCGCGGCTGATCGTCAGCATGCCCGCGCACCTCTCGCAGATGTCCAGCATGGACGACATCACCATGAAGTACATCGTGGACCAGGCGTGTGCGCTGGCGCAGTTCATGACGGAGCACCGCGTGCGCTACTTCGCCGGCGAGGCCACGTACGACTCGTCCACGCGGATCTACCAGACGTTCGCCATCCCCAACATGGCGTCCGGCAACACCAACAGCGCCGTGAAGCCGGAGAAGAAGGAGACCGACGACCACAGCCCGGCGCCGGTCCCGGCGGACTGAGTTCTGAATTGCAACATTAATTAACTAATACATATGTGTATGTGCACCACGTTCAAGGTATCATCGCGCTCCCTCGCTGAGCGAGAGCTCGTCTTCGCTGCCCAGGTCCAGGCTGGACGTGCTCAGGTGGGGGTAGCTGGCCGCGTCGGCGAGGTCGTGCACGCCGAGGTATCCGGAGGTATCAATTGTCAGCGCGCCGACGGAGGGGCCCATGGGCGTCAGCGTCATGGCGGTGAACTGGCGGCTGTGATTAACGGGCGGGACGCCGTGCAGCAGGTCGTCCGTGCGCCCCTCGAGCTCGCGGTCCATGCTGAGGCGCCGTCGGTAGTCGCTCCACGGCGTGGCGCTGTCGTAGTCGTCGCTGGCGCTCGGCGACGGGGAGGGCGCCGTGTTGAGCTGCTCATTAGTGGTGTCCCACACTCTGACGGTGCCGTCCGCACTGGCCGAAACCAGCTCCGATCCGGTGGACCACTCCAGGCCGGTGATGCTATCGAGATGGCGGCTGTATGTAGCCATGGGCTTCTTATGTCGGATGTCCCAGATCTTTATCGTCGTCCGGTCGTGCACCGCAGCCAGCTGGTTCCCGCCGTCGAAGGGGTTCCACTTGACCACCGACACCGACTCGTCGTTCTCCACCGGCGGCTTCAAGCCCGAGTTGACCCGGTCCCTGACGCGGATGTCCCTGATGCACACTCCCCTTCGCCGGCCCAGAGCGTAGATCCCGTCGCGCGATCCACACATGCCCAGCGTGTTGGTGCCCGGGGCCTTCTGCATGACCAGCGGGACGTCGCTCCGGTTGGGCTCCCACACGAAAATATGGTCTCCGCAGAGCGTCAGCAGCGACAGCGGGGTGCAGCACTGCCAGCTGGGGCTGGTCAGCTCGAGGTTCTTGATTCTGAAACTGCGATGGCGCGAGGTGTTGCTGGCTGTGAGGTGTTTGACGTGATTATACCGCTTGAGGATCTCGGCCTTGTCCCCCGCCTTGGCGTCTGCATCTGGCAGGAGCGTGAGGTGGGCGACTCCGGTTTTGTGGCCAGATATCAGCACATTGCCCATTTGGCCCAGCTGGGTGCGCGGCGACGCCCACTGCAGGGTGCTGATCTCTGGAAGGCTCACGGTTTGGTGGTGGGTGATTTCGTCGGGGTATACCTCGTAGATAAATAGGTTGTTGGACCTGCTGCCGCTTCCAATGGCGCACAGCTGGTTATTCTCGTGGGCTGCCACTGCCGTGAGGTGCGTCTCGCTGTCGGGAATGTGCCAGTACCGGGAGGTAGGCTGCACCAGCGACACGGACGACCTTATTGATAGGGCCGACGAGGACACAGAGGGAGAAATTGGATGATGGTCATACTCACCCTCGGCACTCTTGAGGTTCAGTCCAGGTATGTCTGCCGGTCTCTGCTGGCCATTGGTCTTACCTATGTTCAAATGTGCAGTGCTGTCAACCAGCAGCTCATCAAGCGATGTGAACGGCCGCTGTCTATCAATGTGTAAACCCAAGTTAATTACTCCAGTGCTCATCTGGTGAAGACACGCGCGTGACAAAGATGAAAGTGTCTGTGCGTAAGAATAACGGCCATCGTGGGATATATGTTATATATAACCCCCCAGTAATTATCGTTATGAATTGGGATACTGTTCGACCAGCCATCCTGCGTTCAGTATTGTAGCACCAGCCACCTTGCATCTAGCCTAGCCCTGGATTAAATTAATAATTAAGGGTTGGGCACTATGCACTAATAGGACTTGACACCGGGTGAGCCGGCTCGACCGGTAGAATAATACACCACCATCTTTTCACCGTGGAAATTTTACGTGGCCTCGCCGAGACTCCCATTTTTCAAGACTAATCTGCTCTTTGCTAGTCAGTAGATCTAGTTGGAAGGGACGTGCACAATCATAGATTATCACCAACCTTGCAGAAACCCATGCCCTTCGCTAGTAGAGTACATGCATTATGTAGTAGAATACGACTTTTATGCAAGTCTTAGTTAATAGATTGCATTAATATTGTTCCAGGTTGTGCGCAAGAACGGTAGGTGGGCCTGAAATTATTTTATATTAACCCAGCCCGTTGGGGTCGTCTCGGTTGGATTGTGTTCTCCCCATGCAGTAGATCCAACAGTTCATGCATCTCTAGAGCTCACCTGGCATAGGGATCAACTTACGGGTCTTTCAACTAAATTCACCTAATAATTAACTGATATTATATGTGGACCCTATTTTTGAAATAATACAGATCCCGGTTGGTTATTAAACTGTGTCAGTTAATTATACATCGCAATCATATATCCAATAATATCCCAGTCCTCAATCTGAACTAGGTACATAATCAGGATCCGTCATGTGACCAATGTTTCAGTTCTTGGTTTCAAAAAATCACATCACCAGAGTAGGCAACAATGTCGGTGCAAAACAAGTTGAATGCGGCCCGCCAGCTCGTCAACGTCATAAAGAAATGGCCCGACGATACACATAAAGTCTACAACTCCTTCCGTAATGCCCAGCTGAAGTTATACCAAACGAACACCCCTTCTGATCTTCCATCGCCGGAGACCCTCGAGCTGAGAACTCAAGCAGCCAATAACCTGCTCCAGAACACGTATGCATCGAAATTTGCGCCCAATCCGCGTATATTGAAGCCTGATGGAAACCCGTTGTACTACGAGTTGATCCAGAGAGAAGCCAATAAAGAGCAGCCCAAACTAGGACTGCTCGCTGCTATTAACAACACGCTGTTTGGATGGTGGAGGAAATAGACGCCTGATGCAGCTGTTTTTTGTATATAGATCTATTATTACTTTTTAGCATAGGTTACGTTGCCAAGACCCATGGTGGCTATCTCAGGAATTGCAGCCTCTGCGTTTGCAACCGAGTCGAAATCTATGAATCCCACGTGTTTAACGGCAAACATCCGTGCTTCTACAAACCCGGCGAACTTCATGCACAATTGCTGAAGATCTGGCAGGGTTATGTGTGTGGGGATCTGCTGGAGTAGCAGCACGTTATGGGGCTCCCCAAATGAAACATTATTAGGCGGTGGAGTAACTGCAGCAGCTGCGGGTGCAGTAGGGGCAGGAGTCCCCGTTCTAGAATCCGATTTTTCCTTTTCTGGTGTATGTTGTCTTCTGCGACGCCGTTCAGCTAGCTGTTCTTCATCGACATTCTCAAAAGACTCTGAACGCGCGTAAGACACTCGCAAAGGCTTATTGAACATCTGCACATTCAGCAGATTTTCCAGAGCGGTTGCCGCATTATCCCGTTCTTTAAATGCAACAAATGCTTGTCCTCGCTTGCGTAGGCTTCTTCCAGTAGAAACTGACACAACAGGGCCGTATTGTCTGCAAAGTTTCGTCAATTCATTATTCAATATTTTGTGAGGAATGCGCTCGTTTAAGTTGTTGATATACAAGGTCCTTTGGCACATTTCTCTCGAACTTCCATCTTGATCCATGGAAATTAGGGCACGCAAAGTACTCTCTCACTCAGAAAATACACATCATTTTATGCCGCCTACTTGCAACATGCTTTCTCACATAACACCAGTAGGTGCTGCTATTACGGCTATTGGGGGTCTAGTTGGATATTATATTGGATACAGGCACAGCTTTAACTTGGTAGACGTAGTTGAGAAGGCTGAAGAGGATGAGGATGAGGATGAGGACTACGAGGTGCATGACCAGTCTGGCGGAGAACCGTGCAAAATGGTATTGATTGTCCGCAAGGACTTGCCGATGACCAAGGGTAAAATTGCTGCTCAATGCGCCCATGCAGCGCTCGCCTGCTACGAAAAGTCCATTGAACGGACCCCCCAAAATGTCATTTCCTGGAAATCCCAGGGCCAGGCTAAAATTGCCCTCCAGTGTGATTCACTCGAGGAGCTGCAGCGCCTGCAGACCCGTGCTGCCCGTCTGGGTGTTGTGGCGGAGAAGATCGTGGATGCTGGCCGTACACAGATCGACCCCGGTAGTGTCACTGTCCTTGGCTTAGGACCAGCACCAATTCCGCTAATAAATGAGATTTCTGGACACCTGAAATTACTGTAAACGTTTACATAGATACAATAAATAAACCCAGTAAAGGATCTAGTTCTAATATTTCCGTGCCAATTACCTGATCGGCGTAGAACATCTGCTCAGTATGGGCGGGCACAAATACTTCAACTCGAATACCCAAATCATAGCAGAATGCTTTCAACAACTGGCCTTCCGGATGGCCTTCCGGCTCGGAGTCCTCGAGTAATGTACAACGAAATATGTGGAAGTTGAGGGTGCCGCGTAGCTGTTCTTGCAAGTCACACAGTGTCCAATATAACAGATCCCGGTGCTCCAGGCACTGGTTTAGTTTCAGTTGTGGAACCAAAGTGTGATTTAATTCGGATGCCAGCGACGACCTTTTGTAACCACCAAAAAGCCGCGCTGGTACTCGCCTCTCCAGAAGAATCCTCTGGGCTAATAGAGAGATCGCACTGTCAAACGGCCTTGAAATTGGCACATAGGCAGACGATCCTATACGCTCATGGTTGCCAGGCACACTGGAGAACACTTCAGTGCCACCAGCTGTTGTAATTACAAACGGTGCCTGTATGCCATGAGAAGCCATAAAACTACCAGCTATACGACCAGCCACTGCTTGTACATGTGCCAGCCCCACCGAGGGTACATAGTAGGGGGATGAGGAGGAAGTTGCTGAAGAAGAAGGGGTTGCTGAAGGTGAAGAAAACTGGTCTTCCTCCTCTTCTATCTCTGAAGGCCGAGCCTCCTCTATAGGAAGTTGCAGTTCATGATCACTAATTATTGGTTCTACCGACACAAGTGCCTTGGTTAGATATGCATCACACTCGGTTATGGGAAGTGCTTCGCACATTTCTAAACTGACGTTGGTCCATTTGGAGTTTAAGTGGACACTCAGCTTCAATGATTGCCTAGGCACGCCTTCTTTAAACTCGTACCTTTCAGACACACTGCGGGGGACCAGCGGGATGCGTTCTCCACCTAGTCTTACCGACCTGGCGGATATTCCAGTAGGACTGGTGATTTTTAAAGGGGATGGGACACGAGGAACCACCGGGATGTACACACTGAGAACCTGGCTGTTTCGATCGTAGCTAGCAGCAGTCTGGTTGTCAAATAACGTACATGTGTGTATCAAGTTTGATGTGAAACTGCGCTGCAGGCTGGCTGAAGAGGGCGGTGAAGCGGGCGGTGAAGAAGGCGATTCAGTACCACTGTGGCTAGGAATCCAAGGAAATAGTGACACACCTTGAAGTTGCGACAAGACATTGCTTAATGCTCTAGCACTATCCAGTTTGCGGTCCCTGCCATCACAGCTTTCAAGCACAGCTCTTGCGGCCCTCGCCAATCGAGAATCATTCCAAAGAGCCCAATGATCTAAGAAATCCTGCAGTGTTTTCGCTAAACCAGATCGGGCATTCCCATGAACCAATTGTGACGATCCATGGTCCAGCTCAACTTGGGTCAATGCATACATAACTTTGTTAACCGCATACATTGTCTGCGAAGAAACAACCGCAAATGGAGATCGGGGTAAGCGGACGAATCCGAGTGCGTGGTATGCTAGGGCCAAATATAGTGCTAGGCGGGTGGTCCCTCTCCAGAATTCAACATTCCAGTCACGCGAAGAAGAAACTGACGTTGGATACGGTGAGGGATTTGGTGGAGTTGTGGATGCTGCTGAAGTTTTCGGTGGAAATGCAGAGGATGCAGATGCTGTTGATGATGCTGGAGTTGGTGCAGATGAGGGAGATGCTGCTCTTACAGGAGATAAAGGCAGAGTAGGTAATTTTTGCTGCCGTATGAGCTTTTTCACTCGAGTATATATGTACTCGAAATCAACCGCTCTTGGTCTATCCGGTACACAAAGCTGCGAATGCACGACCGGCAACAAATGCAGCACCCTAGGCAACTGGGAGTAAGAATGGCTAATGAAAAGCTTCAGCTGAGATGCAACCAGCTGTAGATCGTACTGTCTGGACGGAAGATCCGGGAAAACACCACGGACGACGAACGACACACTGCTCACATTGGCTTGCAGGAGCTGTCCCTGCACAGAAATGTAGTCGAAGCGACCACTTGCCATACTAAAGGTCACCATTCCGAACCCCTGAACAAAACCGTCTCTGGAACAAACTTCTACTATATCGCCAACATCAACCGACGAAGGATTTATCACCGCCTGCACCGGAATGCCGGAGCCCGTAGGGGTGGCTACACTTACTCGATCTTCCTGAAATTCGCGGTAGAATGCATCTGTGGCGGGCCACCTTTTGGGGCCGGTATAGAGACTAGTACGCTTGGTAGCCTTCGGGGCCAGCGGGCTGAATTTAAGGTACTCTGAGGTAGTAGCTGAATACCCGCGTCCGATAAGCCCGTAGTGCTGACCCCTTAGACCCCATAGTCGCCTCAACACGGCTGGCTTAGGATAACAGATCACTTTCGGCTATAAGGGTAACACGAAAGATGAAGCGAGAAAAGGCCGAGAAGTAAACAAAGCGAAACAAGAGCAAGAGAAAAGTCAACCCATAAAACTTAATATAAACCATTATGCAGTAGCGTTAGGCTATAGAATGGTGAGGTTTTTATTATAATAGTTATATAATTTAGACACGCTTCTTGAAGCGGCGGTCAGGGACGCTAGCAGTGAACTTCTTAACGTCAGCCTGGACCTTAAGACCCAGCTCCTCAAGGAGGTCGTGAGTCTGAGTGTCGATGACAAGGCCCTCCTCGATGATGACATCAAGAGCAGACTTCTCAGGGACGTACTGGTCACGACGCTCACGCTCCTCCTCCTGGAGAGCGAAAGAGACACCATTCACGGGGCCCTTAGCGATACGGCGCATAAGGTGCGAGGTGTAACCAGCGACCTTGTTACGCAAACGCTTCGAGGGGACATAAGCAACAGTGTCGATGAGACGCTTGTTGGTGTCGAAATCAGTAGTGAGACGAGGGTAGTATTTCTCGATGAGGCTCTTGCTTGCCCTCTTCACGGTCTTCGTACGAACGCGGCCCATTTTGTCAGTATCGTATGCAACCTAAGTTCAAGAATTTCACGTAGGGCTATACACTTACACCCCCTGACAGGTGATTCCACACTAGTCGTATCGTGTGTTAATTTTCAGTGAGTCGGTGAAATCTTCATCACCGATTCTTTCATAAGCCCTACATCTACTAGGGCTTCTTGGGGAGTCAGCAGTTCAGCCCTACCGTACCTACTGCCCCACACGGCCCAGGGTCTAGGACGGCTGGCCAGCCCTCCCAGCCTGCGGGGGCTGTCAGTACCGTACTGGTGCAGGATCGGCCCGATGCAGCTCCCCACGATGAAAGATTGGCCCGGCACACGCGTGCAGCAATAATAAACAGCTCTACATCCCCGCGTATACTTGCCACATACACTACTATTTAGTCATATAACGACACCCCATATAATTTACACGGCACACGGGCTTACTAACATACAGCTTACGTTCCACGACGTGCCGCCCCACGACAACAGATCGCGTGTGGCAGATTAAACACCGCAACCAACAAACCAGGCCAAGGAGGCCTACTCCTTGATGGGCAGAAGCGAGAGATTCGAGATCCAGTGCGACAGTTGCGCGACGGATCTATCGAACCTGGTATCAATACGATGTGCAGAATGCATTGACGAAGAATATGATCTGTGCGTTCCATGTTTCGCTAAGGGTGCGTCTTCAAAGAACCACAAACCATGGCATGACTATATAGTAATTGAGCAGCAGGCATATCCGATTTTCTCCAATGACTGGGGTGCCGATGAGGAGCTTTTGCTAAACGAAGGTTTGGAGCAGTTTGGCATTGGCTCATGGCAGGATATTGCCGAACACATAGGGAGAAGGTCAAAGGAGGAGGTGCAGCAGCATTACCAACGTGTATATATCGACTCGGAGAACTATCCGATGCCATCTGTGGTGGATCACCCGTTGCTGGACGACATGGGTGAGTTCATGGAACAGAGAAAGCAAAGGCTGGAGAAGTTCAATGCCCACCAACAGCTAATGAAATCTGAGCAGACCAAGCAAAAGGGTCCGCTGGCCAGCATTCCAGCCTGCCATGATATTCAGGGATACATGCCTGGCCGGTTGGAGTTCGACACAGAGGCCGAGAACGATGCCGAATCGGTCATTAAAAACATTGAATTCGATCCCGAGGATACGGAGCTGGATGTGGAGCAGAAACTCGTGGCCCTCTCAATATACAACAGTCGCCTGGAGCGACGAACCGAGAAAAAACGCACCATCTTCAGCCACAACCTGCTCGAGTACCGCAAACTAGCGGCCATAGACAAGAAAAGGACCAAAGAGGAGCGTGAATTGTACAATAAACTTAAACCGTACGTCCGACTGCTGCCACAGGCCGAATTCGAACAATTCACCGAGGATATTATTGCCGAGCAGCAGTACCGCCAACGCATAGCTGAGCTCCAGGAATACCGCCAGAACGGAATCAAGACGTTAGAGCAGGCCCAGAAGTACGAAAAGGAAAAACAGGCTCGCCACAGTGCTATTTTCAGGATCTCCCAAGCCCCCATTCCGCCACGACACAGCTACTTCGAGGCCGAGAGCCAGCTATCCAGTGCTGCAGGGGCTAATGGAGCCGGAGCCACCGGTGCTGGCAGCAGCAACTACCAGAACATAGAAAATGAGCCCATGACCATAAAGATCCGCAAGATGAATGGAATCGCCCCCTTGGACGTGTCACATTCCCCAGACGTGGAGTTACTCTCCCCGCAGGAACGTATTCTGTGCACGCAGCTGCGCATAGTTCCGAAAGCGTATCTTTCCATTAAGGAGGCTGTTTTCCAGTCAATGATCCATAACGGTGGCAGCTGGAAACGTAAGTCTATGCGCGAGCTTTTGAATCATGTGGATGAGCAAAGAGTAGGCAGACTCTACGATTTTTTTGTAAGCCAGAACTGGGCCGGCTAAATATGGGAAGTACAGCCTAGCATTTACCAAGTGTGTATTATATCATATATTATCGTATGGAGCGAGTTTTATTTATTACCGGCGACATTGTGGTCTTCGCATTATGTGTATAGATATTCCATGGAATCGCCTCGGCAGCTTAGGTACCCTATATGGCATGCATAACATGCCACCCTCCGACATATGTACGAGTGACAACACGATGTGTAGACGCAGTATGAGATGATATTATAATACATGTAATTGAATATAGCCAAATACAAGACGCAACGCAGCACGCATAGAATGGATGCACTAAAACTCCACCCAATATACATATACATAGACAGACTACAGCTTACTGAAAAATAACTCCACCGCACGCTTGAGGTTAGAATCGACACCGTCGAACTCAAGCACCTTACTAGCCAGCTCTGTTCTCAAGCGGTCCTTCAAGCCAACGCTCTTGGACGATCTTTCATACAGATTAAATACCAACCGGAGCTGGTCTGGGAACTTGCTATCGTCCGGAGCGGTATGTCTTATGGGCAGGCAAACCTCCCAGCATTCCACTTCGTCATCGGCAGAAGTATCATGCAGAGTCTCGAAAATATGAGAGCACAGGTACTGGCGGTTCATGCTAGTGAACTGGTCAAACAGGGCTAATGATTTCTGCACAAACTCTTTGCGAGAATGCTCATTGTCGCTGAATCGGGCCAGGCCTGCGTCGAAGATCGCCAGCGCAACATCACCCCTTAAAGCCGGGTTCGACTCAGCATCGCCAAGCACGTCTATGTTGATGTCAGGAAGATCCCTCAGAGCGTCAGCGTTGGCTCGTGCCAGATCCTCAGTGGTCAATTCATCGCTCGCATCGTTCTGGGCGTTCTCAGCAATTTCCTCCTTGCGAGCATATTCTATTCCTAACAGTTTTCGCCGAGCCATGATTTTAGCAACGTATATAAGCTCCAAGCGCATGTACTCCAGCCAAAGATACTGCGACTGGGTATTGATCCGCAGCCCGCGTTGGAGTACCGCTCGGGCCTCGGGCACACTGGCGTTTTGCTCCACCTGGTACTTAGCGACATAAACCCACACTTCTGGGTTAGTAGGATGCAGTTTAAGCATTGAGCTCAAGGCCTTTTTCACAACGTTCACACTCTGCTTACTATGCGCATAATCGATTAATGTCATCCAGATTTTCAAGCTGGCCGGGAACCGCTTTGTGCCTCTTTCCAAGGTGTAATTAATACGCCGGGCTCCAGACCAGTCGCTGATGCTTTTCTTGCCTCCTAATTTTAGTCGCTTGATTCGCAATTGCCTCAGCTTATCCACCTGCATTTCGTATTTGGCGTAGGACAGAAAGTCCTCCGGCTTTACCTTACGCGAAAGCAGCCGGTGTTCGTATTCCGTGCGTCTCTTCATGATTTTCGCCAATTCATTCTGCTCAAATATCCCCCGGGCTTTTAAATCCTGGATTTCCTTTACTGATCCTTCAAGGTAATAACGGACTCTATCACTCATGGTACTATTTGTTCTGGGGACGGGCCGGTTCTGGTACTGTCCTGGAAAAAATAAAAATTATATAAGGAACTGGGACTGTGGTGCTGGTGTGCAGGGTATGTGTGGGTGTGGTGTGGTGTGTCGAGGCTACCGGTGTCATAGCACGGCACAGCCATGCACGCCACATCTAACAACTGCAATTGGTATGCATTTTATTTCTTATCTTATAGGTATAAATATCTGGTAAATAATACATGGCTGTGAATGCTTGGCATCCTTACACATAACGAGGCCTCCATTTACCTTGGTTATACACGCCAAATGGTACTATAGGTACCAGACTAACAGCCACCCGTCTGCTGGTTCAATGCCTCAATCTTATCACCGTCTTCCATACCCAAAGAGCCAGGAGTGTCGTCTTTATTAACGCGTTCGCCATCGAATAGGAATCGCAGGGAATTGGGGTCTTTACCGGTACGTTTGCAGAATGAATCCATGACACGATGCAGAGGGGTCTTGCGCTTAACCTTAAAGGTAACTTCGGTCTGGTTATCCGTCACCCTAACACCAACGGGTTCATTATCCTTGGGGTCCTCCTCAGGTGCGTCCTTGTGGGCCTCGGGCTTCACAGCGGGGGCGGGTGAAGTTTCGCGGGAGTCCTGCTCATGTGAGTCCTCATGGTTGGCAGGAGACGTGAAGAGTCCAGTCTTGTTATCGGCTTCTGACATTGTGTTTCCTGTGTGGGTTGGTTTGTTGGTGAAGCAGTATATTGCAACTCCCCGCCAGTGGCAACATTTTACGACTAAGCTCCAGCCATGCTACGTGATACCGTAACCATTCCGACTGTTAGTGGTGTATGCAATGTCCAAGATGGAGGAGGGTGCGTGCATGCAGATGCAGACGCATCCAATGTGCTTGCTTTCGAATTCATATTACACGGTGATAACTTCGGGTGTGTATCCAGATCGTTATTGCCACATCAATTTTCAAAGCTACGGATATGTATACCGGTAATCTAACTGCACTTTCGCATATCATAAATGGCTATCCAACTCTAGCTGACAGACCGCAGTCTGCGGCGCAGGATGAAACTATCGATGCTAGGGAATGGAAGCAGCAACATTTAATCAATCCGTAACTAGGTAAAAACAAAACACCTGGGGCAATAAAAAACAAACTCAACCCTGACCTATGTGATGTCCGTACATATTATATGCTATGTGCGGTGGTGCACTCGGTAGAAACAAACACTTTCGAGAGTTAACGTTACACACGGGTACCCTAAGCCGTATGTAGATATATATGCTCTTATATGTAGTAGTGATGTGAGGTACCTACCCTTATCTAACCGACCCGGCAATAGGCATAATATGTAACCTGGTGTCGCCAATCCTGATACTGGTTGCAACTAAGTCCCAAGGAAAATTAAATGTGTTCCAGTAAGAAGCAGTTGCAACTCAAGGATGGCAGCGATGCCACCATATTTTTCATTGAAAAATCCTGCGCAGAAGTGATTCCGAAAGAAATCCAGGAACAGCTGATGACTCTATTCAACGAGACAATCGAGGACGGAAAAACGTACCCCTATATCGACACTGTCAAAAACCTTAGCGACTTCCAGGCTGCATGGCTAGCCTACAGCTGCGTGGTGCTGGTGCAAGGTAAGCATGAAGCATTAGAGGGCGGTCAGAAGGTATTGGGCACATATTATGTGAAACCTAATTACGTTGGAAGGTGCTCGCACGTTTGTAATGCAGGATTCTTGGTCTCCACAGCCTCCAGAGGACAGGGAATCGGCAAGATACTCGGTAAGAGTTATTTGGAGTTTGCACCTACACTGGGATACACCTATTCTGTGTTCAATTTAGTGTTTGTCACAAATGTTGCCTCCTGGAAGATCTGGGACTCCTTGGGGTTCGACCGCATCGGCTTGGTTCCCGGTGTAGCGAGGCTCAAGGGAATCGAAGGAGAAGTCGATGCATATATCTACGGTAAAAAGCTGGTTTAGATCGCACCTGCAACTTAGACCGAACTCAATTATATAGACGCAGAAATAAAGTAGCGCTACATACACTTTACAGGGCTAAACCCATGGCCTCTTTCGAAATATCCCGGTCCTGAATGACAGCTCGTTTTTCTATTCCATCGTATGAATGGAGGAGGGTTCACTGTGGAACGCGGGGTCGATGAAAATACCATACACGTGAAGTTAGTCACATGTCATATAAATCCGCTCGTAAAGCACCCGAAGTACAAGGCTTGTAATATCGTGTGATAATGATGGAAGTTACGAATGACTCTCAGGGTAAGTGGCGCCACTATAGCGCTAGGGGGCTTCCACCTCAGTGTCCACCACACCCTACTCGTTTTGTATGCATACACAATCTTTTTTTCCCGCCATGGCGATTTACAAGCATATACAATCTAACGCATTCAGGGATCTAGGAGAATACATGTGGTAGACGTAGCACCTAGTTTTTGGATATATATGCATATATAATAATAATCTTGACTACGTGTGACATCAGAATCGCGCTTTTTTTTTGCGGAAATAATTATAGCAACAATATTAAATACATACACTTTTTTGCACACTCGGGCGTGCCGCCAAACTATCAGATGACCTGATTGTGTCGTAAAGATAATGTGTGGCAGCTCTCTGTTCCTCTCGTAAACGTACCTGAAACCCAGCCCTGTACATCGTTTCCTGCTCAAATTTTACCTAGGCGTAGCTATTATTGGGGAAGGTGGGTAAGGGGTATCTTTACGCAAACGACGCAGATATGCTATATCTAGAGATCAGCGTCACTTTGTATAAGATGTATATTAACTAACTTGCACTCCTTGGCTTTGCATTTATAGAACCTGGTGAATGCAATATTGGACTAGAGAAGACACAGAACAACCAATGCGTAGATTTTCGGTACCAACTAACAGCGCATTTAGTACTTATTTTGGAAGCCAGTACATGGAGGGCTCACAGAATATCTGGGGACAATGCCCCTTGAAGCCTAGTACCAGCATATGGGGCTCGAAGATCCAGAGCTCAGGGGTTAATTCTAGCCCGAGTGCTAATACTGGCATTCATCATGAATGGGATGCTTCCTTGGCTCATGCCCACCCTTCATACCCCATTGCTCCTTTCGGCGTTCAGGGAAACCCAATTGGTGCACCCAGAGGCTCGTATGTCTCGGCTAGATCATCGTCTGTCCCTTCACTCTCTTCATCGGTTGCATCTTCCCCTTTGTGGTTTGAGGAGCCTTACCTCTTCAGCCCGCCCCAGTCTCCGGAGACCCAGATCAAGCAGGATGCGAGGAGCACACCCCCTCCGCTTTCTGGTGGCCTGCTTCTCAGCACTGCCAGCTCGCAGTACTCCAGCAATAATGCATCCCCCACTAGTACTAGAAAGATGAGCGGATATGAGTCGGTCAGCCCGTTCGCCCAGCCTGTTTCCGCAGCACCCGTCTCGTCGGAATCGCTGGTAATTTCATGCTCTTGTGGTCCGCTGTACGTTGTCCAGTTCAAGGGCAACCGTCGCGATGTGTTCACTGCCCCAGGCACCACTACCTATTCGGTGGGCGATGCAGTTATGGTCGATGCCGACAGAGGCCGCGATTTGGGTATAATTACACAGGCCAACGTCTCTCGCCATGATGCAGCAGCTCTCAAACAGCAGCAGCACAGCGACCGCCAGCTTGTTCTTAACAACAACGGCAGCAATGCGCAGAGTCCCGCTGCTTCTGAGCCTACCAGTGCCCCTACCGTCTATACGCCTAAGCAGATCTTGGGTAACGCATCGGTCAGTGAGATCAAGGATCTCGCAGCTAAGGTTGAAGATGAGAAGAACGCAGTCCTGCTGTGCAACAAAAAGGCAGTTGAAAGAAACTTAGATATGGAGATTGTTGATGCTGAATATCAGTGGGACCGTAGAAAACTCACCTTCTTCTACACCGCCAACAGCAGGGTGGACTTCCGCGACTTGGTAAGAGAGCTTTTCCGTATTTATAAGACACGCATCTGGATGTGTGCAACCACCGCTCGCACCTAATGGGATTGATCCCAGAGCATTAATCGCAAACCGCTAGCTTTTTGTATTGCAGGCTGCGAGCTTGATGACATTCACCTTTTCATAGAGTTCATACACTAATAAATATTAATTATAATTCCATCTGGCTTGGACTACTCTGGTTTTCACCCGCCGTTACAATCTGTCAAATATTGTATCCTGTCACATATGCACGCTGTCACATATGCACGCTGTCAAATATTGCACGCTGTCAGATATTTTATACTGCAAAATATTGTATCCTGTTAAATATTGCATCATATTAAAAATGCATTCTGTTAAAAATGCATTCTCCCAAACATAATAGATAGCTGTCTTGTGGGCACTGCGGTGGTCTTTCCTGCGTCAGATAATATGTGGGGTAATATTTAGAGGTAATTTTAAACTAGTGACCAACGTAGTACCCGGAATTCCAGTAGGTTCCGATTTTCCATCTACCGAAAAGGCGAATCTAAGCGTTGTGGAATGCTGGCATGTTTATCCCAATATGTACCCAACCCAGCTGTTGATCTGTGGCTTCTGGATTACAACAGAATCATCTATACGACTGATATGAGTCAGGACCACAGGGATCACGACCGGCGCTTGACCATTCCACACAGCAGCGTTCAATGCTTTTACTTTAATGCACCCCAGGAAAATCCCGCGTGCATTTATGTGCATTCAGGAGGTATGCCCTATATTTCCGGAATAGAAGTGAGCCTCTAGTAGGGCTAGGCCAGGAGTAAATAACACGCCCACGCGACGCGTTGTCAGGCCCACTACATACACATTCTCTCACCCAGCCTTTGGTCAGCAGCTGCATACCAGACTCTCTCTTCCCTGACCGTTCCATCCCGCAAGCGAAACCAAGACCCAAACAAAAAAAATAAGGTATACAGCAAGCTACTGACTCTGTGGTGATATTAACTACCTCAGAAAGATTGCGCTACCACCTTTCTTTTCAATCTTTTTTTCTTTCCGAAGCTCGTACACACACACCACATTCTTTCTCTTTGAGTCTTTACAAGTGTGATGGCAGACGGGGTTACAGCCGACCATAGGCTCAGCCATATTTCTACAGCCAGTAGTACAAACTCCAAGCGTGCCAAGGCGCATATTGGTCCCTGGCAGCTTGGCCGAACGCTGGGCAGAGGAAGTTCCGGACGGGTCAGGCTCGCCAAGCATACGGAATCAGGAAAGCTAGCAGCGGTGAAGATCGTGCCCAAGTCGCAGATAATGGACATGGGTGCGGGGTCGACAGCCAAAAACTCGGAAACCTTTGGCATCGAACGTGAGGTGATCATCATGAAGCTCATTGAGCATCCTAATATTATGACACTCTACGATGTTTGGGAGAACAAGGGCGAACTTTATCTCGTGTTGGAGTATATTGAGGGTGGCGAGCTGTTTGATTATTTGATTAGCCGAGGGCGTTTAAGCGAAAGAGAGGCAATCCACTATTTCCGCCAGATTTGCTACGGCGTTGACTACTGCCATAAGTTTAATATTTGTCACCGTGACTTGAAGCCGGAAAACCTGCTGTTAGACAAGCATCGTAATATCAAAATTGCCGATTTTGGAATGGCTGCTCTCGAGTCAAACGGCAGGCTTTTGGAAACAAGCTGCGGGTCACCGCACTATGCTTCTCCGGAAATCGTTACGGGGAAAACATATCATGGTGCGCCGTCAGATATCTGGAGCTGCGGTATTATTCTATTTGCATTGCTAACCGGGCACTTGCCGTTTGATGACGATAACATTCGCCAGTTACTACTGAAGGTGCAAGCCGGTAAGTACACCATGCCCTCCTCATTATCCATAGAAGCCCGCGATCTTATTTCGAAGATGCTGGTGGTAAATCCCGCCAAGCGAATCACAATGCAGGGGATCTTTGCCCACCCCCTATTCACCAAATACCCACTCCGCCGTGTGCCCATTGAGAACATAGACCGCAAGACCCCTAAGGTTGATGTGACCCAGCCGATTGTGCGGATCGATCCCGAAATCCTGCGTAATTTGCAGACGCTGTGGCACCATGACACCAGGGAGTACTTAGTGCACCGTTTGCGACAAAGTGAGCCTAATACAGAAAAGACATTTTATTCTCTTTTATTACGGTTCCGGCAACGCCACGGACTTGCAAGCCGTGAGTCTCTACCGCGAAACCGCTCAGTCGCTTCTATCAGGTCTCTCCGGTCCAGCAAGTCGGTCCGCTCGATTGCCTCAATGAACAGCAGGCCGGGTTCCGTCAAGTCATTGAAGTCGTTAAAGTCAAATAGGTCCGGGCGTTCGTTGGTTTCTCGCAGAGTTGCCAGGTACAGCCCCGTGAAGCAGCACCCCAGTCATCATCACCGTAAGACTTCGAGCTTCGCGCCCACTGATCCTGACGCTATTGCTGCAAAACACGCTAGCAACCCGCTGACCGCCAAAAATCACTCTGCAAATAGTGACAATACGGATGTATTTGCCCAGTTGCTTGACCAAGCGTTTAATCATAAACAACAGAACCACAACCAATACCCCCACCAACGCCAATACCCGCACGACCATTCCACTGATACCTCGCAGACATCGGTGGCTACTGCTACTCTGGCCACCCCAAGTAATATACCTGCCGCTACTGCTGCGACCGGTGACGCTTACCCGTCAAATGTACTCGATGCGTACACTGCACCAGTCACCTCCGGCAAGAATGCCTATTCCAATGCCACTGTTCCCAAGTCATATCTAGGACAGACTACCGATAGTGACCACCGCTACCCCGAGCAGCCTTTTGACATGAACAAGCGGGGCTCGACTGGATCCACGTCAACTGCATACACGTTCGATTTTGACTTCCCTCAAGGGTCCACTAATTATGAGCTTAACTCAGAGCCAGCCGACCCCCAGAGCAACTATCTACTGCCGATGATCTTTGAGGAAGACAGGTTCGCCGACGCCATTGAAGAAGAAATGGATATGAAGCTGTACAAGCATAACCGTCAAAGCCAGCAGTTCTCGAAATTGACGAGGGAGCAGCAGAATCGTAGGAAATCCCAACAGGTCTCTCACCACGGGTTGGGGCTGACCAGCAATCAACAGTCGCTGTTTATCAACGACAGTGTCCATGCAAAGAATGGCAGTACAAGCAGCAGCAGTAGCAGCAGTGGTCACATTGGAGACAATTCGCAGCTTCGTATCCACAACTTAGTGGCAGGTGAGAGTTTCCTCAGCTACCAGCCATCCCCGGCTGCTGCATCCGTCCCTGCACCAGTCCGTCCAGCACCCAAGGCGCCTAAGGCGCCCTCCGGCCCGCGGAGCATGTCTCAGCGTAAGTCTGTGCCGATATATGTGGAGTCCGATTCGGAAAGCAGCCATGAAGACGTGAAGCCTCCACCTAGACAACCCCTGGCAACTCTTGCTCCCGAGAATTTGAAGAAGCCGCCTGTTACCGCAGCCAAGCCCAGCAACCCGGAACAATTGAGGATCCCTAAGCGAGGTGCTCGGGGCCAGCCTGAAAGCAGTACTGGCTACAGCGGTGATAATAAGCAAGCTCAGCAGCCCGAACAACATAAGGAGAAGAAGAGCTGGATTCGCCGACTCACACCCCGATTGGTATCCCGCAAGTCATCTAAATCGGAGGAGGAACATGTGAACAAGCCTTCACCCGTCCTTGGTAAGGAGCACCGACAACAACCGGCAACAAGCGCTAATAAGGAGAACGAACTACCTCAGCAATCAAAGCGTGTCCAGGACAGTCGCGGCACCAGAAGAAATGATGCCCCCCGACCGTCGTTTGAGGAGCCTCGTCAGAACTGGTTCATGAAGATCCTCACTAGTTCGTCACAGAGCTCCTCCAGAACTCTAATGTCTTCCTGCCAGCCTATTGAACTGCGCGCTATAATTTTGGAAGTGCTGAGTGAGTGGATGCCTCATGGCCTGGCTCTGTACAGTGACGGTGCTCGCGGAGAGCCTATCAGTGTTGCGATTCTTCGTAGGAATTCGTTGAGCTTAAAGCCTTGTCGGATAAATATCAACATCAAACCTTCTTCGTCCTCAGTTTCGGCTGCGCGGCTGGTACACCAGAATGGCTCCCGGACCTCCTTTTTCACGTTTGCCGGTGAATTGGAACGACGGTTAGGAGAAAACAACGTTCTTGGTGTTTGAATTCTCGTCAATTCTGTATAATAGCCCCACTGTATTTTTTATTTAATAACAATATTTTTATCACATTTCTACCGCTCATCTCTACCACGTTTTGTTACTGCTGAATACGGCCGACTATAATGCACCTCTAATTGCAGTTGAATATTTATATCGGAAAAGGTATTATATATGTGTCGAACACTTCTGGACACTGCTGGGTTCTGAATAAGTTAACCACGAACTGCATTCACGGCAAACTCGGATTCTACGACTCTACAGATTCTACAGAAGGTAGCCAACAAACCATATTTACATCGACCGTATCTTCTATAAGTGACTACAATCAACTAGCATAACAAGATCAGAACATGACAGTACTGGGGAATTAGCAGCTAATCAAGGAAAACTATATCCCAAGAAAATAGTTTATGTTGATTTTTTCTGCTGAATGCATTGAATGTCGGCAGCAGTTCTACTTTGTGAATTAATAACAGACTCCACCTTATCTTTCCGTGCTCCGTTCTATTTTCTGATGGTGCTTGATATCGCTGGGTTGTCAGGGTACGGCATGCGCTTACTATTTTACTAACCTAAACTACTATCGAGGAAATACCAGAGCGTATCGACCTCCTTCTCCTCTTCACCCTCTAAAAATGCCACCTCGGAAAAACTCCAAAGTCGATTACCTTCGGGTTTATCCTGGACTCAATGATTTCAGTGATGCGCTTGAAGCTATCCCCGAAACGGCTGTAGGGCACCTTGAGAAGCTGAAAGAAATTGATGCAAGGTCATTCCAGGTGGCCTCCAAAGTAGGCCCAATTATACAAGGCTACTTCAAGCAGCGTAACACAGAGCGGCTGAAAGAGCTGATTGGCATGCTCGACGAGTTTAACTCCGTTGTTGAGAATAAAGTGAATGCTGCCGTGTTGGCCGCTGAACAGGTATCAAGGCAGGTCAACCGACTGGATATAGACTACGAAATGATCCACGAGCATGAGATCCCACAGATAGTGCAGTACGATTTCAATGACCCTGCGTTTGTTCCTATTATTCCGCAAGAAAAGCAAGCCACAGCCAGGACCCAGGCTCGACGAGAGGCCCGTGAGGCGCGCGAGGCCAGGCGTGCTAACCAGCAGCAAGCTGACAGTAGAGCTCCCACTCCGGTGAATGAGACTCCGGCGAGTGTTCCTGGCAGAAGAAGAGGCCGAGCGGCTGCTGCACGACAGGTTCAGCAGCAAATCCCCCAACAGCAGCCTCAACAGCAGTATCAACAGCAGCCACAGCAGCAGTATCAACAACAGCAGCAGTATCAACAGCAGCAGCAGCAACAACAATACCAACAGCAGCAGCAACACCAACAATACCAGTTGCAGCAGCAGCAGTTACAACTTCAGCAGCAGCAGCAGCATCAGCAGCATCAGCAACACCAGCACCAGCACCAGCACCAGCACCAACATCAACCCCAGCACCCGCAGCATCACATACCTGGTGCAATTCTGCCAATAATCACTCAACAGCCTCCCACAGCATTACCTGACGACACCACGATCCACCAGCTTCACGGCTACTCTAATGAACCCAATCGTGGCTACGAAACCTCTGATAGCGGCAACAGTGCCGAAGTGAAGCAGGAGGAAACAGGCAGTCTCAACAATACTAATTATACCCAACAACTATATCCTTCTGAAGCCGAGAATAAGCCGGAAAACGAAGTGTCCCATGCCGTTGCAGACGGTAAGCTGGTCCTGCCACCGGTGGTTATGCCGTTAGGGACTATGCAGAACGAAGAAGACGGAGGAGAGTCACAGGTGGGGGTGAAGCGGAAGCGAGGAATCGCACCTAAAACTTCAGAGCCTGTGTATTGCTACTGCCAGCAGGGAAGTTTTGGAGAAATGGTAGGCTGTGACGGCCCTAACTGTGAAAGAGAATGGTTCCATCTGGACTGCATTGGACTCAGTGCTCTGCCCAAGGGCCAATGGTTCTGTGAAGAATGCCGAGCTAAACTGCGGAGAAGGTGACCTTGTACTGTTGATCTGCGGTCATCTTCCATACATATAAGTAACATACACTAATACATTGTACATACCCAGAGGAGCCCACCAAGAGCGGGACATGAACACATAATTTTCTATTCTAGAGAGACACGTTTAATATAATGCTGTTATGTTAGGTGACGGATGTCCCAAAGATTCTTATCAGATGAAGGAATATCAGATAGTAATGATATGCCTTCACTTGGCCAGCTCCTAAAAGCATTTACCTGTTAAGTTAAACACAGTATGAAATTTCAGGATCAATTAAAACCGATGAAAGTGGAATTGGTTATATAGAATAATGTCGGGTATATACAGTAAAGCATCCATATGCTCATATTACAAGCACCATGGACAAGCAGAAGTTCTATCATCACCCATGGTCAGCTGCTGTCACAACCCACCAGTACCGCCACCTCAACGCAGTTAGCATATAAAAGTGCGCATAGCCACAATTAAATAGCACGACCGTCCAATCGCATACTCGTTCAATCGACCGTTCAGTCGCACACTCATTCAATCGCACAACCGTTCAATCGCACAATTCAATCACACGGCCGTGCAATCGTGCAATCGTACCGTTACACGCATCCGATCATGCATCGTGCTATCGTCAGCCATGCACACATGCAATCATGCATCAATCGACAATCATGCGTTCATGCACTCGTCATATATCACATGTACTCAGCGCCAATGCAACCACAAACCCGGACACACCGTCACGCTGATCGCATAATCGACACCGGGCGCGAATGCACACCCCAAGCACGCGCCGCCCAGTTACCCAGTTCGATCTGGCGGACCGCTCTCGTAGCCCAATGCATCGTCTTATACCGCCACGCCGGGCTTTATAAACGGGCTAGGGTGATGTAGCTACAAGCGGGTACGCGTTTGACACCGGGCAAGGGGTTTACGGCCAACAGTTAACAGCCACCACACGCACTTAAACAAAGAAAAAAACCCGTGGACGCCGGTACGATAAGATGAAGGAGTACCAGCTGGTAGTTATTGGTGGAGGAGGTGTTGGCAAAAGTGCACTGACCGTCCAGTTCATCCAGGGCCACTTTGTAGACGAGTACGACCCCACTATCGAGGACTCGTACCACAAGGAGATCCAGCTTGACTCGGAGAAGGTGTTCTTAGATATCCTCGATACTGCAGGTCAGGAGGAGTATAACGCCATGCGCGAGCAGTACGTGAGAAGCGGCCAGGGATTCCTTCTTGTTTACAGCGTCGCGTCGCGTCAGAGCTTCGACGAGGTCCAGCAAATCTACCAGCAGATCATGCGGAGCAAAAACAACGACTCCAACTTCCCCATAGTTTTGGTTGCAAACAAGATTGATTTAGCTTCCGACCGCAAGGTCACATCGGAGGAAGGCAGCAGGCTTGCCAACCGCCTTAATATGCCCTACATGGAAACCAGTGCAAAGACCCGCTTTAATGTCGAAGAAAGCTTCCGGGCCTTGGCGTCCCGAACACTCAAATATGATACCGACCAGGTGATGAAAGCCCGCACCAGATCACAGTCCCGCCAGGGGGTCGAGAGAACGGCCGTGCCACCACAGCCACAGCCACAACCTAAGGAGAAGTCGAAGTGCTGCGTGATAGCTTAGAGTGTCGTTGTTTTTTATTCACCGGGAAAAAATAACTTAATTAGTATTAATGGTATATCGTCAGTCATTATTAGCTCCGTTTTCTCTGCGGCGGTGGCGGCGGTCGCAAGTGGTCTACTTTGTCAATTGACCCTATTGAAACCGAGCTTGCATTTACGTGGACGCGCGGTGGAGGCGGTGGGGGCGGCCGTCTTCGGGGCGCGCCCGGGACATGAGGTGTTTCTCCCAGCGGGGCCTGCGGTGGCTGTGATTGGGTGTCTGCATGACGCGCCAGGGGGCCTGGGGGGCCTGGATGCTTTGCCCGGCCTTGTTCGGCCGGCAGATTTAGAGGGAGATGTGCCGGCAGATCCGGCGGAGGGCTGGTGTGCGAGACGATGTCCAACGAGGTCTGGGACGAATTGCCGGCAGACATCTGGCTGATGGGCAGCGCTCGAGGGGAGGGCAGGTCGCTATTATTTCCCCAGTCGCTGTCCTCATTATCGGCATATTCTTCCCGTCCGTCGTCGTCGTCGTCACTGCAGCTGTTCCACCCCAGCCACTCTACGGCCAGACATCGGTTGGCCAACCTGATGATCTCGTTTCTATCCTCCTCCGAGTCGAGGTCGCTGGCATTATTAACGGTCATTCGCAGGACCTGCACCAGAACACTCCTCAGCTTGGGGTTCGTATGCTCAATTGTGCTATTTTTAGTCATGACATACAATAAACGCAGGTACATGGCACGCACATCCACTGCATCTAAATATAAGTCGTTCAGTTCCCGAATTAGCACGCCCGCCAGCACATCGAGGTCGTTTGTGTACAGGAACTCGGTGGTTGACGGGGTGGTGAACACCAAGTAGAAAAACTTGGCGATGAAGATTTTCAGGTCTTGCTCGTGCTCGCCGCATCGGTTGAATAGAAGCACCAGGGAGCTTCCAATATCAATGTACTTATTAGGCGACGACTCCAGCAGATGGAAGACCTTGTTTTGGCTGCCGCGCCAGTCATGCAGCATGTACTGGTCGTTCAAGGCAATTAGTACCAGCAGCGACTCCCAAGCGACTGAGCCGGATTCGTCGTCTCCGCGCTCACACACCGCCCGGTACAGGTATTGCACCAAATCATCCGAAACACAGCTGTCCAGCGCATGCGCGTCTAGCTGGGCATGTGCACAGTACTCGTACATGATGGTCAGATACGTCTGCACCAGCTTGGGCTCGGTGAATCGATAGGTCCACACCACATTAGTGATAACGTACAATGCGGTTTCTGACGAGCGTAAATGATCGGTGCATCGCTGAAGGTCCTTTGCCAGTACTTGGCCGAGGAAGGTCAACCATTGCTTCTGTAATAGATCGGTGTGCTCAAGCCAACGCACAATGAGTGCTCGGGACTTGCGGAGGTCTAGTCTATATGCCAGGGAGTTCACGAATTTGTGGTAGTAAAGGTCGCAGTCGGTAGAGGACAGGGCATGTAGCTCGTTCAAAATGATCTCTGCCAACAAATCCAGGATTGCCTCAGCTTCAGTCGAGTTCGACACCGGCGAGTCGCATAGATCCTGAAAGCTGTTGAAGAAATCTACGTCCATACCTGTCCGGCCGGGTAAATTATGCGGAATATTAAATATCCTCCTTGTTAGGGTTATACTTTGCGAAGGCTACTCTCACACCTCTCCACACCAATCTGAACTCGCAGTAGGATGTGGGGTTGGGTTTGGTGGAGTAAGGGTGTGGGAAGCGTTGACTAGCCAGAATACGCGCGTGTTCTTGCGGGTGTCTTGGGGATCTGTCATGTGACTTGATTGGCGGCGGCGGGCAGTCCGGCTCAACAGGCCATTCCTGCTGAGACTGAGCGTGCGGCAGTTCCGTAGGCACTGCTAACGGCAAACGCGCCAAACCCTACAAAATTTAAGTGTAATAAATTGTTCAATACGTTAAATAAATGCCGATAGAAAACGGGTGGTTTTATGAAGCAAACGAGCTGTGGCCAGGCCAGGCGTTCGGGATCCGCGTAAAGCGCATTCTCTATCAGGGTAAAACGATGTTTCAAGACGTTTTGGTGTTCGAAAGCACTGATTACGGTAATGTGCTCGTATTGGATGGTGTGGTACAGGCAACCGAGCGGGACGAATTCGCCTACCAGGAAATGATCTCACACGTCCCGCTTATGAGCCATCCGAATCCCAAACGTGTGCTAGTAGTAGGAGGAGGAGACGGAGGATGTGTTCGCGAAGTACTCAAGCATAAAGGTGTGGAGAAGGTTGATCTGGTAGAAATAGACAAAACCGTGATTGAGCTGGCTCTCAAATATCTGCCTGGAATGGCAGGGTGTTTGTCTAAAACTGGCCCCGAGGCCGACGACCGCGTTAATGTACATATTTGTGACGGGTTTAAATACCTAGCTGAGAATAAGGGACAGTACGACGTGATCATTTCGGATACGTCTGATCCCGAGGGACCTGCGGTCCAATTGTTTGAAAAACCTTACTTCAAGCTGCTCCACGAATCCCTCACTGAAAACGGGGTAGTGGCCATGCAAGCTAGTGAGAACTGCTGGCTGAAGCTGGACGTACTTCACAATCTACAGAAGGCGTGCCAGGATGTCTTTGCAACTGCCAAATATGCGTCGACTTGCGTTCCCACTTACACGTCTGGCCAGCTGGGCTTGATGATCTGTAGTAAAAGCAGTGATGTGGACGTCACCCAGCCCTCTCGTACAGACGAGTCGATCGAGAACCGTTATTATACACCACAGATCCACCATGCAAGCTTCATATTGCCATCGTTTGCAAGGAGATACATAAGCGAGTAGTTAGCCAAATATATCATCGATGGCATCCCGAGCCTTAGCTTTCTTTTTCTTTTTCCCGGTATCTTTACGAGACTTATCGTTGCTAGACTTCTCTTTATCGGGTCTTCCCTTGCTGGATTTCTCCTTAGCTACCTTGGTTTTCTTCTCGGGAGCTTCGTGGATTTCTTCGCCCAACTCTTCACCTATATCCTCATCCTGCTGGGAAGTCTTTGGGAGACGGGCGATTGATTTGCGTGGGCCCGGGCGGCTGCAATACGGCAACAGAAGAGTCCTTAGTCTAGCCAATGCTGCAATTAAAGCAAAACCAAGTGTTATAAATGCACCCTGTGTAAGGATGCCATGAAACGCACGAGCGGCTTTGGGCACTAATTTGTCTACTACGAACTGGGCAGATTTTGGGTCAACTTTATCGTTTTGAACAAACCGAACCAGTCTCCGGTGTAATATCGAAAAGTATTTCCACCACCGTTGTAACCTTTGCTGGTTTCGGTACTTTGCATAAATCAAATGCACAATTTCTATCTCATTGTAGAGCTGATTATCGAGCATGACTAACTCTTCAGGCTCGGCGGCGAAGGGCTGTAAGCATAACGCTTATTGTTACTCAAACGTAAAGCATGCCATGCATAGTTAAAATTTCGGAAATTTTATAATTTTCCACAGGGGTATGCATCCCGGTAGTACTGCCCCTGTAGTTATTAATCCTTTTATTATTAGTTTGTTAAACTGTAACTCGCTGTAAGAATAATTTAATGGGGGTTAAGCCACCAATGCACCTTCTTCGGTAATAACGAAGCAAGGGCGATCTTCCGGCTCTTCCGGATGAGGTTTGCTGTCGATATAGGCTATATTAGTATGCGGGGGAGAGGCTACATGCATGGTTATAATTTCGTGTGTTTTATAAGCATTCCCACTACTAAGCTCCCAGCACGGCTCGTTCCGCTAATATCACCATAGTGCTAAAATCAATCCGTTTGTCGCGCGTCGCTTAAACTAGATCCCTAGCTTGGCATGTTTCTGGCGCTTAAACCATCAATGCATGTAAGTGCAGTGATAAAAACAACAATAAAGTACAGATATTCCGGTGCTTCCGGATGAGGTCTGTTGAGGCGGTACATGACTATATGTGAGGGGACGCTGCATGTCTAGGGTGTGGGCTCCCTTCCCCATATGTATTTATATATTTAGTCCATATACCCAAGGCTAGCATTACCGACAAATATATCTTTTACAATGACTGCAGAGACTCCGAATTTTCTAAAGAAACTCGCAGTTCCTCGACCAAGTAGTGGTCATCTTGCTGCCTTAGCTGAAGCTGACAGACCGATCGCCGTGTTTAGCGACTTCGATGGTACCATTTTCCTTCAGGATACAGGACATATATTGTTTGATAAGTTTGGTTGTGGCGCTACTAAAAGGGAGGAAATCGATAGCTCGATTGGCAAAACCAAAACGTTCCGTGAAGCCAGCGAAGAGCTGTGGGGATCGCTGAATGTCACTCTTCCAGAAGCCAAAGAAGAATTGAAGAAAAGACTAGTAATTGATCCAGACTTCATCCAATTCTTTGATTATTTACAGGCTCATGATGTGCAATTCACTGTCATTAGTGCCGGCATGAAACCGCTTCTTCGTACCGCTTTGGATGCGTTCGTAGGACCGGAGCGCAGCGCCAAGATCAACATCATTTCTAACAACGGCACTGTTACAGATGATGGAAAGTGGATTCCTCACTGGCTGCATGACTCTCCCTTGGGAATTGATAAGTCGCTGGCGATTAAGGACTGGTTGCGTGGATGGGATACTGCCAAGCTCCCGCCTCCTCGAGTGGTGTTCATTGGCGACGGTGTCAGTGATTTAGCAGCCGCTAACCAGGCTGATATTCTATTTGCCCGACAGGGATTGGCGCTGGAGAAGTATTGCGTGGACAACATGATTCCGTATGTTCCATATATGCGGTTCAAAGACGCTCTACATGACATTAAATATTTGATTAAAGGGAACCGGTACCATGATCAGGAAGCTGCGCTGCAGTTTCGTAGGGCCACACTTATGAAACTTACTGGTGGCTTGGGACCATTGTCTAACTCTGCTGGCACGAATCACCGGGCTGCGTTTGGATTGGGAACGGATGCTGACAGCGAGGAAGACGATGATGAAGATAATGAGGAAGAGGTCGTAATACTCAATGACTCCCCTCCGTTACCCCCCAGTCGTCCACACACACCCTCTTATGAACCTCCGTACTTTGAGAAGCCTCCCTTGGAGCGTGAGTATTCCACCGGTGACATCGAGGAGTTAGCTAAAAATTCATAGCACACATTACTTTAGAGTGCTTGTGAGATAGAATATGCATTAAATTGGAATTGATATAATATGTAGCACACTATGACAGACAGAAGTAAAATCGAGGCAGAATATTCATCAAACCGACTGTGTATTCATGCACAGAGGTGCAGGTGCCTAAGATAGAAAATCATATTTGCTCAATGGTACATGGTTGGCGGATAATACAGAAAGTATGTGATACATAGCAGATGGATACAGCACAGCACTGCGGATCTGTAGATTTGTTAGTTTGCAGAAATTAGCGAGAGGTCAGGTAAATATCCTCGTCGTGGGTAAGCTCGTTCGACATCTCAAAGAACGTCTTGAACCATTTGATTCCTAGTTCAATATCCTTAGTACCTGTGACTTCACGGATTGAGTGCATAGCCATAACTGGAATTCCAACATCAATGGTTCTGATTCCAGACGAAGCCGCCCGCATTGGCCCAATGGTGCCGCCAGAGGCAGTATCATTACGAGGGGAAAAGCGCTGCAATGGAATATTGGCCCTTTCAGATACGAGTTGGCAGATTGCAGCATCCACAGCAGTAGAGGTAAACCTGCCCAATTGCTTCACAGTCATTCCCGTGTTGAGTCTAGGCATGTGCCCCTCGGAATAAGCATTCACATAGTTGGGATTCACCGCATGGGTAACATCAGCACTTAACATGATTGAATTGGCAGCAGACTGTATTTGTTCATTATTGGTTGCATACAGGCTCTTGCCGATGAGTGCCATGACCCCCTCCATCAGCTTGTTGAAGCCACCAGCTCTGGTCAAACTGCCAATCTCTTCATTATCATAGAGCGCGACCATTTTTACAGTGTGATCGCTGGAGTCAGAGTTGGAGTCGATCAGAGATTTGATAGCGGTATAGGAGCACAGCTTGTCATCCAGTCGGCTACTGTACAGCAGATCCTGGCCCAATCCTGCAGCGGGATTAGCCTTTTCATCACTGAAAAGCTCCAGTTCCATCTCCAGAATGTCTTCTACCTTACAGTGTGCCTGCTTGGCTACAGCTCGGAGAAGCAGTAGTGGGTGTTTCTGGGCCATTGGTGAAGACTTCTCCGATTCAGTAGGAGGAGGGTTCAATTCAGTAGATACCGAGACCACTGGCACGAAATTTGTTTCACGGTTAGCCTGTTTAATATCAGACAAAGCGGAGCCAAAATGTCCAGCCAAGCTCGGAATAGATCCAACTGTCCCTGGGATTCGTACCAGCCTGGTGGTGATTACATCCCTGGTTTTAACTACGACACGACCACCAACTGCTAGATCACGGTCCCACCATGTAGACAGTGCTGGTCCGCCGTATGGAGCAGTGCCCAGGCGCAGGTAGCCCTGTTCATCGGGCTTGACGCTGGTTGGTTTCAAGCACATGCGGTTGGCATCAATATGGCCAGCTATCACAGTGAACCCATCTGGTCCGGGAATGAAATTGCTACCTATTTCGAATGCTACTATCGAAGAGCCGTTCCGCTGCACATAGTACTTCCCACCCCTTTGCAGTTTGGGGGGATCCCGTTCAGAGAACTCCATGAACCCTGCACTGGAGAGCAAACGTTGAATCCCATTCGTGAAATGAAACACTGTTGGATGCTCATCCATAAACTTGGCGAACTCTTTGGCTGCCTCCATGCTTATCGTACCCTGCAAGCTCAGACCTTACCACGATTATATATCTATGTACGTCACGCTCGATGTGCAGGTGCACTGAAGCGACAGCTAGGTTTTAAATAATAATAATAACAATAATAATCTATTAATCGGTCAATAAATGCGGTGGGAGTTTATAAAAATAATAAGATCCTTCGTTGGCCAAAGAAAACTCGGATGGTATCTGTGAATTATGCTCTTCACACCAATACCGTCGCCATTTGAGTTTATTATGGCATTTCCCCCCACTCGAAGCAACTTCTAGTTCAAAATGAAAGAAATTCTTGCGTCTTGCGCCACCGTCTACCACTACCTTTAGTACCTTCGTTTTCGGGTCTAGTTTCCAACTTCCAGCCATCTGATCTCGTAAAAGCAGGCTATGTGAGCCACCATCAAGACCCAGAACCAGTTTTGGGGGTGAATTGCTCAGCAAACTTCGGGCTCCGCCATCTTCACCAAGCCATAGGTACCTGAAATACCTCACTTCGTGCCTAGGACGATAAAAGGAAATGCCCTCAGCCTCGCCTTCACGGAAATATCTGGCAACACAGACATACACCCCATTGTAGCGCACCTTAGGTCTTTGCCGAAAGAGATTATAGTATCCCCCATAATCATCTTCGTCTATTTCCCCCCGCTCGAGCTCTGGGTATTCACTTCGGCAGATTGGCTCCCATAAAAGCGCACTGTTGTATGGGATCCAGAAATCGCGGCCAATGAGTAATGTGCGCACAAAAGTCTTGGGTGACTCAATTGCAATTTGCGCCAGAATGGAAATTAGTATTTCATACGGAAACCGTGATATCAATGACTGCGGCTCTTCCGATGTTTGCTGATGCTCTTCTTCTTCTGTTTCTGACATTCCCGCGATTCATATAACAATGTCTGCTGATGATGTAATTGTGCATAGCTGGACCGACACTGTCACCGGATAATGAGGATCAAGAGAAGGGGGAACAAACGAGATTTGGCTGGGAACGCAACGATTACACCGTAAAGCAGCTCAAAAAATAAACAATAAAAATCCACTATTTTACACATTCATTACTATATACTGTTCACAATTTAAAGACTGACATCCAATCGGGCGATTGGTGTAGTTGGTTATCACGTGCGCTTAGCATGCGCGAGGTCACCGGTTCGACTCCGGTATCGTCCATATTTTTTGCTCAACATTATTTTTGAAATGCTACACTCGGAGTTGGGGTTCTTTAAAGTTGCAGAACCCGCAATGTCCCATGCACAGTCACATACAGTTCTTAATTAACTGACGCACTCAACGAACACGGATAAACGCAAACCACAACTTAACAACGAGGCCAATCCCAGAAATAATGTTATTACCTAAAAGAGAAGAATAATAGTAAATGTTTATAATTTAAGAGTATTTAAACCTTCATAGACTTAAGACCGTGCTTCCAGAAAACAACATAGGGGGTAACACCGTCCTCACGCCAGTTGACGAGGGGGACCATTCCATCAGGATCCATGGACTCACCAGTGAAGAACTCGAAGTCCTTGAAGTTGCTGACAATCTTCTTGACATATGCAGCAGCACCCTTCTCGAAGACAGGGACCTGCTCGGGGTCATTGGCCTCAAGGTGAGCCTTGACCTTCTTCATGTAGCCCTTGATGTAGCTGATATAGGACTTCTTGTCGAAAGAGGTCTCCTGGAGACGAGCGTTGTAGACAACGTTGTTGACCTGAACGGTGTCAACATCGTTGCTGCCCTCATCGCCGCCATCAGCGCTGGGGTTAGCACCGATATCGACATCGGCACCCTCCTTGACCTTGATCATGGTGGCATCGACCTCGTAAACGACATCGTCGACCTCCTTGATGTCGAAAGCGCTAGAAACAAGCTCGTCACCAGTGAAGATATCAGTGTAAATCAACATATTATAGAATGGAGTGGATGGTAGAAGGGAAAGTGTGGGTGAAAAATTATTCTGGGTTATGGATATTTTTTCCCTAGCTCCCTGGGGCAGGAGCCCGGCTCATCATACCCTACCGCATGCGACAGCCTCTCCTGTTCTTCAGGCCTTGCCCTTCAGTGTGCCCGTATGCTCAATTACTCCAATGACCGACCGGATCGAACGAGCGGACCAGAGTGAATTTATAGCCAGTATCTATTAGACTAGTATATCGTATAGCATATGTTACTGCTGCGTTGAATACCTTGCGCGGGTGGTAGTGTGCAACATCTGACCAGCCACAAAAGTGCCACCCCAGTAGCGTATCCACATTGTATGCCCACGGAATACCACACAACTAGCTGGTAAAAGTCCACAACTTGTAGCGACGGTTACCGATGTTGCATTATTGTGAGTTGGTGGTGGGTGGTTAGAGTGCAGTAGTAAGCATCAACATCTAAGAAACACTAGGATGTTAGCGGCTCTGACCGCGACTGCTGTGAACCGGGGATGGCCTCCAACAGTATACTCCAGGCTGGTATCGCAACTGTATGATTCCTCAGATACACCTCCATCTGAGCAGGCATGTGAGCTGTTTTCTTGCCTTACAGCTGGTTCTCCTCCGGGACCACTGCAGTATGAGTATATGGTAATCCTTTCTAGCGACCCGCATTCAGCTGTGTACTTCCCAATTCTACTTTCCAAGTTTGCCCACGAGATTTGGTCCGAACGGTTGCAAAGTAAGAAGGATTTAATGTCGTATCTGGCCCGTGCAGCACCAACCAACTATGTACTAACCACCGATTACGATGACATGTCTACACTAGCGTCTTCAATCTCTTTACTGTTAGACCAGGCAGTTGAAGGCTGCGAGGAGAGCCGTGTGCTGGCTCTTTCACTCACCTACACAAATACCTTCACGTTATTGACGCAGTCAGATCCAAACTGGCGAACAGCCAATGAACCCAAATTGAAAGCATGCCGTATGAAATCCGCGATAGATAGCTACAAGTCCAGCTCTTCTTCTGGGTCTGCCAACGCGAGCGGCAACGAGGTGAACTCTGGAGATGGTGACGGCTCTCCTGCAGAAACTACAATCCTTAGCTCCAGCAGATCCTTGCGATTTTTATGGCTGGACTGGGTCTTACGAGCTATTCAGCCTTTAGTTAATGCGAGCTTGAAAAAACAACTTGATCTGATGTGGCCGGGGGACCGGGTCCCTGTGGTAAGCTACGAGCTCTGCGTGACTGCATTTGATGTCGTGGCCGCACCTTCCTCATTTCCAGACGCTACACCAGCCCCTGCACTTGCCCCGGCATTTATTGTGAAGAAGCTGCCATTGATCTTGCAGCAACTGGCTCTTCCTGAGACCAATGAGGAGTCGACGGGTCTTGCGAAGAATAATCAGCAACAACAACAGCAGCAGCAGCCGAAGGATGACGCAAATTCTAACTCCCTAGATGGTGTAATCGCGAGACTTTTCACCACAATGGATAAGGAAGTAATTGAGGCAGTCGAGCAGAGGCACCCCGGGCTCAGGGAGGAGTTCGGAATTGCGTGTGTTGAGATAGGGCTATGCGACCCTACGGTTCTGCATGCATTGCACCGAAGCTACACTCCCCAGACGCAGCCAGACCTGCCTGTATCTATAATTGACTTCAACTTCGAACAGTTCCCTAAGTTCAACCCCGAGAATCAAGCCCATATCGCCAAAGAGGTCACGGACTCAGCTAGAGGAATCCACCAACCAATGGGAAGACACAAGCTAGCGGAGCTGTGTATCCAGTTGTATAAAAACCCTGAAATTGCTGATCAGTTATTCGTGCATACTTCTGTCCGTGATTTCATGGAGTCTGTATGTGTGAACGCGGATTCTGCCAGTCTTCTGATGGAGGAAGAAGGCTGCTCGGGCCTCATTTATGACGATCTGGGCTGTCTATTGGGAACAGCTAAAATGCTCACATATCGATACAACGTCACTATTCCAGAAGTTCAAGCCCCGTGGGCGGCAAAGTATTTAAAAGCCACCCTCTTTCCGCATGTCGGGCAGCTTAGCCAAGCAAAGCAGACACTCATGGGCCAATGGGTCGTTGCTCTTTTCTCCAAATCTAGTGGTGGAATCGCTGATGAGCTATTTCGTTCATTTGGTGAACTTTCAGAAGTCCTGCCTGCTCTTCTTCAGCAAGCAGTTAGGGCATACCAATCTGCAGTTATAGACCGGGAAACTTTGAGGAATGGCCTGGAGCATTTCGCTAACCCGTACATGGCTACCTTGATGGCACCACTGGTGCTCAGGGTCCTATATACCGAATTGTTTCACACCATCCACCAGTCGACTACTGCGCTGGAGTGTATAGTATTTTTCCTATCAATTTTGGTCGAGAAACAATCACCCAAAGTGGAGATTGCCAAATCTTTTGTCCTGCCAATAGCCCAACAGCTTCTAAACGTTATGAACACTCTAATTACTGGCAAAAACTCACCTAACATTGCACTAAACACCAATCCCGGTACTATGAGCTCCAAGACAGAGGCCAAGTTGGTGAGCGTCCTATCGTCGCTAGTTAACAAGCTTAACCAGCAGCAGCAGCAGCAGTTGCCCTCTATCGGCCAGAATTGGGTACCACAATTAAGCAATCAACTGCCGGCTTTTCCCAAGGACAGCCAAAACGAGTCGCCTTCTCTGTACATAAAGCCGACTTCAAGTTTGGCAGAATCGGCTCGGTTCACCACAGCTGCTCTGTTGAGTTGGCAGTTGAAGCCAAGCGGAATCCCCACAGTGCCTACTATAATTGTCAGCCTGAAGGCCAAGCCCATCTTGGGAGCTAAAGTGACCCGTAATTTAGTGGAATCGATTTGCTTACCGCAGTCCCAAGAGACGGCTGTTGCTATGTTTGTTGCCGACGGCCTTCAATCAAGCACTTCACTGTTGATAGACGCGGATTCCGCCAATTCCGCTACGGACATAGCTCGCGAATTTTTGAATCAGTTTAATCAGATTCTAACTGAAGCTGATCAGGAAACGCTACCCAGCGTGGTGGTCCCGACGGTAGAAGCTCCATCGTCCAGCAACGGCTCCGCTGTAAAGGAGAGTGGTGCATCCGTAGACAGCCGTGGGTCTTCACAAAAACCGGATGTATCAATGGCTTCTGCCGACCCTTCGCCTAGCGTGGCCCCAGCAGGTGGTGACATGGATTTAGTCATGTCTAATATGGAAGACCCGGAGTCTATCCAGGATATCAACTTCGATAATGACTTTACGTCGCAGCCCATGAACCTAGAGGATCTTGACTCCGCAATGGATTTCGGCTGGGAGTAGTATACAAAAAAAGTAAAAGAGTACATACACCGTGTTTCGATATCAAAATATATGCTACGAACCACATGTATAGACATATAAATGAAACCAAATTAGTCTATAACTAAATGGACATCACGTTAAATGCTATCATAACGCTTAAATTAAATTAAAGCAGATGTACACTCTGGATACCAAAGTGAAAGTAACAATTAGCATGACACCATCAGAATGGTATAATGCACCGAGGTAGATAATGATTGTCATTTTATTATATGTGTTAAATAACATTTTAAATTTACTGTCTTCTGGTAGCGAAAGCCTTGGTGACAACACGCTTAAGGTTAACCTCAGCCTTGCGCAAGTCGTCAGCAGAAGCATCCTTGACCTGGAGAGCAGCCATAGCGTCGGCCATAGCAGCCTCAAGCTTCTCCTGGGCGTTCTTCTTGAGCTTAGAAGCAACGGCAGGGTCAGTGATAGAGGCATCAATGCTCTGGATGTACGAGTCAAGGTGCTGCTTGGCCTCGTGGCGCTTGGCGAAGGCCTGGTCCTGAGCCTTGAAGGCCTCAGCATCGTTGATCATCTTGTCGATGTCCTCGTTGGTGAGCTTACCAACAGCGTTGGAGATGGTGATGTTGGCAGTGCGGCCAGTGGACTTCTCGCTAGCAGTGACCTTCAAAATACCGTTGGCATCAACCTCGAAGACGGCCTCCAAGACAGGCTCACCGGCACGCATGGGGGGAATGCCAGTGAGGTCGAACTCACCGAGCAAGGAGTTCTCGCTGCAGTTAGTACGCTCACCCTGGTAGACAGGGAACTGAACGGTGGTCTGGTGGTCACCGACAGTAGTGAAGGTACGGCGCTTCAAGGTAGGAACGGTGGTGTTACGGGGAACAACGGGGGCGAAGATGTTGCCCTCCATGGCGACACCAAGCGAGAGGGGAACAACATCGAGAAGAAGGATGTCCTCAGCACCCTCGGTGGCCTGGCCAGTGAGGATAGCACCCTGAACGGCAGCACCGTGGGCGACGGCCTCGTCGGGGTTGATGCTCTTCTCGAGCTTCTTACCGCCGAAGAAGTCAGAAAGGAGCTTCTGGACCTTGGGGATACGGGTAGAACCACCGACAAGGACAACCTCGTCGACCTTCGACTTCTCGATGCCGGAGTCCTTCAAGACCTTCTCGACAGGGCTGATAGTGCTCTTGAAGAGAGAGTCGTTGAGGGCCTCGAAACGGGCACGAGAGAGGTTCATGGTGAAGTCCTCACCCTGGCTGAGGGAGTCAACCTCAACAGTGGTCTGGGAAGCAGAGGACAAAGTACGCTTAGCACGCTCAGCAGCAGTGCGCAGACGACGGAGGGCACGAGCGTCGTTGCTGATGTCCAAACCAGTCTTCTTCTTGAAGTCCTCCTGGAAGAAGTTAAGAAGGTTGGTGTCGAAGTCCTGACCACCCAAGTGAGTGTCACCGGCAGTAGCCTTGACGTTGAAGACACCACCCTGGATAGAAAGAAGGGAGACATCGAAAGTACCACCACCCAAATCGAAGATAAGGACGTACTTCTCCTCCTCAGTCTTACCAGCACCAAGACCGTAGGCAATAGCAGCAGCGGTGGGCTCGTTGATGATACGGAGGACGTTAAGACCAGCAATAGAACCGGCGTCCTTGGTAGCCTGACGCTGAGAGTCGTTGAAGTAGGCAGGGACAGTGATGACAGCCTTGTCAACCTTCTGGGCAAGCTTGGCCTCAGCAATCTCCTTCATCTTGGTCAAAACCATGGAAGAGATCTCCTGGGGAGAGAAGGTCTTGGTCTCACCGAGGTACTGGACCTCAATGAAGGGGTTGCCGCCCTTGTCGACAATCTTGAAGGGCCAGCTCTTGATATCGCTCTGGACGGTCTGCTCGTCAAAACGACGGCCAATGAGACGCTTAGCGTCGAAGACAGTGTTGGTAGGGTTCAAAGCGGCCTGGTTCTTGGCAGCATCACCAATAAGACGCTCCTTGTCAGTGAAGGCAACGAACGAAGGAGTAACACGGTTACCCTGCTCGTTGGCAATGATTTCAACGGCGTTCTCGTAGGTAGCGACACACGAATATGTGGTACCCAAATCGATGCCAATAGCACCGGCGTATGTTCCCTCGCTGGCAGACATCTTTTCAATTTACTGGAGTGTGGATGGGAAAGTTAGAAGTGTAAAAAAATTTCAGGTTATATTTTTCACGAGTGCAAAATTGTTTCTACCCCTGCCCTAAACACATGACTGCGCGATATCTATTCATTCACCACTTTTTTTTGTCCACCATCCCTGCTGCTGATTTGCACAACTTTGACTGTAACCTAACCTCTAGTAAATCATCTTATACCCTCTTCATATTGGGCTCCTATCTGGTTTTAGTACACGGGGACCAACTCCTACACGGGGCCAGTGCCCAAGAATTACTTGATATGGTTTAGTGGGACGGAACGGGTGGGGCAGCGTTTGGGGTCTTTACTCAATATTAGTACCGCCGGGCTGCTGCGTAATGCCAATACGCACCAATGTCTAGTGGGTGTCTAACCCGACAGAGAACCCTACTACGCCCGCCAAATACGAAACTGGGCTGCTCCATCCACAGCCGACGTTGTATTCACATCGGCGACATGCGCGTTTTATTACACTACATAGATATATTTGGAACTAACGTGCGTATTGGGACATACTTATATGCCTGCATACATATAATTAGCTCAGCCAGTACTTGATTCACTTCACACTAATATTTGCGCAAGTGAAGCTTGGGGTTTGTACATCGGATATGCCGGAAGGATATTTTGGGTAATCGACCGAGGATCCATAACCGTGCCCTTGATTCTCGCAGAACGCGATTAGAACATCCGATACTGCTGTATAGGTATATCACGATAAATTACTAACGACGCATATATATCATATATACTTTGCACTGTAGTTGTCGTCTCACTACTAGAAGTGCCTCAATACTCTTTGGGTTTGGTTATACTACAGTACTGTACTGAGTTAAGGGTGCATGCTAAGGTGAGGACAGCGCCTATAGCAGTGTATGATGCTTGCCCGTTTGCTCTATAAACGACTATTCCCCAACAGTTTTAGACCAGTGTGAAAATAACAATATACAGTTAGAATGTGTTGATTCGATAAAATAATTTAATATCTTCAATTTTATATTTACTATCTATTGATAAAGAGTACAATGCATTTATGTAGAGCTTTCTTGATGAAGAATGAGGGAGCCACTAGGAGCGTACGCGAGAGAGCATGCTGCTCTGTAAGCTTCTCTGTGGTTGAGTGCCAAGCCTACAAAACCTACAAATGTATTACTGGGTTAATTGATCCTTGCCTTAAGTAACGATCTAGGGTTTATCGGCTTGTTGACAAGGGGATACGGGCCGAAGAGAACCATAACTACTTTTGATCGATAGTATTGTCATAGTGAAAGGGAATCAGAAAAAAAAAACTGGTATTCTACTTGCATCCTAGGGTCACCCGCTTCATTGTGCGAAAATACTACAAGGGATTGCTCTGGTTGTTTCTTCTGAAACGCGGGAACACTTTCTAAAAGGTCGGATTGTATGGATATGTTCAGTAACAAATCTACAAGTTCGTTAAGTGACGTTGTTAGCATAAAAATTGAAGATGAGCCAGAATTCTATTCTCCGGGGGATGTGGTACATGGCCGCGTATTAATTCATAACAGATTATGGAGGCAAATGTTTGTTGAGGTTGTTATTGTATGTGAAGAACATTCAGAAATATTCTCTCATGCTGCAGATGATACCAAAGTACGCCAGAGACGAATATTAATTGCCGGTGAATCGATCGAAGGTGCACCTACGGATAAGGGCGGAGAATTCCTGTTCAATCTGCGAATTCCTGATGATCCATGCACTCAGAACCAGCTTCCCAGCTTTGAAATAGAGCCCCAAGATACAGGACTGTACAATTCAATTAGATGGCTTGTGGAAGCTCGTGTTACCTATAAAAACAAGGTACTCGAAAATTCACAGGACATCGTATTTATTCCCACACGCCCCCTGCCAGTAAGCAATACGCAACAGCTGATTCGTCAGGATAGCACCATAAAAGTGTATGAGCCTCCTCATAAAGATGAGACAAGATTTTCTACTTGGCTTATTGGCTCGGAGAAACCTACATCTGTCACCATCGAGTCTCCCGTTGTAGGGGTGCTGCAGTTTCCCGAGGCCGGGCTGAAACAATACCCATCGACCATTCCACTCAAGCTGACTCTGCTGGTCACGCACCCACACCTTATATATATTTCGAGCATTTCTGTTCAACTCATTTCCACAGCAAGGTCCTCGATTGATGGCGAGGTGTGGCAGCATACCATGACCGAGGATCTTCGGGACTCCATAGACATTGGCATACGCCCGGACGGCGATTTGATGGATCTAAGCGAATATCTTTCTGGAATTGTGATTCAAGATCAGTGCGCTAGCTTTAATGGGAAGTGGATAAGCATGGAGCATCGGCTGCAGATCAACGTGATGATCAAGTCGGTGCACCACCAGAAATACGTGGATGTCCTATCTATAAACACAATTGTCAAGGTGCTACCCCCACGAACATACTTTGATATTGTGGACGCTCCGCCAATGTATTCACCGTTGGCTCAAACACCATGTGAGACACTGGCTGCTGATTCTGCCAGCCAGTCTTTAGCAGAGATTTTAAATTTCTCTAAGGGAACTGAAAAATTACGTACGTAACTAACGAATGCATCTTAACATATTTATATTTGACACCTGTGTAGCTGGAAACAGTAGTAATTAGCGCGGCTGGGCAAGGTAGGGCTGCTGGTAATATAACTATATCACGCGACGCGTACAAACTCTTCTTCTCTCTTACTATTCAAATGTCTTTTCGCGTGCTGTTGACTACCGCTAAAGCTAAGGCTCCCACTAGAGGGTCCGCTCTTGCTGCTGGCCACGATCTTTATAGCAGTGAAGATACTGTAATTAAGGCACGAGGCCGTGGTGTGGTCCAGACTGGTATTAAAGTCGCTCTTCCAGCGGGCACATATGGCCGAGTTGCCCCACGGTCGGGACTTGCTGTCAAAAAAGGCATCGATACTGGCGCGGGCGTGATAGATGCCGATTACCGCGGGCTTGTAGGTGTTGTGCTATTCAATAACTCTGATGAGGACTTCGAGGTCAAAGAGGGCGACCGCATTGCCCAGCTGATTGTCGAGAAGATCGACACAAGCGATATCACCGTTGTTAATGAACTTGATGATACAGTCCGTGCATCCGGCGGCTTCGGATCCACTGGCACCAACTAAATGTGATGAGTATGTTAATTAAAATCAATTAAGTATATAGATTTTTCAGCCATATATTGGTATATACGATGCAAGTGCACCGAAACGATCCAAATGAACACACAGATCAGTGTGGATTTGTTTACATAAAACCAAACCCTAAGTGACAGGCGCGATTCCATAGACTACATTTTGAATGCGCGTAAAAGAAATTGTAATTGATGGTTTCAAGTCGTATGCCAAGCGAACAGTGATTACTGGATGGGACCCGCAGTTCAACTGTATCACAGGCCTTAACGGAAGCGGTAAATCGAACATTCTCGATGCCATTTGCTTCGTGCTCGGAATCACCTCTATGTCCTCGGTGCGAGCTCAGAACCAACAGGACCTGATTTACAAAAGAGGACAAGCCGGAGTTACGAAAGCAAGTGTGTCAATTGTGTTTGACAACACAGACAAGTCCAGGTCGCCTATGGTGTATCGAGAGGTGGACACTATCACAGTTACTCGGCAGGTGGTATTGGGTGGTACTTCGAAGTATTTGGTGAACGGCCATCGTGCCCAGCAGATTCAGGTGCAGCAGCTATTCCAGGAGGTTCAACTTAATGTGAATAATCCTAATTTCCTGATCATGCAGGGCCAGATTACCAAGGTAGTGAACATGCAGCCAACCGAAATATTGAGTCTCATTGAAGAAGCTGCGGGAACCGGAATGTATGAAAAGGAGCGACTCAGAGCCGTGAAAGAAATCAAGGACCGTGATGCCCCGCTCCACGAGACAGAAGCGCTGCTGAACGAGGAGGTGAGGCCTAAACTCGAGTTACTACGGGCCCAGAAGCGCGATTTCCTAGAGTATCAACAGTGTGCAGCTTCCACAGAAGCACTGGAGCGGATTGTTGCTGGTTCTCAATACTACGCCCAAAACCAGAAGCTTCAGTCATTACAACAAAACGAGCAGGCGATCAGCCTCAAACTCGAAGAACTCAAGGCAGAATTGGCCTCCGAAACCGATCGCGTGAAAGCATTGGAAGCTGAGATGAATGAGTTAAAGTTACAGAATACCCGCAGCGAAGAAGCCAATAGATTGGATAAAGAGCTGCAAGCTGCCAACGAGGAATATACCCGTCTGGTTACCACACTTGAACACAAGGAGTACCAGTTGACCGAAATGGAAGCTCAGTACAAGCGAAGCAGTGCTTCTACTGCGCGACTTCAACAGCAGCTTCAGCAGCACGAAATAACAGTAGGCACGTTTGAAGATGAACATGCTGCACTCAAGGAAAAGCTGGAGAAGCACCACAAATTCACCGAGGAAAGACGCGAACTACTTTCTGGTTTACAAACTGGTATTTCTACTACAGGTGATCGAGAAACTGGCTATGCCTATGCAACTAAAAAAGCGCGCGATCAAGTTGCAGCAGCTACCGATAAAGTGATTGAGCTCGAGGCCCGCCAGAAGTCACTGGAGCTACAGATGAATTCAGGAACTTCCGATATACAATCACTGCGTTCCCAGATAGACCAGTACCAAACCAAGTTGGCTGAAATTGATCAACTTAGTCAAGACAAGGAGTCCACAATCAACTCACTGAGTGGCCAGGCTCAAGAAGCGACAAACCTGAAACGCCTCCAGTGTGATATGCGTGATAATATTGCTAAACTAAACCGCGACATGGAACGGCTCATTTCTCAATACCCTAATATGAGTGTTCCGCCTAATATGCAGGATCCTAAGGTGAGAGGAAGGCTTGCGAATGTTTTCAGACTTCGAGACGAACACAAAAACAAATCACTCGCTTTGGAAATCACTGCTGGCTACGAAATGTGGAGTTTAGTAGTGGATGATGAAAAAACTGGTGCAGAAGTGCTGAAACGAGCCCGGAAACGTACAACCGTTCTACCTTTGAACCGCATGAATTCATATGTGATTGACCGGAGACGAATTAGTGAGGTCGATCCCAATGGTGCATGGCTTGCCATGGACCTACTTGAGTATGATGAACAGGTAAAGCCTGCTGTTCAGTATGCATTTGGACACACTGTGATTTGTGCTACTGACCAAATCGCTGAAAGGGCTGCATTCAAGTTCAATATGTATGCAGTTACTTTGGAGGGCGATGTTTTTGACCCTCGCGGTGTAATTTCTGGTGGCTCTCAGCGGAAACCTAATAACGGAGGTAGTCTTTTTACCGTGGTTGACGAGTATAATCGTCTTACACAGCGTAAGGCGGAATCCGAATCCGAACTTGCCCACACTAATGACCAGCTTTCACGCCTAGGTAATGCCGGTGTCAGGGTCGAGCAGTTGCGGAACGAACTAGCATTGCTTGCTCATGAAGCCGGCATTACACGCTCCAGGCTAGACGAATTAAACGGCAAGGTCTCAGGACTCTCTACTTCCGAACAGAATCTTCAGAAGATCATTAATACTGAACTTCCTGCGGCAAGGATAGCAGTTGCTGAATCGGAGCAACAGCTGCAAACTGCACTGAAAGAAGCGAAGGAATACAATAAAAATAAAGATGGCACGCTTAAGCAGTTGATGAAAGAAGTAGAAACCGCCAAAAAGGAGGAGCAGAAACTTTCTCAACAGCTTGATGCTCGGAACAACCAGCATATCGCTAATCAATCGGAGTTAATCCGACTTAGAACCGAGATCGAGCACGAATCAGAGGATATGGCTGCAGCGGAGCGAGACGGTACTGCTCTTAAACACGACATCAAGGAGATGCGCGAGGTCATATTGGCTCAATTGAACTCTCAAATCGCACAGCTCAAACTTGACCTTGAAAGCGAGCTTTCCAAGGCAGCAAATATTCGTGACAAGCTCAAGACTTGTGAAGAACAAGTCAACCAGGGCCATGCATCTATGGTAGATATGCGACTCGAAATCCAGCAACTAACCCATAGTCAATCTAAGGGTGTAGAGAAACTCCACGCTGCAAAAGCTATGCTAGCAAGTATCGAGAAGCGATGGAGTTGGGCATCGGCGGCAGCTGATGAACTAGAAACGGAGGGCCAACTTGCAATTGGCGCCAATTTAGAGCCAATTGCCCAGAAACTTGCTCATGAGCAGCGTCGCATGAAGTCGTTGGGATCTCGTGTGGATGCCAGTGTTGTCAGTATGATTGAGCGTTTGGAATTGGACGAGGAGCAGCTCCGGCAGCGACTAGCTACTATCAGAAATGATAGAAAGAAGCTGGAAGAAACTATGGCAACCTTGAACGAGCGACGGCGTACTACCATTGACAGCGTTTGGCGCCAGGTCAGCGACGATTTCGGTAACATATTTGGAGATTTGCTTCCCAGCTCAAGCTGTGAGCTTGTCCCAGTAAATGGTCGACCTATCGAGAATGGATTCTCTATCAGAGTTCGTCTGGGTGCTACATGGAAGCATGGCCTCACTGAATTGAGTGGCGGTCAGAGATCTCTGGTAGCTCTATCACTGATTCTTGCCTTGCTGCGATACCACCCTGCTCCGATGTATATCTTGGATGAGGTCGATGCTGCATTGGATGTCCACCATACTCGCAATATCGGCCATCTTATCAAGACTCGGTTCAGAAATGCTCAATTTATTGTCGTCAGTTTAAAGGACGATATGTTCACTAATGCCAATCGGATTTTCCAGACTCGATTTGTGGATGGCACGTCAACGGTTGCGATTATGGCCTAACTGAGTATCAAATGTGCACCAAGATGTGAGGGTATCACCAAGAGACGGCTGATGCAAACTGTGATCACAGTGTTGAGTGGCAGTTATACTACAAAGTGCTGTGTATTCTAATTTAAATACAAGTATGCTGATAAGTTATTCATCTTCACTGTTCTATATAATCTATGCTTAAGCCTTGGGATGCTTTTGAGAGTCATCAACGAACAGTTGATCAGCTTTAACGGCGGATTCAGAATCGGTGGGGTTAGTAGACTCGACAGGCTTCTGAGCCTCCTGACTCTTCTTAGCTTCGGCTTGTGCAGCGAAATCTTGGTCAGCTTTAGCAGCGGACTCAGAAGCGGTAGGGTTTGCAGACTCTGTAGCCTTCTGCTCATTTTGGCTCTTATTGTAAGCCTCTTCAACGAACTCCTGATCAGCCTTGGCCGCGGATTCGGATGCAGTAGGCTGCGCATTGGCTTGAATCTCTTGGCGCTTGGAGGCATTCTTCTCAGCTTCCAAGTCACCCTTCTCATACCATGCCTGATCAGCCTTAACATCAGCCTCCGACTCGGTAGTAGGCTTAGTCTCCTCTTCGTCCAAGTTCAGGTTATCGCGAACCTGGATGACATGCCCAGACTCCTGCTCCTCCTTATTTTCCTCACGAATAAGCTCATCCTGCTCCTTAAGAACCTCAAGACGCTGAGCATTTGTGGCCTCCGTCGAGCTAATCTCAAGCTCAGTTTCGTGGTAGACCTCAGGGGGCAGGGCACTGAGAACCGCCAAAAGAGCATCGTAAGCAGAGTCCAAATCATGGTCACCGTAGTTATAGGCAGAGCTCAGGATAAGCAGCGAAGAGGGAACACGGTCATGCAACCTAAGCTGCAGCCAGTTGGTCAAGTCCTCTCTCAGACGACCGGTGCTGACACCAATAGTCTTGAAGCCACGCGACTGACAGGCATTGTTCAGCTCGAGCGCATTCAAGGAATCGACACCCTCATAGTCAATAACACGGTCATCCTGCTTGATCATCTTCATCTTATGACGAATACGGTAACGTAGGATAATGGAAGTTCCAAAGCCCTGAATGTTCATGTACTTGGCAATAGCCGATAGCTGGGGACGAGTGAAGTTATCCAAAAGCAGGTCATCCTTGAATGTGCGAGCAACATTCAACAATAAGGTGCGGCTGGGTCTCTCGCCCTCGCGAATCTGACGGAAAAAGTCCTCAAAGTCCTGCTGTTGCTCCTTGGAACTGAATTTGGGGACAACCATATCAGTACCATGGATCGAGGCCCTCAAGTACTTACCAACATCTTTACGGGTGTTACCGAGCTTCTTCAGCTTGGCAGACTTTGCGGTGGCAGACTCGTAAGTCGAAGGAAGCATGTTGGGGAACAGCTTCAGAGCGACAGGAAGCAAAAGCTCAGCAAAGGGAACCAAAACAAACATGGAGAAAGGAACAAGTCGGACAATATCCTGCACAGTACGCTTCAACTGACGGTCCTCGCGTCTACTGAGTTCGCGACCACTAGCAAGCTTAAAGGCGAGCTTGGAAGAAACCTTCAACTCATAACCTAGAAGCTTAGTGCCCTCCCAGAAGTGACCAACTTCGCGTTTGACTTTCTGCCAGACAGTGGGCTTCTCTTTCGCTTTCGCTACGTCCTCGGTGTGAGCTTCATCAAGGGTTTTCTCCGCAGGCGTCTTAGTCGAGGCTGAGGACGAAGACGAAGGCGAAGAACTAGCAACTTCAGGTTTACTAGAAGCTACAGGGTTACTTTTGGGTTCACTCCTCACAGCATTGGATGTAGCAAAACTTCGGGTAGCATAAACGCTTCCAAATTGATTCCTGAGACTAGCAGCAAGAGTCTGGGTTGCTAAAGGCCTAGAAGCCTTAGCAACGGATGAAAGACGCAAACCTACTCTGAGCATCCTCATAATGAAAAAATGGCTTCCAATATGACAAGATTAAGTCGAGTAGTAGATGCTGTAATTGTAAGCGCAGCAGCAGCGTTGATCCAATATGCAAGTGATGTGCGGTCGGACACGTGTTAACGCCATCGACTATACATGCAGATCACGGGGTAGGATTGTGAGGATCAATAAACTATAGCCTATGAACAGCCGAGTCATATTGCTAACATATAGCTCTTTCTATACAACCCGAAATGAATATAGAGCCTTATTAGAGGCTAGTGCTTGGCCTATATATTGGTGTGCGGTGGATTCGTAGCTATTGGTCTATTTCACATTTCCCAAATCAGGGCAGCTTCCAGAAGAATCACAGTGACTAAAAATAACCGTCTCGGAAGGTGACAGGATTTGTGCAATTATACGGGAGCTAACTACTAAATATACTAGGAGACTTACTGTGTCACATATAACCAATTTATGGAAACAAAGATGCCACATAGGTGATTGTGGGTGGCGCGGGTGGCGTTAGAATGCATGGTGTTAGGAAGCATTGCGGCACCCCTCACGAACTGGTAAACGGGTTATGGCTATACAGAGATGAAAATCACATGATACAAAACTCACGTGATTAAATTATTTCAAGTCCTCTAGAAAATAAAAATTTCGAATTTAAACAAGCATTTGAAACAAATGCCAAATAAGGCGGTAACTGCTGATGGCAGTGAATTAAAAAAACCTCACGGTTTAAAACGCAAGGCAAATGCTGATGCGAAATCATTGGAGCCTATAGTTAATAATTCTCATGAATCTGAGTCTGAATCGGAAGCAGGAAGTGATGAAGAGGAAGAAGATAGTGAAGAAGAAGAGGAAAAGGAGTTATCATCAGGTACTAATAAACGATCGAGTAAAGTCCGCAAGTCATTAAGTGCTGCTGAAGTGCGTGCCGCACGTGAAGCTAGTGAAACATTTAAGTCCAATGTGTTCAAACTCCAAGTAGATGAGGTTTTAAAGGAGATTTCAGTCGAGGATAAGTATGCCGTACAAGCTAGGAAGTTGCTCTTTTCAATCAGGGAAGCTATTGCGGGTACGAGTTCTATGGGTCCCTTTGATTACAAGTCTGCACAGCAATCTTTGACTTCACGAATCCCTTTTCCGCGTGAAGCAAACCAAAAGGCTCAGGAAATCAAATACAAGTTTGCTTATTCTCCACCTGAGCTAGATAGCATAAATGTTATTGGAAGTTGGTCTTTGCACACTACTCTGCGTAGACCAGCTCGAAGCTCTGGAATTGATCTGTTTGTTCCTATGGATGATCAACTTTTTGAACAAAAAGATTACTTGGATTTCCGGTATCACCGCAAGCGGGCGTTTTTCCTGGCCGCGTTGGCTTCTCAATTGGCAGATTCAGCTGAATTACCCTTGGAGTTGCGATATGCAAACTTCAATGGCCATCCGTTGCGGCCCACTTTACAACTAGTACCTACCGGCCCTTTGGCCAAATTGGGGAAGCGTATTAATATTTACATCCATGTTGGCCCCTCGTCTACTGTTTTCCCTTTGCGCAAACTGGCTCGGGATAGAAACGCTAATAGACAGTTTGAGGGCCCTACCCCCGTATACAATTGGTCGGTACTGGCTGATATGCATACTATGCCTCTTTTGCGGTACCTTCATTTTGCCTCCTCGATAGCCCCGGCATTCAATGATGCTGTTCGTTTAGGTTCGTTGTGGTTGCTGCAGCGACAGTGGGCCTCTGATCCTGCGAAGGGTGGATTTGGTGTATTCGAATTTGCTGTTCTGATGGCCTCTCTGCTTAATGGTGGCTCTAAAAGTGGCAAAAAGCGGATTCTACCAGGCTACTCTAGTTACCAGCTGTTCAAAGGAACCTTACTTTACATTGCCGAAAACCCCCAGATCTCACTTCAGCCTAGTTTCAGCGCTGAGGGTGCTGGACCAACTACTCTTATAAGCGAACCCGGCTTGGTGTTCGCCGACTGTGGGCTAGATGTCCTGGCAAATATGCCGTTCTGGGCGCCTAAACTACTCCGCCATGATGCACAACTTGCTGTTGATATGCTTAATGATGGTACGCGCGATAGATTCCAGCCGTTGTTTTTGAGAGAAGCTCATTCACCCCATATCTGTTTTGATGTGAATTTTGAGGTCATTTACTCGCAGGGTAAGAGCCCCATGGATGCTGGAAATGAGATAGCACAAAACTTACATCGTGCTTGGGGTCTCCGTTATAAAGCTATGAAGGTTGTTCCAGCCCAATCTGCTTCCCAGGGAACTCTTAATTCATCGTGGCCCATGTCAAGTGATGTCCCACCTATCGAAACGCGTACTTTCTTGGTATGTGCTATTTTGGATGGTGCATACACTGATAAGCGGTTGACATTTGCTGATCCCGAAATCTATGAGAATGCAGAGGAATTTAAATCATTCTGGGGAGGAAAAGCTTCATTGCGACGTTTCCAGGATGGCACTATCAAGGATGCAGTGGTATGGGAACAAGGTATTAGGCCTATTGTATTTGATGCTGCAGAATATTCACTTCGGAGGCATTTAAAAACTGAGCTTAAGCTCCCTCAGCTCTTGGAAAAAGTGTTGGTTAAGAGCACTTCTAACAATACGTATTCTGCTAACGCACTACTTGGGGCTGGCTTCTCTGCGATGTCTACTAGTTTCCAGAAGCTTGCACATACTTTACAGGAGCTTCGTAGTGCTTTACCCTTGCGAATTACTTCTGTGTTCGGTACTTCTGCTGCGTTGAGACATGCTTCATTGACCGAACCGGAACCATTTGTTCCGGAGCATGTTGCCGAAGGAATTATTGAGATGGAGGGCAGTTCGAAATGGCCCACAGATATTGATGCAGCTGAGAAGGTCAAAACTGCATTTCTTATTAAAATTGCCGAAACAATTCGTGAATTGCATTCTCAATATTTCGTGGTGATTGGTCTAGAACCATGTATTGACGATAACACCGTTGAATCCGCCTTTGCTACTTTCCAAACGCCGGAAGGGTTTTACTTTAAACTGCGGATTGTTTCTAGGAGCACTACACTCAAATCGCCTCCATCAAAACTGATTGCTCTCGCTGACCACACACGAATGATCACTACGATGACCCATCGTTACCCGCACTCTTTGAGTACTGCCATGAGGCTGGTAAAACTGTGGTTTGAAAAACAGATGCTAATGACACATATTAGTGAACCAGTAGCTGAGCTGCTTGCTCTTCATGTTTTTGTTAATAGCAGTCCATGGTCACCTCCTGTAAGTGGCACCACTGCATTTTGGAGAGTGTTAGACCTGCTTTCTTCTTGGGACTGGCATGAGCAAGCACTATTTTTGGATGTTGACAAACATATCGAGGAAGATAGTAGTTTGGAAAACAATCTGGAACATCAGAAAATTGTAACTGGCTGCGATATGGATTTCAAGCTGTTTCAGTCTATGGCAGCTGCATTTGAAAAACAGAGAAAACAGGATCCAGCTCTTACTCAAGCACCGTGGGTAATCGCTACTAAGTTAGACATTGGAGGTATTAACTGGTCCAGCTGGGAACCTAGATCTAAAGTGGCAGCATTGATTGCGGCAAGAGTTACTGCTCTGGCCCGCGCAGCTAAACCGGGTGGTGCTATCTTCAAGCCCACCCTTTCTGATTTCGATGTTGCATGGTCAGTACAGGGCCCTAAATCTGCTTCTTCGAAGCACAAAAATATTGCTGTTTCAGACCCACATAAAGCAATTATTGGTGCTCACCACATCGCCCGTGATTTGGTAGACGCCCTCACCAAACTGTACAAGGACTCCTTGGTTCTCTTTTATTCTGGAACTCTTGACTCTTCCTCAAGCTCAGAACATACGTTGTGTGCTATTTGGAACCGGCCTTCTCTGGAACCTATTGCAAAGTTCAAGGCAAATATTCCTTATCCTCTAAAGAAAGTCAAAGATGGTTATAAATTGGATCAAGAAGCACTTCTTCTTGAAATTGAGCGGTTAGGATCTGGAATGCTTAACCGTTTAACTTAAGGCAATGCTGTATAATTATGATATATATAGGTATAAAAAATACTCCAATTATGCTGAGATATGTGAACGAAGTTTATGATTGTAAACACAATCAATATAATCATTAGTATCATTATTATTGTTGATGTCATTGATCATGTTCTGAAGCTTCACCAGAGAAACGAATAACCGCACGGTCCGGCCGCGGCATCGGAAACTTAGGAAATCCCTTATATGGAAATTGAAACTTAGGCAATCTAATACCTTGGGCACCATAGCGTTGTTTGCCAGGTTTCAGCCGACTACCGGCTTGAATCTGCTGATGACAATCATAAACCTGATCAGGCGTCATAGACGTTGAATAACAGTATCTTTCCGCGCGACACGAATAATCAACGCAATCTGGGGCGCGAGATGATTCTCTGTAAGATGTATGGACAAAGTCCATTGAAAATTCGGGGTCATACAGGAACTTCGTTGCAACCCGGTGCCAGAACTTTCCGTTAAGAGGCTCAGATTCAGGCCACCTAAGTTCATTACCATATTTCTCGCGAGCAGAGTAAAGGACCTTCCAGGAGAGATCAGGAGTAGCTGGCCAGGGAATACCGAACCCCGGTTCAATGTCTGCCATGACTGTGACTGAGTCCATAATTTCAAACGTTCCAGTGTCTACTTCGTAATACCGCCAACCCGGATTGAGGTCAGTGTAAGGGGTAATAGAAGGGGCAATCCATGCAACATTTAGAGCCATTTCCTCTGACCTTATAGTGGCATTATTATCATAAAGGACAGAAAATTCATCTAGATGTGTATGACCAAAGAAAATACCTGATATGACATCACTAAACCGCTCTAATGTTGCAGTGAAGAATGATGCCACAGGCGGAAGAGCCTCATCAGGAAGCCCACCTGGTGGTACATGCGCCTGAACCCACGCGTGAATTCCTCTCCTTTCACAATCAGCCAGCTCCTCGATGAGATAGTGTATAATTCCACTAGGATCTGGATCATCCATTCCCACGTAATTATAGAAGTTCCATCGGTACCAGTAATTGGAATTCAATGTAATCACCTTAAGACCGGACACCGGCTCAATAGAATATGCGCCATGTGTATGCTTCATTTGCTTAACTTGCTTGCCGTTAATCCAGCCATAGTCATACCACATATGCTCCATTAGCGCTAAGTTCATCTCAGTTCTACTGGCGTATTTAGAGTCCCGCGTAGGCTCCTGGCCATATGGATAACTATCATGGTTACCTAGAACTGGGAATACCGGTATATCACCCAAGTAAGACTTGAAGGATCTCAAAGTGCGTTCCTCCTCAATGAATGTATCTTCGCGGCTAATCAGCACTGGATTGTGATCTACCATGTCACCAGTAAACAATGCAAAAGAGTAGTTATGATGACCACGTTTGTTTGAGTCATTGATGGCACTATCTAGCAAAGCTTGGGGTGCGTCACAGCGCCAATGACCGTATTTAGGTGCCGGAACCCAATCATCCAACATGTTTTGTATTGCGTAGTTATCACAGCACATGGCTCCCAGGCAGTTAGCTGGGGCATGCTCCGTATAATTCGCAGATAAATGAACGTCACTAACATGCAGTACCTTCAAAGTTTCATTGGTACGTTTACTAGCCAAGTCTGGTGCTTCAGGTCTTTCAGGAAAAAACTGGGTGTATTCAACTTGCTGCGTTACAGGCCGCGCACAAGCATTGGAAAACATGTAATGGCACAGGTACTCACCATCTACACCATCTGTATCCATTTCACGCAGTGCATTTGAGAAATCAGGCAGGAATGAGAAACCATTTGATGCCGTGGAGGATTCATAAAGGTGAAGGTTCTCACAAATATGCCGCATGAGACGGTAGGGCTCACGCTTTTCATTGCAAATCCCATTAAATAATGAAAAAAGCAGATGTGCGCCATTGCCATGATGCTGGTTAAGCTGACGCTTCAGTACCCCTAAGGAGGCCTTACAGGTCTCGCACGGAACTGCAACGTCCGTGATGGTATTCAATTGCTCAAACACATACGCCAATGGCTCAATTCGCTGCTCAGGCCGTTTATTTTCACGAGAGTCGGCATGGCCCATATCCGTTTGACGCAGCCAGTTCAAGTTGAACTCGAGGCCAAATATGTTCAATGCATTGGCATGTGTCGCAAATAAAAGAAACAGAGAAAATGGTATTTGCATTTTCATGTAAAAAAATTATCGAATGTGCACCACTTCTGCCAGTGTGGTATGTTAAGTGCAACCCCACAGTGTCAGTGTTAGTAGTATTCGGTTCTGAGCTGCCAGTCTAGTTAAGATAAGTTGATAGGGTTCATACATGGGTTAGGATGCGGGTGTTCAGGGATCACGCGAGGCTTGACTCACTGATAGCGGTGCCTTAGATGGGGCCAAATTAGTCAGGAAAGCGAAAGCGATATGTCCGCTATGTAGTTCCAAAACCATCAAAGTTGCATCATAATAAACATATGCAGTTCTAATCAGTTTAGACCCCACAGTATCTTAGATGCCGTCGATCGGTCAACAATACTCTCTGTAATACGCGATTTATTTTATAGTTCTAGATAATGTAGCAATGTGTGCATACTGGCGGATATGATTATTGCTACTCTTCATAGAGCAGTCAGCTAATAGATGCTACTGTTATACACACGTATAATATGCATAGAAATCATAAATGATTTAAATAAATAAATATATTTGGAATCTACATATATTGAATATGCCGTATGTAAAGGCAATGTGCTATATTCCGCTTGGTGGTACCTTACATCTTAACCTAGGCACGTGTAATAGCAATGCCCGGATCCCACGAAACCCATGAGTCTCAAAGCTCACGGAGCTCCAATTCTACAGCTAGACCGCATCAGTCTAATGACGCTGATGAAAGAACATCATTACTGAGCGACCGTGCTAGCCAACAGCAGTCTCACCGAGGGGCGGAAGCTGAGGATGAGAACCATCTCATTGCACAAGTTGATCCATTCAATCAGAAGTCTGTAAAGGTCTATCGAGCAGTTCTCGTGATATTGTTCTCCCTTTCCTTGTTTTGGATATCTCTGCTCAGTGTAGACCAGCTTATCTCGGTGGGGGTTGGATCTACCCAAGGATCTGGATTTGAGTGTTATACCGTGACAATCCTAAGCATCATTAGTTTTGCTACGTCCCTTATGTTCTACAAAGCACCGAGCCCCAGTGACCGTACTCTTAACTTGTTGTGTGCTGTGCTTCTTTTTTTGGACATGCTGATCATCAGTTTGGTAGAACAGCTCCGTCGAAGAATTGGCATTGTACCCATGTTGATCTCGTTTGGAAGTGCTGGAGTTGCCTGCTTGTTAGGTAGTATCTCTGATACGATTGTCCAGCACGCCAAGGAGGAGGAAGAGGAACGCGTTCTAGGCCACTCCTCAACCCATCGTACATTTTTGGAGTGGGTCCAAGTTGTAGGGTCCAATATTGTACGCGCCTTATTCTTACTAGTGGTATGTTTGTTATCCATTAACCTCGTTTTTGACGCATCTGATTCGCATACTGCGGTGGGATCCCTGATCAGAATCGGTGGCCTACCGGATGGTAACGGCAATGATGGCACTATCATCCATCTCGCATGCTCCCCGGCGGGCACTGAGGGCCCTGTAGCCATCATTGAGGCTGGTGAGACGTCCGGTGAGGACATGCATGAATGGGTACAGCGTGTTCGTGGACTTAAGGCAGTGTGCTTCTGGGACCGTCCCGGAATTGGCCTCAGTGACAATGCTCCCAGCCCACTGGGAATGGATGCGACTGTATCGTATTTACTAGCCGCTCTTGAAGTTGAGCGCCCTGAGTTTAAAGATGAGAAGTTGCTACTAGTCTCGCACGGTGTGGGCTCTCTATATTCACGGGTGTTTGCCAACAAGATAGCAGACCGAATTGCAGGTTTCATGCTCATAGACGCTCAACATGAAGAGTACTTTTACGACAAGCAAACTGCGCTGCACGGCCTGCGCGAGTTTACCAGAGGTATTACTGCTCCACTCACCCTTAAAAAGATTGCAGGTGTTATACGTGGCCTGGGCGCTGAGGAGCGACTGTTTGGATTGCTGAGCTTCACCCAGGCCCGACTACACAAGGCTCTGCTTCAACAGCAAGTAAGTGCTAACCGCAGATCTGCTCTGGATATTAGCCTCGCTACGGGATCACTGCCTAAGGATGTTCCTATTTTGGTAGTTTCCTCGGCCGAATCGTGCCAAGACAAGCTGTGGAGTCGCTACCAACGGTTGCTGTTGAAACTCAGCGACAGAGTCGTTGCATGGAAGATCCTCGATGGCCCGCACAACTTATGGTGGAACAAACGTGCCGAAAAGGAGCTGACTGCACAGCTTGAATCATTTGTTTCGTATATTAAGCACAACTAGAGTCGTAATACTATAAATTAAGGTAATAATACATATTAAAGTTAAGTGAGTACACAAAGTATAATGATATAAAGTATCAGAGTATTAAAGTTCGTAAAGTGTCACTAAAGTTATTCGGAAACAGAATGATAAATTAAAGTAGTAAGAATTAAGTGATATGTTAATTATATAAAGGATATAAAGTATACAATTATTGGAAATAAATTATTAGAAATAAATTAATGCAAACGGGGCTACGCGAAAGCAAAAAACCCCTATGAAATAAGTTCAGTTAGAAAGACTCACCTGAGCTAGGAGGACATTCGTTATCATCATCATCATCATCTACATCCACATCGCTAGATTCCTCCAGGTCGAAGCCTTTGCGGCACATGGGACACTCGAAAAAAGGGTACTTGGACACCAATGTGGTTCGTATACAACGATAGTGCCACATATGGCCACACGGCGCCATAAACAATGAACGGATAGGATTCATGGGGTCTAAACAGATGGCACAGTTCTCAACCCCGCCGTCTTGGCCAGCATTTGTCGCCAGCTTTTTTAGCGAATCCAATTGGGCAGTTTGGAATTCGGTGACCGGGGTATTTCGCTCTCCATCCAACTCTACTCTAACTGAAACAGCTCTATACTGAGACTCTTGCCCCCCGCGGTAATCCACACCAAACCGGATGACATCACCAGTATGTAGAAGCCGCATTGGGGACGGAGTAGAACCCGGGCTGAGCCGCTCGTTATTTATAAAAGTGCCTGAACTCGAACCAACGTCCCTAATATACCACTTCCCATTTATTAGTGCCAGCTCAGCATGGTTACGACTGACCACTTTTTCGGTGTAGACAATTGCCCGGTTTTTATCGTCGGCACGCTCCAATCTTCCGAGACGTACCACCCCGTCGCTGTTAAGCTTACGCACCACGGTTCGGATAGGTGAGTTAGAGGCTCGGGAGTGGTCCATAAACGGAGCCAACCTGATCATGCGTACACCACTGTGCACTTCGTTTGGCTTGGTGGAGAACTTGGGCTCACTATCGTAAAAGGTTTGACGATTCACCAGAGTAGCTACTTGCTCATTACGGCCCGAGGTCTCGGTTGCATCAATCTCCATTTGCGGGCCATGAGCTCCATGAACGGCGTTGAACGAAGGCGATACCGGAAACATGGGGTAGAATGAAATAATTAATTGGGCAAAGTGTACTACTCAGTTACCGCGTATAAAGGCAATACTAATACGATTAAATTCAATGTACACACAGTTATCCCTGCGAAACAATGTGTTCGTTTATCCACGTTTGGATATACAAAGAGGATTGTCGCGGTGGGGGGGATGTTTTGTTGTTATGGTCGGAGACAGGAGGGCGGGGGGTAGCGGAAACGTAGAACCAGTACGGCAAGTAGATTATATTCCCGCTGGGTTTATACAAAGCACGTGACCAAGCATATCCTTTTTGTGCGTTGACAAATTTCAAACACTTTTTTGCATTTACCACATTTCCCTCGGATGTTCTGTTCCACTAGAACGTGTGTATGTGGTTGGTGGAAGGCATATTGAATGCATTTTAAAAGGTATGTTTATGATGGCCAATATGGCATATAGCTTAAACCCAGCTCTTCGATGCAAGCGTGAGACGAGCATAGCGAACTTTATTTCTGAGACGTGCTAACACTTATTAGAAACAGACATACAGATTCAAAATATACAATAGTAGAAATATATACCACACGAAAAATTTATCGCAAACTCATCAGAAACCCGTAAATCATGTGCTACTATCGATATCTGCTGTAGTTGATCATATCCGCAGAGACGGACTAGAGACACATTTTATACGCACGTTAGAAAAACATAAATTCAAGATATACTACGCACAATATATATATACAATCACATACGGTTGACACTTTAATCTTTAGATATACTACAGGAGCAGACATAACTATGTTGCAGAGATATCGAGACACAGCTAAGATATATTTTAACTTGTAGAACATCAAATATCGGTTTTTATCTCTTGATTCATCTTGGAAGGACTTTTGTGGCTTACATATGCCAATAGATAGTGGCGCATATATGCACTCGGTTTTAAATTTTAAGTTTATGTACGAAGCACTTTTATTATTTACGTCGGGCACCAGCCGCACGAATTTCTATAATATCACCATCTTCCAGTAAATAGTCTTTTCCTTTAGTAGCGATCTTCCCGGCTTTGCGTAGAGCAGCTTCATCTCCATTGTACATAACACAGTCCTCGAATTTTGTAACATGGGCAGTGATAAAAGTCTTGGCTAAATCTTCGTGGATAACCGAGGCACCTTCAGGAGCTGTACTTCCCGATCTGACAGTCCATTCACGAACCTCATCCGCGCCAGCAGTAAAGAAACTTTGCAGACCTAAGAATGATCGCAGAGACGTGATAACAGACGGCAAATTACTTCGCACGTCCCCTCCCAATTCTTGCAATTCAGCTTTGACTTCCTCATCTGTCATCTGGGACAACCGTGATTCGAAATTGACACTTACTGGCACCACGGGAGCGCCGGGCTGGAATTCTGACACCCAATCCTGTAAGTCCTTCGTAACTTCGTTCGGGTTACCAAAACACCAGTCTTCTTCACTGATATTAGCAATGTATACAGTTGGCTTCATCGTCAGCAGATTGAGTTGCTTTAAGTATTTGTTACTATCCGACGACCACACACCTACCTGATCTACTCGTTTGCCACTATCTAATGCTCCCATTGCCTTTGTACAAACATCTAACATTGCTTTGGTTTCTACACCCACAGTGCTGGCCGCAGGTGTACTTTTCAATTTACGTTCAGCCTGTTCAGTCGCCTTTAGAACGAACTCCATATCTTTGAGAATCAGCTCATCACTTATTATTTGCGCATCTCTTACAGGATCAACGCTATTTTCAATATGTACAATGTCCTCGTCGTCGAATGCACGAACCATCTGAAAAATACCATCTACGGCACGAATGTTCGCCAAGAAAGCATTTCCCAACCCGTCTCCTTTGGATGCACCTCTTACCAAACCGGCAATATCCACAACATTAAAGCTAGCAGGCACTACTGACTTCGGGTTGTAAATACTGGCAAGTTTAGCTAGCCGTGGTGAAGGTACCACAACTTTTGCTTCCTCGGGTTCAATTGTAGCAAAAGGAAAGTTCGCAGGGTTTCCAAGCTTGGACTTAGTTATCGCTTGAAAAAAAGTAGATTTGCCAACATTTGCTAACCCCACAATACCCCCAGTTAGATTGGTTTTTGCTCTTAGCATAGCGGTGAGGGAATCTTAGGATCTGAGGGTTGTATATCCCAAAAATGATTACTATTATCCGACTTCAATTGTGGTAGTCAGCTGCGTCACAAAAAGAAAAATATACATAAATATATAAGGGAGTAATACGTGGGAGGATTGTTATTAGAGTGATTAAAATTACATAAAAACATCATGATAACCATGTATTTTCTTGGATATCTAAGGATATATAAACTAGATCTATCGGCTTTAATGACTCTATATCTTTCTGCATTAAGTAGCTGCACTCATGTTATAACGTGTTTAGGGTATATCGACCCACACCCATAAACCCTAACTCTGCATTTTAAGGCACCTGAAAACATGGCCAGAACGGTAGAGTGTACTTCAACTACTTGGAAACTATATTGTTGAATCGTAACCAAAGCGTTCACATCATCGCACTCCTCATAATACGCTTCAATATTTATTAATTAAGTCAAAAAAATATGACTGACCAGAGCTCTTCCTCCTCTGATGTAGAGCAAAAAGCTCAACAACACCACCACGGATTTATGAACGAAGAAGAACATCTTGAAAATCTTACACAAAAACCCGAGACTGATATTAAGCTCCCAGAACCTCCCAATGGCGGCCTTTTTGCTTGGCTACAAGTTGTAGCAGCATTTATTGCAAATTTTAATAGCTGGGGTATTGTTAATGCGTTCGGTGTATACCAGGAATACTACCAGAAAGAACTGTTGAGTACCAGATCCCCATTCCAGATCAGCTGGATTATAGGTTTATCTGGCGCCCTGACGCTTTTTGCAGCCAATTTTTTTGGTATTTTGATAGATTTGGGATTTGTCAAGTATATGGCATTTTGTGGATGTCTTCTACAATTCTGTGCGTTGATGTTACTTAGCTGGTCTAAAACATATGCTGAGGTTATTCTCACTCAAGGATTGTTTGTGGGGTTGTGCTCGGGTCTCTTATTTTTGATTTCAATTAGTACGGTGGCTCCATTTTTTTCTACAAAACGACCGTTTGCTATTGGTATAGGGGCCAGTGGCTCATCAATTGGAGGTACGATTTACTCTATAATGGCCCGGAGATTGATCAATGAAGTTCATTTCGGATGGTCTACGCGAATTATTGCATTTGTTGAACTCGCGACAACTGCGGCCATGTTCTTCTGTGTAAAGAGACTGTTACCTCCAACCAAGCGTAAATCAATGGTTGCATTTGAATGCTTCACAGAGCCTGCCACTATGGCGTACTCAATTGGAAACATATTTGGATTCTTGAGCATGTACACCTTTTATGTTTACAATGAATCGTATGCTACGTCCACTGAAACCCATCAGGAGACCTCATACTTATATCTGACAGCTATTACAAACGCAGGATCTTTGCTAGGTCGAGTTGTGCCATCATACGTAGCAACTAAGCTTGGCCCTTTGAATGTTTTGGTAGTAGCCGATGTTTGTTCGTTGATTGTTTCATTTTGCTGGATTGCCGCCAAAAACAAAGGTGGAATCATCGCTGTTACGTTTCTCTTCGGACTGGTTTCAGGCCCTCTGATGGCGCTTCCTGGGTCGATTGTCTCAGCCCTCACTAAAGATTTCAATAGACTGGGAATCAGACTTTCATTTTGTTTTACATTTATGGCTTCCGGTATTGTACTTGGACCAGCTCTAGCTGGTATCATAGAGAGGAAGTATGGATGGTTTTGGTTGAAGATGTATGCTTCATTAAGTTGGATTTTGTGCCTGGTGTTTCATAGTCTTGCTCGGCTTATCATGAGTGGCTTCAAACTGAAAGCCAGGGTATGATATTTAGCTATAATATAGAAACAAATAATAACAATAAAACTAAAATTTATGTACATACTCCCTGGATGCAGAGTTACTGGGTAGTTCAACCGCCTTCTGTAGTGTTTGCAAGGTATTGCTTACAATTGTAGGATCAACCTTACCAGCGTTGTCGCTGAACTTGACTGTTTTCAACCAGGCCTTCGCGTCTTCCTCCGAATAGTCCCAGTTAGCTAGGATATACGCGATTGACTCCTCCAAGTGATCGTTAAAGTACCGAATACCATCATTGACAGCTTCAGTGAACGCTTTTACTTGCTGGCTGTACTCACTCAGCAAAGCGGTACTAGCCACTACAACCCATGACGGCCACGGGGTGAAAATTTCCCCGATTCGCTTGATTTCACCATTTTGGTAGTATTTGTTAGATGTGAAATGCTCCCACATAAAAAAGTCAGCACTTCCGTCGTTGACAGCGGCACGAAGATTAGCGAATGTATTGCAAATCTTGTACTCAAAAGGGGCTGTCCAGGATTTTTGATGCTGGAGCACACGGGACATCACGTCTGAACCAGATCCCATACGAGAAACACCGCAGATACCACCTGCTAGCTCATCGGCCGACGAGGGATGATCACGCTTGGACCCAGTGCTGATTGCCCAGCAAAGCGGGGACTGTACATACGTTCCAACCAGCTTATAATCGTCATTACCGCCTGCAATTCCACGAATGAATGCTTCAGTGAGTCCAACTGCCATATTAATGGATCCATCTCCCAAACTCTGGATTAAGTGGCCAGATCCCGACGGGAATGGCTTTAATTCCACATCAACGCCGTGCTTTTCATAAAAGCCGTGCTTTGCAGCCAAGAAAAGCGGCGTACTGAAATGTTCAGGAACGTATCCAACAATAAGCTTCACCATATGAAAGAAGGGTACAGGGGAACGAAAGGGTAGATCACAAACAGCGCCATAATCAGAACCACAATTTATTATAATCAAAAGATACTACAAGGTACAGACAAACAAGCTAACATAGCCACACGGTACAAAAACTGGTAAAGTAGCTAAATGCAATAGCCACTTTCATAGGATCACTACTGGTGAGCAACATATACAAAATCAATTTTATAAAATTCAAAACAGCAACAGACTAAAGACGAATTATATACAAATATATTTATAGAAGCTCCATGAATATAACTGATAAATCAAGCACTAGTATTCTCTGGCTTAGGCGCATCTCGCAATGAATTGTAGTGTGCACCTAATCCGAACTTGGCCTGATAAAATGCCAAATGAAACGGAGGATTACTAGCATACTGCGGCTCACTAATATCTAGAGGCATCTGTGAGGAAAAATGAATGCGAATTGGTGTTTCATAAATGCGTGACGTAGCCATAATCTCTAAATCCCCTCCCCATAACGGGGTAGTCTCCAATTCTTTAGTGTAGTCATTAATATCACTCAATTTACCAGTTTCCTCATCCAGCATGTACGGGATAAAATCATCAGGATGGTCTCTGATGAAATTAGCCAAAGCGGATCGTAATGACTGCACATCAGTGTGAATACCTTTGCGAATTTCCAACTGATCACAGAGGGAGTGGAAAAGACAGTGACCATCAGGCTGGACCTCATATTCCACCAAACCAGCATTGTTGATCATCATTCCCATTCCTTTGAGCTCCACTAAGCGTTTGTCTTCATCAGTTTTGGCTTCATCTTCTGCTTCCTGAACCATCTTGATTCTCTCCTTCTCTCGTTGAATGAGCTTTTCTTTACGCCGGTTACGTTTCTTCTTTGAACCTGGTGCCTCAGTAGTCTGACTTGGGGGCTCTTTAGAAGTAGGTTCAGCCGGAGTGGCCTGGCTGTTTTCAGTGGTTACAGATGACACCTCACTACGAGCAACGTTTGTATCAGAAGCGGTAGTACCCTCGCTAACCGAAGAGGTTTTCTTCTCATCTACCACATCAGACTCCTTCATTACCCTACCAGTGCTTTCGGGCTTGCTAGGTTTGCTATGGGATCCGGATCGAACTGATTCACCGTCTAAATCAGATTCAGATTCTGAATCACGCCCAAATACTTTCTTAAATTTATGATGAATCGAACTTAAATGTGGGTGCCTAGTCTGGAAATCCTCCCCGTTTCCTTCCACTTCCTCTAAAGGATCTTCGGGTGCTGTTTCCGATGTTGGACTTTCATTAACTCCCATAGATGCCAAAAGCCGTGCAGCGAAATTACTTTTTTCTTCATCATCCTCTGTATTCACCTGAATGGCTTCATTGTATGCATAGTCTTTGTTGCTTCCCCTATTCTTTTTTCTCCCCATAGTAAATATATGTGCGATTAACTAAACTGTTTGACCGTTGTTATCACGCTAGATTATGGTAGAGAGAGCCCTTAACCAGTTGGTGCTGATGTCAGATTGAACCAAGCTAAACACCAATTGGCCTATTCCCAGTCATCTGATCCCTTATTTGATCATCCTGTATTGAAGATAGCAAAACCTTATGTAGTATATTATCTTTCCAAATTTTGCTTATGGCTAATATCAGATCTTATATCTTTCTATACCAGTATGCTAACATCGCACCACCAGAGGCTAAGGGTTGAGGGAATGCTGTAAACGATATGCACAAAGTAAGTTTTTCCGGTTGTATCTGGTGTACTTAGTTATATAATAAAAATTATGAGACCCCAAACCGATGTCGAATATAGAAAAAAAATATAGTTGTATATTAAAAGGGACAACTATTGTGATTATATGCAAGCTGTATTCTTGATCAAGCATATATGTATCTATTCTTTCAATAAGATAAATAAATCAATGATTACCTTATTAAGAAATTTGTATAAGGTATCCAAACTCAGATCGAGGCGATCTCTACATAAATAAAATAATAAATAGGGTGCATAAGATAATATCCCCATCATTCCACATATAATTTCATATGTATAATTGAAGCATTTTTGTGAATTTTGTGGAATTTTGTGGAATTTTGTAGCTTTTGTGGATATTTGATATTCTTCGTTCAATGTTTAGTATGCTTAGTTGGCGCCTGCTGCTGGAACAGCCGAACTTACTGGCTGCACCGGTTGCATTGATTGTACTGGCTGTTCTGGTTGAATTCGTTGTCCAGGAACCACTGGCTGAACTGGCTGCACCAGTTGTACCGATTGCGCTGGCTGTTCTGGTTGAATTCGTTGTCCAGGGACCACTGGCTGAACTGGTTGCACTGGTGTAATTGACGATGATGGGACTTGCTGTAAACTCTGAGCAGGGTTGGTATCATTGGAAGATTCACTATGTGTAGATGACTCAAAATGGCCCTTAGTACGCATATGCCTCCGCAAATGGTCCCTTCTGGTGAACATACGGGAGCATACTGGGCACATAAATTGAGGGTCCATATGTGTGCGTCTGTGTTTTGCAAGATTGCTACTTTCAGCAAACCGTTTTCCGCATCCTGGAAAAGAACATACGAACGGCTTGATCCCGGTATGTGTCCGGGTATGCACATTGAGACTATTTTTGGTTCGGAACGTTCTTCCACAAGTTTCACATTTGAACGGCCACTGATTGTAATGCCTAAGTTCGTGTGTTTTTAATAATGCATCTGAGTTCATGAGGCGGTGACAAATATGACACTTGTGGTCTGTAGTCCGGGCGTGAACCTGAATGTGACGAATGATTTTCTGGCGATGGTTGAATGGTAAGTTCTCCCGTTTGCACCCGTCCCATTTACAGGAGGGGCACCGAGTATCGATGTGTTTGTGAACAATATGTGCATTGAGTTCATTGCTGGTATAGAAGTGCTCACCGCATACCCCATCGGATGTAAGCCACATGCACGTATGACTATCGTAGGATAATTCATCCGTAGGTGCAGATGAAGAAGATGAGGAAGAGCAGGCTGAAACAGACGAAAGTGTAGGGAGGGAAGATATGTCAATTTTGACTTGTTTATCCGGGTGCACATTACTGGATGGCAATACTTCGTTAGGTGTATGCGAAGATCGCCTCGCTTCCTGGGCAGGAGGTGCTACTTCTGACTGGGAAGGATATGACACAGGGGATACACTAGAAGATGCTGTCACATTATCGGGGTTATAGTTATGCAGCATCGTATCCATATGCATTTGATAATAACCTGGTGAATTAGGGGTGGTCCCTGATGATCCTGAGGTTCCCGGTGCAGAGGACACAGAGGCCATATTTGTCGTACCATAGTCTGAATTGCTACTATGATGCGAAGAACTGGTTGAGGATGGTGACATATTGTTAAGTGTAACATGACTGTGGGGATGATATCCAGCGTTGTAGCACGGAATAGTGGTTCGTGTAGCGTCACTATAGGATTGAACCTTGTCTTGAGTAGTAGGCAAGTGGTGGCTATGAGACGTGCCATCATTCTTTGGTGAATCTATAAGGCACTGCTTAATTTCACGCATACAACTAGCATCATGGGGGTGTTGTGAGACATCCAAATGAGAAGTGCGAAAATGTTCCATGATCTCATCAATATCAAAAAATTCATGACAAGCATCCCAGTGGCATTCGACTGTCTGTTGAAGTTTCTGCTCTTCTTCTTGTTTAATTATAACATCATCGGGACTTTTAGGTGTAAGCGACATCTCGGGTGTGTATTGGGGCGCATCATCTGGAAACCGTGAGAAGTGAGAGTATATGTGCTGATCGAGCTCATTTTCATTCATGAACAGTACATCTTGTTCATGTGAGTCCCAATGGCAGTAAAGGGGCTTCTTACTAGAGTCGGCCTCCTCCATATTTCGGCTCAAATTAATAAATTATACCTTAACAGTGTGACCAGCAGGGTACTCAAAATACTGTGCTTATTAATATATATATATTATCCACAAGGAGCGGATGCTCCCCTTGAATCACATATGACACTGGCACGTGAGTGAGTAGAAGTCACAATATCTGTGACAAACTAGACCGGAAAAACCAATACCAAGTAAACCCTGGCGCTGCTAGGGTATTGATCAGGTAAGTAATATTTGCATGCCATTAATAGCTGATGAATGAAACCTATAAAGTATTCATGCATAAATACATGCATGCTCGTATAGAAATATACATACAAAAATTAATTCCTGTAGTCAACAGAATCAAGTTAAATATGCGCAAAGATGTAATACTCTTAAGTTATTCTGCTGTGTGATCATCTTTGTCATAGTAATTGCATTGGTGGGCCAAACGGTGGATTTTCCTAGGGACCCAGGGACCCCGCGATCACAAGTTATTGATCTGCAATGGGTACTTTAATAAAAACAAGAAGTTTTATACGCTTATATCTGCATATAGTTTTACGTGCATATAAGCCACCCATGAGTAATACACGAGCAAGGTTCTTGCAGATATTTACACGATATCTCTAATATCAGGTAAATTAGTGAATTATTCCTGCGTTCGCTTACTTCGCATTTTTAACTTTATATGGAGTAGTGTGTAGCTGAAGTAAATCAAGGGTATATAACCTGAACATAATTGACTGGGGCCAACATAATTTCTATTATGCTTAATAGAAAGTATCGCGAATCTACTCTGCTGGTACTGTTCATTTGTATTATATCAGTACTAATATGGCTGTTCAACTATCGAAAACGGAGTGATTTTACTATTTTGAATCAGCCAATAGAGAATTATAGCCTGAACCTATCTTACATATTCACACCAGCTAGCTTGCGTGAGGGTGTGAACATCAAGGCGGAGGTGACAAAATTACGGATAGACCCATCGGAATATAAATTTGCCTGGGACAGATGGCTGAATTTGTCTATTGCTGATGAGATTGTGGAATCCAATATAGTTACTCTTCAAAGACACTGGGAAGCAGCAATTGAAGGTGCTGAGTATGTTAAATACCGCATGCCTAACCCAGCTAGAATCATTATACTTCCTAAAACAGCTCAGTTTTTAGTTGACAATGACGTAAGTCAACAAAATGAAGTGTTCAACTTACAAGCTAGTAATGGTGAGCGCTGCCATCTTCAATATGCTATGGATAATTGTCTTAATATTAACCCGACATATCAAATTCCGAAACAATACGGCTACTACGATGTTTTCAGCCCCGAAATCAGTGAAGATCAATTTGATTGGAATATTGATATGTACTTGGATAATAACCATGATAATATGTTTCGTGCGGCTTCGATCCAGGCTGCAATCGAAAGTGCTTCAGAGTCTCAGGAACATTTCAAGGCACCCCTCAATGTCAGTGGCCATTACGACTGGCGTTTTTTTCGTGGTGTAGAAAATTTAGCTGATACTGCATTGACACTGCAATCACTTATGAAAGCATGGTCTGCATTTGCTGCGAGTTACAATATAGAGCACTGGATCGCACAAGGGTCTGCATTGGGTTATATCTGGAATGGATATAGTCTTCCATGGGACGATGACATTGACATTCAAATGCCTATACAGACCTTACACAGATTAGCATGGCTATTTAATGGTACTCTGCTTGTGCAAGATACCGATCAAGGTAGTCGAACATATTTTCTCGATATCAACCCGTGGTATTCCCACCGAGAAAGTAACAAGATGGTAAATTCAGTGGATGGACGATTCATTGATACTAGTACAGGCTCATACATAGACATTTCTGCAGTCAGCAAAGTCAACACTGATGTGGGTATGAGCAAGACTCCTCAATTTCATCTAATCGAGGATATTTTGCCATTACGCATGGCAAGATTTGAAGGGTACCTCACTTACGTTCCACGTAAAATTAATGAGTACCTTTTTGGAAACTACCCAGATATGTATAACAGAACCTTCGAAAACTGGGAGTATTCTATTTCGAGAAAGGCATGGATTGATACAGATACAAAATGCCAGTATCCAATTCAAGAAATCCAATTGCATGAATGTGATTTTGACTCCGAATATCTTTGTCCAACCTTTAAAAGTTCTCATTGCAGAAGTAATGATGCGTCCAAAATCATGCGCAATTATGCATTGATGCATGATCGAGAAGTTGAATTGTGGGATTCTGTTTCATTGTCGTTTTATGAAGTTAGTGCTTTAGAGCCACAACTTCTTACCACGTTTAATGATTTCTTCAGTGTAGATCTAAGTGATTTTCGACAAGACCTATTAGAATAGCATATACCAAAATTAACTAATTAAACGTAGTTATCAACCCATTTACGAATCTTGTTTGTTGCATGCTGTCGTGCTTAATTTCCTGCCAAAAGTGTACATAGGGTAAGAGGGTTTATTACAGACGAATAATACAACTAAGCATGTGCAATCCCTAAATATATTATCTTCACCGTTGCTGGTTTGAAGCCTTTGTCCTAATATAAACACTTCCTTCAATTAGATGCCCCCATATCTTACCGATGCACCTGATGAAATACCGAAATCATTAGAAGCTTTTGCCATTGCTCTGGCATCGGAAAATCATACCGAAAAGATCGTAAGTGCTACTGACTGGTTACCCCATAGCGAACAAGTGAAGCGTCGGCGCGTATTAAGACCAGCCAGAGACGATGACTATGGAATGGCGTACACAATTCTGCGATGGCCCTTGTTTATTTTGTTTAATATCTGGATCATGCTGCTACTTGTTGTATACTTCTTATTGAGGCTATGGGTGGTTACTAGTGAATCAATGGTAGTATGGACAGGTAGACGAAGATTACTGAGAGAAAAGCTCAGAAATAGTAGTAGTCTTACCGAATGGATGAATTGGGCTGAAGTACTTGATGCCTATCTCTCCTTGATCAACTGGAAGCGGGATCCTCGATCCATATACTATGACTGGCACACCGTGGAATCACTCATGAATGAACTGACTACTATTCCGCATGGTCCATTTCATGACGAAAAGGATAGAATTGCAGTGGAGCAATTATGCACTATTTTGGAAGGATCCGTCAAGTACAACTTTGCAGGCATCCACAACCCACAGGTATTCTCCCAGTGCTATTCAGGTACTAAGCATTTGATCACCCAACTAAACAGCGTTCTTATAGGAAGGATTGAGGAATTGAAGCAAACGAGCCCCCAACTCCTTTCAGAAGACGTTAAAAGGCAATTGTTCAAATCATTTGCTAAGAATTTGGGCCGATCAGCCCTTAGCTTGAGTGGAGGTGCCTCGTTCTCTTATCGTCATTTTGGAGTAGTTCGGGCGCTTTTAAAGGAGGACCTGCTACCGGATATCGTGAGTGGCACTTCTGGCGGTGGGTTAGTGGCAGCACTGGTATGTACTCGTACCAATGAGGAACTGTTGGAGGAGCTCACCCCGCAACTATCTAAAAGACTAACAGCATGTTGGGAGCCATTCCCGAATTGGGTATTTAGATGGTGGAGAACTGGTGCAAGATTTGATGCACTTGATTGGGCTTCTCGGTGCCGGTGGTTTACTCTCGGTGATCTCACATTTAAGGAGGCATACCAGCGAACAGGTAAAGTGCTAAACATTTCCACAATTCCGGCTGATAGACATACTCCAGTGATGCTTCTCAATCACATAACCAGCCCCGATTGCGTTATTTGGTCAGCCTTATTGGCATCTGCTGCTGTTCCTGGTATACTCAATCCGGTAGTATTGATGATGAAAACAAAAGGAGGGGATTTTGTACCATACTCATTTGGCTCGCGCTATAAAGATGGGAGCCTGAGAACAGATGTCCCATTGCAGGCGTTAAATACATACTTTAACGTCAATTTCAGTATCGTTTCCCAAGTTAACCCGCATATCCGTTTATTCGCCTACTTGCCACGGGGCCAGGTAGGCCGGCCCATAAGTCATAAGTTCTCTCATTCTCGATGGAGAGGTGGGTTTATGTTGGCTGCTTTAGAAACCAGTGTGAAACTGGAAATTAAAAAATGTTTGAAACTGCTGAGAAATTTAGAACTGGCACCGCGATTGATGAATCAAGATTGGTCTAATGTATTTTTACAACGATTCGATGGATCTGTTACAGTGTGGCCTAAAATCAAACTGAAGGATTTCTGGAATATACTTGCAGATCCTGATGAGGATCAGTTAACGGAAATGATGGACGCAGGTGAAAGAACTATGTATCCCAAAATCCAAATGATTCGTCATTTCATCGATTTAGAACGCGCTATTCGCTATAAATAGATGAAATGTAGTGCAGCATGTATATATAGCATTGTAAAATAAATAAGGATTGTTGTACACTCTAGAACCTCAAATTTAAGCAGGTATGCAATAAAATGGTCTGCCCCGGTTTTAGTATACGGAGGTAGTACCTACAAAGTGGTGTAACATGGTGGCATACGGTATCATGGATCTTAATCTAGTCAAGTGAGTTACTACCATGCTGCAATGCAGGATAGTAGAGCGCGAGGAAATATAGAATAGCGCAGATTATTACCAGTAATATTAAGTGGTAGTCTAAAGAAGTATATTGCTGCAGCAAGATACAGCATGATATTGCATAAAAACATATTAATAGTAGACCACCGTGCCACATAATGGTGCATTATATTCTTACGAAAAAGCGGCATGCTGCGCATTTACTGTATCATTATTAGTTTAAATCATTTTTTTAGTATTACGGCGGCTATAAGAGGGTGGAAGAAATGCGGATCATCCCCAAAGTAAATCCCCTTCCCTCTGTAACACCCACAACGTTATATTGCTAGAATTTTCCACGCTGACAATTTGCGCTTCAACACTACCAACTGCCTGTCTACCAAAATCGTCAAATAGACTGCAATGAAAGTAGAACTTCACGACCTCAAGCAGTCCAAATGGTTCTTAGAAGCTGAGCCCACTGATACCATTGAGAGGTTGAAAGCTCTTAATGCCACTCAGCAGAGTTTGGACGAGTCTGCTAATCAGAAAATGATTTACTCTGGTAAAATTCTCAAAGACACCGATACAATGGAGTCGATAAAATACACTGAAGGAAAGGGCTATATCGTGTGCATGGTGAGCAAAAAGGTAGCGAGGCCTGCCGCTAAAAAAACTGCTTCTCCTGCTAGCGAAGTAAGATCGGGCGAGAATGCCACTTCCGCCACCAGTGGTGCACCCGCTAGTGTCGTTGGTAGCAAAGCTGATGCAAATGGCCCTTCTACATTGGCTATTGGGAAACAACTCGACACTGCCATTTCTAATATCGTAGAAATGGGCTATACTCGTTCCCAGGCAGTGAGTGCTATGCGTCGCGCATTTAATAATCCTGACCGGGCAGTAGAGTACCTCATAACCGGGCAAATTCCCGATACCCTGGTTGATGCTGACAATAATGAGCAGGAAGATGATGCCGACATGGTTCAACAACATTCTGAAAGCGGCGCTACCAATGATGGTCCCAACGAGCATCTTCCCAGCACTATTGATATGAATCTTATTGACGGTGCCGATTCAGAAGACACTGATCACGAAATGGAAGAAGGCGGCGAGTTTCAGGGGTATAACTTTAAGGAAATCATGGGACTTAGCGACGAGGAGATGATGACTTTGAGACAGGCTGCTATCTCGAATCCGGAGACTTTGATTAGTTTACTGCAACCGGTTATTGTCAATAACCCCCAGCTAGCAAGTTTCTTAATGAACAATATGGACGAATTCCTGGCCTACATCGACGCAGCCGGTGAACCCAATGATGAAGAAATGATGGCTGAGCACGAGCGGCACAGCGGTAACCAACCTCAGACTATCGAAATCACAGCGGAAGAGGATGCGGCTATTAAGCGACTGATGGAGCTTGGCTTCGACAGACATATAGTAGCAACAGCATATTTGGCATGTGATAAAGACGAAATGTTGACAGCAAACTATCTCCTGGAGCATGGATACGATGATTAGATACCTACATATTTCACCCTTTAGTTTAATTTAGTAGCGTATTTGTCCGGCGGATTGTAGTTGGGGAATTTGGGGTTCCCCGGCCTCACAACAAACGTGGTAGACCAGCCAGCCTGGTGGGCAGCATTGATTTCTTTGGGGTTATCGCTGAAAAAATGAAGCAAGCTAGGATCAGTCTGGAGATCTTTACTGATTACTTCGTAGCTGCTTACCTCCATCTTAGGCCCGGCATTAATAGTATCGTAGTACCCTGAGAATTTCGGGGTCAAGTCACCAAAATTGGTATGCGCAAAAAGCAACTTCTGAGCAGGAACACTCCCGGATGAGTATATATATATTTTAGTGGACGAAGCCCAGTGATCAATAGCGGCAGGCACGTCATCAAAAAGAGGCGCCTTAATCTCACCAGACTCATATCCAGATTTCCATAAGTATCCCTGAAGAGACTTCAGATAACCTGCCTTAACATCATTATTGATCAAGTCCTTGATGTGTGCAACCAACGTATCAGCGCTGGTGGTATATTCAGTAGGAAAATTGAGCAAATACTTCGCGATCTCTGTGTCAGGCTCGAGTGGGAATTTTAGTTTAGGTATTTCGGATGTGGCTCGATTAAGAGCGTAAGGAAAGAGCACGTCATGCACAAAACTAATTGGGCATACGGTTCCTTCAATATCGAGTACGATAATGGGAGACGGCATTATGTTCTACGGACTATGCAGGCAGGTGGGTAGATGTATTAGGGCACACAGCCTAGAATAAAATCAACAGGGAGCGGATAATACATGACGTACGTACATAAAGTGCGGCTCTGTGGTTTGCTATCAACTGTATCGGCTGGGTTTAAACTTCTCCGGATGAGATATATAATCGATTACTCTATTTTGCGCATGTAAACAATTGAATACATTGTGAACTCACCTTATACGTACAGAACATTCTATTACTATTGAGATCATCGTAAACCCTTATATGCTATAATTATCCACTCCAGCGACTATTTTCTAGCTTTAGTCCGTCTCGTTTTCCACGTAATCTTAGTCACGTGTAGGCGGCACATACCGTAAACCATTTTTTAGTGCAATAACTGGATATGAGAAGATCACGTGGTATTTTAACACGTGCCCAACGGCCACTTAGAAACCTATCGTAATTCACACGCCACACTTATGACTAAAGAGGAAAAGTTAATCGATTCTCTTTTATAGGTAGGTATATATGGAAATTATAAACCATATTATACTTTAAAAGACTTTAAACCTAGCAATCCTAATTATTTGTACATATAGTACATTGATGCCATGTAATTTAATCTTTTTGCATGTAATAGCGTAGAATTCCCCCAGAAATAAGTCATTAAAATATACATGATTTAGGGTTAGGTGTGTTTTTCTGCGGTGGGGATGCTAGTCGGCCGTATTCGGTAGGTTGACATGGGGGAGATGCGATATATTTGCAGAACACAACTCAGCAAATGCCAAAGAATTGTATACCATCCCTAATTTGGAATAATTATTGCAAATGATATAGAAAAAACAAATGTTCGTTTATTTTCGCTATATATAAGACCTCATGTTCAATGCACGCACATTCGTAGCAGCTTAGCTGCTACCATACCGCTGGCCACACTAACCCTAAAATAAACGCACTTTAACGTGCAGAGAAGTAGGCATTGCTTAAGAGAGAGATCTTTGATATACCACCTCCCACATCAGTCCTGAAGGTTGACTTTGCTAACCCACTGAAAAAACAGCAATTTGTGGAAGGTGTATAATAGCTACATAGTGAGCATACTTGCACCTGGCTTAGCTGCATTGCCCCCCTCCCATATTATTCACGTTCGATTGGCCGCCTTCCTTGCTTTACCGAACCTTTTCTTAAGGAATAAGCGCCAAAGAGGGGAAAAACTTGAACAATCAGGAATAAACGAAGACACCGCAACAGTCAAAATAAAACTCAAGCGCGTAGTAATTTCCTTTTTTTATTTTTCTTATCTTATAATATGACTGACAGGGAAAGAGATACGAGCAAAATAAGCAATCAGAGTTCAGAACCAATTCCCCCTCCGATCGTAGTGAATGGCCCTAACGAGACTTCTCTAATGAATGCTGCAAATTCGAGTAATCCAGAACCTGTGTCGCCGCAGAGCCAGACGACCAAAACCCATAGTTCCCCGCAGAGCGATTGGTCGAATGAAAGCGAGACTGAGCACGGTGCAAAGCTTGTTTCGCCGCCTTCAGGAAAAACACAGACTTTCAAACGTGGCGCATGGTCTCCCCAGGAGGATGAAAGGCTAATATCCCTGGTAGAAACGATGCGTCCCCTTAAGTGGGTATATGTGGCTCAGGAAATGCAAACAAGGTCATCGAAGCAATGTAGAGAGCGATACCATAATTACCTGAAGCCTTCGCTCACTAAAACATTGATTAGCAAAGAGGAAGGTCGTAAGATTGAGGAGCTCGTAGCTTTGCACGGTAAAAGATGGGCTGAAATTAGCCGTCAGCTACCTGGAAGGTCCGATAATGCTATTAAAAATTGGTGGAATGCTACAGCGAACCGGAGGCGGAATTCGCAAGAGAATATTGCCGTCTCCACTCATAGATCTTCTTCCATACAGGGAAACGAGAACACCACATCTCAAGCTGTGATGAAGTCAGGCCGGGTACCTTCGAGGTCCCCGAGTTTGCCGCCCTCAAATATACTGCCGTCCGCAAGTACGCCCGGTATCCCTGCTATGCCCACTGTACCCGCTACCCCTACTGTACAAACTGCACATGGTGCGAATGTTTCTGGACATGCTGTTACGCCTGCTCCACATGGTGCAGCCGATGGTATTCAACAATTAATTAATGCTGGAAAGTCCACAATGACACCTGATTTCCATTACCCCCCTCCTGTCCAAGTAGCGTTCTCGGGAATATACGCCGAGACTCCCTCTCAAAACAGAACACAATCTCCGATAACACCCAGCCATGTGCCGCCTTTTCAACATACCCCCCAGTCTACCCAATTTTCGCCTTATCCACTTACTGCTTCTCACCGGGCGGAATCACGGGCAGATTCAATTGCCAGAGCTTCAATTGCGTCTATGAACTCGGTAGATTCGCGCCGATCAAGCTCTATGGCAGACATCAGGTCAACTAGCCCAAATGCTTCTCCTCCTTCTACACCTTCCCACCATCCTACATTAATGTTTCCCAATGGATACTCACATTACAACTATTCGCATTCTGAGGATCCGGCATTCCTGTTTTATAGGATTCGACAGAATTCTGAAATTCGCAGGGCATCATCGGATAGCATAAGGCTAGATGCGACATCTCTGTCTCAGTACTCATTGGGGACTAAAAATTCTAACCGGGAACATACAAGCTCATTGAATCCTAATATACATCCGGATCTAGCAACTACACCTTCTAATTTTGGGGCACCTACATTACCAAACACCAATTTACCTAACACCTCACTGCCTACCAACAGCGAGTACTCGAAGTCACCGAGATCAGTTGGAGAAGAAGCTGGTCCTTCGGTGACCTCTTCTCACCATAAGGAGACTAATCGACTGTCAATATCCAACTTAATGAATGACCGATAACGACTGCATATCCATACTTGCCTAAAGTAACAGAAAAGTATATTGTTTTATAATTCTTTCAGATCATACAAATATTTTATATTTATTTATAGTTATTGATTGATCGATTCTTGTTGTTGATTCCTTGTCTGCTTGCCAGGGGCGGTGGCGGATAGTGCTAATTAAGGGTTGGGAGGGAATAATAATATTTCACTACTTGATATTTCAAGGCTGTAAAATGTCTCGAGTAAGGGGACCGAATTCTGCATTAACTGAATTCCTGCGTTCCCAAGGCATCAATGCTAACGAAATCCGACGTAGACATGAAATCAGGCAGCAGAACCGAGAGCAGGAGCAGGAGCAAGAGCAAGAGCGGGAACAGGAACAGGTACGGGAGCAGGAGCAGTATGATAATAATGAAGGTAGTACTATCTTGACAACCAGTAGCAATCAATCTGAAGATTTGGTAAGTGATGCTGAGATTGCTAGCATTGCTGAAGCGGCAGCAAGGAAGCGTCGTGATGATTATAATGCCGACCATGATGGTACGTCAGTTTGTGCTAATTGCAACTCCCGATTTACGATTACAGTTTACTCCAAACCCGCACCAAATACAGAGGATCAGTTCTTGTGCAGAGCTTGCTCTAGTACATATAAAACAAAAACCAAGCGGTCTGCCGATAGGGGTGCTTCCAATAAGAAACGCAAGAAAGTAGCAGCTGATCTGTTGGACTTACGATTTTTCACGCCCCCTTCATTGCAGGATATGTGCATTACTCTAGCCGCTGAGTACATTGATTCCATCACAGAGCTAGGAGGCCTGACTGTAACCGCATTTAATAAAATTAGTCGGATTCTCAGTAAGAACCGCCGACTTTCACCTAAAACCATGCAGCTGTTTCTTCAACCCAACGTTACCCAATTGGAATTCTGGGATTGCTCAACAATTACACCAGAGTCATTCAATTTGATCCCAACATTATGCCCAAATCTGGAACAACTGACTTTGGGAATGTGCGGACAGCTATGTGGTGATAATTTGCGACGAATTGCTGAGTTGCCTAACTTGGTCAGCATTCATTTGGATGGTCCCTTCATGGTTCGTAAAGATGCTTGGTTAGACTTCTTCGAAGTAGCTGGCCCGAAGCTTAAATCACTGTCAATTGCGTCTGTGTATAGAGTGGACTCCGAAGTGATGGCCATAATGGTAGAAACATGCACAAATCTGGAATCACTATCGCTCCGTTCGCTTTGTCAATTGCGAGATCCCACACCATTACATCTTTTGAGTAGTTTGACCAACCTGCAGCGTATTGAAATTTCAGACTTGGAGCCAGAAGCATGGTCAGATGATGCCTTAGTTCAAATTCTTAACATGGTTGGATCGCAGTTGATGAGTTTAGTAGTTAAAAATGCTGGAGCAATGATTTCAGATAGGGTGGTAGAAGCAATTGGTGAGACATGTGGTAAGCTGACCCAGTTGGAGTTGGTAAATTTAACTGAAATAAGTGATGAAGCTATCACAGCAATGTTTAATCATTGGACCGAGGTCAATAGTAATACAGGGTTGCAAACTCTTTCACTGGAAAGATGTGCGAATGTCGGAAATAGTGCTGTCTCGTCGGCGATTGAACATTCTGGACTTACTTTGGTGGAACTTAGCATTAACTCATTGCGGCACACCAAGCCTGAAACCATTGAGAAGTTAGCAGGCTTACCAAACCTCACTAAACTCGACATTGGATTCGTGGGACAAGTTAATCCGCGCCAAATCTACAAACTATCTACCTCTAAAAGCCTGAAGCATGTTCTTGCATTCGGCAATATCCGTATTAGCGGCATGCCATTACCTACTGGAATGACACTGTTAGGTACAATGTAATAATAAATGTAAATATATATACCCCTGTTATTTTAGCAATATCCGAGTCTTTTATCTACTATGAAAAATTCATGCAAATGACCTGCTTGCCGCAACCTAGCAGCATACTTGACTGGATCCGGACACAGCCCCATCTCATATATGTGAAAAATAACTCTAGGATCATATGAATCACTTTCAAAGAGTATAGATGCATCAGCTTCATTCATATTTATCTTAATTTTTGTTGCTTCTTCCCCATCGAGTTTGGAATACACTGCATGTAGTGTCATGTTTGTAGGATGATAATGAATAGCCCGCTCGAGAACTTCTGTAATTTTGTAGCCATGTAGATCAAGCCATCTTATATACATCAGCCAGAACTCCGGGTACAAGGCTGTCGTTACCAAGCAGCGTTCATATAGCTGAATTATTCGAGTAGGATGCAGCTTCTGTTTATTTTCAGTATACTTAAGATACCCAATCCATGCTTTAAGCTCAGTTTCAGACACATCATAGACATGAAAATATGGCCGCGTTAACTTAGACTCAAATTGCCAAAGCGCGTTTACTTCCCCGCCTATTAGTGCGGACTTCTCCGCCAACAGTGATTCATCCATAAGATGGTTATCGTAAGCCAATTGATAAAACTGTGCATATGCGTAGAGTGGAAGGTCGAGAACTGCATTCATACTGTCGGGATCATTGCTGTTACGGGTTAGCAGCTGATTCCAAACAGCGTGGGCTTGGTAGTGGGAACCAACAGATCTGACAGCAGCTTCAGCAGCCGAAACGGATGATCCGCAGGGAGATTGTAGATACAATGTCCACAAATCTAACGTGGGGCACTTGGACAATGCCTCCTTCCATATTTGTTCTGTGTTACCCTTGAGGTTTATCAGTTTAAGCCAGAATCCATACAATAGAGGAAGTCTGTTAAGAAGATCACGCAGAATTTTCTCTTTCTCGGAATCTAGTGTAGCGTTTGCATATGCTGTTTCAAACGCTTGCAATTCCAAAGCAGCTGCTTGTCTTCTGTCCATCGGAATACTGAAATTTATGATTGGTACTACCACATACCGCCAACGGAATCAGTTATGGAATAAATATGCTATGAAACATAAGGGAACAGAAAGAATTGCTAGATATATTTAATATTTTCCTTTAATACGACGAATTGTTACACTTACCTGTCACCTCTAATAATCAGGCCAATGTACGTGTCTTATATTATACATGTATGCACCTATTTGTTTTAGTATTCTCAGTACAAAGTTATCATCACACTCCTATTTATCGTCTTTCTCCAGCATAGCGACCACTCTCTTCGCCAAAGCAGGAACAGCAATCTGGGAAGTATAAGTTTGGTCATCGCTATCCACTGGCACTTCCACATCAGCATCAGCAAGCCTCTTGACGCTGGCTGTAATATTCTTAGAGTTCCTGAGAATATCGATTATTCTGTTATCTTCGGACTCAAGTAACTGGGCCATAGTCCATACAGCAATATGCTCAAAGGTGGGTGTCTTAGACAACAAAAACGTAAGTAAAAATCCTTCGATTCCACCTTCAGGCTCGCTCCATGCATCAATAAATGGTGTATAATCACTGACCTTCGAGCTGAGGTTGCCCAATGCGGCGGCAGAATTGCCCTGGACTTCGAAATTATCAACTCTGGTTAGTGGAACTAGTACCTTAACAATACCCATTTCAAGCAGCATCGACTTCAACTCATCGCCAAGGGCCAGTACCGCCAAACAAGCCGTTATTTCAGACTCGACTGATGCAGGAACTCGTTTCAATAAGTCAAAGAATCGTTGCACAGCACCTGCCTCCACAATTTGTAGTTTGGTACGCTCACTGCTCGCAGCTAAGTTCCGCAAGGAGCTGACGGCATGGCACAAAATCTCCTCGTTGTCCGTCTTTCGAAGTAGTTCTATCAATGGCGGTAAGAACCCCGCTTCGACAATGGGTCCCTCATTAGCAGCATGGATGGAAATATTGCGAATGCAAGCAACAGCTGCCAAGGCCAACGAAGTGTGAGCAGACTGCAATAGGTTGAGCAGTAGCGGTAGGCCATTTGCTCGAACAATTTCGATCTGGTAGTTTACATCGCTGGCAAGGTTACGCAGAGCCAATGCTGCCTGGCACTGGATTCTGGGTGAATTCGAGCCCATCAAATGCACAAGATGGTGAACCAAATGCGGCTCAGTCTGGGCGAGTCTTACCCGGTTATCAGGCTCCACTGCAATGTTTGAAAGGGCAGTAGTACAATAATATTGCACATCAGGATCGGGGCTCCCTAGCAGTGAAACAAGTACAGGAATTGCATCTGCATTCACCAACTCACGACGGTTCTCATCAGAGTGTGTCATATTAAGCAGAGCACCAGTGGCATTGCGCTGCACGCGCATGTCTTTAGATTTTGCCAACTTGGTAAGAGGTAATAGTGCACCACTCCGAGCAATTTTGGCTTTGTTATCCTCGCATGTAGCCAAGTTTGTCATGCACCCGACAGCATTGCACTGAACTTCGACATTAGGCGACATCATCTGCTTCATAAGGGGCCCAAGGCCACCCATTTCAACAATGAGGAGTTTATTATCGTTATTGACAGCAAGGTTGCCAAGTGCAGCACCAGCAGCTCGTTGAACCTCGCTGTCAGAACTCTGCAACAACACCAAAATTGGTTCCAGTACTTTGCCGTCAACGCTGCTAATGTACTTTTCGGTAATTTCAGCAAATGCTAAGGCAGCACTCCGCTGTAGTTCCAAATTATCACTTTGGACAAGAATTGTGAGCGCTTCCAAAGATCTTTCACTAAACAAATCATTATCTTCACGGTTGTCGAGGTACTGCAGCAAAGTTTCTACAGCCTGCCTCTCCTCGTCAGCTAGAAGCGGGGCTTGTGAGTCGCTTTCTACATTGTCTCTCCAATTGGAGCAGCATGAGCACACCAATCCCATGGTACCCTGCTTTCGATACAAATAAATAAGCTTGGTGTATACAACTGCTTTGTAACTCTGTTTTGTTTGTAACCTCGGATTAGTCCCAGATAATAAATTGATGCGTAAGCAACGAGCCTACCAGCGCAGTACGGTCAAATCAAGGCGTCCCTCAAAGTTACCCTGCCCAGAACACCCCGAAATGTCTCGCCACTGGTGAAGGTATGACCCCTGGGACATTAAATCAGCAATTTAAGATCGATTAATAATCATTTTTATTTCTGAAGTCACATGCTCGATGAATCTTCCGTTGCTTATTTATTTAGTCGGAGTCTTCTCTTCAAGTATTTGAGAATCTACAATCCAGGTAAACAGGGCTACACATCCATACCCTTGTAGAACTTGCAGTAACACTCGTCAATGCGCACATGAACTAAACTAGGTATTTCTATAGTGCAATAGCAACCTACCATTTAATAGTTGGTTCAACATATATTAACATGCGATTTTTTTTTTAAAAAAAATGCTTTAAAAAAATGAAAAATAAAAAATATATATATGTATGAAAGGCATGATAGGTAACCTTAGTCCGATTAAATTGATCAATAGCTGGGCGTCTATTTTCGGCAACAGTGCATATAGGGATGAATGTGCGTAATTCTGCTTCCTAGCTTCCCTCAACCTAATGCCCAGGGTTCATCTGAAATATTGCGATGACGGTACAACTGTATTTTTAGTTTAGTTATAAAATACTTTAAAACCGATTTTTTCTATTTACCTCAGTTATTATAATATAAAAAAGTTACTTGAGCTTTACTGAGGTACCACACTAATTCTGGATACTCCAAGAAATTTATGTGCCTCACTCATAATCGTATGCGAAATGCCCTCCTCCTCGCATGATATGCATGCAATCTGACTGACACTCACCCACCCCACCTCTCTTAGTTTGCGAAGCCTCTGACATTCCTAGCCCCAATATTTTCTGTTGCGTAGATTCGGGTTCAGTGAAGTAAACTGTGTCGTTGATCGCGGTTTACAGCAGAGTACCGTTAATTAATTAATTCTTGTACGCAGTAGTGATTTGATTTACAGGTAATGCTCATAAATAAATAAATAAATAATGCTAAACGTCATACAAAGGTGCTCATTAAACGCATGTTGTTAACGAAGCGCCATTTGGTCAACTAGCGGAAACACAAAATGCGAAATAAATTCATTGTATTGCGCCCACTCATCCGAGGTAATATGCAATTTAAAATCAATCTTTCCAAGAAATTCAGTCTCCATTCGTTTAAGCTCAGAAACATCTATGTTTCCCACAGTAGCCCAAGTTTTGGTAGTAAAGCTAACATCATCATCAAACTTGTTGGCTGTCATTAGGGAGGCGATGAATATTCTGGCTTCACTTGTGTATGCACTTTGGACACCAATGTTAGTCCGCATACGAAACCTGGCAACATATATCATGGCAATAGTGGCAACCTGTGCGGATATCTCAGATAGGCTCACAACATGGTAAACGTATTTTATGAAGTAGTCAGGCAAATATAAGCGAAGTGAATTGAGACTCTTTTGTCCGGAAAATATCAATTGTAAGTCATCCCATGAGTTATACCAAAGCAGGGAAATAGCACCAGCCAGTCGTCCTGCGGTGATCGTACAAGAGTCAAACAATGGTTTGTGAAAAAGCTCATACCATGAAGTATCGGTATTACGCCTATGCTGAGAAACTGTCTGAGGCTGAAAGCTCTTAAAGTTTTGAGGAAGAGACTGTGGTGTCACTGCTTCAATCGAATCACTCATTTGTATCAAACGCGGAGGCACCGGCGCACTAACGTTACCTATAGGCATATTCCATGGTTGAGCACCAGTTCCATTGACACTAAGTACAAATGAGGTGCTCATATCAAATTTCAAGGGTATCCTTGAAGAATGCTAAAGAACGGTTCATGAAGTTCATCCAGTTAGTATAAATAATCTTCACCGTTCACATAAACGTAGTCATTAATTTGCCGAGTACGTAACCCTTCTAATGCAGTCCATACGAATATGCATGTTCCGGCCTGACGATGCATGTAAAATGCGAGGTAAGGTCAACGTTTTACTATGTAGGGTAGGGCATTCTTAACTGGTAAAATCACTCATTGGAGAGAAGTATGGTAATTTAGCCGAATCAGAGAGTAACCAAAAAGCAACGTATAAAATAACTTGATTAATAGCTTATAGACATATATAGTGTCACTGAGCTATAATTAGGTTAAATATAGAATGATTTGTGAATCACACAGATATATATATTTTAACTTAATCTAAGTTTATTAAATAAATAAAGCATCTTAACTGCCACGAATTTTATGTCGGAGGCTGTAGAGGCGCTAAATCAGGTGTGGGCTGACGGTGCTGCTAGGGGAAACTCATCTCCGGAAACTCAAAATGTGAGACGCGATAACAAATTATGCTCCACAAACTTTTAATAGCACGACTACCAACTGGCAGATTCCTGCATGAGGGTAAACTTTCTCTCTACCCTGGTCCTAGTGCATAACTTCAGCGGCTACTACTAGCTAAATGAAAAGCAAAAAGCTTACCTAATGCCATATCTAATTAGTTTTATTTATTGAAATACTAATGGGGTTATTCAGTTTTAATTCTAATTGGTGTTTCAATCTCAAACGTACTTATTCTAAAGTGCCATCTTCTCTTATTACCTGTAAAATTGTAATCAGGCTAAGTTGCCGCCGAAATCTTGAACTTGTTTGTTATGTAAAAATATCTACAGTAATACTTACCCTCATTACACGCCAGGCAGTCCTCTATCCTGGAAAGAACACGGCAATGTATGATTTATCTAGTTAGAGAAAACAAACATAAATAAATAACACATTATAGTATATCTAATAGGTACCCAAGCAACCCAATCATCACCGATTCCAATTGTTATATTAATCAATTGTTACATTAATCTCGTAGCATTTCTGTCCTAATTCAACTAGTGTTCAAATAACTAAATTCTACACTATGCGGATTATATCATCGCGCAGTTTCCTTTAGCTGTATGCGCATAATTTACAAGGCTTGACTGCCATGAGCCACACGGATACCCTTACCTGTAGATTTCGCAATTCCCTTGTTTCCATAGCTATCATATTTTTTATGTGCAAGATAAGACTTGCTTCCGAATATATATGTTGTTTTAGATTTATCGGCAACAGAAATGTGTAGCCTGTTTGAGAAGGTAAATCTAGATTGAAATATCTTATTCTAATAAAGCGTGGTACAGAAACAAAAGTGTCTTTAAATCGTAGCTAGATGGTTCACCTATTATTCGCAGGTAATAATAATTCACTAGTGAAGCCTATATACAGAACTAACGTCACAAGAATTTCTTAACCCAACCCATATATGATGTATTAAACGTGATTAAACATAGGAATTAAACGTAATTAAGCATAGTTCATGGTAGGCATGCGGGAGTTTAACTGATGTTCAGCAGATCGGTCATTAATGAGTGAATAGCCATCCTTGGAATAGGGATATTGAGAGAAATGTGCCGATTTTGATCTCGGTCTATTAGACACCCGCGGGAAGCTCTTCGCATGGGTTGTTGCGGTGCTAGATGGTTTGTATGTTTGATTCAACAGTGGGAACTCATTATCTAAGTCTTCATGAAAAAAACCGATCATTATGGAAGAGAATACTAGTATAATTAATTCAATTCCAGATCTCATATGTTGTGAACACATCTATATATATATATATGTGGGGTACCACAGATGGTTATGACGACACCTATACGCTTAGGTGGGCACCCAACGCTATCCCGACATGCAACAGCAGCTCGTATGCAACTACATAATATTATTACAACAACATCCACATTAAAGAGTTTGCGGTGTTGCTAATGTATAGTAATTTGCTTGATCTTTATTGCCGACGTAATGTACTTAATAACATTTACTGTGAATCATCTAAAAACCAAGTGACCGTAAGTGTGTTTCTTTTGGTTTATACATTACCCTTACATCTGTATAGTTGCTGCATACTGTGATACTTAACAAAACGCAGACCGCAGCACCTGAAAAGAGATTGCATATGCACGAACTGATGTCTTAAAAGCAATTATAACTTATATCTAGCTTTACGTATTCCATATATTAACATTCCCTGAATAGCAAAGTTGTATTATACTGATATAATATGTTACTGGGAATTCTGTTTACAATGTCCACTAGGTTCTAAGAGCAACGAAATTTTAGATTTGTAACTCCGGAACAAGACCGAGGTATGGTTTCGGCCCAGCCCTATAAAAGATGAATGGTGATTTGTGTGATCGTATCGTATCCTTATAATAATAGGTCTATTAACAAACTAAATATAAAATACTATTCCTTCCATTATAAGTTTTTTATACTTCTTTTATTATCAGTTTCTCCGTGTTTTCAAAGGAGTGGTATATGATATGTCTAGAATTCCTATAGCGTGCAAGCAAATCAATAGCCGAGGGAAAACCCACACCCTGGTATTTTTCAACCTTTCCTCCCCTCATTTCTGTAGGTAGTCGATGTTTGAAATACCACAAAGACGTTTCCCATTTCATTAGTATTTGATTTTTAATGTTTGTATTCGTAATGTATGTGGAATTTATTTAGCGTGACAATGCGTGAACTCAAATTCCCACAAGTTTGATACTAGATCAGAAGTTACGCCACGTGTTGAAATGAAAAGGCTTTACCTATGTTTTTTTTCCTATTTCACAAACAAAACCTTTGTCGGCCAGGGGTGGGTAGTGAATATTGCCCTTGCCCATCGGATACGACAGTCAAGGTGGGAGAAAACCTGAGGTTCAGCGGAGTAATTGGGGTCTAACACCTTGGGTAACCGAAATAATTTACCCTAAAAGTTATCACGGAGTACGGTAACACTGTTTCTACGGCACTTTCGGAATAACCAATTACTGGAGGTTTAAGTGAGCAACTATTGCTGTAGGTTTCGCTTCTATTTGCAAAATATATCCAGATTCTTTTTTTCTACTGAAATAGTTGGTTTAAAAAGAATATTCACGTATGTCCAGTGACAATTCATCGACTGATGTGCCTCATATGGAAAGACAAAGCAGACGACAAAGCCGGCTAGACCAATTCAATCAGCTTAGTACGGCAAAAGCTGCAGTCAAAAGAGTTCATCGTAAGTCCCAATCATCCGAAGAGCAACCTGAAATTATTGAGCATCTAATCACTAGTGAATTTGGTAATGTAAAATCTGCTGAAACTCCAGCCGACACGCCGGCTGAAACTCCCTCCACTACACCACCACATGGGCCTTCAAGAAATCAGTCACGTATATCCCTTAGTTCAATGGTTCGCCAGGGTGCCATGGACACTCCTGGCGCCAGGGTGCCCGTATCTAATATCCAATTTCCAGTTGTAGAAGAGCCCAATGATAACGTTCCGCAGTCCAATACGGAACCTGCAGCAACCCCAGCTACGAATGATAGCCCTGCTGATAGAACACATTCATCTCATCGTCATAACAGTGTAACATTTGCCAAGGATAACCAAGGCATCAATAACGCTTCCAAAGATAGTCGAAATCCTCATGATGAACGGCCACGAGCAACTACTTTGGATGTTCCTGGTCTGACGCGGTCTAAAGTCAGTCCTGATGGTCGTATATCCCGTGATGACGTAGGTGCGAAACTGGTGATTGTTATGGTAGGCTTGCCTGCCCGGGGAAAAAGCTACATAACGAAGAAATTAGCAAGATTCCTCAATTGGCAGCAACATGATTGTCGTATATTTAATGTTGGAAATACGCGAAGAAGAGCTAGCAAGAGTGCTGGCCCTGCCAAGGGTCCTCTCCCCGGTGATGAGAATAAAACAGAGCATGAAGGTGATTTCTTTTCACCTTATAACCCCAAAACAGTCGCTCAGAGAGAGAAATGGGCCGAGGATACCCTTAGCGAGCTGCTAGATTATGTCTTGGATGGTGATGGGAGTGTAGGCATTCTAGATGCCACCAACACTACACGATATAGGCGCAAGCGTGTGATGTCAATTATAAACGAACGCAGTAATGGAAGACTCAGGGTACTGTTTTTGGAATCGATTTGTACCCAGAGGTACATTATTGAGTCAAATGTCCGCTTAAAGTTGAGTGGACCTGATTATAAGCATATGGATACCGAGAAGGCTATAGAAGACTTCCTTCTGCGACTCAGAAACTATGAGCAAGCGTATGAACCTATTTCTAGTGAAGAAGAAGCAGATCCATCTTTCCAGTATATCAAATTTATTAATGTTGGCCAGAAGTTTGAATGCGGAAATATCAAGGGATTTTTAGCTGGACAAACTGTATTTTTTCTTTTGAATTTCAACTTGCGTCCGCGCCAGATATGGATCACTCGCCATGGTGAGTCCACCGATAATCAGCTGGGTAAAATTGGTGGGGATGCTGGTCTTACTGAACGAGGAAAGAAGTACTCTGCAGCATTGGCCCGGTTCATGCGATACAAAAAACAAGAGTTTCAGAAGCGTTTGGTGAAAGAAAGGGCTGAGCAATTAGAAATTTTGAAGGGAACAGACTCCCAACCTCCTACTCCTGAAAATGAACGTGAGGACCAGAACTTCTGCGTGTGGGCCTCAATGCTTAGGAGAACAATAGAGACAGCAAGCTACTTTGAAGAATCTGAATTCGATCTTAAAGAAATGCGAATGCTTAATGAGCTGGATCCAGGTATCTGCGATGGCATGACATACCAGGAAATTAAGGAGCAGTATCCTAACGAATATGAGTCTCGGATGCTCGACAAGATAAGGTACAGGTATCCTGGTATTAGTGGTGAGTCCTATTTAGATGTCATCAACCGTTTAAGGCCGGTAATTGTGGAGATCGAGCGAATGGAAGACAACTGTATGGTAATATGCCATCGCGTGGTTGCTCGTATTCTATTGTCATACTTCATGAACTTAGGAAGAGATGCAATTGGCGACTTGGAGGTACCTTTGCATACATTGTATGTATTGGAGCCAAAGCCTTACGGTGTGGATTGGGCATTATACAAATATAACGAACGGCTTGACTGGTTCCATGAAATGTCGCCAGAAGATGCACAGGTCCAATCCCAACTAAATGATCATAAACGTCGTTATACGGTAGTGGCAACAGCTGATATGAAGCTCGGTGAATGTTCTCCGCTGCTTAAAGGTGGACCTCCTCCAGAGGCTACAGAAAACGCAATTGATTCCGATAGCTCGGATGATGATGAGGGAAATAACGGAGATATATCTGGCTCTGGGTATTCAGCTAATGATGATGGTGGTCTGATCATGCGGTCTCTCTCAAGACGCACACAAGAAGAATCGCTCGAAAAGGCAGTAGAGAAACGATTGGCGCTGTGATGAATTTTCAGTTTAAAGAACTCCACTATATCAAATGAGACTCTAACGTGTTCTGGCATTAAAAGCATAGTTAGTTTCTACACTGTACATACTTATTTTTGTCAATACATTGCATAAAGGCAAGTGTTTGGGGTAAGGAGATTTTCCGCCTCACCTCTTGTAAACAAATAAGGATACAATAATAATGTTAATATTGGTGCTCATATCCTTTAAGAATATTGCAGGGAAAGCCATAATGCCTCAATGGCTAACCTCAATTACCGGGCTTTACGAATGGCCTGGCGTAAATGCCCCATATATTCTCCAGAACGATCATAAGCATGACTGCATAATGGATGTTCCCAGACGAGAATTCTCTATATGTGATGGAATATATGCATCAGACTCAATTTGTAGCTTTGACTGCCACAAATGTTTGGCACATGATGATATCTATACTTGTGACCCCTTAAGCCAAACATTCGATGATGGGCCGTCTGCAGCGACCCCTAGCTTGTTAGACCACTTGGCAAAAACAAGAACCAAAGTAACATTCTTTTTAATTGGTGTAAATGTAGTGCAAAATCCTGAAATTGTAAAGCGTGAAAAGAAAGAGGGCCATCTTCTCGCAGCTCACACATGGAGCCACAAATTCCTGCCCGCGTTGAGTAACGAGGAGGTGTTTGCAGAGCTTCAATGGACAATTTGGGCGATAAATGCCACTGCCGGTGTCATTCCCAAATTTTATAGGCCACCGTACGGAGGTGTAGATAATCGGATACGAGGCATCGCTAATCAGTTGGGGCTAACAACTGTGGTGTGGGATCTGGATACAGGTGACTGGCACCTCAATGATGGAAGCCTGGAAGCTCATGAAATCATGCATGATTTTAATGGTTGGATATCCTCTACTGCATCCCCATATGATTCAGTCCCTCAATCAAAAAGGAAATGGTATACCATGTTTGAAGGTTCGAAAAAACCACAGGGTCTTGTTCTCGAGCATGATTTGTCGGATAAAAATGTTGCACTAGCAGTTCAAATTCAAAAGAAGCTATTCTATAAACAAAAAACTGTTGCTGAATGTGCGAAAATGGTAAGATACCAGTGAATGTCGAAAGTGACGTATGCTGCACATCAAAAACGACCAAAGTAGCTTATGAATGGATGCTAAAAGCATCTAAATATATACCAAACATATATATATGGGTATTTTCATTAAATATCTTGCCATATCTAAGTGATATCTGTATATTTACCAAATAGCCCTCGAGCTAAACAAATCCTAATATGTGGTTTTTTCCCACTGTAATATCAGTTGTTCCCAACCCAATTTCAACGCCATGTTTAAACTCTCATTAAGACAACAGACCTCACATTTTCTACCGAAATTTGCATCAAATAGAGTGTGTGGAGCACGCTCAATTGTTATTCGTAGCAACTGGGATGAATCAAAGTCCAGATCTAAGAAGAAATCATCAGCTGGTTCGAAAGCATTGCTAACTCTGCTAGCACTGATGCCGATTGTTTCGTTTGGTTTGGGCACTTGGCAAGTCAAGCGTCTGCAATGGAAGCTAGATTTGATCAGCAAAGCGGAAGAACGCTTGCTTTCTCCCCCTTTGGCGCTCCCTGCTAAAATAAACCCTGATGTTGTTAATGAATTTGATTATAGACGAGTAACAGTAACCGGAGAGTTTGATCACTCTAAAGAAATGCTGGTTGGTCCTCGAGTGTACCATAACCAGCGTGGATACTTTGTGGTGACCCCGCTCGTTCGCCCAAATGCCAGTACGCTGCTGATCTACCGCGGGTGGATTCCCGAGGCTAAGAAGGACCAGCGGACACGGCCGCTGAGTCTGGTCAAAGGAACCCAGCAGTTGAATTGCCTTCTGCATAAAAAACCCAACAAAAACATGTTTACTCCTGAACGCGAGCCCAATGGCTATGAATACCATTTCATGGATATCGATGCAATGGCAAGCGCTACAGGGGCCCAGCCCGTGTATATAGAAGCACTCCTGGATGAAAGCCCCGATGCGTTAATGCCGGAGCAGCTGGCTATGCGTGGAATTCCAGTTGGTGGCGTCCCGAAGGTCAATTACCGAAACTCGCATTTCCAGTACATATTGACATGGTACGGTCTTTCTCTTTTCACGTCGGTGATGCTGGTAGCTATCTGGCGCCAACGCAGACTATCCACTGCTGATCCGATGAAGCGGAAGCTAGCGCATGCGAGGAAGTGGCAGTAGATTCCTGAGAGCGGGCGCTGCTGGGCCCTGAACTTTGTACATACGTGAATATGTATCTATATACATACTACTCGAACTCCACGGCCAGGCCATTGCACCAGTCGCCGTACCAGCCCTTCATTCCGGCGAATCGCAAGCCATTGGGAGGGAGCAAATCGACCGATCCACCACCGCCACCACCAAACAGTGGGGAACGCATGCGCTTGGTGATTACACCGGCCGCATCAATCCATTGACCCGAGCGTAAAGCGATACCTAGGAACTGGTCGTCCTGCTCGATCGGAACGTCCTTGGGTGACCCACCCTTCTTGCCGAATACCACAGACTCACCGTCGGGATAGACAAACTCGATACCATCCAGAGCAAGGCCTGAGTAGACACGGACCAATGAAGGCGACTTGCCTGCTGGGAGGTTGCAGGACATGAGCTCACCCTTCTCTTCACCTAGCACTGCGGAGGTGACTCGTCCGTCGTCACTAGAGGCTCGCTGGATGAACTCCTCGACGTTGCCAATATCCAGCTGCTCCATAGGGGCGGCGTGGATATGCAGCGATATCGGCTTGGAGTTATGTTCTGCGGGCACGATTTTCTTGATCTCGTCCAATGTGAGGGTAAGCTCGGGTACCAGGTTGTATTCAGTGTGTGCCCGCGACCAGTCCTCCACAATGAAGTCGACCATGTAGATGCCCTGCTGGCATTGGGCTGTGATTCCGTTTTTGCTGGCATATACCAGCGGCTTCTTACATTCGTTGAAGCGTTCCTTCTCTTGAGGGAGGGCAAAGGAAGGATGGTACAAGAACCGCATAATGTCCATACGGTTCCAGTGGTCCTCATCCTCTGGTCGAGGAGCACGGCAGACCACCTTGTTGTCACGGCTGGAGAAGCCTTCGAGGGCACTGAAGGAACGGTTCCAGAACAAATACCCACGCAACATGATTCCGTCAGGCTCGTGTGGGCAGCCCAGAAGATGGCCGATCTCGTGCTGGAACGCACCCATGCCGATGCACATGGCCTCCCAAGCGGTGCCGCTCTGGTTGGCATCGTTCACTACGTAGTTGGTATCCGTGCGGGTCTCGTCCAGACACGCAGCCGGCAAGTCTTCCAAGCAAGTGGGCCACGACCACATGGCATGGCTTCCGAAAATGGCGAGCTTGAAGTTGCCCATGCCACCGCCCAAAGCAGCGTGGGCCAGAATAAGCTGCTGCTGTTGGTCCCAGTGAGCATCGAGGAAGATGCATGCGGCCTGAACAAAGCCGTCAGTGGCGAACGGGCCACCGTATTTCCTCAATGAATCGTGTGCAATGCCAAAGAGACCGCCAGTGTTGGTTCCTTTCGAGTTCTGCTGGGCCAAATTGGCGTCTCTGATCTCATCAACCGTTTGATCCAGTTTGACGACGTGAATGTGGGCAGTCTTACGCGGAGATGGGTCCCTCGACGTTATTGTTTCCTCTTCCACCTCTGCATATGGTGCGTATGAGCGAAGTCCGTGGCCGTTACGATTCATCTGCTCCATAGTGTACGCACTGGTCATGTAGGCAGCCATTCGGAGCTTTTTAACTGCAGTACCAAGCCCATTGCCTTCACTGTCGATGCGATACGGCATGGAATCAAATGTCTCAGGGCTATCCTTGGCTACCAGCAAGCAGAAGTGCACTGGAGGGTCATCCTGGATCGGCAAGTAGTTCAGTTTGAGGGTTTTCTTCTGGGTCGGCTGATTGGGGACATCGGTCTCAAATGTGATAGCATTTTCCCCTTCCTCGAGCGGAACCATGGCCCTGAAAAACCCATTGGCCAGCGGATAACGCTGGGGAGGGAACTTGTAGCTATCAAACCAGACAATAACAGAACCTACACCATCGCCAACGCTGTGTGACTCGCCGTGGACAATCACACATCGCTGTGAGACAGCAGCACCATCCCAAATGTTTGTGAAGTTAATATCTGACATGCGGGTATTGCAGAAGGACGTAATGCCTGTTGGTGGGTTTTATATAGTGTACGTGTGTTTCGTGTTACCACGCAACCCTTAATGCAGGGCACCTATATTCCGGACGCTTGCTCCGGCCACAAAAAGACCCTGCCCTGCGATTCAACGGCCATAAACCACAAATCATAACCGCCAGTAATGTACCAGCCCAGCATCCTAAACACCATACCACATTTATTTGGTCTAAATTGTGCCTGGTGCTGATTATGTTGAGCTCCTGGAAGTGGTGAAATAGTAAATCATTCGAATAAAAATACTTAGTTTACTTACTGATCAAGTCTACTAATTGTGAAAATACTGATGTTTCCGCTGAATTGAATTGTAACTTTCGTCTTATAATTAGATGCTATCTTCCCGTGCTGAAGCTACTGATAATTTACATGCTATATATAGTACCCAATAAATGCATCATTAGAGGACTGCAACACTATCTTTAACCCCTATATTTTATCTTCCAACCAGCCCATTGGGTTGCCCCAGTGCTAGGTCTAAGATCTAATTTCGTGTCTGTCTGATACATGGTCAGCTGCATGTGGGGTTGGACACATCCCCTACACATGCTAATTATATTGCATATTATTTAACATGATCCAGAACATACGGCTCATGGTTGCAGTACACGAAATATAACACTACAACCACTCTAAAGTTTTATACACATCATTCTGTATAGTTAGCTTTCGTAGCCTATTTCGTGTAGCTGCCGTGTAGCTGTCGTGTAGCTGTCGTGTAGCCTATTTCATGTTAATTATAAGCATGTACTTAGAAGCGACTGAACTGGCAGATGGAATTACAGACCATTGAGGACCACTAATGTGCCAAATAAGCCAAATAAGCCAAACAAATATATGTGGTGTTCGAATCTACGCTCAATTTGCAGTAGTTAGAGGTAAGTGATGTGATGCGACCCTGTCCGATTACTCAGCCGTTTTCATCTGCTGTGACACGTAAACACCACCTCCCAGCTTAATAGTGTGGATTCGACGCTGACTATTCCCCCATAGACTGCCCACACTGAAAGATGAGCAGCCATAGACGAAGGCAATACGCCCAGCAGCAGTTTGCTGCGTACCAGGTATCTGCTGAAGCACCCCCTGTTGCCGGCGGCCAGCCTGGCTACGGCTATCCTGGTGCACCCGCTGGTCAGCCTACTGGCTTCGTTCCTGGTGCTGCAGGTGCCCCTCTGCCGGGCCAGGTAGCGGATCAAGTGGGTGCCATGCATCTTGGTCCGGATCCCAGTCCATCCCCTCATGACCCCTACAGTGGCGGTGTTCCCGGGATGGCAGGCAGTACTCCCCCGTACGGAGCCCCTGCGTACAGTGGCTCCCCGGGTTTAGCTGGGTACGGCGCGCCCGTTGCCCCGGACGCCACGAGCATGCCTCTTAACCCTCTTAATACTGTGGATCTGCTGCAAACTCTGCCTCCGCCGGTCAACGACCTCGACTACCCCCCACCGCCTCTCACGGTCCCTGCAGCCCTCACAGTCACCCACAGCGACTACGCAAACGCATCATCCGATTATCTGCGCAGCACCTTGAATGTAATTCCTCGCAATAATTCACTCTTGAAGAAAAGCAAGCTTCCGTTTGCCCTTGTTATGCGTCCATTCAACGCGCTGAAGGACGTCGACGAGCCGGTGCCGCTGGTGACCGACCTGGCGATTTCGCGGTGCCGTCGCTGCCGAACGTACATCAACCCGTACGTCACTCTTCTCGACAATAACACCCGCTGGCGATGCAGTACCTGTAACCTTCCCAACCAGATCCCCCAGGCGTTCGAACGCGACGCCAAGGGCATGCCGGTGAATATGTTCGAGCGCCCTGAGCTAAACTATGGCTTGGTGGACTACATCGCCTCGCAGGACTACCTGGTGACTCCGCCCCAGCCTCCCACGTATGTGTTCCTGATCGACGTTAGCGTGAACGCAGTCAGCGTGGGCATGGTGTACCAGGTTGCCCGGGTTATCCGCGAGAGCCTCGACAAGCTTCCCAACAAGGATGGCCGCACTCGCGTTGCGTTCATCGGTGTAGACAGCGCCCTTACCTTCTTCCAGATTCCCGTCACTGAGCCCAGCTTGAACACTGGCGAGGAGGCCAGCGAGCCTACTGGGCCTCTCGATCCTCGCCTGCTTGTGGTCAGCGACTTAGAGGATCCGTTTTTGCCCAGCAACTCTGGCTTGCTGGTGAACCTTCAGAACAACAGGGCCCAGATCGACCATCTGCTGAACCTGCTGCCTCATCTTTACGCTACGACATCCACTACCGTTAATGCCATGGGCAGTGGCTTGAAGGCCGCGCTGAAGCTTATCAGCAACGTTGGCGGTAAGATTGTTTCCATCACGTCTAGTCTGCCGAGTGCCGGCATCGGAAAGCTGGAGGTCCGGGACGAACGCAAGGCCATTAGCAGCAACAAAGAGTCGCAGCTGTTCAACCCGGCGAACAACTTCTACAAGAGCTTTGCCGTGGAGTGCAACCGCCAGAACGTGTCCATTGACATGTTCCTTATCAGCAACAACTACCAGGATGTTGCCTCTCTGTCCAACCTGCCTAAGTTCACCGGTGGTGCGACCTATTTCTACCCTGGCTGGCAGGGTGGCCACGAGCCGGATGTGGCCAAGCTGGAGCACGAGCTGAGCCAGTTCCTCTCGCAGGACTTTGGCCAGGAGGCCATGCTCCGTGTGCGTGCCTCTTCCGGTATCCGCACCTCCAGCTTCTCGGGCCACTTCTTTGTTAGGTCTAGTGATCTGATGACGTTCCCTAACATTGCGCGTGACCAGGCCTACGTCATTGACATGTCGATTGACGAGCATATCACCAAGCCGTTTGTCTGCGTCCAGGCCGCTCTTCTCTATTCCACATCTTACGGTGAACGCCGCATCCGAGTTATGACCCAGCAGATTCCCGTTTCAGAGAAGCTGGTGGACATTTACGCCAGTGCAGACCAGCAGGCCATTGCGATGTGGCACGCGCACCAGGCTAGCGAAAAGGTGGTGTCCAGTGGCTTGAAGTCCACTCACACCTGGCTCAACACCCGGATCACCGACCTGTTTAAGACGTACCGCTCTGACGTGCTGAACTCACATACCGGAACATCGGGTGCCCTTAACATGTGCAGTAACCTCAGCTTGCTGCCGTTGCTCTTGCATGCTATTCAGAAGAATGTCAGTGTTCGCACCACCAGCTCTATACTGTCAGATATCCGCGTGCATTCATTGGACTTGCTGATCACCATGCCGCTGCCTTACCTGATCAAGTACTTGTACCCCGAGTTTTATGCCCTGCATGACTTACCCGAGGAGGCTGGTGTGGTTGACGAAAACGGAAACATTGTGCTTCCCCAGCGACTCAACTTGTCTGGCGAGTCGTTCCAGAGCCACGGCTTGTATCTAATTGATGATGGACAGAACATGTTCCTGTGGGTGGGCAACAACGTGGTCAATGAGCTGCTTATTGATGCCTTTGGCGTGTCTTCCATCGACCAGGTTCCGTCCGGGAAGGCGTCAATGCCGGTGGTCGACACCAGCGATCTTAATGTCCGCATCCGCAACATTATCAACGCTTCCAGAGACCGGGTTGACTCGGTTTACTACCCGGTTCTTTATATTATCCGCGAGAAGACTGAGCCCACTATGCGTGTTTGGGCCACGTCTATGTTGGTTGAGGACCGTAACGAAAGCGATCCTACGTATGTCCAGTACCTTAGCGCTATTCGCGAGAAACTCACGGCATGAAAAAAGTATAATTAGCGCATTTATATGAATAAATAACTACCAATAAAAAGAATCTCATATCCTCTAAATTCCCCATACACTGTTTCCTGGCTTCTTTGCTCTATTCAACCGCTGCAGAGTATCGTGGGTCTGAACGACTGGCACAGGCTTCCATGGTGTAGCTGGTGCTGGCCCATTGGCTTCCTTATCAAGCTGTTCAGCGAGTGAGCTTGGGTTGTCAAAGAGCATGACATTCTTGCTACCTTTCTGGTTAAATTTGGGCCGGGATACCTTTTTAGCGGTAGTGGGTGCAGGTGGCTTCGATCCCAGTGTGGGCAAACTCCCACCTAGCTTGGGAAGTGAGGCTAATGGTGATAATGCAGGCTGTTTGGCATTTGCCGGCGGTCTAACCGGGACATGCCTCACAGGTGTTACAGGTGCTACTGAAGGACCTGGTCTAGAAGATACAGCAGATGGCCCAGGCGAAGGGCTACCGGCACCCCATACAGAGCCACTGAAACTAGCCGAAGATCCTGGAGAGGGAGTGCTACTGCTACCAGCCCAGGCGGGGCTGCTGGAACTAGAGGGTGGTGACAGCGTTGATTTGGCAACACTATTCAATGCAATGTTTCGATCCTGTGTGCTGGAACCGGTTCGAGTCTTCTTCCCCGCCTGAATCCATCCTTCTTCCTTCTTAGGCTTAGAACTAGAAGCATAACCAGAAGAGGTAGGCGGAGCGGGTTGTGTATTTGACGGGCCAGTTTGGTTAACAGACTTAGTGGCCTGCTGTGCCAATTTTGCTGATTGGACCAACTTGATAGTGTTTGTCCTTTGGGGTGTTTCCACAGGTGGCTTATTGATAGGAGATTCTTGAGCATGTTGTACCTGCTGAGGTTTAAGACTGTGTACCTCCGATCTATCCAATGAAGATGATAGTTTTCTGCCCTTGGCCTTCACCGCGGGACGTTGCAGCTGACTTTGCGATTTCAGAGTACTGAATTTATCCGCCAGGCTCGGCAAATCCACAGAAAGCTCATGCACCTTTTCACCAGCATTAAAAGCCTGCTCCAGCTTAGCTGCCACATCATTCTCCATCTCCTTCATCGATGGTAACAAAAACTGGATTTGTTTAGCTGCACAGTTCAATAGTGCTGCGGCCAATCTTGACGAAGAGCTTTTGCAGATTGACAAGGTTATTTCCAAAAAGGGAATAATCAATTCGTAGTCAATCATCTCTATTAGCCGATCTTCACACTGGGCCACCAGCTGAGGAATCAACAGGATATCCGCTGCTTGCCATAATGCGAATAACCGCTCTGCTTGCATGATAACTGGCAAGAGATCAACTGCAGCATTAAACTCGCCAGTATATATAAATCGCAGCACATCCTCAACACTTTCTTCGCTCAACGCTAAACCATCAAGGGCATTTTTACGAGGTTTCCAACGATCTAATTGGGCTGCCAAGACTGGAGAAGCTGCACTCAATACTTGTTTGTGCGCCTTACTGATAGGTGAAATCTGCACATCACAACCTATACCTGCCTGCTTCGCATCCCAAAGGCCGGTGGCGAGATCACGGGCCATCAGCCGACACAGAGCATTGTATTCGTATAATTCGGGACCAGCATTCATACTAGATGCTATTTTGGCCTCCTCAGCACGCGAATGCGAGTCGGTAGATAAATACAGGACCTTCACAAAAGCCTCCACTGCTGTAATAGGTGCATGCTCCACAAGCAGTCTACTGTTAGACAGCTGTTTGAAAATAGTGGATCCACTAGGAACACCAGTAATTGATTGGGTGCTGGTTGAAGTAAGAAGCGGCCGTAAAGTAGGGCACCTAGCATACAGCACAGCGCGGTATACACGAATTACGGTACCATCAACCTCCAGCTCCAAGTCACCATCATGTTCACCGTTTTCGGCGATCCATTTCACGTAAAAATCACTGTTAACTTTGGGAATATTAGTACTAATTCGAGATATTGCCAAATAACCATGCAAATTATAAGTAATCTCGCTCACATCCACACCTCTCATTGCCCGCAATTCAGTCACTCCTCCCTTATCCTCCACACGATACACACCTCGTGGTGTAGCAACTACTGCTCCACCAGATTCACCAATATCAAACGATTTTATGCGGTCCAACGCATGTCGTGCAGTCCATATCAGGGACTCACCTCCTAAACTCAAATTCAAACGCGTGAGCTTGAGATCCGTGGTTAGAACTGCCAAATAATCGCCGCGTGCTTTGATAGCAGTGGCACCGACAGGAGTTTTTCCGGGTTTGCCCACAGCCAGAGGGAAAGCACGATCATTTTTCAGTACGGTGATTTGCCCGTTTTCTAGCAAAAGTATCAATGCGGAATCGCAGGCTTCAATGGATTTGATAACCAGTGAGGATTCGAATACCATCACCGGATCCTCCACTATGGTGTTTTTGGCTTCCTTGTTCATCATCTGGCCACGATTGGCTCCCCACACCCATACCTTATACTTGGTGTGACATGCACTGAAGAAATCAGAACAGGCAATTCCTCGTACTCCTTCACCACTGGTGGTTTCAGCATGAAGTCCCCCAGCCATCAACGCGCTGAAAGTATTCACTTGGGTTTGTGAGGATGCATTCAAATCAAGAAAAGAGCCTTTCACTTGCTTAGGCTCCATTACGATTTTATCATCGATATCTAAGCCCAAAATACCGTTAATGTTCTTGCCCCACGCGTATACATGACCATTACTGGTGAGCACGAGAGAATGCTTATTGGAAGTGGCAGCAAGCACTGGCAATCCATCATCAGAGAGCTGTACTTGTCTTGTAACACCCTTAATAACAGTAAAAAGAGCAGAAATGTCACCATGCCGTTGGGGCCGGCCAATCATTACAATTGAATTATTGCTAACAGAAAAGCAATGGGCATCTACTGGACCCGTTTCGAACTGCTGAGCTTGCAGACCCATTTTGTCCAGCAATATGAACCTACCATATTGATGTTTCGAAGATTGAAACTTGCGTGCCAACAGATCGCGGGCCAGAAATCCTTCACTAGACTTGACGTTATCCGACTCCTCTGGAGCGGCCTCAATAAACGCATTTAGCACCCGGATATTACCTGCATCCGCCGCAATGTGAAGAGGAGTCATCCCCGATTTGTTTCTGGCCACCAGTCCAGCACTCACAGCCTTCTTAGTGGTAGAAGAGAGCAATTTTGTGGCTTCACGGTACTCTCCACGGGCACCCAGAGCATGAAAGAGGTTGTTTCCATCATCATCTGTGGCCAGCTGCATTGTGGTTGATCAATAAAGACATGGGTAAGGTGAGCTGAACTACTGATGACGGCCGTGGTACTAGTCCACCACCCCACGAGGGCCTGCCCAAGCCCATGTCGAACGAGCGGTCTTGGTATCGATAATCTATGAATCATACCTGCCGACAGCTTCCATAATCCGAATGTAAAAGAAATAATAAGATATAAATAATAAGATATAAATATATATTATATTAGCTATTTGTAGGGGTTCAAAAAAAAGGTCAGAATAAATATGAAGACGAAGAGTCCGCTAATAATCTCGAACGTAAGGTAAGGCCTCCACACGAAGGACCAGCTGTAGAGTTTCAAAAACATAGTGGGGGCAAATACTGACGTGACCGAGCAAATAAAGTTAAATGCTGCCAAAAATGATCCGAATTGACCCTGAGGAATGTGCTTGATGAGCGCAGCCTTGTAAATCGGAATCCCAATCGAAGAGCACGCATCAATTATGCCTCCTGCAAAGAACTGGAATTGGTTGCGAGAGTATGCCATTGAGATATATCCCAGAACGGAGAAAATAAGACCAGTTCGAAGCAGGAATATATCCACTTGGTCAACCTGCTCTTTGTAAACCTTCCATCTCTTACTCAAACGTGAATATAAGTAAGGGAAACCGGCAACAAACCACACCGTTCTAGTGGAAGACATTGCTGACACCATGTATCCCGATTCCACAGCAGTCCATCCAAACCTGCGTTTTGGATACAAAATCAACACCGAGAGAAACGACATGGCAAATTCGGTGCCCAACAAAGCACAGAAGAACAAGTACAGGGCATTCCGCCTAGATTTGGGGTCTTCGATGTGTTTGAAGGTAAGTATGCTCAACGTGCTACTCATGCTTCGCTTATTTGTAGAGTTACGGCGCTTGTGGTAGCTGCTCAGGCTCTCGCGAAGGAACAAACTAGTCAGCACAGCAGACAGCAATGCACCCAGTGTGGTTAAGATAAAGAGCAGCTCAATGCCTTTCCATTGGATAATCCAACTACCAATTGTGGGCCCTAAAGCGATAGACCCAAAGAAGCAGCCGTCAAGAACAGCCACAAGTCGTGTGCGCTGGGTAGCATCCGGCACCATATCCGAGACATAGGCAATACTCAAAGTAGCTACCAGATTAATACCACCACCGAGCCCATCAATCAGAGTGGGAACCATCAGCCACCAGTACGTGCTGGGATTGGGGAGATGGAACACGATGTACCACGAGCTAAGATGGGACAGGGCGGTGAGAACCATCGCCGTAACAAACACGGGTTTACGGCCCAGTCGGTCACTTAACACCGACAGATAAGAGGAAACAAACAATGCAAATACGCCTCTCACGATGGATCCCACGCCTGTGAAATTAGCCACCCGCTCGCCTGCCAAATCACTAGTCAGGCACCTCCCTTGGTCTATGTCCAGAAAGAAGCAGATAAATCTATAAGTAATATCGATCCCGGCAGGCATTGTGCTTATTGCACTCATTGAGAATAGTGTCAGTATTGCAAGCAGCAGAATAACTCGTTTCGGGAACGGCCGCTTGGAAAACCCCAGCAGACTAGAAGTTTCATCCAGCTGCTCAGGCTCTACTGATGCACGGTCCACGATTACCTGCTGCTCTAATTGGTTAAGAGCTTCAGGAGCATCCTGAACAAACACGCCAGTACTCATTAGTATTAATTGACGACAATGTCAACTCCTATCAGCTATGGTAGCCTAACCCAGTTATCAACATGCATGAGTATGATATCACTAGCAACCCAAGGGAGGAATTGACGGTATTCAGTCCACATTCAGAGGCTCAGTGACCGATAGCAATGGGAATAACCGATCAGAGGGTTGAAAATATAATCATTCGTTTTTTTAGAGTTCTTGCTCCAAAACTGGTAATGATGGTGCCATAATGGTGTTATATGTGGTAAGTTCCCCAGCTGTGGGCTAGGTCATGGAGTTTCGTGGCTTCTCAACAAACAATCTATCGGGGCCGCCTGCTCCGTTCAAACAAGCATCGGCCACAACGGCTCATGACCAGTTTGAGCGAAATGAGTTTTTTGCTGCCATCGAAAGTACCCAGAGTGAACTCGCTGCCATTGACTATGACGTACCCTCTGGCCATGTTCTCGAGTTATGGTACATTAGAATCCAGAGTTTACTGATTTTACAGCAAGGCCAACAAGCCGCTGAAGAGATCATGCGGAATCTAAGTAATATAGAAAAAATATTACCGCAGTTGTCCTCTGCTGACCGATTGAGTGCTTGGAGGCTGCGAATCCTCACTATTCCGGTGAAAACTAAGGGCGTTAACCAGAGTGCCGTCCAGCAATACTACAACCTAGCGTATGAAGCCCGTGAGGAGGCCGCTATGCTACCCAAAGGCAGTGAGCAGCAGAACAAGTGGCTGCATGCCGTGGAGGTAGCTGGGCAATATGCTCTATCTACTTTGATTGCCCTTAAGGACTATGCAACTGCTATCCAGCTGCTGAAGGCACACTATAATGCCGAAGCCCAAGTGCTGTATGCTACATTGTTGGCATTGCTGTATATATGCATAGGGGATACTCTGAGTGCTCAGCCCTGGATGGAGAAAGTAGAGGACAAAGGGGAGCAGGATAAGCTGCACCAGTTATCAGTATTTGCGGACGATGACAGCCGGAAAGCCACAATTATGGGGCTGAAGGAGCTGTATGATGGGCAGATCAAGCAGGCAATTGCTGAATTGGAGGATAAAACAGTGGCTGAACGGACCTCACGGGGGCTCTTGGTGACCACTAATATCGCCAACTTAGCTGTGCTGTATGATTTATGCTACGCAGATCCAACTCCATACCAAAAAAATATGCGAGATCGTCTAATTGAAGCCGGCAATACACATCTAGAGACTGCAGATGCAGACGTTTATAAGATAATTCAGTAGCCAGCATACCTCAAAGCTGTACCATTTCATCATTATCTGCTTACCTGGATATCTCCATGTTGGTAGAGAGATATACTACCACCAAGTATCTAAATTCAACAAAGTTTATTGCGTACAGTTATTAGACATGTACGGGAACTTGTACCATCAGCTATGAAATAAGCAGTACTTTATAAGCTAGTGCGAAAATGTAAATCTGTTAGGAACTACCAGTGGCTACTGACCCTTATAAACTACCTCAGCCTGAATGCTAATATGGGGCTGTGGACAGCATGCTATATTTTCATCGAAAACGATACAGGCATCACCACCACTGTTTCCATATGTACACCAGATCATTCAATGTACACCAGGCCATTCAATACGCTTCACCATCTCTCTTAGATTTATAGGCAGAAATATAGTGTACTAACTTAATAGTATATGCAATTAAATATATATGGCATGCCAATGTCGTCATCTTGGAACTGGAACCTGATCTAGAACATAGTCAACCAGAACTTCAGAATCCCATTCTTTAATCCAGTTCTTCACCAAATTGTGGTCTCCGCCATATTGTAAACTAGGCTCATCTTCAGCACTCACCATTTTAACATGCACCGGCAGAGTTAACCGGGCAGCATCCTTAATTACCATGGGTGTAGCAATAGAAGCACCGCGTAGAGCGCAGAGTGTACGCACAATCAGCTCGAAATCAGCTGAAGCCTGGGGCCTGAGGCCCACTAAAGTAAAGCGATGAGTCCGCACGAAAATGATAATGTCCTGCATGTATCTCAGCAGTTCAGGGACAATTTCAACATCCAACATAGCCTGGTGTAGTTTGGCGATTGTTCTATGTCGGTCGGTTGAGAGTAAGCTGTGCTTGGGTGGCTCTACTAGCACACTATCCACATCAATAGCGTCGGTGTCTTGCTTAAGCAGGATCTGTCGACGCAAAAAGGGGTTCATTTTTTCTAGCGATTCAGTAGTAGTGAAAATGAGTGCCGAAGTATGAAGGAACTCGCGCAATTCCGGATCAGGCTGGATCAAGGCATAACCCAGTCTTAGCTCAAGGCTGCGACTGAGGTGATTTACTCGGCTCAATACTAAACAAGAGCCAGTGGCTTTGCGAAAGTAACTGGCTAGTTCTTCCCATTCCAACTCTGGCGAGCACGTTACAGTGACCGGCGATTCCATGAGCGAGTCCACAATAGCATGAATCTGCGCTTCAGTCTGTCGCACACGACCATCAATTTTAATAATCACCGGCCGAGGATGTAATATCCCAATAATAGTGGCGAGAACCAGCTCTTGGGGAACAGCATCTGGTGCGTTATACTCCATTTCATTCCCGTCAACTAGTTCTACCTTGCCCACAGGCGTGCCCTAGTACATGGCGATTTTAAGTATTGGTATCACTGGATACATATATAAAACATATGCATAACATACATAAAACAGGGGTACATGTCCATAACTTAAAACGGAACCCACAATTAGAATCGAGACTACCTACTACCATTGTGGACTACCCTAACCAAGAATAAGCACAAATTTCAGACTGCGCTCTATCACACGCTCCTTCCCAAAGAAGAGAAAACACCAAATGGAAAAGGCTATAGACGATATTCTTTCATTCATATCCAAACCACATAAGCCGCTGTTTACCCCACCGGTGCTATCGAAAGTACCGCTACCTATCTCATGGTTTTTTGGGTATAGACGGTCTGCTCCAAAAGCAACACCATACTGGACGAAACTCATCTCAGTGCTGCTCGTCACAATGGCAGGAATGCTGTGTAACTTAGCACTTGCAGAACGTGCACCATTGTTTAAAAACCACTACCACTTTACAACTTTGGTACCGAGTTTTGCTGCTTCATGTGTACTAATATATGGTGCGATTGACGCTCCGTTTTCTCAACCGCGTAATTTAATTCTTGGCCACTTTTTGTCTGGTTTGGTTGGTGTTTGTGTAATGAAGCTGTTCATGACCACGAGAGGTAATGAACGCTACTTGTGGCTTGCAGGCGCCCTTAGTGTTGCATGTGCATCCGTGGTTATGGATCTAACTGGGACTATACACCCCCCATCTGGAGCTACAGCGCTCTTGCCGTGTGTCAATGAAGAGATTAGGCTGCTAGGTTGGAACTACCTCCCCGTATTGTTGATCCATTGCTGCGTTTTCTTAGGCGTGGCCCTGCTTTGCAATAATATAGTCAGGCAGTACCCAAAATATTGGCTATGGCAAAACATTCCCCCACAGCAAATAGTAGTTACCAAAAATGGAGTGTCCTGCCCGCCGGATATTTACCTCACCGATGATGAAATTAGAGTTATACAGGGCATTCAAGGCCGGATCGGAGGTAAGTAAATAGAAAGCTATGATAGAAATAATACATGTAATAATACCATCAGCAAATAAGATAACAGCGGTAGATGAATTAGAAACAGCAAGTGAATACAAAATGGTAAAAATAACATGATAAATTATGCTGGTCTATATTTATGTACATTGTAATGCGAGGCTACTACCATCGCATTCTGGTGCGACGAGAGGAGCCGTATCCCTTACGCTGTTGGAAACGATTCTGCCCTCCACGGGAACTCCATGTTTGGCGCATCTGTGTGCTCAGCTTGAGCTCTTCGAGTCCCAACAACTCTACAAAAGGCTGCATATCCCGCATGAAGTCGGCGGGAATGATGTTGAATTTACTCTTCAACACGGTCATGTAGGACATAAGGGACATAGCAAGCTCGTGTGCCTCATCTTCATCTAAAGTGGAGGAGAACGCATCCTTGAGCTTGCTCTGGAATTCCTCGCTAGGCTCGTATACAGACATTTCCGGCTTGATTCCCTCCCTTGCAAGGGCATCAACGTAGCCACGCATGTGGTTGGTATAATACAAAAACGATTTGCCGCTATTGCCAATACGGGCGGTTCGACCAATACGGTGAACATAAGAAGACACATCCGGAGGAGGGCCCAGCTGAAACACATGGGTCACCTTGGGGAAATCCATACCGCGCGCAACCACATCTGTGGTAATTAGAACTGCATCCTTCTCTTTACGGAAGCGGTCAGCACGTACCTGACGGCTCTGCTGCTTGCGCTGGCCATGGATTCCCAACACCAGGTTAGAAATAGGAGACTGTCTACCAAACATCCTACGCAAAATGCGCTCGTATTGATCGACCATTATCGTTGTGGGCAAAAACACAATTGCCTTGAAATGTGTGCCATTCTCCTGAGCTGCTTCATATGCGTTGATAATCTCGCGGCTGGACGCCTCGAAGACATCCGCCCAGTTGGTGCAAGCAACACTGCGTTGCACGACCAACTCGTTGGCAGTAGGCTCGTCCTTGGGAACGGTATCTACAACTTTAACGCGGTCACCGAACTGCTTCTGGGCGAACTTCTGCATCTTGCGGTCAGCAGTGGCCGAGAAAAGCAGCAGAGGAATATCTCGTTTCTCGCTCACATTATCGATCATCTCACGGGCGCGATCCATCTCGCGTTCAAAGCCGATGTCCAAAATTTGATCAGCCTCATCTAAAACTCGAGCCGACAATTTGTTGAAGTATTTACTGGCAATGTCACCCTCTCCAAGTACGTCTACAAGTCGCCCAGGTGTGGCGACAATGACATCAGCCACTTTCCCATAACCATCGAATCCGGCAGCCTTAATTTGACGGTCCTTGGCAACACCACCAACCAAGCTCTGGACCTTGATGTGACTCAAACCACCAAACTGGGTAATTTTGAAGATTTCGTCAGCGATCTGCTGTGCCAGTTCACGAGTAGGCGAAACAATCAAGGCATGCACTTTGCCAGTTCCATCCCCAGCAGCATCACCAGTAGATTTCTGTTTGGTAGCCTCTAAAACTTTCTGTAAAATCGGAATGGCAAAAGCTGCAGTTTTACCGGTACCAGTCTTGGCTCGGACTACTACGCTTTCACCTTTTAAGATAGGAAGCAGAGTCTGCGCTTGAACTGGTGTGAGCCACTCATACTTCCGGTTGTGAATCAACGAATTAACCAAAGGCAACGACAACAAACGGCGATTAGCGAGCTCAATTGTAGGAACGGATGAAACACCAGCTACTTTGGCTTCCTCACTATCCTCCTTGTGAATCAAATCAGTCCACTCTAAATTAGCAACTTCCTCACCGCTAGCTAACTCGTAATCTGGTTTATCCATGAGTCCATCACCAAAGTCCTTGCGGTTCCTGCCAGTCCTGGCGAGCAACTCGTCGTCGTCTTTAAAGTTCCTAGGCTTTGAACGGCTGTTATTACCAAACGAATTTCCTTTATAGGATTTGCCATTGAAGTTACCGGAATTACCGTAGGAATTTCGGCCCCGGGTATTATATGGCTTTTTATTGTAGCTATCCCGATCGTTTCTGGAATTGTCGCTTCTGTAGTTGTTTGTTCGGAAGCCGCTGCTCCTGTAACCATCACTACGACGGTCATTCCGGTTATCGCGGAAGCCATCATTGCCAGAGTCTGCGGCATATACACTAATTGCACTGGAAAAACAGCGATTGCTGCTCAGAATAGCACGCCTCGAGGCCCGAAGAACCTGTGTGAGTTGCATGATAGTAAATGAAAATTTCTCCAGTTGCCCTATCAAGTGAAAAATAACAGTAACCTGTGTGCCGGATTAAAAAATAGTAAACGAACAAACGGGCTTTACATATATACAATTAACAAATATACCACTGGTTTGTGTTTAAGGTGGCAATTCACCCAAGTTATCTTTATGTGCCAAGAGTTTCTGGATGATCGGACCAAACCGCGCGTCATTGCCTCCATGCATGCCGGTAACATAATGAACGCGAGCTATATATATAGATATGGATACAGATAAAGACGCACTATACAACCAGGAATATACGCGATTTTCACTCTTGATTACATTGATGCATGCAGAGTGCAATGTATAACCCATATAGTGACTATGTATGCATATATATGTGTGTTTATATCTGTCTATACATATCAGCAAGATAATACCTAAAGCCATCGGTTTGGGTTTCACCTAACCACTGTCTCGCAAACATACTGACAAATAGAGCATGTGACCAATTTGGTGATTGAGTAACCTGTGGGCGACGAAGAAGCTATGAGCGCACCCTCGCCCCACACCAACTCTCACTCCTTCTTTCTTTCCTTTACATTCGAGCATTAAGAATTATCTTTATTTCATAAAACCGTAAGGGGATTGTGGTTTGACGGTTAGAGAGAAAAAGTAAACTTGCCTATAATTTTGAGCTATAGCGGTTTTATCGGTCTTCTTACCATCATTTTCATTATTTGTAGTTAAAAGAAAAAATCATCATCATATCATATCAGTTACGCTGTTTGATTCTCAATTATGGACGTAATTTCTGCGGCCCTTGACTCCACAAAGTCTCAGTCACTTCAAGGTGACGAGACTAGTGGTAGCGAGAGCGGCTCTGGCAACTGCTTGGCACAGTTCCCTCAACTGGCACAACTAGCGCCCAATGATGGCAAGACCGTTAATGTTAAACCGTTGTCACAACCCAATGCCCTCGAACTAGCGGAGACGCTGGTAAAGAACCTGTCCAGCATAGAGTCCGTGCTTGCCTTTACTATTTTTTGCCAAATTGTCCTGAATATTGATAAGAAGTTGATCGGAGGAAATTCTGATCCCACACAGACGATCATGCAACTGGTTGTGGATGAGGCAAACATGCCTTTCTGGAAGGCCTCAAAACATGACAGTAATGAGAAGTACTTGGGTGCCTTTTCCGGAAGATGCCGCAGCTTAATATCCGTATATTGCCGTCACGGGAAATTCGCCCCAATCATTTCGGTGCTGCAGGTTCTCATCAAGCTCAATTTAACCCCAAAGCTGTTCACCGAGTTCAATTTACTCGAAGCCATGGAGTCCGTTATTTCCCAATCGGACAACACAGATGCGACTGCTCTCGCAAGAAGACTTGCCAATAAATACCAGAAATTACAGCCTGGCAACACTACCTCCAAGCAGAGTACCCCTGCTCCCAAACTATTTGGAGATGGCGGTGCCTTGAGCATGCGTACGCTAAAGCGCACGCGAGAGCCAGCAACAAACACATCAACAGCGTCATCACCATCTGTGGGCTCCCCTCCGGTGTCCTCAGCATCAACACAACAGGACTCTGCTACTGACGTGGATATGGCTGTCAGTGATGAAAACGAGTCCTCTGAAGATATACAGCCGCGTAAAAAGGCGAAAGGTACCAAGCGGGTGCACTGGAAAGCCGAAAGCGAGCTTGTATCTGTGCGGTATTTCACCATGGAAGGTGTTGCAAAGTTCAAATCGGCAAAAAACGCCCGTATGCAAGAACACGAGGAAGCTACTGTAATGCATACCTTTGCGGAGTGGACCACACCCAAACTGATTGATTTCCAGCACATGCCTGTGAGCGAGCAGTTTAGACAGCTCATGTCTACAAAACGTGGTGGCTTGAAGGAGCCTGAAAGTGAGGACGCGACCGTCCAAGAGCAGCGAGAAGCAAAGGTTCCTCGGGTTGTATATGCTGAAAATACAGGTGTAACAATACCAGATAGCCCCTTGCCGCCGAACCCCGTTGACACCGTCCCGGAAAGTGGCTGGACACCGCGGGTAGGTGGAAAGTTCATACCTGCTCAGCCCTCTCCGCAGTGGCTGCAGAAAAAGGGCGGCAATGCTAACAATAATAGTGTGAATACACAACAGGCCATGCCAAATCCTATGGGTGCTCCAATGGGTGCTCCCATGGGGATGCACAACCCAGGAATCCCGCCAATGATGGGAATGCCACCGATGATGCCTGCGTTTGCATGGGGAATGAATCCCATGATGGGCATGAACATGTCAACAGCTCAAATGAGCGAGTTTATGAAGATGAACAGCAGCATGTTCGGTAAACCTAGCCAAGGATAGCCGGATCGCGTATTTATTATATTATACATAAATTTTGTAACTATTAAGTGATGAAGAACTTATAACACTGAAGAAGATAACATTTCTATAAGAACATTACATCTTCAGCAGTATACAAGTTTTATTTACGGCTTTATACCTGTCTTTTAATCAGTCTCTTGATGGTATATAGCTTTTTCGTATATAGCTTTTTCGTATTGTCATACTCATTATTTTCTCGTCACTTTTCTGATAATAACCACGATCCATAACACTTATTTATCCCAATTCTCTCCTGTGAAGTGTTACAAATCTTTCCGCCTCAATTTTCTCTAATGCTCTCCATTCTCTGCAAATAACTCGGGCCGTTTGGGTCATGTTGTGAACACCGGCCTCGTTGCTACATGTCACCTTAACATTCATATGGCGCAAATACTTCACTGATGTAATTTATACCACTAATGTAATATATCTGTCTCTATTTTTTAAAAAATACATACTTATAAGATATTCTGCATCCACCACGCTCCTTGACTTCTGTTCAAAGCCTCTATTAGTATTTACGGTGGTGCTTGGGTGGATTTTACGTGATACATTTACCTGTACCCACCCCCTTCGGTGATAACGCTTGGAGTTCGAATAAGTCAGGAACAAAAGACGCCATTCACATATGGGCCAGCCAGGATATACTAATCCTGAGGCACAACGAGGTCTTGGACTGCAATTCCTGATTGCATCCTCCTTTGGGCTTCTTTCCATACTCATATTCAGTTTTTCCCGTTGGAGATGGCCACGGATATATAGTGCCCGAACAATGTCCAATCGCTCTTTGCCAGAGCTCAGATCATCGCTCTTTGGCTGGATCTATGATGTTGTTAAAATCAGCGACCACGACGTATTGAAATTTGCCGGACTGGATGCATACGTCTACCTCATGTTTTTCAAAGCGGCTGTTTCTCTACTCAAAAAGTTGACTATCTTCTACTATTTGATCATAGCTCCATTGCGATGGTGGTATTTAGGCCAATTTGATGATCCTGTAGATGGACAAGGCCATATTCCAACCGAGAGTAATGGCCATAACTCCCCTAACTTATTTGGGCTTTATATCTGGGTGTACGTTGCCTCTACTTACTTTTTTACGGCTATTTGCCTGAAAACCATACGTGAGTATACTGGGAGAGTCGTGAATACCCGCCAGGCTTATTTGGGGCACCAAAACAGCATCACGGACAGAACACTGAGAATCAGTGGAATTCCCCGCAAACTTAGGTCTGAGGAAGCACTTAAGAATTACCTGACTATTCTGTTTTCCGTTGCTCCACAAAGTATTGTTCTCTGCCATCGGTGGGCTGAGCTTGATAAACTTTCGGAAAAGCGGAAACAGCTTCTTACTACCTTAGAGCAATTGTATGCGGGATATATCGGTGTGAATAACTCTGCTTTATTCCAGGTAGTGACCGGTGAAACCTATAGTGATGAGCCTCAGCCTGCACCATTAATTGATGACGATGACAGCATGGATCCCACATCGGTTTGGAACGGTAATGCATCTCGCAGCGTTAGAACAACCCTCGAACAATTATTTCCTGACAAGAAGCGACCAGTTGGCAAAGTGGAGTCCAAAGAAATTGAGGTTGATCTTATTGACTACTATAGTGACAAACTTGCCCAGCTTGATAGTGAAATCATGGAGAAGAGGCACCCGTCTCGGAGTCCCCCGGAAACTAATATGGCCTTTGTCACTATGGAGTCCGTGGCACACTGCCAGCTTGCCTCCCAGGTGGTATTGAGCCCGCTGCCCCACACAATGGTGAGTTCCTTAGCTCCTTCCCCGTCAGATGTTGTGTGGCAGAACGTATACTTGAAGCCTAAAGAAAGGGCAACGTATAACTATGTTATCACTATGATTGTACTGGTTACCAATGCTTTTTTGGTGATCCCCCTTACCTATCTAGCCCGATTTTTGGATCTTAGTATCATCAGCAGATACTTTCCTAACTTAGGGCATTGGCTTGAGGAGCGTCACTGGATGGCTGCCTTCGTGACCGATGTACTACCAACTTATGTGTTTGCGTCGTTCAATTTATTCGTGCCTTACGTCTTTTCTTGGTTGTCCAAACGTCAGGGATTTGTTAGCAAAAGTGACATCGAGCTTTCGACTGTAAGCAAGAACTTCTTCTACGTATTTGTGAACTTATTCCTCATTTTCACAATTGAGTCCACGCTATTCAGTTTTTCGGTTGATAAGTTCGCGAAGCGGTTTGCACATTGGCTGATAAGGCTCTCTTCGTTCTACACCAACTTGATCGTTCTCCAGGGTATTGGGCTTGCACCTTGGAAATTACTGCAATTAGGTGATGTCATACAGTTCCCGTTTTTAGCTGCGGGGTGTAAGACAGCTAGGGACTGTTACGAACTCTATAAGCCGCATAGGATGAACTATGGTTTAGTGCTGCCAAATTCGATGTTCATTTTTATTGTGGTGCTCACCTACAGTACCCTACGTGGTCGAATCCTCTTTTTTGGCTTGATTTACTTTGCAGTAAGCTATGTGGTATACAAATACCAATTAATCTACACCATGGTGCACCCTCAGCATTCAAATGCGAAGTTATGGACAGTTATAACCCGTCGCATGTATTTAGGACTCGGTGTTTTCCATGTGGCAGTTATTGGTGTCCTGGTCTTGCAATCAGCCTATACACTCTCATTGCTAATTTTACCACTTATAGTATTGCTTTTGGGTTTCTGGTACGATTTTGAGAATTATACTAAGCCACTGCTAGAGTTTGTCGCCATTGAGGCTCTCCACCAATCTGAAATGGATTTCTATGATGTGGGTACTTATCAGCAATCTCAATTGCACCAGCAACCCCCGAATCACGGGTCTGTTCCCAGTGAAAATGTTTCCGGTAGCGACTCTGATGATGAAAGAGTGGAAGGTGAGGCCGAGGGACTTTGGGATAATACTGCGTTGCATGAAACAACAATTGACGAATTGCGAGAGAATAAACTTACTTATGAAAATCATAAACTGGATGCCCCACTTGATGGTCCATGGATTGCTACAGATGGGTTTCGTTGCGTTGTTGCCAATCCTGAGGGGCTAGTGGTTCGCGAAATTCCACAACATGAGTGGATATAAATATACCCTATATAAATATATCGTGTTATACTATTTTCCAGAAAAATTCCTCTATAATTACACTGGCTCCTCTTGCGAATAGAGTCAGTAAACTTGCTGTTAAATAACTGCAATCTAACGTTATAGCCAGAATTTCCAATGTACAAACCAAAGAGACATATTGAACGACTTGACCAGCAAATATGATATCATAATGCCATATAAATGTCAAAATTGGTAGCAATTTGGAGAAAGAGCATATTAACAATGCGGTACTAATAGCTGATCCGTTTTTCCAGCCCGTTAGTATTCTGGCCAATTTTCTAACGATGAAATGTATAGTAGCAGTGTTCACGATAGATTGCATCATGAAAAGCACATATTGTAATACTGGATGTGTTCGTGACAAGAAATGAAGGATCTTAGGCGAGCTAGACTTCTCGTACATTGCCCATTGCATGTATACATCAAACAAAGTAACCAAAACAAGCAAACGCACAACTGATAGAGATATACCATACAATTTATGGTTCTGTGTCGACTGTTCTTTGTTAGGGGTGAACGATAATGTATTACTTACGTTTGTGTTAAACACGACGTGACGAATTGCAGTTGGCCTGAGCAAGATTAAATCAATCACCACCAGTAAATTATCACATTCTATATAGCTGTCGGCAAACTGATCACATCTTGTGCATTTCGTGGCATGAATATTGTCTTCTGAATAGAATGTATACAATGAATCAACTGGAGCAGCACATTCTATACAAATCATGTAAGCAGGAACACTTTATGGGGCTTCACATTGAGGTGGATCTTAGCGAATCCAAAACAAGACTAACGCTACGATGTCCATTTAATAATATCAAATTTAAGATATTCCATTCCTAAATTGGTGCAATGCTCATATACTATGTTTGCTATGTTAACTATAGCATGAACCATCAATATTGGCTATTTAAATCTACATGAAATCATCATCGTCCAATCCATCATCTTCAAGCATCTCAGGTGCTTTTGTGTCCACTTGGGGCTTCTGAGCTTCCTTCTGAGCAGCCATCTTGAGATTAGGCTTCTGACGAGCGCCAAGTCGCTTTGCACGTTCTTCACGGTATTTCTCGTTAGAAACGGCAGCTAAAGTAGAGTCAACTCGTCCGACCTGGTCACTGGTCAACGGCTTACAGAGATCACGGCACAACTCAATAATGAAATTTGTGTGTTGGATTTTAGAGTTCTTTTCAGCCAAATCATTAATCACACCAGAAAGGGTCTTACGTAGATCAGCATATTCCCTGACATTGGTGGGCTTGAAAATAGCCAAGTCACTAAGCTTTGAAGGGCCAGCAGGTGCAGCAGCAGGTGCTGGTTGATTAGATTTGGCTCTGGGATGAACATCAACAGCCGCGAGTAAATCGCTCGCATTGTTCAAGTCACTGTCAATCTCTTTTTGACGCTGCTCGAGCTTGGAAGCTTCGTCGGTCTTTTCAAGAGCTTTGCGCTCACGTTCTTCTTGCTCTTTACGCTTACGGTCTGCGATACGCTGAGCCGACGATACTTTGGGCTTAGCAGTTTTTGATTTGTTCTCATCGTCGCTATCAAGACCAGCCTCCCAGTCTCCAAGAAGGCCATCTTCTTCCTCCTCAAAATCGAGGTGAGAAGTCGCCGCTACAGGCACATCGAAATCTTCGTCTTCCCAGCTTGCCATTTGAATTGCCGATAGTTTTAGGTATCACAAAATTTCCAAAAAATATTAACTACATCATACTGCTACCACCACAAAATAGACCTAGTCCTGATCATCTGACGTGTAATAGCTTACGCAGAATTCGACTGGAATTATATATGTCTCTCTTTCTAGCGCATTTGCTAATGAATAATAACGAGGGTCTAAATGATTAATCTTCCGCCCACCTAGTGCACCCTAAGAGATTGTATATAAGAAAAATAGCATGCGTGGGGTATATATTTAGATGCATGTGTGAATACTGGGTTCGTTAACCTTACGTGCAAGTGCATGTAGATCTATTTATGGACTGTTATAGTAGTGATCGGTAGAATAACGCTATGATCTTATTCATAGAATATTGGAGAATAAGTAATAAGTAAACCAATTATTGAGGCATGATGGTTCTTACACTACTAAAACAAAATTAAAGCAAAAACAGTGATTAATCTCAAGGGATTTCCTAACATCGCATACGTTCAAATTTTATATCACCGATGAATAAATTCAACGGCAAATTCTATATTTAATTAATTTATTACGTGAGAAATTATAACTACGCTATTGCACTCTGTCAGTTGAAGAAAGCCATCGCAACACTTTTTAGATGTTATAAAATAGCTTTGTTTTTATATATAAATAGAAACGGTACTGAGTTCAGCCACAATTACTGGTTTTCTCTCCGTATATTCCACTGCTAAATACTCACTTATTTGAAACCTCAATCACGTTTTTAAGCCCTATCGCTATAGATGAGGATCGTAGTGAGGCCCTGTATCACCCGCCTAACCCCTTGAGAACACGCCATTTCTTTGTCCCACATACATTATAACTACGTGAGCCAGTAATTCCTGACCACATAAAATCCACACAACCAAATGTATGCGTGTATATATGGAATAATAAGTATATTCATACCTGTAATTACCGCAAGCAATGATATGCGGCATTTGAGTTTATATTTTTAACTTCTCCTATGTGCATGTTAGCAATGAAGCATGTACTCTAGAATCTTTAAACGGGATTCCCGATTTATCTTGCTACATAACTATTTACGATGTCCTACTAATACAACATATCGGATAAAGCATACATATGCTAGATATATATTTTCCAGCATGAATAACAACCGAATCTATATAAAAGCCATTGAGGATAGGTATGAATTAACCTTTGGACTTGGTTATTCTATTATTTATTCGGTTAGAACACACAAGCTAATAAGAAATCATAGTGCGCTGTTTATCAAGCAGCAAGCACTTCTACCCCAAGGCTTAGGGTAAGCAACCATCTTCGGTAGGCCCTTGACCAGCAATGGCAGGTGGTGTATTTTGATCTGGCTTACCATATATTTACACATCACACAAATTACTATATCTATTCTATATCTCTATATTTATATATGAACTAAATTTTAACTATTTACGATTATTTTTCGTTCACACAAATTACGAGGTAAAAGTAAGTGTGCAACATTTCGTTGGGAATAAGTCGTGAAGATATAGTTGCTTTCGTTTTAGCAGTTGTTTCTTGTCAAGTTATCTAATTTTTGGTGGTTTTCCCATGCACGCAGATCCTTCAAAACTCCTTCACACATGGACTAATACTATTCCCTCTTTCGAATTCAACCAAGCTCTGAATATTTATCATAGTGAGAAATGTGGCTACGGTCTCCAGCTGAAGAATTATGTCAGAGAGGGAGCATCTGAAAAACCAGTACTAACTATCCCTAAGCATTTAGTGCTGTGTGTCTCCAGGATAAAGGAGCTTGCAGCATCGGATACGGTCCTGAAAAGCTGGATCGAAATAGATAACTGTACAGGCGTCAACCTCTTGCACCGGGGGATCCTCTACTACTGGATACAAGCAGAAAAATCTGACTGGAAAGATTATCTTAACTCATTACCCACAAATGTTGACCTCCCATTCAGTTATAATATCAGAAAAATGGAAAGTCTGCATTTTTCCTCCGTCTCACTTAACTATGCGACGATGTCAAAAAGGTTAGAAATTGAACGTTTATACGAGAGATTCATTGCCTCAGATGTTGTCAAACCTAATGGTATATCCCTTGAACAATGGATGCTTCCCTATCAGTGGATTTCGTCTCGAGGATTGAAGCACCCTATTAGAGATGAAACTTGTATTGTTCCGCTGATAGATCTTTGCAACCACAGTTCTAAGAGTAAAAATGCAAGATATGATCTGGATGATGATGGTAACTTTCAGCTATTATTGCTGCCAACAGGCCTTCCAGCAACTCGAAGTGTCGATACTGGGGAAACATTCGATCTGTTACTAGATTATGGCATAAGAAGTTCAGGTGAATTTTTATTTAACTATGGATTTATTCCTGAAGATCGAACTTTAGATGATTTTGACGAAATCATCCGGTTTTTTGATCCTACGTGCGATCAGATCCGCAATATTCTCGACCCAGGCAAGGCAATTGTGGATGCGACTGACGACGAGAGGTATGCTTGGTCCTTAGCTTACGACGTTCTACTAGAGTTTTTTGCTGACAATATGCCTCAAGCTTTGCGTATTGTGGTTCTTCCTAAAAGCGTGGAGCCGAATGACCAAAACAGGTTCCGTTTCCACAATCATTTTATTATGGCGTTAGCCAGTGATGAATATCTTGAATTGGTATCTGAAAATGATAAAGATGAGATTTACCTGAATGACACAAAGCTTCAACCTAATAAAGTATTCGAAGCTGTACAATCTTTGAAAGATAAAACGGTTCTCCAGAAAGCCCGAGAAATCGTCGCAAAACTTTGCCGCTTATTCTACAGTGAAGTAAGTCAAGTTGCGAATTCTGATATGGCTATATCGAAACTAGCTGTGATTGAGGCCGCTATTTATAAGGGCTACGCCGAAGTGATCGAGTCTAAAGCCGTATCTCCCATCATCGGCTCAGCAAATGTCTCTACAGAACCCAAAGCAAATACTTATCCAGCCAGATCAATATCCCAGTAACATGTATAAAAAATATAACAAATGTAACAAATATAATAGAAAAAACAAATACTTTTGTTTCTACATATATCTATAACCTGTCAAGATATAGCTTCGCTGCTGAAATGACTGACACATCAATAGTCAGTTGTCTCCAAAACACTTGAAGACACTGAAATAGCTTCAAAATAATAATATCACTTTCATAGTCGTAATTGTGCAAATAGCCCGGAAATTAAATTGCAGAGATGAGGGGGAGGAGACTTTATAATCAGCTTTTCATTGCTCACGCAATAAGGCCCCACGTAATATTACGTGATCTAACAATAACATCCTCATTCTCGGCTTCAGCCACAACTTAATTGCAATCCATTTAGGATAAATTTTACGGACACTGTTAAGCTCGCTCTACCATCTGGTCCGTACATTCCTAAATGACTGTTCCTAAAATGATTTCTACTGGCCGCGGAGGTGCTGGTAATCTGCGCCAGACCCAAAAAGATGACATATTAGAAGATACTGCCGATTTGCCGCAATTGCAAGGCAAGAGATTCACTACAGGTCGAGGTGGTGCAGGAAACATGATGGATAACATTGATCCAGATAGTACAAGAGCAGCCCAAGATGAGAATGATAATATTATCGACGAATACGCATCTCCGTTGGCCCCGAAAGTAAGCATGAGTGTAGGCAGGGGAGGCTATGGAAACCAGATTAAAACTTCTAGTTCATCACCCAGCTACAAACAAGGAAAAGATTCTGAAGATAAATCTTTCTGTGAGAAGATTGCCTCCTCCATAAGTTGATCCATTTAGAATAGTCCTTATTTAACAAGTTCATGATTAGATCAAGCCATATATATCTATAATAATATTTTTCACACTGTTTTACTGATCTGTATTTTGTACATAAAGCGTGATAGGAGTATTTATCTACTCTTGATAGTCAACCATCGAATGCCCTTGCATACGCTTCGCCCCCACCCCACATATAACCCTATTTCTTCAATATTACTCTGTAAATAATATGCAACGACATTTTATTAAGAAATTTCTGTAAAATACCATCAAAATATGCGTAAAAAGCATAGAAGTAATGAATATAGAAGGTATAACTCCATAGATTACAAAACTAATAAATACCTAGACAGGTATGTCTATCTTAATTCGGTGTACATATAACTGGCAGGCGTTCGCTTCCTCATATTGTACAAACAATATTATCATTATAAGATACATTCATTAACATACTGGTATATTCAATTGTCTATGAATTACAAACGCAAGTTAAGTATAATATTAAATAAATTGATGACAACATTTGGAGTTTATTTCGGTAAATATTACAAGGCATTGGTATCTTTTCAATCATTAGTGATTCCAGAATATATTATAAGGACATTGGTACCGAATTGAGACGCCTTATAACTTTACTAACAGTAAGTTCATTCCCTCCCATGTCAGTATTTCCCATAACATACTTCGTAGTTTCACTCCATCGATCCACCTTATCTTCAATAATGAAATCCGATTGTGCCACTTCGTATAACGCTTTGGTTTTAAGAAGCCTGCTCATCTCATACGGCGGTATTCCAAAGCCGAACGAGAATAGTCTGCACAAAAATGCAATCACTAATATAACAGAATGTAAAACGTGTCGATCTACCTGACGATGATCCACATGATTCAAATCAGTTAAAAACTTGTAATGAGCTCTGGAGAGATATTTTGGCGCTTCTGTTTTATGATTATGTTTTATACCGTTGAACAAGGCAATGGCATAGTCAACCAATCCGACAATTATAAGCTGAAGCTTAACTTCATTGTCATTTGAATTAATTACCCGGTAGCCTGCGAGTTCTCGCTGTATCTCTGAGCATGTATATTCGACATGAACCAGAAACTTAGGATTAACTGTGTAATTTTTGTGTCTTTCGTGACTCTGTTTTTCGGTAAGCACATAGATACTTATTAGGTAGCGCATGTTTAACAGCAGCGCATCTATGAGGTGATACTGGAATAAAGATCGTATTTTCACATCATACACATCTATTGAGAGTGCTGCAGCATCGTAATATTGTAGAGCCAGTACTGTCTGCTTCTGACACTCAGATGAGACACTAGTTGAAATTGATTGTTGCATTTGCGTTGCCAGCGCAATATACCGATGGCAATCACCCATAGCATTCATTGCTTCACGAATATGGTTGATATTCTCTGATTTCCTCGACTCATCACTGTCAAAATAGTTTTCAAGAGTGTCAGCACACACTTGAGCCAAAGCAATTACACCTCGGCGCTTAGTCTCGTATTCCGCAGATTTTACTTCATTTGATTGAGACTTCCATAGTACTGTTATTTGTTTCATCTGTTTTGATAACATCTTGATTACATGGAGTCGCTTGGAATGGGGTCCAAACATAGGCATATCCTTTTTACGAAATATCTTGGATACTTTAGCTTTAGTGTCCAATGCTCTATCTGGAACGGGGGCATGTTTTGAAGTAGCCATGTGTCTTATGGTATGCTCTGATCTAGAACTACGCGAACTTGTATCTATATCGGTATAGCAGCATGTTATTCCGCTTTCAGTGCGGATATGCTGTACCCCTTCATATATTATTACACGTATCGTGTGTTTTGTGAGTATCATGTATCATCATTAATAGTATCATGTCAAATATAACCCTTGCCATGGACATTTGCCTTTAGTGGATCGCTAGCTAGGGATCATATCACTGACATAAATATGTTATAGCAGTATATAGTAACTACACATAGCCTTACAATAGCACCTAGATAATTTTGGCCATATCTAATTTATGAACTCAGGAAACAGTGCATTTGGTACAGGTAATAGTGCATTCGGCACGGGTGGTGGTGCTTTTGGTACTGGCAATAGTGCTTTTGGCACTGGAAATAGTGCTTTTGGCACTGGCAATAGTGCTTTTGGTACTGGCGGTAGTGCCTTCGGTACAGGAAATAGTGCCTTCGGTACTGGTAGCTCATCTTTTGGAACTGGTAACAGTGCTTTCGGTACTGGTAATAGTGCTTTCGGTACTGGTAATTCATCTTTTGGCAGTGGAAATAGCTCATTTGGTAGTGGAAACACAGCATTTGGATCTGGTACCAACGCGTTCGGTAACGCAGCACAGAAAAATCCCTTCGGCACCAATGCGTCTAATTCCAGCAGTACGCCGTTTCAGTCTAATACTAATAGTTCCCCGTTTGCTGCGTCTAAGGGATTCGAATCGGGAACCTCCGGAAACAACACATCGGCATTCTCGCAGCCTAGTCCATTTGGATCTCAGCCGAATCAGTCAACACCTAATAATAAGCCTACTGAGGCGAGTAAAACCTCGGGTAATATGTTTTCTGTATTAAGCGACGACAAATCGGTACAGGAAAAGAAGTCATCATTCGGGCAGACTCAGAGTCCTTTTGGACAGTCTTCATCTAATCAGACACCATCTACATTTGGTCAGTCGAACACTACAAACTCTCCCTTCGGCCAAGCTCAATCGTCTACCACGCAAACTCAGTCTCCTTTCGGACAAGCATCCAAACCAGCACAGTCTCCTTTTGGTCAATCCCAAACTAAACCAGCTACTCAGTCTCCTTTCGGTCAAACACAATCTGCTGCTGGACAGACACAATCACCATTTGGAAATAGCACCCAGCAGTCAGCGTTCGGTTCTGGAAATGCATTTGGTTCAAATGCCCTTTCCTCAAACAACAAACCTAGTTCAGCTAGTGCATTTGGTTCTAATAGTGCGTTTGGCTCTAATAGTGCGTTCGGTTCTAATAATGCATTTGGTTCCAGTAGTGGATTTACTGCAAACAGTCCACTTGCTCCCAGTGCTACAAGCACCAGTTTCACCCCATATCCCCAGATTGGACTGTATCCTGATCCAGAATCGGTTTCCTCCAAAGATAAGGCAGCATTTGAGGCCAATGAATTTACATTGGGTCAGATCCCGGATAAAGCACCTCCAGTTATATTTTGTTGATGGTATATATAGTATCAGATACAGCAATCTTGTTAGCCGTGCTTATCCGTCATAATCAGCTATCATTAAACCATATATTTCCTAGCCTCTCGCATTAGATCCAAACGTCGCAACTTGGCTTGTTTGAATACGGTTTCGTATCGAGCTACCAATTTGCCCAAGACTTCTGACTTTCTCTGTTGGCCCGATGCCACAGCACTCACAAGCTCTTCAGTCTCTTTGCGTAAATTCGGTTTAGTGAGTGATTCACCAAGCCCGATACTATTATAACTAAGAACAAGGGCTACCCCTAATGGGGTCGGTTCCAGGTACTGGCCCTTCTTTACCACATAACCTGTGTCCTGGATTTTGGAAATATGATCCGCCATAGTTGCATCGGTTCCGATTCCATGTAAATCCATTAAGCCAACTAGTTCAGACTCGGTTAATAGGTTTGGAGGCACGGTTTTACCATCCTTCAACATAAAGGATGTACATGCTATTTTATCCTCAGCTTTCCAATTGGGGAGAACCGTGCCAGTCCAGTTCTGATAGGGATATACATCCAAAAATCCCCGCTTAAGAACCTGGGTTCCAGTGGCGTGAAATAGCTCGCTTCCATATTGGAGCATAATGGTAGTTGTATATCCGTGAGCATCATCGCTGCAACTAGCCAGGAAGGATCTGGTGATAAGCTCGTACACTTTCCACTTATCTGGATCGGTAATAGCAGACTGAGATGCCGCCTGGACAGGATGAATGGGAGGGTGAGCCTTGTCATTATGTTTTCCTTTACGAGGAGAGATGAACTTGGGTGACGGTGGGGTCACCAATGATGAAGCATAACTTCCCCATGGCAAATCACCACGGGTCTGCTTATTTACTAGGGTCTGAAGATCGATTGAATCATCAAAACTATCCGTTTCTGTACGTGGGTATGAGACATAACCTTCGTTATACAGTTTCTCCGCCAAGTCCATAATTTTCTTGGCCGACATTTTCAAGCTCCCGGCCTTCTTTTGTAAAGTAACCGTAGTTAGAGGCAAAGGTTTGTATCTGGTTGCTGGAGACTGTTTGATATTGGTAACTGTGAACTGACCGTCACCAGATTCCAGAGCCCGCTCATATAAACAAAGGCCTACCAGCCGATCATACACACGATTCCTATCCCACTTCACAGCCACCGAAGCTGCTTTCGTATCCTCTGTATTTTTTGCCTTGGCATCAATATACCAGAATGGTTCCGGGACGTGATTCTTTATCTTAAGGTATCGATCGACCACGAATCCCAGAGTTGGGAATTGACAGGATCCATACTGCACTACACGTTTCGTAAATTCTGAACCAAAAGTCTGTCGATACATTTCAGTTTGGAGTCTAGTAAGAGAGAATCCTGATCTAAGATCTAACTCGCGTCTAACATTGACTGCCTCTACCTGGAAAGAGTCCAAAGGTCGAGGCCGTCCTGCAGCCTCCCTAAGGTGAGAAGGTTCCGTATTGTTGAACTGAGCTCTGTAAATCTGGATGTTTCGGTTGGCCTTAAGTGCCACATTCGCAACTTCGCCTCCTATATGTTCTCCTTCGCGGTCACAATCTGTCCATATATACAGGTACTTCGCACGCCGGCAAAGCTTGGTGAGATTTTGAGCTATCTTCTGTCCATCCGGGGTAACAATCGTAGTAATCGGTGCACTGAATAATTGCAAGGGGTCAGAATCAAACTTATCGAAAGGTGGCAAGAATTTAATGTCAGACAAATGTCCACTGACTGCGGTCACAGTCATATCACAGGGACCCCAAACGGGAGAGTTATAGGCTAATTCATAGTTCCAAATATATTTATTTTCAGTTCGTCTTGATTGGAATGAACCACCACTCAGAGCACCCGCTAAAGCCTTTGCAATTGATGGTTTTTCGGCTACACATATCACTTTGGACATGCCAGGCTACTGTATACCGCTACACCACCTACTTAACGTTCCAGAGAGACGACGATAAATTTACAAATACACTAAAGTATGGAAACATATACAAATATGAATGCCGTATTACCAGTATTAACTTAATGATTTTTTAGCGATATATATACACACGTACATCACACAATAGACATATCATCCAATAGACATACCAGAATTGCGATGTGTAGTAATTTACGTATTCATCTACGTGCGCAGAACTTCATAAAAATCGTAAAACTTCATCATACCGTCTAAGCCTTCACGGTACGAGAAGAAGCAGTGGTTTGCGAAGCCTTGGAGGAGGAAGAAGCCTTATCCTCGAGATCAGCGGGGTCAATGACTTCCTCGTGACGCTTCTCAAGAGGAGACTCACCGGCACTGCGACGGCGAGAGAAAGCAGGGGTCTCAGTACCGAACAAGTAGTCCCAATGACGGAAAGAAGAAGCGTAGTTGCCCACGAAGTAGTGGTGGTGATCATCGTGGTGGTCAGCGCCAGCCCAGATAGGCAAGAAGTGGTGCAAGCTGAAGGGGAACTCGTAACCAGAGTGCGAGTCAACAGCCTGGATAAGACGCAGAGAAATCCACAACATGACAGTGAGCAAATGCATGTTGGCACCAAAGTAAGCCAACAATAAGGGGGAACCAACAGTACCAGTACCAGTGAAGGCCACCTCGACTGGGTGAGCATACTCAGCGGTTAAGCCGAAAGGAGCGGCATACTTGTGGTGCTGCTTGTGAACACGCTTGTAGAGGAACTTAGAGTGAAGCAAACGGTGGCCGAAGTAGTGCCAGGTATCCTCCATGAAGAACAAGACAGCCAATTGCCATGCCATGGTCCAGAAGGAAGGGAAAGGGGCGTGGTAACCGATGTTAAAGAAATCGCAAACAAAATGGAAACCAAAAATGGGAACCGCCTCTACAAAGGCGTGAGCAATCATCACCTCCTTCAAACACTCAAGGTACTGACGACGCGTTGGCGGCTTGTTATCCTGAATCTTATATTTGCGCATAGACGGCATCATGTCCAAAATGAGGAAGGGAAGCGAACGACCAAAATAGATAAACTCGTGAACAAAGAGAAGAATGCATCCAGTTGCGAGAATATCATTGTTCATGTACGCGTAGTAGTCCTCCCACTTGCGCTCAACCCAGCTCAAATTTCGGTTGAGAAGGACATTGTTAACAATACCACTTGTATAGTTTGCTACCGACATTGTACCCGTTGGTTGAACTTGGGGTAATAATGATAAAGATGGTTTTTTCAAAGCTTTCACTTATAGAGATGCAAAACCTAATCTTTTTATAGATACCAGATCCCTATCGTCATGTCGAATTGGGAGTTCTATGCTTTGTAAGCGATACGAGATTTAAACGACTTACTAATCATAGACCGTGGCGAAGGTTAGAATCTAGCCTGTGCACATCAGTTGTAAACGTAACTGTTTGTGGCAATGTTTTTTACTCAGCGCATACGACTCCCTTCATTCCCGTATTTTTTTATGTAAGTAGGCTTAAAGCATGTGCGGTTTATTGACTCGATTGGAGTAGACGCGCCATTTTTCTGCTTTTTACGTTTTTTAAATATATATTATATTAAAGTATAGACATTCCAATGAATTGGACTTCACATGTTTTTATATATATTTAATCCATATAAAATAAGATTTTATAGAATTATAAATCCTCCTATATGGCTTTCTTTACCGATCAGTTCTAGATCCTAGCTTCGCCTTAGGCTTAGGGCAGTAAGTCATTATTATGCAGGCCGTATGCAGGACGATTGGGGATCACTAAATTTATGTTGCTTCATCGCAACAACGAAGATCGGTAATAACAAACAAACTACTTATGAACAGCTCAGCATTACATGGATATATTGTCTTTTATTGTTGGTATCTTTGCGATCTTATCGTTGCAATGATCTATTGTTCGGACATTGATCTTCATGCATAATGATGCTTGCTCTGATTGCTTGGTATAACTTATATATAGCACAATCATTATATATAGCACAACCCACTTTAATTCGCGAATTGTGCCCATTTATTGGAAGTTGCCATTTTTTTGGCAGCATATGCTGGTCCTTGCTCTAAATATTCTGCTCTCGACACGGTCCAGCCGGCCAAGTCAAAATCTGGATCAGATGCCAATGCTGATCCACCTTCCCAAGCAGTCTCTGTTTTAGTTTCACTGCTAAATAGATTAACTGAAACCTCCGCGGGTGCCCACTTGCGCAATTCCGTACTTATCCTCTCCATAAAGTTAGGGAATTTGGTGGTTCCACCACAAACAACGATGTTAGACCATAACAATGGTTGATATTGCTCAGGGCAAGCGGCGATACTTTCAGCTACTACTTCCGGTAGAGGGGCTTGATCAATGCCCAAGCTTCCTAAGGGGTCGAACAATGCCTCTGGTATTGAAAACCGTTCGTTCTCCAGTACCAATACCTGTTCCTTACCCGACTTTTGATCTTCAAGTGCCTGATCCAATGAGGGTATAACATGGCCGTAGGGATCGTCATGTGTGCTGGGTAAAGCGTAACTTAGAGCAAATTGGGTGTATTTTTGAGTTAAGTGCTGTTGGTACCACGTCTCCAAATCCCTTATGGGATCAATTGAGGTAAAGCATGTGCGTTCCTTGACTCTATTTAAAATTGCGGTTTCCTCCATCATGTTATAATACCGGTAACTGATGGTTTCTTTCAGATAGTTGGTCAGAATCTTACCAGCAACATCCAATCTTCGCACCCCTGGCTCGCAAACTGCTGTCCTATTGAAAACAGGCACAACGTGCGTTGCCTGGAATCCTAGATCAACAACCAGTTTGGCATCACTGATCCCACCACTCCGGGGTGAGTTTGAGGCCAAAACCTGAGGAGCACACCTTCTGTACTGAGAAAACTCATATTCTTCAAATACAATTTGATCGGTGTTGCCTGAACATGATGCTAGCGTGCCGGGTGCCTCTGATAATATCAGTGCACTATCTTTGAATTCATCTATGGAGTCAGTGACTTCTTTGGTATCCCAAATCCAGTCCCAAATAGGTTTTTCTAGTTCCCATGAATATAGCTGCCCCCGGTCAATCGGTCTACGGTACTGTAGCCCAATAAGGTCTTTACATAGATCTACAGCATTTCCTAGCCAGAGACGACGATCGCGTGACCTCATCATTGCATTTTGGACGTGCATACAATGTGATGCATCTGCCCAATTTACTTTTACTTCGTATGATCCATTGTCTATAACCAATGTTCTCATATGGGTCTCGTGAGTGTTGGGTAGGAGTGAGTAAGGTGAGGTGAGGTAGTGTGATGTGGGCAGGTATATAAAATAATAGTAGTGAAAAGTTGGGCAGTTTGTGGGTTGGTGTTAAAGATTTTGACAGTCCACAAAATGTCTCGTGCACCAACATTATCGACTGAACCGGTCTATGATAAAGTTAAGCAAGTAGCCACCCCGTCTGTCGACCCTGATAGTCTTGAAAAAGTATACTATATCGATGAAATTGCCCAACACATTACCTCCAACGGCTATAGATCACCTTGTCTACAGTTCCCTGATGAGCTCGTACGTGATTCTGCACAAGTCGCCACATTTCTGCAACGCAAAACTGGAATAACTTGTTTTGTTTTAGCAGATACCTCCTACTCGCCCTGCTGTGTTGACGAAATCGCCGCTCAACATGTTCACGGTGACGTTGTGTACCATTTCGGAAATGCATGTTTGAACACGACCAAAGCACTTCCGGTAGTTTATGTGTCACGAAAAGAGCTGCATGTAGACATAAACGCTATTAAATCACACTTGCCTATTGATACCCCTGGAAGCAACAATGAGAAGGTTATACTGTACCCGGACACAAAGTACATTGATTTGGCATTGCAATTGGCATCAGATAATGTATGTGTCGCTGTTCCATCCTCATCCTATACATTCATTCCTGACTTTGGTAGGCAAGATTACACTGAAACAACTCCGGTTATCCCAAATCGCGTGCTTTCACAGCCATTGCCCGATGATAAGAGCGAGCTGAAATTTATTTATTTGAGTGATTCACCCAGTGAATCATTGGCGTTACAATGGTCAACTGTTTTTGGAGAGATTTTGGTAATTAATGGCCATGGAGAGCGTTTAAACATTAACCCAGCGTTGCGAAAGCGTTACCGTTACGTTCAGCAGATCAAAGCCTCAGGAACGGTTGGAATTCTAGTGAATACTTTATCCTTAAAAGATACATCAAGCTTGCTGGAACGAACCAAAGCGGCAGTCACAAAGGCGGATAAGAAGTTCTATATGTTTGTGGTTGGGAAGCCCAATGTTGCCAAGCTAGGCAATTTTGAGGCCGTTGATGTATGGGTGATTCTCGGATGTCCGCAAGGTGGGCTTATTTTAAACAATGATGAGTACTTCAAGCCAATTGTGACTCCTTATGAATTGGAATTGGCCTTCAATGATGAATGGACTGGTAAATGGCTTACCCAGTTTGACCAGGTTCTTTTAGACTATACCACCGACTCGGACGGTAAGGAGCCTGCACACGTGGCTGCGCACGATGAGGAGCCTTTATTTGATCTTGTTACTGGTAAGTTTGTATTCGGCAACACTCCGCTGCGGCATGTCGAACATTTAGATCTGGATTCGGGATCAGAGCTGCAGAAATCAAGTAATGCGTTGGCTATCAGAAATACCGTGTCGACGGCAGCGCAGCATCTCCAAACACGCACTTGGCAGGGATTGGGGTCGGATCATGCAGATATTACTGAAGAATATGCTGAATTGAAAAAGGGCCGCTCAGGTGTTGCTAGAAACTATAATGAACAGATATAAACCGAGGAATGCATTGTATGATTCGTTGAAATTTTATTAAAAAATCCTATAAGAAGCTAGTGTTAGAGGCAAAGATTAAAATAAGAAATCATATCAAATAGAATAATTTTTATATTACTGATGCTGCAAATTGAAGAACTTCTCCAAAATTAATTGCAAAAGTCGATTGGTATTGAACTGAAGGTCACCACCAATGAAACCTAGCTGTTGCTGATTCTGATACTGATGGGCGAGTAGATCATCCAATGTGATTTCAGCATGTCCATTAGGAAGAAGAATGCCCTTGTAGGTGACATCAATCTGGAAAACCACTACTTGATCACAACTGAACGTAACATGCACATCCTTGCGTTGGCGATCAGTGTATCCCAGCAAACGAACAATGATTCCGCGTTCATAAAGTTTGTCGGCATTGGTACGGTACTGGCCGTACTTAGGACCATTCTGTAACTCAGATCCATGGTGCGGCTTAGTTCCGGGTAGCTGGAACTTCTGAAACCTTTTCGATCCTGCAACTTGGGCTTGATGATAAGCTGCCTCTGACTGCAATGATTCCAAAGCCTCATCAATGTGTTTACTGTAGGATTCAAGACGTTGTTCTAAATAAGCACCTTTCTCCTCGAGGCTCCGCAAAGTACGCCGTTTATTTTCGATATTCATGTTTTTCTTCTGACGAACAGAATCTTTGTTACGAATATCGTTCGCAATCGCATTTATAAGAGCCTGATAATCATTTTCACGGCTAACTGCACCGCTAGATTCAAGTTCCAGTACCTTCTCCAATGTGAGCAGCTTCAGCTCTCGGAAAGTCAAGTTCGCCAATTCACCTGCTAGCTCGCGGTTATTATCGGCATCCAAGAACAAATTGTATCGCAGTTCATCTTCAACCTCTACGGGGTTAACCAGCACTGACATCAAATCTGGTTGTGCATTTTGGATCCTGAGCACATAAACCAAGCAGCGTTTAGTCGTTGCCAACAAGCTGGAGGATTCATGGCTTGACGCACTAAGAGATGCAGCACAATATTTAGGATTCAACTCTAGTTTCACATCTTTAAACCGAGCAAGATCCAACATTTCGCGAGAATCCTTGGGAAGGGGTCCCAATTGTTGAACCAATGGTTTCAAGGTATTATCATTGGATGGTGCAATGGTAGCAATATTATTGTAACACATATAGTGCAATGCGAGTAGGTTATCCATGGAAATGAAGAGAGCAGGTCGATCGTGCATGGTAATGTCATCGAACTCCGACATATTGAAGTGAGATTGTAAATCCGGGCATTCAACCACAGAGTTTTGAAGCTGCAAGCTTAGCTGGTGTGCACTACTCTTGACGAACTCGTTAAGCGGGCGAAGGTAGATATCAGTAGAACCAACAGAGCTAAATGGCTGCATAACTCCTACTTGGTGAAGTACACGGCCCACTAGAGCCAGATTTTTGGTAGTGTTTCCCACAGCAGCATCTACCAAATCCAGACTATCTGCGGCAAGCAACGCAGGTTGCAGGAATTGAGAGATGATCACCTGTCCAACAGCAGATAATGCCTCTTCACGATCATTGCTAAATCTCAAGACTTCGCGGTAAACTTCTCTTCCTAGGTAGCGAATGTGGTACGGTAGCAAATTCATATTACTGGCCAATGACTGAACGATCACCAGAGTAACCTCGCGTAACCAACGAAGGTTCTGCACAAATAGTGTTCGAACAGCCGGATCCTGAATAGCCTCCTCGGCATTCAAATCTGCACCGCCAGTAATGTGCTCGTAGATCAAGTGAGGGTCATACTCCAGGATTTGTTCCGACAGTGCCTTGAGCTTCTCAGTAGCCGGAGCGAGGATCTTTCGTGCAATCTGAGTGGATTCCTTGGAGTGATTAAGGTGAGAAACTATACTCCAAGCAACTGTATTTTCAGCACTACCAACGGTAGACTGAGTAATGCTACTTGATATCTGTTTCAACAGGTAGAATTGTTCACGCTTGGTTTTAGCACCGCCAAATACGGAAAGAACCAGCTCAGACATGTCCAATGATTTAGGAGGCACATTGTTCATCAGTTTGGATATGTATGTTGCCTGTGTTTGCAAGATATAAAGAAGGCCCTGGTAGAGTTCGAACCGTTCTCGGCTGGGCTTTTGTAGTAGCTTAATATCGAAGTGATCCTTCAAGCTACCAGCAGCAGAGTTCAACTGGTGCGCAACTCGGCCCCGGGTGCCAATACCGAATTCATCATCGATTTGCTTCTCCTGCTGCAGTTGCTTCCTTAAATCCTGGTTTTGTCTTTGCTGCTGGAGTAACAATTCATCAATGGCAATATTATTTTTCACCAATAACGCAATCTTCATATCAAGCTGGTCAATGCGAGACTGAACCTGCTCATTATGCTTCAATTTCTTGGAAATATCTCTCATAATGGCTTCGAGTTCGACTTCAGACTTATAGTCCGAATCATTGTCTTCGTAGAGATGCAAAAAAGGCTTTAAGGTCTTCAAGGAAGGGTTAGATTCATCGAGGAGAGTTCTATATCGCGATCCTTGAGCCTTAGCTCGCCAAACGCTCTGCAGAGTGATGATTTTATCCACATTGTTATGCCATGAATCCCGTGTACTTCGGTTGAATTTCCTAATAAGGGCGCCACGAGCATGAGCTTGCAACATAATAACACTCGGTAACTGGCTTTCTAGATCGTCATACAAACAGCCTAACTGGAATCTCACCAGAACACCACGGAATCCGGATTGTAGAGCTACAATGAGCTTGATAGAATCCCTACTATGCACCACGGATTCTAATTTTCCTATGGCCCTTCTAGTCAGCACACCCCGCACCAAGCTCTGGAATCCCACAATATCATTGGCCTTACCAGCTGTTGCACTAAACTTCTTACGAGCAAAAGAAGCTCTAATTACTGACTGGAACTGAACCAAACACTTTAATTCTTCCTCATTCAAAAGAGGAACCTTACGAACGTCTTTGCGTCTGTGCAAAAGACCGCGGGCAGCTGCCTGCAACTTGATCGCCAAACTAATCGCCTCAGGATGTTCGAATTGGCCACGCTGTTTTCTACGAGCTAAGGTGCCCCTACAGATGGCTTGGAATTCAGTGATTTCTGGTTCTAATTCTTCCAATTCCATTAGCATAACCTCGGCAGCACTCAATATCTTGGATCTGAAGCTGCCATTGGAAGAAAGGTTGCGGTATCCATACCCGCGGTACTGGCGCTTATCGTACTGACTATACCGCTCGTTGTATAAGGATGACAATGATGATAACGACGATTGACGGTTTGAAATATCTCGTTCCCTACGATGGCCCCGTTCATAGGAAGGGTCCCTTACATTTTGGGTACTTGGGCGATCACGGCGTCGATAACGACGAGGAGGGGCGATGTCCAATGGAGCGTCATCTTCAGAGTCACTGTATGTCGGCACATACTCTTTCCGGCTATATTCATCTTCCTCGGCTTCTTCTTCTTCATCGATTTCTTCGACGGGGTCATTAGCACTTTCCGGTACCAATTCCTCCATCTTGGGTTGTTTTCCACTCAGCTGCCTCGTCATAGCACCGAAATTAGGCATCTTGCGACCCGCCAATCCCTTTTCAGTAGTAAGAAGCTGGTCGTCACTGAACTCCAATTTACCCACTAGGTTATCAACAGCAGATACAGCAAAGTTGGATTCTGCCACAAAGTGTGACACTGCATGAATGCAATAGATTACCTTGGGCAAGTTCCGTTTCTCATACAGATCTGTCATATCAAACAGGAACAGTTGAGGAATGTTTAGCTCGCTTAGAAGATCAAAAAACAAAGTAATGTTCTCAGTGTGCCGATACTGCAGGCGCTTGTGCTCAAATACTGGCCATTTCATGAGCTCTGGTCTAAGTTTTTCCACAATTTTGGCCAGGAAAATTCCATTTTGCAATGATTCAGGGAACTGTTCAGCAGGAGGAAGTTGCTCACCCAGCACCTTCTCCATCCATTCCTTTGCCTCCACAATGTGACAAAGGTACTCATAAGCCTGCCAATTCTTACGCTCAGAGTCCCACGAGACTTGACTAGGGGTAAGGTCCTGATTGTGCATAAGTAAATGACGGTCTGGTTTTTGACCCAACGAAGGTAGTGGACGAACAGGAGAAGTATTCGCAGAAGAACGGACTGGTGACCGTACAGGAGATGGGCTTCCGTTACCTGTTAAAGGTGAGCTGGCAGGCAACGCCCTAGTAGGTAGTGCTCTAGCAGGTGAAGTCTGCTGTATATCATGCGTAGGCTGGGCTCTAGACGGTGATCCTTTATATGTGCTTTGTGTAGACTGATCTCTAGAATATGATGCCTGATTGGCCGTCTGTGGAGCCTGAATACGTGTAGATGAAGTCTGCGGGGTAAACGAAGGTAGAGCACGAGTGGGTGAAGCCTGCGTACGAGTAGGTGAGGCCTGTGTACGAGTGGGTGAAGCCTGCGTGCGGGTAGGTGAAGCCTGTGTACGAGTAGGTGAAGCCTGTGTACGAGTAGGTGAAATTGGCTGAGCTAACTGCGTGGGTAGAGCGCGAGTAGGAGAGGTCTGCGTACCATTAGGGGAAGTCTGCGATCGTACAGGTGAGCTACCTGTACGAGTGGAAGATGTCTGTGCACGAGTAGGTGAAAGCTGAGTAGTTGTGTGGGAGGCCTGAGGAACTGCTCGGCTAGGTGAGGTGCGGTTAGCTGTAGAAGTGCTATGCAGTTTATCCATATCTGCACGCTTTGGATCAAGCGTGCGAGGAGTGGGATCAATGGCTCGCTTAGGGCTAACATCGATACTCCGTTTAGGCGAGAATGAAAATCCTGGGAAATCAGCTTGCGGCACAGAGCGGTTACTGTCGCTGGTTGTCAACCCTGCGCTAGGCCTTTGAGGGCTCTCCTTTACCTTTTCGGGTGATTTGACACTTTTCGGAGGGCTCCTAGGAGTACTTTCTATCGCATTGCTCTCTAAAGTCTTTAGGTAGCGGTCCGCGATACTAGGCCTCGCCATAATTTTTAGAAGCTTGTGCTGATGTTGTGTTTATACTTCAGGGGTTTGTTGACATGATCTGTTTTGTTGTACTCCTAGGGTAGGGGAGCTGTGTGCCATTTTAAGTAACAAACACACACAAGCTCGAAAGTAGGCACCAGCCCGGCACTGTAAATAATGGAGCATACCAAACTGGCTGTACTTTGCATGGCAGACTAGTTCATGTTGTTTATATGTAGAATGGTAAATAGCCTGCGCCGATCGATGTGTGAACGCATACTGCCCGCGGGAAACATAATGCTGACTGCATTGCTATAAGCTAGTCATTTTATACTGAACAATAAAATCCCATAAGGGACAGTATCTAATGAGATATTTGAGACAGTCTACCGTACTACCACATTTATGAACGAATTGGCATTCTAGTCATTTAAATATCGCGTATGAGTGAAGGATGGGCAAGGTAATATGAGTGACCGACGTCTACGCGTAACACTCGACGAGTCGAAACGGCTGTATCAAAACCTCAGGGCCGATCTCAGGGCCACATTCGATGTTGTATACAAGGAGAATCAAGGTGCTGCTCCGCAGAAAAGTACTGCCGAGTTGGATGAGATCAATGACATATGGCAGGCAGTAGAAGATGAGTTTCGGCTCGCGTACGAGATGTCACGCTTTGGACTAGATGTGATAGGTTTAGAAAACTATCAAGAGAATGTAGAGATTTTCCGGCTGAATTGTGAGGATATAAATGGGATGGAGCAGCTGGATAAAAGTTTGTTCGCGCAAATTGTGAAGGAACAGTCTGAAGTTGAGGAGGCATTGCAGTACAACGCGATGTGCAGATACTCCCTACCGAAAAATGCAGAAACACAGTTTATAGAGCATACCAAGAGAATGCGTGAACACTACGAACTGCTAAGCAAGCGTGCTTTCATGACGTACTCGTCTGCGAATCACGAACCTTTCCACTACAACACTAATGCCACTGATAAAGAGCCTGTTGGTAATCCTACAAAAGGTGTGGGAAGCATCGACTATATACCTCCAGAGAAGCTTGCCGATGTTGTTTGTGAGCTGTCTTCCAGAGTCAACAAGCTGCTTTCGTCGGTGGAAGTATACCCAAATCCAGAGAGCAGTAAACTATCATGAGCATTGGACCACCTCCCATTCTAGGCATTGAATGGTGTATCTTAAGTGATTGTCTTTGCCACTTCAACTTGACTGTGGGCACAGCTTAGCTATCTTCTTGTGCATTAATTCCGAATCTAACAGTGAACTTATTCATCTGCCCATTTGATCGGGCCATGCTAACAGAATTCATCAGGTCGTTCTGCTAAGCACTTAACTATTTAGATGATGTTAGATATCCAAGTGCATTAGAAATCTTAGAGAAGTACAGATTTATTTATTGATTATTTAATTAACTTTTAAGCCTAAATTATTGATTTATTCGGTCTTAGGCTTGTTCTCAACAGCAGCGGTGCCGGCAGTAGTACCAGCAGCATCAGCAGCAGGGGCACCGAACATAGAAGGAGCAGAGAAAGGACGCTTCAAAGCAGGGCCAGTCTTGCCGAGCAAGTGAAGCTGGACAATTGGGGCCTCGAAGGCAGACTTCAGGGGCATGATGCTCTGCAAAACCAAAGGATTGGTGTACTTCATGTACAAATGCATGAATGCCATCATGGCAATACCCTGTCCCGCGCCCTTCATGGCACTAGAGATCTGCTCTAGATCGTAAGCCTTGTTGGTGGTAGTAATGACTTCCTTAGTCTCCTGGGGGTTAAAGAGCGAGCCAGGCTTATCATATTTGAGAGTGGTGAGATCGTTCTTCTTCTGAATCAAGTGCTTGCAGTAGAAGTAGATCAAAAAGACGATGATGCTCGAAGCAATGTAGCAACCACGCACAACGTTAACGACGAAGGGGTCTTCGAAGTCGAGTTTGCCTGAAAACTTGTTAACAACAAGCATCAGCACGACATTTGTGATCATAGGATTCATTTTGAAAAGTAACGAAGTAGCGTGAAATGTGTAGGTGTTGTGTTACTATGAAAAGTAGCGATGAGTGAAACTTAGGGTTGTAGCCACGTCCTTCCCGAAAGTGCGACATTTACACGAACACTCCCATCGAGAACACTTTAGAACATAGTGAGCTTACAAATAATGACGCTATCGGGGCGTTTTTCGTGCTAAAAATCTATTATGGAAGAGAATGAAGTTCGATGGTTATGTATATCGCTTTAAATAATTGGTCAAAGATAATTGTGGCTCTGGTTTGAACTTCCAAAACATGCACTGATAAGCCTTAGCGTCAGATTTGTAGCAGTATTCTGTGGTATCATCGGAAGCAGAACCCCACCCATATCCGGGTGGCGTTGGGTTTTTATCAGCCACAGAGTCTTATGTCTAGTCACTAAGCAGTACGCTGCTAACTAAACGAATGGTTGGCATTGTCAGTTAATATGTTTTATAAATGCCACCAAATGCTGTTCTTTATATGTATAGATTCTGTTCGCCGTATATACTATGCACGCCAATTATAATTGTTCGCTAGTTAGAACTCTTCATCACTGACAATATCTACATCCACGTTCAGCCATACATTAATTTCCCATTTATCAACTCTATTGTGCTTAGCACCTTGTGAAATGACATGGCGAACCCATTTTGAATTTTCGGAGTCATTTTTCAGAGACTCTAGCGCTTTTGATGAATGATTTTCTATGCCACAGTATTTCCACCAGCTCCATATTTCTGGGAATAGTTCAGTTGAGTATGCACTATCCTTAAGTAAAGTTATGCCTTCCATAAACTCCTTGATATATTCTCTTGGGTTTTGAATACACATAAAGGATAGCAGGCCAAGAGCCGTGTGCGAGATGAATGCATCGACATTAAAGCACATGGCAACAATTATTGCCATGCATTTGCTAAATTCAACTTGTTGTTGCCTTATTATAGTGCCTAAAGTGGCCAACATATCACGATCACTTAAATTGTTAAGTGATGTGTTCAGCACAAAGGCTGTAGAATGCTCCAAGAGCATTGGATATACTTCTCGGTTTGCTTTTATCTGATGGCTAATAAGTGAAGCAGTTATTCCCGGGTCGCAGCACTCTAACAGGCTTATCTTTTGCTTATAGCTGAGATAGTTGATATTTGTCAACTGAAATGCATCTTTCTCTCCGCATCTTTCAACAAGTTCGGAAACCGATTCGCTAATCACTCTACCAGGAACCTCCAACAGATGCATGGCTGACACGCACCGTTGAGCGTCCCAGTAGCTTAGTTGGCTCTGCTTTGATGCTAAATCGTCAAATAGCGACACACAGTATAATCTAACTTTCGGTTTTATCAAGTTTTGCAGTTTCATTAGCTGTAAAATAAACGACTCCAGGCTATAGTGGGTTGCGAGATCCCTGCAAACAATATACTGTTTCATTGCAACTGAAAAAATAGCGATCAATTCCTTGGCCATCAACTTGGTGCCATGCAACTTTATCAACTTTTGGATTAATACAACCGTCATTCCTATGGTTCGTGGTATGCTGCTCTCACGAAGCATCTCTATCAGAGTCGATAGTGTATGGGGACTTATCAGATCGTTATTATTCCTTGAAACTATTGCAACTGGTAGTTCGAATTCATGAGAATCAATAAGTTCACTAACTATCTTTCTGTATTTTTCCACATTTTTAACACCGGAAATTATACGAGTAAACACATCACGAAGTATTGGGGTTTTTTTGTTGACACTGCGTAGTGCACTACTCACTACCTTTGCTTCACAGCATTTATCTTCAATTATTCTTTGAATAGTTAGTATAGCATTGTCTCTGAGTGTCTTGTCAGTATTGTAAGTATACGCTAGTAAAATATAGAGTATCGCCGGTTGAAACTCGTATACTTCCATTGCCATATGTTGCAAGTTTTTCAGTAACTTCTGTTTAATAAAGGGCTGGTGATACTCTTTGGTAAATGTGTTCATGATGTGAACTATTTCGGGATCTTTGTTATCAATTGCATACTGAGCCAGCGCGACATAAAGTTTATGGCAATCGCTCCTGCTTGGTTTCCTGGCTGTAAAGTATCGCCTGATCTTGTAGATCGGAATTTTGAGATTGACATCAATGCTCGTGAGGCAGTGAGTTTCGGTGGGTACATTGCCTCCCCAAATTTTCCTTACTACTGTTCTTTTCAGTGGTATATACAAATCGTTTCTTCTATTCAACTCTTTTCTCCGTTCACGGATTGGGGAGGGTATAAATCTGGCCACAAAGTTGCAGAAGTATTCCACATGAGCCACACTTGCTGGATGCAGAAGCTTAAGGAGTTTCTCAGCGAGTAGTGAAGAAAATTGGAATGCTTCAGATTCCCTCCCACTTCGTAACTGTCCTATCGCCTGGTCTAGAAACAAATGGATATAGTGGTTTCGTAAATCATATGGTGTTAGTTGCGTAATCTCGTTGGTGAATAATGTAGCTAGCTCTTCTGTCAGTTCATCTCCATGTGTACATGAGTGGTTATATGCACTATGAATAGCGCCAATAATAACGCAAACTACATTGTAGCTGTACTCATAAGTTTGAAAATAGTTGCAGGCTACCATCAGAGCAACTCTTTCCACGAGAAAAATATTGTGATCCAACATTTCGGTTAGCGAAGTCGTAAATATCAGTTTCCGGCGCTCATCAATTCCAGGCAAAAATGTGACATATGCAATGATCTCTGATAGTAGAATACCGGACTTCTTGTCTAGTTTTTTACCATGAAAACCTTGGCTGAATTGTTGAACCAAGATAGAGAACGCCATGATGGAATCCTGGGGAATTTGGAAAATTGCGTTCCTCATCAGTCCAATTATAATCGGTAGTCCCAACGTAGTGTTAAAAGAACTGATATTTATACAAACCAGTATTTGAGTACAGAGTACCACAAAGCTAAATGTATCGGCATTATCAATAGGGAAAGAAGAAGAGTATTCAATGCGCATCTCAATCTTCATTATATTGTTATGCTTTATGGCCGACTCAATGAGAGATATATGTTTATCATTTAGCATTTCAGGATGATTTTGGAGTACTGTCTTCAAATCGCAAGCATGGGTGGTGTTTGTATTCTCACAAAAGTTAGAAATTGCTGTATTGAAATTGGTTATTGCATCCATCGTACTCAATTTTTTTCTCTGTTGAAGGGAGTTCGCACGATCTACGTCGGTGGTTTCCTGTTGATGCCTTTTTATGTCTTACAAACTTTATATATAGATGTGTGTGGATGTGCAATGTTTCCACCACACTCGGCCTCAGCAGGGTAAGAAAATGGGGATATGAGAAAGCCGTTATTTTCAGCCGCAAAACACAAACATTCACCTGAGTGAGATAGCATATACTAAAGAAAATTTGTAAAAGTAGAACAGTGGCTATAGCTTCTCTAATAGAAATATGATGCATGCCTACTGAGGTTCTCTGTACACTACCTGCACATGTCGTTACGTTGTAGATCAGTATGTTCGATTTATACAACTTAAACCCGGTATTCACATATGTGCGATTGTGAGGGAAAAAAACTAATTTTTATTGTTTTTCATATATCATCTGAATCATCTTCGTGCCGTTCAAAAGCCGGATGGTAGATATTTATTAAAAGTAACGAAGGTATGTTATACATTGTAATATTTATTGTAATGTTGTATATTTATTGTGATGTTGTATATATGTGTTAAATATGTCTAGCAGTATCCAATCGGGACCATAATGACTGATTTAGACGTCGCCGATAGATATAGTATATTGGTTATTCGAGGAACTAAAACACGGCACATGCGGATGCCACTCCATTTTTGTGGATTCTCTGAATACAGTTAGCTGGACTTGGGAATACTATTAAGTTCAATGATAGCCACTAAGCATGCAGTGCTCTCGTTTATATCGCGCAACCAATTAGAAGCAGGCAAATGTAAACCAATGAGATAATTGAATGTATGAATGAAATGAATACTAAATGATTATGAAAATGATTTAGAAATAATTATGGTATTACTCGAATTTATTAATTAAATTAAAGGAGGTAGGCAACGGCGGCGACAACACCAGCAGCGGCGCCAACGGTAGCAGCACCGGCACCGTTACCGAGAGCGGGGCCAGTAGCGTTAGAAGCAACAGGGGCAACGCTGCCAGCAGGGGTGTAGGAGGGAACACCGTGGTTGTCGGTGCAAGAGCAGTCCTGGACAGTAAGGGTAGTAGCCTCAGAAACAGTGAAAGTGTGGTCACCGTAAGTCAAGGTAGTACTGGAGCAGGGGATGGTAACCCAAGCGGTAGACTCGACAGTAGTGGTAGTGTTGTTGAAGGCAAGAGCAGAGCCAGCGAGAGTAAGAAGAGAGAACATTATTAACGAATGGAGGGTTCTACAAAAAAACTTGGTGTGAGAAAACAACAATCGATAGCTGGGGAAGTGACCCCTTTATACTATTTGAACTCCACGGAATGTACGCATGAAAGGGGCAATCATATTAGCGCGCACTGCCTAGGGTAGGGTAGCACATGTTCTAAATCTATTTTTAGACCACGATTCGTGTATTTCGAGTATCGAGGCTGAGTATATGGCCGTAGGGTTGCCAATGCAGTGTGCGAAAAGTTTAATTCATTGAATGCGCATTGGTATTAAATGACCACTGAATAACTGGTACTCTTTTTGCGGAAGAGAGGAGAGGAAAAAATTCTGTAAGTATATATTAAATCCTCGGTATTATTGGATCGCAGGAGAAATGCATATGTGTGGTAAGGTTTTCGCGGGTGCAGATTCTAGACTATCAGCAATCAGTCCCACCTTCAACCTACGAAATAATACAGCAATTTTTCCAATTCGGTATTTTACGGATATTAATATATTCGGGCGTGAAATGTGGTCTACTCAAACACTTTTCTAAAAAAGTGTATCGCTGTGAAAAAATTCATTTTCCCGTACGGTAGCTTCCGCGTCGCTGCAAAAAAAAGTAGACTTAATCTTTTTTGTTCTAAGCGTTGTCACCAAAGGGTTTTTTTAGCACCAAAGGGGGTTCGTAGAAAGTCCTAGGGATAGGGAGCAACTACCTGCGTTAGATTACACATCTTCCCAAATGGGAAAATCCAAGCTAAGATCCTTGTGCCCGCATCCACAGGTCGTGTGGCCCATGCCCCGTCTCTCCTAGAGAATATCACCTGACGTTTGTTCCAACTTGGGATGACTAATGGACCCGGGTCTCCCACAAACCCGTTTAGCCCTTCCCTAGTTGCCCCATTTACGCAATTTTATTTGACATGCACACGAAGACCTGTGTCTAACCGTATATCGTATTTTTCTTATCAGCCGAACCGAAACGATTACATTACACATGAGAATATCCGGCTTCAGCCTATCAGTTTCATATTTAGAAATGGGCACGGGTTAACTAATTAAGTTCCCTGAGGAAATTCGTGGCGACGACGACTATGCCAGTGTACTTGCCGCCTCAAACAACCACACGGGTACATGCGCAGTAAAAATGGAAATCGCCTACTTTAATCGCATATTAAAGCGGTAAAGTTTTAAATGTATTATATTGAGGCGTAGATCACGGATTTCCCGCGCATACCACAGATGTAATATATTTATTGGATATAAAGCGACATTAGCCAAAATTTTAAGGCAAGGGATAAATTTGTGGTTGTTGCAAGCTTATTCAGCGTATGACTCAGCTGTAATCCACAAATCCACAAACACCTCCGGGGTCCGGGGTGGGAATCACCTCTCTTCCGGTACCAACCATCACACCGTCAAATTTATTGTTATTCTCGCGGAAGCAGCCTTTATCCGGGAATATTCTAAGGGATTTACCGTACTGGTTACCTGAATTGACAGTAGGTTTCCTTATTACCGCCGATTTTTCATGTACCAATTCAACCCATCTTTCATGGGCCTGCCCACTCCACCAGGGCATCATGACGAACAGCATAGCCCCTCATCTGCAAATGTGCCCGTCAATGTGGATTCGAAGTCCAGTGAATTCTATCTAAACGGGAAATCTCAACCGCTCCCACCGTCAGGAATGTTTACCCACGCTGTCAAGGCAGAGCCCATCGATTTGCAATACCCCCCTCCATATCAATCATCCAATTCCGAAAACATTCATATGCATACCCCACCCAGCCAATCGAATTCCATGTCGGCTCCCCATTACGTGCGCCGTGACTCTCAGGCGGTCCCTGATTCGTGGACGATGAATATGACGCCGCGCGAGAGCTTGGCCCTGTTGCTGGAGGCATCGGTGGCTGCTGCAGCCGCTGAGAAGAAGGCTGAACGCAAAAAGAGCAAGAAGGCTGAACGCAAAAAACCCAAGCCTGGAGCAGAGTTCCACTCGCAGCTGTCGCAGCAACTGTCACAGCAGGCCGCAACGCCTTCGAGCACTGCCTCCACCTCTGCCCATTCATCATGCAGCTCAGCCACCAGTCCCACCACCTCCTCCAGCAGTAATGATAGCATAATTAGTGTTGCCAGCATGAATAGTGCCAGCAGCATCTACACCTCCCCCTCCTCCTCTTCGTGCGCTGCCACTATATCTGATGATCGCAAGCCCCAGAATTTTGACTTTCACAGCAAGCGCACGCTAGAAATCGACCGATACATTTCTGCAGCCATCCATAAGGTGCAGGCCAAGCCCCAGACGGAGCGCAAAGACGAGCTCAAGCCCATCGACCGGCGAATGCTTCTTCTTCCACCCGGCTGGTCACGTTTCAACGACATCCACCGGGACTTGGCGCTGCTAGACGAGTGCAAAAAACTGATTCGAGGAACGCAGGGTTGCGGACGAGACTGTGAAGCCAAGTTTAAGAACCTAGTTGAGTTCTCCAAGCACATCGACATGGCCCACGATCGCAGCTTTCGGCCCTTTCTATGTCCCAAAGAGCAATGCCCTTGGTCAGTGGTGGGATTCCACGAAAGGAGCGAGTGTACTCGGCATATTCGAACCAAGCATTATAACCCGATGTACACTTGCGACTTCCCGGGATGCCACAAAATCTATAATCGATCCGATGCATTCAGGCGGCATGTGAGGCAGAGCCATGGTAACCACAGCACTGTTTTCAATGTTGTTACTGTTGAACCGCAATTCGAGCATTACGACCCTGACACTGATGATGAGCTGTAAGCAAAAATATCTTTCTTTAATTTATTTCACTAATCCACAAACGCATTCCAGAACATTATCTATCTAGAAAATACTTTACCGATCGCACGGGTATTACAATGGCATATGCATGGGTTGCATTAATATGAATAGCATGTGTGTTTCATGAGTGTTACATATGAATTACTGTCTGTATATATGAGTGTTATATTTGATATAAACAGTATGTCACGCGTGAGTTGCATTGATATAAACAGTATGTCTGAGTTACACGCGTGAGTTGCATTGATATGAATAGCATGTCTGTGTTACATGAGCGGGTTGCATATCCGCGTTATACGCGTGGGTTATATACGAATAGCATATCCGCGTTATAAGCGTGGGTCACATATAATAGCATGTCTGTTTTATATGAGTGGGTTACATATCCGCGTTATACGTGTGGGCTGAATGAATAGCATGTTTGTGTTACATGAGTGTTACTTATGAATACCCGCTTTATTTGCGTGAGTTGCAATAATCTGAATAGCATATCCGTATACAAGGGTAATTCCATGTTAATATTTAATGTAGCTATAGTGTTTCGTATAGTTTGCTGAAGTCAGTGGTGGATTCAGACGAGTAGCTGAGGGAGTTGATCAGCATCCACAGCCATATTCTTCCTACCCAGTACAGCTGCTGGGAGCGGATCCTTACCCAGCTCACTTTTTCACGATATGGAATTCCAAGCCGTAGTACTGTGTGGTCCAGGCCGAAGATTGCATCCAATTACCACTGGAACATGCAAAGCACTGCTTCCAGTCGGAAACAAACCCCTCATTCAATATGTGATTGAGTGGTGCAAGAAGGCCGGGTTTACCAGCACCACCGTCGCAGTCAGCGAGGATGACTACGATGATGTGGAGGCTGCTTGCCATGCTTTTGAGCTGAAGGTGTCACTCTTCAGAGTCCCGAAAAATGTCAACAGTGGGCAGGTGCTCAAGGTGCTACAGTCTGCCGGTGCACTCAAGCCCCAGCGAGATATCGCGGTGCTTCCCTGTGATTTCATCACCGACATCGACCCCGAAACTCTCATCTCGGCCGTCCGCTCGCAGGACGACAATACGGCTGTAACTGGTTTTTACTACAAAAACACACTGGAGACTCTGGACATGAAGACACTCGAGCCTGACGTGCTGCTGCACTCTGTGGCCGCTTCCAACGGAGCTGGGGGTGGAGGTGGCACGCGTGGCGGTGTTTCTGCCTCGGCTGTGCACCCCACGGAGTATTTGCTGGACTGCTACGAGCGAGGAAAGGTCAAGGAGGCCAAGGTCCTCAAGGCCCGCATGGCCATGCTGTGGAAGTTCCCGCAGGTGGTGGCCACCATGGATCTGCTCCGATCGTCGATATTTTTCATGAGCAGAAAAGTGTTGAACTACGAAAACATTAATTTTGACCAGCCCATCGCCAAGGTCGTACGAGATATTGGCCGGCGCACCTGGCGTCACCGACAAAGCTGCGAAACGGTGGTCATCCAGCGGCTAGCCAGCACTCCCAACTCCTCTTTTTTCCTGCGTGCCAATTGCTTGCTGGCGTATATGGAGGCCAACCGCAACTTCTTGAAGCTGAAAGCCCGCAACATGCATCAGCACCAGCAGGAGTCTGGTGACCATCCCGTCAAGCGTGAGCCAGGCCAGGCCATGATTGGCAATGATTCTTTGGTGGGCCTCAATACCACCGTGGGTGAGCGAAGCAGTGTGAAGCGAACGGCGATTGGTAATAACTGCTCGATCGGCAAGAAGTGCCGGCTCAATGGCTGTGTTATCCTGGACGATGCCACGGTCGAGAACGACGTCTCGCTGGAAAACTGCCTGATCGGTAAAGGCGCAACCATTGAAATGAAGTCCAAGCTGGTGTGGTGCTACGTTGAGGGCAAATATTCGGTGGTCAGCGAGACTGAAGCCAAGAACGAGGTGCTTAAGGGCTTGAGCATGGATGCTCTGGAAGGCGACGAGTTCGGTGACATGTATGAAAGTCTTTCTGATGAAGACGACTCGGACGAAGACGAAGATCTTAGTGAAGACTACGATGATATGGATCAAGAGGATGATCTGTTTGACAGGAGCTGACCCGTAGATGATACATAGTGAATATAAGTAATTGAGTGATGCAGCTTGATGCACCACGGTATGCTCTACTCATTCGAAGACTGCCACCCACTACCTCTAACATCTCTGGATCAGCACATATTAGAGAACGGGCGAGACACCGGGCGAGACACGACCCGGTGAAGGTGTAGACGCGGTACGATGTTAAATACATGCGATTTGAATATTCATATACCGTAGGTCTAATTGGCACAAGCGAACCTACGCGCTGTAAGATAATACATACCTTCAGCATGCGTGCTACAGCACCAAACTGGGTGCGTGCTACAGCACCAAGTTGCGTTCCTGTGATGCGTATAATGTGTTATTTACATAGATAATGTAGTAGTCGCACCGAAATTAGCTGCGTAGCGTCTAGAGAGCTCAGTAGGAAGTGTTCAAACGCACAACTTTGGGGTTAGAAGAGACTCATTATACACCCCGAGGGCCGGCCCCGAGGAACACTAAGGAGAGTGATTAGAAATTCCTTACCCTACCCCGCATTTAAGGTCTGAGCAGGCACAGGCTAACGTCCCATTCGCCTATCAACATTTCCTAAATGTCGAACCAGCCTACACACCCCCTAACACTGATTCCAGGCCCCGTTGAATTCAGCGACGATGTGCTTGGCGCAATGTCACATTATTCGGTTGCTCATACTGCCCAGCCATTCGTAGAGGTGTTCCAGTCGGCCTTGAAGTCGCTCCGCACGCTATTTGGTAACAGCGATTTGTCCGCGCAGCCGTTCGTGATTGCTGGCAGTGGTACACTGGGCTGGGATATCAGTGCTGCGAACTTCCTGACTGCTGGCGATAGCGTATTGCTGCTCAACACCGGCTTCTTTTCCAGCTCGTGGGCCAATGCCTTACGGGCGTATGGTGTTAACGTCACTGAGTTAAAGGCAGAGGTGGGTGACGTTGTTCCGCTTAGTGAAATAGAGAGTGCACTAACCTCCCAGAAGTACAAAGCTATCACAATCACCCACGTTGATACCAGCACTGCAGTTGTAAGCGACGTCAAGGCGGTTTCTGAATTGTCCCACAGAGTGAGCCCAGATACCCTGGTCATGGTGGACGGTGTGTGCTCGGTGGGAGTCGAGCCTCTGAAGTTCGACGAGTGGAAACTGGATTTTGTGCTGACAGCGTCACAGAAGGCCATTGGCGTACCGGCAGGACTGAGCATTTCAATTGCGTCTAAGCGCGCTCTAGACGTTCTATCAAGCCGTGGTTCACCCGTTCCTGGGTTTTTCCACAACCTAGAGCGGTGGATTCCCATTATGAAAGCGTACGAAAGCGGCAAACCTGCATACTTCGCTACCCCTCCCGTGCAAACGATCTGGGCTCTAAAAACCTCTCTGGACCAAATTGCCAGCTCACCAGAGGCACTGGAAGAGCGATGGGCCAACCATCTCGCATACAGCAATAAAGTCAAGGATACTCTGAACAGTCTTGGCATTGAGCTGGTTGCCAAATCCCGTTCGGTTGCAGCCCATGGTCTTACGGCCGCTTACGTACCCAAAGACTGGCAGCTGCCCGATTTGATTAAGATTTTGGGAAATGATGGATTCGTGATCGCTGGAGGTATTCTGCCGAAGATCTCAAACCGCTATTTCCGCATTGGGCACATGGGCGTTAGCCTGGAATACGGCCACATTGACAAACTGCTGGCGGAGTTGAGAGCTATATTTAAAAATACGAAGCTGTAAATACCGCTTCACAAGAAAAGCTTGCTTGCGGGTGTAGATGCGGCATAATAGCCCCGCAATTTTAGTTGCATGCAATTAAACAGCGGACCAGCGGGTATCAGGCCGGCTAGTAATATAAATCAGGGCGTGCTATAATCCTCCCCATCTTCTGTAAATGGACGTTAGAGGTAAGGATAGCAAGTCACATGGCCGCATGGATGGTTAGGTTATTACGTATCGTCAGTAAATACATATGTAAACACCCTGCCCAGTGTTTCGAATATAGTAATCGTCACATGATATGGTTCGAGTGTATGTATCTATTCATAAGCAGGTGGCTGTCAGAGTGTACATTTTAAGCGCTCTAAAGCAACGAGGAAAACCGTTATTTGCGACTTGCTACGGCGCTTGGTGTATAAGCGTTGCGTAAATGCCAACATAATTTTACAATCGTATCTTAACCATAATATTCAATATCGGTACGTCCAGCCTACCAGCACCGAGAATTATTAGATGCATCGGTGCAATTTTTATAAGCTCTCCGCGCACATGGGAGAGCGGGATTCGGAATTACTTCGGCATGCAACAGGATGCGGTCCTTACCCTAAGATTCTAAGTTGTGGACCGTTTTGATCATTGGGCCTTTGCGCGGTACGATCGGCACAAGTGCTTATCCCTAACCGTGAGTTTTTGTACACAACAACCTCGAACTGCTCAAGGTGGCCAGTATTTGCCCGCACATTGCAACGCACCCCGTAAATAGGTCTAGTGCAGGCAAGTTAATCGGTTTCCTGTGATATCAAATGGGGAAGTTCAGACTAAAACATAAGAAGTCACAGACTGATCAGAGCCCGCAACAACCCCCAAGGAAACTGAATGCTCTGGAGCAGTCCAAAATCGACGACGATGGCGGTCCTCGGTTCTTGGAGAACTTCATGATCTCCTTTTTTGGCAGCATACCGGGGCTGCGCAGTATCTTCGGTCTTAAAGAGAAGAGTCTCAACTTCGACCCTCGAGAGCTCTATTTCAACTCCAAGGTACCCGACGAGCTGCTTGACCCCAAAAAAGGTGAGCCCAAGGCTGTGTACTCCACCAACAAGGTACGCACCACCAAGTACACCCCGCTGACCTTTTTGCCCAAGAATATAGTTTTCCAATTCCAAAATGTGGCGAACATTTATTTCCTTATGGTTGCTATTTTCTCGGGATTCACTATATTCGGTGTGAATAATGCCGGCTTGGCTTCGGTGCCTATCATTGCCATTGTGGTCATCACGGCGTTGCGAGATGGCTTTGAAGACTGGCGACGACAGGTCCTGGACTTGGAGCTCAATAACACCCTCACTGTGGTTTTGCAGAACGTAGACAACTACAATTCGCCCCTAGGAAACATTGCGCCGTGGCGCAAGTTCAAAAAGGCCTGCAGCCGCTTTTACCGCAAGACGTGGTACCGCATTCGCCGCAAGCAGGACCCGCTTATCGACGACAGTGACGTGAACGAGAACCAGTCGATCACCACCGCCTCCTTGTCTGGGAGCGAGCAGGCTAGCCAGGAGATCATTGGCAGCAGCGATCCCTCCAAGCCGGTGTTCAAGCGTGAGTTCTGGAAGAACGTCCGGGTCGGTGACGTCGTGAAGGTCTATGCTGACGAGGGTGTTCCCGCGGACATGGTCATTCTCAGTTCCAGCGACAGAGAAGGTGACTGCTTCATTGACACGCGTAATCTGGATGGCGAGAGCAGCCTGAAGCCCCGAAAGGCGCTGAATGCCACCAAGCATGTGCGAAGACCTTGGCAGATCTCCGAAATGGTGTTCAAGGTGGAGATTGAAGGTGCCTCAGCCGATTTGGAAAGTTTCGGCTATAATTATACCGATCTCCCCACCGGACTGACCGAGCCGATCCTACCCATCAATTTCCTGCCGCGTGGCTCTACAGTTCGTAATTCTCGATGGGTGATTGGCTACGTGGTTTACACGGGTGCTGAGTCGAAGATCATGCTTAACAGCGGTGAGACCCCGACCAAGCGATCGAGATTGAGCAGAGACCTCAACTTCTACGTTACGTGCTCGTTCGTCTTCTTGTTTGCGCTGTGCTTCATCTCTGGTGTGGTTGAGGGCGTCAAGTTCGAGCGTAAGCGTAACAACATCGCATATTATTTTGAGGAGGGCCTGCAAACGAAAAATGCGGCGCTCAACGGTTTCGTGACGTTCTTTGCTGCCATGCTGGTGCTGCAAAACTTGGTGCCGATCTCGCTCTACATCTCCATTGAGATCGCCCGCACGGTGCTAGCCTTCTTCATCTACTCCGACACTTACATGTATGACGAGGAGACAGACTACCCATGCACCCCTAAGTCATGGGCGCTGAGTGATGATCTGGGCCAGATCGAGTACATCTTCAGCGACAAAACGGGTACACTTACCCAGAACTCTATGGTTTTCCGTAAATGCACCATCAACGGCAAAGTTTATGGTACTGCATTCACCGAGTCGATGGCCGGCCAACTGAAGCGCCGTAATGAGGACGTGGACGCCATCAGACAGGAGATGGAGGAGAAGATCGCGAAGGAAAGAATCACCATGAACGAGAGGCTGATGGAGCGCTATAAAAACCCGTACATGGTAGACTTCCCTGAGCTGGTCAGTGAGCCGATTATTGCTGACATGGACGGTGAGTCTGGTGATGTCCAGACCACCAGGATCGAGCAATTTGCGCTAACTTTGGCACTGTGCAACACGGTTGTTGTGGACTCTCGGGACGCGACCGCGATCGATGAGCTCAACCGAAACGAGCGCTTGAGCCTTTCCCAGACCAGGACCCATACGTCGGGTGTCAGCGGAAGTGGTGATATGGGCGCCAGGGAAGGCTTCAATGATGTATTCAACTTGCCTCTCCCTTCTGATGTCCACGCCGAAGTTTCACCGGACGGTATTTCGCGGCAGCACACCCGCAACCGCTCGGTCGCTTCCTTGCACTCAGATAGGCGTGGCCAAAGCCTCGATCTCAAGCGCACGCGCACAGCCGAAGTCTTTGGTGGTGCTGGCCGTAAGTCTGTCAGCTCGGCCCGTCCCAAGCAGAGCTTGGATTACCAGCGGATGGAGGGTAAAATCCTCGTCCACAAAGCCGAGTCCCCGGACGAAAGCGCTCTGGTGACCATGGCGCGTGATATTGGATATACGCTGGTAGAGGATGGCAAGCATTCTAAGGTCGTGGACATGCAGGGAACCTTCCATCGCTTCCATATCTTACAGACCATTCTGTTCTCGTCGCACCGTAAGCGCATGAGTATTCTCGTGAAAAATGAGGCGGGCAGATACTTCCTACTGCTGAAGGGTGCGGACTCAATGGTGGAAACACTGCTGTCTGAGAAGTGCCGCATGTCCCAGATCTACAAGGATACGGTCAACCAGCTTGAGACTTTTGGTGACGAAGGTCTGCGTACGCTGATGGTAGCGTACAAGGAAGTGAGCCCGGAATACGCCCTTTCGTGGTCCAAAAGATATGTGGAAGCTTCCACCACCGCCAATCGCGGTGAGTTGCTGGAGCAGCTCGCTGACGAGATCGAAAGTGACCTGGAACTTATTGGTGGTACCGGCATTGAGGATCAACTCCAGGAGGACGTTCCTAATACCATCGAGGTTCTGGCGCGAGCTGGAATAAAGCTTTGGATGCTTACCGGTGACAAGGTCGAAACGGCCATTAGCATCGGGTTCTCGTGTAACTTGCTGGATACCTCCATGAATCTTCTAATTGTGAAGCGCCCCGAGGAGTTGGCCGAAAGGCTGAATGAAATGGGACTCGAAGTCAACAAGCAAACATTGAAAGAAGCTGGTGATGACCACCGGCCACCCCAGGGCAAGCACGCCCTTATTATTGACGGAAATGCATTGGCACAATTGATGAGCAGCCAGCAGTACCGACTGCAGTTCGCATTGCTGGGCAAGAAGTGCAAGTCGGTGCTGTGTTGCCGTGTTTCGCCCAGTCAGAAGGCTGCGGTCGTGCACATCATGAAGAGCACCTTCGATGTTATGACTGTTGCGGTTGGCGATGGTGCCAATGATGTCTCGATGATCCAGGAGGCGGATGTAGGCATTGGAATCGTTGGTGTTGAAGGTCGCCAGGCCGCTATGAGTTCAGACTTTGCCATTGGACAATTCAGGTTCCTGCAAAGACTGCTCTTAGTGCATGGTAGATGGTCGTACATGCGCGTCACGTCGATGGTTGACACTCTGTTGTTTGAGAACTTCATGTTCTCGTTGACGCTGTTCTGGTATAATATTTGGGCGCAGTACGACCAATCTTACCTCTACGATTACACGTATTTGACTTTGTTCAACTCGGTGTTTGTGTCTATTCCAGTTGTTGCCCGCGGAATCTTGGATCAGGACTTGCCTGACCACGTATTGTTGAAGAACCCAGAGTTGTATGCTACGGGAATCCTGCGTAAGGCATGGACTAAGAAGAAATACCTGACTACACTGGTTGATGGGCTCTACCAGAGTGCCGTTGCGTACTTCTTTGTGTATTCGATTTTCTTTGACGGTAAGTTCTATTCGACCAGCGGTATGGATATTGCGTACAGACAAGGCATGGGTGTTTTGGTGTGTGCCACAGCCGTGTTTGCCTGTAACACATATGTGCTTTTGGGCCAGTATCGATGGGACTGGATCTCAGTGCTTGCATACATTGTGTCCAATGGTCTTGTGTTTGCCTGGACTGGTATCTACACCTGCTTCGTGACCTCGAACTTCTTCTATCGCTCTGCGGAGGTGGTCTATGATACCATGGTGTTCTGGGCCTACTTCTTGCTATCGCTAACCGCTGCCGTGATGCCGCGGTTCTGCTATGTTGCTACCCAACGCATTTGGTTCCCCACTGATGTCGATATCGTGCGCGAAGATTACCACAAGCACCGTACCAACACCTGGTGGTCATGGATCATCCCTGGGGATGCAGAGCATATCAGCGAAGAGGAGTATATGGGGCGCAAGCTCAAGGAACCTAATTATGAAAATGGCCCTAATGGTCATCCCTTTGATGATGATGACGACGCTCATAGCCAGCATATCCATTATGACGATACCGTCCATGATAGTACACTCAGCTACGACGATGACACGCAAGCTGATCCCTATCAACATAACGCTCGTAGGCAGAGCCATGATGTACCCCCCGTTCTGGTCAGCGATACGCCTGAACCTCGAAAACGACCTGTTTCTGGCAAACGGATTGCTTTCAAGGATGAATGAAGGACGTGCCTAATATAATACCAATATAATAATGAACTGTATAAAACTATATAGTTACCATTGAACTAAACCACCATTCTGTAGACATTCGGGCGAGTATCCCATATCATGTCAAATATAATATCATTGACGAGATAGTAGGGTGCGGTTTCCATAAGTTGAATTACATTGCAGGACGCTTTTGTGCGGGGTAGATTTGTCAAATCACTCAGTGTATCTAATGAACCGGTGTAATGCATTATTAACTCATTAGCCGGCGCAATGCATAAATTATATGTACCAGGCGCCAGTGCTTTGCCGTGTGTAGACTATAAATATGTTATTTTCCGTTTGCCCGATCAACATAAACTGCTCATAGAATAATTTGCCCTCATACTTAGTTTGAACTATATATAGATCTGACCTTCCGGCTGCAAGCAGCTAATGTAATACGCGTGGCTCATAAATTGATCTGCGGAACACATTTGTAGTGCGGCAAAGATTAGTTAATGAATACATAATTGTCGTGGAGGATACTGAGAGTACAGTATACAGCACCAGCAAATAAATATTTTTTCTGGGGATTATTCGGCTAGTGGAAATGCCGAAGATCTGTTATTTTCCGCAGTAAGCGGTCTGCCAATTTTAAGATTATGTACGTGATTCATACATGCATGCTAAACACGAGCCTCACTCAGGACACAGCCCAAAACCGGTGGTAGGGCGGATGTCATGCCCCCTTTACATTACAAAGTAACCGCAAAAAACAACACTCCCAGCGTGGAACGTGGGCAAGGCCGGAATCAAGGGTTATGGCAGGCGCGTTAAACTCGCAGTGTTCCCTTCTCCTTTAGAAAATTACCAGGATTTTCAATCTCAGTGGCTGGAATATTCTCGTCTCTAAACGCAAATATATACACTGCAGAAGCTGTGAACTAGTGGGAATCGTTCTCTACTCCAGCATTTATTTTTCATTTTTACACTAGCGGGATATATCGGGATTATTTTCCGCAATGGCGAACGACAAGGAATGTTTCGACGGAAAGTGCTACTACGTAGTTAAAGGTGCATGGTATGTCTGGGGCCGATGGCTCCTGCTGGCTCTTCTTATCGCTTTTGTTATTTTCATGATCCCTTTTTCAGGCTTCCTGATGTCTAAAAGGAGAATGCGACAGGGATTGTCTCCTGTTCCCGGGTGTGCATGGATGTTCCCGAATCCCTATAAAAAGGCACAGCCAGTGCCTGACGCCGAGAGCCAACTTGGAAATGAGCGCCCTCCCAGGTACAGACCGCATAATATGTACGTGCAGTACCAGCGGGAGCAGCAGCAGCACGAAAGAATGACACAGCAGGAAGGATACAGCACCGATGCCGACATTGGGGACACTACTGCCACCTATTCAGAGTCTACTGAGAAGCCCTCTCATTAGCATATACACCATACAGTATACATTACACCGTTGCTGAACTATCTTATCCATCTTTGCCGACTAGCTTATGTATTTTTGGAATAAGTATTGCATACTTTGCATGGATTTTATCCCATGCACGTAATGTCAGAAGAAGCATGCTTCTGTAGATACCAATATAGATCGTAAATACCCATTACACAGTTAAACCTACACTCTTGCAGCACGTAGAAGGCTGTATATCCGCCACATACATATGCTCTAGCGATTGTTTACGGCGCGCGCCACACGTAGCATGCACCAAAATGCCTGCTGAAAGGTATTTTATCTGCGAGGTATGTACGTATGTAAGGTACCAGTGCGGTTGAAGTACGGTACAAGCACGGTACAAGCACGGTATAAGTACGGTATAAGTACGGTATAAGTACGGTATAAGTACGGTATAAGTACGGTTTAAGTACGGTATAAATACGGTATAAGTACGGTATAAGTACGGTATAAGCACGGTATAAGTATGGTACAAGCACGGTACAAGTGCGATACAAGTACGGTACAAGCACGGTACAAGTATGGCACAAGCACGGCACAAGCACGGTACAAGCACGGTATAAGTACGGTACAAGTACAATACAAGCACGATACAAGTACAATACGTACGATATATGTATAAGATCTACTCAAATGAATCACAGAGCAACGACTACCGCATATTAGCACTGAAACCGATTACGGTTTATCGGCATGCTGTTATAAAGTGGTGAAACAGATGGGTTAGGCATCATGGCTAGCGTGTCGGAGCTGGTGGACCGGCTCAACGATGCAGACTACGACCCCGTTGACATAATTAACAAATCAGTTGATGGAGGTCTCTCAGTGCAGAGCCAGTACCCTGCAGCGGTGCAGTTGATGGCCAGCCTTGATGAGCAGAGCCACACGCTCCACAGCGAGCTCTCTAGCGCCCTAGCTCTGCTCCAGAAGTCGGAAAAACGGTTACCACACGAGATCGACCTTCTGAAAAACGATATCAACACATTCAACGACCAGCAGAGCGAGAAATTGGTGGCCGTGTCTACCCTGGCCCGGTCTACCCGCAAGTCATCTGTGTTCGCGGAATTGGGGCAGCTGGAGGAGATCAAAGCTAGAATAGAGAGTGTTCGGGAGTTGCTGGAGGAGGTGCAGTCCGGAAAGCCCCCGCAGAGCACCGAGCGAGCCCGGCAGTTTGCAGTAATGCTGGCCAACACCCCGGATGAGTCCAAGTGGTCGCGCACAGGAACGAGCTACTACGAATTCATCAATAAAATCATTAACTAGGATATATGTTTATCAGTGGTTTTCCTGGGCCAAAATCATCTGCTGTTCGGGGCTGAAGATGTCGGCGCCCTGTTTTAATCCTGCCACCAACTGGGCGATCGAGGCAGGTGTGAAATCGTTAGACTGGCGCAAAGCAGCCAGGTCGTCTCCGAATTGCTCCGTGACGAGCTTCAAGAAAACCTGGTTGAACTCCAGGTCCGAATTATGGGGCATTTTATGCAGCAGTTCTCTGGGTGCCTCGTCGCTAGGAGTGACGGACTCCTTAGGGGAGTGCATCTCCTCATCGTCGCTGAGTTCGCTCAATTCGTTAGCGGACTCATGGACACTCTCGACGGCGCTCGACTCGTCTTCAGATGAGCTTTCCGTCTGGATTCTGGCCTTCTTTCTCCGTCTCTTGTCGACTGCCATTTTTTCTCCAACCCACGCCCACGCCCTTCCAGGCTATATATCCCAGCCATGCTGAGGTCTGATCGGCTTGCACTGTTCGCAGGCGTCCTTAGACATGCGATTGGAGTATGAGCATAGTCAGTATAATATTTCGTTGCACGTACGCCGTATACATTATCTACACCACTAACAGGGGCACCCAGTTGGTGGGATAAATGAAATAGACAGTGGTAAATATGGCAAGTAGTGAATGGTGAATGGTGAACGGTGAACAATGAACGGTGAATGGTGAATGGTGAATAGAATGAATATGGTAATAGAATGAATATGGTAATATATGAATATGGTAATATATGAATATGGTAATATATGAATATGGTAATATAATGAATATGGTAATATGTAATACGGCACATAATAATAGTGGATGCGCTATCGTGTGCACACTGGGAAGGTGGACTGCACCGAAGGTCACTGCGAGGCATAGCGTTTTGTGGTTTATGCTATTTATACTATACCGCCATGACTTGTGGTAGCCGAGGACGCGAGCATTAGTAATGTGGCACCGCGTCAACACCCTGCTTTCTCATCCTCACACGCGCTGCAAACAACATAAAACATGTCAAACCCATACGCGTCAGAGTCGACCGACCATTTCGCGGATCCCGACGCGGTAATTCCTGGCGTTTCCGGAATTCCTCCGGCTCCAGGTTCGGCGAATTCTTCGTCTACGACCGGGCTGCCTCCCAGCTCATCCTTCACCACCGACCACATTTCGCTGACCCCCACAGCCCCCGGACTCACGGCCCCTGGACCCATCCCGACCGGCCCATCTTCGGAGGCCGGCAGCACCTCGAACCTGTCTGTCAACACCAGCATGAACCACAGCTTCGCGAGCAATTCCACCGGAGTGACGGCTGCTTCTGACACTCGCAGCGTCTCTGGTGCCGGCCACCCTGCAAATACCCATGCCGCAGGCTCGCATGCTCCTAATGGTACCGCGGGTCCTGCTGTCCCTGGCGCTCAAGTGCCTGGCGCCTTTGCCACTACCACAGTCACGCCCATTCCCGCTGGGACGAAGCCTGCCCCGACAAACGGCTCTAGTGCGAGTGTGGCTTCCGGTTCAGGTGCTGGTGCGACTACTGGAGCAGCCACCGGTGGCCCAGCTGCTTCTGGCGTGTCTGTTGCCAAGCCCTCCATCCTGCGGCGCAAGCTGACGTCGTTTGTCGGGTTCTCCAACCTGCCCCAGCAGTGGCACCAGAAATCCATCCGCCAGGGATTCGACCTTAATCTGCTGGTCATCGGCGAGAGCGGGCTCGGCAAGTCCACGCTGCTCAATACCCTGTTCGAGGTCCCCGTGCACGACCTCGACGCCCCGCATTCCTACGACTCGGTGGACGGCAGCAAGAACGGCAGCATTGGGATCTCCACCACCAAAATCGAGCTCAACGAGAGCGGCGTCAAGCTGCGGCTGAGCGTGGTAGACACGCCCGGCTACGGCGACCACATCAACAACCTGGAGTCGTGGAAGGCCATTTCCGACGAGGTGGAGACCCGGTTCGACCAATACCTAGAGGCCGAGGAGTCTCTCGCGGCTGGTGCTGCAGGCTCGGTCAAGGACCCGCGGATCCACGCCTGTCTGTTTTTCATAGATCCCACCGGCCACTCGCTCAAGCCCCTGGATGTTGTTGTCATGAAGAAGCTTTACAAGAAGGTCAACATTGTACCGATAATCGCCAAGGCAGACACCCAGACCGAGGAGGAGCTGCAGCAGTTCAAGCAGATGGTTCTGGCAGACCTGCGTGCGCAGGAGATCAGCATCTTCGAGCCCTCGTCGTACGAGTTCGACGACGAGGAGACCACCACCGAGCTGGCCGACCTCAAGGCCCGCGTCCCGTTTGCAGTCATTGGCTCCACCGGCCTCGTGGTCAACCGCAACGGCCACTCCGTGCTGGGCCGCGAGTACCCCTGGGGTGTGGTCGAAGTCATGAACGAGGACCACAACGACTTCGTGAAGCTGCGCAGCCTGCTGATCCGCAACCACATGGAGGACCTGCGCGAGCGCACCAACGCGCTGTACGAGGTCTACCGCACCGAGAAGCTGCTCAAGATGGGCGTGAAGCAGGACGACACCGTGTTTGACCAGCCCGACCCCGCCGTGCGCCAGGAAGAGGAGCGTCGCCAGCACGAGCAGCGCCTGGCCAAAATGGAGGCCGAGATGCGCGCCGTGTTCCAGCAGAAAGTCACTGAGAAGGAAACCAAGCTCAAGAGCAGCGAGACCGAGCTGTTCCAGAAGCACCGCGAGATCAAGGAGCAGCTCGACCGCCAGCGCCAGGAACTTGAACAGCGTAAGCAGCAGATCCAGATGCAAATCGAAGCCAAGTCGCGTAAATCCATGCGTTAGCCTAATCTGCCAGTGCAGCTATATAATGATTCACGCAAACCTACATAATATCACACAGCTTCGTTCCAGTAGCGTCATTACCCGTTGCCACAATAGCTCTTCATACTCGTCATAGTAGCTTGTTTCAGTGTCTTACAGTAGTCTCTTTGTGTGTAGTAGCATTGTTACTGCATTGTTACTGCATTGTTACTGCAGCATCACAGCAATTTCGTTACTGCAGTCTCGTCATAGAGCAGCGTCACAGCAGTGTCGTTAGCAATTTCGTTACTACGGTCTCGTCAGTAGCAACATCACAGCAGTGTCGTTACAGCAAACTCATCATAGTAGAATTGTTATAGTCTCATTAAAGCAGTCTCGTTACAGCAAACTCGTCTTGGTGGCATTGTTCGTTACAGTGTCACAGCAATTGCGTTACAGCAAGCGTCCAGTAGCGATGTTACAGCAGTCTCAGTGTAGTAGCATACACTCGCGCCACATATTACTACACAGTAGCGTCATTGAAGCTTCATTGCATTCGCGTACACTCGTGTATTACAGCCTGGTGTGTCAACGAAGTAGGTCTGTTTCACCCTGGGCCGGCGTGGGACGGATCCAGGGCAGGCGTGCCTGAGCGGGTGCGTGCCTGCCCGGAACGTACCGGGTAATTGAGCTAGCAGCCTAAGCCGCGAACCCTCACAGGGGCAATTGGGACGGTTCGGCATCCGGCTGGCACGTAGCTCGGAGCGTGCGCGATACCCCGAGCCTAATACCCGAGCCTAACACCGAGGTGATCCGGCGGTTTACGCGTAATAAAGTTTGGGCGTGCATTGCCAGCAGCTACATCTGCGCTAACTAATCATAATGTGTATCGGAGTAAGTATGTGTTTACAGAGCAAGCCAGGGGTGCGGGTGGACCGCCTGCAAACCTAGCTAGGCGAATGCGGTTCCTTTCTGCGACGGCATATTTGTGTACGTGGGTATGGAGACGTACACCGCGCCTAACCCTGGAGTACATTGCTGGTAGTAACGGTCGCCCTGCCCTAGAATTATAAGGACTGCTAATTGCATCACTTCTCCACCACCCACAGACTTTTCATCACCAATGGTTGACACCGCCAAATCCTCTTCCGCCGCTACTGGCTCCTCGGCAGGCATTAAGCCCACCACCGCTGCCTCCGGAAAAACCACGACCGGTGGCGCTGCGCCCAAGGCCACCCACTCTGCCAGCAACATCAAGACACTCGCCCAGACCATGGAGTTCCGCTGGTTTGTGGCCCACGCCTCGGTCGTTGTGAGCACCGTGCTGTCGTTGGTGTTCTTCCGCGCTCCCAAGGCTGCCAACTTCTTCTACCGCCTCGGCTTCGTGTCTGCGTTCGCCAGCTTCGTCATTATCCTGTACCAGAAGTACGGCAAGTCCAAGCCTTCATTCAGCGTGCTCTCCCACGATGACAACTTCCACTACGTGGTCTTCACTTTCTTGTGGCTCTTCACCACTCGCCGCATTCTGTCCCTGCTGCCGCTGGCCATCTTCTCGCTCTTCCACACCCTGACCTACTCGCGCAGCTACTTGCTGCCTGCTCTGGGCCGTGCCGACACTGCCCTGACCAAGCGTGTCGACGACCTTGTCAAGCGCTACAACGAGCCGCTCACCGTGCTGGCTGCCAACTTCGAGATTGCCCTGGCTGTCCAGCTTGTTCTTTTGGCTCTTACTTTCGCCAAGGGCAGCTGGATCCAGCTGGTTGGCTACGTTGCATTCATCCGTCTGCGCTACGCTACTTCGGCATACACTCGCCACGCCCTCAAGGCCTGGGAGATTCGTGCCGACCAGCTGTTGGGCCACCCTGCTCTGGGCTCCAAGGCGAAGCAGATCTGGAACCAGGCCAAGCAGTACATTGCTAAGATTCCTGGTCCTGCCAACCGCGCGTAACTTAGATAGGTAGACATTCTAATAAATCTTCAAATTCCGTTATACTATGTGAAATAAGGTGCTACTGCTATGCGTGCTGGATGCTTAATGCGTGCTGGATGCTGAATGCTTAATGCTGAATGCTGAATGCTGAATACTGCAGTGCTGAATGTTGTAGTGCTGAACGAACACTGCATACTGCAGCGAATACTGCTGTCTGTAATGCATATTGTAATGAACACTATACGAACACTATATACTATTATATATACGCGTACTGTAATGGCCGGGTACTGGGACTGAATACTGCATACTTTATACTGCCTAACTATAAGAATAAACGGCTGCACAACTGCACTACTGTGAACTTGTAAACAACGGATATAGCATGCTACAGCAAAGGTTCTGCTACACTAGCCGTGCTGGTACGCGATCACAATAGACGATCCCGTTCTACGGCACATATAACAGCGCAATCTCCAGTCAACTGCCCACAGTTGTCGCTATGCTGTTGATTAGGTGTGGCGCCACCTGTGTACAGTGGAGCCGTGTGACCCTACCCACCTTTACCATAGGATGGACGTGTACAAGCAGTTCTTCCGGAGCTACCCCGTGTCTGAACTCGCTGCTAGCGAAGAGAAGCGCCATGCAGCAAACTTCGGAGGCAAAATATACCTTCCAGCGTCGGCATTGGGCCGGCTCACCATGATTCGAATCAGCTACCCCATGCTGTTCGAACTTCGGGCTGGTCGCACCAATCCTAGAGTTACATACGCCGGCGTACTGGAATTCATCGCTCCAGAGGGCCGCGTCTACCTGCCAGACTGGATGATGGACGCGCTGAAGCTCAAGCCGGGTGCGCTGCTGGAGGTCCGCAGCACCTCCCTCGAACTCGGCAGTTTTGTGAAAATCGAGCCTCAGAGCACGGATTTCCTGGAGATCTCCGATCCCAAGGCCGTCCTAGAGAACTCGCTGAGGAATTTCTCCGCTTTGCATACCAACGACGTCTTCCAAATCTCGTATAACGGGCAGATCTACGCCATCAAGGTGCTGGAGGTCAAACCCGAGACGGACAAGCAGGCCATTTGTGTGGTGGAAACAGACTTAGAGGTGGACTTCGCTCCCCCAGTGGGATACGAGGACCCAGCCACAAAACGCGCCCGGATTGCCAGCGAGGGCAAAACTGCCGCTATTGCTGGTGCCGGTGTTCCCTTGGCAACCACCCCGTCGTCGTCGGTTTCGAAGGCCTACATCTCCCAAGCCCAATCGAGCAGTATAGCAAGCCAGTCTGGAATCCGTCTCAGCGGGAAGGAGGTGAAGGTGGATGTGTCGCCGGTCGATGCTGCCATCTACAACAACCGCGATGCTCCACCGCTAGACCTTCCTCAAGGACAGCTGTTCTTCGGATTCCCGGTCGTGCCGGTAACGGGCGAGGATCAAAAGGAGGAAAACCCCTTCAGCGTGGGTGGCCGGGCGCTCCGTGAGAAGGATAAAAGAAAGAGGTAGTGGCCCAGGGACGTATGCTGCAATGCCTGGAACCTGTAATGCCTGGCATGCCGGGAACGCCTGGAACACCTCTAGTGTAGCTTAGCAAGTTTGTGCCACTATCTGGTGCTTTCTGATCTCATTGATTCCTTCGCTTTAGTCTATTTAATGTATAGTTTTCATAGTCCCGGGAGTATTCCGTAGGGTGCTGCATGATCAGTTTTTCGCCAGGGTGCGAATCCACAAACTCGCGTGCCTCGTGCAGCGTCTCAAAAGTACGGCCTGAAACCGTCCGTGGCTTTGTGGACTGGAGTGCGGCCCACCAGTCGGGCAGCTCCGATCGCAGTGTGCCTCGATGTGCTGCACCAGGTGGTTCTGTTCTGCCAAACAGTTCCTGAGCAAACAGCTTCTCCGCGAAGTACGCACGTTTCGCCTCGGTTTCCTCATTGGATTCCCGCGTCCTGCTCCCGAATTGAGCATCGTAGGCTTCCCTCTGACGTTCATCTGACAGCACCAAGAACGCCTCTCGGATGGCAGCAAACTGGTCCCCACTTCCTCCACCGGTTTTGTCCGGGTGCAGCTGAAGAGCAGCAGTGCGGAATGCCTGCTTGATCTCGGCAGCAGTGGCCTGGGGGGACACCCCTAGCACGGCGTACCAGTCCATCCTTGCCCACGTATATTCGATCCACAAACTGATTTGGCTTTATTGGCATATAATGTCGGAAGTACGCAAATAAGCACGATGTATCTATCATTTATGTACTACTTGTAAGAAAGCATATATGTTGTGATTACAGGCAAATATCTACTCGCGAGCATTCTACCACTGTAATGCATATACGGTCTACAGAGGTAGAGGAATAAGTAACGCGTATTCAAATGCTGGAATAGTCGAACTAAGTGAGGTTCTCTACCGTCCGCATTGCTCTACCGTACGTCTACGATATGCACTGCTCTACCGTACGCATTGCTCTATCATATGAACTGCTCTAACGACCTCTCAACCACACGACCTCTCAACCATACGCACTGCTTTATCATACGCTCTACTATACGCACTGCTCTATCGTAAGCTCTATCGTACGCTCTGCTCTACCGTACGCTCTACCTTACATACTGCTCTACCGTACGCTCTACTGTACGCACTGCTCTACTGTACGCACTGGCTCGGCTGTAAATATGCGCTGTGGATGATGGAGCTAGTATTATTCACTATATATGCATTTACGGCGAAGGCCACTCTATCCGTACACTTTTAAGGCTAAGATCAGAGCAAGAAGTACATCAGCACCAGCTGGCACACGATGCCGTAGAAAAATAAAAACTGGATCCTCTGCTGTCTTTTACTGCCGGAGATGGTGGTGGCCGGGTTCTGGGCGGAGTATTCTGGCAGCAAAATGTACTTGAGTGACCGGAGCATGAAAAAGGCCGTGGCAGCGGAGGTGTACGCGAACACACCCCATTTCATCGAGGGCTTGCGCGAAATGAGCTCGGAGAGAGTCGTCAGAGTCACGGCCACAAACTTATAGCCCGAGTAGGCAAAGAGATCTGCCAGGGAGGAGTTGGAGGCTGCCAGCAGATACGCAAATAGCTTCAGCAAAACCAGCTCGGCGATGACCATACCCAACGCTTTGCTGGCTCTAGCACCAAACTGCTCTGGGTGGAATGTGTTGCGCAGTCCCTGGACCAGCGCAATGGCCACTAGGTGCGTAATGAATGCCATCAGGGGAATGTACATATCCGGGGCATTCAGGTCCTCCGAGGGGTAGGCATACGCATCGTGGGTGCCGTCGCCCTGCACGGGCTGCAGCTGCCGGCTCCACGGCTTATGGCGCCAGGGGAATAGGATGAGCAGGAGCTTGCGACGGACGTAGCTGTTACTTACCTGGAAGTAGTATTGGAGCGAGATTGCCGAGCGCAGGTAGGTGCCAAAACTGCGCGAAATGTAGTCCTGGCCGTAGCTGAACGCATGCTGGCCCAGATCCGCCTGGTTCACCAGGTTCAGTGGGTTGAACTGTGGTTGTGGGGGGTTGTTGGGGGGATATGCCTGTCCGTACGGGGGCTGGCCGTAAGCCGGGTACTGCGCGGCGTACTCCGGTCCAGCAGAATTCGCGTACTGCGCGTTTACAGCATCGAAATTGACTCTATGTTGCGGAACGGGATGGTGCAACGGCGGAGACTGCATGGTTACTAGGGCTAGGTCTGTGGTGCCATATATATGTGTTGTATACAAGTGGCTCGCTGTATTACTTCAAGCCCGCAGCATCAAGGCCGTTCACACACTGCTTCCCGTGCTTGCTGCTGGTGGTAGTTGTGGCTGATGCAAACTTTGTTCGCTGACTCGGACCTCCCAGCACACCGTTGCACCGTCTCCGTACTACGCAATCGTGTAATGGGCTGATCTAGTGCGTTATATTATGTATTTCTCTAGCAGTCTGTAATTGTCTGTGCGCTCTACGGCGTCTTGCTCTCTCATCCGTAATCACCAGGCCTTGACGGTGTGAGTTCCCATCTGTTGGGTGGGTAGGGCATGTAGCCTCCTCATGCGTGCCAAGCTAGTCCGTTTGTTCAGTAGCCAAGCAGCCCGGCGGGCTGAGACTCACTTTGGGTACCGCACGGTCAAAGCTGAGGATAAAGCCGAGCTAGTGAGATCTGTGTTCTCCAATGTTGCTGCGAACTACGACTACATGAACGATGCCATGTCGGCTGGTGTTCACCGGGTCTGGAAAAACGAGTTTGTGTCCCGCCTAGACCCCGGGCGACGAGCCGGAGGAGAGCCCCTGCGATTCCTGGACATTGCTGCCGGGTCGGGTGATATTGCCCAGCGCATCCTGGCGCACGCAGCACAGCAGCACGGCGACCATGAGAGCACTATCACCATCAGCGACATCAACCGCGAGATGCTGGCTGAGGGTGCGAAGCGTTTCGAATCCACTAAGTACAGGCAAGGAACCCCGCAGGGCGAACGTGTTACCTTTTTGGAAGCAAACGCCGAGGACCTCTCCATGGTTCCTGACAACTCCCAGGATATGTACACCGTGAGCTTCGGAATCCGCAACTTCACGGATATTCCTAAGGCGTTGCGCACCGCTCACCGGGTTCTAAAGCCTGGTGGAGTCTTTGCCTGCCTGGAATTCAGCAAAGTGCAGGTCCCGGGACTGGCTGGCCTATACCAGCTCTACTCCTTCAACGTGATCCCCTTGTTGGGACAGGTTCTCGTCGGCGATCACGACTCTTACCAGTACTTGGTGGAAAGCATTGACAGATTCCCCGATCAGGAGACCTTTGCCCAAATGATCCGCGATGCGGGGTTCCTCACTAACGGCTGTGGCTACCACAACATGACGTTTGGTGTGGCAGCCATGCATGTGGGCGTCAAGCCACCGAACTAACTGTATATACACCGTAGGTTCAATATTATCCTCATGGCCCGCGCGAATGATCTGGCTACAATCCAGCACTCCTCGTGTTGGCCAGTGAGTGTGTGCGTCTCTGCCATTGGGGCGCCCGGCCAATCACTTAATATGTTTAATTTTAGATAGTTTTCTAGTAGAATATTGGTATCATACTAATGTAACGATATCACCCAGTGCACTCCGTCTCAACTGCTCAATTTAGTATCTATCGGTACGCACGGATCTAGAAACGTGATATACTGGCCTGCAAAGCCCTGCTGTGAAACATATTCATTGCGATACTTGTTATTAGCATCCTCCGTTGACCCCGTGTACTCGTCTTTATCGTGTGGTGCATGGGGGTAAGGCAACCCTCGCTCTGTGGAATTACCGGAAATGTCCCTAATCCAGATGGGGGACCCTGTACAAATATCACTTAGCACGGTACCATCTATCCACAATGAACGTTTGGGATTCTATTGAGGAATTGCGAAAGCGTACTCCGCTCGTGCACTGTATAACCAATACTGTTGCTGCTAATTTTGCTGCTAATGCCGTAATTGCGGTGGGTGGTTCGCCAGTCATGGCTTCCGATGCCGACGAGGCTCCAAGTTTCACTGAGATCGCCAGCGCACTCACGGTTAATATTGGTACATGCACTCCGGCTATAAGAACAGCTATTGAACGCACTACTAGTACTGCGCGTGAGCGTAACCTTCCCTGGGTTTTGGATCCGGTTGGAGTCGCGGCAACTCGCATGCGTCAGGAGCTCTGTAGCGAACTGCTGGAAAAGCACAAACCCGGTGTTTTACGAGGTAATGCCTCCGAGATTGTTGCCTTGGCTATCAGCTCCAAGGCGCTTAGTTCGAATACTCTTGCGGGTGGTCGTGGATTGGATAGCACTTTGGGTGCTGAGCTGGCACTGCCTGCAGCACATGCGATTGCACGGAAATTCGGATGTGTGGTTGCAATTAGTGGGTCCTGTGACTTTGTGGTGAGCCCTGTGGGGCAGGTTGTGCGGATTGTCAACGGCGACCCAATGATGGCTCAGGTCACTGCCACTGGCTGTTCATTGACTGCGGTGTTGGGATGCTTCGTGGCGCTGGCAAGCTCACAGGCCGAAGTATTCACTAAGGTTTCTCATGCACTTAGCTACTATGCGGTGGCTGGCGAATTGGCTGCCAAACATGCACAGGGTGGTAAAACAGGTACTATGCATGCCAAGATGTTGGACTATTTGGGAAGCATGACTCGTGAACAGTTCTTGGAGGTTGCTAGACCTCCTCTAGACCTGTCTCTATACTTGGTTACCGATCCTGTGCTCAATCTTGACCGTCCTACCCCAGAAATTGTTCACCAAGCGATCCTAGGTGGTGTCACGGTGGTACAACTACGAGAGAAGAAGTGTGATTCCGGTGAGTTTTTGCAGCGTGCACAGGCAGTAAAGGACGTCTGCGATAAGCTGCATGTTCCCCTCATTATTAACGACCGTGTAGATATTGCATTGGCAGTAGATGCTGCTGGTGTTCATATTGGTCAGTCAGACCTTCCTCCTCAAGTGGTGCGCCGACTGTTGGGTCCTACTAAGCTGATTGGCCTGAGTGTGAGTACACCCGAAGAGTTTGCAAAGCTTTCAAGCTTGTCTGATCAAAAGGTTATTGATTATATTGGGGTTGGGCCTGTATTTGCAACTGCAACTAAGCCGGACGCTAAGGCAGCTATGGGAGTTAAACGGCTGGGTGAAAACTTGAGCGATGTAACACATCTTGCGGTAGCTATTGGTGGTATTGGAGAAGAAAATGCCCAGGAAGTTTTGGCTGTGCCTGGTGTACATGGAATTGCCGTGGTCACTGCATTGACCATGGCAGCTGATCCAGCTCAGGCTGCATCGAAGCTACTTAGAAAATAGCTGCCTATATGATTCATAATATATATGATCCAGGGAATTTGATATATAAAACTATTTTGTACAGCTAATTGGCTGGGGTTGTCATTTTCTTCGGTTTCCATCGTAATTACCATATACATATGGATTGTTCCCAGAAATGCTAAATATTCGTTTTCGAGTTTTCTTCCAGTGCGGCCACTCCCTATTATCACTATTTTAATATTTTGATTTTAATATTTTAATATTTCAATTAAATTCCAGTATGCTAGAATTATTTATTTGGATTGAGTACCCTGATAGTGGTAGATAACCCCCTCAACGGCATTGCATGCCCCCTCCTTGCCCTTACAGTGCCCTACATGTCTATATATCCGGCTCAGTGGCATTACCCTTTCCCGAAATCACCATCCCGTGTATATAAATATACCCGCGTAACGAAACTGATCTATCTATCTCCATTATACTAATAAAAATGGCTTGGACAGACGAAGCTTGGAAGGCAATTGAAGGCATCTATCAGAAGGTTCTGGATCTCGACTTTGTGCGCGAGCTCGGAGAAGGCACGCTGGGTGAGGAGAGGTTCATGGAATATATGGTTCAAGACAAACTGTACCTCGCGGACTATGCCAGGGCATTGGCTCTAATTGCTGCCCATGCTCCTACGCCTGCTGATACCGCCCAATGGTCTCAGTTTAGCGTTCAGGCTGCGAGTGCTGAGGTCACATTGCACGACTTCTACCTCACGCACTTTAATGCCTCTCCGGAAGTTAAGGAGCAGCTGAAAAAAGGAGCCAAAAATCCTACGTGTGAGCTGTATACTTCGTTCCTCCTTCGTCACGCTGCGACCTCCCCGGTGGAAGTTGCTGCCGCGGCTGTTCTGCCCTGTTTTTGGATCTACGAAGCCGTGGGACGTCACCACTTCACAATGCTATCAAACCATCCTGACAAGGACAATCACAAGTATGCAAAGTGGATCGAGATGTACGGCAGTAATGAGTTCGACCAGGGAACCACAATTGCGAAAGCATTCTGTGATCGGTTGGCCGAAGATGCGAGTCCTGAACGCCGTGAAGAAATGATCGCTGCATTCGTGAGAGCTTCTGTTTTGGAGTTGATGTTCTGGAAAGCAGCCTGGGACAATGAGAAGTGGATCGCATAGGTAAATATCTATACTATTATAAACGTACTCGCAGTCATACGCGTTCACACGCGCGTATACCGATATACACGGAATTTAGCATCACTCATACACTCTACTATAGTGAATTAAAAATGTTACAATGACTACAACATATATTTATCGTAATATCGTATGCTTTACATAGGAACGAACACCAGATGACCACATCCCACAGCATATAAATGATTTTCTTATTAATATAATTGGAGACCTCCAGATTCATCAATTGTTTTAAATAATATTATAATTGTGGTGTATTTTGTTAGTATTACCGAGATTCATAGGTACTATATCGCGACAACTACAACGGCAACATTACCCGGGTATTATCTTGATATATTTATACCCGGGCCCTAATCTCTCCACGACCAGATAACATGAGCTTTCCTCGAGCTTTGTCAATTGCAGGAAGTGACTGCTCCGGTGGAGCAGGTATTCAAGCAGATCTGAAGGCTTTTAGTGCAAATGGAGTATTCGGTCAGACAGCCATCGTAGCTTTGGTTGATGAAAATACCCAGGGTGTCTATAGTATCCAGAAGGTGCCCCCTAAGTTCATCTGTGACCAGATCCGTACCTGCTTGGATGATATTGGGGCAGATGCAATCAAGATTGGAATGTTGGATGATTCTGATGTTGTATGTGCCGTTGCAGACACACTCAAAGAGTATGATGGCAGTACTGCTACCAATAACATCGTCTTGGATCCAGTAATGGTGAGCACTTCGGGTCACAAACTATTAGAAGACAGTGCCATTGATGTTTTGAAATCCAGGTTGGTACCACTAGCCAGGATCATTACACCGAATGTCCCAGAGGCAGAGTTACTGCTTAACCGTAAATTGCAGCAAGCAGACTTTGCCGAAGCAGCACGCGATCTCAGTAAAATGGGTAACTGTTCTGTATTCTTGAAGGCTGGTCATTTGGTAGGTGCCACTCTTGTTGATTACTTCTATGATGCTGAGAATGATATTATGCTAGAGCTACCTTCACAGCGAGTAGACACAAAGAACACACACGGAACTGGTTGCACTTTATCTTCTACCTTGGCAGCACAGCTTGCACAAGGTAAATCTTTGGTTGAAGCCGCTAAAAACTCTAAAGAGTATATTGTAGGTGCAATCGAAGCCGCTAAAGGATTGACTATAGGAAAGGGCCACGGCCCAGTTCACCATTTCTATAAGCAGTGGTAAACAATATAATCCTTAAAAAAAACTAGTTAGCTGAACAAATCATAGCATATAAGTTACAAGATGGTGAACTCACGATATGCGCACTTTATATACCTACTGTTATTGTATGTTATACAGTATCTATAGGATATGTACCAAACTTACTCGGTGTACACAAGCATTCATTAGACACAGGTATTGATTGTATATGGTATTTACCACTTACTCCATATATATTCTATGGTATACAACTCACTTTATATAATTGTTATTGAAATATACATCCCCGGGCTAGGGTAAACCCTTAATTAATTTTTACTGACGCGTCTATACTTACACCCAATATGGCCCATTTCAGGCACTCAAATCAGCCTATACCTGGCTTGGACGCCACTTCAGCTGCACGTAAACTGCATGAAGTGAAGTTTGGTGATACACTCGATGCCCGAATGGGTTTTGAGCGGTTTGATTCTGGACCAACTCGTAATGGCTGGTTGGTTAACTTTCAACCCACAACTATAGATATTGGAAGTGAGGATACTCCACAAGGCAAATCGGGAGTGGACTTCTACTTCCTAGATGAAGAAGGTGGATACTTCAAGAGCACAGTACAGTATGATCCTTATTTCTACATCAAATGTCATGCGCGAGAGGGAGAAGTGGATGAATTTCTCAAAAAGAAACTGGAAGGTGTACTAAAATATTCTCAAATAGTCACCAAAGAAGATCTTTCACTGGCAAACCACTTGCTTGGCCGTAAAACTACGCTGATTATGCTGAAATTTTGGAATGTTTCCGACCTTCTTACTGCGCGCCGATTGCTATCACCAATAATCAGCACAAATAGTAAACGCGGTGAAGTTAACATGGAGTCTGTCGAGTCTATGCAACTCCATGAATGCATTCATGACTTTCGTGAACACGATGTTCCTTATCATGTACGAGTAGTTATCGATCTAGGGATCAGAGCCGGAAAATGGTACCAAGTAAAACCAATGAATGCCGGAAGCGACGGGGGCCAGAATGCGGTGGTTTTGTCTGAAATCGAACGTGAAGAGCGTGCAGATCCAGTGGTTATGGCCTTTGATATTGAAACCACTAAATTGCCGTTGAAATTTCCTGATGCTAAACATGACCAGGTAATGATGATTTCCTATATGATCGACGGCAGAGGTTATCTTATCACTAATCGGGAAATTGTTAGCGAGGACATTGAGGATTTTGAATACACTCCTAAGCCAGAATTTCCCGGTTACTTCACGATCTTCAATGAGTTAAACGAACGAGAAGTGTTAATGCGGTTTTTCACACATGTGGCCGATGAGCGGCCAACCGTCATTGCCACTTATAATGGTGATGGTTTTGATTGGCCGTTCGTTTGTGCTCGGGCGGCAGTGCATGGAATCGATATGCGTGCAGAGATCGGATTCGCAGTTGATGCCGAAGCAGAGTTTAAAAGCAATCATTGCGTTCATATGGATTGCTTTAGGTGGGTCAAACGTGATTCTTATCTTCCTCAAGGATCCCAAGGTCTTAAGGCGGTCACAACTGCCAAACTGGGATACACACCATTAGAAATCGACCCCGAGCTCATGACACCTTATGCTGCTGAACGGCCTCAGGTGTTAGCAGAATACTCTGTTTCTGATGCTGTTGCTACCTACTACCTGTACATGAAATACGTCCACCCTTTCATTTTCTCACTTTGTACAATTATCCCATTACGCCCGGACGAAGTGTTGCGAAAGGGTACTGGTACATTGTGCGAAATGTTACTGATGGTACAAGCGTATATTCGCAATATTTTGCTCCCCCATAAACATTCAGACCCCCCTGAACGTTACTATAATGGGCATTTGATCGAGTCGGAAACCTATGTTGGTGGCCATGTGGAATCCTTAGAAGCAGGCGTGTTTAGAGCTGATATTCCTACTAATTTTACCGTGGAAGTTAGTGTACTTGATGAATTGTTGGCTCAGCTAGATGATGCTCTACGATTCACTATCACCACTGAATTAAACATGGATATGGATACGGTAGTCAATTATGAAGCTGTGAAGTCTGAGATTGAAAACATGCTGCTTGAGTTGAAAAAGAATCCTGTAAGGGTAGAAGAACCGTTAATTTACCACGTGGATGTTGCGTCTATGTACCCGAATATTATGACCTCTAACCGACTGCAACCGGATTCCATGAAAAGCGAGCGTGATTGTGCGATGTGTGACTTTAATGTGCCCGGAAAAACATGTGATAGAAGACTTCCTTGGGCCTGGCGTGGTGAATATTTTCCCGCCCAGCGAGATGAAATCCTTATGTTGCAGCAGCAGCTCAAGCAGGAACGTTTTCCTATTCCACCAGAACAAGCAAACAACCCTTCCAACAATGGTAAAACTTGGAGAGACTTCGAATCATTATCACAAGCTGAGCAATTAGCTTTACAAAGACAACGTATCTCGGATTACAGCCGTAAGGTATATCACAGATTACGTGACTCTCATACTGTTGAGAGAGAGGCTATTATTTGCCAGCGGGAAAATCCATTCTATGTGAATACTGTCCGTGACTTCCGTGATCGTCGTTATGACTTTAAGGGAAAGCAGAAGGTATGGAAGCAAAATCTTGGCCGGGCTAAAACTGCAGATGAACGTGAGCATGCTGGCAAAATGGTTGTTTTGTATGATTCGCTGCAATTGGCTCATAAAGTTATCTTAAACTCTTTCTACGGTTATGTTATGCGGAAAGGCTCTCGATGGTACTCCATGGAAATGGCAGGTGTGACCTGTTTGACTGGTGCTACCATTATCCAACTGGCGCGTGGAATGGTGGAACGACTTGGGCGGCCGTTGGAATTGGATACCGACGGTATCTGGTGTATTTTACCCCGTAGTTTCCCCGGTGATCTTGAATTCGAGCTGAAAAATGGCAAAAAAATTCCATTTGCCTATCCATGTGTAATGTTGAACCATTTGGTTCACAAAAAGTTCACTAATCACCAATATCAAACATTAGTGGATGAAAAGAAACTCAAGTGGGAAACTTCGAGTGATAACACTATTTTCTTTGAAGTAGATGGCCCTTACAGAGCTATGATGCTCCCTTCTAGTCGTGAAGAAGGTAAAGGTTTGAAAAAACGATATGCTGTCTTTAACTCTGATGGGTCACTCGCCGAGCTGAAGGGATTCGAAATGAAACGGCGTGGTGAGCTTCAGCTTATCAAGACCTTCCAAACTCAATTGTTTTCGCAGTTCTTGAAAGGTGATAATCTGCAGCAGTGTTATGCTGCTGTTGCCAAGATTGCCAACTCTTGGTTGGATGTTCTTGATAGTAAAGGTAAAACACTCGAGGATGTTGACTTGATGAACTTGATTAGCGAAAATAAGAGTATGTCCAAGTCTCTGGAGGAATATGGTGCTCTTAAATCATCTTCCATTTCGACCGCGCGCCGTTTAGCAGAGTTTCTGGGTAAAGAGATGGTCAAAGATAAAGGTCTTGCTTGCAAGTTCATTATCAGTGCAGAGCCTGTCCATGAGCCCGTAACAAATCGGGCAATCCCAGTGCAGATTTTTGAGGCACCTCGGGCCAAGCAGGAGGAATTTTTGCGCAAATGGTTGAAAAAGCCTCATTTGGATGACTTTGATCCTCGAAACATCATTGATTGGAAGTATTACCGCGAAAGATTGGCAGCAACCATTCAAAAGCTCATAGTAATTCCTGCTGCTCGCCAAAACATTCCTAATCCCGTACCACGAGTGCCTCCTCCACAATGGCTTATCCGTAAACTAGCGAATGAGGCTGATGGTATGAAGCAACAAACAATTGGATTCGGAAAAACATCAAAGGAGGAAGCATTATGGGGTAGCACTGTTACAGTAGGTATGGAAAATGAGAGTATCACTGAAGTGGAAATTGAGGAAGTCCCTGGCACAAATGGTATTGGTCAAAGCGCTCTGAAAAAGGCGACTGTTACTAAACGTAAAAAGAGTGACGATAATATTAAGGTAGATGAGGTTAGCATTGAACTGGCACCCTCTCCTGACACTGACTATGTCGCTTGGTTGACTTACATGAAGCGTGTATGGCATAAGCAACGAGAAGAACATGATGCCAGACGCCAACTATTTGGCGGAACATCTCGCAGAACCCGTGGAATTCAAGGAATCTTGCGGCAGCAAACAGAGTCTGCTTGGCGTGGTGGTGGTGGTGTCTGGCAACTGATCCAACTTGCGCCTACCGCGGACCCCGGTAAACTCCGAGTAGTCACACTAGTTAATTCGCGGTTGCAGACGGTTAATATCATTGTAAAGCGTGAAGTCATGGTTCTTTTGCGTGATAAGCATGATATACCTCCTCTTGCACCGGGTATTTCTGTTGAGCATGCCCCTGACTTCGTATTACCAAGTGGACATACATCTACAAATTTGTGGAGGCTAACTATGTCTGAACAACAGTTCCAAGAAGAGCATGTTCGTGCCGGTGGTGTGTTCCGATCGCGGGCTATTGAACAGACATTTGAAATGAATATACATGCCACCGATAGGGCATTGCTGAAACTCGGTGGGCATTGTCAACTTTCTAATACAGTTGGTTTGCTCGGACGAGGTTTAGATTCTGGATTTGAGCTTGAGTGGTTGTCGCCTGTTGATGCCGGGGAAATTGCTAAGAAACGTGGTGTGACAGAAAATGATGCTAGTAAAGAGGCATGGCAAATGCTTGACTATGTATTTGTGCAGCACTATGAGGTACATGGTCGTCATGCTATTGTACTTTTATCATCATGGTCGAACGAGATTAGTGTTTTGGAATTAGTTCCTCGTAAAACCAATGATGCATTCGATTGGACAGATAGCATTCCTGCAGAGTATGTGAATCAGTTATCCCTCCACCATCCAGACCAACCATTGTTTTCATTTCCACAGTCGGTAAATATCACACCTGAAACTCAAAAGTTCGAATCTGCTCAGCGGTTCTGGTCTACTGTTAACAAAACTGTAGCCAGCCTAATGGCGATTAAGCCCCGTAGCGCAATATCGGTAGTTTCATGTGATCGTGGTGTGAATTGGTTGTCTTCGCGTATTCGTACATTGTCTGAATCGCCGGTTCTGGGGTTGGCTAACAGCTCTACTACTTCTTTACCTAGCGTTGGTTGGCAGCTCTCATTAGCTAGACGGGTTTCCAAAAACTTCTTACGCTCTCAATATTCGCTCGAATCGATGCGTATGGCTGCGAAACATGCAAACGTCCCTCTGTGTAACCTACCCCCAGGGGAAGATGTGCGGCATATTATTGACGTCGTTTATGCTCGTAGGTTGCAGCAAGCCAAGCATGTTCTATGGTGGGGTGACTCTGCTGAATCCTCCAATGAATTGGCACCATTTGAAGAGGAATCACAACAAAATATTGAACCAGCTCGTACCCGGATTATAAGTGGTAGCGAAGGAACAACCGAAGGAGGTGTTCACCCACATGTTTGTTTGGACATGTCAGTATCGAATCTAGCCGTGAATACTATTCTCACTTCGTCTTTCCTTGCCGCGGCAGAAGGAAGTGAGCAGGCAGATCCTGACTTTGTTGTTGACGCATATAGTCCATCCGCATGGCGATGTTTGGTTGCATTGACCAAAGAATGGTGGTCGCGAGCCTCTGCCGGTGATGTTTCTTCTGACATGTGTATTCAGCAGCTTGCAGGATGGGTGTTTTCTCCATCATCTCGACTATGGTGCACTAGTTTAAGCCATCAAATTTCTGCATTGAGCAAAAAGGCTTTGTTTCAGCTTTCTCGGGAACTTCGAAAATTTGGTACTCGCATCATCTATTCTGAACGAGATGGTCAGCGAATTGTCTTGGCAACATCTAAAAAGTCAGCACCTGCTGCCATCGCATTTGGAGGTCTGGTGGTTAAAGAAGCTAAAAGCAAGGATATGTTCACGTACCTGGATATTTCCGTTAATGAGGTTTGGGATTTTTTGGTATGGATGAATTCCACAAACTATGGTGGTCGTCTTTTGAGCTCTTCAGGTGAGTTTGAATATGTGAGTACTTGGCAAATTTCCGAGTATCTTCCTCCGCTTCTTCTCGATGAGTTTAACGAGTGGGTTTTACAATTTATGGCTCTAATAGCTGAGTGTAAGGATAAATGCATTGGTGATCCGGGTGATGATGGCAGTCCCCAAATGGATTATAGTGCTAGTATCCCATCAGACTTTATGAATTCAGCTCTTTCTCGTCTCGAAAGACCACTCTCGAATCGTGTGCGCCAGCTTCATAGCCGCAGGTTGGATTCCATGGCCCGTAAATTGCATGATACAACCTTTGAAATGCCACATCGTGCAGGCTCACCTAATAATAAGCATCATGAAAATTCTGTTCTAGCATTTGTGAAGACACTCTTGGCAGTATATGCTCTCGCACATGATAACACCGAGTATATTGCATTACGACGGGCGTTACTTGCCTTGCTAGATGTGGGAGATTTTGATTCAACTTCTCAGTTCAAGAATCCTGCAGCCAAACTAATTGTTTCTGATGTTATATGCGTTGGTTGTATGGCCTGCGTGAACGTGGATATATGTCGTCCTGTTCCTGCAGACTCGAAAAATTTCTCTTTCATGTGCCCACAGTGCGGCGTTGAGCTCGATAGAGTCTTTTTAGAAGAAAAGCTAGTGCAAATGTTGGTCACTACTATTTTCCAGTATCAGGTTCAAGATTTAAAGTGCGTTAAGTGTGGAAAGATCCGCCCTAGTGATATGGCAGAGTACTGTCCTTGCTCAGGCCAGTTCAAAAACTCTCATAGTCATGAATCGATGCTTAACAATTTAAATGTTTATCGCCAAGTTGGGAAATACTATGACCTTCGACTTCTAAATGATATGATTACACAATACTAAATTTATTTATTAAGTATATTCGTAAGCCTGTATTTATTGATACTTGTTAAATTCACATGCATGGGGGTTAACTACCGTTTTAAATTATCACATACAATAAAGTGAAAATAGATAGTGGGTAGAATATTCTATATTTTTCATTTCTATTATTTCGGCGTTGAAGCTGAATAAGTAGGTCGAATGGTCTAGTTGGTTATGGCGCTAGTCTAACATCTGAAAGAGTTAGATCACTGGAGGTCCCCAGTTCGATCCTGGGTTCGATCACTTTTTGTATTAGGAAATCCTTGGTTTCAAGAACAATATGATATAATAGTGAACTTTTTTACATCATTGTCGTACCCTCTTTTTAGTATCCATCAAGAAAAACACAACAGTAAGGTCGAATGGTCTAGTTGGTTATGGCGCTAGTCTAACATCTAAAAGAGTTAGATCACTGGAGGTCCCCAGTTCGATCCTGGGTTCGATCACTTTTTGCACCTTCTCTGGGTGAATTGTTTTGCAAAAATATAAACGTTTTGCATAAATACACCGTGATTAATAAAATCCCACTTCATAAGAGTCTTAATCGGGAAGCGTATTTGACTTCCTCGTAGATACTCTACCCCTCTGAAATCCATACAAAACACGGTCGAATGGTCTAGTTGGTTATGGCGCTAGTCTAACATCTTAAGGAGTTAGATCACTGGAGGTCCCCAGTTCGATCCTGGGTTCGATCACTTTTTTGCACCTTCTCTGGGTGGTTATATATTAAGTAGCTTTTTATTGAAAGACACAGAAACACGGTGATTCAAGGGGCATATACATTCCCCAAACTAATTGCGTACTTTGCTATAAATTTAGCATTTAGTATTAATATGTCAAAATAGTAAGGCTACGCAATACGGTCGAATGGTCTAGTTGGTTATGGCGCTAGTCTAACATCTAAAGGAGTTAGATCACTGGAGGTCCCCAGTTCGATCCTGGGTTCGATCACTTTTTATTTAGTTTTTGTTGCAAGTCTAGGCAAGTTAGCAACTATATATTTGACAGCTGCATAATCACCTGAGACGTGTCTGTTTTCACACCTGTTCTTTGCTAAAATGCGGATGGATATCGTTCAATTAGTGCTTTTTTTAACGGCAAATGTTGCGGTTGCAGCACCAGCGCCAGTTAAACAATTCGTTCCCACCAAAGACTGGCAGTATATACCTGAAGACGTAGCAATCCCTGGAGGTCTCGAAATTAAGATGGACCTTGAAAACGGGGGTAGATGGGCCCGGTATCCTGCGAAATCATTAGAGGCTAGTGAATATCTCGCTGATGATCGCGAGAATTCACTCGCACTAGTTTCCTTATCGAAAGCTGATCTCACAAAACTCGAAGATAAAGCATACGACCACGATTACGGAATGGATATTATACGAGATTATGGAGCCTCTTTAATTAATCTCTATACATCTAATGGCCCTCTTAGTGATCATGCAGGTCGAATCCTGGGAATATGTCTTCGGAATAATCGCGATGCTATCAGATCACTGTTTCCTGTGAGCGAAGATTTGCTTCCACATTTGGTGATGGAAAAACGTCCAGTTATGATTTTGAGTGCTATAATTAGTACCCCCGAGGGCCTCCGGCTTGCTCATAGTTATGACTGCCTTCGTAAAGTGCGCGAAAGTGTGCCTACAGGTGACTTTGACGAGTCATTAGCAAGAGCAATTGTTAGTTTAGTGGAAAACTTAGCTGTTTCTGCTGAAAAAGAGGAAGAGATGTGTGAATGGGCCTACGTATGCACTCATTCAAGTTCTCCCTCTCTGAAGCAACTAGGATCGAGCATTTATGCTCAAAAGGATGATTTTGCTAATATTTCTTGTGCTCATGTTATAAAACAATGAATATATATATATTGAATAAGATACCTTTTTCTAACATAACATAATGTTTTGCGTATGTCACCTAATTTTGTTCCACATCTGAAATACTTATTGAAGATTCCGTGCCCTCAGGAGCGCATACATTATAATAAATGGTAAAAATTTACAAGTCGACTGACAGAGCTCTTAAAATATAAGGTATTTTTGAAACATCAGAGGTTTCAAATTGCACGTAATAGTTGCTTAAGAACTCGTAATTTGGTCTGTTTCAGTCAGCACAAATTAAAGTATATAATAAAATACCATATACACATTCATCTTTATATTGTGTAAGGAAACTGATAATATATATGAATCGAATTGGAAATAGCCAAAAAAATACCAATAACAGCACACCATCAATACACACGAAAAATGTAATGTAACTACATCTGTATAGAGTGAGCCCTTGACCTGACATATTTCATGAACGGCATGAAGGATCTACTGCTTAATCAAGTTATCGAAAAGCTAAATTCTCACAAAGCCATTTATGACAGTAAGGCCCAGCACCTACTGACTCCCGGTGGATTTTTAACTACTTATGGTGAGTTTGATGCAGAAATACCCAATCGAATCGAGTCGATCACTGTATCAGACTGGAAACAAGCACTTACAGACCTGATTGCAGCTACGTATGATACAAGTTTAGAGCGTAAAGTTGAAAACTTGCAAAACTACATCAAAATACTTACCCGCGAAGCCTCTCATAACTCACTTTGGCTGACCAGGATCGTAAGCATGAATTGTAAAGCTTTAAGTGACTTAGTATGTGATTCTGGCGACAAGAAAATGCTAGAGAGTGCAGCAGGTATAATCCGACAGGTTTTCCGGGTTACTGTGAGCGATTATGCTGATGAGATGCCTCAGCAGGGTCGAACTCTGGAATGCCATACAGTTGCATGCATTCTACTTCGTATTTATGTTCGTATGATGGCATTTCCCCTAGCAGAAGGAATTCTAAACGCAATTAAACAGTACTCACCACATATCCCCCCTTTGACAAAAGTCGATTGGCAAACACAAGTCCAATTCTCATTCTATAGGGGTATGTTTGCATTTCACGATCAAGAGTACAAAACTGCGGCAGACTGCTTTACATTTGCTCTGGATGCAAGTGCAAATAGCCAAGATTATCGTATGAATAACCGGCAGTTCGAGTGCTTGATGCATCTATATATTCCTGCGCAGTACATCGCTTACAATCGTGCGCCATCTTCGGAATTATATGACATGGTACCTAATCTAAAACCTGTTTTCCGACCAATTATTGAGTCTTGCCGTCAGGGAAATTTCCCAAAGTTCACAAAATATTTGAAACAAAATAGTGTCTTCTTACACAGAAGACGTTTATTCATGTCTTTTGAGTTCATGCTAACAAGATTAAGGCTCAATTTGTTACGAAGAGTATGGTTGATTAACGGGAAACCTAAGAGGTTACCGCTACAGGCTTTTATTGATGCACTTAAAGCAGCCGAGTTCCCTGTGATTGATCACGGAGCTGGTGAGTATTATATTGCTCAAATGATTGCCGCAGGGGAAGTAAAGGGATATATTCACCATGGGATGGGGATGATAATGCTCAGTAAGACTCAACCGTTCCCCAATTTGGTGAAACCAATGATTACAGTATAAGTATTCTGATATCATAAATGTTATAGTTTACTTTAGTAGAAATACACAGAACAGCGTATAGAATTGCTAGATATATTAGACAAGTTATTCGCTCTCTTCCTCGTCATCGTCTTCCTCGGTGCCATCTTCATCTGCTGCCTCAATCCATTCGGTAGACTCATTGAACTTTTCCCTCATCAATGCGTAAAGATTCTCACTCTCGCATCGGATAAGCCGACCGCACTTCTTTCGAGTGTATTTTTGCTTCCAAGTATTGTGGTTTTTCACTGTGAAGATAAGTGACTTATCATGGAACTTGCGAATGGCAGCATCATCAGAACTAGAAGGGAATTGTCTTAATGTATCCTCTGGACCCACAAAGCACACAATTGATGATAAACGGTCCTTCAGACACCGATGAGCTGCAGTCTGGACTGCATAACCATATGCCTGACCAGCACCGATGATAGTAATATGCCTGGCTTTGAAGAATCTAACGGCATTTTCACAAATTGTTGCCACTAGTTTTGCTGGGGAAGTTGACTCTAACGGAGTAACAAAAATATCCACCACCCCATAGCCTTTGCTGATGGCCCATTCTATATATTTTGCACAGGGATTAGCCACCACACTTTCATCTGGACGTATACGGCCCGTTATAGGATCCACATGAGCCCAGATTAGAGACAACCCGTGGAAAAGAAGAATGATTTTGTCCTTCGAGTAAATATCGGGGGTGGAGAGAATTTCGGAATCAATGGGGCCGGACCGTAGCAACGGAAGTTTTGCAAATGAGTGCACAGCACTCAACTGGGTGGCTTCATTGCCCCGAACCATGTCCATAAGCGAACGGAGGACAGGGATTTTCGGTTTACTATCTTCGGTTTTCTCGTCCGTGGTGCCGTTAGCTGCACTGAGGCTACCACTGGTGTTTCCGTTGGTATTGGAGTTGCTACCATTCATAGCCGCATATTTGCCATTTTCGTCACCGTGTTCCTCAGCCCCTTCAGTTTCTTCACGTGCGTGTTCAGCTTTTTCGCTGAGTTTTTGCTGCTGTTGGTTATACGCCTCAATCTCAGGCTCAAACTTAATAGTAGGTGGACCCATACTCTTCCAATATTGAGATTGAATAGATCGAACTTCAGCCAGGACTTCCAGAGCAGGGTCGCTAGCTAACGAGGTAGTGGGGCGCCCCGGAGGATCACCCAGCAGTGTTTTTGTAATGGCCAATGCGGACCGAGAAATAGCATCCAGATTATAGCCACCTTCTAATGCTACCACAACTTTACCCTCAGCAAGAGTCATCAGCATGGCTAACATATGCTGATAACCCTGGGGAGAAACATGACATCCACCAATAGGATCACCATCAGCAGCATCAAAACCAGCACTGACAATTACCAAATCGGGGTTAAATTCTGAAGCGATTGGCATTACGACTTGATTGAATGCAGTCAGATAGTCTCCGTCGCCCATCCCACCACATTTCCAGGGAATGTTAACCGAATAGCCAGCGCCTTTGTTGACACCAACAACATCAGCACCAGCGAATTTTGTGCCAGGATAGAAAGTACCGTTATCATAACGATGTGTACTAATGTATAATACTCGGTCATCTTCCAGAAAAGCCCGCTGGGTACCATTACCGTGGTGTACATCCCAGTCATAAATAAGAATTTTACGGACCCTGTCTGGGTAATTTTTGAGCATGACTTCAGATGCAATGGCAACATTGGCAAATAAGCAAAAACCAGCTGGGTTTCCAGGTTCAGCATGGTGTCCCGGAGGCCTAATAACAGCTATAGCATTTTTCACTGACCCTTCTACCACACCTTTGCAAGCCTCAATGGCACCACCAGCACTGAATCTTGCCGCTTGGTTACTATCATTGTTGATATAAATAGAGTCACCCCTATCGATTTCATGTTGAAGTTCCTCCAGTCGCATACCAGCGGTGCTTTTGATGAAGTCCACCATCTGCTGAGTATGGACCAGTCTCAGCTCTTCTTCGGTGGCTTCACGTGTAGGTAACTTTTGCATGAGATCCCCGAGCTGTTCGCTTCCCTGTAGTGTTTCATCTTCGATCAAACCAGCTTCGGCAATTGCCCTGTATATTCTGAAAGTACGCCTAGGGTCTTCTGGGTGCGGGTCAATATAGGAAATCGGGTCGGCAATAGGGCGTGAATGATAGCGCATGCGCACATCATATGCCAATCCCGTTTTTTTACCATAGAACTGAAGCTGAGGGGCCCTAGCAGGAACAATCACAGCATGATCTGAAATATTCAGAAGACCACTGTTTTTCACCTCTTCGTATGTAATATCACTTTCCGCTGCAGGAGGATTCATATCCGAGGTACTAACTTCTTCAAGCTTAGGGGCCAACTCAGCAATCTCCTTGACCATACGTTCGCTTGGATCTTCTGAGAGGTCACCATTAGGTCTTGTTGAGGGTGAGGAAGAACCATAAGTGCGGCCAGTCTCGTGAGTATGTGCACTAACATGATTCGGAGAATCAACTGATGCGGAGTGACCAGTTAATCCTGCTGAAACTGATGGGTTTGACTTATTAGAAGTATCCACCGAAGCATTGGTTGCAACAGATGCAGGTGCAGATGTAGTTGAAGCCACCGTAGCTGAATTTGCTACCGGAGCTGCCAATGATGAAGTCGGAGCAGTCGGGGTAGTAGATATCGATCCAGAAGGAACCGAAGCAGACACCGAATAAGAAGCAGGTGAAGCAGCTACCGAGGAGATAGTAGCAGCAGGCCTAGCAACTGTATCTCCAGAACCAGTCGGAGCACTATCCGCTCCTAATCTTGTAGCAGAATCCTCAAATTTAGACTGCTTCGTATCTGCTCCAGACAGATCATTAGAGGCTCTTCTTTTGAGCGGAGAACCTCCTTCTTTGAACGTGCTCATCGGAGGTCTTATTGGGACGAGACACGAAGGGTATGACTTAAGGCTCCCTTGCATGCCCTAATAACCATAAAAATCGGGCTGTATTATCAAAACAGCATCTATAATGTGCATGATACGGAAATGTTAGCTAATTATATCTTCAGAATAACGAGAAATGATGTTAGGAATTTATTATTTAGCCAAATACTATCTATAATTCTTCAAGTGACACTATATAACTTAGTGTTGAACATGCATGCATATGCGCTGGTTGGTAAAATCTGTAAGTATATATTTTATATATTAAATGCGAATGGTTATTTTAAAGGGGATCGTGCTGGATATAATGATATCGTACAAGAAATAATCAGCACAAGAAAATAGATGTGCATGCAACTCTATTCTTCGTTCTAGCTGATAGGCCCAAATATGGCAAGCCTTTATCAGACTATTAGTAACACCCCGAGAACCTTACTAACCGACATCTTGCATTGCCCGAATTGAGTAGCATGTTTGATAGAGCAAAGTTCCATGTCAATCTGTCCATTGACAAGGTGACACGAATTCCATATGCATCCGGGCATCTGTTTGTTCGCTGGCATGTAACTGATTCACCTAGACCAGATGCACACGGAAAGACGGTCAATCGAGAGATCCACCAATCGGAGGCGTATTTCGATTACAAAACCAACTTTAACCAGAGAATTAGTGTACGCACACAGTCAAAGTTGCTGAAACCGTGTACACTTAAACTTGAGGTTGTATGGATTCCCGATGATGGAAGATCAGTCAACCTAGGTGTGGTTAACCTTGATTTGGCGCAATATGCTCTTCCTCCGAAAGCTCAATCTGATAACATCAACTACAAAGAAGAAAATATCGTAGCTTCAGATATGAAGAAAGCTGAATACGGACCATTCGGAGATGAATCTCCGGAGCACGTCCATCCCTATGATGCGCCACTACTGTATATTTTATACGGATCGCGTACGAATTGTTTGCTTCAGGTTCGAATTCAAGTAACCTACATTTCTGGAAACGCTGATTACATTGTTCCTGAGTTTACTGGGCCCGCAATCAATTTCCACGGGGATGCAAATGCCGATAGTACCAACAACGGTAAGACAAGCGGTTTGAACGCAGGTGCTCAATCACGTGACAAAATCAGACAGCTTCGAGAGGCGGTATTAAAAGATTTAAGGAAGGATGGCCAGTCACGGGAGGATGCGGATTCACACAATCTTGATAACCTTTTAATGGGTAAAAGTATTAGGGTAAAGTCCGATATCCCGGACGAGGAATTTAAGAAGTATAATGTGCTCGACCTTGGCACTGTCCCCGACATTGTATGCCATAATGAGCCCAGGCCATACGAAGAGATTGAAATTAGAGATAGTTTCGTTACCTGGAATTTATCAAGGTAGTTGCATGTGGGTTATTTTATATTAATTATATACCCGACTATAGAACCTTAGTTTGAACGAGTTAGAGAGACGGTAACTAAATTTCCCCACCTTATGACTAAAATCACTCACATGCTGTTCACATGCCTGATTTGGCGACAGGTGTGGGGCACCTGCATACACTATTCCGTGTTCGTTCCGAAACCCCCTTATATAAAATACATATAAATAGCCACGTATGAGACAACTTTGTGACAATACGATGATAGTTGACGGCTCAGACATAATAATATTACTCACTCTACTAGTGGTGGTTTTGGTATCCTATCCTTATCTTAACACATATTTCGTGTATAATCGCCGGGCCAAACGATTAGGATGCGGCATCCCTACAACAGACTTTTCGTTTCCAGCTGGGTTTACCAGACTTGTGTTTATGCTTCTTGAATGGAGGAAGGAATTACTTCTGGAGTACTTCCATCGCAGCTTTAAATCGTTCAAGTCACGAACTGGTCGCCAGATGGTAGCAGGCCAGTTCTGGATAGGTACGATGGAACCTGAAAACGTCAAGACTATACTGGCTACTTCATTTAAGGACTATTCGTTGGGCTATCGCTACGATGCTACGTACACCTTGCTCGGTAAGGGAATATTCACGTTGAGTGGTGAGGAGTGGAAACATAGCCGGGCACTACTGAGGCCTCAGTTCAGCCGGGAGCAAGTAAGCCACTTGGACTCTATGCACGCGCATATAAATTTGTTGATCGATAGCCACTTGAAGGGTGCACAGAAGGTTGATGCCCAGGCCTTGTATCACCAGCTAACCATCGATACTGCGTCGGAGTTCTTGTTCGGTGAGAGCACTAACACATTAGAGCCCACTCTGGCTAACCAGAAATTCCCGGGTCCTCGTGGTGAGGTAACCGGAACTCAATTCGCTGAGTCTTTTACTTATGCTCTAGAAGTTGTTTCGTTGCGTGTTATGGCTGGCCCATTATGGAGTCTTGTGTGGTCTCCGAAGTTCTGGAGAGCTTGCAGGGTATGCCACAACTTTATAGATTACTTTGTTCTCAAAGCATTGGCGGATCCGATGGAAAAGGATACTAATGCTGACCGCTACGTATTTATTCGGGAACTCACCAAGGAGACCCGTGATCCCAAGGTTATTCGTGATCAGGCATTCAATATCCTTTTGGCTGGAAGAGACACTACGGCAGCACTCCTCAGCTACACCACTTTCTACTTAGGTGCATATCCCGACATATACAAAGAGCTACGAGAAGAAGTAATTGCTGAGTTTGGTGCTGAGGATCGTGTGGTCACATTTGAGCAACTGAAGCAATGCAAACTGCTCCAGAACGTAATTCGTGAGGTTTTGCGACTACACCCCGTGGTTCCACTCAACTTCAGAGCAGCAATCCGAGATACTAAGCTTCCTCTGGGTGGTGGACCCAACGGTGATCAACCTGTGTATGTACCTAAGGGCACCAACGTGTTCTATTCGACATATGCCATGCAGCGTGACGAGGATATTTGGGGTCCAGATTCCAAGGAGTTCAGGCCTCATAGATGGAATGAACCACGGCGTGCTTGGGCTAGTGGATGGGACTATATTCCATTTAATGGTGGCCCGCGTATTTGCTTGGGACAACAGTTTGCCCTTACTGAGGCTAGCTTCACTCTCCTGCGTATATGCCAGGAGTTCAGCAGAATTGAGGTTCTTCACCCGGATGTCACGGTGAACCAACACAACATGAAGCAGACAATGAGGCTTACTTCTTCAGTTAGCGGGGGTGTAATCGCCGTATTCCATGAATAGTTGCCAATATTCTAGCGATTAAATTTATTCTTCTCGCAAAATACTATATATGTATATGTAGTATTTTATAGGGAATCTTTCAAATTACAGTTCTCGCTGTAGCTAAGAGGGGTACCCACCCCTATACTATATTACACCTACCCCTATTACTGTAGGGTACTAGTTCCTACAATAGTAGTACTGTAGAAGTCAGGTAATATTTACCCACCGCTGCATGAAGTTACAAAATCTAAAGACTAGGCTTGTCTGTATAATCGGTTCACACATTTCATAGACTGTAATATAATCGTAGGTAATTGCATGGTGATTTATATACGGTAGTATTATATCAGATAATTATCATACTACATATATATATATATACCCGGCGTAGTATTCTGTGTAAATAATAACTTATTCTCACATTATGCTCACAAAATCCCCATACCGTGTAAATATAGAATGATATAATATATATGACGCGAGTAATATGTTGGCATGATTTGATGCCAGAACCACCTTCGCTCTAGACCAATTGTGATGATTTAACGCCACACAGAATGGAGTACTATGATAACTTACTATGAATTATGCGTTATATAGGTGATATTAGACTACATAATAATTGAAATTCACACGGGGTTTAGTTTCACTAAGCATCAAATGAAGCTTATTGTGTACTGCATAATATAGTTAAGTGTATCTATAACGTGTGTGCTTATGCGACTCAGTGATTTGTTGAACCTACCGCATACCTAGCCCCAGGGCAGTAGCGGTGCTACCAATAATACGAGTATACGATAACAAAGCATTAAAACAGCAGCATTTATGATAAAATTTGAAGTATTATAAACTATGTGCTCATCTTTAAAATCGTGAAGGGGATTCCCGCTACTCGCGGTATATAGATGTGGGGGGAGAGGGTCATGTAGCTCGGTCTGCAAATGTCATCGTACCCCGATTACCCTTAAACCCTGTTCTACTCGACCGGTCTCAACTTGGATAATATCGCAACCGAGAGGAGGTGCGTAGAATGAAAGTGCAATGAGCAAATTGAAGTACAATCTATCCAAATTGAAGCTTCATGACGCTCAAGATACCCCACACATCAAATTTGCCGACAGAGGGAAGCAGACAGGAGAAGGAGAGCTCGCTGAAGGCAGCGACGAGCAACCGAAGAAGAACAATGCCGAGAAGAACCATAAACCACCCCAAATCGTCGTTGGCCAGGCAACCCCGCAGGAAGCAGTGGCCGGGGATACGAAAACGGAATCTACTCACCCACAAACGGAGAAACATACTACCGTCGCTCACCACGCTGACCCGCACGCGCCTCCGCAAGAAGCCAATGAAAGGAGGGCACTCACGCCAGAACCAACGCCTGTTAAACCGAATCACAGCTCTGCATCTCTGAGTAGCCAGAAAAGCAAAAAGGGCCTTTCTGCTGCCTCCTCAGTACTGGAACTAAGGCGATTTTTCGGTCAGGGAAGAACTAAGCACGACCATGGAGTTAAGGCCTCTGAATCCAGCAAACGTCCTACATTTAATATCTTCGGTCGCAGTAAGAGAAAGAACCACCAACATAACGGCTCCAAGGAGTCTGTATCTACCCCGACAACCCCATCAACCCCTTCAGAACAAGGCCACAGTGATAGTGGAAGCGGCTACTTTGGACTCACATCATTCCGAAATCGCAAAAAGCACCATCAGAATGCCAATGGTGCTGATGACGGCTCACCTATGAAGGTAGTTGTGAAGGGGCCTCCACCGGCTGACCTGGACCCTAACTTTGTCGTGCATGCCCCTGACTATGAAGCAGACTGGGATCCATTCCATATTTTTGGTTTAGAACATAGTTCCGAAAGACTACCGTTCCTGGAGTCGGGAATTACAAAGTATGGAGAGATGGGCAGGGACGTAGGAAGTGGAGCTGGAGGGAGCGTGAGGATGATGGAACGGCCCTCCGACCACAAGATTTTCGCAGTAAAGGAATTCAGAGCGCGCAGGTCTAATGAAACTACCCAGAAATACGCCAAACATGTGGCTGCTGAGTATGCTCTGGGTGCTGCGCTACACCACAGAAACATTATTGAGACTATTGACCTTATCAAAGAGGGCGACAAGTATTACGAGGTCATGGAATATGGCCCATACGACTTTTTCGAGTTGGTGATGTCGGGAACCATGACAACTCCACAAATTAACTCCTCTTTTGCTCAGATTTTAAGCGGAGTGGCATACCTGCACTCTATTGGTGTGGCCCACCGAGACTTGAAGCTGGACAATTGCGTGGTGACAGATGACGGCGTGGTTAAAATCATCGACTTCGGCTCGTCCGTAGTGTTTAAGTACCCTATGTCTCCACAGATTCATTTGGCTAGAGGAATTATGGGGTCTGACCCATATCTAGCCCCAGAAGTTTTCCTACGACACCCGTACCAGCCACAGTATGCCGATGTTTGGTCCTGTGGAATCATTTACGCCTGTACTTATATGCGACGATTCCCTTGGAAGCTCCCGCAACGCGAGGATCTCAGCTTCCGCAAATTTAGCGAGAACCCCACCAATATCAATGGCGAAAACAGCCAGAATGAGAACCCAAGGAAGATCACCGGTCCGTGGAGACTGCTGAGGCTGCTTCCGCGCGATTCCAGGCCGCTGATTTTGCAGATGCTGAAAATCGAGGTGAAAGAAAGGATATCTATGGAGGAAGTAATGAATGATCCATGGTTCAAATCTATTGACCAGATCGGGGTCTTGCCGGAGACCAACAAGGGTAATAGTGATCATCACCATCACTCTTAATGCATTTACCATGTAAAAATTTTAAATAAATTACATAGCATTAATATATTAAAAACATGGTTGCCATTATTGGCCCCTGCCGGCGCAATTCTGATTTGGTATCAATGCCAGAGTAAGGCTTGCCGGGTATTCATACACTTTGGAATGACCGGCAGTCACCGTATTTGCTTGACTTATGTCTGGACTCGGCTGGTAGACAACACCAGACACGTATAACCGGATTATCATTGACTCTTATACTGTGGAACTTTGTTTAGTACATATTTGACGTATTTTTGTTATAAAATCATTGGTGCCTGACTGTATAGTCTGCTAATACTCTCGCCGTTGTATACTCGCCGTATGGCCTCAGCGAATAGCAAGCTGATATCAACCACATGGAGCTTGTCACCCAACACCTCCAGGCTCTTATCTTGGGGAACCGAATTGGTAGTCACCACTTGGTCGATTTCGCTATCTCTAAACTTGTAGACAGTGTCCTCGCTGAATAGACCGTGCGTGCAAATGGCGTATACTCGCACGGCTCCATGGTCCTTGAGGATTTTTCCGGCTCTGAGCAAGGTCTTTCCCGAATCGATCAAGTCATCCACCAAGATAGCAACTCGGTCATTAACATCACCAACCAGAATGGTGGCATTATTACGACGGTCCTGGTGAATCAGTGCAAATCGGGTATGGAGCTGGTCTGCTACTGCCGTAGCCCGCTGGGCACCACCAGCATCGGGGCTGACAATGACTGCTGAATGGTAGCTAGGTATAACTGTTTGGATATACTCTAGTAACAAAGGCCTGAACAGAAGATTATCAAAGGGAACATCGAAGAAACCTTGGAATTGCGGGTCATGGAGATCCATAGTAATTACATGGTCGGCACCGGCTGTAGCCAGTAGTGATGCAATCAGCGATCCATTCTGTGAAACCCAGCACTTATTGCTCTTATCTACCAATGAATCAGGATCCGAAGCGCTGGCAGCGGGCGCAGCATTACTATTTTCTTGGGAATTCACCAACCGCAAACTAGGACTTACAACCATAGACTGGCGAGAGTTCTGCAGGGAGTTGGGAGGAGGGCGGTACCGAACTTCTTCACCAAAAGTAGCCGCCTTTCGAGGACTCGCAGAAACTGCACTACTCTGCTGCGGAGCGGGCAGTGGAGGTTGGTTAGCAAGAGAAGAAGCAGCAGAACGGTGCGCATCAGATGCCTCCAAATTAAAATCACTATCCCTGTGTGAAGAATTGCCTGCCTGTAGCCTCTGCGCATACTTGAATGCCTTCTTCTGCGCAGCGGTTGCATCGAGCTGTCGGCTATAGGGGAAAAGAGGTAAAACTACCGTAACAGACTTTGCACTGGCAATTTTCAAAGCAGACACAATAATAAGGAGTTCCATAAGGGCATCATTGACGCTACCGTATGCAGTTTGCACCACAAAAACATCTTTATCACGCACACTTTCATGAATTTTTATCGATGTTTCGCCATTACTGAAGTTCTTCGTATCTATGGAGGCGGGTTCTATCGCTAGAGTTTGGCAGATGCGTCTCACTAAATCAGGATGCGTACGTCCACCGAATACCACACAGTCGCGCATATTTGGATCTTGTATTTTCTCTTCAGTGGTCATAGCTAAGTAAGGTCATCCTAACCCAACAACACTCTGCTAATTACTTTCAAACCAGTAATTCTTGTTACACCCATTTAAAATAGACTGTACTTTTCTGAACAAACAAATTACTCTACTGATTGCTATATAAATGATGACTGTAAAACATAGAATCGGAGAATTATCCTTTTTTTTGCTTTCATTGAGCACATTACACAGTCCTTACACATAATAATACTTTTTTTACTGCCATACCGCATAAATATATTTCACTATTTTAACATCTACGCATCGTTATTTTTATTTATTTATTTTTATCCTGTAAAGTTTATTCGGTAAATTTACCCTCATCGGCCACTTTCACTGATAGCGCTAATCTCTGAATTAATCAGTAATACACACTCGGGATGCTTGATCTAGAGATTGAGGAGCCTGAGGCGCCCCGCCCCTGGATTACCAAGGGGATGAAGCTGTATCTAACGGCAATGCTATGTGGATCACTAATGAAAGCGTGCTCCAAATTGCTGGTAGAACGGCTCGATGTATTTTTAGTACTTTTCTTCCGAATGCTGATTACGGGAACTATAGCCATGGGATCACTATACTACCAGCAAGTTGAGCATCTTTTTTGGGGCGCTGAAGGCATCCGAATACTGTTGTTTATCAGGGGAACGTTGGGCTGCTTCAATATGGCCTGCACGTATTTTGCCCTGAAATACCTTTCATTGCCAGATCAAGCAGTCATCTCATTTCTGACCCCATTGACTACATCCATTCTGGCAAAATTCTTGCTGGGGGAACAATACCGATGGCAGCAGGCCCTGGCCAGCTGTATAAGTCTGCTGGGTGTGCTGATCATTGCGAGGCCAAAATGGCTTGTTGGTACAGTTGAAGTAGGTACAGAACTCACCAGCGATATTTCAATGAGACCTCTAGCAGTTATGAGCTCATTGTGCGTGGTATTAACAGCATCAATGGTAATGATCATCTTGAGGAAGATCAAGGACAGGGCCCACGCACTCACATCGGTATCTAACTATGCGCTCCAAACAGTGGTCTTTTCGATGGTGATGCTCTTTATAAGAAACAAGTGGGAGCTACCTCGATCACTAAAAGTGTGGCTGTTAATAGTAGCTATGGGACTTTTTGGCTACGGACTACAATACTTTTCTGCAATTGCACTCCAAATGGAAGAAACCACGGCACTAGCCAACCTGAAGTACACGCAGTTGTTCTACGCGACAATTTTGGAGGCAGTATTCTGGCATGATCTGCCGGATATTATCAGTATTATAGGAATTATATTGACCCTTGGCGGTGTCGCCTTATCCACTAGACTAAAGCACACATTGAACCGCTAAACTACCGATCTGAGGTTTGCTGGGTTTGTTTATGGCAATAGTGTCGCATGGCATAGCCCTGCCCTATCCCACCTTTAGATGATGACACTGCATCAGACAACCCAACCTCCTAACTTAACATGTCTTCTGGTGTTGGTGTTCACGACGATGCGTTGAAGGCATTCAACGAATTCAAGCTTGGCGGTGGTAAGAAGGATACCCCCAACTACATCATTTACCGTATTTCGGATGACAAGACCCAGATCATCATTGACGAGAAGGGTCGTACCGAGAACTACGACCAGTTCACTGAGCTTCTTCCTGAGAACGAGTGCCGTTACGCTGTCTACGACTTCGACTATGAGCTCAGTGGCGGTGCTGGCAAGCGTGCCAAGATTGTGTTTTTCACCTGGGCTCCTGACACCACCCCCATTCGCAATAAGATGATCTACGCCTCCTCGCGTGACGCTCTTCGCCGTGCTTTGAATGGCGTTGCTGTCGACATTCAGGGTGCCGACTACTCTGAGGTCGACTATGACACTGTCCTCAGTAAGGTTACTCGTGGCACCAGCTAAACTTAAACCTAAAACATGTATCTAGCAGACTTACACAAGAGAATTAAAGTCTACATACAATCACATTATTTAGTATGGCTCCAATTTCACAAGATTTCAATTATGTCGGGAATAACAAGGCTGCTCATCAACGTCTGCTTCTTATTATTCCCATAATTTACGCCTGGATGGCAGTTCTGGCCATGCTCATCATAATCACTTTTTTGTTATACCAATGGTGTTTACTACATAACCGAGTAGTATCTGCAGGCTCTAGCGTACCAGACCCTGAAAGTCGGCGGCTCACATATTATCCTCAAGAAGTGAGCTATGATGAAGCTCTTTACAGTGATGGTGAAACCTGCTGTGAACCATGCATGGTGATTTGTGATGATAGCGAGGGCCCCTGTGGTAGCTCAAGTGATGAACTGAATGGACAACTGAGGGGTGACATTAGTTATGGCAGCATCAACGATGGTATATATAGAGTTGCTGGTGAAGCCACCGATGATCCGTATGACAGTTACAGTGATACAGGAGAAACACTATTGAGTAGAAATACGGTACAACCAGGTAGTTATCTCTCTCCTACAGAAATAGATGATATTACCCATCGGATCAGGCTTGCAACTCCATTAAGAGAAGCTATGAAACTGGGAGTATGTTTGCTGTGCAATATGAATATTCTGCCCGAGGATCAGATCAGGGTGTTGTCCTGCTACCATAACTATCATAACTTGTGTATTTTAAAATACCTTATCCTATATGATATGAGTTGCCCCATATGTAGGGAACCTCTTCCTCTTATTTAAACTACTTACTCAATCTAGTTATGCTTTCAGTAATTGTTTTATGATCTGCCGGATTAGCAGCTGCTTCGTACTGAGTGATCACTGGTGCACGTTTCAGCTTGGAGAACTCTCCTCGAAGACCAATATATGTAAGTGCCGTTTGATCTCCGCCGTGGTTTGCGGGGATGTAGATAGACAACGACGACATGCCAGAGAATTTCGGTCTGTTAACTGCAAACTGCACGATTCCATCGTTTCCTTCACTAGTCGAGGATCCAAGCCCAACATTGGCTGGGTAATCAAGCATCTGAGTTGGCTTAGCCGACTCCGTCAGCTCAAAGTCTAACTGGGGCATATCTTTGTACAATTTAATTTGGGAAGGCGAGGATTCATCACCCAGTGACCGCATCAAAATACTGTGTAGTTTTACAGATCCTGTAAACGGAATGATAATAATGATTTCCTCGTCAGCGTCTGATTCCAGTATTGGGGTCTCTTCCAATCGATTGCCGTAGGGCCTGATAATCTTGCTGGCTACCGAATTGTCTTTGCAATTGAGTGCTTTGACATTCGCGATATCTATATATGGATATAAAGTTTGTGCCTCATTAGTATTGGGTGGGGCAATATGGTCGTCGTGCTCATGCTCGTGCTCGTGCGAACAACTCATTTGTTAACTGACTAAGTGACTAATCGCCAACATCCATTTAATATATGAAATATAAGTATACGCGTGCACTCTACTATATAAGGAAAACGAAACCCGCCAGCCATAGAAAAAATTAAATTATCTGTTATATATAATTAAGCATCTGTTAAATCTGCATTTCAATTGTATATTATATGCTTTCTGTACCAGTTACTGTAGTCGAAGTGCTTGTTGTTTCCCTAGGTGGGGGTCACGTTACAGTATACGCTCAAAACATTGTCCGCATTAACAATGTCCTCGTTTTTCAGTAAATTTAGGACCTCCAAAAAAAAGGGACAGAACTTGTATCCAGATAGTACTCATTCTGCTAACAGCAACAACTCGTCGCAAGTTTCGTTAGCCTCTAAATCGCATACTTCTCTACCACAGGGACGGGTTGTCCCACCCCCCACTACTCATAAACAGGCACCCAAGAGCCCGCATAGATCAGGCACCAAACCGACATCTTATATATCCAAAAACCCATCAGCCGATACCAATGGCACGAATTCAAGCCGTAATGCCATGCAGATGCAGCCTGCGCAGCCTTCCCAGCCCCCGCAACCTACTCCGTTGTTTTTAAAGAAACCGTACGTAAGAGCAGCGTTGGTGAAGGGAAGCTTCCAGACTATCGTCGAGCTCCCAAGGTATGTCGATTTAAACGAATGGCTTGCACTCAACTTGTTCGAATTTAACAGTAATGTTGCCCAGTTCGTGTCGCTGGTCAGTGACTACATCGACGACAGCCATAAAATGTCTGCTGGTCCTGGTTACGATTACCTATGGATTGATACTAACAAGCAAGCAATCAGGCTACCAGCTGTTACTTATATCGACTATACAATGTCGTGGATCACTAGTAAATTTGATGACCCTGCTCTATTCCCTACTAAACAAGGAGTTCCGTTCCCGCCGGTATTTGGTGCTGCAGTAAAAAGCATATATGTGCAACTTTTCAGAATTTTTGCTTATCTTACACACCATCACTACGATAAAGTGGTTCATCTAGGTCTGGAGCCACATTTCAATTCACTCTTTTGCCACTTTGCCTCGTTTGGGAAGACATTCAATTTACTAGATCGTAATGAGATGGCTCCGTTACTCCCATTCATCAAAGCTTTTGAAGTACAGGGAAAAATTGTGTAGCTATTTATGCTTCGCTTTATATGTAGTTATTTATGTGTTGTTTTATGGACAGACGCTTCTTGTTATTTGACTCCTTATGGCTCTCTCAGTGATCTGCTGTATTGTATTAACCTGTACGTCTATATATTTACTTATATGATCACATTAAACTCGTGTTGATTCTTTCTACATATGTGTATGCGGGTATTTATGTACATTAGCTAAAGAAATATGGAGATCTGAGAACGTTTACAACATCAAACGAACCACGAGCAGGTATCTCTGGAATGCGTAACGGTACCAGAACCTCCAAACTGCCACCCCGTGATCGTTTAGTGGGTTCTTCTTCTTCTCCTTCTTCTCCAACAATTTCATCCTCCATTTCTTCTGCTATACTTGAGTCGAGACCAGTACCCTCATGCTCAGTAGATCGCAGGGCTTTGGCAGGCTTTGATTTCGATGACTGCTTTTCCTCCCTGATCAATTCATTAATCACATCTGTACTTAATGATCTCATAACGTCGAGAGGGGTCAACTCATCAGCAGAAGTTCTAGTAAACTCAAGTTCCACCTGGTCGGCAATGCTCAACTTAACTGCCTTTCCGTACTTTTTAATACTGTATGCATTATGCAATTTCATGACTTGCTTCGCAAGGTCACTGGTTTTGGGAATTTTCACCACTTCTAAGTGGTTTCCGTAGCGCACTTGGAATTCCTCCTTCAGCTTTTGAATCAAGTTCTCGCTGTGCAGCTCTACAAAACATTCACGCAAGTTCTTATTTAGAGTACCGACATCGGCGGCATGTGTCCAGTAACTGTCGTGAACGGCTGCAAATGTAATGTTGTCTTTAGAACATTTAAGGGCACTCATCAGCATGTGCGTAGCATCTAGCGAGTGGATGTAGTTAGGAGGAAATGCAGTACGCTGCTTACGAGCATTCACACCTTGGAAAGAATAAGGATCAGTAATACTCAATGTTTGCAGCTCTGTTTTTACAAGTGTTAGTTTTTCTTGCCGGTAGGGTTGAACGATTGGCAATCCAAGTGGACTGGTCCAAATAACGGAAGAAACGAATTTTGTATCAATTTCACGAAGATCAGCATCGGTAACAATTGCACGCGAGATACGCGTCGCATTATCGCCTAACCAGTCCTGGATTTCATGTGCTGATTCGAACAGTTCCCTGACAGCCTCCAGGATCAACTTAGCAAGGTACGAGGCTCCCTTAAATACCTGATCGCTGGGGAATCCTTCGATTTCGCGAAGTCGGTTCGAAATTTGGGTGCGAGCTCCAACATAAGTCACACCATACACATGCGTCATGACCGTTTGCTTGACAACTTTACGGCTAAGTACTGGATGGAGTAGCTTCGAAAGAGCCTGGTAGGCTGGCGCAGTCTCATTTTCAACCTTAACTTTAACAATCTCCAAAACTCGAGAGTAAACATCTTGTGGCCGATCAGCTACTTGCAAATTTACTTCTCGTGCACCTTCATAATCACCACCTAATGCAGCATAATGCTGTAAACCGTTACAGCTTCCATCCTGATGAACAGTTAAGTGACTTTCAAAATTTTCAGGGCCATCGGGATGGTTCAACGCATTGTTGATTTCCATACACGTAGCAAGTGCCTGGAACGGGCTATCAGCAGATTTCCACCATCCACCATTAGGACCAAGGGGATCTTCAGCAGCTTGTTTGACGTGGTGTATGTTATCGTCAACAAACTGGACTCGCTCAGCGTGTGTTGATTTATTCAATCCGAAGAGATTTGCCAAATGCACCTTGAGCCACCAGAATCCTTCCGTACCAAGCCTTTTACCCTCCCAGAATATAAGTAGAGATCTACTAACATCATTGCCCAAGTGATTGAAATGAGGGCTCAATGGGTAAGCTCGACCTCTAAAATCCACATTATGAGGCATATAGAATCGTTCACCTAGTAACGCTCGAGCAATATCCAATTTATAATTCAAATCGCATCGCTGGGAGTACAAACTTCCATTTTCCAAACTAACGGCACGGCATTTTCTACGGTAGTCACGAAGTAGAGAAGGATCAGAGTTCCTTGGTGGTACAGGAATCGCACTTAAATCAGCAACGGGAGGTACATGTGGTGGGATATCTAGGAATGCATTCTTAGTATTCCAAATATGACTCACAACTTTGAATATCGACTTGTTAATGGTCCAAGGAACCTCTCCGAGTACGTTAAGTCCATCGAATACTGACTGAATACGACCACGATCACTAGCAGCCGCAATATATGCTGTCTGTTCGGGGCTGTCTTTGCTTCTAACAATAGTGCTGGGCGTATACCAATATCCACCCGAATCCCAACTAGTCCATTTCCGGGGTTTACAAAGCATTGGAAGCTGTTGAGGCTGAATTGCAATCCTTTCACCACTCAAGTAATTGGCAACAATTTTATGAGGACGCAAGATACCAATTGTTGATCCGTTCTGATACTTGTATGTATGGTGGAACGCTGGTGCGGTGCTTTTTACTTTCTTGCCAGAAACAGGATCGGTGCCAGAAACTCTGACCCTGGCTGATTGCATGAGCATTGAGATGAGTACCGACCCGATTTTTGCCCGAATGTTGTCGGGCCATGCATGTGTTAATGACTCGACTCTCTGTTTAAGTGAACTTGAGTCAGTGATAGGACTACCACCTCCTTGCTTATTTTGCTGTTTACTTTTGTGTTTGAGATTGCGTCTCCGGACCTCTAGCTTGTATTCACGTTCAACATTTTTACCAACACTGATGACAGCTGTTACAGACCTTACAGTCTCTCTGCTCTTGCTATTTAGCCTCAACAGCTCCATCATTGTCATGGCTGGTAAGTTTTCTGGCTTTGCCAACGTAAGATATGGCGCATATAGAATACGATCCATAATCGCAGATGGCTTAAGTCCCGCGAAATGCTCATGAATAATCGATTTAGGCACTTCGGAAACCTTACTATATGGTGCCAGCAATTTCAAACGCTTGAATTCTTCATTTACTAGCGGCATCATTGCTTGATTCCACTCCCACAAAAGGGTATCCAATCCTTTGAATTGTACTTTATTCGACCCAGATCGGTCGATCTCGGCCATTTGTTCGAACATCTGTCTCCAGCGCATCCTAGCCGCTTCAATTCCTCGGGTTTCTACATTCTTTTGTCTTCTTTCATTAATTTCTTCAAGAAGGGTGTCGAATTTTTGTTTTTCCTCAGGTGTCTTCAGCTGTTTCCACATCTCGAAAAAATCAACGTCCTTCGTGGTTTTGTTTTGAACATGAGGCAAGTCAGCTAAATGAGCCAGTTCAGAAATACTGCGCTGCTCGGCCTGCGAGCGGCATTGTAAACCAGTCAGAACATGCCTAACTGCTACTAATCCAGGTGACTCAGTTGGCTCTAGGACATCATAGCCTTGTTTCTGAATGGGGTCAGCGATTTTTCCACCGCCCCAATTAAGGGTACTTTGCATTCTGCCACTCATGCTAGTGGTAATAGAGGAGTTATTATCTTCATCATTGCTGGAATTTCCTTTAAGCCATGCCTCCAGGGCTGATTTAGTGGTAGAATCTAGCTCATCAATATTAATATTGGCGACTTCCATAACTTTTTTGATATTCGCACCACCCAAAATCTCGAATTGTTTTATAAGCGAGATTAACTGAAGCTTAGAAACAGAGCCAATAAACTCGTTTAACAATTCAGGATTCCTTTCGTAGTTTAAGATAGCGTTGCGGAGCATTAAGGCACCAGTAGCGTCATTCTCCTTGAACTTAGGTATTTGGTATTGCATTTTCTTAAGCCAGTTGATAGCGACTTGGGGATTGGTCTCATTTAGGTCAATTAGCTTTTGTAGAAAGGAGTTCACTGCCAATGCAATATCAGTTGAGCTCGAAATTTCCGTCAGTCCCAGAAGGACAGATTCAGCTCTGGTCATATTACCTTGCTCTAAACACACCTCCAGCAACGTCCACGCATGCACGTAGTTACTACTGAAAACATTTCTTACAATACGGTCATTGGGACTGGACCAAGATGATGTCGGGGAACGAGATTGGTAGCCGTGAAGGACATTAACAGCACTTGATGGTCTACTATAACATCGTATACTCAATTGACGGCATACATTTGAAGATAATTGCCGTGTTTTTTTCCATATCATCGCTATGTTGATATGGCGTGTAAATGTTAATGTTTGAGATTTTTTTTCAAACAGTGGAGCAGGTGATCACGTCAGGTGATATTTTTATTTTTCAAATTTCACACTGGAAGTGACAGAAGAACAGTATGTGGGGGAGGTATATACATTTATATTCCACATGTGTACCAGAAATGAAGCCTTATCTGGCTTACTAGCACGATTGATATCATTAAAAGGTTTAAAGTGTTCCTATTCATTTACGGGTGGTAGATAGGTGAACAGATATGAAGGGGTGGGATGGGCCACCTCTGTGGTGTTGGATCTAACGACGATAAAAGTGTACCTAGCCCTATACAAGTATGTATCTGTTGTAGTGTACGCTTAAGTATCTGACTAAAATGACGTATCTGTAGTATCCTCAAAGCTAGTGTAAGCCTCTAGCTGTGTATCACATGACCATCAGAGGGACTACTGGCCATTCCCTAATCAGTTCTATCTGACGTGTGGCGTTGTGCGCCGCAAAAAGTACTCGTTGTTGGATCACCCGACAACATAAGAAGTTGAATGTATGTAGTAACCCAACATGAATACGTATGCTCTTCAATATACGACTACCAATTAGTATGCTGGAAGATGAACTTTAATATTTGGCACCATAAACATTTCCAACTTAGTATGAAATATACTAATCTGAATAAAATATATATCGACGATAATATTTGTTGTATTCCGCAGTTTTCTTTCTTTTGCAACTATATATAGAACTAGGACATTAGTTTGAAAGCAAATTACCGTAACTGTACATGACCAGGGTCACATGTACTAGCAAACCCCTCGGACCTGCGGTTCATGCAGAATACCCAAGACAAATTTGAACCAATCAGTAATATTTTAATTCACCAATTAATTAGCATTTCAATTTGTAGACTCATAGAAGAAGTGGTTGGTAGTATCACATTATTTAAACATAGTATAAACGTTTAGCTAGGTATCAGATTGCAAAATGCGGACTATATTTAATCTAATACACTCATATCTTAACGGTACACATGCATGGTCTAGCCTTAGGTCGATCGATACACTGTATCGGTAACATCGGCTAAGTTTAATCACGCTTTGGATTCAAAGCCGAACTGTGCACTAACCCAACTGATTTAAAAATACTTATGCCCGCAGTATTATATAGTACCTGAAATTATTAGTGAATTGTTGCGATCATCATGTCAATTTTTTTATTTCTTGCCACTGTGTCTACGCATGCAGTTAGCTCGTATATAGACTTTTGATCGATGAGAATTACTTACAGCAACCATCATATGCGTTGGTTTAGGACTGCTCGTGTCGGCTCAGTTTTACCTCGGAGGTGGAGAGCATGTACACATGAGAATATGCACGTTGTTTTACGGGATGCATAGTGCAGAATGGTGTAGATCACGTGACCTTTTAAACAGAAGTCCTCCACACAATCGGCTAGAAAATTTGAATGCTAACCTAACCCCTATGTATTCTAGCGAAGCATGCTTAAGCGGGCGATTCCACAGTACCCAGATTTGTTGCTATTGCATAAGGTCCCATTTGCTATAATTTAACCGTTATAGAAATCCATATTTAATTGCATTTAAGAATTTTATAGTGCTAGGAATATATCGCTGCTGATTGTATAACACAATCTACTCTTTAATCGTTGCTCTAATGATCTATTAGCCTTCAATATACAGTGGTTATTTTTTTTTATATCGGATACTATACGTCGAAATTGTCTAGACCTCATTTGCTGACAATGACGTTTCGGTATTAGCCATCACCGTTTACTACTTACCTAAACACCGTATGCAGGAGCCAATTACACCCCTAAGTTTTTCCTTTTCGTTTTGCCACTTCACCGGTTTAATATATGATCTCACCTTTAACTGCAAATACTTTTGGAAACTTAACCAGCAATTTTAGAACAGTCGTATAGACCTGATTTGATTCTCTCATTGTTTACCATAAACGTTCCTTCGCACTGGATAAGACTCGATCTATAGATCTTTGGGGCTAGGGGCAAACACAGGGTGGAGGGTAACGCTAATTTCGAATACGTGCGAAAAAAACGCCCTGCGGAATGCATACAAGTGCAATTATATAATTATATTTCATGTGGATAGATACGTATATATATAGACGCAAATAGCTCCCAAATTGGTTCAGTGACTCGATTCTCATTTACTCTAAAATGAACAGTTCCATTGTTTGTTTAGGGAACCTGAGTGCTAATGCTACTGGCATAACTACTTCTGGCCGCCCGGCCACTGAGACTTTGTTGGCTGAGCCGCGTACTGGCTGCCCTTACCAGCAGGCTGCCCAGCGTGCTGGTGCCTATGACAAGGTCCACCAAAACGTCTCATGGGAAACCATCAGTGATCCTGGTTCATCGTGCCCCTTCCGTGGCAACCGTATTGGCGGTGTTGATGGTACTGGCCCTACTCTTGATGAGTGGTATCCTCAGAGGCTTCGGGTTGAGATTTTGGACATTCCTAGTCCCAACTCTAACCCCTACACCAAGGATAAGAACTACAACTATACCAAGGAGTTCCTCAGCCTTGATTACTGGCAGTTGAAGAAGGATCTTCGTGAGTGGATGACCAACTCTCAGCCCTGGTGGCCTGCCGACTATGGTAACTACGGTCCTCAGATGGTCCGTACTACTTGGCACAATGCTGGTACTTACCGTATTGCTGATGGCCGTGGTGGTCTTGGTCATGGTATGCAGCGTTTCTTGCCCATCAGCAGTTGGGTTGATAACGGAAACACCGATAAGACCCGTCGTTTGCTCTGGCCTCTGAAGCAGAAGTATGGTGACCAGATTAGCTGGGCTGATTTGATTGCCCTTGCTGGTAACGTTGCCCTTGAGCAGATGGGCGTGCACACCGTTGGTTTCGGTGGTGGCCGTTTGGACGGCTGGGAGAACGATATTGCCACTTACTGGGGCTCTGAGCTTGAGGTTCTTGGCCGCAGCCGTTGGTCTGCTCCCTTCAATGGATCGATCAGCAACACCACTAACGGTACTGGTCCTGATTTGGCTAACCCTATGGGTTCATCCGAGATGCAGCTGATTTACGTTAACCCTGAGGGTCCTGCAGGCAACTCTGTCCCTCTTGACTCTGCTCGTGAGATTCGTGAGACCTTCTCCCGTATGGCAATGAGCGACGAGGAGACTGTCGCCCTAATTGCTGGTGGCCACACCTTCGGTAAGAGTCACGGTGCTGTTCCCCAGTCTTACGTTGGCCCGCCCCCTGAGAATGCTTCGATCGAGTACCAGGGTCTGGGTTGGATTAATTCGTACAAGTCTGGCAATGCTGAGTTTACTACTACCAATGGTATTGAGGGCTCTTGGACTGAGCACCCTCTTGTCTGGAACATGGAGTACTTGACTAACTTGCTTGATCTTGACTGGAAGCTTGTGACTAGCCCTGCTGGTTCTAAGCAGTGGACTCCTGTTACTGATAACTTCACCACTCCTGATGCTCACATTCCTAACAAGCGCAACCCGCTTATGATGATGACCTCGGATATTGCTCTCAAGGCTGATCCCAGCTACAACAAGATCCTTCAGAAGTTCCGTAACAGCAACGAGACTGTTTTCTTCAATGCTTTCGCTGAGGCTTGGTACAAGCTTATTCACCGTGACTTGGGTCCTAAGACTCGTTACCTTGGCCCCGAGGTTCCCCAGACTGACCGTATCTGGCAGGATCCTATCCCTGCTGTTAACCACCCTCTGGTTAACAGCACTGATATCAAGTTGCTGAAGTCGATGATCAACAATGTTACTGGCCTTAACAACCTTGCCTTTGCTCGTGCTGCTTGGGCCGCTGCTTCCGTTCACCGTACCTCTGATAAGCGTGGTGGTGCTAACGGTGCTCGTATCCGCTTCGAGCCCCAGATTAACTGGGAGGTTAACCGCCCTGATGAGCTTAAGGCTGTTATTTCCAAGCTTGAGAGCATTCAGACTCAGTTCAACACCTACCAGAAGAACATTTCTTCTTCTAATTCTACATCTAAGAAGGACAAGAAGAGCAAGAGCAAGAGCAAGAGCAAGAGAAAGGCTAAGAAGACCAACAAGGACATTGTTGCCAACGGTACCAATGCTACCAAGGCTATTTCTCTTGCTGACCTTATTGTTCTCGCTGGTACTGTTGACATTGAGAACGCTGCTAAGAAGGCTGGCTTTGACAATGTCTCTGTTCCTTTCACCCCTGGCCGTATGGATGCTTATGCCAACCAGACTGACACTGCTTCCTTCGAATGGCTTCACCCTGTGATGGACGGTTTCCGTAACTTTGAGTCCGGCAACTTCTCCATTCCTTCTGAGAAGTTCCTTATCGACCGTGCTCAGCTCTTGGGTCTCACTGCTCCTGAACTTACCGTTCTCGTTGGTGGTATGCGTGCTTTGAACCTCAACTGGGACAACTCCAACTTGGGTGTTTTCACTGACCGTCCTGGTACTCTCTCCAATGATTTCTTTGTCAACTTGTTGACTATGGACACTAAGTGGGTTCCTCTTGATGATGCCAAGTCTCGTTTCGAAGGTGTTGACCGTGCTACTGGTGAGCACAGGTGGTACGCTACTCGTACCGATCTGGTATTCGGTCACCACAACCAGCTCCGTGCCTTGGCTGAGGTCTACGGTTCTTCTACTGGCCAGCAGCGCTTCGTTACTGACTTCATTGATGCCTGGAACAAGGTTATGATGCTTGATCGTTTCGATATTGATCGTAACATGCAGTAGATAGGCAATTGAGCATGATTGCTCGAAAGTCAGTTTTGTAGCTTATTATCACCATTATTGCACTTTATTGGTGCATATATATATATATATTAATACACTTTTTTTAGCATTATATGCTGTATAACTTCTTATAATTCTTATTCAGTTCAATACCAGCGCTGCTTTTGATTTTAAACAGGACACACATAATCTATGTATGCAATATTCTAGTATTCATTGCTCAAGTTTTACTCTAATCTCTTCTTAGCAATACCTCTCTCCTCTGACCATGTGCCATTTTTTTATATTCAACGTATATAACTATAAACATTTTACCAGCTATACTAATACATATATCGATACCTTTCTCCTACACACAGCAGTATGAGTCGATAAACTAATGCATTCTTTCGCAAATGTCAGGATTGGTAACACATTTTTACCCACTGGATGTACTGCTACACAATGAAATGAGTTATCACATAAACTACTTGTTACTGTATGTATCGCATTTATCCCACACTCTTCAAGGTAAAATGATTACACACCCCGTAACGTTGTGCATTGTACGACGATGATACTGTGCTTGTATTCACTCGATCAAGAGTATATTTGATACTTTATATATCCTTCACTGTGTGCATTTTCTATATAACAGAGTCAGTATAATACTTGCACATGATACAGCTTTTATTCAATATAGTGTGAGGTACAACGTAATTAACACACTTTGCTCACCATATGTGATGTTTTATCCTGCCCTACACCTTCCTATTGAGTGCTGTGCGCGTTCCTCGCAGGCTGTTCTATGGTAATATGTCATGTGTTCTTTGACTAAGAACGTTTACCACCTAAATTTTTGTTCATCCAAATAACGATAACCATAACAGTAATTTCACCTTTATTAAGTATATTGTAATGGGAGAAAGCGCTGCCGAGTTTCGCAACGTTCTTGAACAACTAAATATAATTCGCCCTCCTGGCGTATCTGGCAGTCGTATTCGTAAACTAGTGGACTTTGTCCTCCACCATCCCAATGATTATATGCAAATAGTAGATGACTTGTTTGACCACACCAAGAGCAGCCCTATTGGCAATAAGCTCGGCACCATGTATGTTATTGATGCTATTGTGCGTGCTTACCAGGATGAAGCTCGTAAGGGCAAAAACGATAACTTCAAGCTGGGGTTTGAGCAGTTCCAGAAGCGAATGCCGGAGCTGATGCAGAATATGGCCATTCGCCGACAGAGTATAAACCAATTCGATAAAATGCGTAAGCTTATTGATATTTGGCAGAAAGCAGATACTTTCCCAGTGGCTATGTTGGATGACTTCCGTAACAGCTACTTTAAAGAACCATACAGCACCACACCGCCTGGATCGCCGCCCAAACGATGGGCAGGCCTACCTGAAGAAAAAGGAAAACCTGAAGCAGCATCTAAACAGGCCCCTAGTGCCGATGATGTGTTTGGTATTTTGCAGAGCCTAGCTAACAAGCCCAACGTTCCTCCAAATAACCCCAGTGATACTGCAACCAAAGCCCCAGCCGTGTCAAACAATACTAATAGTCCTGATCCTTCTGACATTTTACAGCAACTTCTTTCTCAGAACTCACAGCAGCAACCTCCGACGTATCAACGTAGCCGTGATGCTGCACACACGGGCGCATTCGAACGTAATAGATCAAGGTCTCCTTCTCGCCCCTCTACCCCTGAGCAACTCCAACCCCGTAGCAGAGCTGGAGATGCTACTCGTAATTTGAAGACAGACCCGTCTCTGCTTCCTGATAGAATCCAGGTCTTCTCACGTACTCTATATGTCGGCGCAGTCCCAGATCGATATAATGAATTGCAGTTAAGGAAGGAGTTGGAAGATGTTACACCAATTCAGAGCATCGTGTATAACAAAGAGCGACACCATGCCTTTGTTAAGGTTAGCTGCCGCAAAAATGCAGAATTATTGCGAAACCAGTTTGAAAGTCAGAATCGCGAAGGACATACTGTCATTCGCATTAAATGGGGGGTAGGATTTGGCCCTCGGGAGTGCTTTGACTACACTAAGGGAGTATCTATCATCCCAATATTGCGGCTGACTGACGCTGATCGCAAATGGGCCGTTACTGCTGAGTATGGTGGAACTGGCGGAAAACCTTTGGAGGCCGGAATGGTAATGGAGGAGCCAGATATTGAAGTGGGTGCCGGTATCTTAGGCTCCAAGAGCCAGCACCGCCAGCGAATGTTCCAGCAACAACAGCAGCAGCAGATGATGATGATGGGAGGCTTACCACCTGGAATGATGGGTGGAATGGCGCCAGGCATGGCTCCAGGAATTCCTGGTGTTCCTCCAGGAGTACCGGGCATGCCATTCATGATGCCAGGCATGCCACCAGCACCGGGCATGCCACCAGCACCAGGCATGCCACCAGCACCGGGCATGCCATCGGCACCGGGCATGTCACCTGTACCTGTAATGCCACCTGCTGGAATCCCAGCGCAGCCTATACCTGGAATGCCAGGTTTCCCAATGATACCGCCTGGTGCAGATATGCAGCAGATGTTTGCCCAAATGCAACAGCAGATGATGCAAATGCAAAAATCAGATTACCAGAACTAGTGCATTGCTTTTATTACTCACTGACGTTAGTTAGTACTCACACAATATGTTCGTAGTCTATGTACATTACAGAAGAGGCTCTATTTCCTCAAAATATTTAGTATCCATCTTCTCTTTCATCTCATCCTTCGAGAGCCACGCAAACTCAGTAGAGTCCTGGGGCTGGAACTGACCATGCAAGATATGCGATTTGATAACAAACTCCGGCTTGTCACCAGCAGTTTTGAGAACAGCAGCAGGTGTGTTCGACACTGTCCATATATTCATATTTTCACCTCCCATGGTGCGAATTCCAGTCTCAGTTGCTTGGTGAAGACTAGTGTCATTGTCCTGGACGTCAAAAGATGGAAGCTTCCAGTTCGACCCATATTTCACCAGCAAAAACAAAGTGCTATCAAGCTTACGGGCCAAGTTGGTGGTATTCTCCGTAGCAGGATCAACTGCCTCGCGGGGTTGACGCTTCACTTTCTCCTGCTCATCGGGAACAATCTTAACCTCCTGCTTGAAACGGCGATCACGGTTATGGTGAATGTCAGGAAGACCTTGAGGGAAATACACACCTTTATGACGGGGCACAGGACCCTTTTGGAGATCGTTGAACCGACGTTGGGCCAAAGTACCTCGCTTGAAATAGAAGTAGGACGGGAAGGTCCACATAAGGCGGCGCTCCAGTTCACTCATATATTTATAATACGCTTTCGCAAATACAGACGGCTCCGGTGTGATAATAGGTGCTCTGCTGAGCAGAAGACCTGCTCTCAAAGGTTTTACCATTGTACAGCTGATTCGGTAACTTTTTGAAATTTCAGGGTCACATGAGAATTATGTTCATCCTGTTCCTCCTTACCCAGGCTTTAAGTTGCCTAAAGAAAAGGTAGTAATGAAACTGCAATGAAGTGTTATATGTTATACGAATACAGATAGGAACAGTTTAATTTAAAGGGAAGTTAATCAATTCTAACATGAATTACATCTTGTATATACTAGTATGCCCGAGGTGATAGTAGTCACACAATTGCACTGGGAAAACCCAGGGAATCTCTAGGTAGTTCAAAAAAATGGCTGTATGCTATGCCATTTATTTTGCTATTATGCTCCCCGTCTCGTATCAAGGAGCATCATGACTACATATAAGGAATTATAGGTGTCTTTAGTACTAAGATGTAAATGGATAATGTAATGATTAAGAATTGATTATAAGTTCAATGTGCCAAAGGAGGAATATACCGATATTTAGTTACTTATTAGTGAGGCGTCTAGCAATTGAAATATCATGTGCTCTTTAAGCAGGTTATGCTCACGCGATTCGATTTTTAACGATATTGCTCATAGCCGTCTGAAATAAAGTAACCTAAGCCATTACACTCCAGCATTATTATTCCACCATACTATTATTACTAGCTGCACTAATTCAGTTTTTTATTAAATGATGTAATAATATATATACATATCCTTGATATAATTATGCTCAATTACTATTAAGCACATGCTTTGCTATTTCCTTTTCTTTTTCCGTATCTATGGGACGCTCAGGACGGACTTTGTGTTCTGCAGATCGACTAAGATTCGGCAGATCCATATATGCAGTATTATTGGCAGCATTCGCAGTTGCAGTGCTATCAGCATAGTGCGACCCACTCATAGCTTCAGTAGTAAGAAGTTCACCCTTATTATTCACTTGCGTGGGCCCCAATGCGAGATGACGTAGCTGGTTAATACTGAAAACACATTTATGAATGGTTTGCAACAGTACCGCCGGCTTTAGTGGTTTACTAAGATATTCATCCATTTGAGCTTCCATGCATCTTTCACGATCACCCAACATAGCATGGGCCGTCAATGCCACAATTGGCGTACGAGTCCGCACGCCAATATTTTGCATTTCCCATTCTCTGATTTTTTGGGTAGCCTCGAATCCGCCCATTTCCGGCATCTGTACGTCCATGAGCACAACATCATAGCGTTTACGTTGAACCGCTTCATAAGCCTCTCTACCATTTTCCACAACTTCAACCTTGTGCTTATAATTTTCGAGTATTCTAACGGCCAACTGTTGGTTAACAATGTTATCCTCGGCCAGCAAAATATTATACTGCTGAGTCCCGTCCTGGTTTCTAGGAGCAGCTCGACTCTCTAATGCCGAGCGCATAGCAGTGGCCAAGTCATGGACAGGACAGGGAGTATTAGTATAGGAAGAAATACCCAAATCCAAACACATTTTAAGGTTAACCCGTGGAATATGCTGATTGAGAAGGACCAGGGGTATATATTTTAGGTACTGTAAGCTGCGAAGCTCACGGGCAACCTCTAGTGAGTCGACAACAATTGTGTCAAACTTAGGGCATGTCTCCTCGTCAAACAGTGGACTTTGAGACAGGCCTTCAACTACCATACATTTCAGTCGTAGCTGCTCCAAACCCTTGAGGATGGAACTGGTGTCTTCGGCAGTATGCACAGTGTTAATAAATAGAACTTGATTTCCCTTGAAGGGGCTCAAGCTTTCGAGTAACGGACCCCATGGTGGGGTAGTAGGTGTGAGGACCAGAGTGAAGAAGAACCTAGAACCGGAGCCATAATTAGACTTTACCCAAATATCACCACCCATCAGATTGATCAACCTTTTGGAAATCGATAGTCCTAGACCAGTTCCGCCGAACTTGCGAGTAGTCGAGCCGTCAGCCTGACAGAAAGTATCAAAAATAACATCCAGTTTATCACTGCGGATACCAATTCCTGTGTCGCTCACGCAGAATTCGAGCATCATATCACCACGCTCATTATACGGTGGGTTAGCTTTGCGGACAGTTAATGCTACTTCGCCTCTCTCGGTGAACTTTATGGCATTACCCAGTAAATTAAGAATAACCTGCCGCAACCTGAACGAGTCGCCAATAAGGGAGTCTGGGAATGAATTGTCGACGTTATACAGCAATACCAATGGCTTTTCATTGGCCTTCACTGCTAATGTTTTGAGAGCACCAAACACGGTACCCCGTAAACTGAATGCAATACGTTCGATGGTCATGCGATTCGCTTCAATTTTGGAAATATCCAAAATATCGTCTATGATTGTCAACAGAGAGTTCGCCAAATTGTGAACAATTGACAACATTTCTCGTTGGTACTGGGTGAGCTCGGTATCGAGAGTAAGCTGCGTCATGCCAATAATACCGTTCATAGGTGTGCGGATCTCGTGGGACATGTTTGCCAGGAACTCCGATTTAGTGCGATTAGCCAGCTCAGCCGCCTCTCTGGCTGCGGTATTACGCTGAATGCTGTCACGCAGGGATATGATCATCTGGTTGATTCGGGTCTTCAACGCATCCATTTCACCACTCGCTTCAACCGTCACCAGTCCGTGAGTAAAGTCACCGTTGGTAACCGCGTATGTGATATCACCAAATGCACGTACCTGTGATGTCAGGTTTGATGCCATAGTGTTGACATTCTGGGTGATATCTTTCCACAAACCGTCTACATCATCGACCTTGGCAGAAACACCTAGCTTACCTTCAACACCCACATCTTTAGCAACTCGAGTGACCTCAGCGGCGAAAAGCCGGAGCCTATCAACCATTTGATTGATAGTAGACTTCAGGGCCAACACTTCACCTTGGGCATGTACATCGATCTTCTGCGACAAATCACCCTGGGCCACAGCCGTAGTTACGTGGGCAATAGATCGGACTTGTGTGGTCAAATTAGAAGCCATCACATTGACATTTTCAGTAATTTCCTTCCACATTCCTTCTACGTCTTGGACCTTGGCTTGACCCCCGAGTCGGCCCTCCGTGCCTACGCGGCGAGCCAGAGTGGTAACTTCGGTAGCAAATCCTTGCAATTGGTCAACCATTTGGTTGATGGTGGATTTTAGCGCCAAAACTTCTCCGTTGCAGTGGGCGGTTACCTTCTGAGACAAATCACCCTGTGCCACTGCGGTAGTGACCTTGGCGATATTACGCACCTGGTCAGTCAAGTTTGACGCCATAGCATTGACGTTATCAGTGAGTTCCTTCCAGATACCTTCCACTCCATTTACTCGGGCTTGTCCTCCCAATCGACCCTCCACACCAGTTTCTCTAGCCACTCTGGTGACCTCGAATGCGAACGTTCGCAACTGGTCGACCATTGAATTTATCGTTTTTTGCAGTTCCAGGATCTCACCTTGGGCGTGGACATTGATTTTACGCGAGAGGTCACCCTCAGCAACTGCTCTGGTGACATCAGCGATCTCACGCACTTGGTTGGTCAAGTTGGATGCCATAACGTTTACATTTTCAGTCAACTCACGCCACACACCAACAGTGCCCGATCCCTCGGCCTGTCCACCCAATGTACCACCGGCCACCTCGGTAGCTACACGCATCACCTCGCTGGCAAACCGCTGCAGCTGATCCATCATGGTATTGATAGTGTTCTTGAACTTAACAATGTCCGGATCCAGCTCCTGTGAATGCACAGTCACCTTTTTGCTGAGGTCGCCCTGGGCTACTGCAATCACCACCTCACCGATTTCTTGCAGTGCCCGCTGGAACGCCCGATTGGCATTTTGAGACCGTCTCAGCTCCACGTTGACGCTATTGCTGACTTCGGCAGTGCTGGGAGCAGCGTGGCCGGTGTCCTCCTGGGTTGCTAGCATAGATACCATGCTGTGGGTATGCGAAAGCCGGTGTTCCAGGTCTGTAGCCGTTTGGAGCTGAGACTCGATATCCTGCTGCTGCTTTTCCACCCGTTTGAACAGATCAGCCCAGTTTAGATTAAACGGCGCCTGATAGGACTCGGTCCGTTTGCGCTTGTACGTTTCACGCTGGAGACGGCGCAATGCATTACACAGCTCTGGACAGTGGATGTCTTGGCCAAGATCGAAACCGGCCTCATCGCCATCACAGTATGCATTTATTCTTTCAGCAAGCCACCTAGCTGAATTTCTTGGGGGAGGGTCGCCTGCCACTTCGCCTTCTGCCGATATTTTCATCAAATTGGGATGGGTGAGGAGGATGTGAGGAGGTGGAGAAAAATCCGGGAAGCGGTTTTGGTGGGTTAGACTATTCAATATAAGCTGGCCATATGAAGGCAGCTCAAAAACCACCCCGAAATAGATGCTCCTATTTATATATATAGGTGGTGGTAAATACATCAGTATATAAGCATTATTTTTATCTCCATGCTGTTGCTGCTGCGTAGTGTTAGGTTTCAGTACTGGCTACTACGCCCCTGTACGAACTGGAAGAAGGTGTTTACAGGGCACGGGAGAACACATCTACAGCTCACCACTACACGTTCGAATGTCACTCGACTCGTTGAAGCCGTCATTTACAGAAGCCGGGCAGGAGCACGTCTTTGACTTCGCCGATAAGTTAAGCCAACAGGAAAAAACGTCTCTGGCAAATCAGTTGGCACAGATCGACCCAGCTGAGCTCAACACGATTGTCGCTAAGGCCAAGGCTTGGTCTCCTCCCCAATCGGACGTTGAACCACTGCCTGCTAAAGCTGTTGCCAGCGTCATTGACAAGGATTCGTCTGGCGATGTGGAGTCCTGGAAAAAGTTTGGCTTGGAAGCGATTCAGCAGGGTAAAGTCGCGGTGTTGCTGCTGGCGGGCGGCCAGGGTACCCGCTTAGGCTCTTCGGCTCCCAAGGGGTGCTATGATATAGGCCTTCCTAGCCACAAGTCATTGTTTCAGCTCCAGGCTGAGCGCATTGCTAAGTTGGGTGGAAGCATCCCCTGGTATATTATGACCAGTGGCCCTACCCGCAAGCCTACTGAGGATTTCTTCAAGCAGCACAACTATTTCGGCGTCGACAGCTCTAACGTTGTGTTTTTTGAGCAGGGTACGATCCCCTGCATTACTCCTGAGGGTAAAATCATTCTGGAGGCCCCTGGTAAGGTGGCCGTGGCACCTGATGGAAACGGTGGTGTTTACAAGGCACTCCAGACCGGTGGTGTGCTTGATGACATGAAAAAGCGTGGAATTGAGCATGTGCACATGTACTGTGTGGACAACTCCCTGGTCAAGGTGGCTGACCCTGTGTTCATCGGGTTCAGTGCTCTGCGTCACGCAGAGGTAGCTACCAAGGTTGTGCGCAAGCGTTCCTCGGAGGAGCAAGTTGGCGTAATTGCCATGCGTGCTGGTCGCCCTGCAGTGATCGAATACTCGGAGATCTCACCCGAGCTTCGCGAAGCCCATGATCCAGCCAACCCAGAGTTACTTAAACTGAGAGCTGCCAACATTGTGAATCACTACTACTCTGTAGACTTCCTGCTGAAATCCCCGGAGCTCGCACGCAATGCCATGCCCTTCCACATTGCCAACAAAAAGATCCCGTACTGTGATAGTACTGGCAACACTATTAAGCCGGAGAAGCCCAACGGCATCAAGCTGGAGCAGTTTGTCTTTGACATTTTCTCGGAGATTCCTATGGAGAAATTTGCTACTCTAGAGGTTGCGAGAACTTCCGAATTCTCTCCGGTGAAGAATGCCCCTGGTAGTGCTGAGGATAGCCCTGACACGGCCAGAGCTGATCTTCTCGAGGAGGGCAAACGGTGGCTGCTGGCCGCTGGTGCAAAGCCCAAGGGACCCACTGAAGTCTCACCCAGAATCAGCTACGGCGGTGAAGGCCTGGAGGGCTATGCCGGAAAGGAGGTAGGAAACTTCCTTGAGTAGAATCACACCTGGGTTGAAGTACAAATGCACTCTAGCATAAAAGCACCACTGTATGTTTCAGCACTACAATGTACTCTAACAGCACAATACAGCAGCATTAAAATAGCACCGATGTACTGAAGTATATTGAACTGATGTGAAATTACCGTAAATACAACTTCACTAAGTTTGCAGTGTAAAGTGTAACTGCGCCGATGCGCAGTGAGAGTATAACAGCATAGCCCAATTGCCGCATCAAAAGACTGAGTAGTCTACTGTACATAAGTATAACATTCTACTAGCAAAATAGCGTAAATGTACAACTGTAGAATAACACGAGCTCAATAGCACTAACGCACGACAAGAGCACTAATTAAAACAAGGGTATTCAACCAAAAATAGCTCTTCTTACCTAGATTAACAGGCGTCACATCCGAGCTGGCGAAGTCATTTGTAGGAAGGCCGTTTTGGACTCCAAATTGTCAAGTCACTTCTTATATGGGGCGTCGACCATATCCCTATTCTAAATTACCCATCCGGAGTTCAGTCACAGGTCTGTGAAGGTCAATAAATAAGATTACACTGGGCAGTAACGGTCCCATATGCATGCAAAAGCTATCGTTTAGCCATCAAAGACTCGATATATTCTTGTAAAGACTTGTTTTCAGATTTGAGCTTCGCACAGCTGTCTTTGATACTTTTCACTGTGGTTAGAATGGAACCAAGCTCGGCTTGCATCATCAATGCTCGCGTTCTGGGATCTGCTATATTAGCCGCATAATTATTAAATTCCTGGCCGGTAGAGGCGGGAGAAAGCTCTGAAATAGAGGCAGAAGATACTTCTGGTACAGATGCTGCTACATCCCTGTCAATCTCCATTTCTATGTCTTTGAGAAGCCTATCAAGCGGTTCAAAAAGCCTATCAAATAACAGTTCTCACCTAGCCTGAGCCAGCTCTGGGTGTTGTGTCTAACCTTACTAAGTGTACATCCCTTGTATTCCTAGCCCTATATCATGATTGTAAACACGATTGACACACAGTTGTTTAATGAGATGAAATTTCTAGGCAGCCGAATTGCTATATTCAGTGACCTGAATCCCTGAATTATATTTATATTAACGTTTATTCGTGAATCTTTCTCATAATATTCGAATCTACACTAATGACTCGTAAAGCCGCGACTCTAACGTCATACTTACATGTGCTCTGCTGCAATACATGACAAAATTTTCAAGCTATATTTAAATAATCGTATTTGAAAGCACGCGTTGACCGCTATGGAACATATGATAGTGAGCTTGTGCGTTAAATAATATGATTTCGAACATACATTATGGCATTTTTAACAAATAAAACAACTGCCTACAATTAACCCGCCAGTAGTGTGAAGTTATCGTAAATATTTCAAAAATGCGTGACGTCATCAGGAGCTGCTGATATGCATAAGGTGTCATCAAGATTAGACACATGCTCGCGTAGGGTACGGTAAATGTATGATTTCACTATAGTATCCTTATTGCCCTAGTTTTGGACTCATGGAGGCGGGGAATCCAGACTAGATTTACCAATTTCCCCGGAAGACCTGCTTCCCTCCACCCTCAGCTTTACCCACTCCGCAGCCCTCGGTGATTAAATTGTAAATATAGGATTCGGCTAATTAGGTTTTGTGGTAGATCATGCGGATAAGTCGAAGTTGCAAATCGGCAGGAAAAATATTCGTAGATGAGTTTAGAGATTTGAGAAAATCTTATCAGGCCCCAAAATATCCTATTCTCTTATGCCACGGATTACTAGGATTTGATCACATAAAGCTTCCTACTGGCCATAAACTATCATATTTCAACGGTGTAAAAGAAGCACTTGAAGCGTATGGAGCGCGAGTAATTGCTAGATCAGTTCCTCCTATGGGGTCCATAGAGTTGCGAGCAAACGCCCTTTACCAATCATTACAAGAATCAAGTGATATAGGAAAGATAAAGCACATCAACATTATTGCTCACTCCATGGGCGGGCTTGACTCGCGATTTATGATATCCCAGCTCATGAAAGGTACAGATGCTTTGCGGGTGGCTTCCCTAACAACCCTTTCTACCCCTCATCGAGGATCACCTATCGCTAACTTATTTGATCCGGTAACAAAACATTTTCCAGCTAACTATGGTGCTTTCTCCCAACTAACTACCCAATACGTCACTGATGAATTCAACAAGAAAATAAAAAATGTGGATGATGTCCATTATTTTAGTTACGGCGCTAAATTTAAGCCTACGGTAATGTCCCCTTTCTTTTTGTTCGGTGAGATTATTCAGCGAACAGAAGGTGACAATGATGGCCTGGTAAGCGTTGAATCCTCGAAGTGGGGTGAATATTTAGGTACCTTGGATAATGTTGACCATGGAGATGTTATTAATATGACTCGGCTAAAACCGAGACGGCTTCTAAATCACAATTATTCCTCTCAGGCCATGTATCTTCACATCATGGACAACCTGGCCAAACTAGGGTTTTGAAATCATATGACCCTATCGAGCATTAATTCTTCTTAGGGTTGTGCCTTAAGTTGATTGTAGATGAGGCAGAAAAACAAGTGTGTCGCTAATCGAAGTCTAGATCACTTGAACATTAGAATCGAATCGAGTATATAACGCCCCCCACTAGAAAGCGAAATATATGTCAATTCGTATTGACTTGACCGAGAATAACTCTTGGTTCACTAGTAGAGACACTATTAGAGGCACTGCCTTCTTAGAAACACGATCCTCTCTGGAGATCACAAACGTGAAGATTTCACTATGTGGCATAAGCCATACGGCTCTTACTAGGATTCATGACGTTGGCCAGAAATTCACTGACCATGTAGAAGACACTTCTGCTTTTCTTCATATCGAAAATCAACTCTTTCCCCCGTTAAATGAGCGTAATGGCACTAAATACACACTTCGACCTGGTGTACATAGCTGGCCATTTGAATTTGATGTTCCTTCAAAGACAACTGGGGTTACTCCACGCCCGCTACCCCCATCGTTCAGCGATTTAGATCCAGATATGGTTTCAATTCGTTACCATCTGGAGCTATGTTATGAGCGTGTATCTTCTTCGTCAGCTATCCTTGGTACCAGTATTAAATCAACCAAGCAGTATTTGGAATTTCTTCCCAGTGATGACATATGGGTTGATATGGTGCCAACATATGGCGCCAGGTCTTCGCATAGTGCTCGAGTCGTTTCCAATGTCATGTCAGTAAGTGGCCTGTTTTCAAGAATAATATCAACACTGGCCCATGATAAAGCCCCCGTTTGTACCGAAATCGGTGAGTTTACTTTGCGGACTGAATTATTGTTAACCCCAGGCGTTAAGTTCACCTGGCTATTAGAAGCTCACGATATTAGCGAAGAAGAAAAACTCTTCGTTACTGGCCTGAAGGTACTTCTGGTAGCTCATTCCCATATTAGGGCGAAAAACATAGATAAAGACGTCGTTCACACACTAGTACTTTTTGAACAGTCACAACTTAATGCCAAAGCCGGAGATATTACTTCCCAAGTACAAGCACCTGCGTTGAAAATCCCAGAAGTTGTGCCCCCATCGTTTAGAACCTCCAAAATCCAGCGGGATTATAAGCTTGTGTTCAAAATAAAATGGAGTCACGTTCCTGGATCAGTGCTAACCCATAAAAGCCAATTGGAGCATAATGTGTACATCCGATCCGGTATAAATATACTTCCCAATTATGAAACAGGTGAAGTGTACCGCCCGGCTCGAGGATTCCCCCAAGCAAAATGGTACTACAAATAATCGCTAATTCTACCATTTGCAAGGTGATACTCTACGAGACCTAGAATCTTTTGATGTGTCCCTGTTTTCATTAATTTATACCTGCACTGAGTCTGTTTAGACTAATCCCTAATGTTTAATGAGGCCAATTATTATTGTAATTTCTTCACGAGCCATCCACTGCAATCTACTGATCATTATTATGTACATTGTCAACGGCCTTTAATTGGCCGACTTATTTATTTCTAAGATCTCTGTTAATGCAGTTTCTCACTCCATTTGGGTTCCACAACTACCTGAGTAGCTGTAACAGTAGGCTTGTTGTTGATCCAAGGCAGTTCTTCTTTAGTGGGGTCAACTATGTAAACGCTTCCCTGAACATCAGCTTTTCGAGAACCTTCTTTGCTGGTAGCAATCGCACGAATAATGATCCATGAAGTAGATGGTGTAGGCTGAAGATAAGAAACATTCAAGGATGCAGTGACCCCAATCTTGTGTGGAAGTACCGGATAGGCTGCATAGCAAAGAGCTTCATCGAGCAAAGTGGCAAGTAATCCGCCATGAGCGATTCCAGTGTAACCTGTAGCATGTGCAGGCAATTGCAGTAAAATTATCTGTTCATTGTTATTTTCTGTATTTTCTCTAGTATTAACAAACCACATCTGGTCTTCGATATCCTCAAACAAAGATTTCCAAAATTGTGATCTTTGTTTAACATCTTGCAATGTATATTGCGACTTCAGCAGGTTGCTTAACGTAGTCATTAATCTAAAGTAGTCAAGATAAATCAAGCACGTCAAATGGTATACATAACATGTACTGTAGGACATACGTAAATCACATGATATCAGAGCAAAGATCCACCTTACGAGTACAGCTGAAGCTGGCGGCTACAAGGCAGCAGACCATGCTAAATAGATGTAACTGGGTTAGGTATATTCTAAAGCAGATCTAGTGCTTATAAATTCTAGCCCCTCTCTCCGAATCTAGGGGAAGATAGCTAGGCGCAGGGTAGGGCTTTGAAATGACGCTATATTTCGTGTGTTCAAAGCCGGCGCGGCGCGTCATTCTGTATTTGATAAAATATCTCAGGCCTAATTAATGTATAGAATATTTAAGATAAATAGTTAAAGAAATAAATATATATTTAGTCAAAATACACTGCATTTGATAACACTTTAAAATTTCATGGATAACGTTGATTTCTGTATACTAGCGACTTTAGTATACTGCATTCGCCGCATATCTTTGTTATCATTGGGACTAAAATATGCAAGGTACCTGGCTTTTTTATAATTCCGCGATACCCTCACCCAACCTTATCTGATCGCGTCACGGTACGGACAGCTACGTGTGGTAATTAATACCACCCTCCCTGAAACCTTCCCGAAGACATAGGTATTCTGTTGAAAGTCACCCACGCGGTTTTTTTTGTCCTCTCTTGGGATTAAAGTAAACAAATTAAATTTACCGGCTGCAATTACTCGCAGATTAACCAAACAGCCGACATCTTCAGTCTTAAGCTAGTTACTACAAGCTTCACTGATGGCTTGGTTAAGAGCACCTACCATTCTTACTTTAGTAGTATTTTTGGCCTTTGGGTTTCAAATAATAGGTGTGTTCTCAGACCCTGTCTCTCATGATAAGCTTCCCATTGCGTCGAGGGACGGGTATGACTACGGAGTTTTGGGCTGGTGCCAACTCACTGGCCAATGTTCTTCCTATGGTGTAGGATACACCCTACAAGGCGATACCACCTCTAGATGGAGCGATAGCGAACAGCGAATTCTTTCGGAGATCATGATTGTTCATATTATTTCTGCTGGAATGCTATTGATTGGTCTTTTTATGGCCATTTGTACACATCTTCGCAATTATGGTTATTGGATAGCAGTGGAAGTTTGGCTCGTTCTCTCTTTTTTGGGAGCTACCCTCACGTTTATTGTAGAGATTTTGTTGTTTGGTACAGACCTGAAGTTTACCGGATGGTTCTCCTTGGCTGGGGCCATTCTCTCTTTGGTTTCTGTGATTTCTATGGCTGTAATGCTCCACAACTTATCCCACAAAAATCCAGATTCAACCTATGGTTCAATGGTAGAGGCACCAGGCGTATTTGAAGTTGGTAGTGGTTTCCGCACAGAGCGTGATGACAATAAGCTTTTGAAACCTGATGTGTTTATTTCTACCCATGAGTTGCCACCACTGCCCAGTAGTAAGGGGCCCGTTTTAAAGAAAACTACAGTTTTTCATGGTTATAAGAAGGTCCCAGATGGTGAAGATTCTAGTTTGAAATCAGTTTCTGCACAGCAAAAGTCGTATCTTCCACCAAGTACTAGCAGCGAAAGTATTGGTGCTCAGCCGGGTATCCAGGAAAGAGAAGAAATGATTCCAAACCGTTCTGGATGGATGTCTCAACCTTCTCAGTCACCTCGGCCTTCCATGCAACAGCAGCAACAGCAGCAACAGCGGCAACAAGAACAGGAGCTATTACAGCCAATGCGGCCAGCTAGCCCCGCATCTATTGCTTCCACTGAAATTGGGAGAGTCCCTGCGGGCGCTTATGTTCACGGCTTGGAACAACCGGAGCAGTATGGTTCTAATGTTGTTAAAATTCCGCATATTCGTGAACCTGAATCAGCTGTGATTGACTACCACACTGACGAGACTCAGTCTCGTTCGCCTATTCGAGAGCAGAAGGTCCCTAACTTCAGCAGAATGAGTGCTCAGAGTGGCTCTCAAGGTAGGAGTCCTAATAAGAACTTGATGCTGGAGCGATATATGCAAGCTGAATCGGCAAAAGCCAATGGTAGGACTGGTGAACCTCTCAAGGATTTATCTAATGGTGTCGCGCCAAGTCTTAATTCTGGTTCTGATTCATTGAATAATAACTTGGTTAACGAGCGGAACCAGATACAACAACAAGTCCAAAATCAGGCACAGGATAATGTCCGACAACAGACCCGGCCTCAGGCTCAGCAGCGCGTTCAACAAATCCCATCCCAACCGGTGCAGCTGCCACAGCAGGTCCAACAGCAGGTCCACCAACGGGCCCAACAGCAGGCCCAACAAGCCCAGCCTCAACCGACGCAGCAGTTTGTGCAACAACAGCCTTATCAGGACAATACTCACACTTTTACACCTTCTAATTTGCCAGTAATGCAGAGTCCTAATACCTACGGATATGGCTATCAGGGAAATTATAGTAATTACCAGCCACCAAGCTATCAGACGGCTAATTACGGATATACACCAGACTACAACTATGCGAATGGGTACCAAGGATACAATCAGGCATATTCATATCCCCGACCTGCACCAAGGCCTCCTAAACCCCAACAGCAGCGAAGCGAGTTCGCATTGAACTCTAATCCTGACTTTGCAATCGCTGAAATGAGTAGAAGAAAAAGATTTAACCGAGGAATCTAATAGTTATTTATATTTATATTTATGAAATTTTGCATTACAACTCGAGTCAAGAACACACATGCAGTTGATCATTAATATATAGAATAAACGTTACGAATGATATATAATATCCGCGGACTTTATATGCCTGGCTACTATTACACCCGGTATATATATCCATGTATCAGCAGGAAAAAAATACGCATGTAAAAACTGGTTATATAGTGGGAAAAAGCACATATAGGCCTTATTAACATTGAGGTGTGGTACTGTGGATTTCTGAGGACCGAAAAAGAAATTAAGCAGTTCGCGGGAACACAGCATTGCTCTAGCATCATTTGCCTAGATCATGTACTTCAACATTATTTTAACGCCATTGAGATTTCTGTTCTAACCAGGAGACCACAGTATGATAATATCTGCTGCGTAATACTTTATCATATTGATAACTATTCTGGTAGTATAAATATTCTTAGTACATATCACACTGTTAGTGTAGAACCATGCCCGAGGATAACAAAATTTTTTTTACACACAAAGAACATATGTAATATATATTGCAATACCGTCCTCTCATTAACTATTTGCTAATAGTTATACACAAACTGGCGTATTTATGATACAGCATAGCAGTTGAATACAATATGCCATATACTAATGTTTGTCAGGTGACCATCACCCAATCATAGCTGGGCTAATCATAGAGTTCCTCCATCATGCTTCGCCAGATCAGTCTATTCCGCCAGGTACGAGCCAGCTCATTACTGCAGCCCGGCCTGAGATTTGCGCACTCTCACGTTAGCACGGATCCTCGTGATAATAAGCTCACTTCTAAGGACCCCAAGGACTGGCCTGAAGAAGGACTAGTAGGGCCTTATCCCAATCTTCCCTACGAATACTACAACCACCGCCCCCAGGATGTTAAATGGGACGATAAGCAGGGCCGCCGTAATATTGGAGAACCTTTGCACCACCAATTTGATATGATCGATGTATGGTCGCCTGACAACTTTGATAGACTTCCCAACTCAAAAGCATACAAGTACAACGCGATTTTCATTGGCATCATTGGCGCTTTCTCGTTATGGTGCTGGTTCACTTGGGAAGAACCCAAATTTATGAGGAGACAGTACCCTTTTGGTGGTCTAAACAAAGCTTTGGGTGGTACCGAGGAGACCAAGGAAATCTTCCAGGCCAGGTCGGACGACACATACTAAATGCATGGAATGCAACTGGATACTTGTATAAATGATCCAAAATAGAGTAGAAAGCGAATGTACTAGCCGCACGGTATTATTATATTGGGCCGCTGAAATGTGTCAAAGGTGCTCGCAGCATTAACATATATGTGTCTACTATGAGACTACCGAGTTAACATGCTATTACATGTATTTAGAATTCCATGTACTTAGTATATATATTATGCTACTCATAACATTCGCACGTATCAGTTGAGTGCATACCTTTTTTATTTGTATATGTGCACAAGAAAGTCATATTTTCAAATTCTCTCAATATATACACCATAGCATCGTACATTGAGAGCCTTTTCTATGTATTAGTTTCATATATATTTCTTGCAAATTCCAGTTAATATTAGGAATAATATATATATGCCCAGTAAGTAGTAGATCATTATTTTGAGCCTCTAATAATATACGCCTTATCTGAAATATCCTAAGATTGAAGCGGCAATATTTGCCCAAAGATTCTGAAAAATGTTATATGATTCGCAATTTGGCCGTTAGCCTATTGTTTATAAAATATACCACTCGACGAGGCTGCTATTTAGCTTTAATTGATCTTGTAAAAGTGTATTTCAAATGAAAAATATCAACTCTACAGAATAACACAAGACAATATGTGTACAATTTGACAATGAATATGAATCTAAGATGTTTATTGACCTAGCCACCACTTATATTTGACATTTATTAATATTATGCTGTTCTTTGACGAAACGAAAGAGTTCACAGCAAGATACGAGATATGCAAAATTTTATGTTGTTCATTTTCATCCAATACTAGGTGTTGCTAGTTGGGATTATATATGCACAAAACTATACGCACAACGAACTATCATTATAACTTATACAAAGAAATTGTACCCTTACCTACACAATGGTGATCAACCAGCCTGGAGGTAGTGTTAAATTCACAAATGTGTCGCATATTAGGATGCGAAAAGGCGACAAGCGATTCGAAATTGTTTGCTACCGTAATAAAGTACAGGACTGGCGTTCTGGGGTCGAGAAAGATATAGATGAAGTGGTCCAAGTGCCTCAGGTTTTTGTCAACGTAGGCAAAGGTGAAGTTGCCAGTTCCCAGGATTTACAGAAGTATTTTAACACGAATGATGTAGAGAAGGCGGTGCTGGAGATATTAAACAAAGGAGAGCTTCAAGTTGGAGGCAAAGAGAGGCAACAGCACCAGGAACAGATACATCAGTCGGTGCTGGAAATTGTAGCCAGTAAAGTAATTAATCCTAAAAATTCACGGCCATATCCTGCATCAATATTGGAAAAAGCATTGAACATGGTGGAGTTCAGATTTAGCGCTACAAAACCTGCTAAGGCACAAGCTCTGGAAGCTATCAAACTACTAGTCGACAAACAACTGATCCCTATAGCTAGGGCCTGCATGCGAATCCGGGTAAGTGACGATAATGGTGTCGACTATGTAGATAAACTCAAAGAAAAAATGGACGTTGTGGAATACAATGTTGTAGGCGACAGCTGGGAAATAGTTGGCCTTATAAATCCTTCGGATTTCAGAGAGATTGATCAATTGGTGACTCAAGGATCTAAGGCAGGCGTTGTGGAAGTCATGGCAGTAGTGGATGAGGAGGTAAAACAAATTTAAGTTGAAATCTCGTGAAGTTCATATATTATTTACTATTACTTGTTCATTTTGGTTATTGCATATTGTAGTTGTGGTATTTCTGATATTATTTGAATCATGTTACCTGTAATAAAAGGCTGAGGCAGTTTAAAGCTCGCTGGATGAACCGTGGTCAGCAAAAGTATGCCAGAACGAGACACGAGGCATACTAGGATATACTTCGACACAAGAAAAACACATTAAAGCATATTTCAATAAATAATCAGACTTCATAACTCATATGTGCTGTATTGAAGCTGCAAATATGTAGTTAATCAAGGAATATCAAGGAATACCTGGCCCTTCTTATAGGAGGAGTCAATTTATGTGTTTTTTTGCAGTAATTCACACTACCATACACAAGTATCCTGCACCAACTTAATCACATGTAACAGTTCTTCTCTATGCTCACGCTTGATCTCATCTTTTGGTCCTATATCGCCCATTCCAAGGATCAACATCCTATTTTCATCCCGATTCTGCTTAAGAATAAGGGATCCAATCATTTCTGTATACAAGTTGCCGGCAATATCGTCACCGTTAGCTCCAATAAGCGGCTCAGGAGTCACACCGGCAACCAAGTCGCTGATAACGCCGCCAGGCTGAGGATACAGCGGACACCGGTAGAGTTTAATGATTTTATCATTTTTATGCACTAAGATATGAATTGCATCTGGATATGCGGTTGAAACTACCGAGTACTGGCTGCCATTAAGCTCGCCCTCTGCTACTTTAGGCATAACTTTCTGGGGTTGGGTGTTTTGTAACTCCTAACTACACATACATACATTAAGTGGAGTTGCTATGAACCTTCATCCCTCCAATGCTCGCCCTACTGGGGCCCGTGAACGAACACAATTATTTGCAAATGCACGTCCGTATTCACCATCTCCCATTATCCAATCTCACCAATCCCAGCAGCCGTCCTCCGCGGGTGCATCTGGAAGCACCACATCACAAATGCCCAAACGCACTGACGCGATGTGGGATCAGCTCGAAGCTCAGCACGATGAACAGTTTGACGCACTGAGCTCTAAAATATCCATGCTAAAAGATATCACATCGAGAATAGGAAGTGAGGTCAAGGACAGTACTACTTTGCTGGGATCGCTGGAGGGGAAGTTTGATGGCGCCCGCAGCAGCGTCAAAAGCACTGTGTATAAGATGATTAATACTGCAGACAAGTCTGGAATTAGCTGGCGGTCCTGGCTAATGCTTGCTGGAATTATATTATTTTGCTTTTGGCTCGTTATGTTTATTTAAACGACCACTGAAGCCAGTGATGGTGCCAGCAGAGCCGCGACTTTTTCTAGATACAACACATCTTCCTCGTCAAATCCATTGATACCGACACAATCAATATCAATCACACCTAGTACACTATCCTTAGCGAGGATTGGCACCACAATTTCGCTGTTAGTATCTCCATCACAAGCAATGTGGCCCTTGAACTGGTGTACATCCTTAACCAACTGGGGCTTCAGGCTCTCCGCTGCAGCACCACAAACCCCGCTACCAAATTTGATTTCCTGGCATGCAACTTTTCCCTGAAAGGGGCCTAGAACTAGCTTGGACTTGGTGCTATCGGTCACATAAAAACCGGCCCAATTAACTAATGACTGAGGCTCGGGCTGTTGGTGGAAATGGTGCCATAAAAGGGAGGATGCATTAGCTAGATTCGAAACCCAGTTATTGGTTAGTAAATTGTAGAGCTGGGAAAGCAGTTGTTCATAGCTTTCCTCTTTGCTAAGGCCTTGAAAGTTGGTGCTGTCGGCGTGCATTTTGAACTGTTCTAGTGTATGTTTATCAGTAGAATAGGGCACGTGCAATAAACACATAAATGTAGTAGCATCACAATATATGTAGACGTAATAGCATGAATAACACTTAAGAATCCACAATTGTGGAGCATTGACGAATAATAGAGGGATAGTTATTACAATAGAGGGAAAATAAAGATACCGTCGCAATTACAGCCGAGAAATTTTACGAGAATGGAAATCCGGGCCAATCATATCATTAGGCATGAGACCCAATAGATGAAAGATACCTCTTCTAACGCTTAGTAGCTTAGTCTGTATGTTTATCTCTGAGAAGCTCTCCTATACCAGTGCCAGGTGTTTCTTTACAAAATTCAAGTCATCTAGGCTATCTACTAAATGTGGTTTAATTCTTGCATAATTCAGTATATAAATAAATTAGATAAAAAGATTGATATTATGGTTCGTAAGTCTGTAATTGGCAAGAAAGAATGCATACGACTGAATCGATGTTGCACACTCATCAGATTTGAATAGTTACTAGATTTCGATTCCCTGCTTGGACTCATATTCTTGGTCTAAAGTATACTCCTTCTGCATCAGGGTGGTGACGAATCCTACCGCACAAAATGCTGCCATTACGATAATTAGCGTCTGCATAGTAGCGGTCAATGCCATTACTAACTGTTCCTTAACAGCAGGGTCTTCAACTGACTTTATAACAGACACAATCGATAGAAGACTCACAGACTCTGAAAGATGCACGCCCTGGCTTGCCAGCTGGGCCAGCCTCGTCCGCATCTGAGAAGCGAACACTGCGCCACCAATAGCCGTACCTAGAGAGTCACCGATACTGCGACAGAATGACATCATTGCGGTTGAGTCTGTCCATAAATGCGGAGGGTTCGTAGCATTGGCAGTAGTACTAAGCGTCGAATATAAACAACTGATTCCAATAGATGTGGGAACTTGCATCATAAGCAAGCCACCAATTCCGCTATGTTCATTCATTTGAGTCATGATTCCTGTTCCCAAGATAGCCAATGCCCACATGAGCAAGTTAACGAAATGGTAATGGCCTACTCTGTCAATAAGATACCCAAACACAAGTCCGATGGGTGTACCAACAAGTTCTAAGGGCAGTACACATAATCCACTAATCAATTCACTATAGCCCTTGGAGCCCTGGAAAAATGTCGGAAGGAAGTAAACAAGGGCCATGTTCACAATGCCCTGCAATACATTCTGAAGGTAGCAAAGAGAGGCTGAAAGGTTTCCAAAGACCCTGTAATTAAACATTGGATATTTAGGTTTAGCCAAGTGCTCGTATACTCCAGTGAGAGCAATTCCAACGCATCCTAGAACTAGTGGGAAAATTACCGACCAGTCTGACCATGGTAAGTTTTCTGAGGACCCGCCTCGACTCAACGCGAATAATAAGGAAGTGGTGCTACCCACAATGAGTATAGCACCTATGTAATCAATAGTTTTAAGTTGCTCTTTCCAGTGATTGGTATTATCATTCTTTAGTCTGATGCCAAATGGGCTTCCTACCAACGAAATTCCACCCAAAAACAAGTTCAAGTAGAAATACCAGCGCCAAGTAGAGTATTGTGCTAGGGAACCAGCAACGAGTGGTGCACTTCCGGAAGATACACACCATATCAGCATGAAAATACTGTAGTACATACTCCGCTGTCGTAGTGGAATCAGGTCAGCCAAAATCACTTCTGGTAAAACCAATAAACCACCACCACCTGCACCCTGGATAACCCTTCCTGCAATTAGACTATCCATATTATGTGCAGTTCCACAGACGATGCTCCCCACAATAAATAGAATCAACGAAACCATATACAAATTCCTCCGTCCAAAAATGTCAGAAAGAGATGAAATGGGCAGTTGAGCTACACATGCAGTTAAAGAGTAGCCATTACCGATCCATTCGCTCTGAGTGGTGGTTCCTCCCAAGTCTGCACTTATCTGGGACATAATATTACCGATACCAGCATAGTCCAAAGCAGCTAGAATCATTCCAGATCCCACAACACTGAAACACACAAAGTGCTTCACTGTAAGCTTAAATTCCTCCTCTTCGGGGTCATATTCTTCACCAAAATCAGCAGAGTGTTTCGTATAAGTCCTGAGGGATGTTTCGGGCGTATCATTGAGTTCAATGGGTGCCCACATACGATCCTTCAAGACATGAACAGCATGCAATACGACTTGTGACATCTTTTATTGTGTTCGTTAGCCAGCAGGCGCCTTGAGAATTTCCAATAAATATATAATACAGCCTCGAATACTCTATGGGCAAGGGAATCTCCAGTCAGAGCGGCGCCATATATATATATATACGGTCGGAGGCTTATATTAGCACTAGGGTTTCTAAATGTATTCACTAGCTGAATACGCTAGAGGCATATATTATATGAGCAAATGGAGGTAGTCGTTCCAAGTAAAATGACATTATCGTAGGAGTTTCCAATTAAATCTAAGTGTTTATTGGTGAATTGCAACAATTTATTGCATAATTCTGGCTCATAACTCCCTTCTAAGCTGCATAGAATATACCATATTTTGACTCATCTTATTTATTTTACAAGTTCGGATAAAAGTTCTTCTTTTGGTGTGCCCACAAAATTTACTAGGGTTCCCTTTTCGGTTCCCTTTTTCGGTTCCGATGCCTAGCAGGTTCACCTTTCATAATTTAAATAACTAAATAGGAAATACTGCAACTTACTTTTTATTAAAATCTATATAAATATAAAGCACTAGGTAGCTTTTCAAGTTTTTAGTTATTCCTCTTGGGAGAGAAGTTCATCGCTATGTTGTTTGTGGTAACGCATGTGATAGTTCCGGTGGTGTTAAACCGGAAACCAGCAGCAAGCCTGGGAATTGAAATATAACCATTTGCAGTACCAGTTGATATGATATAGCAGAACTATAAAAGTGATTAAAAAAATCGGGTACATTTTTTGATTCTCATTGACTGTTTTCCTGTATTCGTATTCACAGATTATACATTTTTATTAGTTATATCATACACAACCAAAAGTTACTTCATATGTACTTGCATTTTAAGCAAACCCCCCACAAGGATCATAAAAGTACTAGAATAGCGATTGACTTATGGATTAGTACCTCTGAATCAGCTGCAACAACGTGCCATGTCAACTCACGATACCTGCATTGAAAACTAGATCTTAGTACCGCATTTCAGCCCAACTTGATCTAGATGAAATCAAGTTATGGAGAAATATTGCCGCCAGTAGGCCGAATTCTCTAATTAGACTACAAATTCACAGCGTTGCTTCTATAACGAAGGGCCATGGGCAAGTGAATTACTATTTCCAGCAGCGGGTCGAACCTGTACTTCTATGATCTATTAACTGTTCTAAACAACGTGGCCTGTGAAGTTACCCCTGCGGTAATCGATATGCACAAATGCCCGTTCAACAGTGTGCATAGTCTCTAAGGCATACTGGAGGGACTCGGCAATATCATGCGAATCGCGCATACTGAGAGAAGGATCAAGCAAGATATCTACTTCAACCATAAGCCTATCTCCAGCGTGGTATGCATTGAGAGCAGTGACATACTTGATCCGTTCAGAAAACCGAATGCATAAATAAAGAATTTGCTGTCGCTCAAGTGGTGAACACACAGCACCGGTAAGGTTATCGATATGCTCCATGGCAGTCTGCCCCCACGACCAAACCACATAGAGCGATAGAAGCAGAGCTCCCAACGGATCCAGCTCTGCCATTCGAAAATACTGGCTAAACAACGGGAAAACAATTGAAAAGAAGTTGAAATAACAATCAGTTAATGCATCCTGACTCAAAGCTCTGACACTGCTGTTTTTAACATGCTTGCACAGCTGCCAAATGATTCCCTTGATTGCCAAGGTCCCAACCATCACGATTAAGCTTGGAATACCGAACTGTACAATCATCAACTCATCACTCGAGATAAGCTGCTGAAGCGCCTCTTCTCCCACTTTGATAAATGATACAATCATCATGACAGAAAACACCAATATTCCAATCGGTTCTAATCGGTATCGCCCGACCGGGTATAACTGCTTAGTTTGCCAGTCTCGCTTATCGGCAAATTTTGTGCTCACAAATATAATAAGAGTTGAGAAGAGATCTAGGACAGAGTCAATTAGTGAGGCACCAATAGATAATGATTGGGTTGTGTAATAAACAACGACTTTAGCAACTAATAGCAGAACGTTTACAGCCATGTTCAAGTTGATCCAGTAGTGTACAGCCCCTGACGATGAATCGTTATCACACCATGCTTCTAGATCTATGTTCTGCGAAGAATTTGTACTCATACTGTTATAGTTAATGGTTTCTAAGCTCTGAGGTACTGGTTGTCGCTGTCGCGGGGCATCTTCCCCGATATCATCACTGTAATCTTCGATCAGCGAAGCATGAATTCCTGTATCAAGGAGCGCATCAACAAACTGAAGTGTTTCGATTACTTCGTTCTGATTTTCATAAAACTCCCGTGTTTTTTTGGATCTAAAGCGGCTGGTGTCTTCAACATACTTTGTATGCCAAGGAAATAAAGAAGTAGATCGGCCAATCAATTCAAGTGGGCGCAGCTCATGAAGAGTAAGTGTTCTCCGTCTCTCACCTGCACTTAGATCATTAAAGCCCACGGAATTGCGTTTACCTGTATGGCCTGCCATTATTTGGTATCGACGATAATCTGTCAATGACCACGTGATTTAGATGACCTCTATATTCTAACGATGTTCTGCAAGAGGTACAAATATATACTAAAATATACTCCGCTACACACTGCTAAGTTGCACAGCCCATGACTGTTCTGGATATGACACACGTGTCTGTGTATTAGGGTTATTCATAAGCAGACTTCATATTACTAGTTTTAGTATATACAATTTATATAAGTTCGATTGATATATACATAAGAATGGCATGTGTCTTTGATCGGACAATATAGCACTTCCGCGGGATTTTATGTAAATCATGTAACATCTAACTTAAAAAGTAGCATCTAGTAATATATAGTTTGAAATTGATCTATAAGGTGTGGGAAATGCGGCTCAGTTGTAGAATTAAAATCTATCGATTTAGTTGGTAGAACTTTTCACATCACAGTCTGCTATATGAATTAATTGATGCATAGTAATATCACATTATACAGCACAATATATATATATATATATATTTCGCGCTATTAAGATGCGCATATAGTTTAGTAGATCCATGTATTTCATGAGGTATTCTTTTAGCGGGCTGGCAATTAATTAACCACGGTATCCTATTATGGCTTAGCGGGCACCATTTCCGCTGAATTTACGGCGTCTATGTGTATAAATATAGTATTAATCCTCGTACTCGCTCTCTACTGGATTAAAAGCAGCTTCCTTTGTAAACAAATGGCGAACATCTTCACGACGTGGACTTTGCTCGTTAATCACGAAGCATACCAACAGCGAATCACAAATCATGCTCAGCATGTTCTCTGAGGCCCCCACAACGGTCCATCCAATGAATAGAGCTACTATCGCAATAATGTACCCATATGAACTAGACATGTCCTGCAGATGATCGGCATGGATCCAAGCCACGAATCCAATACAGATCGAGCAGCTCAAACGGGCTGCCACCAGGAACATCTTAGATAAACGATAAGCCCGTCTATCTAAGAGAGCGAACTTAGAAGAAGCTAGTACCTTAGCAGCATTTGCCAGTGAGCATCTCTCAAGAATGGCGGTTGGTAGAGTCAGAGGATCTAACATCTGATTCGATGAAATGAGGTACCGGTGTGCTACGTTGAGTACGTAGCGAGGTAACACCAGTAATGGTACACGAATCTGTACACTAGCTAGGGAGCTCAAGCAGGCGCTGCTAAAATGATATGTCGCTACCTCCAAAGCTCCCCTGGCAAATATACCGTCCATACTCCAGGCATCCAGTTTACCATGAGCATACCATTCATTGGTTACACACACTAGTACAGACTTCAGCAAGTTGCACACCAAGCTCCAGCTCCACAGGTACATAAAGCTGAACCACACGCCCAAGAAGTACCCCAATTTACCCTCTAAAAATGCGTTAGATAGGAAATAGGCCCACAGACAGGTTGCCTGTATGCTGAATATGCCCATGACCATAGTAATAGTAGATATGGTGGGAGTACACTCCCCGTAAACCTCAGCACTATATGCCACAAGCTCACCAGCTTTGCCCATCACGTTTTTCATGCGTCGCAAGTAAGCTATCCAGATAGCCGCCAGTGCCAGAGGAACAAGAGCAGATAACCGCAACACAGCATGTGCTAACCCATGTGGTCCTACACTGTAGTGAGTAGACATCGACAAAGAATATATTGAGGTACCAATTAGTGTGGTTGGAACAACAAATACCAGGGACTGCATGACGGCCTTGGCATGGTTCCGCATGCAGTACAGCCACACAGCTGAGACAACAGCTGCAAACACTGTGTAGCATAGCAATGGCTTCACAGAGTGCTGGAATATGGGATATATGGGTGCAGTCGATTGGCGTGGCGCTGCAGATATAAGTATGGCTGTTGATAGTGTGAATGCCAGTGATACAAGATAGACAACCGCAACTATATTATCAAGATATTTGCCGCCAATTATCTTGCCACTCTCTGGGTCTCTGGTGACGTTTTGCTGCGATGTTGGGCGTGTTAATGATGGCGAAGCCTGTGGCTGCGATGGCCCCTGGGGTGAATTGTGGGTCCACAGAGAAAGACCAGTTCTATGAACTTTTTTCTTTTGTGATTTGCTGGGCTCAACTAGCATATCCCGTGGTGGGTTGCTTGGGCCGGATGATGCCTCACTATCGCTATCAATTGAGTCTGACTCGGATTCAGATGTGACGGTGCCCTCGGAGCCAGACACTGCTTCTAAATAATCGCTATGGCCAGTGCTTTCTCTATTAAATAAAGGCACTGGCCTTTGTGACTTCGAAAGATACCGTGAGGCGTACTCACTGAACATCAATGGCTGTGTATCGGTGTGGTCAGTTAGAAACAGAACGTACGGTATATATTTGGGTAGTAAGCTACTAGGGTGGTGGTGAGGTATGATCAAAACTATGATTGTAAGCACACCATTGCCAGCCCAAGTGAGGCATATACTACTAAATGCACATTCGAGCTAAGTAACAGTATAGACACTAAGATGAGTACGAATATTATATATTACTTTAATATGCGCATGATATAGAATACGAAATATGGCACGATGGCTCTTTGCACATCTGTATAGTTTGGCTAGTGCTACTCATTCAATCAGTTCGGACGGAGCAATCTGGCCCCATTCCGACCAGGAACCATCGTAAATATCTGCAGAATTCCCAAATGCTTCGTCGGCAGCGGCCTTCACGACGCACGCAGTCACTCCAGATCCACATAAAATAATCGAAGGTTTGGCTGGATCTATTCCACGCTGCTCGAACAGATCCTTCAATTCAGATTTAGACTTAAAATGCCCCTCTGAATCGACCACATCAGCAAAAGGTACATTCTTTGACCCAATAATGTGACCGCTTTGAATCCCGGGTCGTGGCTCAGCCTCAGCACCCGTAAACCGGCCAGCACCTCGAGCATCGATGATATTGTACTTACTTGCCTCACCATTCTTAAGGATATTGTACATATCATCGTATTGGAGCCATTTACCCACCGAAGGTACCTCAGTGGAACCTGATACGTACTCCCCTGTGGGGGGTTCAGGGGATGGACCACTGGCTACCTCACCTCCCAGTTTCTTGTAGAGCTTGTAGTTATCTAGCAAGAACACATTGGGGTGTCCGAAAGTGGCCAGTAACCAGGCTGCCCGGGGAGCACTTAAGTACGAAACCTGGTCATAAACAACCACATAATCGCTTCGCTTGATCCCTTGCTTCGAAATAGCGGATTTGAACTCCTCAAAGTTTTTGGGAAGCATGTGTGGAAACCGGCTTTCTGTCTTAACGTCGGTAAAGTTGAAATACCGAGCACCAGCGATGTGTTCCTGCTCATACTCCTTGTACCCATCTTTACCCGACGGATACCATGTACAGTCTAATGTGACCAGCGCGGGGAACCCGTCTTTAGCCAGTTTAAGGTATCGTTCAGCGGAAATCAATTGGATCCGAGCAGACATTTGTTGATGTATGACTCAATGACGCGATCTCACACTTACACTATCTACCCACGACGCCACACAATCAACAACTGCTACATCGGATAGTCAACAATAGAGAGTACAGGCCACATATATCAAAGTAAGTCGCCTGGTACTACCAAGTCAATTACTATTAAACCACTAAAGCTAAAAATGCTGATGATCGACTAAAATATATAGCGTTAGCCGCATACAAATAGAGCCATCGGGACGGAAGAGCAAATATAGATAGTCTTATGGTTGTGAACACCCTAGAGATATATAACGAAGTCTCCAAAGTATATGAAGGCTGGGATTATCCTTTTATCACACAAACACTACAGGACTCGCTAGCTTCATGTAGTACCCAAGCAATTTCGTGAGGACTTTTGTATGTCATCTAATATAGTATAGTACTATATATTGTTATGTACTAGCACGCCCGCATGCTTTACACTACTTTAGGAATATCTTGTCCATATCCCACGACACTCGGCCGTCTAGACTGTTGTTCCATAAGCGGGGAGGCAGCCCGAACAATAGTTTCGAATTTCTGGTCGTCATCAACTGTGACTGCATTTATCGGGGGAGGCGACCCCCTATTAGTAGTAGATGGTGTTGTAACTTCAATAGCAGGGGGCGAAGCGGGATTCTTTAATTGTATATTCTCACCATTACCCTGCTTGTTGGTTGTTTTATCATGGTTATTGGTCTTGTTTTGGTTATCGGCTTGGTCCTGGGCGCTATTGTTAGTCTTCGACTCATCAGTGAGTCGCTTATGGGGTTTCTGTGACTTGATGTCGGGGCCAATGCAGCCCCTTAAAAATTTCATAAAACGATCCCCATATTCGCCAGCAGGAACAGCCGACAACTCCTTTCTATCGTGTACAAGGCTCTTACAAAATGTTTCGACACTCTTGCGGAATGTATATCCAGTCAGAAAATCAATGACACCCACGTAATAAATAACATCCAGGTTTTCATTATTGTCATCGGTCGACTGGAACCCTCCGTGGTCACGGTAAAAATAGAACTCGCTTCGGTACTCATCGGCAAAATCGAATTCTTTTAGTTTTTCCGGGGTGGCCTTCATAAGCAGCGTCTGCAGCTCTGAAAACTCACGCTGCGCGTCATGTCTCATGTCGCCATTCGACGCAACACGCCGGTGGTTGGAGCGGTCACTGGCACCGCTCTGATTTTTATCAACCGGGCCAAACTGGTCCAGGTTGAATAGTGAGTTCAATGCTGAATTCCCTTTGCTCATGTCGTGAATTCCGATTAGCAGTGAGTAATCCATGACGTTCACCGCTTTCAAGAATGTTGTGTCCTTTTCCAGCTGCTGGATTATGCGTTGGCGTTTTTCGGGGCCCAGCACTATGCGGCGGTGGTTCCGGAGCCAGTCGAGGTCCTTGTAAACCACAATCGGCTTGGAGCTCTCCTTGGTGTATTCCCTGCCTAGCAAGCTTCCCTTCAAGTCATACCGCTCGTGTATCTCGTAGAGGGCAGGAAAGACGTTATTCATGACCACAAAGTGGATTTTTCGGCCAAATGGGAGCCGAACTCTGTGCAGCCCGTAAAATTGCGAGATCAAAGTATCTGGGTTCCCCTTGACATGCTCATAATATTTGCGGAGAATTTGGCGGAGCAGTTTATGCTCTGAATGTCTGATAGTCTTGATGATGAACCGGTAATCGCGGGAGTAATAGAAAAATGACCCCGACTTGCCGGGTGATCCCAGCTCGCTTACAATGTACTTTGCGGTCAGCGACATCAGATAGTCGGCTGGATCGAGTTTGAATGCATCACGAAGGTGTCTGAACACCCAGGGAGAGTAATCTTTGAAATGAAACATGTACTTCGACGAGGGACTGTGGCCACCCCCGCTCATATCGAAGCTTATCTCTTCAGTTGCAGTAAAGTCCGCGTTGGTGAGTTGGCGGTTGACCTTGGCTGTGCAGCGCGATACTGCCACTCGAATGCCGGTCAGCATGTTGTAGGCCGTGACAAAATTACCGTGGCCTTCTGAGACCCGTGTTCCCACTAGAACCTCGTTGTCGAGGCCAGCAGCAGCTACCGCTGCAGCACGTTTAGACGTGGCTGTAGAAGGTCGGTGGGCCCGTGGTGTATGTTTGGGTTGGTTTGCGTTATTTGTGCTTGTCTGGTTCGATGATGTGCTCCTGCTTTTGGCGCTGTTATCAGGAGCTGAGTGTGCAGCCGTCTCCGTCTCGTTTCCGGTTTTGCTATCCTGTCGCGCGTCTGAATTAAGCTGGTAGTCAGAAATATTTGATATTTCCGAGATTTTCTCGGAATCGGGTCTGCTAGTGCCCGGTTCCTGGGGTAATTCTTGCGCTTGAGGATATGTGTTTTCTGGAGGCCGCATATTATCGGCATCACTTTGCGGCGTACTGAGAGCTACTTCATCGCTATCGCCTGTGCTTCCCTCGCTGTTGTTTTCCTCAAATTTAACTGAATTACCCAAGGGAGGGATCGTATCTTGGCTTGCTGCCGCAGAGTTTGCCTCGCCAAAACTCCCGTGATTGTTTCGCAACTGCAAATGCGATCTGCCAGAGAAGTCGAGACTCTCAATTCCTTTTTCCTGCGGCTGCATGCTTGAAAGATGCGCCACCTGTGTTGGTGAGCTTGATACCATGCGTTAATCACTTAGGTATCTGTTCGGAAAAGACTTTAGGCTGGTATTGGGGCTGGGGTTGGTTTATAAACTGCAGCCAGGAATGATGGTGCAGCTGCTGCTTACGACCTCAGCTTTCACAATCAGCCTCGGCGGCTCGTTCTTAATAATCGCCAAAATTCCAAACGTCGTGGGTAAGGAAACGCGGTATGCTTAACTTCTAGTGGACAGTGCGTCAGATCACATGGGCGGTTAATCGTTAGCGGAACCTTTGTTGATAAGAGTTCTCGCGTGACCAGGACACAACCCTACTGCGCGTGCTGCCGGAAAATACAAGCATGTCTGAAACGCCGGCATGGCACGGATTAACGAAATTTGTCACAGACACTTTTTTTCGGTACAATTCGCAGCGTCGCTGTATGGGTTGGCGCCTCGAATTTTTAATTGACAGTGGTTAATTGCGTTGACCTCTAGCCACTGATTTAAGCATTTGGGTACATCGTGCGGTTTTAGAAGGTATTCACCTGATCGGTATAATATTCTGGGCGGGGGAAGCAGAAGCACCAAAAGCAGCACCAAAAGCAGCTGCATGTGAAGAATTATTTATATATAAGCTTAATTACCTGAAGATGAGGAATACCAAGTGCTGTTATTATCCTTAACCACCTCATTTCCAGTGAGATGCAGCAATAGCTGTCTCCCTGGTGCCCACGGATGGGCCATTCGTATATATACCGTTTCATCAGCATCACTTAGCAGCTTAATGTCCTTGCCAGTAATAATCTGAACCAGCCTTCCGGGAAATTCATCCACGTACCTGATCTCAATTAGTTCCCGCCCTTGGCTGAACAGGATCAGGTACGGCGCGTAATACGCACAATCGACAACTTTGTCCAAAAACCAGGTTGTTGGCTGTACTCCAATATTACCAGAGACATCACATATAACATAACAAGATTCATAGCATAGCAGAATACTGGTTCCATTGAGCTTTACAAGCTTAATTGGCCTTCCCCAGTATTGCATTTCCTTAGAGTTGCGGCCAATAGGTATTCTGGCCGGTCGCTTCGTGTCCAGCGATACCCAGTCAAAAGATTTTGCAGATGTAAGCACTATGCTTTTCAGCAGTGGCTGCACACGAGTAGTGTCACTACTAACAAGCATCCGATCTGCCTCCCTAAAACTGTCTACGCAGCTTGCAGCAGTGCTAAGCCCGCAATTTGCCAAGTTTTTCATAACCGAAGCACCATGGGATCTGATCGGCTCAATGACCTTCAACTGGCCACCATTCTGTAAGTACATTACTACCACTCTCCCTCTATGGTATGAAGTCGCAAAATCGACAACTTTGCGGTGCTGATTGAGTCGTACTCCCACTGACTTGCGAGTATCACCAAGTCCTCTTGCAATCATTTGGTCTAACGGATACCAAACAAGATTATGATCTCCACATAGTACAAGTAGGAGATTCATAGTATCCACAACTTCGATTTTCAAAACACGTTGTGGTGTACGGGATACGCGGCCCCACTCACCATTATTTGCAAGCCAAATACCGTGATCAGTACCGGCTAAGTACATGGTTCCAGCGGGGACCATACAATTCACTCTGCGCCGCAAAATGACTCTTCCAACACTGCTGGGTGAGCTCTCGTTAACGGCTCTATACAATGGAGTATCTGGGATCGGTACGGGTAGTTGCGGCGTTTCAGATTCAGGATATGCAAACTGATCACTGATCCTCATCAATTTGAAAGGTTCAGCAGATCGGGCAAATGCGAGTTGGGCGCGGGCTTGTTTGGCCTCGACAATTGCTTTTGTCCATAAGACACGTTCCAGCTTATTAGGAGCAAACAAGATGTAGTTTGATTTTCCTGAGCCCAAATGCGAAATTCTCATGGGAAGTAGAGCGGGGTTTTTATCATTCAACTCAGCATTACTGGATTGATTTTCTTGCTGAGTACCGCCGTGCCTTGTAAGTGTTAGTCTCGAGCTCATTTTAGTAACGGCATCTTCGTCTGCAGACTCGAGTACCAGTAAATCTAAAGGAATCGGAGGCTTGGTGATGTAGAACGCTGTGCCGTTCATGCCCTCTCTAGTTTTAGACATGACAAAAAAGTTATCTAGCAGCAATGCATGTGTGTCAACCCATTCCATTTTCATATCGCCACGGCGAACTAAATCGCCTCTACGGATCAGCTTTCTTCGCTTGTCTCCTAGTTTCAGATCAGCAGTCACTGCACTAGATTTAAATACGATGTGCGCCTTCAGGTTTTGAACGTCCAGTAAAGTTTTCTGCTTAGCAACTCTGTCGTCACATACCTGAGTCAAATAAGTACAAGCTGCGATGGCCTGTTCCAATTGCTTCCGTTCAACCTCCGCTGATTCAGGCATATATTTAAGCACCGCGTGCAGAAGTAGCTGATACCTAGCCACGCGTGGAAGCACTCTGTGGAAAAAGAAACTATGCGGTCTACCGGTTAATCTGGGATCTTTGGCTCGTTCTTCCATCCATTTCTGTAGTCGGGTATTACTAGCTAATTCTTTGCGAAGGTGGTTATCTGCCCATAAGTAGCCATCTGAGTACTCCTGGTACGCGCTCAAAGTACTAGGATGGGTGGCCCACTGGGTAATCCAGTCAGCTATAGTGTGGATATATGGACCCTGTCGAGACTGCTCGGCAAGTAGATGCGAAAGTAACTGCTCGTTTGCAGCTAGAACAGCCTTTATTCGTTCAAAAACGCGAGACAAAAAGAGCTCCTGGTCATTCATTACCGACAGGCCTTGCATTAGTTCAATCACACCATATACATCCAGATAGATGTGCAGATCTCGAACATAGGATACTTCGCTCATAATAAGTTCATGGAATGCAAATTGTAGCTTGATAAGTTTGGGATCGATATTTCCCAGATCTGCTTCTTCTAAATGCCAATACTTTCTCCAGTTCATTTCTGGGGTAGCATATGGATCTAAGAATTTGTTCTCTAACGGCAGCAATGGTGCTTGGCCCTGGTCATGATTCAGCTGCTGTCCAATTGCTGTTGTTCTGGATGCCGTGGATCTAGTAAGCGTTCCCTGGCGGTGTAGCTGGCCGCTACGCGGTTCCTTGATACATTTGCTGGAATAGCATATAGTATCGTAGGGCATAATACTAGATGAATAGCATCCCTCAAACCCGGATAGCATCGTAATTACACCTGAAACAGGTACAGTCCGAAGTACCAATTGAGTAGAATTGGTGTTGATAAACTCTTGTGATTTCAACGATTCGATGGCACTGTTAGAGATATCCTCGGCTAGCTTCCACTCCAAATTAGGAATCCTGTAAAGAAAAAGCTTCGTCAAAGCAAGCACTACATCCGCTACAGATATTTCCGCATCGTATGTCATTGCCATATCATAAATCCATTTCGCAACAGCCGAGAGTGACCATATCTCACCTAGCGACATGAAATCGCTCACTGTCAACTGCTCAACTGAAAACTTAGGCCTTACTGGATCCATAGGTGGGATTTCGGGAAGATCAATGTTCATAGTGTACTGTCCCTCATAACCCATTTTTAGGCCACTCATTGAATCTACGGGAACAGGCATCGGGGGGAGTAGTTCGCTAGGGATACCCCACTGGAAAATTGATTTTGTCGGTGGTTTCACATTGTACGGAGATGGCGGTAGTATATCGCTAGCCGTTTTTCTATGTGTGCTTTGCTGGGGTGAGATCTGAGGGCTTTGTTGTAGTGTGTAAACAGACGGGGGTACTAATGAGGGAGCTGGTGAAGGAAACTCAGGTTCTGGCATTCTCCATGTTTCTCCGAAGTCATTATATGGGGTCACAGGAGGAGGATCGGCGTCCGGGTAAGGCAATCTCGGAGACTGCAGGGGAAGTTTAGGAGGCAGAGGCTTCCTATGGACCTGTTTGGACGGAGAAATCGGTCTAGGACCCTTTAACCTCGAAGAAGATGTCGATCCAACACTGGATATCGAACTAATACTTGTAACCGAACTGGACGTGGGAATTGACTGATTTAGTGGGACCTTGGGAGGCACCGCTGGTGTTTGGTAGGCTAGCTGGTGTTCATATTCAATGCGTGGTTCTTTCCTGGGTATTTGCGGTGGTTCTGGACGAGGGCCTAGTGGCATACACGTTGATCCAAAACAGCTGTAGGGCCTATAGGGCAAGTATAAGGGTATTTCAAAACAGACGATAGTTGTAGCATCGGCCACCCACTGTCAGTATAATGGTGCCAAATGTAGGGCCGCTCTAACTAAAGTCACCACGCATCTCCACACACCACATGCGTCTTAATTTATTCAGCGGAAAGGACCAGAAGACACGGGTTGACGAAGTGTTAGAGGACTACCTCGGAAACAATGGCTTTCAACAAAGCTTCAAGGATGAACTAACCCGTGTTGGTATTGAATACGGTGCTGTGGTTGCAGCCTTATACGTGTACTACTTGGAAAGAACTGTTTCATTCCGTGACTCCCGGGTATTGGTGGGGTTTTTGTGCGCTGTGTACTTCGCTTTCCAGCTAATTGCGTACTTGTGGAAACGTTTTGTGGAGAAGAATGCAATGTATATTGGTCACAACACCAGCACCAAAGAAAAGGTGTGGATCTCCACCACGAACCCTTCAAATACCAGCAAGTATGTGGTTAAAGTTTATACTGCCAACGGTGAAATTGGAGCTCATACTTTCGAGTATCCAGGGATTGTTGACGGCGTTGGCATGATCCATCCCGAGAAGTTGAAGCCGGTGCTTGATCTGCTCAATAAGAAGGCTCAATAGATTATGTATATTATTTACTATTTACTGGCTTGTAGCATTGTTTGTTTGGTGTGCTGCAACATCAACCCCTACAAACCTCCTCATCAAATCAATAGCACTCTGCGGCAGTACTAAGATGTACGGTAGTAACAGGCCATAGAAGGGCATACGCAACTCGCCCTGTTCTCCGCGGAGAACTGCCCTGTAAATCCGGGATGCAACATCGGCTGAGTTGGCAATTGGTGCCCAGAACTGCGAAGGGGTCTGCACATCTTTAAACATAGCTGTATCTAGTTGACCCGGTGTAACACACAGAACCTTGGTGTTGGGGCTGAGTTCGTGTCTCAAGGATTCATAAAACGCCCGTACCGCAGCCTTGGATGCTGCGTAAACGCCAGCGTAAGCTGGGGCCGCTATCGCAGTAGTGGAACTCACGCCTACAACCATTTTTACAGGATGCGGATGTTTGAGCAGTGCGTGAGTTACGTACATGCTGCCAAGCGTGTTGGTATTAATTACCTCCTGGATGGTTTTGGGAGAAATATCTGCGAAATCTCCCAGTGACTTACCCACGATTCCTGCACAATTGATCAAAACAGATGGTTTCCCGTTAATGGTGGATACACACTGTGCCACCGATTCGGAGTCAGTTATATCACAATGGTAATAGCGAGTATTGGCAGAATCTAGCTGGGGCCGTTTGATATCAATGCTATGGCATTTAAAGTTGTTAGCACTGAAAATAGCATTCAAAATTAGGCCCAAACCGCTTGATCCGCCAGTAATTACAATCTCGTCCTCTAGAGGGTTGAGTGTCCACGATTCACCATTTACCAGAGCAGAATTCACATACACAAGCAATCTGTAACCTGCCAGTAGCATTAACCATCCACAGAAGCAGTATGTTATCGGTGCCTGGTTAAATATATCATAAGACATGAACGAGTAGTTGACCCAGCACCATAGGATCATTCCGGCAGCCCCTTTATACGACCCTATAGTTAATGAGAATATCTCGATCAATACGTCGATATTTAGAACGGTATTGTGATGCTGCTTGGCTTCTTTCACCAGCTCATCGTCATTCAGATCTCGGTTGAGCATACGCGTTACTGTCAGCGTGAAACTACACTGTAGAGGATTTTTGCACCCAAATACATAATGTAGGGCATTTGATTCTACCCCATATAATCAGTTTGGACAGTATCTACTTTTATTTCTATACATTCTTAAATGGTTTATTTCAGTGGCCATCTGGGCGCTGCGTCCTAGTAATCGTAACTTCATACTATACACACGTGTTGGGGGGTAAGGAACAGATCGTCATGCCAGGCGGCAATCAGTCCAATGAGACGCCCGTTACCAAAGGCTCGGACCGCTCCGGCCGGAAGTCGCATAAAAAGCCAAAGAATGTGGTGAACCAGTTACAGGATATGAGAATCAGCAGTCGGAAATCACAGCCCCAGCGGGTGCGCAAGCACTTGCAGCCTTTGAAGAAGCTCACTAACAGCGAGCATATTAACTTGAGCTGTCGTTTTGTGCTCAAAAGCACAAGTACGTTAACCCCGACTACTATTAATGTCGAAAAACCCATTCCTCCTAGTCAGATCTGGCGAGTGTTCTCTCCCCGGCAGGAGTGTCCAGTGTGTCTGGAAACGGCTGAGGTGCCGCGAATGCTGAATTGTGGCCATATTATGTGTTTAAACTGCATGATCCAGCACCGAAATATGAGTGCATCGCCCAATGCCTGTGCCATATGTGGGGAGTCTGTTTCCCACCATCTTTCCAGTACCTTGGCGGTCACATTTATAGAATGCGACGATTCGTTCCTTCCGAAAGAAAACGAAGAGGTTGTGCTCACTTTGATGAAACGCGTGAACACCTCCTCTGTTGTTTTACCGGTAAACTTGGAACTGGATGATGTGCTGGGTACCGATACGTTTCCTAATCCGGACTATATTCTCTGGAGCAGGCTGTGTCAGGGTTCGCTCGAATACGCCACGCGAGAACTGGCACAGGACTTGAAAACATTGGTTGGTGCCAAGCACAGAAGCATTGACGATTTTGGATCAGATGAGGGACATACGGACGCAATTTCAGAGATGAAGGCATATATACATGCGCTTAAAACCAATGGTGGTGAAGCCAAGAACGAATCACATAAAAAACCGAAGGAAATTTCCGATGGCGCATTCAGCTACTACTACCAGGTAGCATTTGAATCCCCAACGTTCTACACTCTGAGTGCCTTGGACGTTTCTATACTTCGCGCTGCGTTCGGTTCGTATGAAAACCTCCCCACTTCACTGATTGCCAGAGTAGAAAACATCGAGTATGGGATCATTGACCATACCAATGACAAAAGACTGAACTACCTCTGGCATATACCGGAGCAAACTCCGGTAGCGTTTTTGGAATGCGACTGGACTGGTGTTGTCCCTGATGAGGTGCTACAGGGCTTCCAGTCGAAACTAGTGCAAAGGCAGAAAAATAAGATCAATAAAACCGCGAAGGATATTCTTGAGAATGAAAAGGCCCAGGAGGCAATTGAAAACCAGTTCAAGATCGAAGTCGCCGAGGCGTTGACCCCACATGAAACCTTTTCCGGTGGGATCCAACACAGCATCAACACTGCGGCTCTTCCCTCGTTACCCTCAAAGTCACCAGAACGCAGCCAACCGGCAAGTAAAGAAAAAATATGGGTAGATCATCAAAAAGAATATGATGAAATTATGAAAAATGCATACGTTACTGGACGGGGCCGCAAAAAGGTAAATCTCAGATTTTAAACTTATTTATGTTTTATTTATGTCTTGCTTCAAGCTTCTCAATACGAGCACTAAGATCGTCGAGTTTCTTCAAAATCAAGTCGAACTTATCCTCAGAGCTGGTGTTGTCCGAAACAACGACCTTAACGGGTGAAATAGAAGGATCGACTTGGACCTCGGTGACAGTATTCTTAGTAGCTGCGTTTTTAGTGGGCTCGCTCTTAGTGGGTGCTGGCTCACTCTTAGTAACTTTAGTCTTAGACGGTGTGGTCTCACTCTCTGGCTCATCCTTCAGCACACTCTTAGCAGACTTGGATTCGCCGTTTAAGACGTTCTTAGTAGAAGGCTTAGCATCCTCCTTAGGTTCATCCTTAGGCACCTCCTTAGATTCAGTTTTAGGCTCGATTTTAACAGACTTAACTTCTTTAGGTACACCATTGGATTGGCTCTTGGGCTCGGATATAGCATCACTCTTCTCATTCCAGTCAGATTCTGGCTCGGACTCCGAGTCAGGCTCCTGTTGACTGTTCTTTGCCAGGAAAGATTTGACGTTATCGGAGTGAAGTACATCGTACGAATCCTGTTTTTCAGCTTTATTCAAAGCTGAAACTTCAGATTTAGAGGCAGTGAATGTCTTAACGTTTGCCTTTTCATCTGTCTTAAACTCCAATGTTTCAGTCTTGAGCTTGGGCTCACTTTTAGACTTAGTCTTTGACTCGGTCTTGGGCTCAGCCTTGGATTCGGTCTTGGGCTCGGCCTTTGACTCACTCTTGGGCTCACTCTTGGGCTCGGCCTTTGACTCACTCTTGGGCTCGGCCTTTGACTCACTCTTGGGCTCGGCCTTTGACTCACTCTTGGACTCGGTCTTTGGCTCACTCTTTGACTCAGTCTTGGGCTCAGTTTTAACTTCAGCTTTGGGCTTTGCCTCAGACGCATTAGCCGGCTTACCATCATAAACATCCCTCCAGTGCTTCACTAACGGCCGGGCAGTTTTTCCACTAGCCCATTCGTCGGCAGTCAAACTTGGTTCGGCTGCCTCAACCTCTGTGTAAACACTGTCCAGGAACCCCTCGCTCTTCAAAGGGACTTTGAAGGAGATGGGCTCAATAAGTGACTCGTGTACCTTATAAACACGGGCAACTTCATGATCACCAGGTTTCAAGCTGCGGTTGGGTGCCCAACCCAATCCACGCTGGGGTGATGTCGAGTTGAAAGCAAACAAGTCATACAAAGTATCATCAGCATACTCGTAATACACAATCTTACCATCACCGCGACCACCCAAATATACCATCGAGGTCATAGGATCATAGTGAGGGATCACAATTCCGCTGGAAGGATCCAAACCACGGAACCCACCAATGGGACCCTTGGGAATATCATTAATATCCCACAATGCCATTTCACGATCACTCACCAGCGAAAATCCGGTGGTGAGCACTCGGTCGTTGTCGCCAAGCCAAATAACGCGGCTTCCCTTGGCTCCAGCATGACCCTTTCCTTCACTAATAATCTTTTCATTACGGACGTCCCAGACGCGCAGAATGCGATCCTTAGCAGTGGTGGCCAGTTTTGTGCCGTCGTAGTTCCAACTGAAGCTAGTAACGAAAGATGGATGCTTTAAGTTGAATAGCAGCTTGTCTGTCTCAATGTTCCAGACTTTAACTGTGTTATCCAAGGAGCTAGAAGCAAGAACATCCTTAGCAATGGGGTTGAACCCAACATGACCGACCTTTTTGCCGTGTCCACTAATGAACTTCACCGGTTTCACGTCGGGACAGTCATCCAAGTTGCTCCCGTAGTCAACGTGAACGCTGTAGTTTTCAGGAACACGCCAGACGCCAATGGTACCGTCATCACTAGCAGACACCACCACTTCGTCGTCGAATGGGTTCCAGTCAGTATCTAAAACGGGTCCACGGTGTCCGTCGAAAAGGGGGAACCGGTCAGGCAGCTTTCCCTGTTCAGAAACAGGGACAACCGCGAATGATCCGCCTCCGCTGGCCTCCCAGTTCAGGGAAACGTACTTCCCGTTGGATTTTACCAGATTAGCATCGAAAGCATTCTTCGTTAGCCGAATATTATCGATGCATTTGTCCTTACGGGTGGGGTCACCGTAGACATGACGGTATTTGGAGCTTCTAACTGCCATTGAGCTGTGTTGGTGGTGGTGGTGGTGGTGGGGCTGATTGGCTTAGGGCAATGCTCGACGGATGTGACTATTGGTCAGCCGATTCCATGGATGCAATAGTTGCAGGTACAGTCGACTATATAGAGAAAATGAAATCAATTGACAATACCAGGATATGTTCCACCATTTTAACAAAAATTATCTGGTGTGCGGTGTGTTCGTGATATAATTTGACTCGTACTCATTATATGGCCTTCACTGCACGTTGCTGATGTAGCTAAGTAGTGACATCACAGCTTGATATACGCTATATTTCCATTCTGGTATCTCCTCGGTAGGTTAACTGAATTCCATCTCTATTTTAGGAATACTATGGTACCTGGCATCTACACAGCGGCAATGTGGGGTCGTATTGGCCGCTACGTGTTCCTAGCCCTGGTGGTTGCGTGTCTCCCCGTGCGATTGCGAATTCGCCAGCTGGCAGACATCTATATATATAGTATTTTCCACCCCACAATTTAACCGTAAACGTTAAGTATGTCCAACCCCACTCTTCGTCTTGGCTCTAAGGCCCCTAACTTTGACGCTGATACCAGCAATGGCCCCTTGAACTTCCACGAGTACCTTGGTGACTCGTGGGGTGTGTTGTTCTCTCACCCTGACGACTTCACTCCTGTGTGCACTACCGAGCTTGGTGCCTTTGCCAAGCTTGAGCCTGAGTTCACCAAGCGCAATGTTAAGCTTATTGGCCTTAGCGCTAATGACACCAGCTCCCACAAGGCCTGGATCAAGGATATCGATGAGATTTCCGGTTCCAAGCTTTCGTTCCCTATTGTTGCTGACCCGGAGCGCAAGGTCGCCCTCGCTTACGATATGATCGACCACCAGGACGCTACTAATGTTGACGATAAGGGTGTTGCTCTTACTATTCGCTCTGTGTTCATCATTGACCCTAAGAAGACTATCCGTCTCATCCTTGCTTACCCTGCTTCTACTGGTCGCAACACTGCTGAGGTTCTTCGTGTCATTGACTCCTTGCAGACTGGTGATAACAACCGCATTACCACTCCTATCAACTGGACTCCTGGTGATGATGTCATTGTTGCCCCTTCTGTTAGCGACGAGGAGGCCAAGAAGATCTTCCCTAAGTTCAGAACGGTTAAGCCTTACCTCCGCTTCACCCCCCTTGAAAAGTAAGTCGACTTGCCAGACAAAGCCTCCAAGATGCAGTACTAACCGTCAGAAAATCAAAGCTTTAATCACGGATGCTGCGAGTACATAGTAATCTTATACATAAAACATTATAGAAATGGTATTCAGACCTAGTGTGTACGTTTTTGCATAGTACCTGTGGTTCAACTCTTCATTACGTTTGTTGATGTTTGCATTTTCATGTTCATACCTATAAATTTAATTTCTACTATTAATTGAATTTCTACTATTAATTAAAATATCACCCACTTGCTCAGTTGTTCAGACACTGGCAAAGTATTCGGCCTACCCCGTTATATATCCTTACGAAAGTTACAAGGCGAATGCATCTGAAGATGATTGATTTGCTTGCCTAATAGAGACAATTTTCACATATTATTTATATTTACTAGTATTACGTAGTTTCATTAAGCTTATAAGTTATGTGTGTACATAGCGATAATATAGGGTTGGGCCAATTCAAATTGTTCGCGTATGTCCGCCCAAGAAACATGGGAGGAAGGTCTCGATAAAGCCCGCAAAAAATGGGAGCAATCGAAATCTTCAAGTGACTATGAGACATATGCTATGGCGTGTGCTACCTATCTTTGTTCGAGCCACTTTGAAAGGCTGAATGAACATTGGTTTTGTGGAGCCCCCAAGACCCACAGCATAGCTGTAAGTTCCTTAATTATGTTCTCCTTCGATATGGGTGACGAAACGCCAGAAAATGCTGACGCTCATAAAAGGTATAAGCTGTACGAAGAAAAGTTCACAAAGATGCTGGCATCCTGTGAGCGGTGCAGCGTCAGCTACCAGTGCAGCATACAAGATTTCATGGAGAAAGAATTAATTGGGGCTGTGAAACTCCCCACGCATGGTGTCCAGGCGTTTTTAAAAGAATTGAGACGTAAGGACCGTAGCCGTTTGTCTGAACAGCTGAGCTTAAATCCTATGTCTGTTCCAGTCCTGTCCGAAATCCTATGGAGCGAAGCCTGTATGATGGTATCCATCAACAGCGTGATATCAACTGGGGTTCTTAATGGGAACCCCGAAGCTGTCGGTGCGTGCCCGGGGTTAATGATGCTACAGTTCAGCCAGACCGCAGAACTGCGAACGATCGGCAATCGTAGTTTGAAAGAACATACAGCCCAATATGCGGAAGCCTGGGAAACGCCACAAAAGCAGGCGATTTTTCTTCGCATGTTTGTTGTTTGCTTGAAACGTAATATGCAAGCTCTAGAAAGAGCAGATTTAACTTGGTTTCGTGCAGCACTTTTTCTAAAAATGTTTGCTGCTTATCCCAAAGTCGTTGCAGATGTTTTCAATGTCTGTGTAGAAGAACTACAGAAGACTCGCATTCCTCCTGGACTAGGAACCCACTACTTGGTGAGTGTCTGCATGGAAATCCACAACAGCCTTAGCCCCAGCAGATCTGTTATATCTCTCTCGAGTCTAGACAAGCTAGTGGATTTTGTTACCCAGCATCCTAGTGATGTTCTTTCTAACCGCCCGAGCAGCGTTGATGCAGTTAAACAGCCTACTCTGGATATCGCTGAGTATCAGAAACTCACTTATGACGTAGTTCTGGCCTGGTATCAAGAGTACTTACAGGCTGATCCTGGTGCTCCAAGACTGGTGAAGCCGAGCAAATTTTTACTTGATTTGCCTTCAGATTCGTTTGAGCGTTACAACGAGGCATGTTCGGCTGTATTCCATGCGATGGCGAGATTTCCCAGAGATCTATATCTGCCAGTAATCAAATCCCGTGCGAAGGCTTTTTGCACCAGGTTCCAGCATCTCCAATTCCAAGATATTCAGTCGTTATGGCTATTTCAAATCTCGACTCAAGCTGAAGCAATGGATATATACTCGTTCTGGAAACAGATGCTTACCAGCTCCAGTTTCAGCCGGTTTGTTTTCGCCAGTCCGGAAAACATGGAGTTAGTTATCCAATTGCTTCAGGTATCCATGTTTGTAGCGATTCCATCATCAACTACGAATTCAGCTACTTCCACCACCCACAATGGTGGAGAGTCTGTGATCAAAGAGATGCTGGAAACATTGATTGATTCTGGTGAAACTACTTCCTTGATTCCGGTACTCCATGATGAAGGTGCACTTAAATCTTTGATGCTGATGTGGTGTCGCCAAGACAAATACATAAGTTTGGCAGCTGAAGAGTTTATCAAGCAGGCACTAGATGAAGAAACGGGTGGCGAGTCCACTGTAGGATCATTGGTGCAACACAATGCTGTCAATATTCTCACGGTGATGGAGTCTATTCTCCGGGATGCATCATCACGGACGGATACCTCATGGCTACCCCTGATGACCGGTATTATTCAATCTGCATTACAAGTACTGGACCAGGTATATTCCATTCGCGATGGTGTTGATACTACGGGTAACGAAAAGGTATTAAGGTTATTGCATGAGTTCTGGACTAGGAGCTGGCTAATGGTAGACAATGTTATCAAGAATGTTCGGCAATGGGCTCAAAACTACAAGGTTGTTCCAGTCCTGACTGCGTGTTTGGAGTTTGGTCAGGGTCTACTAGCTAAGTTCCGATTACTGGACGCCGACTTGACCAGTGGTCTACAGGAACCCGAAAGAAGCTGGGGTGCTGAACTGGCGGAACCGGCAATTGACTGTATCACGAATATGGGTGATATGTTGAAGCTCAATGTTACCGATTTATTAGCTATGGCTTTATCAATCATTGTGGAAATATTGGGTTTGATGCGCTCATTCGAAGTACCGATTCCTCATGCTCTTACTCAACTCTTTGAGGAGTTGGCTACTGGTAAACGTGTCAGTAGATTGGATGAAACCCAAATCAGAGAGCTCATGTCTGCTTGCAATATTAGCCAGGCTGAGATCTCGCGCCTACTCGAAATAAGAGCGAGTGGGAAGGCAAAGCCTGTTTCGAAGGCACCCATAACTGCTATTACACAATCTACCCAAGCTGCAGCTGCAGGGAAGGCCCAAATGTCAATCTCAGATTTCTTCCAATCTACAAATGGCCAAAAGCCTCCAATTCCCCAGCGAAGCATTGTCAATAATACCGTGGTTCCTAAGAGCTTCCAACAACAAACGAGTATCAATGCTATTCGTGCCCAGCTGGAGCAACAACAACATAGACCGGGTGCTACCAAGCCCAGATTCGGTGTTATTCACCCTGAACGGCCACCCGGATTCAATGTTAAAAAGCCAGTGTCCACTACTACTACTACCACAGTTAGCCTTGATAGTTCATCTAGTGGTGATGATGATGATGATGATACTGGAGGAGCTCTGTCAGCCTTAGGTGCCAAGCCCAAGGATTATGCCGAAGCTTCTGCAAGGCTACGTGAAGCGTATCAGAAAAACAGGTCTAAAAATGCTCCTGGTTTAATCACACCCACAATTTCTTCCCAGCAACAAGCCAAACTTGTTCGTGAGCGTGAAGAGCAAATGATGAAGAAACGGTTGATGGTGACTCCCGTTGAAATGTACCGAGAGATACTTCAATGGGATTACTATGCTACGAAGCCTACCTTTAAAGCCAACCAAAGTATCCCGAACAAATTTGATAACGTTCAACAGTACCAAGCGATCATGTCGCCTTTACTATACCTCGAAGCGTGGGAACAGATCCAGAACACAAAATTGGAGCTTAAGAAATCAAAGCCATACAATTTCTCTCTTGTGTTTGGTAAGCGGGTGAAGGTTGATGGTTTCGTTGACGTTTATGTTTCAGTCGCTAAAGCTTCCTTTTCAGAAGCAGGTATTGCTGAAGGAGATTTACTGGTATTAGCTTATGATCCTAACCGATCTGGTGAACTTATAGAGCCTAAGGACTCCTTGCCTCATAGTTTGGCCAGAGTGAAAGAAGGCACTATCAAGTACCATGGCGGTGGTGGTAACAGTGGTGGTGCAGCGAATAACCAGTTTGTGGACTTTCAAATCCGGTTAACCGAGAATCATGGGTTCTTGGCTCCGCTTAATACAGGAGCAGTCATGTCATGTTTCTCAATTGGTGGTGTTAGAACACTTGAGCGTGAATTCATCTCATTGATGGCTCTGCCATACTATGATATATTGGACAATATCTTGCAAGCAAAGCCTGCCATTGCTCATGACAATGAGCTTGAGATTGAACGGATTAAACGTCAGCAGAATCTGAACACCTCACAGGCTACTGCCGTCTGCAGATCTTTAGAGAATACCGGCTTCAGTTTAATTCAAGGTCCACCTGGTACTGGTAAGACCAAGACCATTCTCAGTATTATTGGTGCTTATTTCACTAATAACTCAATGGTAACTCAGGCCTCAGGTGAAGATGTTTCTGCCACAAAGAAAATATTAGTCTGTGCACCTTCTAACGCGGCGGTTGACGAAATTGTTCTACGATTGAAGCAGGGCGTCATTGATTCCAACGGCAAAGAGCAAAAGCTGAATGTGTTGCGACTCGGTCGAACTGATATGATTTCCGAGCAAGTCCGCGATGTCTGTTTAGACAACCTCGTGGTTAAGGAAATGAATGCTTCTGCTGAGCCAGCTGATGGACAGCTACGCAGCGATCATACCGCGCTGATCGTAAAGCGTAATGAAATCAAGAAGAAGCTCGGTGCAGGTGAAGAAAGGTTAGATGTGGAAGAAGTTCGGAAGCTAGAATCCGAATTAAAATCTGTCAGTGGTGAAATACGTGAGAAACGTTATGCATTGGATATGCAGCGTGATCGGCTCGAGCAGGCTCGCAAACAACGAGATGCGCATTTCCGAAAACAACAGCATGATGTCCTCACTAAATCCCAAGTTGTTTGTACAACTCTATCAGCTGCTTCTCATCCCTTACTAGTAAGCATGTCTATGAAATTCGAAACAGTTGTAGTTGATGAGGCAGCTCAGTGTATTGAATTGTCTGCGTTAATTCCAATGAAATACGGTGCAAAGAATTGTATCATGGTGGGTGATCCGAACCAGCTTCCTCCAACGGTTATTTCCCAGGAAGCTACGCGACTTAAGTACAATCAAAGTTTGTTTGTTCGAATGTTCCAGCAATGGAAGGACGTTCCTGGGGCTATTTGCATGTTGGATACTCAATTCCGAATGCACCCTGATATATCCAGTTTTCCTTCCCAGGAATTCTATAGGGGTAAGTTGAAGGACGCATCAGGACTGGCTGAGAAACTGCACCGGCAATGGCATGATGACTACCCGGCACTGGCGCCGTACACATTCTTTGACGTTCAAGGTAGACACGAGCGGGCAAACGGATTAAGTTTGAGAAACAGAGAAGAGGCAAAAGCGGCACTTGGCCTGGTGAAGTTTTTGCTCCGGAAGTACCCCAATGCGGGTAGTATCGGTGTGATTTCCCCATACAGAGAACAAATTCGCTACTTGAGGCAAGTATTTGTCGACTCAGAAGGAAGTGATATTCTTTCCTTAGTGGATTTCAACTCTGTTGATGGATTCCAAGGCCAAGAAAAAGATATTATCATCATGTCTTGTGTCCGAGCAGCTGATTCCAAGTCCGACCATATTGGGTTCTTGGGTGATGTTCGTCGACTCAATGTCGCTATAACTCGTGCTAAAACCTCAATGTGGATTTTAGGTAACCACAATTCTTTGAAGGTGAATTCGGTCTGGAACGCTTTGATTGAGGATGCTAGTAACCGCGGTCGGCTGGTCAACATCACTAACAATGACATCAGACAGGCAATTGAGCGATTTAGACCTCGACATGTCGCGACTATACCTGCACCACCAAGGGAGATGTCTAACTCCGCAACGAATGCTACGTCTAACTTTTCTAGTAGTGACCATTCTAGTGATAGAGCTGCAGCGAAGAGGCCTGCTGAAACACCATTGGACACTCCATCTGCTAAAAAGATCGAAACTACTACTACAAGTTCAGCTTCTGAAAGTCATTCATCAAGTTCACCTGAGCCTACAGGTGTCGTTCGCCATGATAGCCGCCAAAGTTCGCGACACAATGAAGCTTCGGAAAATTCGCGCCCTCCCCCACCTGAAGTTGCTCCTATCCGCCAGGACCACCGTCAGGACCACCGTCAGGAACTCCGTCAGGATTCTCGATCTAGAGTCGGACCCCAAAGAAACATGCATCAGAAAAGACCGCCATCACTATTTATTACCCAGCGGAATCGCGGGCGGAATAACCGGCCTGCAGGAAGATGAAAGTATATATTATTTATGTATTATTAGTTGACGAAGCCTCAAAGTTTCCGTTCACAAACACACCTGCGCCAGTCATATCAACTTTTTCCCAAACAATATTCGGCTCTTTGAGTAATCCCAAATCTGTAACTAATGTGTATAGCTCGTTGTTGTGTTTGGTTATAGTGCTAAAGTGATTATTCCAGAACAAGACCACCATATCGCCCTCAGGGACCACTGACCTCAAATGTCTGTAGCCACTGTGAGTCAATTGGCTCTTATACATATCAATGAAATATTTTAGGATCAGTATTGGTTCATTAAATTCAGATTCGCAGTACTGTTCATATGAAAAGTCGCTATAATCACGGTCACACTCCGAGGTAACACCGAGTTCCTGCAACTCCTGTGAACCCAAAACCCACCCATGGTGCAATTGTATATTCAGCGATTCGAATATTGTGGGTTTTCCTTCAAATTCTCCGTTAAACTTGGGGTTAACGTCTAAACCCTCAGAAAGTAGGGGTAAAACATGGAAAAGTTCCTCTAATTGTTCCTCATTATTCGGAGATACGAGCTCACCTATCTTTGATAAAAGCAATTCTTCGCCAATCACACCTTCTTTCAATTGGCTTTGTATCACACTAGCCATTGGGGAGTCTTTCAAGATGAGAGTGTTGACAATGGCTAGTAATGCACATGGACCATTCTCATTTTGAAGCACGATCGGTTGACTCGACCATTCAGATTGGACTTCTTTGATATGAAATGTACTCATGGGTGAATTATATTGGGTGCGATCTGCGGCCTGCCGCTAGGATCTAATATGGGATTCCAACAGTCTGTGCGTTAACAACACGTAATACGGTTAGAAGCAACTTTGGGAATGTTTAAACACCGCCATACTGTTAGTCCACGCATACACCGCTCGGAGGTTCGGGGGTTCCATCTATTTATTTACACCGTCAACAATTGGATTTCCAATGCAGCAAACGTTGGCAGAGAGTCCCCGTACATTAAGTGCATCGTCTCTGCTAGCATTCTTGCACGAGGTATATCTCCACGATCCCAATAAATGTGTGAACATTGATAGTGTCAGCGCTTTAGTGTTGGACAAAACGGTCCCCGAACATCTCATCGAAAGCTTATGGCGGCATGCCTTCAAGCAAAGTGAAGATGAACTTGTTTTGCTTCTTCCGGCGCATGAATCTGCACAATCATTGATGTTCAATGCATTAACTGTGTTTCCTGGTATGGAATCCCGTATTGTTTCGGCATGGACCGTGTTGCAGCCTTTCTTGACTGCGATGACCCCTCAAAACTTGAACCATCGTTTTCACAATGGCATTTCATTTGGCATTAGTTTGAATATGTCAGGTGAAATTGTTAGTACACGTCTGCATTTATGTGATGAGCCACTATCCACGTTAGACCCGCTACTCAACCTGCCTTCAAGCCGTAATTTCCGCGCGTTCGATGTGTTCTATCATATGTTCTATTCCCAAATAGAAGATCCAGACTGGGCAGATATGCTGGCACTTAAATCGGATTTGTCTGAGTACGATTTACTGAGCAAGTCTGGAACTTATCATCTGCCCGAATGGGTCACTGTTGCCGATGATTATACTCTGGCGAAGGACTGGGCAGATTCTATTACGGAAATCTTCCCTAAAAAATTTAGAAGGTCACTCATGCTTACACTCAGTGGTATTCTGCTCATGGGAAACGGTAAGCGTAGCAAACAGGACTTGGCTGAGGGCGCAGCTCTTATTGGACTTGATTTTGCACAGGCATCAAAGTATAGTACTGAGGAGTTGATCGCTGCCACATACAGAGCTTTATTGTTTTCAGTCGAAAAGATGATCAATGAATATCTGTCCACGTTGGACTTGCCGTCTACTGGAAGCGAGCATGATACAATTTACTCAGTCGTCACATTAGCTGAGCTCAGCTCCATTCCTCAACATAAGTACCATCTGTTGAGAGGTATATTTGACAATAATTATGCATTGAACGGGGAAATGGTGAGTGATGGGCTCGAACTACCCAAAACGCCCAATAATGTAATGAAGGCTATTTCCAAGCTACAAAAAGAAACTACCACCAAAAAACTACCAGATATTCCAGACTTCAAATCATTATTACACCCATCGGCAACTTGGTTCAAAGAAAATGGTACTGAGTATTTCGATTTAGATCAGTTGATTCTATCTAGCCGGTTATGGAGTGTGTTGAGCTTGGCCAAATCGGGAACAGCAGACTCTCAAACTCAATGGGCTAGCAATTTAGTTAGCTCTCAGATCCGCGATTTGTTTATCACTGAATGGGCTGCTAGATCCAAAATCGCGAACTATACGGCAGACTATGATACTGTGGACTTTGTGACCTGTTTTGCCAACATTTTACCACCAAACATCCACAATGGTGATATAGCATCATGGGCAGCGGAGCGCTACTCTGGATCACAGTTTTTCCAGGGCCACAGCCGTGTTTACCTCAATGAAAGTACGTGGTTAGAACTAGAAGTCCACAACTCAGGCGGTATGCCTCCCCCGCCTCCTCATATGATGGGGTTGCCGATGATGCAGCCACCACCCCCTGCTTTATTCCACGCCCAACCGCCTCCGTCATCGATTTATGACCCATCGGTTCAGCTTCCACCGCCTGAAACTGCTACTCAGGTCCCTGATCAAGTGACAAGGGCTCTAGAAGAGTTTAAACCTGAGATCGAAGAGGGTACCTTCCTAGATGGTGACAGAGATGACGAGTTAGAAGATGATGTTGTTGAGGACACTGAGCTTTTAAGAGATATGAAAGGGGTTGAAGAGGGGCAGCACATCGAGGTTCACCATCAAACACGTACCCGTAAGCTCTGGGTGGCCTTTGTCTGGATGATCACCTTCTGGATTCCGTCTCCATTGTTAAACTGGATTGGTGGTATGTCCCGCCGTGACGTTAGATTTGCATGGCGAGAAAAACTAACAATTTTCTTCCTGATTGTCCTATTCAATGGTGGAATCATTTTTTACATGATTGTTCTCGGTAGGCTAATTTGTCCTAAGTTCGACAAAGTGTGGAACCATAAAGAACTTTCGTATCATCAGGGTAGCAATGATTTCTATGTGGCTATTCATGGCAACGTCTATGATATTTCAAAATTCTATACGCTGCAGCATAGCGATAATGGAATCAGAACCTCTGCTTCCACTATGATGCCCGTAGCAGGCCTTGATATTTCTGATTACTTCCCCCCTCCGTTAACAGTCGCTTGCCCATCACTGGTTTCTGATGATAGCTTTTCATTGTTATACAATGCCACTCGCAGTCCGTATACAGAGGCTCTTCATCAAAGTGGGCCTGCTCTGGTTCCTAATAACAACACTGCATTACATGAAATGTCCTGGTATCAAAAGGTCTTCCAGCCCAAAATTTCCCAATATTATAAGGGACAAGTTGTAGAAACCCCTAAAGATATTGAAAAAACAGTGAATTCCGATTCCAGTAGATATCTGGTGATTCTGGACAAGGTCATATATGACATGTCGAACTATATCCAGACAATCAACCAGTATCAGGCCGATCTCAGTCCTGCTTACAAAAAGTATAACTTCTTCCCTGATGCAGTTACCAACATGTTTATCAACTATCAAGGTACGGATATCACATCTAAATGGCAGTCGCTGGATGAAAAGACTCGAACCAATGCGTTGGAGTGCATGAACAATGCATTTGTTTATGGTTATATCGATTTCCGCCATACTGCTAAGTGTCAAACCGCCAATATTATTCTGCTGGTAATTGCTGGTGTGCTTACATCTATTACTGTGATCAAGTTCTTAGCATCTGTGAGGTTCGGAGCAAAGCCTATGCCGGCCATGCAGGATAAGTTTGTGCTGTGTCAGGTTCCAGTCTATACTGAAGGTGAGGACGATGTCCGATTGGCTTTGGATTCATTGGCTAACATGAAATATGACAATCGCCGCAAGCTTGTTGTTCTACTGTGTGATGGCATGATTACCGGTGCAGGTAATGACCGGCCAACTCCTCAAATTATCTTGGATATGCTGGGAGTTGATGAGTCCAGAGTGCAGCCCGAAGCTAAGCCATACCATGCAATTGCTGAAGGTGCCAAAGAGCTTAATTACGCAAAAGTCTACTCTGGGTTGTATGAAAATGCTGGCAATTTGGTGCCATATATTTGTATTGTGAAGTGTGGAGCTCCTGGTGAGCACCGCCCTGGTAACCGAGGAAAGCGTGATTCCCAGCTGATATTGATGAACTTCTTGAACCGTGTTCACTATGGAGATCCGATGTGTCCGTTGGATTTGGAGTTATTTCATCACATTAACAACATCATTGGCATTGAGCCTGAACGGTTCGAGTACCTGTTGACAATTGATGCCGATACCACTGTTAAGCCTGATGCATTAAATCGAATGGTAGCTGCATGTACGGCTGATAACAGCATTAGCGCTGTGTGTGGTGAAACTGGTATTGAAAATGAGAAGCAGAGTTTGTCAACTATGATCCAGGTCTATGAATATTTTATCAGCCATCATCTCACTAAAGCATTTGAATCTTTGTTTGGGTCAGTTACTTGTTTGCCGGGTTGTTTCTCACTTTTCAGATTGCGTACTGTGCAACGATACAAGCCATTATTGATTTCTTCTGAGGTGATTCGCGAATACTCATTGAGGCATGTTGATACTCTGCATAAAAAGAACTTGTTTTCTCTGGGAGAAGACCGTTATTTGACAACGCTTATGTCTAAACACTTCCACCGCATGAAAATGAAGTTTGTGGCTGATGCCAAGTGTTTGACTAGAGTTCCGGATGATTTCAGTGTCTTGCTATCTCAACGGCGACGGTGGATCAATTCTACAGTGCACAATTTAGCTGAGCTGCTGCACCTACCCAATATGTGTGGATTTTTCTTGTTTAGTATGCGAGGAATTGTATTCACAGACTTAGTGGGAACATTAATGTTGCCATCAGTGGTGGTTTACCTGGTATATTTGATCTATGTCCTGGCCTCGCACTCTGCGCCTTTACCCATGATTTCTATCGTGCTTATTTGCGCAGTATATGGTCTGCAAGCTTTGGTATTTATCATGCACCAGCAGTGGCAGCACATTTTCTGGATGATAGTCTACATTGCTGCGTACCCTTTCCATTCATTTATCCTACCAATTTATTCTTTCTGGAATATGGATAACTTCAGCTGGGGCAATACCCGTGTAGTTGTGGACGAGTCTAAGGGCCGCAAAGTGGTACTACAGGATGATGGCGATAAATATGATCCTAAAAACGTACCATTTGAGTCTTGGAATTCGTATGCTACTCGAATGGGTCTGCCTGGTAGAGAAAGGCCTATTGTCTACGATGCACGTAAAGGTAGGATTGAGCGCGATGTGTTTGAGGATCCATCGGTCTATGCCCGGTACTCTGATGCTGCTTCTGAAGTAGCCACAAACGATGCTGCTAGCACATTCACGCATAATCAGGGACAATTTTCTCGACCAGTATCTTCCATGGGAATGCGTGATGCACGCTCACCATTTGATGCGGGTACTGAGGCGCAGATCCGCGATACTATCCAGCAGGTGCTCAACACTAGCGATTTGGATTCAATGACATCCAGGCAGCTACGCTCCAAGGTTAGTGATCTGTTAGGCACTGAGTTCACTGGTGAAAGAGCAGCTGCAGTTGATGTCATGATCGATCAGGAACTGGAACGTTTGGACGATTTGATTGAGCCTCAAACAGAGTTTGATATCGAGGAGCCTCGAGATTAAACCCCTGAAATTTTTAAAGATATATATTTGACATATACAATAAAAATGATATATCATTTGAATATCACGGTCTTTTATCTATTATATATTCCATCTATTTGTTTATATTATCCTGTGGTGGTGTTTATTTACGCTTACTCATCATTCGCGGTCACTTCGCGTCAGTATATCATTAGAATGGACGTAGAAGACTACGGAGAAAATGGAAGATTGGTCCCTCCAATGTCGCCAACGCGCATTCCGGGAGGTGTAGTTATGTCACCGCCACGATCAGTGTCAGGAAGCTCTCCAATGTCCGTGGGGTCGCCTGCAAAACTCAAATCACCCTCACAGTTCAGATCACCATCAATTCCTCGCCAAGACCGGGCTCAGGAAGATGATAGTCCACGGCTTGTGATCAGAAAACTCGTTCTAATAAATTACAAGTCGTATGCAGGTCGTCAGGAGGTGGGTCCCTTTAATGATAACTTCACAGCCGTAGTAGGTCCCAATGGCAGTGGTAAATCCAACGTTATTGACAGTTTGCTATTTGTTTTCGGGTTCAGAGCTAAGAAAATGCGCCAAGACAAGCTTACTGGCTTAATTCACAATTCAGAGCAGCAGCCCAATCTCGACTTCGCAAGGGTTGAAGTCCATTTCGAGACATTGAACGAGTCTAATTCTAAACTTGTTCTGGCTAGAGAAGTTCGTAAAGATGGTACCAGTTTCTACCTGTTGAATGACAGCCGATGCACATATTCTGAGGTGGCTCGGTTGTTGGAAAAGCGAGGTATTGATTTACGTCACAAGCGGTTTCTTATTTTGCAAGGTGAGGTTGAGAGTATCGCTCTAATGCCTCCAAAGGCTGAGAATGATGGTGATGACGGCTTGCTGGAGTATCTAGAAGATATCATTGGTACCTCTTCCTATAAAGTGCGCATCGAAGAACTGGGTGAGGAGAGCGAGGTTCTAAAACAAGATTGTGGTGAAAAGCAGCGTCGAGTCGACCTAATTTCTAAGGACCTGAAAAAACTCGATGCTGATCGAGCAAATGTAGAAACCTTCATGGTGAATAAGAACCGTAGTGCTGTCGCTAAGTCTCAGCTCTATCAACTCCAAAAGCACGAGACACAGCAGTCTCTGGATATGATCGAAAAGGAATTGTTAGACCAACAAGAGTTATTAGCAAAGGCCCAGGGGGACCTGGTAAACAAACGAGAAGAGCTGGTTGAATATGAAGCTAAAATTAAAGCGAACGACAAGCAAACTCACGAATTGAAACAGCAGCGAAAAGATGCTACTGCCAAGCTTAAGGAAATACAGCTCGTACAAGTAAAGACCAAACAGAAGCGAGAACAGTACAAAAGTCGAGCTCGTAAGGCTGAGAGGAACTTAGCGCATGCCAAACATGAGGCAGCTGATGCCCAAATATGGCTGGACAACTTCACAAATGACAACCACCAATTGAAACAAAAGTTAAATATGGTTACAGCTAGTGAAGCTGAAGAGCGGGTTTTATTGGATGAAATCCAGCGTGAACTTCATGAGAAAACTTTAGATCTTCATGAGGAGTTGCAAGCTTTACAGCAAGAAGCCGAACCTTGGCGATCAAATATTGCTGCAATTGACCACGAGTTTAAAACAATCGAGAGCAAAGAAGCTGATGCCCAGGTGAAGATCGATGATTCTGTAAAGGCTAAATCCACCTATAAAAGTCAGCAGGAGAAGCTTGCTAAAGAAGGTAGCCAGGCTCAGAAAAGTTGCAAGAAGTTAGAAAAGGAGTTTCAAAAGCTCGAACAGGAGCAAAAGGATATCCAACCTGCTATATCAAAGCTTGAAACGGAGAAGCTGCAGCTGCAGCAAAAGCTGGAGCAGTTAAGGCCTGAAGTTTCCTCAGCTCAGGAGGCCAAATCATCTACACAAACTCGCAACAGAATGGAGCAAGCACTGAAAGAAATGAAAATTCCTGGATTGTATGGCCGTTTGGGCTCCTTGGGTTCTATCGATTCCAAGTACGACGTTGCTATTAGCACTGCCGCGCCTGAACTCAACAACTTTGTGGTTGATACCGTAGAAACTGCCAAACGGTGTGTTGCCATTCTTCGTGAAAGATCCATTGGAAGAGCGAAGTTCATGGTCTTGAACAAGCTGAGAGCATTCAATGACTCTAAAAAACCCAACTCCTTCCCTGCACCGCGGCTGCTAGATTTGGTGAAGCCTAAAGACACTGTTCTTATGAAAGCATTCGCATCAGTGCTTGGAGACACACTCGTAGTAAATACCCCCGAAGAAGCGAATAAAGTCGCGTTTTCCGGTAACCGACGCTACAAAGTAGTAACTCTAGGTGGAGTGCTGGTGAAGAGCAGTGGTCAGATGAGCGGTGGTGGTGCACCTTCCCGAGGCTTAATGAACAATGTCGAAATAACAGTGGGTGTCGAAGAGTTGAGCAATATGGAGAAGCAGTTGGCAAGCTTAGAAATGGAGTTTGTTGATGTTAAGAACCGTCTTTCCAACCTGGAAACAACGAGAGAGAGTCTAGAGATTCAAGTACCCAGGGCTAGAATCGAGCTAGACAAACAGAGAATGTCGGTTGCTGAACTTGAGAATCAATTCCATGCATCTCGTGAAGCTAAGCATAAAGCGGATACTGAGATCGAAGCAGCAACCCAAGCTCAAGCGCAATTGTTAAAAAGTACTACAATGCGCAAGGATGTACTTCTCCAAGAACGACGAGGCTTAGAAGACCGAAGCAGATCTATTGAGCAAGCAATTCAGGAACTTCAGGAGCGAATTTTAAGTGCCGGTGGTATTAAGCTGCGGGAGCAAAGCGCGAAAGTAAATGACCTACAAAGCGAGGCTCGTGATATTCAGCAGAGAATTGACGATGATCAGGAGAAGCTGGGACAGCAAATTAGTCGGCTTAAGAAGTTCACTAGTGAAATCGAGAAATACGAGAAGGAGCTCGATGAGTGTGCTGAGGGTGACAAGTCCATAATTCCGAATGATGAGAATGGAAGTGCATTGGAGATGAAGCTTGAGGAGTTGGCGGCTCGTTTGCAGGGATATACCAGCGAAGTCGAGAATGCGAAACAACAAGTCACTTCATTGCGTAGTGAAATTGAGATTTTGCGAGGACGAGAAATTGAAGCAAAGAACGAAACCGAGCGATACACGAAACGAAAGAATGAGAAATTAAAGCGTATCCGAGAGATTGAGCACAGCCTGCAGGCTATCCAGTTGTATGATGAATCGCTTGCTCGTAAACTCGACGTTACTGAAAATTCTGAAGAGAAAGAGACAAACAATAATATGGAGGTTGATCAAGATGTTCATCATGAGGTTCACCAAAGCGAAGACGTCGAAATGGGAGATGTAGATCACCACGATAGTCATCACCACAATCACAATGCCGTCAGTACACATAGGCACAGTGTTATACCCCTGCTAAATGAACTCTCACCCGATGAACTGGAAAGTCTTAACGAGCAGGATCTTATTTCCACCATCCAGCATCATGAAAAAGCTTGCGAAGGCAAAAGTTTTGATAAGGATGCGATTGAACGCTACCAATCCCGTTTCCGAGAGTATAGTGAAAGGAAAAAGGTTTGTGATGAGGCCATTTCCATGTATGAGCAAGTCAAATCAGAGCATGATAAAATGAAGAAGCGACGATATAAAGAGTTTATGTCTGGTTTCTATCAGATCAGCGCAAAGCTGAAGGAAATGTACCAACTAATTACAATGGGTGGTAATGCAGAACTGGAACTTGTGGACTCGATGGACCCATTCTCCGAAGGTATTCTATTCAGCGTTATGCCTCCTAAGAAATCATGGCGGAACATTGCCAATCTAAGTGGCGGTGAGAAGACATTGAGTTCGCTAGCATTGGTATTTGCTCTACATCATTTTAAGCCTACTCCGCTTTACGTTATGGATGAAATCGACGCCGCACTGGACTTTAGAAACGTTTCTATCATTGCTAATTACATCAAAGAACGGACTAAGAATGGGCAATTCATTGTCATCTCCCTGCGAAATAATATGTTTGAGCTCGCCTCTCGATTAGTAGGTGTCTACAAGACTGAGAATATGACCAAAAGCGTCACATTCCAGATTAATTAAGCAACGTTCGTATTTATTATTACACTTTTAATATGGATGTTATATCTCTAACATTATATTTGTATCAAATATATACATCTGTTTCAAGTATCGTTATGTACATGATTATAAGTGCGTTAGCGGTGCTACTATATACATTTATGTGTGCAATATATATATCTGGATACTTATATACCTCTAGAGAGCTGCATACTTCTGTACATGTTCGGTTATATATAACCTTATATACTTATATATATTGCACAGGTGGGGGTGATATTGATTATTAGTATTTACACTTATTGAAATTTGTTACAATCAATGAGGCATACTTAAATTATATATTGTTGAATATTAGAGCATAGAATTAAATGGACAAAGTTAATTGGTATTGCTAGCCTGTATATTTCAGATTCCAACAGTATATGCACGTACTTTTGTATATGTCACATGATACAGTCACTCTACATTATATAATTTTTTTGGCTGAAATTTTGGATCAGATTTAGCAGAATGCTTCGTAGAAGAGCCCGCGAACGCCGTGAGTACCTTTTCCAAAGGTCTCAGAGATTGCAGGATAGTGTTATCGCTAAGAAACGCCAACAGCTTCGAGCAGCAATTGAATCAGGAAAAGCTCTTCCCAAAGAGATTGCAGAAGATGAACAACTGCAAAAAGATTTCAAATACGATGAAGGCCTGGAAAATGATGTTGATGATGAGTACAGTGACCTGAGCGGTATCCAGGACCCCAAGGTTATTGTGACTACAAGTAGAAACCCCTCCTCTAAGCTCAGTCAATTTGCTAAGGAAGTCCGCCTTATGTTCCCCACTTCGGTGCGAGTGAATCGTGGTAACTCTGTCTTGCCAGCACTTGTTGGTGCATGCCAAAGATCTGCATGTAGCGATATGATCTTGGTGCATGAACACCGTGGTAAGCCCAATGCTATGACCATTTCGCACTTCCCTCATGGACCCACTGCTCAATTTTCACTGCATAATGTTGTGCTTAGGCACGACATTGCTACTTCAGGTAGTATTTCTGAGGCATACCCGCACCTGATTTTCGAAAACTTTACAACTACATTGGGTAAACGAGTGGAGACTATACTGAAACATTTATTCCCGCCTGGGGCCAAAAAAGATTCACCCAGAGTGGTTACATTCTATAATAATCATGACTACATCAGTGTACGCCAGCATGTTTATGTTAGGACTCGTGAAGGTGTCGAACTTGCGGAAATCGGACCAAGGTTCGAGATGAGACTGTTTAATCTTACCTTGGGTACTTTGGACCAGAAGGACGCTGATACTGAGTGGCAGTACCGCGGATTCGTTAGAACTGCTAATCGGAAAGATTATTTGTAGATGAACAGATATTTATTTATGTAACTATTATTCTATGTGACTTGATCAACAGCAGTAATGTCTCCGGCGTATACATTGATATCGTATAATTGCCTACCCAGTAGCTGCTACACATATTTTGCTACGATTTGGACCGCTACTCATATACAGATGCAATTGGTATAATATTGCTCATACGTTTAAAGTTTCCGTCAGATGCTATGCTTTTGCGATTCGGAATGCAGGGATATGGCCCCGACATAGCTGCTGATCCACAGTATGTATTCGGGTTGTTGAGCTCAAAACAAGGTAACCCAGCATTACTGCTGTGAGTTTTACGCCAAGTGAGTTTACTAGAATGACGAGGAACTGTCCCAATTTTAAAATTGGTAGAAAGCTGCGGCGTGAAATCTGACAGCATTGTAAGATCAAGCTGATTACATGGATTGGGTTTTGATGACAATGTAGAGCATGAGCTTTTAAGTGACACCAAGGAGGGAGCATCAGATATGTCAGAAGGCATCCTACCAAGAAGAATAGGTTGAGGATTCGGCGCAGAGGGTAGTGTCTGTGTTAGCGTGCTAACCGGTGGAGGTATTGGTGGAAGCCGTACAGGTAGTTCTGCTGCTGCATGAAGTGAATGTACGGGCTTCATAGGTGATTTCGGTGAAAACTCAACTGTTCGATATGAAGAGCATGAATCAAGTAGTTTCATTGGTAGCAAGTGCATCGATGGTGGCATAGGGGGCTGTGGGCAATGGACCGGGGATTGTACAGGTAGCTGGGCAGGTAGATCTGTTGACAGTTGTGTTGTTAACTGCGCGGGTGCTTCGATTGGTATTACCTCTGGTGAATGCAAAAGTTGTTTTGCAGGCAGTTTTTGTGGTAATTCCTTTACTGCATGCTTCCGTTCATTAACAGGCTCAGGTGTCAAGAGTTGGAAAGGCCAACTCTCATTGTTTTCTAACCATTTATTAACTTTAGGTTGAAATCTTGGGCCAATAAGCTTGCCAAAACTTAAAGGCGCCTCCTCACTAGTGGTTATTCTGGAGGTACCATAATCGCATGCTTCTACTTCCTTTGGGTGAGCTAGTACCGATTTCTCACGAATATAATAGCTACCGAACTTGCTGATGAATGTCGAAATAAAATCTCGGATTTCCCTTGGAATCCCCGGGTCATCTGCCAATTGACGGAGACGCTCGGTGGTGATAATGCTCAGAGAGAGTGCGCTAGTATCCTCAAAACATGTTTCCTCTGGTTCCTTAGAGAGAATACCAGAATCAGTACCGGTCAAATCATCCGCTTTGGTGCATACCGAATCGCTAGGTACCGCGTTGATACATGTAGATTTATCCTGTGCTGGCAGAATACCTGCGTCAGATTCAACTCGGGTGACTGATTGTCTTCCCAGGCGTTTAAAAAATCCTCGGATACTCATGGTTTCAACTTAATTTAACTGTCCTCAGTCGTATATATATTATGAGGATGGTTGCAAGATCTGATCTGCATCGGTGCCTAATCGGGCAAACAGCACAGATCCCAACCTATTAATCTATAGGTTATTCTAATACATTCTATCTGACCTCAGCACTATCCAGCAGTGTATATACAAAGATGTTATAAGAGCAGCTGAAGAGGGTTTTCGATAATGGTCTTGAGAGCCTTCATGTACTCACCTGCAACAGCACCATCAACGACACGGTGGTCAAAAGTACCGGTAATGTTCATAACATCATCGAAAGAAATGCCATTCTCAGCCAATGGGTCTTCGACTGCCTTACGCTCAACGGTACCAATGGCAATGATGGCACTCTGAGGAGGGTTAATGATGGCAGTGAAGAGAGAGACGGCCGGGTTCATGCCCATGTTGGAAATGGTAATAGTACCACCCTGGAACTCCTCAGGCTTCAATTTGTTGTCACGGGCGCGCTTTGCCAAATCCTTGACCTGGCTGCTGATCTCGGCCAATCCCTTGGCCTCGGCGTTGGCAACAATTGGCGTGATGAGACCCTTAGGGGTAGAAACAGCCACGGAAACATCAACGTTGTTGAACTCACGCAGCACCTTCTCGTTCTCGAGCCAGTGAGTGTTAGGAGCAGGCACCTTTTTAGCAGCAAGAGCCAGAGCCTTGATGAGAATATCATTGACGCTAACCTTGTAGCTACCATCGCTGGATGCATTAAGCGAGGCACGAAGCTGGAGAAGCTTGGAAACACTAACATTGCTGCTGACAATGAAATCAGGGGCCTCGTTCTTGCTCTGGCGCAGACGCTTGGCGATAGTCGAGCGCATAGAGGAAATAGGGATATCAGTGAAGGCCGAACCACTGGCAGCAGTAGAAGCACTAGGAGCACTAGCAGATGCACCAGTAGTAGAAGGCGTGAAGTTCTCGATATCACGAGCGATGATGCGTCCGTTGGGACCAGTGCCCTTGACATCGGTAATCTTGATGCCCTTTTCCAAAGCTAGAGTCTTAGCCAAGGGAGAAGCAAAGATCTTGCCCGAAGGAGCAGACTTGGCCGAAACAGCAGGAGCAGGCTTAGTCTCGCTGACGGTCTCGGGCTTGGCCTCAGTGGTCTCAGCAGTCTCAGAGGGGGCCTTGTTCTCGACCTTAGGAGCACCACCAGCATCGGCGAGGGTGAACGACTCAAATGCAGCAACATCCGATTCGTTCTCAACGTAAACACCCAAGGGGTTGCCCACAGGAACGTCCTTGGCGCCCTCCTCCAGAAGGATCTTGGCAAGGTAACCCTCCTCTTGGAACTCGAAGTCCATGGTAGCCTTATCGGTCTCGATCTCCACTAGCACATCACCAGGAGAGAGCTTATCGCCGATATTCTTTTTCCAGGGACCGACGTTACCAGCCTCCATGGTGGGCGAGAGAGCGGGCATGTCCAGAACGACGTGGCTGGGGAAGTCCTTGAAGCGTGCGGCAGCAACGGAAAAGGCAGCAGCCATTCCAGGGTGGTTGCGAATGAAACGAACGGGGTTCCGAACGTGCTGCACGGCACGTACACTGCGGAGAATGCTGCTCATATGTCTACAGATGAAAAAGGGGGTGTGATGGTTGGTGGGGTAGGTGTTGGGATACTGAATACTGTCTCTGTCCCAACCAATCCCCGCCCCACCCGCACGACCTCCGCACATACCAATCAAACCCACACACGGGCTTAGACTGCACAAAGTGCAAATTTGCATATAGTATATACTTCTAGTCGTACATAGCTTAGGCCAATGGTTTTCCAAACATATTCATACCTACATTGGGTAGCCCAGCAGGTTTGCTCGACCTGTAGTCGGTATGATCCCACTCGACCTCAACACCTTTCTTCTCTAGCATAGTTTTAGCAGTTCCCCAAGAATAACGCACGAGAGGACCCCATCCAAACACTCTATCTAAGTTGGCTTCGAGCCATCTAACTGTATTTGGGTCAGACGGGTACCCCGATCCACAATTACCCGGCAGTTGATCTTCCAGGCTGAGATCACGAGTAACTTTAGCACAAATAGAAGCCAGACTTACTATTGGATAAAGTGAATCTGCCTTTTTAGTCACCACCACCTTGCCAATCTGTGGAAACCGCGTCATCAGCTTTCTTTGATACTTTTCCTGCGGTCCTACGGTGTCAACATAGAGTTCGGCTATCTCCGTACCAGAATCCAGTACCAGCTGGATCAGATTCATGGTTGTATCATGTGCCTGGTCATTTAAATTGTACGGATTGTCTGGACGCAGCATTCCTTCGCCAATGTCCGCTGCAGTCATCACGGTAGTTGCAAAGCCAATTCGTTCATTTTTCGGTTCACGTAGTACGTCTTTGAAGTATGCCAACCTCACATCTGCCTGTAGGACTTTGGAATCATTGTAACCATGCGATGCCAACTCGGTGGTATTGGATTGAGGAGTGTATGCGACCGCATATACCATGGGACCCAGCACAGGTCCGCGGCCGGCCTCATCGACACCCATAATTACGGGCTCGCCATCCAATGTTTTAGTTGGTTTACTATGATAAGTAAAGGTTTTAAGCTTGTTTTCCTGAGGCAACGACGGTGGAACGAATGCCATCACTAACCCAACCACAAGCTAAATGCAGATGAGAAAAACCACACCATCATATAGTCGAGATATTATTCAGGTATGTATTTCGCGGATAAACTACAGCATAATTAGTATAAATGCACTACTCTCTGCGTAATGCGCACATATTCTATGGTGTTTCGTAATGTTCTATGCTATTTGATTATCAGCATTCTATATATACACATTATGGGTGGTATGTTACAGCCTGTTCAAATGATTCATATCTCCAAACGGCAAAACGTCACATATTCTGGGAGAATTGGTTAGCAGCATGACTAGCCTGTCTACGCCCATTCCCCATCCTCCCGTAGGCGGCAATCCCCACTCTAAGCAGTCCACAAAGTTCTTGTCTGGGACTAATGGGTTCTGCAGTTTCAGTTTCTCCAACTGCATAACTGGATCGTTTTCTTCTTCATAAGCGTTGACATATTCCATGCCATTGATGAACAGCTCGAACCGCCTAGAAATCATGATATCGCCATTCAAGCTTTGTTTAGCCAGAGGTGCCATAATACTAGGATGGTTAGTGATGAAAGTAGGTGCCGTGCATTTTGGTTCAATGTACTTGGATGCCAGCCTATCTAGGCATTTTGGGATATCATCTTCAGGATTCAATTCGATGTGTGCCTCGGTGCATTGTTGACGAAGATCACCCAACTCCAAACTGAGTGGTTTTCCCGTGGCCTGCTCAATTTCCTTAACGAAATCTAGTTCCTGCCAGTTGTTCTGTAGAAGAATATTGCAGTTTTCGGAGAATTGGGGGAACTCTTTGGCCACATTTTCAGCAATGTATCGCATCAGCTGTTGAGTTAAGTCGATTAATTGCGGCAGGTCTGCAAAACTCATATAGAATTCGCAAGTGGTAAACTCTGGATTGTGTGTTGCATCCACAGCTTCGTTGCGGTAGGAATTCCCCACTTCGTACACTCGATCGAATCCGCCAATAATCAATCTTTTCAGCCACAACTCGGGCGCAACGCGTAAATGTAAAGGAGATCCCTCGCTGGTTCTAGTTTCAAATGTATTAGCCGAGGCTCCGCCTTTTTGTTTTGATAAATGAGGGGTTTGCACCTGCATAAAGTCGTGGCTGTTAAGGAAATTAGATAAGAAGCGGATCACTGCTTCACGGGCCCTCAGAACGTCTCTAGCCTGGGAAAACGCCTTCAGTTCAGCAACTCTGTTGTGTTTAAGAATTGTGCGGCCCGTGCTCGAGTCTGGAAGTGGGCGCAAGGTGGGTGATAGAAGTTTGACTGTCTGTGAGGATAGCAACGATAGCTCACCAGCCTTAGTACGCCAAGGCTTGCCTACTGCTGAAATTGCGTCACCTTTCCTCAATAAATCCACCAAATTTCGGTCGTAATCATGGCCGGGTGCCAACTTTTTAGAATTCAGCACAATTTGGAGCCTCTGGTTACCCTCCACTAGATCGATAAATACCAGGTATTTACCAGCCATCCTGATCGAGTTTATTCTCCCCCGAACTTCGCATTCCTCAGTTTGTGGGGTTTCGCTGTGCTCCAGGTGAGAAAATCGATCAACTATACTTTTGATCCGGGCCACCGGTGCTCGCGAGCAAAGCAGTGGGTACTGCTGGTCTCTGGGTAGTTTTGAAAGCAGTGTATTGCGCTCATCAAAAGATAAGTTGATTCTCTTGGTTCCTTTACTGTAGTACCGAAGGATGCGGTGCATATAACGGGTAGTTGGGTTTGTGCGTGGGTAAAAGTTACGATCTAAGCTCATATCTGCATGCTTTCACAATGGACTAATAGCCTGTACAGGATACATATATACTATCAATTTTTATACATCCGTTACGACATGTGGTATTGTAAGTATAATATACTGAACATATGTACCCAATGGTAGAAGGATGTCATTGATATTTTGCCATTAGTGGTTAGGTATTTTTATTTCATGTCTGATTCTGATCTTGAAGGAGGATTCATTAAAGACTCAATCGAGTCTCCAAAGAAGCCCAATTCACGCAAACGGGCTAAAAGGCCTAATATCATTGTCGATTTAGATAGTGATGACTCTGAATTCCAGCCTAGCGAGCAGGAGCAGGAGGAAGATGAGCCTGTGGCTGAGGAAGATTTTGAGAGGGAGGCAATTGATGGATCCGGCAGTGATATAGAGGTTGTAGAAGTGAGAGAAGAGAAACCGCCACCGAAAAAGCAGCGACGGAAAGCACCGGCTAAGAAAGCCACTAAACCCAAAAAAGAAGACGATGGTCTCCCACCAGCAGTCAAGCACTTCAATCGTATGGAAAATGGACTGCGTGAGAACCATCCTGAATTGCGAACAGTATTCGAGGACTTAGAACGCCCTACTACCTCGACTGCTCCCATTGAGCAGCCACCAGGCCTTAATATTACGTTGTTGCCCTTCCAGCGGGAAGGACTGGGTTGGCTAGTGAGGCAAGAGCGAGAAACCATTTACAAAGGTGGCATTCTGGCCGATGAAATGGGAATGGGTAAAACCATCCAAACAATCGCATTATTCTTAAGCGATACAGATACCCGAAAAGCCCCTATTCTCGTCATTGCTCCCACGGTTGCCGTGATGCAGTGGCGCAACGAGATCCAACAGTTTACCGGCGATAAATTCAAGGTTCTGGTGTATCATGGTGCAAATCGTACTACGGACAAGGAGTTTTTGATGAAGCATGATGTAGTGCTGACTACCTATGCCGTAGTAGAGTCTGTTTTCCGACGTCAAACGTCGGGATTCACGAAAAATGGTGAAAAGGTCAAAGAGCCTTCAATTCTGCATAACACAAAATTCCATCGGGTAGTTCTGGATGAAGCACATAACATCAAGGACCGCCAAGCGGGAACAAGTCGTGCTGTTTTCCTGCTGGATTCTGAGTACAGATTGTGTTTGAGTGGCACGCCTCTGCAGAATCGAATCGGTGAGCTCTACAGTTTACTCCGATTCCTAAAAGTAGACCCGTTCTGCATGTACTTTTGCACCAAATGCGAATGCAAGAGCACGTCCTGGTTGGTTGAGCGTCAGAAGTGTTTGTTCTGCGGGCACGTAGCCATGCAGCATGTCAACTACTTCAACCATTCGCTGTTGAAGCATATCCAAAGAATTGAAGGCCATACCGATTTTGCTATGACAAGAATGCGACTGCTGTTGTCCCACATCATGCTCCGTCGCACTAAGGTGGAGCGAGCGGACGATCTGGGGCTGCCCCCACGGGTGGTCACAGTACGGCGAGACTATTTCAACGAAGAGGAGAAAGATTTGTACAGTTCAGTTTTCAGCGATTCGCGCCGACAGTTCTCTACGTATGTGAATTCTGGTGTGGTTCTTAATAACTACGCCAATATCTTCACGCTAATTACTCGGATGAGACAGATCGCGGACCATCCTGACTTGGTGCTTCGGCGGCAAGCAGCTGTCGCCAGTGAAGATGTGGTCGAAGATACCTCATACTTGAACCATGTGTGTAAGCTGTGTGACGATGAGGCGGAGGACGCAATCAAGTCTCGTTGTAACCATATATTCTGCCGCATGTGCATTCGGGAGTACGTTCAGGGCTATCTAGGCCATGAGCAGGACCTGGTGTGCCCGGTATGCCAGATCGGTCTTACAATTGACCTGGACCAGCCAGCCATTGAGATTACACCGACCGAAGTCCAGAAAACCTCAATTGTAAACCGGATCAGTATGGACAATACATGGCGATCATCCACAAAGATCGAGGCACTGGTGGAGGAACTTTTCCGACTTCGCAGCGATAGACGTAGCATCAAATCCATTGTTTTCTCGCAGTTCACGTCCATGCTGGATTTAGTGGAGTGGAGGTTGGCAAGAGCCGGGTTCAAAACCGTGAAACTGCAGGGAAATATGAGTCCCCACCAGCGTGACAGCATCATCAAGTACTTCATGGGTACACCCAGTGTTGAGGTGTTCCTGGTGAGTTTAAAAGCAGGTGGTGTTGCCCTTAATCTCTGCGAGGCCTCCCAGGTGTTCATTCTGGATCCATGGTGGAACCCCAGTGTAGAGTGGCAGAGTGGAGACCGTGTGCACCGAATCGGACAGCACCGGCCGGTGACAATCACCCGGCTGGTCATCGAAGACAGCATTGAGAGCCGTATTATCGAGCTTCAGGCAAAGAAGGCAAACATGATAAATGCCACAATTGGGGCCGATGACGCTGCCTTGAATCGGCTGTCTAAGGATGATATGGAGTTCCTGTTCCAAAACTAACTAGCACACGATAGCAAGACCATATGTAGCATACATAAACTAACCCAGCTGCTGTCTAACGGCCTGTGCCAAACGGCCCTTTGCGAAACTGAACATGCTCTTCAACCCGCCCTCGCTCAAATCGATGTTCTGCAATGACGGCTCCTCAATAGCGCTTGTGGTTGTCCTCTCCAGCACCGAGAACTTATCAGTAGCGAGAATTATTCCGTTGTCGATGACCTCATCTACCACCAATGCTAGCCGGTCATAGTGCAGCAAGGCGGTGGCCCTGTCGACCTGGTGACCGAGCATTGACGAAATCGAGTCGCGAAGTGTGAGCAGGGTCTGGTATGTCAAAGCCTCGTTCTCGTCTTTGTCGCACAGCAGGTATATGATGATATCAGCACACTGTTTATACAGCACCAAATGGCCATCCATAAGCAATATATCCCCGTTTTCTCCGCTGGTTTTGGAACTGAGTTTCTTCTCAAATGCTTTCTGCTCACTCACTGTGGCCTTGGCGAGTGGCGAGGCCTTGCCTTCGGCCCCTGGGGGTGTGTAGTATTTAGCTAGCAGCCTTCGGCCTTCATTATCGAGTATTAACGTGGCCTGAACGGTGTACAAACTCATCGGTCGTTGCGTACGTGTCTGAGGCGGGTGGGTGTGGCTGCTTGCCCTAATCTACCATCAATTACGTTTTACTGTTTGGACGGCCCACACCGAAATCAAATAAGTGATACCGGCGCGTATGAACGATTTTAACTATGCGGCTGCACGAGTTAGCACTGCACAGATCTGCCGGGCGGCTGGAATAGAACGCAGTGTGCCATCCGTGCTCGACATTATGACTGATCTGCATCTACAGCACCTCCACATGATTGGCACGTCGGCAGTCAAAGCGGCAGAGAATAGAGGCTCGCAAGACGTTAATGTTAACGATGTGCTTCTTGCAGCCGCAGAGTGTCATGTTCTTCACTCGAAGATCGATATGAATGACCCTGAGGTGGGTGGAATCGCCGATATTGTGGAAATGATGCGATGGCTGCAGGGCCCTGATCAAATGCGGCAGTCTTTTGTTTCCAGACCGCAAAGAACCTTCAGCCAGCCACAAAATCATGCATTTATGCCTCCCAATGGGTTCCCGCCTGAATTCCATCCCGGCATGATGCCAATGCCTATGCCTATGAATATGAATATGCAAATGCAGCCCATGAATATACCAATGAACATGCAGCAGATGCAGCAGATGCAGCAGATGCAACAAATGCAACAAATGCAGATGCAGATGTCAATGCAGCAAATGCCTGGCCAGCCTATGCAGCTTCCTTCTGGTGCCCCCATGCAGCCTCCGCAGAATATGCCTCCCCAGGCCCTGCCGGCACAACAGTCTACACAAGCTGAACCAAAGCTAGATGAATCGAATCCAGCTGGCACGAATCCAGCTGACACGAATCCCGAAAAAACGAAACCGGGCGATTCGCGGGCTGTATCTGCAGAACCACCCCACGCTGGAGATTCATCTCAACCCACACCTAGTAAGACGAACCCAGAGCATCTTTCGCAATCTGTAGCTGGACCTTTACCTCCTCCTCCTGCCTCTTTACCACCTGCTCCCGGTTCCCTTCCGCCTATGCCTGGCTCTCTGCCACCTGCCCCTGGCTCTCTGCCACCGGTTCCTGGTTCACAACCTGTAGCATCGATGTTTTCACAATTTCCCGATCAACACTTGTTTGATCCCATCGAAAAAGATTGGCTGAAAACAGCCATCAATCGCCAGATTCTCATGGGCCATCGTGACTGGTTTGTAAATACAGAATTGGGTCCTAGAACCGAACCAGACACCACAATTCACGGAAACTAATCTATTTATTCATATACGCTTTCATTGTTAGTGTATTATATGCTAGAGCCTTTATACTGTAGGTTTGAATAATGCGAACTTGTAAGGGAAGCGTGTTTTACCGTGACCGAGAGTAATCGACATGGAGGGCAGCCATTCTGTGATATCTGGAGAAGTTATTAACAGGAAAAACTGCTGAAACAGGCTATATAAACATGGTCATGGTGAGAATTCATATATATCCTGTGATAGAGTTATTGCTAGAGATCTGTTTGCTAAATTATTCTGACCGCTAAAAAACCCGTCGGAGATTGAGTTACTAGAATCGGATTACTGACTGTGATACTGTAATTAAGAGGACAAAGCTCGATATACTTTCGGAGGGGGTTCCAATGTCCTCTGGAATCTCTTTTCTGTATTGTTATATACTACGATGTCATTAAGCCTCGGTATGAAGCTTAAGACCGTCCTAGCCAAGGCTAAGCTGTGTCATTAAACAGTAGTACAGCTAGTGATTGCGTCATCGTTAATCATTCGGTCTGTCCGTATACAAATATAAAGGCTGCAAGCTATTGAATCCCTTTAAAGCATTTTACCCGCTAGAATCCTGTTAGCTTCTTGTAAAGTAAGTCTTCTGGGGGTACCGCTCAATTTCTTGAGAGCAGTAGCTATATCAGTGGGGACCTGTGATACAATATTATAGTCAGAAATAAGCAGTTTGATTGTCTCACTTACTGATTTGTAGGATGAGGATCCCGAGCTAGCATTAGCTTTACTGGCACCACCACTGGTACCATTACCATTAGTACCGCGACCTCCATCGGGCGAAGCTGTAGCACCCATGGCTGTTGAATTTGATGCTGCTTCTTCTCGAGAAATGGCCAATGTGGGGCCAAGAACAGTGGCCAGGTTGGAAATATCCATTTTCGAACCGGATTCATCGTCCACATGAGCGAAGGAGGCCACCCAATTAAGGAAATAAACGAGTATTTCCAGCAAACTACGATTCGGACGGGGTAAAATGGCAATCAGTAATTGGCACACTCTAATTCGCTGTTGCGGGTCTTCGATGGTTGGCACAGTCGACCATAACGATGTAAGTCTAGCAGTCATTACCGGATCAGGCAGATCTCTGAGGAACTTCTTAAGAAGTGCCGCAAGCTGAATGGGGCTTTCTTCCACTAGCAAGCCGGTTTCATCCTGGTTCCGGTCTATTTTTTCGACAAACTCACGGATACGACGAATATTGCCGTTTTTACGGAATATTCCCTCTACACTCATATCTTTTTGACGCATTGCACTAATACAATCATCAACAAAACTGGGGATTCTCAAAGAGTAGCGTGAATTCGGATCACCGTCGGCGGCAATCGTAGAAGCTAAGTTAGAATCAACACCATATTTGGCCACAAGCCGGTCCAGCGGCTGGCCAAAAACACGAGTGTCCTGCTCCTTTATAGCAAAGACCTTTCCCATTCGCTCCCAGATTGTGCCCTGTTTGGAGCTAGATGCGGGATGATAGGCAGAGGCACTGACGCTGTGGTTGCTGGAGATAGTGGCAGACACAAGTGTAGAATTGTAGACCTCATACTCATTGGCTTTCATGTGCATTTTAGCATATGGCTGAAGAAGTGCTTGGGCTAGACATATAACCCAGCCATAAGAGTTATCGGAGAGCTTTCCGTAATACACGCCGCTTGCTCGAGTTGTTGTCATACTTGGCGGTTGTTCATACTTTTCGCTGATTTGATTTGGTGGTGAAGATACACTAATAGCACCAGCATTGAAGCCAACGCCGTTATTTCCTCCTTTACTGCTTTCGTTGTTTCCACTGGTATTACTACCGCTGGTGAGAACAGGCTGGGCCTGTGTCTTTTCAGCGACACTCTTAGTAGTAGATCGCGCTTGTTCTGCTGCTACAATACGGCGTATGTCGTCCAGCGTAAGGCCTGCCTTCTGGTGGAGAATTCTCGACGTACGCTCTAAAGCAGCTGGTGCATCAAAACTGGTTATGTCACCGCTACTGTCATTGTTAGTTCCTTTAGCAGCGATGGCATGCGTAACTGATAGTTCCCCTGGAAGAATAGGTGTGGACACTGAGGAATTCGACACAGCGGAATCAGGATTTGGTGAAGACTCTTGCGATTTGGGGCGTCGGTTATTTGATAAAACCAGGTTTAGTCGCGCCAGCGCAACATGAAGCAAGATAACGTACTGCTCCAGCTTGGTAATGAGACTGAAGTGAGCTCGAGGGAGCGATTTATCTACATCAAGAGACACAAGCTTACCCTCGGCTGTTAATGCGGCATTATTGGGGTCCAGAACAGCTCCCGTCTGCGTACATTTAAAGCACTGTGGCTTAGCATGCCACAACCTATCGCTACGCTCTCGCTGGCGGTAGCATTGGTCCTCAACCGCCTTGTTGCAGGCCATACACCGGTCGGTGCTGAACGGGGAAACCGATTTGGCAGGTTTCACACTGGAATATATTCCAATTGATGACAAGAATTGGTCGAGCATATGGGCATTCAATGCACCTGAAAGTCCCTGACGAATCAAAACTTTAAGATAGTGGGACATGGCGCTGGCTAGAGAAAGTAGATCGCTCGCTAATGATTGAACTCGTTCCTGGTTTGACTTCTGTCGCGTCTTAGATAGCAGTGACATGTAGCTAACCACCTTGCGACAAAGTGTCTTTGCTTCCCTTCCGGGCTCCCTGTACTCATGTTTACTGTGGTCGTGTCTGCTGCTGCCGACAGCACTTCCAGAACTGCCCACCGGCGAAACACTTCGCGAGTGGGTGCTGCTTCCGGTGCCTGGCAAGCTCGGGACCGCATCTAACGCAGTGAACAGAACCTTTATTTGCGAGACCAGTCTAGCACATGTCTTATGCGCTCCTTTGAAATCACCGGTATATGCATGCTGCACAAGTAAGCTAATAGATTCAGCGCAGGCTTCTTCAAAGCCGCATAGTGTTGTCCATGTACGCATGGTACGTTTATCAATCGACTCTTCATGAGCAATGACTCGAGCCGCTCGGCTATCCAGGGGTGTGTTCGGGTCTGAGGCCCTTGCTATTTCAGTTCGCAGTTGAGAAATCTCCGAGGCTTTGGGATCTGCAACTTTGACGCTCCAGAACTTGAAGATCATGTAGCATTCGGGATGCCACTGCTGCTGCCTTCCACTTCTGTAGGTCTCTACAAACTGCTTCAAAATTGGTGACTTACACCCTTCGCATCTGAATGCAAACAATGAGGAATAGTGTGCTCGGCAGTAGACGTCTCCGTTGTATTCAAAGTAGCTGTCCTCGGGCCCAAAGACCGTGGTGCATAATGAGCACGTAAAATGGTCAACGTGGTATTTCCGATCCAAAGCAGTAATATAGCTACCTCTCAGGCTATTATTACACCGATAACACAGTAAGTTTTGGCGTTTGAAGTAGCATCTCTCGCATAACGGCTGGCCTTCAGAGGGGAAGAATTTGGAGGCACATGGAGTATTGCAGTCTTCGCAGGTGAAGCAATCTATATGGTAGGTATTATCCAGGGCTCGCACAAAATGACCAGTGATATCGCCGTGACACTTGAAACACAGTCTCCGTGAGCCCAGGGCCCGAGCACCGCCAGCGGCATTCGGGTGTTTTGTTGTTTGAGGGCTTCTGACAGGGGTGCCTCCTAAATTAAAACCCCCGGAGGTAGTCATATTAGAGAATCCGGTACCTCCGAGCGGAGATAGAGATGGTGAACTTTTGTCTATTGGTGGAATAATCTGCTCAGCAGTGGTGTTGGGCCTGTTTGCAGGTGAATCATGTCTATTCTGCCGGGGAACAGATTGCGCCTGGTGTGGCGACGTTCTAGGGGTGTAAAATGTATCTTCTATTTGAATATTCCGACTTACTCCGCGACGGTGTAACCGCTGACCCGAGGCGGCGTCCAGCTGCCGCTGAAGCCTGGTCATGCCATTTCCACGCATGGGCGGCGTTTCCATTGTCCAGTTTCCAACAAATGACGCGGTAACTACACTCTCAATCTAAGGAAATTCACCGAGTTCTTGGTGTCTGTTCGCTGGGTCCCTAAAAGCGTGTTGTTTTCGAATAGTCTTTACCCTCGCCCTATCGACACTATCTCACTAAGCGCTCAACTGTTTTAGGCGCGATCGCTTAGGAACCACTTCAGGAAAAGTAGCGCGAGTTAGACTAGTTTGGTAATATATTATGTTTCAGTTATTGAAAAGTGACTCTACCTGCTAGCTGGTCCGATGTTCCGGCTGATCGAGGCGTAACTTAGCCTAATGTTTAGTCACGTTTAGTAACAATACCGTTCTTTTTCTACAATTCCCGAAAGCAGGTTCGGTTGTGCGCCTCCTTACCCACTCATTACATAGTGTCGTGTCAATGGAAATAATTTATGTGCCCTCACCCTATTATTTATGGTCAGAGCGCTAAACGGATTATGTGAAACACCGCTTGAGGCTGAGAAAAACAACCACACATCATCTCGAGTAGTGGGAAAATTACATTACGCACGGTTTATTGTTGTACGATATCTACGAAGCTATATACCCTCTTTCCATAGCCGCTTTTTAAGGGGCGAGGGAATGCTGGTGAATTTGACTGTTTGGGAACCAGAACTCAGTCTATAAAGTAATTCTGCTACTTGCTCGCCTAGAATCTTCACTAATTGGCCGCTTTCCGCTACGTCTTGTGTGCACCCATGTAGTTCCATCGTTTTTTTGTGGTATTCCTCTAGCAGCTGCTCCATATGTAAAGGCGGGGGGGGTATGGAGTTTGTGAATTCATCGGCGGTTAGGTCAAGGCACTTATTTCCGTATACCAAACGCACATTACCCACAGCCCGCGCACCCCACTACCCACTCAGAACTGCCCATTTTCTGTGTAAAAAACCTAATAAACTACCCTTTAAGCACAAACACGCCAAATAACAATCATTCGTAGCACAGCCTCTATTAATAGCCGCTATTCGGTATACTTATCTGAACCACCCAATGCCTGATCAGACGAGTCGAGCCAGCTTTGGCCTATTTTAAGTAGTTCGTCCATAGCCCTTCGTAAAAATGCGCCAGCACCTTGAGCGACCTGAGTATGACTTACTGGACTCACAGTGTACTTTTTAACCTCTTTTGTGACTCGTAACGCTTTTCTGATTGGTGCAATGCCCGATATAAGCCCGGTCAGCTGCGTGGCCTTGATGTCAGGCATCCATGAATCAAGAAGCTCATTGAATACTTGGTCCCACCCACTTTTACCGTATACAACCACCGGTTTAAGTGTTAGCCTGGCACCCTTCACCGAAAATACGTTTAGAAGCTCAGTAGTAGTACCGGACCTTAGGTTTTTGTAGTCTAGTTTCTTGGGTATGTAGTCGATCAGTAGTTGCAGTCCATTGAACTCAAATCTCTGAATGAACTCAGGCGTGGGAGTTTGCATACTGCACTCCTGCTTCTCGGGCTCCTGTGAGCTGAACCAGAAAAATTCTCCTATAAAGTCGGCTGTGTCTTGGTCTATGCTCAATCGTATCGGCCTTGTGCTCAATTTCACTCGTTTTTCTGGTGCATCCAAGTTTCCTGTAACGGTCTGGGTAAAATTGAGAAGGTCACCACCACTTTCGGGCTCTAGCGGTGCTAATAAGTCATTTTCTCGACTCTGAGGAACCAGATCGGAAATTCTACCATCACGAACACTCAATGAAAGCGTTTTTTCCTTAAATGTCACTTTAACTCTTCGAATCGTTGTTAGTAAACTAGGTTCAGCGCTCCGCGTCAATAAGGGTGGTGTTTTGTTTTTCTGTATCCGTTTCATGGGCTTAGTTTGTGGGGTAATGAACATAGAATCATTCATCCGATCGCCTTCATCGCTGTCGTCGTCACTGTATTCATTCTCAATTGACTTATTGAGAGCTCTGCTACGCGATTCCTCAAAATCATATCCATTGAATATTTGCCATTGGAAATTTTTCAGTTTTAACTCAAATAGCCTGGCAGATCCATGATGATTTGAGGCAACTATTATTGGGTCGTGTGGCCTCTTTCTCATATAGTTTTCCTGTATATTCAACGCTTGTATGCGTTCCTCATGTTGTGGTTCACTTATATTTGAAGGGACAAAAAATTGTTCTTCGACGCCATCTAGCACATTAACTTCACCATCGACTTCAGTTTTGAACTTTGGTTGGAATGGATCTGGTGTAAATTTCGAGATCATACTTTTAATCCATAAGTGAGTATCCGCACAAGTACTTAGAACACACCGGCCAATACTCAGTGTACGTTGTTTGTACTTGACAGACTTAGCTTTCAAAATATTAGTTGGCGTGCCATTTTTATCCACTAACTCCCATACTATTCGAGGAATGTTGGCACATATATTATGGTCCATGGAAACGCGGGAATCCTCGATCGACAAGCGCGTATTGACATCGTCTAAGCGTACTTCGATATGGTTTTCAACCTTAATTTCGCATGAAAAAGCTGGAAGTGGCTGGTTACTCGTATTAGATTTGTTGTTGTGAGGTTTCATACTATCACTAGTGTGGCTATTAGTACCACCGCCTATACTCTCTGTGTCGATGACCAGTGTGCATTCCTTTATATGAAACGCTGAATCAATTGACCTCATTCCATCCTTGGAGTTTGCTAAGTATTCAAACATCATTTTGGACTCATGCCAACGAGCAGCAGCTTCAATCTTTAGAGTGGTATTCTCTCCCGACATTATACAGTGCAACCCGCCAGAAGCACCCCATTCGTCCGCCTCGAGCTCTAACTTCCCAATCTTAAGCGTCATATTAGGAAGCATTAGTCCATTCCATACTGTTTCTAACTGTTCCTGTCTAGTTGAACTTTGCGAACTATATTGGAGATAGTTGCTTTGGATTAACTTCATAACATCGATGAACCTCTGTGTGAGTTTCATCTTAGCCTCCTCAATTTCTAACCCCGCGCCATAATGGTAGGCTATTTTCTCTACCACTAACTGACCATCGGCGGCTGTCACGATAAGCTCCCGTATTTTTACGTCAGTATCACTTAATGTCTGCGGAAATATGAGTAGCACCGCTATTCCATTACCGATTCCAATCCTCAATTCAGGCAGATTTATAGAGAACTTTGTGGTTTCTTGTTCATTCGCCATTTCTAGATCGCTTAAAACATTTACGATTGTGTCGATGAGGTTACGCAAGCCAGAGAGAAACTGAAGCGGGATATCAATACTGACTGGCATATCAACTGAGGCCGCCAGCTTAGAATCTTCCATCTTCATCTTGAAAAAAGGATTCATATGCACAACTTCTGGTAGGTCTAAAGTGGTTATTATGAATTCAGAATTTTTGGCTTGGATATTGTATAGTGTGAGTGGTTGCGACGACCCTTCCAGCGACTCGTACACTTCCAAGGTATTAACATTGAACTCACCGGTAGCTTTTTGCTTCGTTGTTTCACTAGTTGCAGAATTCTCTTCGGTTGTCATTGGATCTGTGTGGCTCGTGTCAAAAACTCCATCATTCATCATGATCACGAAAGCCTTAAGCAATGAAATCCCCGAAACCCTCACATGGTCGACATTTACGCAAAATGTCATTACATCCAGGGAAAAATCCATCACAATTCGGTTAATGAATGCCAGGTCGGGCGTAGTTACCATACTAGAGCTGCTATCGAAGTAAACACTTTTCGTCATCAAATCCTCCTCAGTATAGTTAATGCTAATTGATTCCAATTCAAGCCTATTCTTAGACAACAGAATGGTCTGATCAATATGGATCCCAACCGTTATGTTGTCAGATACTTTGATTTCTATATCAACGTCAGTAATATTAGCTGAGAGTTGAGAAAGTGCCATGTCGGCTATCTTAGCAGCAACACCACCGCTTGGGTTACTGCTGCCTCCAGAATTGCCACCATCTGAGCCGCCACCACTATTAGATGGCGGTAGTCCTTCCTCTTCTTCATTGATCTCTTTCCTGGTAGCATCCATAAGCATTGAGATGGCAAGATCAGGAGATTCTAATTTATCCACAACCAGCTCTATCTTCACTTTATTTGCATTAATCAGGAGCCCGGAAACACCCAGTTCAAGCTCAATTTGGCCAATTGAAAACTTGTTGGTAGACATCCCGGGAATTGCCACTTTGGTGTGGTCTACTTCTAAATCATGGAGCCTCAGCTTGGTAGCGCTTAATACAAGCTGAGATGGTTCAATATTGGTGAATATTCCTAGCTTCGTTATGATATAAGACCATATTCGCCTGCTTATATCTGACCACACCATGAATGTTATTGGGTAAGGTCACAAATAGATAAACATTATCTTGATTCCAGTGATCACCGAATGAAGGTTTTCCATTACGAGTATCACCATTACCATGTAGAAGTGATAAATAAGGTTCATATATAGAGAAAAAATACCTATTGAAATTAAAGTCTTCTACGCTTCTGCATGTGCTTCTTGGTATTAGATTTAGCCACCTTGTTGTTCTTGACATTAGGTTTCAAAGGCTCATCATCTCCATCATCGTCCTCTTTCTGAGCACGTCTACCACGCAAGTACTTCAGCTTACCCTGCTGTGTACGTACAGGGCCAGACTTCACTGCATCCATGTATGCTGACAATGCATTCTTAATAGCCTGTTCGCGTTCACCTTCGATGTCACGGCCGATAACCAGTCGTCCATCCTTAGATTGAGGAAGCTGGTGCTTCATTTTAGGTTCACGCTTAGCCTGAGGCTTTGTACTAGAAATATGAGCCAGTGCCTTCTCATCAAGCAAATCAAGAGGATCATCACCACCGAGGATAAATTGTTTGGGCTTTGCATTGTTCCTCTTGCCACCTTGGTTGGGCTTCTCCTCGGCCTCTTCTTCTTCGGCCTCACCTTCGGATTCGGAATCAGAGCCGTATAGAGCTTGGTCGAATTCGTTGTCATATTTACGCTTGTGCTCGGGTACAACAGCACCAGTACCGGTAGACGACCCAGCCTCTTGGGGCTGGTTACGCTTCCGTCGAGACCGTTCTTTGCTCTTATGGATATTGTGCAACAACTTCTTATCCTTCTCCGGGAACACCTGTTCCAAAGCCTCGTATCCGCACCTTCTCATCAGTCGCTCAATCAAGTGCCGTACTTTGCTCTTAAAGTGATTCTTATGCTCATTGCTCCAGGCCAAAATCAACTCGAGCAAGGGACGAAGTTTCTGCAAAAGGACTTCAGTGGACATCATAAGTACGCTTACCTTGACGAATCCCAAAACAGCACCAACGATCTCTCGACTGGGCGATTCCAATAGCATCCAAACCAACTCAATGTACTCCTGGAGTTTGTCGAAAACAAGCACACTGTGGAACTCAAACAAAACTCGAGCTAACGCAGTGACCGTAGCTGCCACCATATGCGGGGTGCTGCCAGCCAAACCAGCCATAACCATTTCAAAGTAGGCATTGATACTAACCGGTGGTTTAGAGTCATCATCTCTCAGCTCAGCGATACGACTGTGATCAACATATCCGCCTAGGTTAGCAGAATCCAGCATCTTGTGACCGCAAATAACTAACATATCAAACGCAACTTCGCGAGTTTTCTCATTGGGGTCTTTTACACCAAGAATTGCCTCGGGTAAGATTTTGAACACGAATGAAAAGTCTCCATTACCGGGAATATTGTTTACAACGCGTAGAAGTGCTTGCAACCTGGTACGTCTAGCGTTAGGTTGGACATTTTCTTGCATTTCTAGCAACAGTTGAGCCAGCATTTCGTTGTCCAAAGATGGAGCAAACAATGTAACTGAGCGGTAGGCCTTTTTCTGCATCAAAGGATCGTCCATAGTGCCCACAGTCTTGAACAGATTGATAAAGATTTGAGCAGTTTCGTTGGTGTCATCACTCAGGTACGGAAGCACAGCATTGGTGATATCCATCATAGTGTGGCGGGTATCCGAATCCTGCAAACTCTGGGCTAGCAAGGTAGAAATCTGGTTGAAAAGTTGTGTGACTTCTTGTTTGGGGAGTTTTTCCAAAAACGCATCAGCAGTTTCCAGAATGTATCCACGAGTTTCCACAGCCATAGACTGGAAAACATTAAACAGTGCCTTCAGAATATCTGAACCGAACTGGGCAACAAACTCTTCGCCATTAGTTTCATTCTGAGCCACCAATTTCAATCCCAAACAGACTGAAGGGCGGAGATGGACTCTAGAATAAAGCCAGCCCAAAACTTCCTGTAGCTGCTGTGAAGTCATTGAATCGCGGGACTCATCGCAGAACTTGGGGAAAAGTGTATACAATTGATCAGCAATTGTACTCAAGATCTTGGTGCGACGCGACTCGGGGAGATCTGCAGCCACGATCTCAAACTCACTAGCAAGAGGTACAAGTTCAGTGAAGAAGTAGGACAAGTTAGTATGGCCAACATGTTCTGCAAGAAGAGGAAGCATCCAGGCGCGACCACTGCCAGAACGTGGATCCAGCTGCAATGGCACCAACTGACAAACAACCTCGGGACCCAGCACCCTGATAGCAGCACCCAAAACCTGGTCAGATTCGTTGGCAGCAGTTCGCAAAGTACCTACAACTCTCACGATGTTTAACACACCCTCTGCTTTAGGTGCCAGCTCGTAAGGAAGTACAGCAATGAAAGCTGCACAAACCTCACAAACAGTAGGCCATGCCGAGTGATACTTGACCTGAAGAAGCGGGAACAAATGATTGGCAGAAACCTCCCTGACTGTGCTCAAATCTTCAGGATCAAGACCCTCGCTAATAAGAGCAATCAAGCACTGGCCAGCACTTTCCACCACTTCCCGATGATCACTGGTCAGATAAGGAATGACAGCACCACAGCAGCTCAAAATAGGAGGAGCAGCTTGTGCGATAACTGCTAACCAAGCTGGTGCAAGCTGCTTATCGCCGATAGACGGCGCTAGTCCCAGCAATGCAGAAATGGCTTTAGGATCTTTCTGCATAGGAACCTTGGCAAATACAGAGAAGGCACTGAGAACTACGTACTGATCAGTACTGCGCACGACCTTCAGTAACAAAATGGTAAGTTCTTCTATTTGTTTCGAGGTCAAGCTGTCTGCAGTACTAGAAACCACCGTTCTCAGCAGCTGTAAGGGATGCACAAGCTTTTGAGGATCACTTGAACTAACAGCAGTGATAGCAGCATCAAATGCAAGCTTTTTGCCGCCCTTTCCTTCCACTAAGACAGTTTCAACTGCCTCGATAGCCCGTTTTCTGATTTTAGGACGCGAGTCTTTAGCTAGTGCAAGCAAACCACTAAATGTACGAGGTGCACCCAGTTCACTAAGCGGAACATTCCATGCAGGGGCATCCACACTAGTTAAAATGGCTTCTAAAACTGCAATTGAGGACCTAATCAAAGCGGTACCTTCAGTTGTAGACTCATTTAACAACGTAGGAAGTAGTTTTGCCACGGCAAAATCTATTTTAGAAGCAAGCAAGGATTTAGGAACATGCGGAACCACAGTGGCTAGCAATTCCGTAGCGGCCTCGGCTGCATCGGGTCGGTCTAAAAGAGTAAGCAGGGTTGCAAAGTATGCAGTAGCATTGGCCTCCTGGCCTTCTTCTTTTAAGATTCCATCAACTGCATTCAGCAAAGCGACTTGTCGCTGTTGAGATGGGATTTTTGAGCCGCGAAGCGTTCGGGTTCTGTCCAATCCTTCCTGTAACGACATCCCACGCACACGGTTATACTGGATGAAAAAAATTATGTAACTGCGACCAACACAAATTTCACTTTGTAGGGTTTGGCAGAATCTCCCATATCTCCAGTACCATGGGGGTTAATGCAGCTGAACTATTAGCCCGCGTGAGGCAGCGTAAACAAGAGCTTTCTGCCAGCAAATCATGGGAATGGTGGGATCATGCACCTAGCAATAAGATATATCACCCAGAAATGGTGATTGAACCGCCAATTCCCGTGACTCTACACCTCACCAGCGAGGAACGCGCACGCCAACGCAAAATAGCCAAACACATAGAGCATGAACAATTAAGAGAACGCATAAAATTAGGAATTGAACCTCCGCCTCCTCCCAAACTCAAATTGAGCAATGTTGCAGCTGTATATGGTGCCGAATATATCAAAGACCCAACTCACCATGAGTTACTGGCCAAAGAAGCAGAGGAGGAGCGTCGTAACAAACACAATGAGCTTAATGAATCACGCCATTTGATTGCACAACAGAATAAATACCAGAAACTCTCCAACAAACTGAACCAGCATAGAGAGGAAGGATTATACTGCGTTGCCGCAAAATACTCAGAAAAATTGGAAAACAAAACACAATATATTCTCGATTATACTGCCAAAAAATTCCAGTGTACAGGGGTAACTCTGATGAGTGATAGTGATGCATTTGTGATCATCGAATGTGGTGAACCTGAAGCCATCAAGTTCGAAAAACTAACCATAAAGCTAGGAGGTTCTATATCATGGAAGGGGCCATTACCGGTTGCTAATTTCAAGCGTTGGTCCATGCATAATGTTCCAGATAGAAAGCGGTTCCTGGAAGTACATGGAGTGGAGACTATGTATGCTATATAAGTTACATAGGAAGAAGTAACAAAATAATACAAATAACCTGCAACTGGTAGATGAAATAATTAAAATAGAGACCAAAAAAGTATATAGATATTAAATACAAGTAGTAAATATATCGTATATTCATCAATAATCACAGTCTAACAGGGGTGACATAAGTTAACATTGAAATAATTCCAAGGGCAGGGTTTTCAATGAGAGTAGAGTTCAGCGGTGGACTAGACACGGTTTTTGGAGGCGCCAGAGAGCTGGATCTGGAGGTCCCTAGCACTGGAACCACCGTAAATGAAGTCATTACTGAATTGGCAAAAATTGCTGAATCTAAGGGCGGTGATGTAAATCTGTTTCTGCAGGACGGTCTGGTCAGACCAGGGATTTTGGTGCTAATCAATGACGCAGACTGGGAGCTCTTGGATAAAGAAGACTCTGAAGTTGGTCCCAGAGATACTATACACTTTAATTCCACTCTTCACGGTGGCTAGTATATATAATTTATTTCTTGTGATAACATGTGAGCCATGGTGTTGGAAGTTTCTGATGTTGATTTTTCGCTGCGACTTTTGCCCTGGTATGGTATAATGTGTAGTCTGTCAGAGTTGTCAACAAGCCTGGAAAGTGGCTCAGCGGTTTAGCTGAACACAGGATAACACAGCGAGATGGAGTAGTGGCATCTCGTAGGGCTCATAACCCTAAGGTCCCTGGATCGAAACCAGGTCTCGCTAGTTTCTTTTTGGTTTTTCCCCTCCGATTGTTGGGAGTATTGTTAAGCGGACAATTCCAGCCGTGTTTGTAATTCAGCTCAGCGGTTCAGCTGTTAGCCGAATAGAACAGCGAGATGGAGTAGTGGCATCTCGTAGGGCTCATAACCCTAAGGTCCCTGGATCGAAACCAGGTCTCGCTAGTTACTTTTTTATTCTTTTCGCTTCTTTTTTGTTCTACTGGGGTTATTCAACTTCTTCAGATTTTTTTATATTACTATAGAACGAATTGCGAAAGTGGTCAACAGTATGCTTGAATTAAAGCATTATTGGTGCACCGTTTGTTTGTTATGTATTAGCAGCCATGTTATTGCTTGACCCCCAGTTTTTATCTAAACACACCTTGCCAAGCTAGGGTATGCAGCCAGTTAGACGAATAGCGAATGAAAACGATTTAGCATTGTTCCATGAGAGCAAAACATATGAAGACGTTGTAGATTTTGTCCTCAAACTCAATTCAGCTGCAAAGGGGTGTGAAAATGGTATAACTGAGCCTGTTTCCAGCGGTGTTGCGGCTTTGCAAACGCTTTTGGACAAAGTGGTTCAGACCGTGGAGAAGAATCCCGCCATGGAGTCCGACAGCCGCTTCGGTAAACCCGAGTTCCGGGGTGTTTATTCTGAATTGGAGCAGCATTCGGCGGATTGGATCCAAACTGGTTTCCCCAAATGCAGTCGTGCATATGCAGAGGAACTTGCAGGGTATTTCACCGATAGTTTTGGAAATAAGACCCGAATCGACTACGGAAGTGGCCATGAACTCAACTTCATATGCTTTCTGCTCTGTTTAACGAAACTGCAAATGCTGCAGGACTCCGATATGCGGAATGTGGTAAATGGAGTGTTTTTCAAGTACCTCAATGTCATGCGACTTCTCCAGCGTACTTATTGGCTCGAACCAGCCGGGTCACACGGTGTCTGGGGTCTCGATGATTACCATTTCCTCCCGTTTATGTTCGGTAGTTCTCAGCTGCTAGGAGATCCGTACGTTCGACCGATAAGTATCCACGATGAGGACATTGTGGATATGTATAAAGAGAAGAACATGTACTTTTGGTGCATCAGTTTCATCAATAGGGTGAAGCATGTTTCATTACGGTGGCACTCACCTATGCTGGATGATATCAGCGGTGTAAAGAGATGGGAGAAAGTGAACGAAGGAATGGTTAAAATGTACAAGGCTGAAGTGCTTGGAAAGCTTCCGATCGTGCAACACTTTTTGTTTGGGGAGCTCTTGCCTGCTCCCGAGAATGCTACACCAGCGTTGGATATTGGCGAGGATATCCATGTTAAATGTTGGGCCGATTGCTGTGGAATTCGCGTTCCCAGTGCCATTGCTGCCAGCGGGGACAAACCTCAGGGTCATTTACTGAGGAAAACTGCTGCAGTCCCTTTAGATTGACCACATATACCCCACAAATGTATTTTCTGCAACGTGTGGGTGGACACGGAAAGCTTCTGCAAGTATATGATCAGGAGACTTGGCCATAGAGAGTTGTAATGATGATCGCAGATTAACAGCAGCAAGTGATCTGCTAAGCTGACCCACTATGTTAGAAGCTGCGAAATGCTGATTCAAGATTGCAACCAGCAATAGCTGAATACCAGATGCCACCCTAGAAAGTTGCTCTGAGAAGCCACGATTATCGTGCTCTATATATTTATGCGCAATACTACCAGCTATTGGGTGTATGTACTGTACTTGCATTGTTCATGTATGTAGATTACCCATACTTATCATACTATGTAGCCGTGTGCATATCCCGGTTCAAACTGCGAATGAGCCCGTTTTAAACTACGTGTAATGGACTATTTATCGGTAAATTACTAAATAACTATAAAACTGCAGATGCACATCCCATAGTGTGTAAATCACTGTAAAGTCCACTCCCGAACACTCATACCGACAAACACTCATTAAACAGATACTTACATATAGTAAATAATATTAATAAATATCAACGGCTTCGCCTGCTTTCAATTGTTTATTACCACCTAAGTAACACAGTAACCAGAACATAGTTACAATACACCAGAGTGGATGCACCTCAATAAGAGAACCTGGTATTATTAAAGACTGGCGGTTTCCATTTCAGTTTAGTCGGATCAATTCTATGAGGGCGCTTCTTTTTCCTGGCTTCGTGCCGCTGAATTGCCGCGTCTGTCAAACACACAATATATTGCCCTGCGCTATACTTAAGCATGCTCATGGCCTGCATGGTGCCCAGAATGTCCTGAGTAGTGAACGAGGTTGCCTGACTGAGCTCCTCCACGGTAGTGCTGCCGTTTACGCCCACGTTTTCCACCAAATATTCGATCAAGATATCGCGCCAGAACGAACGGTAGGAAATAAGACCCAGATCCGACAACGGCTTTTCAGGAGACCCGACTTTGTTTTCCCGTTTGGAGAGATTATAGCTAAAATCGATCAGAACCTTACCGTATCCGAATCGCTGATACGGTGGTAGTGACAGGATACATGCAACATTATACCCCTCCGCACTGTCTTTCTCTTTACTGAAGTACCCAACAAGGTGATGGCCGTAATCGTCGCGCGTTGTCATGCAGTAGAACAAAAACGGATCCACGTCGTAGTAAACTGTTTTGTGATCCAGAAAAAGCTTTGAAAATAACGACAGATTACGGCACCACGTTCGCTGGTGCCGGCCATCCACCTCGAAAAACGAGAACTTCTCATCTCTGTAGATTTCGTGTCCTGGCGGGTGCCTCATCTTGTACTTCTGGAGAAACCGGTGGAATTGCTTTTTGGACGAGAAGTACTGTAGGCTGTACTCGCAGATGTAGATCTCGTCTTCCTCCTGGAACTCTATGGGGTAGGGACTGAAATACCACGGCTCGATCTCATATTCGCCAAATATAATTTTATTCAGATTCCGGACGCGGTGGACCTCGCTGGGGTTCTGGGTCATTGAGCCCGAGCTTCGCAGCTTCTCGATTTCCTTCTGGGCGTCGAATTGCACACTGGCTGCGTCGCCAGCAGCGCTGTCAGACCTAGCTCCGGACCCACTTCCGGACCCCGAATCCCCACTGGGTGTCCCAGCCTTTCCCTCGGTCTTTGGCGCAGGCTTTTCTATCCCGCGATCTAGCCGTAGTCTTTCCTGAACTACCCACTCATCGAGACGTTTATTGAAGGCATCGTAGTGAACATAGAACTCCAAATGCCCCTTCCGGATTCGCTCCAGCAGCAACTCGGCCTTCAATTCCTCGCCTTCTCGCTCCACAAACACTTTACATCCGATTAAACTTTCCTCGGTGCTCATGAAGTAAGTGGCAGGGAGCGGTGTGCTTACATAACCCAAATCCTCACCGATTTGTCAAGGTGCCCGGTAAGGAATCGTGTGCCTGAAGCATCGAATGTACTGCATATAACTGGCGACTCGGCGTCCACTTCGCGGTCCAATTGACCTGTATGGTTGTCAAACACGCGGATCTTGCCTGCCTCACCCCCTGCATATAACTTATCGTCCATGTAACTCAGTGTGTATACACCTTCATTATCTTCATCGAATGCGCCTAAACTCTCTCCACCAGGCAGTTTCCACTGGCGAAGAGCGTCCTTCCCAGCACTAACAAACGTGTACTCAGTGGGGTGGCATGCAAGTGCTCTGACCGAGTTAGAATGCACAGTCAGTGTCTCGCGGCATTGACCGCTGATGAGGTCCCAGAGCTTCACCGTGCGATCCTGCGAGCCGCTGATCAGCTGGGGCTCATCGCTTTGCATAACAACCTTGTTTACAGGCCCGTCGTGATTGAGCACACGGATTGCCGTGCGGGTACGAACGTCCCATAGCCGGATCGACGAGTCTCGGCTGCCGGTGGCCAGCAAATAGGGGATATCAGGGTGCAAAGCCACAGTGTAAACACCGCTGCGGTGTCCATGGTAGTTTCTTACGACCTTATTGTGCTCCAGGTCCCAGCAGTAGGCCTGCTTATCCTCCGATCCAGAGAACATGTACGGCATTTGCTGGGAGATCGCCAGTGCTCTTACTGCCATGCGATGACCGGTGAGCACCAACTTGAGTTCGCCAGTAGCTAGACCCCATACTCTTATAGTCTGATCTGCCGAGGCACTAGCAAACCATTCGTTCTCGGGGTCCATGCATACATCCCACACCCAACCGTCGTGGCCTCCAAGGACTCGATGTAATCTCATGCCCTACACCACCAGCAGCACACCCAGAACACATAAATTATAAAAACAGTAGACATATCTAATATAATGATACAGACGATAAATCCAAATGAAATATACCTACACGGCACAAGTATTCTGTATGCTAACGGTGCGTGTGTAGAATGCCCCAGAAATGCCGCGCGCATGCTGTAAACTGAATGGTAGTTAAGTTAGGCTTGAGTGGCACCATTGATACGCACAGAAGCAACGCCGTTTTAACACAAACAGAATGGGAAGGCAAATGGAAGAGCCGGTGAAAGAAAGGCTTGGGTGGAATAAAATATTCAGGGAATAACAGGATTTAGTGGATACCAGTTTGGTGGATACCAGTTTGGTGGGTATCAGGATTTAGTGGATGGCAGAGGTTTGTGAATAACAGGGGTTTGTGAAATAACAAAATCCAGTGAAATAACGAGAATTGGCAAAAATAACCATCAGGCAATATAATGAACGAATGGTGAGAAAAATACGTCAGTCATCCAACTATAGCCTTCAATACTGCACACAGCGATAAGTACAAAAACCAAGACAGCAATGCGGTGGGAGAATGCTTGAACTAAAGAGCCGACATGGTGAAATCGTACTCTATAGTTGGGGTGACACTGGCTATAAATTTCAGGAAAACTACCAGGTACTGATCCACTCGCAGTCCCTGGGGCACCTCTTCCCATTCGTCATTGGTGGTATCTGCTTGGGCATCCGATAGGGCCCGTGCATCGGCCATATCTAACAGCATCCGCATGACACCTGCATGCCTGCAAGGATGTATGCTTATTAGGGTGAGGTGGTCCTGGAACGGCGCACTTTCTATGGTCACAGTCTTGTCCTTGTAGTCGCCCACAATATCATCAAACATCAGCTTAGGCTGAAGAGGAGCGCCGTCAGCATCGAAGCCGCTCAAATAGGCCTTGGGGACCCGGTAGGACGTAGAGTATGTGATGTACACGTTGTAGGAACGGGTTTTGCTGGGTGCTCCCATCTCCGAAATGGGGTCTTCCTGGATCCCCAAGGCTTCCAAATCATCCATGTCAACTGCCTCGTTCACACCGGGGTTGGAGTCAGTAATTGAGCTACTCACTAACCATGTATCGTTATCTCCACCCTCTTCTAGTTCTAAACCGGTCCCGTCATCTGCTGCAGCCCGCTCATAGCAAGGAACATGCCTAGTTACCAGGTACTGCTTGTCCTGTGGCAAGAAGTCTCGCGTTTTGGCCTTAGAAGATGCTGCTGACCACGACCAGGTGGGGAATTTGTACACCAGGTAGTCGCCGGCTTTCACGAACTCTTCAGGTGTGATTTGGCCAGTATTCTGAAAGTTGGAGGTGTGAGAAACGGGCGTTAGGTACTCTCGAAGACTAGAGAATGTGGAACGCAACATCTGTATTTGTGAATGTATGGCGTTGTGGTGGGTGTTGTGGTGGGTGTGGCGGAGGTTCAGGGTCACGCACATCGCTGTGCTTGACAGGCCGGGGCGCTACCTAGGTAATTTAATACGCTAAATAAGGCAATGATGTCAGCCAACACTAAATAATACCTCTAGAAGCGATGATTACACTAAGCCTCTTACTATCATCTTCTGTTATATGCGCGGAAAAACTTTTATAAAACATGCTTTTAATAGATGTCTCAGCCAAAGGTCCATGCTTGTAACATGAACAAGAATTGATGACACCTTCTATCTTCTCAAATTTACCTCACCCAAATATATCATCCGGACTGTATTGAGTAGTACATAAATATCATACTTTTTTTCTGCTGCGTTGTTTCATCTTAAGGTGATATCTCAGATATTCCTTACAGTATTCCATTCGACTACACATATATTATCCATATATCTGCTTATTGTATTATATACAATCTATATCTACAACATTAAATGCCCAATTATGTGGTGATTGCAATTCTATACAAATGATAAGCAATTGGGCTGATTAACCCGATCTACATAGCCAGTTTATATTGCCAGTCTGCAATGCACGATCATAACTTATTACAAGTACTATGGATGGTGCACTGCTATATATCATGAATATTTGCATCACCGGAACGTCAACTAAAATTGTGGCATTCATAGCGCAGAGTTCCTTTCTATTGGACAACTAATGGTATTTAGTACCCTTTGGTTTAGGCTTGTCAATATTTCGAGCCATAACATGGCGTCCGGTAATCCTTTTAGTTATCCTCAGTCTTATGGATACCATTCTTTTGCGAAATTGATCTCACATCAAGGCACTGAATCCTACTGTAAGTATTTGCTTTTTTTCTGTAAGCAGTGAAACACAGCATACAGCATCAAAAACCCCTAAAAAGACGCGGCTCAAAAAGCATAAAAACAAATTGGGCTTCCTTGATTATTGTCAAAGTACTTTCTGGAAAAATGTACTAGCCAGGATTACTTGCTTTGGCGTTAACGCAGGAATCGGAAACAAACGTAAAATCAAGGACTTTCCAAGACATCATCATCATCGATCTCAAAATCAGAGAAGTTATCCAGCTCAATGTTTTGCTCCGTAAGACTTGAGTATGATGTATTTTTGGCGCGGCGTTTTTGCACGTAGTATACAAGCGGTGTGCATATGAGCACAATCATTACAACTCCAAGGGCGCTGGCAACTAAATAGTACCAAATGGAATGCGAGCCTACGCCAGGAGGCGGTTTTGTGCTAGGGTCATCGCTCACCGAACCAGGTGAAGATGGCTCGGATGAGGGTTGAGATGTGGTTGATGGTAACGGTGATTGTGACTCGGAGGGCTGCTCGGAGGGCTGCTCGGATGACGGCTCCGAAGTCTGCGCACTAGAAGTCTGTGGCTCTGAGGGCTGTTGGTCAGATGGCTGGGGTTCCGCGGGTGTTTGCGGTTCTGTAGGCGATGGCAATTCCGGATTTGACAGAGGATCATGAACCACCGGGACATCATCCGACTCATACTCATTCCACACCTCACTGTATCGCTTAACCTTGGAAACGTCCTTTGCCTGGCCAAAGAATTTGAGCTGCCAGCTATCCACAACACCATGCAAGCCCTCAGGACCAGCCACGTAAAGTTTCCACGGTCCAGCACCAACTTCATGCCAGTGCACCACCGTTAGGAACTCCCAGTCATGTACTGGATCTCCACTCAGATCTCGCTCTCTCGGCAGCGCCAAATCACTAACAATACCCGCTGGACTCATTAGTTGGAAATGAAGGGCTCCGCGCTGCTCATGGGTATAGCTGATCCGCACCCTGACATGTTCCAAGTGGTCCATATTGGCTTCTTCCCACTGTTCCTCTGTGACTTCCGCAGTCAGGGTGGTTGTGGGTGTGATCGGCGAGCGAGTGAGTTGCATAGGCATGAAGTAAAATGACTGCGGCTTAACCAGCTCCCAACTTTCTGCTCGTTTCACAATAGCATCAGCGTCCAGTAAACCATAACCGTATGAGTTATGGTAATGGTGCCCATCAGCCGTGATCTGCCAGTCATTGGTGACCCGATTGTACGCACCATTCGTATGATCATTGGTAACAATTTCGAATTTCTGAGCGGTCTCCCTAGCCAAATACTGTAGGTCTCTCCAGGTTAACTCTGGCCGCTGCTCCAACACCAGGGCAAACACACCGGCTGCAATCGGTGCGGCTGCCGAGGTTCCACTGTGCTTGTTGGTACACTTGGGTTCATCTAAATGCAAAGGATCCATACGGTCCGTGGTGGTAATTTTGTCCACGTAGTTGCTGCTGTATGTGACCACCATATTAGCCGAACAGCTTTCGGCATAGAAAGGGTGCTGGTTGAGCCTATCAATAGCGCTCACGGTGATTGAGTAGATAGAATTAGTGTACCCATCGTAGTTACAGTTATCACCGTTGTAGTCGCCGTTCCCTGAAGCCACCACGTAGATAGAACCGTATCCGTGGCGACCGTTCTCGATTCCTTCAAGTTCTGCCCTCCGAACAATGGAAGAGGGGCCGTCAATCTCCTTACCATTATCTTCAGGACCCCAAGAACACGAATAAATATCGTTTACATTGTATTGGTGGATTAACGATCGTGCTTCATCGGCTTTGGTGAGGTCTCCACTGAGTATCCTAATCCCTGCAACCTTGGAGTCAGGCGCAATACCAACACCACAGACACCATCGCCTAACCCGGCGGAAATCTCGCCTGCACACCGGGTGCCATGGTTATCGTCATACAACATTGGCTTGGGGTGCTGCTGATGTAGGTTATAATCCCAACTTCCCTCTAAACTGAAAGTATGAGCAAAGTCAGGGTGGTCATAGTCAAGGCCATCGTCTACAATCGCCACTGTCACACCCTTTCCGGTGATATTACGTCTCCATACAGGAATGATATTCATATCATGCCCCATCTCCTGAGGGTTGAATATATGCCATTGATCCGGGAAAAGTGGGTCAGTAATGTTGAATTCCGTTTTGAGCTCTGCAATAGTTGGTGGTGGTGACTTTTTACGTAGCTTGGATGGCTTAGACTCATAGAAATTGCGGACTCCATGTTTCATACGTGCATCTTCGAGCTCACGTTTGCTAAGCTTGGATTTTCCACTAGTTTTTAGGGAGCTTAGAAGCCAGTGGTTGGTAATTGGGAACGGCTCTTCGGTTTCCCAGTTGTGCTGGGAAGCTATATTGGCAGGGTCTGCTACCTCGACTACAAAATAGTCTTTATTGGCAAGATCCCGCTTTCCGGGATTGGGCTGGGCCGCAATAGCTTCTTCCCAAACACTTGCTGCAACACACCCTAGCCAGAGAAGTAGAGGTACCATTTGTACTGCTTGTACGAATAAATTCCGGCTTTTGTGTGTTGACTGAGTACTGCTAATTAAGGTACTTACCCCTTTCCACTAGTCCACCCCCCGGCGCACTAATATGTCTCACCACCTAGACGAATAACCACTCTACACAAAACTATATAAGTGAATAGCTATGTAGGTTAAATATCTAAGAAAATACATGGAAGCAGTATACAAAGCGTGATAATATGAGTTAGCTATGTGCTTTCTGGGGGTATTGTACAGGAATTATCACAGGTAGCCGTAGGCAAATTATATTTGATTGAATTAAACAAATACGTGGCTACACTAATATAGAAATCCATACCACCCACCCTGATAAATACCAGTATAGTAAACAAATTAGCTAGCAGGTACGAGCCGTATGGAAATACCATATATATCAAGCTTGCCTACATTATCTGCGATATTAAAAAAATAGATAAATGGGTAAAATGCATCCACCGTAAAATACATCCACCAATTGTACAAACTATATTATATTGGCAAATAAGGCTACTAGAATTGATACTCCGAAATAAGGGCACTAGGTACTTTTCACAGTTATTCTAGCATTATATCTAAATCATATAGCTGTAAGACAGTTAAGCTGCTAAATGCTGTATTTGTCATCATGCGAGACCCCGATTTGGCACAATATATTAACAAACGGCTGGATCTGCATCTCAGCGGATCCCGTCGAGTTTCTGGAACACTAAAAGGATATGATTCTTTCATGAACGTTGTTTTAGAAAATGCCTATGATCTAACCGATCCCAAATCAACGAACAAACTTGGAACTACTGTGATTCGGGGCGTATCAATTGTTTCACTAGTACTCGACAATTGATGCAACACATGTTAAATGCATTTATTTAAGACAGTTTATGTGACACTGTAATCATATTATTATGGCAATAATATGCCTATTCTGTTTTGGTTCAGTGCACTAATGACAACTTTACTGTGCTGAAGATTCTTTAATCTGATTACATACAAAATTTACAAACAATTAAATAATTCTGAATTCGCTATTTCTATGCGAAAAATATATATACATTTATATATATTTACATATATTAAACTAAAAAACGTATTTAACTCGACTCAAAACTTCCCTCAAACTCATGCAAGTTCGTCATTAGCATTCCTGCAACTGTAGCAGAAGTGAGCGTACACACACATCCCACCAGCATGGAGAACAACAAGTACTTTGCAATAGTTCCCTTGCGGTTGGGTGCCATGGTCGTAAGAACACCCAGCTGGATACCACACGAACCAAGGTTAGAGAAACCACACAACCCGTAGGTAACCAGAATTCTGCTACGAGCGCTCATCGATGTATATGTCGGGTCAGAAATGAGAGCCTTATAAGCCACGAACTCATTCTGAATGATCTTGATTCCCAAAAGTTTACCCACCTTGTAAAGATCACCATCTCTACTGGCACCTAGCAAAAAGGCCACTGGATAAAAGATATAGCCCATAATCTGCTCTAAGGTAAGATGAGGGATTCCCCAAAACTTGCCGAAATATGTGAGCAATGCATCAATAAGCGAGACCAAAGCAATAATACACAGGATATTAGTACCCATGGATAGTGCCACATTAAGACCGAACACAGCGCCATTGGAAAAAGCGTGGATGACATTATGAGCCTCCTCAGTTGCATCTTCGGGCATCACAATCCGCTCACTGGTCAGTGACTCTTCGGTTTCCGGTAATACTAGCTTTGCAGCAGCAATAGAAGCAGGGATGGACATCACACAGCTAGTAACCAGAGCAGCTGGGTTAACACCCATCTGCACGTACGACGCCAGTACTGACCCGGCAACAGTACTGAAACCACTAGTCAAAATCTGGAAAATCTCGGCCTCGGTGCAATGAGGTAAGAAAGGCTTTACCAGTACTGCTGATTCACCTTGACCAACAAACGGAGTGGCAGCCACAACCACTGATTCGGCACCACTCACACGAAGCAACCAGAAACAGCCTTGGGCAAACTTTCCAACAAACCATTGGATAACACCGAAGTAATACCAAATATGAATAAACGCAATGAAGAAAATGATAGAACAAAGAGTGGTGACCATAAACCATCCCTCCTTAACAAATGACTCTGAGAATAAGAAAGCAGCACCATCACCACTAAAAGACAACAGTTTACGCGCCAAGAATGAAATCCAGTTAAAAAAATCAAATCCCGCCTTTGTACGTAACACAAATAGGGCAATAGCGAACTGGAGGAACATTCCCCATACAATTGTATGCCATTTAATTTTACTCTTGTGGCGAGAAATGACAAAGAATCCAAAGTAAAACACACAATATCCGAAAAAGCTGACTGCACGGTCTTTAAGAGCAGATTCAGAGGTTTCAGGGGTTGCAAATGTAGCTACCAATACGGTGATAGCTAAACACAATGCCTCCAGGGGAACCCACAGTTTTTCGGGGATTTTATTTCGTAAAGGAATAAAAGTACGCACCCAGACCCAATTGGCACAGGTGAGTATGGGCCTAGTTGGAACATAAAAGGTAATCAGTCGAATAGTTAGGAAAAGCCAGATGAAAGTGGGAATCAACCACTCGTGACGGTGCTTGTCTTGTGCAAGAATAGAGATCCACCATGCAGTAAAGAGCAGGCCAATTAGAAGCACAAGTATCCAACGGTAACGGCGGTAATAATGCTTCAGTCGATCCATTGGTAGCATATTACTTTTATCATTACTCATGCCACTTTCGACATCTTGGAACTCAATGCTTTTTTCTGAAATATGAGTCTGCTTCCCTTCAGCTTGACCGTATTCAATACCATGCTTATCATCAACCTCTCCATGATGGTGTGCAGGCAGATCATTAGCATCAAAACGCCCAGGTGTACCATTTGGAACGTATTTCATGTGATCATCGCCGTGACCAGCACCTTCATGGACCTTGTGGGGGTGCGAATGCTGGATATTTGGATCAAGAGCGGGATCATACGATTCAGGAACTGGCAATTCGGATATATCCAGTCTTTCCAGTTTTTTCCCCACTTTATGCAGGAACTCAGATGCCATTTTTTAAAAAAAAAGAAAAAAAGAAAAAAAAAGAAAAAATATTTCACAAGAAGTGAAATATAACAGCAAGCTGAATTAAACTGGCTGCGTTGGCACGTTTGTACACTTGTGCAGAAAGTTTGACAGAATCTGCACAAGGAGAGGATTGCAGCTTGTCGAACTTTTTATTAAATTGTGTTAGGGTCAGGTCGTTTATATTGCCCGCAGTCGAGATTATTGAGGGCATGGGAAAATGAGGGTGAAAATTTCAACTACCGATACAAACGATATATAGGTACGATCAATCAAAAGATAAGCGAAAATCGATTAAAGAAAACTCAACACGAAATGAATGAACATTGTTATCTGGATGCGTACAATGAGTTTGCTACTTCTGCATATATACCAATATTTCTTCATAATCATAAATTTATCCACCCTTGCCGCATTAAGGGTCAGATAAGAATTTTTCAGATAAGCTGAAAGATCCGACCGACGATTATGACTATAACATGTTAATTCAATAAAACTAAAATGTATGAAACATATACCTCAGTGAAGCATCTAACAATGGCGTAATGTTAGACTGCTTGTGTATGTGCGTCACGTCAGTACATTGTAACACATGTAAATGTCGTGTAGTAAGCAATACAGTTGATGATACCTAGTACTGACCGATAATAATATATATATCGTAGGAGTAAGTTATTCAATAGGCAAAATATTAGTAGAATAGCTAGAAATATTGGAAAGCATATATATTTTTAGTACACAAAGAAAGCTTCGACTGTGATCAACCATTATACTACATTGCAACAGTACCTAGTTCAAATAATACCTCACTTATATTGGATGATCGCAGCCGTATCGACACTACTGAATTAATACTACTGAACTAGTTGGACCATAATTGGGCTAATACTTTACAATAATATTACTGGTGCAATGAGTTATATATTTATTAGTTCAGTTAGAAGTCCAATTAGACGTACTAGATATTTAGTAGAGTGGATATACAGTTCGAACGAACATCGACGACATAACTGTCGGAAAAAAACCCATAATAAATAATTTTGGAAGCAATGCGGAACATGCTATTTATTATTGTAGTAATACTGCATCTTTTTGATGTTTCGAACACAGTAACAGTGCTTCTCATGGAAATAATGGCTATATATATGATTCGATTAATTATGTGGCGTGGGTGTTTCTGTGGGAGGTTTATGGTGGTGTGGGTTGTGTGAACTTTGCTAGTTAGTTAGGATGAAGCAAAGATTCAGCTACTTAGACCTACGAATTATCACCAATGAAGTCGCTCAAGAGCTTCAAAATTGCTACCTTCAAAACATCTACTCCCTTGAAAGTAGTAATCGCCATTTCATGCTGAAATTTGATGCTGGGGTCGGCAAGACTGGCAAGACGTTTTTGCTGGTAGATCCTGGTATGCGGTACCATTTGACGAAATTCCAGCACGAACCTACGTCTATGCCCTCTTATTTTGTACAGAAGTTGCGAAAATACCTGAAAAACCGCCGTGCTACTAACTTCTGGACAGCACCTGCGAGCCGGTTGATGGTAATCACCTTCACTGAGGGTCAGTACTATCTTGTGTTTGAATTTTTCGCTGGCGGTAATTTGATTTTGCTCGATTCAAACCATAAGATCTTGACTTTATTCCGAACTGTCCGTAACGTCGGTCCAGAAAACCAGAACTACCAGTTGGGTGAGCACTACCCGATTGATTTGTCCATCGACGACAATCAGAACTTGCAAAAAATGCCCAGTCGCGAAGATATCAAGCAATGGATTACTCGCGACAAATTGGGAAAAACTTTGTACTCAAAAATTAGCGATCCATCTTCGTCGTTGCTAGAGTACTGTTTAAGAGTGAAAAATCTGGACCCAAAGGCTAAAATTAATGCCGAAGAAGTTGATTCAAAGCTAAATCAAGTATGTGAAGCAATTGAATTATCGTTAGCCAAAACTCGGGAATTAGTGCTGTCAAAGGAGCCGGTGCATGGATATATTCTATATGAGAATGATCAATCTACTGAATTCGAACCATTCAAGGAGTATTTCAACTTAGTACACCCGGATAGCAAGTGCGAACAATTTGCTAGTTATAATGCTACCGTGGACAATTATTTTGGTGCCATTCTTTCCGACAAGGCTGTGAATAAGGTGGAACAATTGTATGCTTTGGCAGAGTCACGACTGGAAGCGGCAAGAAACGAAAAGTGGAATCGGATCAAGGGACTAGAGGAGATGCAAGCAAAAAACCAGCTAATGGGAGATACTCTACAGGAGAATGCGGAGATCGTGGATGCCGCCATTAATGCCGTTAAGGCACTGGTTGACCAAGGTGTTGACTGGGGCGATGCTGATAATTTAATCAAACTGGAACAGGAAAAAGGAAACACTGTAGCCCAGATCATCAAGAAGCTCGAGTTGCAAAACCTTCAGGTTGTTCTCCATTTAAATGATATGGATATCCCTGTTCAACTGGGGAAATCAGCGTTTGCAAATGCTCGTGAGTACTTTGAAATTCGCAGAACTGCTGGAACTAAAATTGAAAAAACAGCTCAACACGCTACCAAGGCCCTCCGATCTGCAGAAGTGAAAATCAAAAAGGATTTGGAGCTTAATTTGGAGAAGCAGAAGCAGCAAGGTGCAGCAAGTAAACTTCATGCTATTCGCAAACCTCACTGGTTTGAAAAGTTTTGGTGGTTCTTAACTTCAAATATGTTTTTAGTGGTGGCTGCCCGTGACGATGTTCAGAAAAATACACTCCTGAGGAGGTATTTTTCCGATAAGGATTTGGTACTGAGTAGCGATGCACCGGATGCCACGTTGCTAATTATTAAAAATCCTGAAGGCCAGGAAGTACCCCCACAAACTCTGCTTCAAGCAGCAGCTTTCTGTGTAGCCACCAGTGTGAAAACCTGGGAGGCGAAGTCGAAGGCACCGGCTTGGTTTTTGAATAGAAAACAAGTTCCTCGGGTAAATAACCAGGGCGATCCTATTTCTGTTAACGACTTGCATTTCATCAACCCGAAAACTTTGGTACCCCCTACTCAGACTGATATGGGCATGGCTATTCTATGGCAGTGTGAGGATTTAGATTCCAAGAACTCTCAAGATAGTGAGGAGACTATCCAGAAAGACGGTACTTATGGTGTCGACAGTGATAACGAGGATTTCCCGGACACACAGTTTAACTCCGATGATGATTTCCCTGATACACAGTTTAGTTCGGATAATTCAGAAGGTGAGGATTCGGATGTACCTGAGGATTCTGATGAATTCAACAATTCAGAGACTCCTGAGGCTACACCTGAAACTGAAGCCGCTTCAGAATCTACACCAGAGACTTCCTCTACCGCTGCAGAAAAACCATCGTCTTCTCAAAACTCCGAACTAGAGTCCGAGTCCGAGTCCGAGTCCGAGTCCGAGTCCGAATCTGAATCCGAGCCAGAAGAGGAATCAGAAATAGGAAGTCCACGTGCTACACCGGAAACCAATTTGAGATCACAATCACCCGCTATTAAGAAAGCACGTGGAAGCAAGAAGAAGCTGCGAAAATACCTTGCACAGGATGAGGATGATCGACGTGCTGCAATGGAGCGATTAGGAACTCTAAAGGGGTTACAACGGAAGGCTGCAGAACAAGAGGCTAAAGAAGCCGCGCGGAAACAAGAGCTGGATATGCGCCAGCGCCGTAAGGAAAGAGCCCGTAAGGCAGATTTGGACCATATTGTAGATGCACCACCGGAGGATACACCGTTTCCTAAGGATCTTCTGTTCCAGTACAAGGAAGATGAGCCTATTATTGCTGCAGTGGCCATGTTCGGGCCGTGGACTGCTCTACAGAAGGCTCAGTATAAAGCTAAGCTAGTGTTCGGCCCTTTGAAGAAGGGAAAGGCTTCTTCTGAATTGTTACGGGTGTTGCTGAAAACAGGTACATCTCCTGCAAGCGAGCGTGAACAACAACTGGTGGCAGGAATTAGAGCTATTGATGTACAGCAATCTATTGCTGTCTCGCGAGTGCAAGTTTCTGTTGCCGGTACCGTCAAGGGTGTAGGCTCTAAGGGAGGCAAAGGAAGCTCGAAGGGGGGTAGTTCCAAGGGAGGCTCGAAGGGAGGCTCCAAGGCAGGCAAGAAAAAAAAATAAATTTGGATAGTTTAGTTTGTTATCTATGAATACGTTTACTTTATCTCTAGATAGATATAGACACAGAAAATAACAAGTCTAGCACGCAGCAACAGCATAGTTATTGGGAAGACCGTAGTCAGGAACCAATGAAGCATGCACTGGCTGAAGCACAGAGTTCTGGCTCCCTTGGACTGGAACAACCGTCGAGAACCACTGGCCTTGAGGTTGAGACTGTGCCTGAGGCTGCTGAACATAGTATGGCTGTGACTGACTCTGAGGAGGAGATTGGTAGTAAACCGGCTGAGGTTGATACTGATACTGGGGCTGTCCGTTGGGATTATAGTAACCACCGTAATTAGGACCATTATTGGAAGGAGAACCTCCTTCACAGTCACAATTATCTACAAAGAATGACCAAGGGCAAGCAATATAGCGCATAAAGCGACCCATGGAGCTAGAAAGCGAGGTTCCTATGTCACTGTAACACCCAAGAGCTTCATCCTCAGCGCCATAGCCGTAAGGAGAATACTGAGATGGAGACTGGTACTGAGGTTGGTACTGGGGCTGGTACTGAGGCTGGTACTGGGGCTGGTACTGAGGCTGATACTGGGGCTGCTGCTGCTGCTGGTAGTACATTGGCTGAGACTGGTAGGTAGCTTGTTGTAGTAGCACTGGCGACTGGATAGCCTGTACCTGTTGCTGCTGCTGGCAGGGCTGCTGGACAGCTTGTACCTGTACCTGTTGCTGCTGTTGGCAAGGCTGGACAGCTTGTAACTGCAGAACCTGAGAATTCCCGCAAGGCTGCTGAACAGCAGCTACTTGGTTATTGCAAGATGAGACAGCCTGTACCTGCAAAGGTTGAGATTGTTGAACAGCAGCTACTTGGCCATTACACGGCTGAACCAATGAGACCTGAATAGGCTCCTGGTTGCAATCGCGCTTTTCAATTTCCTTACTGAGGGTGGCAGTAGCCAATGCTGCAAGTGTGAAAATGCTCTTCATGTTCGGTACTATTTCTATATGTCTAGGTGAAGCAAGCCAGTATTTATATTAAATCCCAGGATGCTGCATGACTTCCAAGCAGCATGCAGCCATCCTACGAAATCAGGAAGGGGTTGGAAGCCGTCCGATCGATCTCCGCAGATTTAATTTCCTAATAGGGTAATCGCGTCGACACATTTGACATGATATAGATCATGCGACGTCCAGGCACATTACATGTACCAATATACACAAGATCTGCATATATTTGTAGGCGTATTTATTCAACTCAATAATACACAGGACATCTAAAAAAAGTATGCTTCACGTACTAGTGCATACCATGATGTGTGCAAATATGTTGCATGCTTCTAAAGTGCTATTACGTACTTTATGCACCAACACTTTCCCCTATATGCACTAAGGTAGATCAACATAGCATGTATGTCCAAGAGCAACTTAACTATTAGTATATACAACTTAACTATTAGTATACATCCTTAGACATCCCAAATTATGATAGAAATATACTAAATTGCATTATTACATATTCTCATAAGACTTTAAATGTAATTTAGACCAATATTACTAATACAGATGGAGCCTGCTCGCATTCCCCTGTCGCGCGTTAAGCGTGTAATGAAGGAGGATCCAGAGGTCATTGCTGTTAGCAACAGTTCCGTTCAACATATGGCATCTGCGATTCAGATATTTGTTGGCCATTTTACAGAGCAAGCTATGATGGCATCCAGGGCCGAAGGCAGGAATCGAATCGGATACAAGGATTTTGCCCAAGTAGCCAACGAAAATGAAGAGATGGCATTTCTAGGACCTCTTGTTCCGAAAACTGTACCATTTAACACAATTAGAGATGCCAAATCTGCCTCTGATTTAAGAAATCAGGGCGCAATTCCGTTTACACGAAGTGAAGAGCAAATTGAAGCTGAGGAAGAGGATGAAAGTGATTAGAAATGGCAACTATAGATCTAGCATTATTCAATACTCTTTACTTGCGATATATTAATCCGCAATCCGTCATGAGTGATAGATCTCCTGTGAGCTCTTACTTTACTTCTTGCGGGCCTCCCTCCTGAGCCACTTACAGCACTTTTCTATTTAACCACTGTGTATATTATCAGTTTTAGCTACGAAACACCGCATTGTGGCGTATTTTTCGATACAGTCATATTATTGCTAACGTGTTGCGTCACACGAGCCGCTTGAAGTTATATTAGACATATAATGCATACATGCATGCATGCGCGTTTGAACTTATTGGTGCATTTGGCTTAAATGATCTTCAAAATCATTGAAGTATTTTATATATAAGCGATATATATAGCAACATATACCATAAGTAGTTTGAAACACCGCATTATTCTATAATCAACATATTATTGCTGTGAACCTTGCAGGGAACAGTCCCCATTGGTCTTAATTGGACTGAACGTGGAACGGAACTTGGGAACTGCTTACGAAATCGAAATGGCCAACCACAAGTCACGCATTACATTATTCTGCTTACTCAACCAACGTCGAAATTCCAGCTCCTTTTCAATCTCTAGGAATTATAATCACAGCTGTTATGTTGAAGACTCTGCAGAAGATTCAGCGTAGCCCCCTTGCTACTCGTATTCCTGCATCAGCCATCCGTTCCTATGGTACTAAGTACGCAAAGCCTATTGGCGGTGCCTCATCCTATGAAGTACCCGACTTCTCCGATGATCTGAAGCCGAACCGCAACTCGGATGCTAACCGCAACTTGAGTTACTTTATGATCGGGTCTTTTGGTCTTGTCACTGCTGTCACTGCCCGCAATACAGTCCAGGACTTTTTGACCACCATGAGTGCCTCGAAGGACGTACTTGCTCTCGCCAAGGTCGAGGTCGAGTTGGCTAACGTCCCTGAGGGAAAGAATATTGTGGTCAAGTGGCGTGGTAAGCCGGTATTTGTGCGTCATCGTACCGACCATGAGATCAAGGAGGCCAACGACATAGATGTCTCTATTTTGCGTGACCCTGAGACTGATTCCCAGCGCGTTAAGGACCCCAAATGGTTGGTTATGGTTGGCATTTGCACACACTTGGGTTGCGTTCCTATTGGTGAGTCTGGCGACTACGGTGGATGGTTCTGCCCCTGTCACGGTTCCCACTATGATATCTCCGGCCGTATCCGCAAGGGTCCTGCTCCCTTGAACCTTGAGATCCCGGAATATACTCTTGAGGGTGATACTCTGACAGTTGGCTAATTATAGACTTATTAAATGTAGATGCACACTAAAAGCACATTGTATGCCTGATAAATATTTTACTGTACCGCCTTAATGTGCATATTGCTGGTCCAGTAGTGGCTTTCATTTATGTAGATTATCACACTGTAAACCCTAAATGCTATTTACGGAATATATAATATTGAAAGAGGTTAATGTTTGGCAGGCCGGGTATTAATTCACATTCACGGAATATTTTGTGGTTAGGATGATTGAAGTCGTCTGCAACGACCGAGTGGGGCGCAAAGTGCGAGTGAAGTGCTTGCCTGACGACACTGTTGGAGACCTTAAAAGCGTTCTTGCTTTGCAGATCGGTGCTAAGGCTGATCACATAGTTCTTAAAAAAGGATACATCACGTACAAAGACCACATATCACTGGCTGATTATGAGATCCATGATCAATCTATGATTGAACTGTATTATGCTTGATTGCTGCATATGCGACTGTTTCCGTCTTGATTATTGTATGTAAGTTATTATCTATATTTCGCCAATATTAAAAAAAATCCAATATCGCGCCCACTGGCATTCAGTCCAGGTGGCGATGCAAGAAACGCGATGCAGATGCAATTCGATTTACTACAGCTAAGGAGTCAGCCAACACTGGACTCACGTTGCAATTCATACAGTCAATGCTCTAGAAAGTGCACTTCAGTGCCGCACCAACAATGAAACCCAATACGTTAGAATTCATCATTATACTACCGTAAATTTTCCAACCAGTTTGTTCCAATGAATAAATCTAACATTAGTTCCATTTCAACTTCGATCCAACTCCTCCTTTACCTCTAGTATATGCAATGCTGCCATGGTTAGGAAATTCTTCTCGTCAAGAGAGATATGTCGCAAAGGGGAATCATCGCTTAGCCAGAATCCAGGAGGTAGATTTTCTGTTCTCAACAACGCAGAAACCGACCTATTCCATTCTTCGTAGCTGAACTCTGTCTTATCGTCCCTCTTTGAGATATTTATTATGTTACGCCACATGGAATCGTTTGGTAGCTGTTGTTGTAGCTCATCAAGGTAGTTGTGTGGGGCATGCTGGGCTTCCTTTTCGATATCGTGTTTGGACATAAGCATCAGTTGCAACTTATGAATTCCGTCGCGTTTTACCTTTTCTATATCCTCGCTGTCTTCATTTTCTGTTGCACCTTTATTATTGTGCTTTACTAAATGCGTCAACCACACCCACATTTCTCCATGCTTACCTGCAATCATAACTGTGAAAGACCCCAAATCAGAAACTGCGGCTGCCATTGTAGGCAAGGCAACCACAGCCCAGTGAATGAACACTGCTCTTCCACCAGGACTGGTAGGCACATAATCACCGTAGCCAACACCAGCAAGGGAGATAGCACACATGTAAAATGAATTGAAGTAAGACCAGGATTCAGTGTAACTGAACACAAGAGCGCCACAAAGCCAGAAAACCATTAGCCACACCGACGTAAGCATCGCATGGATCAGCTGGTCCCGAAGCTGTGCTTTTTTGATGATTCTACGTATTTCCGAAAAACTTTCTCGTTCAGATATATCAGGCCGCGATTCGAGGAGTGCCCGGCGGTGCTTTTGTACCGTAACATACACAGCAGAATTATGGGCTTTGTCCAAGTTACTTTGGAAAACAGCATAAGCGACCCAACCACCAATCAACAGACCAGCGTAGATAAGCGGGATATCTAATGCCTTGGCTAGGTTTGTTTTCGGAACCACATCTCCATAACCCAAAGTCAAGCAGCTAACTACCACGAAATATACCGCTTCCGCATATGTCTGGTCCAGCATCGAATGCAATTGAAAGATCGCACCACCACCTGCAACCCATGCAAAATAAAGGAGACAAAGTATCATCACTAACCTTTGTCTTTTTGAAACAGTGATATTCCACTTTCGAGGGTAGAAATATACACTGTATGCTACTGTGATCATAGCGCCAACGAAATAAAACACGCTCGCGCAGACCGATTGCCAATATCCGGTAGTTCTATGGACATTACCAAAGTCGTGGCTAAAGTATTGATATTCCGTAATGCCAAGTAGAATCATATAGATCACTACTGCTGACATGTAGCAAATGCAAGTCACTGCAATGCAAACATGGCGGGCTAGCCACAGTTCTACATGCAGAAACAATACTACATTCGCAGCGCAGCCTAAACCAAGACCAATTCCATTCAAAAAGTAAGCCCACCATTCGTCTGGAAGAGTAGCAAGCAACACCCCTTGTGGATTTGCTGTAGCTCTCCAGCGATCACCTATACTCATGATCGAGGCTAAATTACCGAGCAACCCGAGGGGACTAACCAATTGAAACGCAACTTCCATGATAATAGTAACAAAAGTGTCTTCCTCAATATTATCTCCACTATTGCTACTGCTCACCGCGGTGAATAGACGCATAGCAAGTACACGATGAGGCTCACGCTTTTCAATAAGCTCTATGGGTGAGTACGAGCTCGAATTTCCACTAGACTTTTCTTCATCCAATGGTTGGGTTTTGCTCATAGGCTTTTAATGCATATACCAATATGTATGTTATATACCCCCGAGTAATATGTTTTAAGTGTATGCATAGACCTGATAACGTAATAGAGCCGGGCGGTAGCCGTAGCTGAGGTGAGACAGGACTAACACGCTTCGATCTATTTTATGAAGAAACACGATTTCAAAAAACTTGACGCCGAGCGTGCTCAATTAGCTGTCTCTGTCCAGGAAGCCCGTGATCTTGTTTCCAAATGGATGGGTAGCAACTTCACTGAGTTAGATGAGACAGAAGCTCCGCTACCGATCAAAATACTTAGTTCAACTAATATAGGACTTGGAGCAGAACCCGTAAAATTGAACACAACTTCCAGTTTGACTGCCAATAAACCCGCAAGCTCGAAAGCATTACAAAAACTTCAACGAATTCGACAGAAGAATGAAGCTAAAGTAACTAAAAATGTGAGACCACCTCTGAAAGCCCCCGAATCCGAATCCGAATCCGAATCCGATTCAAAAACGTCTAGGTCACGTACTATAAAGCGCAGATCGGCACTGGATGCCTACAAACAGAATAAAAGAAAGAAAAAACATTAAAGCATTCATTCTCATAAACTGTATCATAATACTGTTATATCCCCATATAACATAATTTAATTTGGTATTTTGCATGCTTTTCGCTTAATATGTAATTTCTAAGGATTTGTAGATTTTAATAGGCTGCTGCGATTCAGCTTATATCATTAAGCAATACTATTCCTTGGAGCTCTCAACCATTGTGGTGGAGCTGCTATAAGACTCTCCAGCACTGCTGCATTTAGATCCAGAATTTTCGTCACTGCAGTTTGAACCCTTAGCTGCTTTACTGGAAGAACTATCACTTGGGGCCCCATCCGATGGCTGGCTGCCTCGACCTAGTTCTATTTCCCCTTCAGGATAACTGCTGGAACTTCCAGTGTCTCCATTACTATCTCCGTTGCTATCTCCGTTGCTATCATTATAGTAGCTTCGATTAGAGCTTGAGCTGCTGCTACTGGAATTATTATCAGATTCTGTTTTATTCGGTCTCGCAATCTGCTGACCCGGATGGAGTGTATATGAAGACATCGGCTCACCAGTACTTAAACTGCTTCCTTTAGCACCTTTAGGAGAGTTATCACGTTGAATATTAGCATCTTCCCTGGTTTTTAGTTTCTTAGGGGGTGCCAAGCCGGTCGTCACTAACGGTGGCAATGTAATATGTTCTAGAGAGCCTCGCTTATCAGGCTGCTCACTAACAGCAGGAACAGCGCTAGGCGCATAAATTGGATGGACAGGGACGTTCTTCGCAGGGTCTGGCGTCATAGCAGCTGGAATCGGCTGATTAGACATCTGAGGAGCCAAAGGCTGCAACTGCTGCTGTTGCAGCTGCTGCTGACGCTGCAGGAGAAGAAGTTCCGGGGGCTCAGGAAGAGAAACGGAACGTGTAATTTGTGATTGGGGCACTCCTGAATTAGTCAAAAGTTGAACAAGCAGTCCTAACTCACCAGAACTCTGAACCAACTGATTTAAGTACTGCTGCAGACCAGAAATCCCTATTTCTAGCTGACGCTGTTTAGTAAGGATCCGGTTAAGCAATTCCTCTGAGGCAACGCTCTGTATTGGTTGGGGAAGTTGGGGAGCGCTACTTAAACTGTTAAGCCCTGCAGCCAAATTTCCCTGGGAAGATTGCCTTAATTGAGGGATCTGCGATTGCTGTGCAGGTGGAGGTGGTTGAGCGCCTTGCATATATTGTTGAGAAACTTCAGGATAAACCATATAATTATGCGCCCGCTGGGACAGCCACATATTTATTGAATTCTGGCGCTGATTGGCAGATGGCGTAGTTGCAGTACCGGCATTATTTGTAGCTGAGTGAGGATGCTCCACTGGGGTAGGCTGAGGCTGAGGTGGCAATTGAGCTGGTGGCTGCTGGACTGGTTGTTGCTGAACTGGTTGTTGTTGGACCGGCTGTAGTTGGACCGGCTGCGGTTGGACTGGCTGCGGTTGGACTGGCTGTTGTTGGACCGGCTGTTGTTGGGATGGTGCCTGCTGAACCTGTAATTGCTGTATTGATGCTTGCTGTACTGGTGGTGGCTGAACCGGCAATTGCTGAACTAATGGTTTCTGAATCGGCGGCTGCTCCTGAACAGATAGCTGACGCTGAGCAGATAACTGATGCTGAGCAGGCTGAACAGGCTGAGCAGGGTGTTGGGGCTGTGGAGACGTTGATACGTGGGTTTGCTGCGATTGTATCATATGCTGTTGAGGAACATGCGCCTGCGCATGCTCGGGCTGAGGTGTAGATTTTTGCTCGATCGTATTATATGCTTGGGACATCAATGGCCCGACCTGCGGGCCCTGACCATGATACATCGGAGAAGCGAGCCTAGGTGCTCCAGAAATCGGCGTCACTCCCAATGGAAATGGCTGCTGATGCTGCTGAATTGGCACAGTCTGTAAGCTCTGGCCAGGTGAAACCATCCACTGGTGTTCTGGAGGCATGACTATATGTCGTTCAAACTTATTCTCTCGAGGTGTACGGCGACTCGACCGTCTCTTAATCGCTCGTAAAGCTGCGAAGTCATTGCGTTTAAATGAACCCTCTAGGTGCTTAAACTCCCAGTTATATTTGGAAGCAAAAGCGGCCACTTCCGCATTATTCTGACCAGCACGGTACCTTGTGCTCTCGCGGGAGTGTTGGTTGATCTTGTGAAAACCATACATACTCAACTGTCTAACAAAGCTGGCAATGTTGGTGTGCTTGAAATACAAACAGAGAATCTGACTGAACTGTTCGCCTGGTTTAATAAAAAAACTGTCTTCAGTAGGGCTCCAGTTGATAACCTCATCTAAATTGGGATCTTCCAGCATCGAGTACAGCTTCTGAATAAACGGTGTTTGATTCACCTGCACAGGAGGAGCCTCATCGAGTCTCCGTTTAATGCCCCTAGAAATGTCGGGATATGCAGTGGAGTCGCCAGGACTTCGGGGACTGTTGGCCACACTATTAAAAACACTATGGTTAGCATACAAGTCCTCCTCATCTCCAGTATTTTGGGAATGTTCAGGCTTAATATCTCTTAACTCAGTGGACCGCACAGAATGTACTGAAAGACAATCATTAGGCGCCGGAACGGGGGGCAGAGGGGCATCTTCGTTAGGTCCACTTCGAGGTGAAATACTAGGTGTAACCACTACTGTTGGCTTAGAGGTATTTTTCCTGGCTGGGGTGGTTGTAGTTCCCGATACAGATGCTATAAACGACGCCGACTGATCTGAAGGAGATAAATGCGCTGCTTTAGATGATTCTGTTATTGGGGCCTGAGTTTGCACCCGGACTTGCATGCTCTCTGTCTGGACGTGGCTCTTGGCTTGATCCTGCGCCGGCGCAGTTTCCACATTCACAGTTATGGACCCGGTAACAGGTGCGTCTTTAGGCCCTGGTACAGGCTCGAGGGAATTTACTAGTACAGGCATTTCAGGTCGTGAAAATCCCCCACTGTTGTCGGGATTAGGCGTAGCCGAATTCCAAGTTCCAGCGCTTAAATCAGGAGTGGCGAGAATCTGCTTTTCCTGCTCAGTGCCACATTCCGAAGGGGCCTGGCTATAGTCTGCGGAGGTTGACATACGCCACAAAAACGACAAAAAATGGCGAAAAGCAAATTAATATAAATTGTTAACCGCACCCAATTAACGTTAACTAGAATGTGAAGTAAGATTCAGAAAAAAATCTACTGTGCTGCAACTTTGGACGAACCTCTATACTAACAGCTATTCCAGAGGATTCACACCACAGTATATTATTTTCCGAAGATACCGGGCACTTTTGAAGTGTTTAAAAATGACTCGAATGGTCTTATTGAGGATTCTTGTACTATGCGTGGATATATCAAGTTCTATAATCCTTTTCTCGCATTGATATCACATGATGCTTGGAAATGACATCCGTCAAGTTGATTTGGAGAGCGAACACGCGCATACTGGGTACGGTGAAAACTGTCAGGGTTTGAGGTATTTTTCTAATATCTCTTGTACTATTTCTCCACCGCTGCGTATTTAATAAATAGAAAATACTTGAGTTTCATAAATTGCTGTAAAGAAAACCCCGAAAACCAAGAAACTCAAGGAGCTATAATATATATTAACTATCTACTACATCTAGCTATGCGATTTGCCACACTGAGTGCCTGCGGTGATTTCCAATTACGTTTTGAGCAAATTTTGTCAACGTGTGCAGGGAGAGCTGTCACTTCTTTTTTTATGCATGCCAGCAGTATGATCGACAGGCACACAAATTGATGGCATATAAATTATTTAAGATCAATGCCATATGTTTTCATATAATTGAAAGTAGTAATATCATTCAGAAACTCATATTTATACCGAAGAATATTCATTATACTTAGATAGCACCGTTAGACAAGATGTAGCAGATTACAGTACGATCTATACAGTTATTAATAGGGCCAGGGTGTACTGGTTCTTTTTTTTATTATCTCGCCATACAAATTAAGCATTGGGAAGGACCATATTACTACTTTATTGGTGATAGGTTATGTGCAGGTTATGTGCCAACAAATCTTACATTTTGCATATACCCTACTTTTCTTGCATATTACGTCATATGAGGAGCATTTGCGATATTAACTGCTTTATATCATTGGAGATTTTAGTAGAGATCATACTCTGAGAGCCAATAATATTGCTTTATAAGATTAACCAACTAGGTTGCTATCATGCTAACAGTACCGTTATTAATTTTCAACAAAATTTATATAACAATTTAAATTTTCAATATAGATCATGGGCCGTGGGCTACCACGGAAGCAAAAATATAACACGAGTGGTTGAGAAGCCCAGCTGGGGAAGGGTGTCAGGAATTCTATGCTGGGCTGTGCACAACCTCCGCCTGTGTGCTTATGAGATTCCAATCCTACGCAATCACTGAATGTTTACGCTACCACTAGGTAAGTAGGGTTCATGCGGATACGAATTACTACTATAATGCACCGTATGTATGCTCCCAATACGCGATATTCCCGGCCTTTGTATGCCTCGATTTGCCCCATAGTGAATAATTATACCAATACAAGACCTTACGTTCATAGTTCTTCATTACAAGGCTTTATTACCTAGAAATATATGAGCATTAATTTTGTGCTACCCCATATGACGATTTATTAATACCAACAACCCTTTGTTGAATGTACGTTGGGATCACGGCAGCAGTGTTGCTGCTGTTATCTAGGAGCATTTTTTCCCCTGGGTATCATCACCATCTTGATCGTGGGGTTGCGTCCAGGCACTTCAGGGATAGGCTTTAGGAATCATTCTGGGCTTTTTTCCGATAGTCATGTGACTATGACAGGCTTCTTAGATACGCTTTGTCGGGGATGACATTCCGATACCGAACCTTTCTCCATGTAAGATTTACTGGCACGGGCAAGGCTAGCCCGTGACTTGCCCATCTGGCAACTGGAAGAGGGGCTTACAGTAACACCAGAATTCCTGTTAGTAAGTCACAATTTAGATAGAATAGCCCAGGACAGGACAGATGTAAGTAGGTATGTATATCGGATTATACAACACTTCGAATATTAACAATAAAATGTAACACAACAATATAGTGGAACTCAGGTACCAACAAACAGTATATAGTAACCATAATTTCGACGCTTACGTACGTACAGGCTAAGAGCCACGCTCATACACGAATAGCCAGGCCCCAAGAGTTGGCTCAATATAACAGCTACATGTCATATTACGGCAATAACCAATATGGTGATTACTTTGGTACCATGGGTGGCATGGGAACCATGGGGAATATGTCCACTGCCGGTCCTGCCGGTGATAGTGTGACAATTACTGAACCTCTTTCCACTGGAATCATTGCTGCATTCGGCGTTTCTGGTTACCCTGGTGAACCTTCTCTTCTGGAGGAGTTAGGGGCAAACTTCGGTCATATTTCAACCAAGACAAAGGCGGTGCTCTACCCATTCGGCCGTAACGCGATTGATGAAGAGCTGATGGAGGATAGCGACCTCGCTGGCCCTATTTTGTTTTTCCTTCTTTTCGGTACCTTTCTGTTGCTAAGTGGTAAATCAAATTTTGGGTACATATATGGCCTAGGTTTGGTTGGCACTCTGATTCAGTACTGTGTACTGAATGCGATGTCTCAACGATCAATCGGGTTCCTGAAAACGATGAGCGTTTTGGGGTACTGTATGCTGCCACTGGTGGTTACTGCAGCACTGGGAATTGCTACATCGTTGAATAACCCCTTAGGTTATATATTGGGTGTGTTTGTTATTGGGTGGTGTGCTTTGAGTGCATCGACCATCTTTGTGGCCTATTTGCATTTGCACGAGGTGCGTGTGCTAATTGCATATCCCTTAGTGCTGTTTTACGGAGTATTTAGTTTACTCACTCTATTCCAGGGGATTAATAAACACCAACTGCCAGTGAAGGTGTAACATTGAGGCAGTTTAAGTACATAGAAACACCGCTAATCAGTACATTGTACTTTCTAAAGCATGTTGTTTTAAATATGGAGAGTACCGAACTTGAATATCCTTCCTTCCTGGATTCAAATACCTGGTTAAAAATTAGCGATCTAAAATAACATCATGTTGTACTTTAGTTCTGGAAATAGTAGAAGCAGTTAAGCATTCTAACCTTCCCCGTTTTGTGACTAACTAAAATAGAATGCCAGGTGGTCAGTCGAAATAAGGATAATTCTCTTATTTATGACAGTGGGATTTAAGGGAGCGCAGAACACACATTACTTATATAGAGTTCAAAATATTGTACCCCAGGTGCGAGCGATTGCCCTATCGTTTGCCATAAACCACCACTACAGCAATAATTCGCTTAGCGGGTATAGCTGCCTCAGATGCGCTTAGATTGTTAATCTCGCGTCATTATAAGGCTTCAATGTGCAGTAAATCTGGCAGGTACAAATGTAAAAACAGAAAACACTGTAGACATATACATGGCCTTATAAAGGGAGTATGTATTAGAGTCTATAACAAGTAATTACTGTAGGGTTATACTGCATGAATAGTGCAGATAAAATGTATGACAGCTTGCTAAGCCGCAGAGCGCACGATCCACATTGTTAAATTATCATCATGCAATATATAGAGGAATACAGGGTAAAGGATGCTATCTCAACGAACATTTTTGATTCAGTGATTCCGCGTAGCGCGACTAAATATGTACAAAGTTAAAAGAATTGCTTGGTGAACTCAGATGAAACGTGATATGGAAAACTCATTATGTATTTATATTGGTTTATACTATTGTACACATATGATCTGAAATTATAACATCTCGTTAGAAGTCACACAGGAACCAAAGCCGAAGTATGGTCTAGTTAAGTTAAAAATTCGTTCTGATAGTGCAAAAAAAAAAACCAAAAAAAACAACGAAGGGTTAGTACTTCGGAACTATAGATCCAGGCGCATTCTACTATCCGCCAGAAAGGTGATACATAAGTGGGCGTAAGTCGTATACCTCCTGGCACGTTTCTATTATTGTTATTAATGTTTTCAGTGTGTGGTGGTATTTACGTGGGCAAGGAATAACGCGATCTATCACGCGCTAATGGACCGGCCGTTGGTGGAACTGGCACGAGCAAGCGGAATCCGCACTGACGATAGCCACGAATGGCCTCAGCATGTTGACGAAGATATTGCTGAGTTTGCAGCCTGCGTTGAACCGCGCGCATTGTTTGTTGTAGAGCAGACAGAAGGCCTCGTTATAGGCCCTCCACCAAGGAACACTATTGAGAATGAACGTGTTCTAGTCATAGCAAAAAAAAGCGGCATTCTACCCGAAAATGGTTGGGAGAAATCGGTAGTGTCGGCAAGCTTACCTCTACGTGATGCACCGCCATTCGCGGCGTTACATGCACTTCTAGCCCAGGCAGTAATCCCGCTATTTGATGCCCAAACCGGCCAAATACAACCGGGCGGTGCTAACACAGCCAGGACGCAGACTCGATTGCGGCTGGTTGAGGCTGAGCGAGCACTGGCTCAACTTTTACAGCATACACAAATTGCATTTGTGGACTTAGTTAGTGGTGCGTCGGCACAACGCGCCCGTGCTGCCCTTGAATTCAATGATCCCAACGATCTAAACACTTTGCAGAGTGTGTTTAATCTGTGGAAGCAGCAAATCACACAACTGGCGGCCAGTGACCGCGATGTACGACAGGGATCTGCCTCAGATGAGATGGGATTCTGGATCGCCTTGGAAGCTGCACTTAGAAATGCCAGCGAACAGTTACAGAATCCATTGGTTCGCGATGTTTGGCACAAACTGGAAGAGTCCAAACGTTTCCATGCCACCCACAACTTTGAAGGCGACACCGGACTAAAAGATGCCCTTAGTAAAGTACAAGGATATACTCAAATGCTTTTCCGTGATCTTCCATTGGGTGAACTTCTTGCTGCTTCCTCTATTCCCCAGCTAGTGGAAGCTATGGATGCTGTGTTAAACCACATATTGCGGAAGTTGCGAGCTTCAGCTTACCCAGCCCAGCGAAGCGTTGGGTTCGTCGAAGCAATTGGCCGCGATTTCAGTGCCACGCTGCTGAAACTCACTGAGCAGGAACTTGATTTGCTTTTGGAAGAAAGCGATGATGATCACTCTATTGATATACCCGCGGTTTGTAACCTTGCCAGATCTGTTATTGATGCCTCTGAATCATGGGACGCCCAGATCCGCGATTTCTCCACTTTTGTTCGCGATCTAATCAGAAAGCGAGCCGAGCGCTTTGCAGTAGTAAGGGTTACCCCGGCTCATCAGCAACTTGTGGGCAGAATGGTGGCCATTCGCGTACTGTGCTCAAAGCACAATGAGCTACGGCCTTTACTTCACTCCACCAATTTAGACGCTGTGTTCAACAAGGTAATCAGATTCCAATCGGTTCTGCAGATTGATGAGAAGCACTGGCATCAACTGGAATCGGAATACTCCAGGGAGGCACATACTGCGGAGGTAATGCTGGCCGAGCAACTCCGGGTAAAGCTCTTGGAGGTATCTCATAATGAGCGTGAATTACTTCTGGTATTCCAGAAGCATGCAGCTGTTCTAACTAGACCCCAAGTTAGGGCCGTGGCACATCAGTTCCAAACTACCCTGCTTGATCGAGCCAGAACCGACCTGGTAAAAACTGGAAAACGTGCCTCAGCTTTGAAGCAGACAGATAATAATGATAACATTGTGCAACGAGTTATGAAGATGAAACAGTTGCAACTTCGTACCAAGGAAATAAGAACTCGTCTGCAGATCGTACTAGGCCCAGATTGGAAAGAGCACAGCGATGGTGCCCAGATTGGAGCAGAGTGTGATATGCTAGAACAGCAAATGAATCCTGAACCAGACGTAGCCAAATGGGCATCTAGTTTGAATCCTGCTACAGATGACATACCCGTGTTTAAACCAGAAAATGGAAATCTAGCGGTAAATGGGTTGCTACCCCAGACGGGTGCTCATATAACGCTGCGAACTTTGAAGGCTTTAGGCTTTCGGTTTGATTACACTACTACACAATCAGCTGAGCTGTTAGCTGATACGGATGCTGCAGTATTACGTTTAGTAGATGCTGTAGCTACTCTTGAAGCAGCGTGTATACTATTGGAAACATACCCGCGAATCAACACTGCCGTGGATGTATCTGAGCACTCTCGACGTATTATGGCATATATTCGCACTGGTCTAAGCACTATGCGGTGGGCGTCTGAGGATTTACCTCAGTTTGTAACTGGGTTTGAGCATGCAATTAACTTACTCGATACACGAGTAACTCAATTGGCTAGAGCTGATTCGGCTGTTGTCGACATTTTGGATTCAAGCGAAAATGCGGCATCAATTACATCAGTAGTGCAAGCTATTGACAATATTCTCAGCGGCTCCATTGTCTCTTTGGAGTACAATACTGCGGTCCGACAAAGCTTGACATCAGTAGTAACTAAGAAAATCAGTTCTACCCTGATGGAATGGGAACCCAACGGACTAGAACATCGGATCGAAATTCGTAGCCAGCAGATCCGAATCGTGCCGGATTTAAGCAACGCCTTGGTATTCTGGTGTGATAACCTAAACAGCTTGTTAAAGCCTGCTACAGATCTCAATGTTCTGGGAAAAGATATAGATGGCTATAAACAAGCTGTTTGCAAAATTATGATGGCTTGGAAACAAGCCCAGCAGCAGTTTGCTGCATGGAAAGCCTTGCAACCGTTATGGGAAGAAAGAATCGAATCAATTGCTGAATTCAAAGAAGGCGATGATGAAGTGACTAAACTTGTTACCTATCTGGATGAGCTATGTGAGGCAAGACAACAGTTAGATGTGGCAGGGCCGCTTATTTTAGACACGGCTGAAGCTCGTAAGTTAGTCGAGGCTAAATGCGATGTCTGGGAACAGCAGCTGGTAGCACATCTGGCTCAACACACCGATGAAAAAAGTTCTGAGTTGATCACTAATAGTCGAAAAATCAGACGTGGATTAGAATCTATCAAACTGGATTTGAAGAGTTTACTAGACGGACTTCACATATTCTCCGAAGCCAAAACACTACTCGTGGAAGCAAAATCTCAAATTCCGTTACTGATACAGGCTAATACTTTACTGGCACAATGCAACTATAAGTTCCCTGTGTACTGGAACCACACGGAGAATCTTAAAACTGAAATTGAGGCGTTGCAGCATGTAAGTGAACAGAGCAATCGCCAGCTGCAAGAAGCAAAGCCAAGATTGTTAACTCAACTCGAACAAAGTACTGCTAGCTGCGTAGTGGAGTCCGAACAGTTCAAACACAAATGGCAGGCTGAGAGGCCTTTGCAAGCCCATATTGATCCAACTGCTGCTTTAAAGATTTTACAGCGATTTTCAGTGGATATGGACAATCTTGAACACTCGACTAATTCAGTAAAGGAATGCTTTACCAGTTTAGAGTGTCAATACCCCACAAGCTTAAACAAAGTGGAAGAACAACTAGTTTTGTGGAGAGAAGAGTTGGATGTTTTGCAAACTGGATGGTCTGAATTAAGCAAGCACTGGCAGTCCTTGTACTCTCTAGGGTCAGAAGAACTTTTAAACATGTCGAAAGCTTTCGCAACGAATTTAAACGAGCTAAAAGATTTAGTGACGGATCTTCCGGCCCGGATTCAGCAATTACAAAGCCATCAGCGGTTGGTGGCTCAAATAGAAAAGATTACTGCTAATTTACCACAAATCAAACTTTTGCAGTCTTCAGATGCTATTCAAGCTCGTCATTTGGCTCAATTAGTCCCAGGATGTGGAGATCGTCCACTTTTAAAGGACCTGTGGACTCAATTGCCTGACATAGACCAAGTAAGCAAAGTGGTAGACCTGGCTGAAGGAGAACATCAATTACTTCGGTATATCGATTCAGTAAATGAAAAGTGGAATTCAATGGTGCTGATCGGACAAAGTAATGCAGTGCGCAATCTAGACGTTGTTCTTACTCTGACCAACGATAATTTGGCTGCTTTTAGTGCAATGCGAGCATCTTTACATTTCCATGCTGTTGCAGCAATTGTTCAAGACTGGGAGCGCCGCTTGGGTAGTGCAAAACAGTTATTTGATAAGTTTGTTGATGCTCAACAGCAGTTCTTGTACCTTCGAGGCGTACTTACTTCTCCAGCAGTAAGTTCCGTCCTTCCAGTTGAGTCTCGAAGATTTAAGGGTGTAGCTGATGAGTTTTTACAGGTTTATGCTGCTGCTGAGGGGAAATTGGCCTTAGACTTTGCTGGTACACCTCGAATTGATGCAAACTTATCTCGTCTCATTGGGCAATTCTCTTCATTACACCGCAGTCTCACTGGTTTCATGGAAACTCAAAGACGAAGGTTCCCAAGACTCTACTTTATTGGTGATGACGATTTGCTAGAAATTGTTGGTAACCCAGTGGATGTCTGGGGTACCAAACACCTTCCTTTGCTATTTCAAGGTGTGGCTAAATTAGTAAAGTGTAACGAAGAGGGCCGTGATACTAAAAGGAGTGTGGTTTCTCCAGATGGTGAAGCATTAGAGGTTGAATTACCTGATTATACTGATAACGTCGAGATGCTGCTGAATCTTGACAAGCAACTCAAATTGTCACTCAAGAATAACATTTTTAGTGCGATCACTACACTTCCAGAGGTTTGGACAGACCCTTTACAGTTTGGTAAATGGTTAGAGAAGTTTCCATTGCAATCAGCTCTAGTTGCATTGAGAGAACAATGGTCACGAACGAGATCAACAGAGTCTCATACAAATATGCTGCAGTGGCTCTCGTCTGCAGGTGACGATACGCCGTTATGGATGCGCCGTCGCGAGTGCTTGGTAGCTGAACTCACACATCAGCTAGAAAATGAACCCAATGACCTTGTAATAACTGTGGAAAATGTCAATAATCAAAACCTCATGGTTAAATGTGGACCATGTTCCTTACCATATGGGTTTGAGTTTATTACCATGGAACCTGTAGTACGTACCGGTGTAACCGATGATCTGTTTTTGAGTGCTTGTGCTGCAATTGCTCAAGGTAAAGGCGGTAGTATTATTGGGCCCGCTGGCACAGGTAAAACAGAAAGCATCAAGGCTTTAGGCGCTATTTTTGGTCGCACTGTTACGGTGATTAACTGTGATGATGCATTCGAGTTAAGCAATGTACAGCGGATCATTACTGGTTGTTCAGCAACATCCAGTTGGGCTTGCTTTGATGAATTTAATCGACTAACTAGGCGCGTTCTGAGTTCAGTAGCTCATACTGTAAGCACCAGTGTCAAATCAGCACCGGTATTTGTTACCATGAATCCGGGATATGCTGGGCGTACAGTACTACCGGCAAATATGCGTGATGAGTTCCGTGAATTCGTACTTGCAGCTCCTGATGCCCAGAAAATATCGCGGGTGCTACTCTACGCACATGGTAAAGTTTCAGTAACTATTGCTGATAGTGTTGTTCATCTTCTCTCCATCATGGCTCAAAAAGGAAGCAAGCAAAAGCACTACGATTGGGGATTACGTGCACTCAAAGGCATTCTGCGAGTTTGTCGACAGCTTAATGGTGACATGTACCGCGCCTGTGAAATTGCCATCCGCCCAAGACTGGTAGAACAGGACATCAGCATATTTGATAAAGAGCTTGCAACCATTCCTCAAACTGCGAATCCCGATGGTGAGTTTAATGATGAGAAGCTACCTAACTTTTCATCTGTAGATCCCCAAATTGCACCTTATGCGCGAAGTCTCTATTTATTCTCACATTTGTTTGCTGGTGTTATGCTGCTGGGGCCCGCTGGTTCAGGAAAAACATCAGTATGGCGTTCCCTTGCTGCAGTACTGAATGCCGAAACAATCGTAATAGATCCTTCAGCAGTTCACAAGTCCGTGCTTTTAGGTAAACAAGATCCGCTTACTCGAGAATGGACTGATGGTTTGCTAAGTAGGGTGCTTCGGCGTATCAGTAACAACTTACGAGGTGAGAAATCTAAGACATGGTTTATTGTATTGAAGGGAGAAGTCGAACCCCAATGGGCTGAATCCTTGAATTCTCTACTCGATGATAACAGACAGCTCACACTGGCTAGTGGTGAAATATTGGCGTTACCAAATAACGTCCACATTATATTTGAAACTACTAACTTGTGTGCCGCAACTCCAGCTACTGTAAGTCGATGTGGAATGATCTGTCTACCAGCGCCATCTGCAGATAGCACTAAGATTCCAACAGAAATATTGGAAGTGGCCAAGAAAATCAAACATACTATGTCTTTTATCCCTTGCCAAGCAGAGCTTACTTATACAAGCCTAGACCTAGGTAGCAAGTGGTTGTCACTTGCCTGGGCACTTGCCGGCGATTCTGATAATGAAGGACGACTTAAAGTCAGCAACGCTATTCGTGAAATAGCCAAATCTGATGAAATACCTGAAGGAAACTTACTAAAATACTACGTTAGTGATCTAACTGGCAGATGGCATGATTGGCAAGACTGTGTTGAAGTACAGGATCTGGATAGCAGTGCCATTATTCGTCCTGATGTGGTTATTCCTACTGCCGATACCGCTGCACATGAGTCTTTACTTCAAGCTGCCCTCACTTCACACCGACCACTCTTGCTCGTGGGCCCGCCAGGATCAGGTAAGACAATGACATTATTCAATGCTCTCCGGCAGATCCCGCAAATGGCTTTAATTGCCTTGAATTTCAGCTCTACTGCTATGCCTCAGCTTGTTATTCAAGCTTTGGAAATGCATTGTGAGTACTCAACTGCTAGTGATGGATCAACAGTTTTGAGCCCAACTGGTTCCCGTTGGGCAGCACTGTTTATTGATGAAATAAACTTACCTCAGCCCAATGAAAATGGCGTCTCCCCTGTAATTCAGTTCTTAAATTTCCTTGTGGAGTTTAATGGATTCTGTAATTCTCGCGGTGAGTTTATTCGGATAGAACGTGTGCAATTAGTGGGTGCTTGTAATCCACCACCTCAGCGTCGTGCTCTGCCAGATAGTTTTTTGCGTCATTTTGTTGTGGTGAATGTCCAGCATCCTTCTTCGGTGGCACTCAACACTATCTACACCACGCTAATGTCAACATTTGATGCCCAATTCTTGGTAAAGCCTATGTTAACTGTTTATGAAAGGCTACAAGAACTAGAACCTGATGAAATATGGACTCCTCGTGAACTTACAAGATGGATGAGAAGTATTTATACGGCATACACTGCTACATCAGAGTCCCAACGGTCCAACAAACTTCTTAAGCACCTATTTGTTTATGAAGGGTGCAGAGTTCTGGGTGATCGACTAACACTAGAGTGTCAAGAATCTGTGCTTAAGTTACTGCTAGATTCTATTGATTCAAGCAACGGTAATAATTTTGATGGTATCTGGTCGTACTATCTTTCGAAACGTCCTAAATTTGTTTCTATCGATGACTTAAGGCAATTCTTGTCTGCAAGGCTGCTCACTTTTATTGAAGAAGCAGCAGGTGAAGGGGATCAATCATTGGTGATCCATGATGATTTTATCAAGCTTATTTCACGCATCGATAGAATTCTTCGCCAGCACCAGGGCCATGGTTTGATCGTAGGGCCACCCTCTGTTGGTAAGACAACCGCTATTAGGTTCGCATGCTGGGCATATGGATTAGACCTGAAACTGCTAAGAATTCATTCCCAATATGGTGATGCAGACTTTGCCCATGATTTAAGAGCAGTACTGTTAGCTTCTTTGCGCCGACCGATGTGCTTGGTTCTAGGTGAAGAGTTACTACAGGCACCAGAGTTTGTGGAGAGAATGAATTCACTGCTTGCTAATGGTGAAGTTCCAGGGCTTTTTTCTGCGGAACACCAAGCAGAGTTGGAAGATAGCTGCAGAAGAGCCGGCTTTACTGGAGGAGGTGATTTGACACCCTGGTTCCGTCAAAAAGTTGTTGCAAATCTCCACATTATGTTCACTACTACCGACTTAAAACAAGCTTCACCTGCATTACTTAACCGATGCACCGTGGTCCGTGTTTTCGAATGGTCTGATACGGTGAAAAGCCAAATTGCCGCTAGCTGGTGTAGTTCAATCGACGCTGGTAGTGATATTGTCAAGTGCTTGACGCAACTTCCTAGTAATGGGGGTAGGGAGTTTGTTGAACTGTGTTATCAGTTTGTTACTGTCTATAAGCGCCGTAAGACACAGCTCGAGGACACGCAGCGTCATTTTGTTACGGGTGGTAACAAGCTGAAAGAGGCTCTACTCGAGGTGGCACAACTTAAGAAGCATCTTGCTAAACAACAACAAAAATTGGAGCAAGAAAATGCTCATAGTAGTGCTGTGTTGTCACAAATGCTCACTGAACAGAGCGAGGCGGAGCGAAAACGGTCGGCCGCCGTGGAAATTCGTGCAGCCGTTCAGCACCAAAACCAACTTATTGATGATCGACGTAAGGCTGCTAGTAATGATTTGGCAGCGGCTGAGCCGTTGATTGCGCAAGCAGCTCAAGGCGTACAGGATATAAAGAAGGCTCAGCTTAATGAATTACGGTCCTTGGCAAATCCACCTGAGCCAGTTAAAATCACACTAGAAGCTGTTTGTATGCTATTGGGCTTAAGAACCGATGGAAGCTGGAAGCAGGTATTGGCCGCAGTTCGAGGTGATGAGTTTATTTCCCGAATTGTCCACTTCGATAGTGCCAGATTGATGTCGCCATCAACAGCGCAATTGGTCACTAGAATCGAGAACGAATATATGTCACTGCCAAGCTTCACTTACGAGCGAGTTGATCGAGCTTCGAAGGCAGGTGGGCCATTGTTGAGGTGGGTAGTCGCCCAAGTTGCGTATGCTCGAGCCTTGGCTGCTGTCAAACCGTTGATGGCAGAAATCGAGCATTTGAATAAAAAATCCCTCGAATCCCAGGCTCAACTAAATGCGATAGAGGCAATGCTCACTGATTTGGAAGTGGCAATTGACAAGTCTAAATTAGAATATGGCAAGGCAGTCGCACAATGTGAGGTTTTGAAAGCCGACATGCACAATGTCCAACAACAGCTCAGCCGAGCTGAAGTACTCCTCAGCAGTCTCGGAGCCGAACAAGATAGATGGACTGAAGGAGCACAGAAGTTCCCTGAGAATATGGCATTGCTCCCCGGTGATAGTTTAATGGAGTCAGCCCACTTGGCTCTAAGTGGTCCCTTGGATGTTGCTGCTCAAGATAAGCTTACCTGCACGATTAAGGAACTGGGTGAGTCTAAAGGGCTTAATATGGACTCTGGAAATAATGCAATTTCTGTGGTTTCCCGAGATGATATTGCATTGCAAACTAGATCAGTTGCTTTGCTCATTGATCCTAATAACACATGGAAGGCTAGCGATGAGGTCAAAACCACTAGCTTCTTATTGGACCCAGACACGTTACTCAAGGAACTCGATACGTCATTGCGATTTGGCCAGCACTTGGTTATTCGGCATGCTGAAAGGTTTGATCCTTTGATTGTACCCCTGCTTAACCGCGAGTTTGTTCGTAAAGGTGCTCGGTTGCTGGTGAATTTCGGGAACGGAGATATAGATGTGGCACCTGGATTCAAACTAACCTTACATGCCCGTGACCTCAGTGGAATCAAACGGAATTCCCCACTACTTCTGTCCCGTGTATCACTTATTGATTTCCGTATGACAGCTAGTGTGTTTGAAAAGATGGTTGGTGATGCATTGCTCGGAGCCAAGCTACCCGATTTGGCTCAAAAGCGCCTGGAACTACATGAAGTCAGCTCGACTACTGCTAAGAAACTACGGAAGCTTGAGCAGGAGCTCTTAAATGTGCTAAACAGCTCGTCTTCAATATCTGGCTTGCTGGATAACCAACAGCTGGTGCATTCGCTTGAAACACTCAAACAGGAATCGGTACAGCTTCACAACTTGCAGCATTCAACTGCTACAACACTGGTCGAACTCGATAAAGCATATTCTAAATTCGCACCTACGGCTAGTAAGGCCGCTGAAGTTTACATGAATGCCCGGTCATATGTTAATATTGATCCATTTTATGTCTTGGGTGTTGACTGGCTATGGCAGGTTGCAGAAATGCTGATCCAGTCTGAGGATTTCAACACTGAATTCAAACAACAGGTTGATAACCGCATTGCTTCGGTGGTCAAAACGGAACACGCACCTGCAGGTGCTACTCGAATGAGCTTGGTGGATATTGTCCGCGAATCTACTTGCAATATTCCAGTTATTGCCGGTATGACTACCCCTAATGCTGCAGATCCGGCTTACGAGTTAGCTGAAGTTGAGCCCAATACCTATATTATTGCTATGGGAAGCCAACAATCTGCGAGCAAGGCTGATTCCATGCTGGATGAAGCTATGGAGCTGGGTGAATGGATGGTTATACAAAATGCAGAGATTGCCGATGAAGATTGGCTTAAACGACTCTCTCGCAAGCTTCAAGGATCATCACCTTCACCTAACTTCCGCTTGATTTTAACTGGTTTGGCTACTGAACTTGTTCAAATCCCTGATCTGGTGGCTAGCGGAAGAGCCGTATCAATAGAGCGTACCCAGGGCATTCGTACCCAAATGCTGCACAACTTAGGGCCTGATGATACCAAGCAAGAATTTGTATTGAACTGGATACACTCATGTTTCACCGAAGCATTCCCGCAAGCAAACTTTTCCAAGCGTGACTTCGAAGCGGCACTCTGGCTTTCTGCATCTATGGTTGATAGCCTCCCCATTGTTGTACAAAGAGCACTTCTGACAACGGTTTGGCAAGCCAAATCGGGTGATCCAGAAGCCAAACAGAGAATGAATGTATTTGCTACTGATGCATTCAATGATTCTAATAATACCCTTCCCGAAACTGAGTTTAAAAAATGGATCAGTCGACTACCTAAAGATGTTACTTGGTGCCCGAAGAACCTCAGTAATTAGATAAATTTATATATTCAATTTACCATTAACTGTAATAACGCAATGGCCACCGACCCAAATAAGATCGTCATGATCATAGGAAATATTGATTTTACCGGCTCTTCCCATCGCAGCACCTTGCGACGATATGTACGGTTTCCTGAGATCTCGTTTAAAGGCCACAGCAGCATTACCACTTCCACAAACGGGGTCTTCGCCTATTCCCATAGCAAACGTGCGCATTTCGATATCATGTTTACCTGTGTAAATACAGATTCCACATAAGTCAAGTTGGGAAGACAATTCATTGATCTTATTCATATTAGGCTTCAAGGCGAGCAATTCCTTGGCAGGTGCTTCGGTCTCGACAACCAGCCAGAAAGGGCCACTATCAACTCGGACGTGTTGGCCAACGGTACTGATACCGGGTAAACATTCTGACAAGTCCAAGTTTTCCACCACGGTAGACGTCATCTTGTCTATACCAAACTGTAAACTGCCATCATCATTCACTTTAATAGTAATAAGGCCACGTTTGCACTCTTGGATGATTTCCTTTTTGTCAGAAGACACAATGCCTGCCTCAATGGCTGCATATGCACTACCCAAAGTTGGGTGGCCAGCAAAGGGCAATTCACTGATCGGTGTAAATATTCTCAGTTGATAATCTGCCCTGGAGTCGGTCGCAGGTAATAGAAAAGTAGTCTCAGAAAGGTTAGTCCAATTGGCAATGGCGTGCATCTGCTCTGTAGTGAGATTTCGGCCATCTAATACAACTGCCACAGGATTTCCTTTCAATGGAGCAGCAGAGAACACATCCACAACTTTGTAGTCCATATTGATATGTAAGAAACAGAAGAAAACAAGCGTATGGCTTTCAACGGTGTAGATTACTAACAGGAAATATAGATTCGTATCTACACAAGCTTTATATGTGGTGATGTTTTCGTCACTATGGTGGTGACTCACTGGCGTAGAGTCATATCGAGAGCTATATGTATTTATGAACATATTATCAACGATTTGAAACTCATTCACTTTTACTTAAGGTTAGTTTATTGATAGGTTTCACACAAGATTTACCATAATTTTACTGGCACATTTAATACGCTTGCTGCGAGCAATTGTTCGCACAGCTATATAATTGAAGTGTACGAAACCTTTGTAGGATTCACTACATAATATATTCAAACAACTAATTAAGGCAGTGATGTATAAATGCTTATTATGACTATAGATCATCCGAGCTTCTCGAAACATTCCCTAATACTCTGGATCTCACACCTGGTCTATACATAAAATGGTTATCTATATATATAATGGTTATCTATATATATAATATTCGTATACTATAAATATCTGTCATTGTCCATTAAATACACTTGTGTCTAGAGTTGTCACATGTCGGTAGTATCAGTACATCATTTATTTCTTATACATATATATAATTTACACTACTGAGCTTAATTATGATTGCAAAACTGCTATAACAGATAAGATGCGGTACACTAGTTAGCCATGAAAGATTGGCCCTTACCTTAGAAAACTTCATTACGATGGCTGATTTCCTGGCTGATGAGCTGTTCGGTAAAAAGAAAGCAGTAAGCTCCACGCTTTTGTCATTAGCGAAAAATATACCGCTAGTAGAGGCGGAAAAGCAGATGCAAAAGTTCTATGATTCACATAAGAATGAGGTACATGCAAGTTATAAGGTGAGGAAGCGTGAAGGTATCAAAACCATCGTGAAAGTTATGAATTCCACCGATATTAATGAAATTGACAGTAATTCTACTTATAGTATTTATTTGGTGAGTCCACAGAATGCCGATGACCGTGCAGTAATAGATGATATTACCAGACGCGTGCAAGGTATACAATTCAAGACTAACATTGGGAATTTGGAAACACTAGGATTCGTTACAAACCCGTTTTTGGGTAATGATTTCGTAGTTCAAGACGATTTGGGATTCTACGGGCCACTTGCCTCACAATTACAGGCGTATAAACCGCCTGCTCCATACAAGGCTGCTCCAAGGCCACCACCAGAGCCAGCTAAAGAGGTTAAAAAGAACGAGAAAAAGGAATCAAAGCCACCTAAAACTAAAAAAGGTAAAGGATCAATGTTTACGACAATAACCAAAGATGAGGCGATGAAACAGAGTCGAAAAAACCAATCAAGGTCAGTGGAAAGTATAATTGGAGACGACAACCCAATAGAGGATGATGAAATGCAAGTAGAATCAGATCCCGAACAGGAGTCAGTGCCTGAATCTCTACCTGAGTCGTTGCCTGAATCTCTGCCCGAATCGGTGCCTGATGATCTTCAGACATCCAAACCGAAGCAAGATTCAGAATTGACTGCTGATACACCAGTCAAACAAGAGGTAGATGCATCTGCAAAACATACAAAGAGAGTTAACAAGCCAAAACCAACTAAGCAAACCAAGAAGAAAGGGCCGAAGCAAGCACCACTTGGATTCATGACCGTACCTAAATCGGAAGCACTTAAACAAACTTATAACCGTAGCTCTAGTGAGAAGCCAGTATCTGAAAAGGTGGTTATGGGTGACATCAATGAGAATGAAGGAGACGAAGAAGAACCGCTTAAAAGTCGCCCGCCTAATGACGAGATGAAAAACCTTGAATCCTTGTTTGATCAACCTGTGCAGAGGATAGACGATGCAGAGATGGACAAGTCGGACCAAGAACCTGAACCAATGCCTGAACCAGATCATGATCAACAAGATGCACCAGAGTCAAGATTAGAAAATGGACATCACCAAGAGCTAGATCAAGAGTTAGACACCAAGCCAGACCATACATCTAGCCAAGAGCCTGTCCGAGAGCCACAACCAGAGTTCGATCAGAAACAAGATGTGCCACACACATCACAGCCAAAACGCTATAAACGCGTACTTAAACGCGTAGAAGTAGTCGATGAAGACGGAGAGAAATACACAGTAAACGAATACGTGAATGTTCCGCTGGATGGGGACGAGGATGTAGAAACTGAGCCCAAAAAAATGAAATTGGGAGAAGACAGCCTAGTCAAAAAGGGGAAAAAGTATCAATCTGCCCCCAAAATATCTAAAAATGAGGGAATACTTTCATTTTTCAAGAATAAGAAGTAATATCGAAGCAGGAAACATGTCAAATATAATCTGCTCAGATTGAAATATATCAGCTGTTATAATATAACCTCTGTAAGTCGATCCCGATTTATTTACACTGTGTGAATGTGATAGAATCATATCCCAGTATGTAACTATTTATGATACCAGTTATATGCAGTGAGACCTAGTGGATATTGAAAACTATATATATTCACAGAGAAAAACGTGGATAATGTGTTGAGTTGTATTAACGGGCTCCCATGCTTCTTTCTAGGCAGTTTGTTGTACGAATAGACTGCTAACGAACACATACCTAGCGCCGCATAGTGGCTGAGAGGATACCTCAAATGTGTGGTGAATCATTTAGGGTTTCGCTCACCATGGGTGTTCGATCCAGGCGTGCAAATGCCGGCAACCGACTGCAGTCGCTGTTGGCCGAGCAAATTCCATTAGACGATGCTGATGCTGAATATTTTGCTGAAAAAGATGATGATGAAGATTTCGATTTGGAAGCAGAGAAACGACGAATGCGTGAGGAAAGAATGCGCTTAGAAGATGAAGGAAGTAACAACGAAAGCGAAAATGATAGTGAAAGTGGTAGCAACGCTGACGATGACGGAGATGAAAATGAAGATGATGAAGCTGATTCACTAGATGATGAGAACTTTAGTGAAACCGATGACTCGGAGCTAGAAGCAGATGATGAACCTGTGGATGCTGGCGAAAAACAGTTACAGGTAGAACAGAGGCAGCATGCGCGAGAAAAACGAATCGCTGAGCGCAACAAGATGTTTAAAATCAAGAAACGTCCACCGCCTGTACCTGTCAACGAGAACGGTGAGGTGGTTCCAAAAGCACCCAAGAAGCCGAAACCAATGATAACACCTGAGCAATTGGTCTCACGATCCCGGCATAATGAACGTCAATCTGCAATGCGCAACAAACAGCATCTAATTGAGCAGATAAGAGAAGCAGAAGAGCGAAGAGCTCAGTATGTGCCTCCAAAACGCAAGAAAGTTAGGCGTATGACCCAAGAGGAAAGGCTTGAGGAAGCAAAAAAGACGGAAATGAGGAACATGTCTTCATTGAGTAAGTTTGTTGAATTGGAGGAAGAAAGACGAATCCAGCAGAGGCTTGCCATGCTCAGCAGAAGACCCAAGCTTACCCATGTGATTAGGTACCATAGTTCTTCGGTTTATGAACAGCCATATATTTCAGAAGTCAGTGAGAATGATGAGGACGAAGAGCAGGAGCAGTACCCATTTTCTGGCCCGTTACAGCCAGGATTACCGCTATTTCCACAACCTTATGGTCCATACCAGTCACAGTTCCAGCCTCAGCTCCCGTCGTCATTTCAGCCTCAATTCCAGCAATTCCAGCCGCAGTTCCAGCCGCAGTTCCAGCAGCCTTTCATACAATACCAGCAGCAGTATCAATCACCAGGAATGCCTCCATTCGGGTCCCAATTTGGACAGTTGGCACCCCCACAGCTACAGTCCCAAAGCAGTTCTCAGGTTCAGCAGGTAGAATCTCAGCCATCCGTTAAAAATGAGATACAGGAGAAGTCTGAGAAGTCTGTAGAGCCTGATGATTCTGTAGAGTCTGACAATTCGGCGAAGCCTGACAATTCTACGGCTGAAAACGAACGAGTATCCACGATGTCTAAAGATACTGAAATGCCTAAGGTGCTTGATAATACTGAAAAAACTGGAAAGTCTAATGAGGATTCTAAACCCGAAGATTCTAAACACGAAGATTCTAAACACGAAGATTCTAAACACGAAGATTCTAAACCCGAAGATTCAGAGAAGTCTGTGGACTCTAGGACACCGAACAAATCTGGAAATGAACCGCATTTGGAGATTGAAGAAGCCAAAGAAGATAGGCAGGAAAAGCAGCAGGATGAAGAAGCGAAACTTGATACCTCTGATTCCCAGTCAAGAAACCCAGATCCAGAGCAAATCAAGCAAGAACCAACTCAGGCATCCGATGATCATCAACCTATCGAAGGCCCACCGCGACTCACAACGTACAACCGGCTTACCTTCCACAATTTCGAGAATGTCCAACTCAATAAATACTCTACACGAGGTTTCGTACTTGGCCCTATTGCTGCTACACACCGTCCAATCCCCCCTAAGCGGATGTGCCCCTTCACCGGTACCGTTTCCAAGTACATTGATCCGTCCACAGATTTGGCCTATACGGATCTGAAAACCAATGAATTGATCAAACTGGCTAAGCAGGACAAGCTTGGCTGGAGTAAAGAACTTGGTGGTGTTCTGACTACAAACGGTCAGCCACCGCGTCATGCTAAAGGTGTACCAAAGGGATTTGCCTGAAAAGTGAATCCCATATTTATTTATCAAGAACTTCAGAGAAACACAAAGAAAGTTTGAAGTCTTATTTATGTATATGCATTAAACTGTGGCTAACTGAACCGTAGTTTAAATCAAATCAAATCCTATTGTAGTCAAACGTGCTGTGGTTTATACCCACGGTTACTTAAGCTCACCATGGATGGCAGCTAAAACTCAACCTTTGTTTGCGCGTGGTGTAACTAAATATAAGTTTAAACCAATCCGTAACCGAAAGAAACCTTGATGGGCTTGATATAGTAGTCCTCGAAATTGGACTCAACAGCTTCCTCCTGGCCCACGGGTACCCCAGTCCAGTTAGTTGTCATAGTAGTTTCGCCATCGCCCACGACAAAGTCATGAGTGAGAACAGCGTAGTGGCCTGCTTTCCAGTCCCGCAATCTCCACTCTGTCTTGATTCGCTTGCCCTCTTCAAGCTCAACATACTTACCCGTAACGTTGCCACCAAACAAAGAGAAAGAACCGCCAACTTTAGGATCTAAATTAGGTGCACTTCGAGACCAGATGGCCACCTGCTGGGGAGTCATCAGTGCGGCATAGATCTGCTCGGGGCTAGCATTAAACACCGACTTGACGTTGACAGTGGTAGTGTTGTATGCAGCGACACCGAAGTACTTGCCATTGCTGTCCTTAGACTGCTTCTCGGCATTTTTCGCGGCATCCGCGTTGCTGGGCTTACCTATCATGGTGGAAGAGGACCAGTGGATTGGCTCGTTGCCCGAATGCTGAATGCCCTCACCGTGGGTACTAATAAGCTTAGGACCAAACGCGGAAAGCTTTTTCCGAAGTTGGGGCACAATCTTCTGTCTGATAAGCGTCTTTATCGGGGCTTTCTCCGAGGAATCTTGGTCGATCGAGATCTGGAACTGGTAGTCGTCCTCATCGTTGTCGTAGGACACTTCCGGGACCTTGATCTGGCCGGTGACATTTTCCTCGTTGACTTTACCAGTGTAGGTAAGCTCCAAAGCTACATCGAACAAGCTGATCACTTTACCTTTCCGCTGGCATACCTCCACGTCTCCCTCAACGCTTTTCACTTCATTGACAGTAGCAGAAACCCCATTTTCCTCACTGGTAATCCCAGTAAGCTCCTTCTGGAAGTATTCGCGAGACCAAGCAATGCAATTTTTGTCTACCCAGTGCCAATTGTTAGGATTGTGCAAAACCATGTTGACCGATGGTGTCTGCGGTTTGGTTGTGGTGTGGTATATTTATGTTTCATGTGACAAGTGTGGAAGGAACTAGAACCCTCCAACCCCCCCCCCACCACGCATCCAAAGATACTGATTCTCCTTTAGGAGTAATTAAGTGTTCGAAAAGTGTTGCTAGTGGTGTTGGGGATGGTCATGGCATATCACTGTTCTCTAATTGTGGTTCTAATTTATAATAATGATTAAACTTCTAATACATATAATCTTTACTATATTAAAGATACATCACTATTGCTTTATATGCACTTCACTTCGGCTTGATACTTCATTATATAGCCGACAATATACACTACTACGTTAGCGTATAAAATTCGTACCAATCCACTAAGTTTGTCATAATTATATATATGTGTATTAATATAGGATATAGAAATAGAGTGATAGATAGTATGCGGTGCTGTGACATGCGAACATATACTTGCTTACCCCTAATTCGACAATTTTAATATAGTTGAATCTTTTGGAAATGATACATAGTCTAATCATCCATATCTTCAGATTTACATCACATTCCTCCTTCACTGTATAGATAGTACCCTTTTATTTTGCATATAGTTCCCTCAACAGATATATTTTAACTCACAGTAGGGAGGTGCACTTCTGTTAAACAATTGTAATATGACACCTACGTTCTTAATTACCAGCTAGTCGAATATTCCTTTACTATCGCTCGATGTATATCAAAGGCCCTTCTGTTTTAGGCGGTTCCTTTTATTGTTGTTCATTGTGAAATGAGCACTTCAACCCACTAAGTTTAATATGGCTGATGCATTTGATGATGCATTATATGTTGTCCGACTGTACAATACAACACTCCCTCTTTCTCTTTTGAAGCCCCCTTGTTTTGCGATTAGCCACTTCAGTTTCTCATATTCTAGGTCACAATGGTTTGAATGCGTCCCTCCAAGAAACGTACAATAGCCGATACGTTGATAGTTATTCACCCATGGAATATCAAAACCATTGTATTTTTCGAATCACCCCCGATATAATACTGCAGCTATGAAGGTTAGAAGGATAGGGTCTTATTTATAGTTATAACACAGTTATTTGTGGATTCTAAAATTTTAATTTGCCAATAATATATATGTTACCAGAATCAGTGATACTAAAACTTTTTCAGTATAGTGCAGCAAGTTGTAGCCGTGATCTATGGAGTGCAACAACATCCATCTATAATATTGAGTCAAATGTTTAATAAACACGGCAATTATTAAAAGTATATGAAGTAAACATTTATTTAGATATAATTTACGAATATGTACAATGTGGCTACGGCCAGAGGCTGCTCAGACTGCTCAGTCGAAGCCATCGTTAATGATTTCGTCACCATCTAGCCCGATATATCGGTCGAAATCATTGTCGGAAATCTCACTCTTAATTGGATTGAAATCAGAACGCGAGCCAAGACCGTCACCCTGGAATGAGTTGCCCATTATTCCACTGTGTCGCGGTGACTGACCTTGCATGTTCATGCCGCTGGAACCCAGGCCGTTACCCATAAAGTCCATGTCCGACATTCCAGACATGCTTGATTGCATTCCTGGGTGTACTCCGTTCATCATATCATTGCGCTGGCCAGCATTATAGGACATGTTGTGTGACATGTTGTTCTGTAAGCCCTGGTTCTGCATTCCCTGGTTCTGCATCCCCGGATTCATGCCTGACAAGCCTGGATTAATGCTATTACTTCGCAGTGTGGACATTCCCGAAGGTTGCACATTCATTAGCGATTCCATATCATTGACATTGCCGCTCATCATTGAGCTAGCTGTGCTATTTACCCGGCTTCTCGTAGCCTGTGAGGGGCTAGGAGGTGGGTTATCTTTCCATTCCAACGCTTCAGTGTCAAAGAAAAAATCATTGAAATCACCCCCAGAAACTGGCCACGGGCTAGTATTGCTACCACTGCTGATAGAGTTGGCAGCAGGGCTAATCGCAGCACTATTGTTGTTGCTATGCATCATCTGCTGGAAATCCAAAGTAGACATGGAATTGTTTAAACTAGAGGGAGGGAATTGGGGGGATGTACCACTGGCAGTGGGTGTAGAAGCAGAACTGCCGTTAGTAGAGTTTGTCAAATCGAAATTTCCCAGCAGTTGATCGGGAATACTGGGGTCTACAGGAAGGCCCATCATACCGGGACGAATTATGCCTCTAGTGCCGGCACTCTTGTATACTGAACGGTTTCCGAACTTGTTCCGTAGTCTATTTCCTGATCCAGGCATGATGGCACTGGGAGCATTCATCTGTTTGTGAATGCGTCCAGTGTTATAATCACCGGGGTGGCCAGACACCACGGAGGGATTAATGTCTCCATGGTAGTTCGGCTGGCTATTGGGCGAGAACTTCTGGTTAAATTGCTGATGAGGATACTGCATGTGGCGCATTGGCTGAGCTTGCTGATGCTGCTGCTGACTCGGGACTTGGTGCGGTTGCTGCTGTTGATGCAGAGCTGTCTGCTGTTGCTGCTGCTGCTGCTGAGCATTGTGAGAGTCAGGCGTATCCGGCGAAGCAGCTATACTCCCAGGAGCAGTTAGGGGAGAGGCATGTGAGGAATCAGTGGCAAATGCAGAGTTGCTGGCTGTATCGTTAGCACTTCCGCTTCTCTGATTTTCGGCTGGGAAATCTTCGAAAAAGTCTAAAGCGCCGAGTGTGGTTCTGCCCGCAGATCCACTGGCAGTTGCCGCACTAAAACTGGCATCAAACCTAGCAAGAATTGACTCGACATTCTGGGAAATCGGTAAGGCATCCGTGACGAATCCTAGCCCGCCAAGCTCGTTGTCCATATCAATAGGCAGCACCGTAGATACACCGTTCAAAAACCAGATCTGGTCGTGCATCTCTTTGACGTAGTTACGCACCAGTCGGTAATAAGCAGACACAATGGACTTTGCCCAGGTGTCGCCATCAGAAAGCAGTTTAATGAAGTTGGGGTCCATTAACGCAGGGAATGAAAAGACCCGCAGGATGAAGTCCGCACAGTTGCGCTGGTTGTGGAGTTTATCTAGGAAAGCAAGGGAAGCAAAGTACGGTGAGTCGATCGCTACGGGATAGAGTTCCTCGAGTTCAGGCATGAAACACTGCAGGGTAGATAGTTTGTTACCTTGGGAATCATGCATATCCACCCGGGTATTGCAGCTTGCCAAATCTATTAAATCTACGCCCATGAAGGAGTAGAACTTAGAAGTAGGAGGAAGCACACCAACAGCTAGTAGAATAGTAGCAGCACCGCGCACATGGTGTAACCACGTTGACGCAGGCAGAGAGCTGGGTGTCATTCTAGATGGGAGAGCAGCATTTGCCATAGCATCGAGTATAAGCAACACTGAAGTTGCGACCAGAGGGTCTAAATTGTGGGCATTGATCCGTTGTACCTCGCTGCGTAGAAGAGTGAGGGCCTCGGCACGATGCTGGATCACAGCATTGCAGTATTCCTTTGGTTGCCGCTGTGACAAATGAGTCGCAGAGAACATGAGTACTGCGTGCATCAGGAACGGGTACCTGAAGCCCATCTCAACCACGTCCTCGACCCAGATCTTCAGGGTGCTGATGCCGGAATCAGCAATGGTCTTGGCAACTACAGTAATGTAATGATGAAGCAGCTTCAAGTTCATAATTTGCAAGTCTGCACAGGTCAGCGATGCGGGAGACACGAACCGGCACTCCAACCGAAGGTGTTGGCAGTTTTTACAAATAGGACGGGTCTCATCGCACTTTACTCGGCGGCGCTTGCAAGTAGTACACCCGTTGCGCGATTTGGTATGGGGTCGTCGCTTGTGATGACGCGAGGAGATGCTTCCATTGGTACTGGCAGAAGAATCACCATTGGCATTTACGCCTCGACCTTTTCCTGCTGCACCTGGCATCTATATTGCATACAATGGCCAGCCTCAAAATAAAGGTTTAAACCTACACGAGCAAAAAATAAAAGTTCGGGTAAGTATACTGCACAGTCTCACTGCAGACAGCACGGTGATATTTGGAGAAAATTCTCAAATTATTTTGTTTCAAACGGACCTAAGTGATATTAGTCACCCAACTGTAGCTAACTGTCATTTGATAGTTGGGAATTAAAGGTACATATGCATTTTATCAGGGTATGGGTTTTATGAGGGCGGATGAGAAAGGTCTTGGACAACGTTTCCTGCATAAGCAGCCCCCGTCCACTTTAAAGTGGACTCTTCATCTTCTCACACGTGTAGAGCAGTAAACCAGGGTCGCCCAGTATTATCGGGGCTCAAAGCTCACACAATTTTTCAGAACTAATAAATAATTAAGGAGCTAAAACATTGGCTACCCGAATTTAAAGATATGTATCTAAAGCTCTTGTTGAAATAGATTTACCTCAATGTATTGCTTTACCGCCATTTCCGGGTGGTACATCGTATTATTACGCACGAGTCATTTTTTTGTTTTCCTTTTTTTTCCACTGAGTAACACATGCCTTCTGGGTGAGTTACCCAAAACCCTATTGCTCATCGGCACCAACTCAGCCCTGATTCGGAGATCTCATCAAACAGGAATTCCAGCATATAATTATAAATACGTATAATGTTACCACGTATCTGGCAAGTTACAGAGTATATGCCACTATAACACGGTCATCATGTAGCTCTTGAGTGGCTAGGTATCTAGTTAATGGATGATTTAAAGATCTTGCGTGGTGCGGGTTTTTAGAAACTTGACGCCGTAAATATTTTTTATAGATTTGGGTTTGGGATGTGGTTCCGATTACTGCGTAAGAAATTTGAGTTAAGGTATATTGGGGGCAACATGTCTCATGATCAGTGACATCATATCCTGTCAAGATCACTTCGCTTATGCTAGCTACATGAACGCTTGACTGACTACCATTTGGGGTAACAATACGCGCCGCGCAGTTTTATAAAACATTCACAGCATTGTATTGCTCTGCTCTGTATGCGTAAGGGATGTGCTAATATTAAAAGGTACTATATTGCGCTAAGCTGAAATTTATAAATTGACATATTATATGCAATATATAGGGAGTAATATTTACCTATGCGCCAGGACATTATACATAACTAGTTTTTTTACAAATCGGATAGTATATATATTAGAACATGCTAGAGTGTTATCTAGAGTGGTATCACAGAATATGACGAAATTGAGGCTGTAACCCAACTATACACACACGGACACGTTGTCAGATGGGTACAAGCCTAACGCGATAGCATGGAATATTGCGGGATGCGGACATTTGCGCCGCACACATCGCAAGCACATGTTCGATTTACATACAACAATATGGATATAGTCCAGAGCACTACCACACACACTAATGCCATAATAGAGTACTTTAGATACATAGCTGAAATAATTATGCAGCGTGGTACAGGCTTCATTATAGCAGCCTCATTGTAAATATGTTTCGCCTATTTAATGGCCGTGAGGGTCCTCCTTTGCTGGTTCAGGCTGGACAACAATCATGGTGTCAATTCGCAAGATGGCAATGCATGCCTCTACAGCTGAACGAAGCGACTTAATTTTACTCATGGTAGGCTCAAGAACGCCATTGGCGATCTGATCTACACACTTGCCCTGGTGAAGATCCAGGCCGTAGTTCTTGTAACCTTTGCGTTTAGTATCATTAGTAGCAGCCGTTTGGGAAGCGGCATGGTAAGAGCGAAGCTTGGCTACCAAATCAGTAGAGTCCTTGGCAGCATTTATAGTCAACGTTTTAGGAATGACCAATAAGGCATTGGCAAACTCGGCAATGGCCACCTGTTCCCGAGAGCTTAAAGTAGTGGCAAACGTCTCCAGGAAAATACTGAGCGCGGTCTCTACAGCGCCACCACCAGGAACGACTGACCCGGTTTCCAGCGTACGCTTGACCACGGACAAAGCATCGAAAATAGAACGCTCCATCTCGTCAAGCAAGTACTCATTACCACCGCGCAAAATAATCGAGGACGAGGAGTGTACTTTGGTCCCGTTGACAATGATACACTCGTTGTCACCGATGCTCACTTGCTCGACCTTCTCGGCCTGGCCCAGCCACCCGCTCTCGAAAACCTCATCACCGTTCATGTTAGACATTGTGGAAACGAGCTGAGCACCAGTGGCCTTGGCTATCCGCTTGAGATCCTCGCGTTTGCAACGCCTGACTGCCATGACGCCCTTCTCGATGAATAGCTTAAGACACATGTCGTCAATGCCCTTGGTGGTGAACACGACATTGGCACCAGCATTCAGAATCTTGTCGATTTGCTCGCTCACAATCTCTATTTCACGCTTGCGAATCGCCTCCAACTGCTCAGGGTCGTCAATCTTGACGTTAACCCCCAAGTTGAGCCTGGTACGCTGCAGATTCATGTCTAAGCAAGCAATACGCGCGACTCCGCTGGTGGAGAGGGGCATAGCCCGACTAGCAGTAGTCACATTAATAGCGTAGCCTTTAACCAGGTAGCTTTCCCTTGCAGATCTGCCGTGAGCCTTCAGGATATTCACTGCCTTGGTAGGGTACTTAGTCTCGCCCCTCGAGTTCGAGGTTTTCACTGCCAGCATAGCATCCACGGCGATTTGAGAGAAGAATTCAGCGTCAGCGCCACCAGTGACCTTACTGGACATACTGGTTTTGGCAATCTCCACAAGAGCCTGCTTGCCCAACTGTGAAGTTGGGACTGCAGAGACCTGGGTTATGAAGTTAGTAGCCTCCTTCAAAGCTAAACGGTAGCCAGTTAAGATTGTAGTAGGGTGGATTTGATGGCTAACCAGCTCGTTGGCTCTACGAAGCAGTTCTGTGGCAAAAATCACCACCGATGTGGTTCCGTCACCAACCTCGCGGTCCTGCTGCTGAGCCAACTGTACAAGAATCTCACCTGCTGGATGCTTGACATCGAGCAGTGACAGAATAGTGGCACCGTCGTTGGTGACGGTTACATCACCAATATCGTCCACGAGGAACTTGTCCAGACCAACAGGGCCCAGGCTGGACTTCACAACCTGCGCAAGGGCCATGCATGCCATCACATTCTGTTTGCGAACCTCGTCACCGGTGATACGCTCACCGTGGAGGAACAGCGAGTCGGGTTTGCTGCTGTACATGATGGTAAAATGCGACGTGAAATGTGGTTAGTTATCCCCTCTCAGGGCAAGGCCACACGCTCGGGCATTAGGCCAAGCCATTAGGCCAAACCAATTTATATATTTATAAAATGGCTTGTTGCGTGAGTTAATACAGGCAATTATTGAACTGCTATTGATATTATATTGCCACTCCATTAAGAGACTCATTTACATAAACCATAAATACCCGCCACAAACCGTAACACCTCAGGCACACGAGACTTTATACAAGGCTGGGTGATACATAGCATATGTAACACCACGAGCATCCCTACATTTGTAAATCATCAAGAATCGTCATTAGGAACCGTGTGTAATGCTGTTAAAATACATTGATCTCTGAAACCCTACGTTGGCATTAACTTATACAATAACATCTACATTAGAGTACCTACAGCCTTACAGCTTGTGCATTTTTTTGGTTATTGGATTGATTACTTCTCCTGACGGTGTGAGTTCTGTGAGGCAACCGTAAGGTTCATCGCAAATAACTGCATTATATATATATATATATATTTATATATGTTGCAATCATATTTCGTATATTAACTTAACTGTATTAACCTCATGAGGTATCGTATTAGATTAGGATTAGAAGGAATTACTCTGCGTAAGGATGAACTGGACCCTCAGAAACAGTTACTGGAGAAACCTCAGGACGGAGAGCATTCTCATGGGTTTCTGGTTTGGGAACTTCCGATTTCGAAGTTGGGGGAGTTGAATGATCACTTGATGCTTCACGGTAGTTGTAAGTATCGTCCATAGGACTATTGGGATCGTGAGTTCCCATGGCAAACAGCCCCTCCTGGTTTCCAGCATGGGACTTAATCTCGTAAAGCATACCATACTCAGCTAACTGGGCCATATCACTACCGCGTAGCTCGTCTTCTTCCGACATACGAATGTGCAGATATCGGTTGACGAATGGAGTATATTGCATCAGAAGCAAGATTAAAGCAGAAACCGTGAATGCCCAGCCGAAAATACTTCCGATAGCAGCGAGCTGGTACGGCAACTGTACGTAATGGTGTGACATCCAGCCGCCAGGGATCTCAGTACTGCCATCCAAACGAGCAATATAATCTGCAGCAAACAAGGACGTGCATATGGAACCGACAGCACCGCCAATTCCGTGAATCGAGAAGACATCGAGGCCATCATCAATCCTGATCCAGTACTTAACATATCCTCCCAAATTAGCAGCAGCAGCAGTAATAGCACCAATGGCAACAGCAGTATACACAGGTACAAATCCAGCAGCAGGGGTAATGCCAACTAAGCCAGCAACTGCACCCGAACAAATACCAACCATTGACCATTTGCGGACCTTGACATAGTCCATCAACATCCAAACCAAGGCACCAACAGATGCAGCCAAGTTAGTGTTGAAGATGGAGTACCAGGCCCTGATGGTAGCATTGCCAGCGCTTCCGCCGTTGAATCCAAACCAACCAAACCACAAAAATAGAGTGCCGAGAGCAACCAACAACATTGACCCCGGCTTGTACTGAGGGGTGGTATTGGCTGAGGCCGGGTCTTTACGACGGCCACATACTAAAGCATAAGCTAAAGCACTCGATCCACTGGCGAGATGGACAGGGCCACCGCCAGCATAGTCTAAGGCACCCAACTGAGACAACCAACCCTTAGGATTCCAAGTCCATTCTGCTACGAAGTTGTAGACTAAAACCTGAATTAAAAATGTGTACAGCAACAGCGGACCTAGTCTTGCACGTTCGTGAGCACCACCCAGTACCAGGATACCGAATACACATGCAAATTGCCCCTGGAAAAATGCAAACACGATATCGGGTACACTAGACGAGCCTACACTGGGTGCAGCTAGCACTTTCATTAATGAAAAGTTATCCAATTTACCAAAAATATCACCTGCTTCATGGCTGAACACAAATGAGTACCCCCAGAAGAACCACTCGAATGAGACGAGAGCCATAACGGCAAATCCTTCCCAAACAAGTGTTATAGCATGTTTCTTCCTTGCCAATCCAGCGTAAAAGATACCAATTCCTGGTACCATAAGCCAAACCATGCAAGCTGCAACCATAACCCAGGTCATATCCCCGGTATTGAAGGCCGCATTGACATCTTCAGTCATCGAATTACCGCCAGTGTCACCCATATTGAATTCAACGATGATGAAAATTCCATGCGGTTGCTGCTAGTATGTATATAAGCGCGCCTCGATCAATACCGTGGTAAGGGTAGAGTGTGACTAATATGCATATGTGAGTTTGTCCAAACAATCAAGACTGCTAGTAATCCCCAGCAGATCCGTTTGGGGTCATAATGGTTTGAAAGCGGGTTTTATTTAAATTAGGACGTTGTAATTCAGTATTTTGTGATGTAATTTAGTCGAGATGTGTCACAACGATGGGTTAATCTAGCTTGGGAAGTTCTCCGAGGACACTCTTATCTTTCTGAAAGCACTTAACCTTACCCGTTATCTTCGAACGACCATTTACGGTATTATAAAACTCATATAGATTTAGCGAGCTTACCTTGCCCGTATTAGTCATGAGATCGATTCCCGTTGGGAATAATTTGTTCTTCCTTGCATATAATAGTTATCTTTCACGAATCACGCGGTATATATATAGACTAGTCGCACGGCACTCCGACTCATAATATACTCGATTATACTAGCTATATGGTTCTTGGGGGGGTAGATGTTAATATGTAGTTTATGATGTTGTATCTTAACTATCTGTGTTATCAGTACGGAACGTAATCAGTAGGCGCAGGATAAACATTACAAACAAATATATCAAGGTAAGATTAGAATACAAACTTTGCTGTCTTTACAATAATATTCATGATTTCCACACACTTAAGGTAAGGCTATTTTTTTAAAAGAATGAAGATATCCGAGAATGTTACTTTTATAGTGAATAATGCTGGAACCTATCTTCCGAAGCATAACGAATTAATAATTGCGTCGTTGTCTGTAACTAGTTAAGAGAACCAGATACCATTAGTACTCTGTGTGCATAACGAAATAACTGTTTAATGATACACAGTGGAGTTTTATATATGTGTAATTTTATTTGTATATGCAGCGATACCTTGACTGCAATAAATCAATTATCCTATATCTTGAAATTTGGGTAACCTCGATGGCAAGTGCCACCAAGACTAACGCGGTTAGTACAAATTGAAGCATAATCAGTACTTGATCCGCTGGTCACATGAACGACTTGGATCAACATTGCTATTTATTATACTATCGCTACTAATTTATACAAAAAAGTGATATTTATAAAGATTCATGATTTACAATAACGCAACCAATTACTGTAACATAACAAGTGGAGTATCATGTTCAACAATTCATAACAGTATAGTTTATTAACAAGCTAGGTTTACACAAATAAAGTTAGTCTAACAGTACTATACTACACATTCTAATATTACACAAGCTACAGCATGGCGCTTTAAGCCGCAGCACAGCCAACAACCCAACAACCCACCCAAGCTTATTACTGAGAGTAATAATTTTTTTTTCAATTTAAATAACCGAAATAGTAGCAGCTACATGGTAAATGCCCACTAGGTATGCATGTGACATGCCAGGTGTCCTACACTAAATAACCGTTTGGCGACTGCACTGCCCTATAAACGAAATTTGGATTATGTGCCCCGGTATCTTCGCAAACGGTTGCATAGGCCATATGCTAGGGCTGATAAGCGTGATAATTTTGGAGAAACCTAAATGTCCAAAGACGTAGCCGATCTTGCTACCTTTTAGACCACACTTATGTCTCAGCCATCACTATTGCATAACCCTTGAGAAAATAATATGCGTAATAACAACTACCACGTGCTTTCGTCGGGTCTACCGTGGCCGAGCCATGCTCTATATACTTCTTTCATATAAGGTACAGTGAAATTCTTACTTAGCTCCAAGCCCCTTAGTATTAAATGTCTTCACTTGGGAGTTCGAAGTATCAAGGAAAACAGGAGAAACCCATCGTGGTAGGCCATCGGGGTTGCCGTAACGGTTACCCGGAGAACACAATATTGGCGATGCGAAAGGCTCTTGAAGGCGGTGCAACGGTGATTGAAACTGATATCCAGCTCGCAAGTGACCACATTGTTGTGCATTGCCATGACGTTGACACTACACGTTGTTTCAATAAGAGTTACGATGTGGAATCGACTCCATACAAAGGCACCTTAGATCAATTGTACACTAAGGATAAGTACCGGGAGCGAATGCCTACGCTTCTCGAAACAGCAAAAATGTTCATCAATGATCCCGATTTCAAGGACATTAGGCTCATGCTTGATATCAAGCGAAGTAATCGGCCCCATGTGGTGCCCCATGTTATCAAGGCATTGCTCGAGGTTGCCCCACTTGAGGTGTGGGAGAAGCGATGTACGTTTGGTGTCTGGAAGGCAGACGTCATGGAGGCAGTGCATAAGCACGCACCATCTATTCCGGTGACGTTCATTGGCATAGAGCATCGCACAGCCCGGTTCTTCATGCAGAAGTGGCCCGAACAGGTGCAAAATATTTCGGTCAGCTTTTTCTCGCTTGCCTGCCGCGACGGCCCGGAGCTCATGGACGAGGCACACCAGAGAGGAGTCAATGTATACTCATGGACAGTTAATGACCCCGAAGCCATGAAATGGGCCGTAGCTGCCAGACTGAAGGGTGTGATCACCGATTATCCGGATGTCTTTCGCAACTTCCTTATGTCGATCACCGAAAAGGATATGCTATCAGAGTATTTCACGTCGGAGCCGAGACACTTCTACTCGACGGGCTTTTTGGTCAAGATGTGGTCAATGTACCTTATCAGCGCCAGCTATCTGGCTCTTGCGGATAATTTCCCGTGGTTCTTTAGGAGGTACTGAGCGGTATCGCTGCTTTCCTACTTGGCTGATAGATTGAACAATGGCATAGATGATACCTTCGTATCAGTAGTACATCTGCATTAGTTAGTAGTATATTGGCATTAGCACACTGGCATTAGCACGCTGGAATTAGCATATGGTCATTAGCACATTGTCGTTAATATGAATATTAGTGGCACAACATTCGCATTTGCCAACACATTATTATGCATGTTAAAATATGTTTCCATAGGCACAGGCAAATAAACGTGCACAGTTGATGAATAAAGTACTTATTACAAGCTAGTTTATTTCTTCTTGCCCTTTCCTTTGACGGCAGTCTGAGCCAGTTTCTCAGCCTGAGCACGGGCTTCAGCATAGGCGGGCATGGCGTGTCCCCACTCGAATTCACGATCCACGTTGGCAAAGAGCTCCACGGTTTCATCGGTGACCTGGGCACGCTTAGCCTGGAAGTCAGCCACAAAGTCCTGGAGAAGCTTGATACAGATCTGCTTAAGCTCGCCTGTTAGCATGTTGCCACTGGTGTACTCCTTGCGGATCCTTTCCAGTTCCTCATCGTCATCCATGAAGAATGAAATGTATTGGAAGGCAACGTCGACCTCGCAGTTTCCACCAAGTCTGCGCTGCTCCTCCATGGTAGCCTGACCACCACTGAAGGCATATTTGTTGATCTTTTTCTGGATCTGCTTAGCACTGTCGGTCATAAACACCGCTGAAGTATCTGCAGAAGCAGACATCTTCGACGAGGCGCCCTGCAAAGCGGGGAAGAACTTAGCGTGGATCAATGCCTGCTTGGGATGGCGCAGCTTTGCACTGACATCGCGACTCACTCGGAAATAGGGGTCCTGGTCAATAGCACAGGGGATCAAGCACGGAATCTTGGATTTGCCAAACAAGTGGGGGTAGCTGTCCGACAAACCAGCACTGATCTGGATCGAGGCGAAGTGCACCTTGCCAATGCAGTCGCTCTCATTGAAGCCGAACACTGCCTTGGCCTGGTTGTATGTGATCTGCCGGCTAACCCGACTGACGTTCTTATAGAACTGGCCTCCCATATAGTTGTAATCACTGAAGATAAACGTCTTCTTCGGGTCGAATCCAACGCTGATGATGTCTTTGGCGTTCTCCTTGTAGAACACACCGTTAGTCTCTTCAATAGTGAGGCTGTGCTTGAACAGGAACTTCTCGTCGTCAGTCATCTCAATAACCAACGGAACATCAAAGACATCCTGAAGCCACTTGGTGAAGGTGAACGGAATCAAATGACCTAAATGAAGACTATCCGAGGAAGGGCCACGACCGGTGTACAAGAAAAAGGGCTTTTTGTTCTCGTACAAATCAAGGATGCGACCGAGCTCGCGGTGAGAGAAGAACATACCCCTACGCAGCAAAAGATGCGGTCTGTGGCCCGTGAGCTTCTCAAAGCGTTCAAGAAGCTCGTTGCCAATCAGTTGGGAACCAAACTCTTTGACAAGCTTCTCGTAGTCGATTCCTTGGTCCACACCATCTTCAACCGCACCTGCGACATCCCAGGGAGTCACGACTTGTTTCTTGTCGGACGCGGGGATCTCTTGTGCGATCTTTACGTCTTCTACTTTTGCAGCTAGGTCCGCCATGAAAAATCCGTACCCACACACATCACCTAAGTATACATACGAACATTGGCACGATCACAATAGAGCGGCAAGTAATTACGCTAGATATGCAATCCAATTACATTCACATATTATTTATTAGATATATCATGAAAATTATATTGCGAGTATTCAAATGTTTTGCAGTATTTACGCTAGGTGGTTACATGCATTGTGCTGCACAATAACTGTAATACCATAGTGTTGTACGATACAGCTACTATTATAGCCATCCTTACTTGCATTATTTGCTATAATATATATTTGACATAATACTGCACCTTTTCTATGTATTATCTCTGGGATCCTGTATGTACCGCACACTTTAACACTAGCTTAATAGTGATGATCCCATGTAATACTCAGAGATATAGCGCGACTAGTATTAACCGACCATTTATTACTGGCACCTCAACACTAAAGGCGAGTCAAAACGGCATCTCTTCACGATTGACAAAGCTTGGGTCCGCACAGTTATTGCATATAGCGATATCGATTAACGATTCAGCACATGGTTTATGTGCTCGCTTCCTAGTATAAATAGTTATATTTTCTGGTCTATCGCTAAGCGTATCATCCCGCGAGTTACTTCGCTGAATCAATGAATTACGCCACAGATCGCTACTACTCTACAACAACCTATGCACGGTGCTATACTGTACTACATAAATGTACCAAGTCTAGCAATGCTATACTGCAGTAGCTAGCTCTTAGCTGTAGGTAATATGCTAGTAGTAGTATTGCCGTTATATCACAGCAGTAGCGTCCAATAGTTGAACCAATGTAACGGCCGCTAAGGCAATTACAATTATACTAATTTCTATTGGCTACTTAACTGACCTACTAAATCGAAGCGTTTAAGTACTTATCTAAATTGCACGAATGCAGTACATACAGTTTACGCTCTAATACGTCTATAGTACTGGTGCTGGTCAACTATTCAGTTAAGACCAGAGTGCATTGGCAGTCTATCTATATTCAGTTGAAACGCTTGGCAGCCTCGTTCCAGTTGATAACGTTCCAAATAGCCTTGAAGTAGTCGGCCTTGACGTTCCTGTACTGGAGGTAGTAAGCGTGCTCCCAGGCGTCAATGCCCACCAGAGGAGTGTAAGCAGCGGGAACAATGTCCTGGTTGGCAGTGGTGACAATATCGAGGTTCTTGGTCAAGTTATTGCGGACAATCCAGGCCCAGCCACTGCCCTGGATGCCTGCGAGCTTGGCATTGGTGGCCTCGATCAACTTGTCCAAACTGCCAAAGTTGGCGGAGATGGCCTTGCCCAAAGGAGAATCCGGGCTGGGGGGCTCTCCACCACCCTCGCTGGCAGGAGCAAGGTTCTCCCAGAACAAGTTGTGGTTGATAGTACCACCACTGTTGAAGTTCACCAGGGGAAGAAGCTGGTTCTGGGTCTTGATATCGTTTTTAGCAATTGCCTCCTGCAGCTTCTCCGCATTGGTCTTCCAGCCGGTGATGTAGGTCCTGTGGTGCTTGAGGTAATGAGTCTCCATGATGGCAGCAGAGATGTGGGGCTCGAGAGCATTGAAGTCGTACTTCAAGTCAACCTGCTCAGAGAAACTACGGACGAAGCGGGTGGGTTTCTGGATAGCGCGACGGAACATTTGCAATTTGGAAAAGTTTGTGAAGTGTGTAAGTTGGAGAGTGCGCAAGCTGGTGCAAAAGCAATATGGGCAATCTGGTAACCCTAGCGGACCTATCACCACCGGTCATGCGGATTTGAGGACTGTGGTTCATCAGATTTGGATGCGGGTGAACCTGGCAGTATGTAGTGTCCATCAAAACCCACCCTTACCTGTCCTGGACAGGTGTCGCTTGTTCGTTGTATCAACCTGCACCTAATAATCGGAAATGGCTCTTGACTCACTGGTTGGCTTAGCCATGCTTTTAGTTGCCACTGCAGTATTTGTATACTACAGCGCTTGGACTTTCATTGTCCCTTTTATTGACGAGTCTAGTTGTGCTGCGAAGATATTCCCCCCGCGCGAGTGGATCATTAGAATCCCCGCTTTCCTGCTGCTGGCCGCTTTGGCAGTGGTTGGCACATTCATCGGCTCAGTTTTGATAAAAAACGACAAAAAGCAGAAACAGAAGGCTCAGGCTAAGAAGGCCAAATGATTCTGCGGAAAAAAACACATAAATCTTTAATTAATATACAGTTTGATGATTTGACGATTTGACAAGTTGACAGTTATCCAGTTTCATTTTTTGGCGGTTCGGTGGTTTGTTTGACGGGCCACAACGGCTTGAGAGTGTGGCTGTAGCATGCCGGTATTGATGGTTTGCAGATATGGAGCCTCTACAGCTTTAGACTGGCTGAAAGCTTAATGATAGCTGTTAACTTGTCAGCAGAGCAGCTTAATGGCATCACCATTCGCTTGTGTGATCCAGTAATGACGCAATGATGGTATCCCACGACTAAAGGTTCGCTGTTTCTTGTGTCACCTTTTAAAGTGCCGGTTAAAAATATCTCCAGATAGCATGGCTAAAGTCTGACATCAAATTAGTTATATCTCTTAAATTTATATTAAGGTCGCTGCTAAATAAATGAAAATACTTGCGTACGCGATTCTAATGTGGTACAGATGATACTGCTTACATAGATCACACCCAACGTAGCAGATGGAAGAATTTATTGAACGGTCGAACGCGCTGCTGGCAGCCCGCCCGGAAACTGCAAGGATATCAACAAGGTATACACATAAACACACTGCTGCCTCCGGTGAGCGGGTGGATCCCAGTGCTAAGCCCGCTAAGGTGGTCATTAAGGCCTATGACCCTGTGTCGGGAATCATCTACAATTATAAAGCCAAAAAAGCCAACGAGCTGTCTCGAATTCTCGCAAGTCTGAGCCCCCAGACTTTTGAATTCGGTAGTGGCAGAAAACGTGGCATTGCCAGCATCATGAGTGATGTTGAGCCTAAGGAGGAGCCGGTTGTATCTGCCTCTGCCCCCGCCTCCAAATCTTCTGCTACCACTGAAATTTCTACCACTTCTGACGCCCCTGCGACCGCTCAAAGTTCTGCTGGCACATCAGCTGCGAGCGAGGTTGTAAAGGAGGGTAAACCGAAATCTAAGAAGAAAAAATCTAAAAAGCATTAGCATCTAAATAAATAACTAGTGTATCAGCGTCCAGTTCTCTTCTTTTTCTTGTTCTTCTTCGCTTTCTTCTTCTTCAGTTTTGAACGAGAGGCCTGAGTTGACTCGGGGGACTGCGATTCCTCACTTCCTTCTTGCACTCGAGACGACTCCGTTGGTTGTGGCTCTGTTGGACGTGATTCAGTCGGTTGCGATTCAGTCGGTTGCGATTCAGTCGGCTGTGATTCAGTAGGCTGTGATTCGCCTGGCTTTACACTATCCGAATGAGACTCCTTTGAGAGGGGCTGTGTATATGAACCCCCAATTGAATTATCCTGACCTGGTTCCTGAGACTGAGCTGGGGGTTGTTGCGCTGACTTTGCCTGAGGAATCTGCGGGGTATCTGCTGATGGTGCTTCCGGAGCTGATTGAAAGCTCTCAGTTGCTTCTTGATTGCGGCCTATCTGCTGCTGAGATTGAGGTGACTGAGGTTGAAGAGTCGGTGACAGCATCTCCTGTGTTGGATGAGACTCTAGCTGAGTTGATGGTTCTTGCTGAGTTGATGGCTCTTGTTGAGTTATCTGGTCCTGAGTTATCTGGTCCTGGGTTGACTCGTTCTGAGTTGACTCTTTCTGAGTTGACTCTTTCTGAGTTGTCTGATCCTGGGTTGACTCGTCCTGGGTTGATTCGTCCTGAGTTGTCTGGTCCTGAGTTGTCTGGTCCTGGGTTAACTCGTTCTGAATTGACTCGTTCTGAGTTGTCTGATCCTGGGTTGACTCGTCCTGAGTTGTCTGGTCCTGAGATGTCTGGTCCTGAGTTGACTCGTTCTGAGTTGACTCGTTCTGAGATGTCTGGTCCTGAGATGTCTGGTCCTGGGTTGACTCGTTCTGAGTTGTCTGGTCCTGAGTTGTCTGGTTCTGATTCGACTCCTCATATGGAGGTGACCCAGGTGGGGTGTGCAGATCTTCCTGTCTCTGGTAAGGGGGCGCGTCTTGTTGAGACGGCCCAGCTACAGGGGTAGTACTCTCCAGCAAAACACTATCATCCTGGTTACCGTAGGCTGGTGGTGGGGGCAGTGAGCCTTGCACAGGGGCTAGTCCCCAGTCATTCACATTAGCGGGAATAAACACAAACCCGTCCTGGCCCAGGTTCACATAGACGCTGGCCTTTCCCGTGGTGCCCACAGTAGGGAACACATTGAGCCGCATTCCTCTGACAACATCATCCAGCTTTTTCCCATTATGGGTGAAAAACACTGATCCGTTAGAATTGCGGTATCCTACACCAATTACATCACCTCTCTGCCACTCTCTACCATACGGTTCAGCTTTAAAGGGTTGATTCAATCGACGGTGGCCAGTAGAGTCGTAGGATACCGAGTACCGATGCATACCAGGCAATCTGAACAATGGATATGGCTTAGTAGTCAGTCCCACTGAGCATTTCGTGCCAGGCTCAAGATGATAGATCTTGACCTCCCAGTAGTAGAGCGCTTTCTCCTTCAGCAGAGGCAAATTAGTCTGGACACAGGAGACAGTGTTATCCGCCTTGAACGTAATTTCAGTGCGGTTCTGTACAAATACGGACGGCTGCTGCCTGATGTCAAAGCTGAACTCCCACGCTGCCACGGCCTTGTCCTGGATGGCCATAAACTGGCTCAAACTGATATCTGTGTCGGCAGAGTTAGGTGGATTGTGATCGATCCAGCGCTTTGCCATCAAGTAGCTCTGGCGCGAGCGGTCGTCCATGATTTCCAGTGCTTCCTGCTCGTCTTCGGCAAACTGTTCCAGGTCATCGAACGCACCTGGCACGCCGTCACCAAGCTCTATGCCTCGTGAGCCACAACATCCAATATACAGGACTATTACTATAATAGCAAGCGTGAATGTAGTCACAATTGATGAGAGTGCATACAAAAGGCCTGCTAACAACTCGTCCATAAGAGCTTATGTTGCTTACAAAGGTAAATGTGAATCACACTCTAGATAAGCCCTCACACACTCACCAAATACCCAAAACAATAACAAATAAAGTGCTAAAAATATACTTATGTGCATTATTACATTAGACAAAATATACGGGCACGTTTGAGCACCGCAACTAACGGACATCAGACAATGTGATTGGATTTTCGAACAATCATCTCATGAATAGAATACTCAATGTAGAAGTCGTAAATGATAGATAAACCCAGTATATAAAATACGTAAAAAATTAACTGTAGAATGAATGAGTTGTGCACCTTGAAAAATGACTTTTAGCATGAAGAGGGTTATTGAATATATCTAGAGGTAGGCAGTATATGAAGCTTCAATATGCAATGAAAGTATGCATTGTACAGCACGAATGTGTCACATCCACGATTTTATGGATACTTTATCCACATAACACTGGGGTGTTTTCACAATGTGATAAGGCGAAAATCTACAAAACAATTCCACGAATGTAGTAGCTTAATGAAATGTTATGAACGTAATGCGTACTATGTATTCACAATCAATATAACAGTGTAGACATACATGCGGGCCGCAAGGCAATACACAATACGACGAACGTAAACGCACGGATCCAACGCGATGGTCGCAATAACAGCACAGCAGGCTACTGCTCTGCCTACACAACATTATATCGTATTAGCGCAATCCATAGATGCTATGGAGATTATTTAGCGGCATTGCTGTCTTGCTTTTCATGGTGCTCATCAGCCTTTTCCTTCTTCTCGTTCTTCTCGTTCTTCTCATCCTCTTCATCACTGAGTTCCTCCTCAGTGGAAGTATCCAGGTCACTCAACCCCTCGACTTCTTCATCGGAGGACTCGACGTCATCATCGAGCTCGTCAGCAACCGACGGCAGCGGAGCAGCTTCAACCACTTGCATGCTGGCCACGGTGTGGACATCGGCACCAAAGTAGGTGGTAGAGAGCATAGCAACCTTAATTGCCAGGGAAACAGGCTGGGGCGGACTGGCACTGGAGAACGGGATATACACGGTACCAATAACCACATTATCACCATTCTGAATCTGAGCAGAGGACAGGGTCAGGTTGTGGAGGTCCATGTTGGTGATCTCGTATGGGTCCTCGATCAGCTTATTGTCGCGCATGCCGTACATATACACCAACCAGCTGGTGTTGACGGGCACCGGGAAATGAGGGGCCACAGCAGGACCAAGCTCGGGCTTGGTTTTGTTGAGCAGTTCCACGCTCTTGTGGAACTTGCTGGAGGTAGACGAGGAGTAGCTCTCGATCTCGCTGGCTGCAGAAACAGCATCGATCTCCTTCTCACTCAACTGGGGAGTGGTTTCGCCAACGGGCAGCACCAGGAATTTAAGCTCTAAATGAAGCTGGCTGTTCACGGTAACGTTTTCCTCGCCCCGGACCTTGAACTTGGCCCGCAAAAGGGACAATCGAGGCAGGTAGTCCCGGGATTTTTTGACAATCTCCAGCACATTGCTGTCAGGCTTGTGCTGGTTCTGCTTGAAGGCTTCATAGTCAGCACCCCGCAGTTGCAAATACTCTCCGTACAAGGTCTCATCGAACGGAACAGCTTGGATAATAGACCGTCGGATATCAATGATACGCTGGCACAGTTCAAAGTTCTTGAATTGTACTGCAATTGCATGCAGGGCCAGCAGCACACGTGCCATTTCCATGGCAACGATAAGCTCTTCGTGGCTCTGCGCATCATTCTCGCGGTGCAAATAGGACTCGAGCAGTTTACGGCGATCATCCAGTCCTCCAACACTGGTGCCCGTTAAAGCCTCGGTCAGATCCGCACAGGTCAAACACTCTCTCAAGATACGCTCACGGTTGATGAAGTGGGGCTGCTCCTTGACCAGCATCTCACAGAACTGGGTTGCCGAGGCCTGCAGCAAGCCACGACGGGTACGCTTCTGGCTGCGGTTCCACCAGGCGCTGACCACCATAGGAATACCCAGGCCAAAGCCTACCAGGTACGCAACGATAAACATAGACGAAGCAGCAGGGTTGAACAAAAAGGCAGGCAGAGCAATACCGTGGGTGACGGGCTGCGGGCCGTCCGGGTGGCCGTGCAGCAGAAAGTTTTCCCTAGTATCGTCGTCGGTGAGCGCACGGTACGCCTTGGTGATCTCCACGTACACGGCCTCGATTTCCTCCCTGGCTTGGTTGGCAGTGTCCCGCACTTTATCAGGATGGAATTCAAGCGAAAGCTTGCGGTAAGCAGACTTGATTTCCTTGACGGTGGCACTCCGGGACACCTTGAGAATCTCGTAAGGGTCCCAAAGATCTGCGGCACCAGTCGAGCTGCTAGAAGACTGCACACCGCGGATTTGGGCCACCAAAAACGCAACAAATATCCAGCCAGCGGCAATAATCCAGGTTCTAGTGCTCTTTGCCTGTTGCTGGCGAAGAAGCCTGGTTTGGAAGGCTGCATGGCGAGTGCTGACACTGCTGTGGGGACGACGGCGTACAAACCTAGCGATTTCCGTAGCGGTCAGTGGAAGTAAAACCACCAGGAATAGCGTCAGCAGGAAGTACGGCCATACCTCGTTCGTCTCGTCGTACGTGCTTCGAGCGTCTGCCATGTGTGTTGAGGTAGGGTTAACCCAGGCGGACTTAGACAAGCCAAAATAGCACAGATCCGCTCATATAAACCGCACTCATATAAATACACATGTTCGTCCACACACTGTAAATTTAGGCTATCATATGCTGTATCAATTCCACGTTGTGCACCTGATATGTGTGCACTCATAATTTGCTGCCCACACATGCACAACCAAACGCTTTGTTTACGTTCTTGCAAATCTATTGAAATATGCGTTTAGCAATCAGTTGAACACGCTTATCTCTTTTTAAATCCATGGTTTCTGCATAGAATTTTATCAAAATTATTTGTATACAACAAAGTTATCTTATACGGCTTAATGTGCTTGCACAATAATTTCACAGCCATTTACACATATATAAATTGAGTTGGAGGTGTACATTTGAAACGCTTCTTTTTCTTTTCTCGAGAGAGGCCTATTAGTGCCTCAATACGCTGCTGCGATGTCATGATATCAGGGTTCAACTACTCCACCTAAAAGTGGACGTGTAGCGGGACACCTCAACAAAGTCGCATCGTGCATTAAAACTTGGAACCTTCGGATAAAACAACCTGCACATTTACACATTGTAAAATATATTAATTATGCATCATAAGTATACTTGGCATAGTACGGGATAACAATGAACATTTTCCAGTGTAAATGTATTTCGAATATATAGAATACAGCTGAAGTGACATAATAGTTCCAGCATTGCGATTCAGTAACTGTATGCATAGAAGTACGTACATCACGTGTAGACTTTTACCGGTATAAATGTGCATAATTGCATAAAGGGTATTACAGATAGAAGGATGGATCCATTAATACATAATGCATAGTTTAATATAATACACAGCCAACGGAATGCATATGTTTAAAGCATTGAGCTGCTTTACTATCTTCAGATGGTTATCCCCTCATATAGATTTTCGTACATGACATGTTATGTGCTGCTACTATCGTGCATAGATGCAATAGCCCTCCGATAATAGTACCCTGGATTTCGAACATCAACGACTTGTGTGTTTGTAGTAGACAGGAAAAGGGATAAGAGTATCTATTTAGATTATTAATTTAGAAATCCATATGTGTATAAAGCGCTTCTTTAGTTTTCACGTATCAAAATTTGGAATATCCTATTGTTCAATTGGCCGTGCGTGTATTACCAATTCGAGTAGCAAGTGATCCACAATTTCCTTTTTATTCCTGGTGGAAATCATATATCCTAACCCATTTAAGAATGTATATATGTATATATGTACGGTTTGACAACTTTGTCGCCACGTCCCCCTTCATCATATTTTAACAGTCACTTCAAAATGAGTGCGTCAATGCTGAATGATTCGTCGATGATGCCTAATGATGATGCAGCAGACTCTGAAATAATTCAATTCCTCTATAAACTTGGCTGTCATTTCACATCTATCTCCGTCTTCAAAGAAACATTGCGGGATAGTGATATTTCGCAGCTGGCTACAGCGGTTTTGGATATGACAATTAAAGACAATACTCATTTCAGCAATATAGAGTACTTCTCTAGAGGACTGGTTTTCGCCGTGATGATAAAAACTCATCAACTTGCTCACGATGCGAAGAAAAGCTGGAAAGATCTGATGTACGGCGAGGGAAGCGAATGGGAAAAAATGAATATGTACCATGGTATTACGAAAAAATGTAAGAAAACTATGCGGAAATATATTTCTCTGTTGGAGCGAGACCCAGCATCGCAGCTAAGAATTCCTAAGGAACATCTGAAAGATGTATATGAAAACTCTTGCCGTAAAATTGAAATGATGGAATTGCAGGGTAACTTATTGTGGAACGAATTGACCAGCTATTTTAGTTCTTCAGAAGCCGCGGCAAGCCAACAAGAAGCCTATAAGCATCTTCGAGCTCGACGTCATCTGCTTAGGAGTTTGGACCAGTGGAAAAGCACTAATTCTTTGGAATTGGTAGATGCTGATTCAAGTGATAACGAATTTGAAGAAGAACGCCCCCTAATACCCACTAAGGATCCCGTTAACGTTCCCGTTAAGGATGATATTAAGAACGTTGATATGCCCGCAACGACAACTAAAGAGATCCAAAAACAAGCTATATTACCTGATGAAGGCATTGAAACTACAGGCCAGACCATTCCAACTGACATAGTTACTGCAACTATAGGAGAAACTATTGTAACTCATGGGTCTGCTGCAACTGCAGGGCAGGCTAGTGAAATTGATGGAAATACTGCGAGCAAAGAGGAAAGTCACCCCATTGTTCCTACATCGATCAACGCTGCAGGCCCTATTACTCGCCAACATAGCCGCAAGAGAAAGCTGAAAGTACCACATGCAAGTTTAGAGGAACCAAATCCTACGGGCGTCAAAAGGCCTTTGACCAGCAACCTTGCAAACCCATTAATGCAGATACAATCCGGTGAGTTACCAATGGAACCTTACGATGTGGGGTTCGAAGAACTTCCATCAAAAATGCTGGCATTAAAAGTTGCAAATACTTCAACAAGCCATCCTGATCAGGTAACTGCAAAAGCGACAATTGGAGAACCTGAGACCGAAGCCATAACAACTGACGCAAGTACAAATCTGCAGCCACTTTTAACCGCCAAATCCGTCAGATCGTCCCCTTTAGAATCCCTACATAAGAGAAGAGAACGACGAGCCACACTACGTGCCCGAAAAGCAGTTGGGCTCTCTGGTAAACCAGAGGATGTTAGACCGATGGCGAAATTGGAAAGAGAGCACCAGGCTAGCAACGGGACACCTCTTGAACAGGCTGACGAAATATCGCTGAGTAAATCCCCAAAATCCCCATTGGAAGCAAACCTAGAAATTGTACCTGTAGTTAAGGACCAGGACCTAGGAACTCAGGCTGATGAAAGTGTCACCCAAAAAGAGCCATACGATTACAGTGGTATACCTACCGAGGAAGAGTTTGCTGCCGACATAGCTAACTTGAATGATAACTTTATTGGATATGTGATAGATGACCTGCGGAGCACGGAACTACGAAGCCATGACAATTCGCAAAACCCGTTATCTAATATTTCACTGGATGAAGCGGGTCGAATCGTCAATGAGTTATCCCAAGTCGACTGGGATCTCCGAAACTTATCTGGAAATAGGCCTATAGATGAGGAACAGCAAGAAACTGAGCCCAACTTTGGAGGTCCAGAAGAGAGTAACGATATAGTTTCTGCAGCTGGGGGCTATGAATTTGCTGAGGTTGACAACACTGCGCCTGAAGTTGAGAACAATGCACCTGCTGATATTGCACCTGCTGATATTGCACCTGCTGAGATCGGAAGCAATGCAGAATTGACGAGCTACTACGATCTTCCTAAATTTGACAAAAGTATTAAAACCGCCATCAAGTTCAGAAAAGCTATTTGGATGTATATGTGCAGCCGGAACATTCCAAGCCAACCCTTTGATGATTGTCACAAAACACTACAGCTGATGGATATAAACCAACAAGTGACAAAAAGGGATTTGTTTTTCATCATGATAATGAGCGACAATATGTATATTGAGATGATTCAGGAAACAGCGTCGTATGACTGTGTCATTTCTATAAATATATGCCAAGGCATGAACCCACACGAAACATTGAAAGAAAGAGAGGCTGCAGAAAGGCTGTAAACAAAGAAAGATTGTTGAAGAAAGCGAGTTAAGAAGCTTTAAATTCTTTCCGTCATTTACCTTGTGCTACTGAGATGTGCTTGTGTTCCTGGACAATGCGACAGCCGGCCAATGCAACAGTCAAAAGAAGGGACGTCTCATATATTTTTCATTTTCCATATATTCACACCATTTTAATTACATTTTATATTTATACATTTACACCAAATGATGCATTCGCACGTTCACGCATGACATGATTCGTGTGTTCATACATTCACATTCTCACGCTCGTACATTCACATATTCGTACATTCACAAATTCATGCATTTACATTCTCGTACATTCATACATTAGTGCATTCACATAAAATACATATACCATTTGTAAAGGCGGTGCCAATGTTACACTGTAGGCATGTAGTGGATATTTACCTTATCCGATTAGTAAGGTGAAAAATACATGAGCAACCGTGGAGGCCGAAAGAAGTCCAACGGCCGCTATAACAATGGCGGCGGTGGCCGAGGTATGGCGGTTGACGACTTCAGTAGTTCGAACGGTAGCATGGGAAACGCCAGCCGTGAGACGCAGGTCCCCTTCATTGAGATCCGCAATTGGGAAGGCGGTACCATGTCTGACGTAGTTTCATTCATTGAGCGCAAGTCGCACATTGCGTTGCAGGCTCCGAAACAGAATGGGAATGTCGTGAGTGCTCAAGTCACTCAGCAGCAAACACGCGAGCTGCAGAGGTGGAACGGAGTCAAGTTCTGTGGTCAGAAACTCAACATCAAAATCGTGTACAGAGGCACCGATACCTCGGCGACCATCCAGATTTTGCACGGCTTTCTTCAGCAGCGGTACGACCCCAACGCGAAACTGCTGAATTTTGCACTGATGATGTCCGACCCCACCCTGCAGAGCCATGGGCTGCTAGCCAATCCCACCACGGCGGTTAAAATGTTCCAAGCGCTAATGAAAGTGGCAAGTGACAATCTGCCACAGGTCGAAAGTGTTTCTTTGGAAGGGAATCAGCTGCTGGACTCCGAAATCGTGACCCACGTAGCTAATGCATACCCCAAGCTTCTGAACCTGAGCTTGGCCAACAACCAAATATCGTCTGTGGTAGCACTTGTCAAGCTGAAAAATAAGTTCCCGATGCTGCGGGAGCTGGTTTTGGCTGGAAACCCCCTGCAGCAGCACCCCGCGTACGCCCAGTCGCAAGTCCGTGAGGTTGTGGGGCTGTTCCCGCGACTGCAAATATTGGACGGTGCGACCGTTCGCACCGAGGCTGAACTGCCTCGCAATGCGCTCGCAGCCCCAATCAAGCCTACCTTCTTCGAGGATGATGGAGTGGCTTCTATAGTACCTATGTTCCTGGCCAACTTCTTCGGCCTGTGGGACACCAACCGAGCCGGACTCCATCCCCTATATGACCAGGCCAGTTTGTTTAGTCTCTGCTACAACGGCAGTGCACCACACCTGCAGACGAGTAAGCCGGCACTTTCCACTTACATACAAATGAGCCGCAATCTGATGCGAAACACCAGCATGGCCACTCGCCATAGCAAGATATATATCGGTACGCAGGCCGTAGCCGATGCATTCAGTCGTGTTCCTGCCTCCAAGCATGATCTATCGAATGCCAATGCCTTTGCCATCGATGCGTGGAAGGTCAATGATATTAGAGGGCCAGGCGATACTGCAATCATGATGGTTGTGCACGGTGAATTCATTGAGACCCCAGGGTCCCAGGTCCGTAGTTTTGACCGCTCGTTAGTCGTGTTACCTGGTGCTAATGGTGCGTATATTGTGGCCTCTGACATGCTGACGATCAGGGGTCAGTCGGTACTTCCTCAGCCTACTGGCCAACCTCCACAAGGACAGCAACCAGCAGGCCAGCTCCCACCTGGACAGCCAGTTGGACAGCCAGTTGGACAGCCAGTAGGACAGCCAGTAGGACAGCCAGTTGGCCAGCCAGTTGGCCAGCCAGTTGGCCAGCCAGTTGGCCAGCCAATGCAGCCTATGGGCCAGCCAATGCCTCAAGCAGTGCCCCAGCCTATGAACCAGCCAACCATGGGCCAGCCAGTCATGGGCCAGCCTATGCCCGGCCCAGCAGGCGTCAAAGAAGAACTGATGAGACAAACAAGATTAAAAGATGAGTTTGCCGAAATGTGTCTGAAGCAGGCCAACTATGATCTCAATGCGGCTCTTCAGCTGTTTCAGCAGTCACGAGCCCAGCTCGGACCCGAAGCTTTTCAGTTCTAATTATATAGCTTATATAGCAACTGCTACTGGACTGATTTTGTCGTCGAATTGAGCCGAGCGTACAGCTCACTGAGTTTGCCGTTGATTTGCATTTGCTGTGCCCTCAGCTCTGCCTTTTCGTTATCGATGCTTTCCACCTTCTGCTGCCAATCCAGCAGCTCTTGGGCCGCTTGGTTATGAACCTCTCGCTGCCGCTGGCGCTCATACTCTGAAACAGAGCGCATCAACTCGGCCGCTTCAATTACCGATTTCAGTGTAGATTCCAGAGATTGCTTGACCTCGATGCACTCGGTTTCCCGCTCATGGATTTGGGCTCTAATATCGCTCATTGAGGCGTACACCAGTTCGGCAGGGAGCTCAGCGCCTCCGCCAAAAGAGTCTGCAGTAGTACATATATCGTTGAGAGAGTCTCTGTTGGTAGCCAGCTCGCCTGAGAGTTTGTCAAGTACAGAAAGTACGGCTGCTACATCGTCCGATCCGCCAAGCATCCCAACCCACAACCTCACCACCAGGGTATAGTATATAACGTAGAACTGAGTGTAGTATATGCAGTGAACCATTATTCAAGTCATCCATAGCGAACAAATATTTATATCACCGATGTGCTATGTAGAACGTGTAGCCCCTAGTAAATATCAGACAGCATCGAAGATACTCGTGTACGTCTATACCATTAACAAATGTGTACCTTTCTTTCACACTCACACACTCACACTCACACTCTCCATATTTACCTTTAAATATTACTATTACACACTACTGCTAATCCTCTTTATATAGGCGGTACATCCTTAAATCATATGAACAGTCGATATACCGTGGGATGATGCTGAGTCGTCACAGTGCAAACTGTTTCCATAACGTACATATGCCTCCAAAGCTAGATAGATGAAGGCATTGAGTTGTTCTAACAGCGTTGGCAGTATAGCATATAAAATACATTCGTTCGTACTTCGTAATTACATTTAGATACGCGTTGCGTTACAGGGAGTCCTCGATAGCACGGAAAGAGAACGGCTCAAAGGCATAACCCTCGCCGATATAGAATTTCGACATGCTCTCAACCCAGTGAAGACGAAGAGCGTGCAGCATAGCCGAGGTACCCTCCATGACAGTGAGAATAGCCACGGTAAGGCTCATCCAGACAGCAAACATAACCACAGTCAGGATGACGCCGGTGATTCCACTAGCCCCGAAGCTGAGCTTGAGAGTCATGTCCCACAGAACTTGACTCAGTTGGGAGTGGGCTAGAGACAAGGCCCACAAACGGAGGTATGAGGCAGTGTGCGAGACACTATTAAGACAGAACTCAATGGTATGAATCGCCTGCTCGATCATGATATCACCAAACGACTCCTCCTCTTCGTGCTCCTCCTCGTTGCCGTCGTCTGCCTCCGATTCGTGCTGCGGCAGAGCAATGTGTCCCCGCTCCTGGATCTGCTTGCGCAAGTACAAGGGCTTGCACAGAAGCAGCCAGGGCACCGAGATCAGCGCAGCAGCGAGCAAAATCAGCTGCACGGTCTTCTGTCCCTTGAAAAGCGGCTCGTCGATTTTCCCCGGGGACAAAAACATGTTGATCAGCATGTTCATCAGGCTCGGGGGCTGGGCGTCGGTTTGCGACCAGTCGACGCACCACTTGTACACGATCGCGACACTGAGGTAGCCGAAGATACTGAGGAAAAAGATAAGACCCGGGATGAAGTTGCCGACAATGTCGATGGTGGAGTGGAAGTACAGGTTGTTCACCAGAGAGAACGCATACGAGTACAGCATATGCAGGTATCCCAACACCACACTGAGCTTCATCTTGTAGCTGTTCATGAACCGCAGGTTGTTCTCGGCACCGTGCCACATCCAGTCGATTCCAATGGGGTAAACCGTGCCACGGCTGATTGCAGTAACCGCTTCACCAGTGGCATGCTCCGGCCACTCCCAGCCACTCTTGAGCAAAGTCATCGACCTGGAGAACAAGTCGTTGTACATCAGGCCGGTGAACATCGAGAACAGGCCCATGAGCAGCACGACGTAGCGGCCGCTGTAGAACATGTCGAACACGTCGCCTCCTTGGACTTTGGCCAGCTTCTTCTCGTTCAGCACCACGTACAGCGCAGCCAGGAACATCAGGAATCCGTGGCCGATATCGCCGAACATCACTGCAAACATGAACGGGAACGTGACCACTGTGGGCAGAGCCGGGTTCACCTCGCGGTACGTGCCGATGGCGTACACATCGACCATGTTCTGGAACGCCTCGGTCACCTTGTTGGTACGGTGCAGCGTGGGAGGAGCACGGCTGGTTTGCACAGTTTCGAGCACGACAGGGCTTTCCACGTGGGCACTTTCGCCAATCGTTTTGAGGGCCTGTTGCACGCGAAGCACCTCATCGGTAGGGATCCAGCCCTCGGCGATCAGCAGCTTGCGGTTGCTGTCGTAACTGAACCGGTTCAGCGTTTCGTAGGTACCGCGCTCCTTCTGCAGGTGCACGTCCCAGAGCTTGACGTTCTTGGCCACAGCACCCAGCTCGACTTCCAGAGCTTGCTGAGTGTAGTCAACAATATCCGAAACCTCGCTGAGCTTCGTGTTGGTCTCCCGCAGCTCGGTGCTTACCGAAGAAGGGGATATGGGGAAGACGTGGGCCTCCATGGCCTCAGCAATCCGCGAAGCCTTCGCCGAGAGCTGCGAGCCGTGAGTCACGAGAATAAACACCGACTTCTTAATCGGCTTCTTGGCCTGGGCGTCCCAAATGGGCGTGTCGATCTCGCTCGAAGAGAATACGAGGTTGCCGCGAAGTGCACGCCAGCCGACGCGCTCGAGCTGGTAAACGAGGCGCTGTGGAATCACACCTGCCACAATGCCTTCTACTGATGCCCCGTCCTCTTCCGAGGCGTTGCTGGCAGCAGACGGCACGTTGCCGAAGAAGTTGAGGGCAGCCCTCAGGACATGTCGCTGCTCAATGAGCCTCGCCTGCCGTTCGTTGAGGTTGTCCTGGCTATCCACCAGACCGGCAATCTGCTCCTCGAGCTGGCTTAGTGTGCGAGGTAGCGTCTCAGGGTCATCCACCTGCTCACCGTCCCACACGGGAGCTTCGTGGATGTGGTGGTCCTGGATTTGGCCGCGCAGGTAGTGGATCTGGCGCAAGCAATTGTCCACTGCTTTGATTTCGTTTACGAACGCACGTTGGAAACTGGAAACGCCTGCGTTCAGGTCCCGGAAATGGACACAGCCCAATGCCCCGAGCGCCAGCACTATCTCGCGGGCAGCTTCATTGGGAATGTAGAGCTGGGCCAGAGTCATCTCTGCCGAGCGGAAAATGGCCTCCTCCGGCATCTTTGGTATAATTGTCGTACGGGGTAGGAAACTGTGATGCCTATCGGCCAGATTACTAACCTTATCCCAGCAATCGTATCCACACGCTCACATAATGGAATATGCACCCACGTTGGTTATTGGGATCAATGATTCGTATTTGTACACCTAGAATATGTGAATATGTATAAATTGCGCTGCAGTCTTGAAGAAAAGCTGTCAATGCGTCCACATTTATATAGCACGAGTGCAGCCCATATTTGTGTTTGTTGGCAGTATGTAAACTAAGCGCGTGCGAATTTCGTCAAACCAGTATTGTCAAGTGACAAGCTAGTTTAACTTTTATTAGACATTACTACACAATAGCGCCCACTAGCTCGGACGGTTGATAGCTATCAAGTTGACCCTGCCAATAATATATGTTTGTATCTAAGACATGCATGCAGTGAAACTGCGAATGGCTCATTAAATCAGTTATTGTTTATTTGATGGTACTACTGCCTGGATAACCGTAGTTCTAGAGCTGCACGCACAAACCTCCTTGGAGGGTATTTATTAGATAAACCAATCTCAAATTGGTGATTCTACAAAAATAAACTCAAAACGTTGTTATTCTATATGGATTCTGAATGCATGTGGAATGCGTAAATAAAGTGCATAAAGTACTACAAATGTAATAGATATTATTTTGGACCGTCTAATCCTGCTTCTGCTTCTTCATGGGAGGAACATCATCAGCAGTCTCAGTAGCACCCAACTGAGGGGTCTGGGCTGCGTGGTAGTCCTTGATGATGGAGTCGACGTCGTCGATGTTGAGGTGACGGACGTCGCCAAGCTTCTTGATTTTTAGAGTGACCTCCTTGCACTGCTCATCGCTCAGGTGCAAGTTCAGCTGGTCAACACGGCTCTTAATGGCGTTCCATCCAGTGAGACGGTTGGCGAAGTGGATGTAACGGGTAAGACCGAAGTCCTCGGGCTTAAGAATCTCGTAGGTGCTGGGGTTGGCAAGAATGGCCTTGGCGTGGATACCGGCCTTGTGGGTGAAGGCGCAGAAACCGGTGATGGGGTTGTTGAAGGGGATGTTAACCTCCACGGCCTTGGCAACAAGGTTCTCGATGTCGCGGATCTTGTGCACCTTGTACTTGCTCAAGACGTAGTCGCGGTCAGCAACGATCATGCGGGCCATCAGGCCACCCAGGGGAGTGATGCCGTTACGCTCGCCGATACCAAGAACAGACGTATCTATCAGTCTGGCACCACCCTCGAGGGCAGTGTAGGCATTGGCAATGGCACAGCCGGTGTCGTTGTGGAAGTGGCACTCGATGTCGCACGAAACAACGCTCTTGAGAGTGCGGATCAGCTCGTAAACCTGGCGAGGGTTGGCACCACCAACCGTGTCAGCAATACCCACTCGGTTCACGCCGATCTTGTCGACGGTGCGGTAGATGTTCAGCAGGTCCACAAGGTCGGAGCGGAACGAGTCCTCCGACGAGAAGCGGATCTCGATGCCATGCGATTTGACAAACTCAATGACTTCGACCGCACTCTTGGCGATGTAGGCCATGTCCTTGCCATGCGAGTACTGACGCAAAAACTGCGAGGTGCCAATGACAACATCGACACCGTCGACACCGGTGGCCACAGCGAGCCTGGCGTCGTCCATGTGACAGCGGATGTGTGTGAGGATCTTCGACTTGAGACCAAGCTTGCAGATGGCTTCACAGTCCTTACGGCTCTGCTCGCTGGCAGCGGGAGAGGTCAGCTCAATGTAGTCAACACCGAAGTCGTCGAGCGCCTTGGCGATTTCAATCTTCGTCTCGGTGCTGAAGAAGGCGTTGGCGAACTGCTCACCCTCACGGAGCGTAGACTCGATAAGCTGGAAGTTCGAGACATTACTCAGGTAGTCGCTGGGGTTGCCGGCGTAGGGGTTGCGGGGAATTGCGGGAGTGGCTCCGTTAGCAGCACTAGGTGCTTGGTCGTCAGCAGCAGACATATTTTACTTACTGGTCCTGTGTGTAGGGTCGCCTGGAAGTGTGGAAGGGCGTTATATATAGGGCAGGTGAAGGCTGCAATGAGTAAATTTATCACAGGGTTGTTAATTTTTCACTCTCCAGACCCGCACCTCCCATTTAGTCATAGTGCCCGTGGATCCACCCCGCCCCACCCTGCTTGCTAACGCTGGTGTGCCGGAGGAAGGCGGCCTCTAGTCACGTGTGACACGCACGGAGAGAGGCGTGCTGGCCAAGCGAGCTACAGCTATCACTAAGTGTGGTAGCGTGCTGCTTAGTGGACGTGCGATACGCATGCACTTTCCTGGGAGTGCGTTCCAAGTGCAGGGATTGCACGCTCCCATCATCTCGCGCGCTCATCTGTCCATTCACGCTTTCCCTGTCTCCATCCCAATCTGAGCTGCCAGCTGGGCTGCGAACCCTGACGGAACCCTGATTACAACATGAAAAATAGATGTCGCGGTTGGACGAGGTGCCCTTTCACGTGAATCTGGCCGGCACATTGTGTGCTGCTTAATCAGTTCCACGAACCCAGCAAGTCCCTAGCCTCCAAGTGCCCTTCACTGGGACATCAAGTTTCTGGCCCCCCCCCACTCTTCTACTTCTCTATATAAAGGTTCGATAACACAAGCAAAACATAGAATATATAAACACAGGACTGCATAACATATAGATTTTTTTTGCATAGTAAAAAAAACTTGGCTGCATGTCGAGGCTAGATCGTCTAGTATCTCTATTGGATACTGGCATTTCTAGCTACATCCGAAACGTCGCTGCCGAGCAAATCGCCGATGTCCAGAAATCCCGACCAGAGGAGCTATTCAACCTCCTGGGACGCGTCGCCCCTTTTCTGCAGTCTCCAAAGTGGGAAACCCGCATTTCTGCCGCGAAAGCTATTGGGCTTATCGCAGAAAATACGGTCTGGGAGCCTGAGACTAAAATAGAGGAAGTCGGCAGCGTTGGGCTTGAGGACGCGGTTAAAAGCGAGGAGTCGCCCAGCGGCGGTACTAATATCAATGCGCTGACTTTCGACTCTCTTGATATCAGCACTGTCATCTCCAATGGCACTCCTTTGCTAGGTTCAGCAGGTCGTGAGTACGACCAGGCGGTTCAGGCTATGGATAATGACCACCGCATGAAAATGCAGAGGCAGAGCCTGAGGAAAAAGATCGGGATGGAGTTCCTGGGTGATGATGAGACCAGCGACCTTTTGGGTGGTGATCTCACGAGCCCAACAAGAACTCCTTCACCGAGTGTGCACGGTAGGAGAAGACGGACTAGTGTCAAGCCTGAAATCAAAGATGAAGTTGCCGACACTCCTGCTCCTGCTCCTGCTCATACGGCATCGCCTCCTCCAGATGAGCCGCCTGCCCCTGTCAATGCCCGTTTGAGAGCACTTGCAAAGCGGAAAGCTCGTTTCGGTGCACCCCAGGCACCCCCGCCGAAAGTACGCGCCAAGGAATCTTCTATGATAAATGAGAAGGACAATGGTGTGTCTCCTGCTGCTTCCGCTCCCACTTCCGATTCGGAGAAGGTGGTGGTCGAACACCGGGACAAAAATGCCGAGTATGCACAGTCGGTTCTGGTCAAAGACCCAAGGGAGTTTCCCTTTGAAGCTCTGTGCTGCCGGCTGATGTTTGACATGTTTGAGCCCACCTGGGAAACACGGCACGGTGCACTGCTGTGCTTGCGTGAAATCGTCCGCGTGCACGGCAGTAAGGTCGGTATGATCAAGGGTTGCAGCCAGGAGTCCAACAAAAAGCGCAATACCGCGTGGTTGGAGGATTTGGCCTGTCGCCTGTGCTGTATCTTCGCTCTGGATCGGTTCGCAGACTATGTGGCTGATCAGGCGGTTGCTCCTGTACGCGAGAGCTGTGCCCAGACTCTTGGCGCCCTCATTCTGTATTTGGATGATTCGGTGGCCACGACCTTGTTCGGGATATTAGACACACTGATCATGGGCAATGTAAACTTGGGATCGTCATGGGCGGCCTGCCACGGTGGTATGCTGGGTCTGCGCTATTTCGTCACTCTGAGGCTCGAGCTAGTCGTGAACAATACTGAGCTGTTCACTCAGTTGATCAATTGCGTTTTCAAGGGGCTTACAGGTTCGGATGATGAGGTTCAGGCCATTTCGGCCGCAGTTCTGCTGCCTATCGCCGACCAGTTTGTGAGCAAACGACCAAAAAAGGAGATCGCAAAGCTTCTCAACATCATGTGGGAGTATATCAGTGACCTAAAGGACGAACTGAGCACGTCGGTGGGGAATGTTATGGACCTACTAGGTACGCTGTGCACTTTCCCAAAGGTGTTGGATGTAGTCCTCTCGGATTCAGGTGCTTCACTGGAGGAATTGGTGCCCAAGCTTTATCAGTTTTTGCGGCACTCAATTATCGATGTACGAAAAGCAGTATTGCGCTCTTTGAAGACCTTTTTGACGCTGGAGCACGACTCGAAGGCTTGGGTCAGTGTCGTCACCCTGCGGCTGCTTTATCAGAATATTCTGTTGGAGCAGAACGATGCGGTACTCGAGCTATCCGTAGATTTATGGGCCCACATGATGGATTTCTACACCACGAAGGACCCGGCCATCGTGCTGCAGCTGTTCGAAGAGTTCTGGCCTGTGGCTTTCCCTTTGCTGCTGACGCCCATCGGCACTGCGAGACGATTCTATCGTATGGACGATAAACTGTTGATCAGACCCTCGGGAAAGTCGTACGCAGAAAGCATGCCTGCTTCCGCCTCTGCCGACTCCAAGCTGGATGTTAATATTGACGGGCCTATGATTTCAGGCGATACGTTGATTGTCCAGCTGCCTATATTTATTCGCGCTAAGGTGAACAGTGCTCAAGCACTAGGCCATGCCGCTGCCATTGCTTCAATAAAGGGCAATAAGGTGCCCCAGTATGTCCAGCAGGATATCATGGCTGTGTTCAACTCGCCGATGTCCAGTCAACGGCTGGTGCTGGGTATGTTCTTAGAGGAATTTGGTAAGAATATCCCCACAGATTTCACGCCCCTGACGGAATTCAGCACCGCTTTGGAGCCCTTGCTGATGGACTCCATGGATATGAAGGGACCGGCGATGCTTTGGCGTGATATTAACCCCATTTTACGGGCGGTGCGTACTCAGTGTCAGTCTTTATTTAGCTTGTTGAAAAGCCAAAATGAGCTGCCACCTGAATTGATCCCGAATTTCCCCACTATAATTGAGGGTGACCAGCAGCAAACATCTAACTCGAATGTTTTCACGCTGAACCTTGCCGAACAGCTGGCGTCCGAAACCTTCGAAATGCTAAAGAGCAAGCTTTCTCCGGAAACCCAAGTCAGAATGGCAGATACGTTGGAGGATGGTCGTCGAAACTTAAATAGTTCAATCGAAGAAGCGAAATCTTCCCTGGAAAATCGTAATACCAGTATCCGTGCAGTGGCTGCATCCGCTTATATTTCTATTAACAAGGGGAAGCTGCCGACTAAACTGAATCCGATTATCCGTGGCTTGATGGATGAAATCAAGACTGAGACAGTGAGTTTGCTACACGAGCGAACCTCGGCAGTACTGGCCAATTTGGTTAGCAAGCTCATTAGTTCTGGACGCGGCGCTGCCGGCAGTAAGATTGTAAAAAACCTGTGCGGGTTTCTCTGCGTCGATGTCCACGAAGCTCCTGAGTTTGATAACCAGAAGGAGGACATCATTATGTCTTTGAAGAAAGACGACATCACTTTGGAAAGCAAGAATATCACTGAAGTGCTTCGAAAAGAACGTGAGAGTCATGTCGCTTTTATTAAGCGCCAGGGTGCTATTTTCACACTCTCTAAACTGTGTGAAAAGTACGGCAGCGGGTTGTTTGAGACATTGCCAGAAATCAAATCTCAGATGTTCAACACTCTGTTCAAGGATGATGAGGATGGTATTGCGGTAGCCAATAATCCGAAATACGGCCAGCCTTTGATTGATAACTTGGCCGTTATTCGCACATTAGTGCCTTTCTTGGATAAGCATTTACATCCTGAAGTAGCTGCTGCTCTGCCATTTATTTGCAATGCACTTTACTCTGAATTCCCAGTTATTCGACATGTCGCTGCAAGGTGTATTGCAGTAATATGCAACACCATGCCATCAACCGGAATCACGTTTGTGGTGAAAAACATCTTAAGTGGTAGCCTGATAGATGCCAGCTCGGTGTTGAAGCGCCAAGGTGCCATTGAAGCCATATTCCACATGATGCTGACTATGGGCGAGAATATATTGCCGTACATTGTGTTCTTCATTGTACCTGTTCTGGGCCGCATGAGTGATTCCAATCATAGTATTCGGTTGATTTCGGCCACTGCATTTGCTTCTATTATCAAATTAGTGCCACTTGAGTCAGGTGTCGAGGATCCCGAAGACGTCCCTGCTGAGCTTCTTGAAGGTAAAGAGCGTGAACGCGAGTTCATCGGCCAAATGATGGATCCCAGTCGAATAAAGGAATTCGAAATCCCTGTGGCTGTCAATGCCACTCTCCGTAGGTACCAGCAAGAAGGCGTTAACTGGCTAGCTTTCCTGAACAAGTACCACCTGCACGGCATTCTGTGTGACGATATGGGACTCGGTAAAACACTCCAAACTATCTGCATGATTGCATCAGATCATGTATTACGAGCCGAAGAGTTCAAGAAGAGCCAATCACAAGAGTTCAGGACGCTGCCATCATTGATCATATGCCCAACCACACTAACAGGTCACTGGGTTGAAGAGTTCAATAAGTATGTCCCATCATTGAACGTAGTGGCATTGGTAGGGTCTCCCAAGGCACGCCAAATAATTATCAACAATGGCAGCTTGGATACCGCGGATATCGTGGTTACCTCTTATGATACTGCTCGTAATGAAGTCAGCAAGCTTGCGGAAAAGTATGACTGGAACTACTGTGTATTGGACGAGGGCCATATTATTAAAAACGCACACTCCAAGTTGGCTAAGGCTGTCAAGAAATACAATGCTTACCACCGGTTGGTGCTAACAGGAACTCCTATTCAGAACAATGTGCTTGAATTGTGGTCTCTGTTTGATTTCCTGATGCCTGGTTTCTTGGGTAACGAGAAATCGTTCAATGAACGGTTTTCAAAGCCTATTTCTGCAAGGTCTAGCGGTAAGGCTTCTCCGAAAGAACAAGAAGCGGCTACGCTGGCACTTGAAGCTTTGCATAAGCAAGTCTTGCCGTTTACTCTGAGGCGATTGAAAGAGGATGTTCTTGATGATCTGCCACCTAAAATTATTCAGGACTACTACTGTGAGCTAAACGATACTCAACGAAAGCTTTACAACCAGTTCACATCGCAGCAACGAGCCGCTATTGAGGATGATTCTGCTGATGATCCGAAATCTGAAGCAGAAAAGGTGAAGAATCATATTTTCCCAGCTCTACAGTATCTGAGGAAATTGTGTAACCACCCTGCGTTTGTACAGAATACCAAACAAGAACTTGAAAATATGTGGCCACTGGATACCAATGAGAGTCCGAAGCTGATTGCCCTTCAGCAGCTGCTGAAAGACTGTGGAATTGGGGCTCTGGAAAGCTCGGTGGCCGGTGTGCCTGAAGCAATGAGCCAGCACCGCGCCTTGATTTTCTGTCAACAGCGTGAAATGGTAGATTTGGTAGAGAAGTCGTTGTTCCAGACACACATGAAGTCTGTATCGTACTTGCGGATGGATGGTAACACTCCTGGTCCAGCCCGTCAGAAGATGGTGTCGAAGTTCAACGATGACCCCTCCATTGATGTGTTGTTGCTAACCACACATGTTGGAGGACTCGGTTTGAATTTAACTGGTGCTGATACAGTTATTTTTGTTGAACATGACTGGAACCCTATGAACGACTTGCAGGCTATGGATCGTGCCCACCGCTTGGGTCAGAAGCGTACCGTTAATGTGTATCGCCTGATCACGCGGAACACGCTAGAGGAACGAATCATGGGCCTTCAGCAGTTCAAACTCAACATTGCCTCTACTGTTATCAACCAACAAAATAAGGGTCTGTTGTCTATGGATACCGACCAGATTCTTGATCTGTTCAGCACATCGGCTGAAAACGATGTTGGTGCCCAGTCTGCCGCTGAACGCGCTGATGCCAGTGCTGTTGATCCTGAAACTGGCAAATTGGTAGATAAAAAGGCAGACTTCACTTCTGGTTTGGGCGAGCTTTGGGACGAAAACGAGTATGCTGAAGAGTACAACGTTGATAAGTTTATCAAGAGCCTGAAGAAATAGCCGGATATATGCGCCCGCCTAAGAAATGTGTATTACTAGTTAACGAACTAAATAAAATTGTAAGTATTCTATTTATTATTTATTTTCTGCTATTGTGATTCGGTAACTCCTAATTGTGCAATTAGCAGTTTCTTCACCAATTCTGCGCTAATATCGGGTGATGTGGAGGTATCGGTGCTGGGCTCTAAGATGCTGGCGTGTCCTGATGAACGTGAACTGCTATTGTATACAAAAAAATGGCTGATTACTGGCTTTGCGTAGCCTGTAAGGTGTACATACTGAAGATATCGGTTAAGAAGTATTTGTTCTTATATTTGTAGCGGTCATTCGCAGAGAAACTCTGCGTGTTTTTATTTTACATATCTTCATTTACTCAGCGTATCTGTATTCGCCCATGATGAACACCTTTTTCGGGACTTTTCCGGGCACTGGCAACAGTATTTTCAAAAGTTGGCGGGCCTCATCTGCTTCAACGACATGGATATATCCCAAAGTCTCCGCATTCGCCACGACCTCCACTGGATCATTAGGTTCCGCATTCACTACTGCCAGTAAACAGTTCTGCAAGACCGCAGAGGGCTCAACTTTCATAAGATAGTTAGAATTGCTCACGTTGATCTCGTTCTGTTCCAAGGGACGGTACACCACCAGATCATTGAGTGAGGTTGAGACGGTAAATGGAGAGAGTGTGAGATGAGGAGTTCCAAAGAAGTACTGAGATATCGCCCTTCGTTGGACTTGCCTTATGAATGCGTCGTTGTTCTCGGTAACCCCTCCAGACTGGGGAACATTGAACACTCGCGTGTTGTACTCCCGATCACTACTGGAGTCTGCAAGTAAGCGCTCTATTTTACTGGTTAGCCGCTCTTTGGCAATAACCAGAATCTCCGTAACCTTAAGCTGGTTCACAGTTAGCATTACCTTGGCAGCGATTTCTTCGCTGTCGATATCAGCAAACTCGCTGGGGGTATCGATGATCATGCCCGATTCACGAACATGGGTATCTTCAGCCAGCCGTGAAAACACACCGCTAGCGAGCAATGACAGCTCATGGTCGTAGAAGGACGGGCTGCTGGCTGGACTCTGAAGTCCGTAGTTGTACACCAACGGCTGCTTGTGATGAGTCGCCGCAGGACCATTGATCGGAGGCAAGCCAAATCCATACTCTACGTCCAAAATGTGGGACACTGGCGCTGCCACCAGCGAGCCAGGAGGGGAGAAAACAGGGCTTCGAGTATCGGTATTAATTAGCAGTGGGAAATAGCCCATTTTAACTGCGTAGCTGGTGAGGATCTTGGCCAGTGTGGACTTGCCACTGTTTCTGGGGCCCAGTATAAGTACAGATGGGGGTTGTGTGTCGTTAGATTTGGCCTTCCGTCGAAGTTGGTCCAGTGCAAGATGGATGTTGGCATAGCGGGCCATTGTGGGGTTGTTGGCCACGTACTCATTGGCATTACCCTCCCACTCTATTTTGCATCCGTGGTAAGTGAACACAGCAGCATTCTGCCCGGAAAACTCGTATTCTCGGCCGCTGGCGAGCTCGGTCCCGAAAATCTCGGCCGTGCCCTCGGTCACCCTGAAGATAAGCTTGGAATCAAAATCTACCTCAAACCTCCATTCATACGTGGCTGGGAGCGACAAGGATTTACGTTCGGGTTCATTAATCTCCAGTGACTGTGAAACTATTTCATCCGTACTAGGCATCTATGTAGTTCTGGTTTTGACGAAAACCCTAACGTACACTCCCGCTTTGTACACAGACACTGGTGCGTCAGTGCTTGTACCGATATGGACAAGGATGCAATTAATATTATGATGGGCGACATCCAGGATGACCTGGCACTAATTGAAATGCAAACTCGAGCTGCACTTGAAAAATTAGCAAACGGGGATTCGGGGCTTGACTCGAGCAAATGAAGCACCTGTCATGGAGCCCGTGCTCCCAGTTCTATACTTTGCATCAAGCATGCTTTCGATATCTTCGCATGTTTTTCTATCGCCAATTTGAGCGGCGATGTATTCGTGCAAAACCGGTGAGTCATTAAACTGGGCCATCACCGGCTTTCGACGGGCATGTGGCTGATTCTCGAACTCCGCAAGGACCGCCTTGTTTTCCTCTCCCAAGGAAGAACACTTCTCAAGCAGTTGCGAAATGCTGAGTGATTCACCACGCGGTATTGCGGCTGGATGCGTCACCGTAATGCAGGGATCGTCCACTTCTTTGCGCAGGACGTGGTCGATATCCACAGCTGAGAAAAACGCAACCGAGTGGGGTATGCAGTCCAGGCCCAGTTGCTGGCAGAATAGCGCTCGCGTCCATAGATTGGCTATCTGAAGTGCCAGTGCTGCGCGATAGGTGTCTTCTTCTTTCACCAGGTACCGCAGCTCGTCATGCACTGTTATCAGCAGTCGGGCATTAATATTGTACACCGAGGTCAAGTAGTGCATTCCAGCAATTAGTAGATGTAAATAGTCAACACCGCTGCTCTGAATCGTCCAGTTGGTTCTGGTGGTCATAAAGCTCGACTTTTCCAGGTTGGCAGAGGCCAGTGCATCCGAGATGCCGGATCCCAGCACAGGCGTTCTTTGTCGGGGCTGCTCGGCTAGCAGCTCGAGCTGGTTGTACATGATACTCTCACTGCCACCATACCAGAACTGCTTGAGAGGAAAGTGCTTTGACGTGAACCGATCTCCCTTGGTTGCACTGTACAGTTTTGCAGCCTTCTGGGTGGCCTCGGCGCTAGACATTGAAGGGTTGAACTGCCGCAGTGCCCTGGCAGCCGACGCCTTGCCAGCACCGTAAATGCGGCCGTAATTAAATACCTTGGCCTCGTTGCGGTTGATGCCCAGGATATCCGCACTCCGGGAGTGAAGGTCTGTCTTGGCCTTTTTGGTTCCCTCCAGCGCCATCCAGCCAATAGCAGTTCCACCATGCATTTTAAAGATGGAATCAGCCACAATCCCCGCAATCCACAGCTCCTCGGAGTCAACGTCTGCCCCGATGATCTTGTAGCCGGGCGGGGCTTGCACATTAGACTTGAGCTCGCTCCCGATCTTGTTCTTCTTGGCGTTAGAGGCAGTGAGCCACGTATCCTCTACCGATCTTCTCGTCACTGCCCCGATGGGAATCATCCGCGGCAAAATTATGCCCCAGTTGTCGGGCAGCCCAGTATCGGTGCTGTTGGCTCCCTGATACACGGGCATCTGGCTACAGATTCGCGTTCGTGCCGATAGCCAGTACGAGCACTGCAGATTAGTTTCGATCGCATCGTTGGCAAGTTTGCTGTCACTCGTTATCGTCTGGTCCTCGAAGAATGGCATGTAAAACTTTGCGAACGGGTAGGTGCATCTTCCTGATTCACCGTCTGGGTGCGGAAGCTTGAACAGGGACATCTGGCCCTTGTCTTCGACGTGTGTCAAGCTAAGACGCTGTAGATCGTCTGCCTTCGACTTATCGGTCCAGAATGACCAGCCAAGCTTGTCGTACCATATCAGCGGATTACCACTCCATTTCAGTCGTAGCAGCAGAGTTGTGGTTCTGGTGCGTGATGTCAAGTTCATTTGGTCGCCGGTGAAGAGCTCCTTGTACCACTGGGGTTTTCCAGGCATCTTCTGGTTTTTGACGGGCCTTGCAGGATGCCCGGGCCGTTCTTTCGTGTAGCGGATAGGCTTGACGGACCAGTCCAGCTGGCTTAGCCACGGGTCGCTGTTCACGATCTCCATTCCATCGGGCTGATCGATGTATGCCACAGCTTCTTCTGCCAGTGCACGCAGCTTGGCATTGATCAGCTCGCGCTTTTCTTGGTATACTTTCTCGGCTGTGCTGGTGTACTCGTTCCACTCCTGCGACACTGGCAGAAAAACAGATGCGATGTCCCGCAACGCACCAAACGAGACGGGATGCGGGTTTACCTTCAGGAATTTGGGAAGAAGCACTTGGAACAGCCGCTTGGTGTAGATCGAGTCACGGGCGCAGTACTCAATCAACGACTGCAGCATCTGCGGCTCGACAACCTCCTCACGGCTCAGCACCTTGAAGAACTCCCGGTCGGTCTTTTCCATGGTCTCGTTGAGGTGGAACTTCACTGTGTCTTTCAATCCATTTCCCGTAGTGTGTCTGAGCCAGGGCTCCTGTGCCAGAAGCGCATTCAACACCCGCTGTGACTTGCGGTTCTGCGAGGCCTCTTTCCTCAGTTTTTCGAGCTTGGCGTAGGCTCCCCGCTGCTGGTTGCACATTCCATTAACGGCAATGTGGAGGCCCATCGTGTCCATGTACCACTTGCTTGTCTGCTCGATGTTGTACTCCTCCTTCACGAGTTTACGATCATACCCAACGTTGTGACCAACCACGACCTGTTTGTGGGGGCCAAGTGGGACCAAATGCCTGTTGTCGGCAGACTCGCCAAGCAGCCACGGACTCAGCCACACGTACAGAGCAGAGTTGCTGCACGCGGTGGCCATGACTGCGTACGGATGTATCTCATACAGCACCTCGGTGTCGAACGATATAGCCTGTTCAGGTGGGTACTCCACCGGCTGGGGCACGCCGTCCTTGGTGTATCTCACCCAGCCCGACTTGGGTTCGAATTGAGGCATCTCTCCGAAATCAGCGCTGCTTTGTAGAAAGTCGTGGCACATGTCCAGGTACGGCCGCACCATATGATTACCGATCTTCTGGAAATGCTCGTCCAGGTCCGTGCTGCCCAGCAGTTTAGGGAGCCGCAAATTGAGGCTCTCGGGCTCCATGGTTTTCTGGTTCAACAGTGAATTGTCCCTTAGGTGCTTCAGTGCCAACTGCCTCAACTCGGGCTGGCCATGGGTGGGTGCTCGCGATCGCCCGAACGCTGTTCTCTGCAGGTCGTCTTGTACGTGATATATCCCGGCTTCATTCCGGTAGTGCGACCTGAGAGTCCTCGCAGCGCAGAACTGCCGCCGGACGCATCTCATAGTTTAGGCTCGTGACTAAACGCGCTTACCCACCCCACACAGAAATACGGCTGGATGATCCCTATTTCGGTTATAGATGGAAAAGGTTTTGTATTCGATGTAGGCACGGTGAAAATCCTGCGCGAGAAGTATAATCTCCCCGGCGTGCTGTCAGGAACTCTTCCGCAGTTCCCCCAGCAAAACATTTTCAACGGGCTGCCATTGCAGCTGCTGCCCGAGGAAGTCCAGTACTTGCTGGACTCGGGTGAGTTTTTCCTGCAGGACGACGAAACCATGCATTCGGAGCTGGCTGTGGCCGAGGAGAGCAGCCCGGATCCGGCAGAGAAATCGGTGACCATCCACGCAAGCACACCCTCGAGCCAAATCAGCCACAGGCCGGAGCTGCCCGTGGACTACATAAAGCCAGACCCCGCGAAGTACGACATATTCAAGTACCTCGTGGACCGGAAGTTTTTCGTGCTTCCCGGGCTGCGGTTCGGGTGCCAGTTCATGGCATACCCCGGCGACTACATGCGATACCACTCCCACTACAACGTAATCGGCACGAGCTGGACTCGCCCGTTTAAAATCATTGATGTGGTGAACGGAGGACGCCTGGCCACTTCGGTGAAGAAGTGCTGGGTGATAGGGGCCAAGAAGCCGGCCGAGGAAGAGCCCCAGGTGTTCAGCATTGAGTGGGCCGGGTTCGGCTAGGCCGAGCATGCCTGTGGGCAGTGTGTATTGTTGTAATTAGAGTGTTTATCGACTATTTACGTGGCCCGGGAGGGTGAGTCTGAGTTCGTAGGCGTCATGTAACTTACCTTCTCGTAACTACGGATTTTTTAGCACTACGGTGGATTGCACTACGGTGGATTGCACTACGGTGGATTGCACTATAGTGGATTTCACTATGGTATCACTATGGTATCACTATGGTATATTGCACTTTTTATAACGTATCATTCCCCTCCCAGGCCCAAGATACAGGAGCTCGCGGGTGGGGATGTGGGACGTGGAGTGTTGAGGCCGGGGTTAGTAATTTTGGGTTGTAAACACATACAACGTCACCGAAATGATTCTGTACACATATATCGCCCGAGTGAGCGACTCGCTGGCGCTTTGCGCATCGGTGGAAACGGACGATCTAGCAGCATCGGTAAAAGCCCAAAAATCGCAGATCAACACGCTGCTCAACGTCGCCAATGAGCAGAGTGAGCCCCGATACAGTATTGTTAGCGGTGACTACATAATCCACTACTTGATTGACAGTGGCATCATCTACTTCTGCATTACCGAAGCACGGTTCCCGAAGGTGCTGGTGTTTGCGTACCTGGGCGAGCTCCAGAAGGAGTTCAGCCTGAGCCACGGCACGGAAGCGCTGCAGCCCAACGTGCGGCCCTACCAGTTCTCGGGGTTCGACACATTCATCCAGAAAACGAAGCGACTCCACCAGGATCAGCGGGCCACGCTCAACCTCAACAAAATGAACTCCGATCTGCAGGACGTGTCGAAGATCATGTCTAAAAACATCGAGGACTTGGTGTACAGAGGTGAAAAACTGGATAGAATCACGGATCTGTCCACCTCGCTGAAATATGAGAGCAAGAAGTATCGCAATGCGGCCAAGAGAGTCAATCTGCAGGCAATGCTCCGGCAGTACGCACCCTTCGGCGTGGTCATCCTAATCGTTCTGTTCGTCATCTGGTGGAGATTCTTTTGAGCTCCGGGTGCTCGGCCTTTCGAGGTACTGCGAGTATTCGTCACACTCGATATCCAGCGGCCTGAACCCGGTTTTTTCGTAAAACGCCTGCGCCCGTCTGTTCGAAGTGAAGCACCGCAACACCAGTGGCTCGTTGCATTGCTCGGCACGCTGCACGACTTTCTGGATAAGTCTTTTTCCTAATCCGTGGCGCCGTAGCCTGGGATGGACGTGGATTTCCCACAGATATGTGATTGGCTCGGTCAGGCCGTACAGCTCGTCGTGCACTACAAAGCTGGCAAACGCCACGACGGTAGACCCCTCGTAGTAGAGCAGGTACTGAAGATTGGGTGTGTTTTTCATTTCATCTATTTTGCGCTGCTGCGACCAGCCCTCAGCGGTCCGGGCGTACATAGCGCGTATGTTCCGCACCAGTTTGTAGCATGTGTTCAGCTCCGTGGGAGTGAGCTTATCCGCAGGTTTTGTAACTAATTTAAAACGAAGCTCCGTACTCTTTTGGGGTTTCTGGGCGAGGACTGAATTGCTAACCAGACTGGCCATCTCGTATTGGGGTCACGTTCGTATAATGTATTAAATTAGTATGTGAATTTCATGGACCTCCATCGGCCGTAATTGATCCAGGTCACCTGGGTTGGCTTGGTCAGAGTTGATGTGCAAGCCATATGGCGTAGCTGAAAAATATCACCCCCGCTTGAGCGGTCCGACCCTGCTTATCACCCGCAAATTGGATTATGTTGCGTCGCACACTACACATACGTGCGCGTCCGTTCAGCACATCGCCTGTTTCGCAGGTCGATCTCTCTAATCTTTATAGCCGGCTCACGTCGTGGCGTAGAAAGACCCCTACCGCTCCGGTGGTGGATCCCACCCAGCAGCGCGACAGTGAACGCAGCGATAACAGCATGCCGGTTGCCAGCAAGCCCCGGAAACTCAGAGTGCTGGGACAGCCCAAGACGCTAGAGGACGACTGGCCTGAGGTCAAGGAGTTTGCGGAGTTCACAGCCTGGCCCACTAATCATTATAGAAAAGACCTCACCACTGAACAGATCGACTCTGCATTGTCCAAATTCAGCGAACAGCAGTTTGCTGACATTGTTGGCCGTTTTTCCGTGGTCAAACAGGCCTCTCAGGAGCTTGGCATTGCGGTCCCCGACCCGGTCCTATCCAAGCTTACTTCGCTCCAGCAGCTGCGGGACCATCTTGTCGCCAATTCACGTCCATTTGACGAGAGACAACCGGACGCCATCTACCTGAATCCCGAGGAGTTCGTCGGTACTAATGTCATTATACAGGACCCCTTGGCTCAGCGCAAGGCAGAGAAAAAGAAGATGCAGGAATTGGTCCGGGAGGCCAGGGAGAGCCAGAAACGAGCCACCGATGAGCTTATGCGTAGTTAAAGAAGTGGGTGAATTTGAAACCGTTGATGAACAGTTTAAGGTGTGCAATTTAGGCTGTCAGGTGCCGTACCCGTTCAGTCAAGAGAGCTTCGATGAGCAGCCGGTATTTTGTGCTAAATGGCTCAAACATGCTCCAGCAATCTAACTGGACGTCACAATGAACTAGTTGGAATCAATGATTTGAATGAAAGATTAGAGGAAAATGTACATACATATTAGTTGAGTCTATTTACGGCCCCATGCCAGGAACCCGAACATTACGGCAGCCGCTGATCCTACCAGCATTGGCATGACGCCCGTATCCTGGCCCTCGACTGTGGTCTTGGACCGTACTGAGGGAGTGTGATCCGGATGGTGGAGATATATCTCTGCTCTTATCAGTCCTGCCTTCTTGGCGATTTCTATGGCGTCATTTATGTCCTGCACGGTAGTGATCGAGATAATGTCCCTGTCATCGTCCACGTATGAGACCGCAAACTTATCTACCCCACCCAAACTGGTGAGGTCCTGCTCAGATAGCTTACCAGCAATCGATGATCTTAAGCCGTCAACGTCGGTAGTGTCCTGGACTTGGATACGGTGTGCTCTACCGCTGGGAGCCTTAAACTTGAATGAGAATCCTCGCTGCTGTGGTGTGGACTGCTGTTGGGGAGTCTGCTGCGAACCCAGGGGGTCCGAAATGCCGAGTCTAGAAAGTGAGTCTTCAGGCCTTAGCTCGTCGATCTCGTTATTGCGAATGCTGCTGGCTTGGTCGAATAGGTAGCTATCGTTGGCCTCGCTTTCGGTGTCCGGAATCTTAAATTGGGCCAGCTCCGTGTCGCTGACGTTCGACTGGCTGTCGAGCTCCAGGTCCTCGAACCCGTGGGGATAAACCTTCGAAAGCCCATCACTGCTCTCGGCTTCGGCATTCAGCGACATCCAGAACTTATTCCATGCAGGTCCTTCGTGCACGTCCTCGTCATCGATTACAGTCATGCCGTTCAGGTGTTCGAGAGTGGCATAAGTCAACTGGAGCACGTCCACGATACCCAGAATCTCACCCTCTTCGTTCTTAACGGGTAAATTCAAAAACTTACCATTATGCATTTTTCGGAGAGCGTCTTGGATGTTCATGGTGGTGGGCGCACACTCCGGATTGGGGGTCATAACCCGCACCACCGAGCACCTGTGGGGGTCGATGTTGGCAGCCAGAACCCGGAGCACAATATCCTTGGAGGTGAAAATACCCGTGATCGCCGACTTGTCCGTGACCAAAATAGAGGTGGTCTTATTATGCTTCATTAGAAGAGCGGCCTCGCTGACGCTGGCTCTCACGTCAATGGAAATTGGGGGCTTGGAGTCATCAAATACAGTGCCGATCTCAGGGCCGCTGGTGTGTTCCTTTAGTGCCTCAACATAATTAAGAATCTTGTGAGGATGCATGGACCCAAACTCGCTGTTCACGCCCTCCAGTGCATCATGAAGTTTCTGGGAGCTTTCGCAGGCCCGTTCGAGCTTCCGCATGGCTTCAAAGAAACACCTGGTGATGTCCAGAACGCCTACAATCTCGCCATTATTGTCCATGATTGGTAGATGGCGGAATCCGCGTGAAACCATGGTGTTCAGGGCCTCGATTGCACTGCTGTCAATGTTAACGCACATCGGGTGCGGGGTCATGATGTCACCCACAACCAAGCTACGCCGCAAATCGCGGCCTGAATCCACAGCAATGACCTTGAGGGCCAAGTCCTTGGCCGTGAAAATTCCACATACTGCATTGTCTTCGTCCAGTACCAGAACACAGCTGGATCGGTAAGCCGTCATATACTGAGCCGCATCCACCACAGGAGTATCAAATGGCATGGATAATGGAGGCAGAGGTTTCAAAGCCAATACTGAACCCTCAGCAGCGGGTGCATTGTTGGCCTTGGCCCAATCCAGATTGCTCGGTTTTACTATAGAAACCTTGTGCTTTCTCTTCGCTAGCTCATTCTCCAACTTTCTACGTATCTGATCGTCCCGTTTGCTTTGGCGCTTTCGGCCATCACCAGGGTCTATTCTTGTACTCATGATGTCAGTCGAGATAACTTCCAGTAAGATTTCTGAGGACGTAAATTGTGCGGGGCCAGGGCTGATCCACTTGCAGACAAAACAAGGAAATTGTAAATATTGGGACCGTGATATCGCTGGTAATATCCCAACTGGTGTTTGGAAAAAGAACAGACGTCAAAATTGCCTGTGCTGACCCACTAGCACAAAAGAGAGCCAATAACACGCCAGTAACAACTGATCAGACTTGTTAGGTGTAATGTACGTAAAAATATCAACTGCACAATAACAATAACACATGAAGTAATAATATGCATGCTAGCTAGCATATGGATCAGTAGTATCAGCACTAATAGCCTGAGCACATTCTGCCGCACATGCTGTGAAAATACCCCCGCATGAAATTGTATACAAAATTATTTACACAGGTATATATTTGACACTATACGATATGTATATAGATGGTATTGCATGGCATACACCACATGCATATGAGTCACGCACATGTATAAAAGAATGGCATTATTATCGCATGTATGGTATTATCTACCGCGTCTACGGCATGAATGTACAGCCACACCTTAGCTATGCCGAAAGCAGTTATATCGTCTCACATTGATGAACTGCGGTATTTGCTATGTGCACCAGTATTGGGTGGCGCGGCTCTAAAAATAAACTAAATGGTAATATCTGGGGTATGTTGAGGGCTAATGAATTCGACGCGTCCACCGACCGCTCCACCTAGCCCTAGTCACAACATTCGCCTGGGCACCGACAAGACTTCGACCCTCAGCTACATCACGAACACAAACAAACCTGCAAAAGTGCCGTAACCAAAGCCCCAAACCTCGACATTGAATGCGAGAGCTTCAAGTTGTTGCATTTGGCCGCAGAAAAACAGGCAAAACGCAACTGCTGAACCGATATACCCATGATGAGTTTTACGAGGAGTATACGCCAACTATCGAAGAGTTATACCAGTGCGAAAAATGCATTAATGGTCAATTCATCTGCTTCAAAGTCCTAGATACTCAAGGCTTGGAATCTTTCACCATGCTCCGCGAGCTTTATATTTCTGGTGCAGACTCCTTCCTACTAGTTTACGACGTGACTGATCCCAGCAGTCTGGATGGGTTTCAAGACCTCATTGACCAGATCATCACGTCAAAGCAGAGCATACCTTTAATAATACTAGTGGGCAACAAAAGGGATCTATTCAGATCACAGAAGTCTTCCAAGGATGCGGTAAAGGCCGCTAACAAACTGGCAGCAGATGCCCACTTACCGCATATCATGGCTAGCGCCAAATCAGGCCAAAATACTAACGAAATATTTGAGCAGCTAGTGAAGCTTCAGCTAAAGCAAGATCCCCTGCACTTCGATACCCAATCTACTAGATCCAGTGCTACTATTGAGAGCTGGCTCTATACACCTGCTGAAAGAAGCAAGCTGCATGCAAAGCCGTCACTCAAGAAATCACTAGTGAGGCTCAAGAAATCGGTGTCTAACCTACGTGGCTCTAAATCCATGCGAAATTTGATGTCCAAGACGTCTTTCTATACCCCCAAATCTGCCTCACAGCAAGCCCGAGACGATAATGGTGCCACTAAGAGCAATATTGGTGGTGGCCTCGCAAACAAGAACATTAATTCCTCCAAGAGTATCGCGACATTCAACCCGCGCGACGTGAATTTCGAGAGTCCAGAGGAGTTCCTTACTGGGAATTCCCCAACTGATCCGATTAATCTAGATGAAATCCCCAGGATTACAGATGTTTCTATTGTCGAAGTGCCAGCCGATCACAAGAAATCCTTCTGCTTGATAATGTAGCTAGCCCGTCATGTCGTCACTTCGCAGAGTATCTTGGCGGTTATTGCGGGATATGGGTAAGGTATACCCCTGCCCCATCACCTTGTATAATGTATTATTATTATTATTATTATTATTATTTTCGTCTGATCACGAGACTTTTTGGAAACACGCACGTTAAATTAATAGAGAGGTTAGGCCCAAGTAACGTGTCGGTAGTATTTAATCCATGCCACTCTATTCTTTTCAGTATGTTGTATGCACCTACGTATATAATCTGACTATTTACTGCTTAGATCTAGCACTCTCTTTTTGGAACTATCCAGATGCAGACCTATTTATATCGCTATGTAGAGGCTGTGCAACTACAAAGGCACCGGACAACAGGGGGAGATTTCTGGATTTAGCCCAGGCGTAATGCTGTGTAATATTTACCGGGGTAACCCTGTACGAACTATACCTAACCGTAGGTGCTATTCTTAATTGCTACTACCCCTTGCGGGTAAGGTTCGGAGATGTCGGACTGTGTATATAATAATGGGAAGTACGTACAATTTTGGTAAGAAACCTTGAAAGTAAAGCTAAGAGGTGAAATACCATATTGATTTATCTTTTAAGAGACTCAATAAAAACGTTCACTTCACGACAATATGCTTTCGAATCTCTTCCTTTGTTCGGTGGCAGCGGCAGTTGTCCAGGTTGATTTTTCAATCTCCAACAGTAGAAATGTGGCCACCGAGGGACTCGGGCATCAGTCTATGTTTAAACGACACGCATTTAATTTGAATAAAAACGCTACAGCGGAAAACTCAACTGTAGAACCAGTTATCAATGCATCTCTCACTACTAGTTACAACTTCTACCATGGTTCGTTGCTTGTAGGAGAGCCGGCTCAGGAAATTGAGGTGCTGCTTGATACTGGCTCGCCCATATCATGGTTCTACGGACCTGAAGGTTCTTTCAACAACGCTACTCAGTTCTTCCCGAACCAGTCATCATCATTCCACAACGTCAACTACACATTCAGTGCTTCATACGGCAGCGGTGAATACCTTGGCTACTGGGGTTCCGACTTCGTTGCTGCTCCTCAGTTTGTTTCTCAAAACATTACCTGCAATGCTTCCACCACGCATGCTAAAAATCACAGCAAGGAACGTGTGCATGGCAACGATCACAGGCACGGCAAGTCTCATAAGAAGAGTAGTTGTGGATCTAGCAACTACAGTGTCCCCTTCGAGTTCGGCGTGATTACCGACTTTGCTACCTCTGCAGGTGCTCCTGGTCTGCTTGGTCTTGGTCCGCATATCAAAAGCGCTGGTCCTGCCGGATACGTGAGTTTGCCTGAGGCGTACTCAAAAAATAACATCACTTCTTCATCTGCATTCAGTGTGTTCCTTGAGGACAATACTGGTCGGTTTTTGTTTGGCGGTGTCGATCTGCAGTATGCTGAGCTGCCTCTGTATCGCTTCCAGCCTCATAGATCTATGTCGGTCTCTCCCAATAGTCAATCATCGGGTACATCGTGGTCGCTTTTCCTCGACTCGATCAGTCTCAACGGCAACGGCAGTCCTTACACTGTCAGCAGCAATGTCGTTCTTGATACAGGTTCGCCAGTGAGCTTGCTCCCTCCTGGATTCGTGAACGCTCTTGGTCAAAAGTTGGGTCTCACAAAGTATAGCGAATACGAGACCTACTACGTTAATGGCACTAGTAACATTCCTAAGGGCAACATCACTTTCAACTTCAACGGTCTCCGTATCGACGCTGATATTGCCAATTTCTTGGTCCCTGGTGAGTACATCTGGCTTGACGATGGGCCTAAGAATGTTACTGCTTTGGCTCTGATGGGTTCCCCCAACTACTTGTTGGGTGATGCTTTCTTCAAGAGCACTTATACCATTTTGGACCCGGCAACAGGCGATGTCATTATCGGAAAGCGCACCAATACCCTCTTGAATTCTACTAATTCTACTAATGCAAGCTCGGTTGTTCCGTATGCTCAGTTACTTAAGAATACGTCCGCTGTTGTTAACGGCAGCTCCCTGGTGGCGGATTTCTCTTCGCACAACGATGTTACTACTTCGAGCGTTGAGACGGTTGTAGTTCGAACTCCTGCTGGAGTCGCTGCTAATCAATACTTGGGCACCATTCCAGCTGATAAGGCAGCCTCGATGACTGCTACCAGAACCGGCAGTGAGAGCACCAGCACCGGTACTGGTTCCATTGTTAGCTCTAGCTCTAGCTCCAGCAGTTCTTCTTCTTCTGGTAAGAAGAATGCTGCTGTGATAACGCTCCCTTCAATGGCTTTAAGTGTTTCTGCTATTTTTGCATTGCTTCTGGTTTAACCATCACGGAAACTTTATAAAGAATTAAACACATACCTATTTTACGATACATATGGCACAACCAAATAGAAGATAATTTGGCTTTTAGATTTGGCATAACCTTGCATTCAGCCCTCATGCACTGATTTCTAATGATCTCGATGCTGAAATATTTAAGTCTGTGCATAAAAAGTCTACCCATATGGCATCACCCTGAATTTCTCGGTGGGGTTTAAGCTACGCCACCTACATTAAGACGAATCGTGTATTCAGACTGGTCCTTAAATCTACTGGCCTATTTTCGGCATTTAAATTTGGCTCATTTAACATTGATCAATTCCAGATTGGTGTTCTCCCCTCTAATCTAGCCCCGCTATATTTAAACATGATTCATGCAAGGTCGACTCCACCGATTAAGCTATTTTAGCCAAACTAATTCGAATATTCAATATTAATGTTGGCAAATTCGATATATTCACCCTAAAAACCTTCAAACGTAGTATATGGAAGTTATGTACGTGCCTGCGTGGTTTATACTGATTGATTTTTCAACATATAAGTAAATACCTCAACGGCTTGAGTTGTTTTTTATTCTTTTTTTTTGATGAGTCCTGGGCATTTGGAGTGTGTATGACAGTGTGCAAACCTAGACCCAGGGGGAGTTGATGCAAACTGACTACTCCCCGTACATGGGTTTAAGGGACGATCTTCAAGAACAATATAGCCAAATTGCCGAAACTGTAAGAAGTTCAGCAAACCCCCAGGAATCACTGAAATCTATCGAAGCATTTCAAACCGAAATCAAATCACATATTGGCCAGCTTTCAAAGTTCGATCAGGAACGTTTCGCCTCTAATCTCCAAAAACTTCGAGAACAAATTTGGGTCCAAAATAAGCCAAGTCGCTTCCGTTTTAAAGCCAAGCCAGCCCCATCCATGACTACTGCTAGCACTTCGAAGACTCCTGAACACATAGATAACACACCGACGTCGCCTCCTGAGTACCAGTCGGTGCAAATAGTAGAGCACGGACCCCAGAGCAATGTCCACCTAAGCAACTTGACTAACTCGGTGGTAATTTACTCGCAGGTGCAAGGCTCTGTCTATTTGGAAAACATTAGAGATTCCAAAATTATCATTAGCTGTCACCAATGCCGAGTTCATAACTGCCAGAACGTTGAGATCTGGTTAGATCGCTGTGCAGTTCCCACTATCGAAAACTCTACTGGCTTAGTCTTCGTGCTTCCTCTTTCATGTAAGAAAGTGCTGGTAAATGATTTCAGCTGGATGCAGAACGAGGTCTCTAGCCCCCATTATTCTATCATTAATTCCGGAAATTGCGAGTACTGGAAGTCGTTCAAGTCACTCACCGAGGAAGATGTTAAGAATCTAGCGATTGATCCGGCCCCTGCTTATAAGTCGCGTGATTAAAATACAGCCATCATTCCAAAAACATTAAAACCACATACCAATTCATAAACACATAACATATACACATAAACCCATAAGCTCACAAGCTCCCAACCACTTAAAGCTATGATGTCAAATGTAACAATGATACACGGGTCTATAGGCTTATAAGCGCGCGCTGTTGATCATATGTTGCACGGAATATGGCCATGGTCATCATATGGATAATGGCACACTCTGAAAGTATCCTACTAAGTTAATACTGTCGCACTATCGCCTTATTAACGTACAGAATAACTTCGCAATAACGCATTATAATGGTGCGCGTACAATATACAAAGTAGCAATGTACAAGAATAAAATATATCTAATAAATAATCACAGATCACTGTTCCTCGTTCTTCTCCTTCTGATCACCTTCTTTATCCTTCTTCTCGTCGTCGTCATCTCTAGGAGGGGGAACAAACCACGGAATACGGCCCCTATTAAAATCATTAAGAACAGATTTAGCAACAGTGGACTCATCTGGCTCACCACCCTTAAGGAGTTTACCTGTCTTCCGGGCGATCATTTCCAAAAACTCCGCAGAGTTGGTCCATCCCTTGATTTCGTACGTCCTCTCCAAGTATTTATTCTCGCACCGCTCAAGAAGAGCCGGAATGAACTGCTCAGGATTAGTTACGTTTTCCACACGCACCACACCCTTGAACAGGATATCCGCCTCTGTATCCTTCAAGCTCGGAGGAACAATACCAGGACAGTCGATAAGGAATATCCTCTTCATTAACGTAATATACTGCCACACTTTGGTCTCGCCAGGGATCGGTGCCACGTTGCATACCTTCTTGCTGCGAAGCGTATTGATGATAGAAGATTTCCCAGCATTCGGGTATCCAATGAGGCCAACACTTATCTGTTTCCGGTCCTTATGAAGCGAGGCAAACTGCCGCAATACATTGATTAGGCTTCCCTTACCAAACGAGTTGGTGATGGAAGCGTGAAATGCTAATGTGGGGTAGTCCTTAGAAAGATGCTTAACCCATGCTGCCTGTAATAAAAGTGTTAGTATTCTGTAACCGGTGAAATGATAATGTGCGGATTCTACTAAGAAAACGATCATGAAGTCTCCAAAGAGGATCATCTTCAACTCAAAAGAAGCCGTTGCCGCAATCCAGAGAGGTCCAAAACGGACCCCGAAGGCCCAGATTAACAGCTTGCTCTCCCAAAGTTGTAACAGGATCTTTTCCATGGAAGGCCAAGCCCTTGACTTAACGATGGGATATATTGTGGTTGTTGTATACTTACCGAAACCCAAGTAGGAACAAGATCACACTTGTTCATAACAAAGATGAGGTGCTTATGAGGCGCCTCCTTTTTCATATATTGTTCCACACTGCGGCACCGGGTACCCAGCGGGTCTCTGGCATCCAGAACGTGAATCACAACGTCACTGGAATCAATGACCTTGTAAAGCTCGTTCCAAATACGTTTAGACTGTCCTTTACTGAAAATTGAGTCTTTGTTAGCCATGGAGTATTCCTCCTCTTCTTCCATCTCCTCCATTTTTTCGTCAAATCTATTCTGATCTTGAGTGACATCGCTGGCTAATTCTTGCAAACTAGACACAGCCACCCGTGGTTTCTTCCGCAGCTGATTCGGGCCGAATGTACTAGAATAACTCTCTGTCTCAGCGATATCCAATGTGGGGATTTTGGTGCTTTCTTCGACCAGTGACATGGGAAGTTTATTCCTCCTCAAGAGGACCTGATAGCTATCCTTTTGGGTTGCTTTCACAGCCTCACGGAAATGTTCAAGAGCATCCTGGGAAATAACACGCGTGTTACCGAACCACCGCTTATTTGGGTCTACTCGAGCAGTGGGGATCTCTGTGCTCTGCAAATCGGCTGCCTTGGTAATATCACCGCGGGCGTTTCGCTGCGCACGGCCACTCTTGTACATGTTGAGCTTCTTGACTTTGGTAGCATCCCTATAGAAATTCTCACCTTTTACGTGAAGGTTACCGGTTTTAAGAACCGGCCCAGGGCCATTCGGGGACTGCGCCTTGTCCCTTGTTCGCCTGGCTTTTTCCTTCTTGAATGTACCCATAGTGAGGAAGAAGTTAGGACTGGGAATAATTTTTCAAGGCAAGTAAAAAAAAATTATGTAATACAGCTAGATGAAGCACTAAGGTTTGTAATAGTCGTATTATGCGTATATAGTGAGTATGTCTGACGCATCAATGTAATTGAATGCAAATCTCCGCAAATGAGTCTGTATCTATAGGTGTGTGTACTTTTGGAACGCATTTTACATGCCTGCCGTATGCTTGATTTACCAGCACGGATCCGCTGAACTTGGTTACTCAGTACCCTACTTATCATCCCAATCGTGGTAATTAGTGCGTACACACAGGCATATATCCACTAGCCATCCAGAGAATATGGCGTCAATCTTACCTTTACTTACCTCCACACGCTCTCATGATAAAGAGGTGCGTACTGCAGCTGAACACGAAGTGGATCTTTATGCAGTTCAGTCCCCTCAAGAGTTGTTCCCGGCATTGCTCCACATCGCGAGTGACGCTGGTGCTGACATTGCCGACAGACAGAGTGCATTACTATTGTTGAAGAGTTGTGTGATGAAGTTCTGGAGTCCAGGTTTCGAGCAGTTCACTGGGCCTCCGTTCAGTCGACAGGTTCGAGCCCAGATCCGCGAGGGACTGCTTCAATTGCTAACGTCCGTCGATGAATCCAAAATAAGGAATGCTTGCGCATTGGTAATTGGCCGTATAGGTAGTTTGGAGTATCCTGATCAGTGGCCTGATTTAGTGGAAAAAACACTCGGCTTTCTCAACAGCAATGCCAATCCTCTCGCTGTTCTAGGGGGGTTGGCTCTGTTCAAGGAGCTCTTGTTGGAGGCATTTCGTGAAGAGGACTTCATGACCTTTGGGGAAGCAATTCTTGAAAGACTACTGGAGATTGCACAGCAGCAATCAGTTAATGCTCGGTCGAATAGTCATAGAATACAGGCAGTTCAGAGCTTCCATGAATGTGTGACTTTCCTACTAATGGGAGACGATGAGCAGCTTCCTCACTTGGACCAGATTGCGGAAAGAATGATCCCTCGCTGGGTTAACTGCTTGTGTTCCTTGCTGCAAGAGCACCAACATGACAACGAACTCGTCGCAGAAATAGTTAGTTCTATTCGTGAGGTCGACTCGGCTTTTGGTAAGATTCTGGAGCCATTACTACCTCATATTTTCGAGGTTGCGCAACATATTCTCGAAACCTACTACGACGATCTCGGTAGTGAATTGAGGTCTAACTACGCGTTCTTGTTGATCGCTGTACTTCAGAATAGTAACTCTAGGCGTGCTTGTCTGCACGACTGGATTTCAGTTGAACGATTCGCTCAATTACTGCTCAAATTGTCTGTATTGTCAACCGATCAAATGGAGGAATGGATAGATGACTATAATGACTTTGTGACCGCCGAACTTGAATTGGACAGTGGAGACCTCAGTCCGAGAACGAATGCGGCTGCTTTGGTGGCTATTACTGGCCAGCCATCTATTCTATTGTGTCTAATGGAAATGTTGCAAAAGACTAGTTATTCTCAGAATACTGCGGATTTTATTGGCTATCAAGAGGGCGCGTTATTCCTTATTACCAACGTGCTGTCTCAAGTTGACCTCGCTCAGCCCTTATCGTTGATTAACATGGTACAGTTGCAGAACTTTTTGTCAATTTTAGAATACTCGCATTCCGAGTTGGAAAATGATACCAGCAGTGCATTCCAGGTGTTAACTGCTCGTAAAATGATAACTGCTAGTTTCACTGCCAAGTACTGTGGGTCACATTTCCCAAATCTCGTGAAGCAAAGGCTCGCGACGCATGCAATGCGCTATCCGAATCTTGCATCTAGCTCTCAGTTGGTTCAAGCCGCAGCGCTAAGAGCCTTTAGTATTTCTTCGGTTTTCGAGGCGGATATGTTACCATTCCAGCTCACCGGTCTGCAATTGGTTGCAAAGCTCATCAAAAGTGCGGAAGAGGACACACCTACATTCTTGGCGGAATGTTATGGCTCTGTTCTTAAGATTGATTATAAAGTTGTTGAACGCGAAAAGAATTGTATCAGTGTTTTATTGGCACTGGCAGCTAAGGATTCATCGGATATTGACCTTAATGCCCAAATTCTAGATGTTGTGGGTGAACTACTTGATGAAGTACCATCAAGACCCGTTGTGGATAATATTTTAAAACCGGTTTTGTCGGTAATAGAGTCTAGTGTGTCTACAGGATTCGCTTACAGTGGAGAACTTTACTTCTCGCTAGAACTTATAACGACAGTTTTATCACATGAGGATGTGGAGTTCTCCGTGCACGAACGGACGCGAATGCTAGATAGTTTTTACCACGTTATTACGACCACTGAGGACCCCCAGATTTTGCAAGTAGCTTCATTCGCATATGCATCATTGGTGAAAAGTATCGGTGGAGCAGAAATTGGGTCAGAAACAGCATCTAATGTACTAAGGGTAGCCGCAAGATTGCTGCAACCTGACCTCGATGATAGTGCGGCTCTGGCTAGTGGTAAGCTGGTAAGTGCTATCATTGATCAATTTGGCGATTCACTCGGTGATCTATTACCAGAACTAATTGGAGCCTGTGCTCACCGTTTATCATCGGCAAAGAACGCATTGCTAGTGGAGACATTAGTTATGGTTTTCTGTGAGCTTACACTACGGAATGCGGCAGCTGTGGTGGAAATTCTTTCTAACTTGCAGATGCTGGAGCAGGTAATGAAGCAGTGGGTTCCAACATTTGAAGTGACCATTGGTGCTGATAATATCCGCAAGAATATAAAGGCTCTACAAATGTTATTTGAACTCAATGACCCCAGATTAAATGAGTTGCTTTTGCCTGACGAGCCCATTAAAAAGCCCGGTGAAATTATCACTAGAAGAAAAGCAAAAAATCTCCAGTTTACTCAGGTTCCTGCACCAATTAAAATTTTGAAGCTATTGATTCGTGAATTGTCACAGGCTCCTATGGACCAGCAGCAGAAAAATGTGGATATTGGCACTACTGGTGAGAGCAGTGATGATGAGTGGGACGATGAGCTTGTTATCACCGAGGAAGGTGAATTTTTCGACCAGATCGCATATAATTTGATCCTGAACTGGTTTAAGAAATTGGGTCAACAGCCTGGAATGATGGATTATTTTATGAAGCTCAATGCAAATGAAAGAAATATTCTCATAGAGGCTACAAAATAATAATTTACAATGTTTTACGTTTCCGCTAGGTCAATCCATTTCGTATTTTCAACAAAAATGCAGTACATATGTAGTGAACTTGCCAGTTTATGTAGAAATTACCGGCGTATACCGCTAGCATCTCGATGTTGGAGCGGAGGGTAGCATATTAGTACGAAATAATAGGGAAGATGTAGAGCAGATCGTACCGGGTACAATGATAAAAAAAGCAATCTAAATGATGTGTGTCATTTTTATATACTCGATTTACATAACGTCGTAGCGGTGTAGTAGCGTACTTTAGCGATATATAGGCTACATAAAAGGCTTTATTGTACGTGTACCTCATACCAATCTGAGCAGCAATATAAAATTATGTGTTTTCATGCTACTGCGCGGCCTGGGTGTAGCTGAGTCCAAATTGTAATAAGTTAGTTTATACTAATAAAATATAGATTACACGGAATCGTAAGGCGATTGTCTCTTTAAGAGATTAGTCCTTATAATACGCATATTGCGCAGATTGCATAGTAAAATCCCAGCTTATTTCGCGATCAAAGTGATATATTATATGAGCATATATGATACTGTGCTCAAACCGATGCACCATGTAAATGGAAAACTAACCTTAAGAAATCTGCTTAGCAAAATTTCAATCTTAAAGGTGACAAAAAGAAAAGGATGGAACCACACATAAGTACTTCCATTGAATAATACATATTTAAAAGTGTTTCAAACTCGCCGTTTTTTAACGTTAGTAGTAGTTTGTGGTTTTGTCGGTTTCTTCTGGTCAGGACTGGGATCATTGGTATTCGGTTTTTCTACTTCCTTGTTTTGTTGAGCCAAAAACTTGTTATATTCATTGATGAACCAGGTCACTGCAACCCAGAGGCCCAAGGAAAGGACCATAAGTGCAACAAAATGGAAACTTCTGGTAACATACAGCATGATACAGATGGTGAGCAGCAATCCAGCAAATGAAGCATGCGTCGCTTTAACCAAAGCAGGAGAAGATCCAGGTGTGAAAATATTCTCCCAGAGTTCTTTAATAAAGGAAACAACCATTATAATTCAGCCTATTAATGTACCTGCCTTAATGCTGATGTACCGCGCGCTAGGGTTGAAGTGAAATATCATTTCTCAATTATGTATGCTTTTTTTTACATGTCGTATCTATGTAATTCGTACACGGCTGGTACCGCTTAGTGTGGTTAGCTCTTATAAGAATCAGAGATATAGCTAACGCTGCTTTCTAAGTGATCTCCGTAATTTATTATCTTTAAATGCATATCGTCCTCCGGCTAGCGCCTCTCGTAACCTCTTCTGGCCTTCTAGCCTGATCTGATCTTTGGCAGCTGCCTTTTGTCGGGATATCTGGCTTGATGAAGGAAAATCTACCTCCCAGAATCCAGCAGGTGTGTTTTGTTTATCCATCAAATCGTAGTCTTTATTAGTCCCTTCATATGCAGGATTAATCACAAAATCTTCCGGATGCCATTCTTTGCCCATTAACTGATCAGTATTTAATAAAGGACTACTTTCCTGTTTTGTTTGAGCCTGGCTTTGAACCTGACTTGCAATGCTGTCTATATTGGAATCAGCATGGTATATGTCGCTTTCAGCCAACTCAGCCACGCCTATACTCAGTGGAAGCGCTCTTTGGCTCAAATGGACAGATGCTTGAGATTCCCCTTTGTCTTCAGGTTCTGAATTGATACGTTCTTCTGTATCTTGTTCGTTAGATCGTAATAATGGAGGGCTTGAAGGCATGTGTAGATTGGTCGCCACATCTTGGGTAGCTTCTTCTGAATGGATCTCAGGTTTTTCAACCTCATTAAGTCGTTCCTGCCAAATTTTAATTACTTGTTTATCTTTTTCACGTAGAGCACTTAAAGTTTCGAATGCCCTTTGGATTGCTTTCTTCTCTGTTCTTAATCGTGTAATTTCGGCTCTGAGCTTTGAATTCTCTATTCGTATATCTTCATCACTATCAAATTCGGTAACTGTATGTTCTATGTCGTCAATCTTTCTCTTTAAAATACTCGCATATTCCTTAGCGTCTTTTATTATATGTCGAAGAGACATGCGTGTATCCCCCTACCCTGGTGCATTCATACATATCTTCTGAAGGCATCCTATTCGAACGAAGTCGAATAATTACGGTTGAATGATGTATATGGTGCATTCACACTATACACCAGATGGAATATGCATATCTGATCGCGGCATCATAATGTGATGATGGTGCTGTAGGTAGTACAGCATTATAGTCCATAATATGAACTGTAAATAGATAATTCTGGCCCCTCATGAGTATGTATATATATAAAGTGACTCTCAGTAAGTTTATCAAACTGGCATTTCCCTTTGAAGCATACTAAAGCAGGGTATTTAAATGAATATATATATATATAAATATATATATATATAGGTCACCACCATTTATAACAATCACACTATATGCTTTCATAATGCATTGTGAATTATATTAGAAGAATTTGTGCATATCACAGCATCGTGGATACCACGAGATATATTTCACTGATTGTATTTATCTTATGTAAAGTGCAAATATAGTAGTATACTTATATGAACTAGTGGGTTCTATACTATCAAAGGTCAGCTAGTATAATGATTTCTCGCCTGGTTATGTTTGAGCAAATGCGATGATTACAGATTTAAACTTGGTATTTTACATTTTGAATATTGAACAAACTCCTTAAGCTATTGGCATGCAGAACCTTATGTTGTATATGGAAGAATATAAGTATAAGTGAATGGTAAATTATACTATGAATATATCACGAAATGAAATTTACAACGAAATATACAAGAAGCATGAATAGTCTTCTATGATGAGTTATATGTTAGAGTTCAAACCAAATCATACGCGATATTGAAAGATTAGTACAGGTTAAGCGTATTATACAATGCACAAATGGTGGCATTTTCTGGACTGAGATACGATTCTATAATATGATCTGCATACTGCACATAATTCAGGTGTTTATTCAGTCTATGAGTTCCACTTTTTTAGTGGGTTTTCAACAGAAAAGAAGTATGAAAGTAACTTCATAGTATAATGACTCTTTTTAATATCTTTGTGACTATCTTATCTACTTTAGTATAACGATTTATGTGTTAGTCTTGGCGACAGTAGAGACATATTACAAACGGTGAAGCATACTAAAACTTCATATTGGACTAGTACATGTAAGATAGTCTCCAAACATAAAATTCACACATATGAATTTTACTTACTTTTACTATTCGACCGTATTTTAAAGAGGTATAGTTAGTGGCACAACTGGTATTTTAATCACTTAAATATCGATTATTTGAGTCAGACGGATATAGGATCCATGAAAACTCGGAATTCTTCAATGCAGATATAGTTGCTACTAACTTTTGAATGCGCTGGGTTTTGAGTACGTTACTGGCAAGTATCAAAGGGCATTCTAACCACCTGGGAAATCTCATAGACCTGTTAATTCCAGACTTACTTTGTTGGTGTGTTCAAAATTGGCTTTGATTTTACTATATTATATATTGTATTATACTTGCAGAAAATATGACTTCCTTTCTAAGGAGGTTATATGTCAGATAAGGAGTTGTGAATCGTACATATTTGAAGAGAAATTTACTTTTAAGAGCATACTGACTTTTACATACTGATTATGTGAACGAATGCATAATATATATATATATATATATCCAAATTCATGTTGTAATTCTTTGCAGCTAAATTTATACTATCAGGTAGGCTACTGCTATATAGTATAGCTCAAGGCCATTGATGGGTAAGTATAATTAGTTATTCTGAAAAATATGGCAAGTCGATATGTCAAAGACGTCCCCTGTAATGAGTAAATATGTATATTAACGTAGCCGCCAGTACCCTAAACTCATGTTTAATGATGAACATATCTAAACTAATGCTGAAAAGCCTGGTTAGAAGCCTTGTGAACCCTAAATCATTCGCCTAAATTTGAGTTTTGCCTTATAAAGCTCTACCATATTTTCAACCCCAAACTATGTATGATATTACTGCAGATGATGACTGCATATTATGCAGGTAGTGCTTATGACTCAATGATATGTTAGCCTAAAATATATATATATGTAGTACCGCTTATATTCTCAAAGATAAAAACTAATAGTATTTGATATGGATGAAGTTAATGAGAGCTTACTCGTGTTATTCAATGCTGTTCTTAAACAGTCAGAGTCTCTCCTTAATATTACGAACCTCCACTTAGATAGTGATAAAAAGATGGAACAACTACTACAGGAATATGGAGTGGTTGTTGTACCTGAAGCACACTATGCAATTGATGTGATTACTAGCTACGTCAAGAAGACTCGTATTTCAGTCAAACAGGTAAGCTCAACTTTTTATACAAGTTGGCAAAAAGTAATGGAATTAACCCCTTTGGAGATATTGATTGACCAGATTTTACACTATAGTTCTACTTACGGAACGGGTTTCTCCGGAGAAGTTTATCTGCCACCCGCAGCCCTACGAATTGAGTCTAAGGAAAAGCTCCCCTTATTTGTGGTAGGTTCCATGCCGAAACAGCAGGCCTGCGACAAGGCTATTGGACTCCTAAAGAATGGAGTGGCTCTAAAACAAGAAACAATCATGCATGTTATTAAGTTGCTGAAAGGCTTAGATTACGGCCTTTCCTCTCTTGATGGGATCCGTAATAAGGAGGCAAGAGTGATTCTAATGAAGGAGTTCAATATTTACGATGTCTCACCAGAAGAATTTCTACGCTTTTTGGTTTACGAAGCAACTGCTACTACGTTACTCATTAAGGCCAGAAATTTGATCGACAAAATCACGAATACCCCAATTAATATTGTACCCTATGTCGAGAAATATCCACAGTTCGATTCACTGGCTACTATATTCAACCGATACAAGCCGCTGTTTATTGCATTTAAACTGTCTAGTGTCAATAATGTGCCTTTGATAAACAGGATATCTAGGCTGAGCAAGAAAAAACACATCCCAATGACCATAAACCCGCTCAACTGTGTGACATTCCGACTACTGCAGAATAATGAATACCACTGGTTGAAAAATGCTACCACAGCAGTACTATTACGGGCATTGAATAGCTGTAGGCTCGCTTCTGCCCCCCAGAATGGATTTGTTTATCATATTCGCAATGGTAAATCATGGATTTCCGATGGAGAAAGATCTGAAACAAACATTGAAGTAGCCAAGAAGAACTTTGTTGTACTTGCAAGCCATATTATTGAAAGAATAGGTGGCAAATTCAAAGGGAAAAAGGTCTACATTCCTCCATATATAGAATATGGGCTTCCAGTCTCGGAAAAGCAATTAATTGGTAACATTCCATTATACACAAAGGTGACTACAAGAGGAGAGAACTTGGTAGCAGGAATAAGCTGGAAGCCAGAGTATAATGCACGAGATCTTGATTTATCTGCTATATTATTGGATGGAAAAAAGGTGGGATGGAACAGTATTTACCACTCAGATACGGGAGTTACCTACTCGGGCGATATGGTGGACTTTATTGGTGGGGTTGCAACAGAATACCTACTTATATCAAGCGACTTCGGCTCTGACTTATCTTTGCAGGTATTATCAAACGTTTTTTCTGGTAGTAAAAATCATTGCTATGATATAATCGTAGGGAAGGGAGAAAATATTAGCCGCGAATACATGATGAACCCAGCAAACCTCATTTTCTCTGCTAAATTTAACGGTACACGAAGACAAACTAATGTAGGAGTTGTTTTAAAGAGAAAAGATTTGATAACGTTTGTCTTATGTCCTTCTGATGGCGCTGAAAACCGCGTAAGTACGTCGGGACTCCTAAACGAAATGTCTACTAATGCACTTGTGCATAACATTGAGCATTCAATGAGTTTAAATGAACTTTTGACAACTATTTTGGGTTGTGAAATGGTGGATTCACCTGATTCGGCTGATATTGACTTATCTGTGGATAAAATGAATAAGGACTTCTTCAATCTATTGATAGGGTAATAGCAATATGCATCTGTAAATGTAGCTAGTGCTAAAGCATATATAAGAGACTGGTTACATTATATGACCTCTAAAGGCTCGACCTTTAGATTCACCAACTAAAAATGCGGCGTAGCGATATGTATCTACGAAATAGTTTATTTCGAATTCATATGGTCGAAGAATGCTACAGAGTATAATTTTAATATGATTATTCTATTTTGATTATCTTATTTGAAGCTGATTTGATAATTTTTATTGATGTGTATATAGCTTTAAGTTAACGGCTATGATGATATGATAAATTAGAATATATCTCATATAAACGAGGATGAATAGCGTTGAATACACGGCATATGGATACTAAGATGAACCAATTTTAATATAGCGCGAATTTTTGAGAGGATACATTGTAGCTTGCTCCGCATCAGTTCAAGCATATCCTACTCTCTCGAGTTCGTCCGAAGCTCCCTTCTTTTCTCAAATTTTTCACTATATAGTGCGAATGACCCCTCATTCTATGCTCCCGTCTTCCCTGATAGTGCCCAAATTACCCACACTTATAACACATTTTTAGACATCGTGCAATAAATACTTTGATCCAACAAGTCTGATATAGCACATTCATGTAACACTGGAATAGACAAAGATATAGAATGTTGCAGATATATATATATATACATAGAGTGTACTTCCGGAAATTTAAAGTAATGAGAGACTATCATTAGTCTAATCAAGCAGATCCCTGATAAAATCTGAGGTTACCAAGGGCCTAAGTCTAGGTTTCTCCGTGCCTTCCATGGTCTTCCCTGGACCTTTAAAGTGCTTTCTATATAGTTCTTTCATCGCATTCATGGCAGCTTCACGACAGTACTCCCTGATATCAGAGCCTGACTGGCCAGCCGTGGCCTCAACCAAAGCATCCCAATCCAGGTTTTTGTCAGTAGGAGTATCCTTGAGTAATATCTCTAAAATCTTCCGTCTTTGTACAGGGCCTGGTTTATTCACTGCAAACCTCTTAGGCATGCGTCTCATAATAGCATCATCAATATCAAAAGGTCTATTAGTCGCTCCCAGAATGAGCACTCCCCCTGAGCTTGAAGTGCTCAAGCCATCCCATCTAGTCATGAATTCAGCCTTCATGGTAGCAGACGCTTCGTGATCTGTGGAACTGCGTTCACGCATAAACGAATCGATTTCGTCAATGAATATAATACAGGGGCTGAGCTTATAGGCCAGAGAAAATAGGCCAGCCACGATTTTATTACTCTCGCCGTACCATTTGTCCATTAAAGTGCTCAGTTGGATATTGATGAAGTTGGCACCAGATTCACGGGCCAGTGCTTTAGCTAGCATGGTTTTACCACATCCAGGTGGACCGTACAATAATACGCCCTTTGGTGCTTGTAGTAATGGAGTGGATTGCAGCTGTTCGCTATGAGTTAATGGAAAGATCACTGCCTCGCGTAGGTCATCCACAATATTTTCCAAACCGCCAATCTCATCAAATCCTGACTTAATTTCCTCGGGGAGAACTACATTGGCCAACAGGCGTATTTCGTATTCACTCATGTCATTTACTATGGCAGGATCCAGCCTGTCCGCAGCGGTTAAAACTTTCCGTTTCTGGTCTTCAGAAAGTCCACTGTTGTGGTCCTGGGCAAATATCATTCTGCAGATATAATACATGGAAATACCCGACCCAACCAGAAAGGCCAGGTCGGAAATTAGACGGATATCAATCTTGCCCATGTATAGAGATGGTGGCACAGAAGGTTCGCCTTCTTGTCACTCACTCGTTTTAAAGGCATCATGTGTCCAGCCATCAATCCATTACCTCACTATGTACGCGAACAGCCTAGGTTCCGTAAGAAAATACTCTAGCTCATCATAAAAGGTAGTTTTATCATATTAATGATTTTAATCATACATATTTCACTGCCAGTTGTCAGTTTGGTGTTAGTTTTTATTACCAGTTATTCTGTTTCTGCTACTTTACATGCTGTCTATATTATTTCATAACAGCCTTCTGATAACGATATATGTGGTGTGGAGCGTACCGCTCTATAAACAATAATGATTCTTAAATGTCATAGTCCTCTAATACCATTAATTCTTTTACTGCACTATTATTTGTTTACATTATGTTTATATTTCAGATCTAATTCCATGGCTTACCCTATCTCCATTGGGCTGCCTTTTCGAGAGGAGTTACGGGGGTTGATTAGCATGCTTACTACAAAAGTGGTATTTGTTTACCCTACAGTTTGTCTTAAACCAACTAACGTTGTATGGGCCGCCCCAAATTTGAGGCCGGGCCCGAACATGGTACAGAAATGAAAGAACCAAAAAAGAAACGAGTCAAAACTGCCTATACTTATATCAGTGCCAGAATAGCATCAATACTCTGGATTGGCATCAATGGTTATCTTCTGTACGCTTTCTGCTATGTTGTTTTGTGGCGCCGTGTGAGAATGCGAAACAATGGAGCAGCTATTGCTATCCTAGTAATATTTTGTGTACTGAACCTGTACGCTATTGTAGCATGGTTTGCGGTTCATGTTTGGGGCCCAGGGAAGGTGACAGATGCATATAAACGACCTTCAGCTGAGGACCCGGACGCAGCATTCCTGTGTGATGAAGCTGGGTACTCATTGTATTGCAGTTACTGCAAACATATAAAGCCTAATCGGACCCATCATTCGTCATTCACAGATACTTGCATTCCCACTATGGATCATTTCTGTCCCTGGATCGGCAGCGTTGTAGGTCAAGGAAATCGGAAGTTTTTCATTCAGTTCGTTTGGGCAGTATGCTGCAGCCAATTGCTGGTTTTGATTACGCTTTTCATATATCAAAACCAGAGGGTACCGCACATAAATGGCAACTCGATTGCTCTGTATATTGTTAGTGGAGTCGCATGGGCATTTACAGGGATTGTACTGGTACAACACGCATTTTATATGATGTGGAGCCATACGACGTTGGAGCATATGGGCTATAGACGCCATGGATCTCCATATATTAATATACCGACGTCGTCAGGATTCAGAGAAGTGGTACAGCCGAAGGTTACAGACATTATAATACCGAAGGCAAGCCCATTTGATTTAGGAACCTGGAAGAATGTGACAACTGTCATGGGTCCTATTTACACATGGCTGTTACCCATAAGAGAGAAGATTTACGAACCATTGATTACCCCCGAAGTCATGAAAAAGCTAACACCCACACCCACTCCCAAGAATTAATGGTTTAGATATTTATTCATATTTAATTAAAGTACCATTTTTAAATGATATGTAGTTTGTTTGGTCAAAATATGTAACCTACGATCTATACACAAGTACATTCCCATCAATAAAAAAGTAGATCAATCAAAAAGAGGGGTTTGCCCGGAATTGAACCGGGGTCACATCCACCCTAAGGATGTATGCTACCACTATACCACAAACCCTTATTAGTGATTTCGTGGAAAATAGGGATGTACATCAATAGTCAAACATGCTATAGACTTACGATCACATATTCAAATCGGTTAACATATTTATATTTGACATGATAGACACAAAAACAAAAGCGATCGTTGTATACAGTAAAATCGAGCGAAAAAGGATCATGCAAAAAGAGGGGTTTGCCCGGAATTGAACCGGGGTCACATCCACCCTAAGGATGTATGCTACCACTATACCACAAACCCATTACTAATGTTCATGTGGCTTAAGTTGTGTCCATCAATAGTCAGATTTGCAATCGCTCGTAAGACTCATGATGATGCATTAAAATCGGCTAGCATTTAGACAGACATCAACAAAAGCAAACATACGCTGTATATAGTAAAATCGAGCAAAAAGGATCAAGCAAAAAGAGGGGTTTGCCCGGAATTGAACCGGGGTCACATCCACCCTAAGGATGTATGCTACCACTATACCACAAACCCATTACTAATACCTGACGTTGACACAAGACGCTAATATGCTCCTTTATATAGAATTCATAGTATATTCATATCAATTATTGTTGGAGAATGAATGATTCAAGTATTATCACATGATATTTAAGGGTGTGCGTTCGATAAAGTTGGTGGACATAATTACCTCTGAAAACAGCAAAAAGGGATCATGCAAAAAGAAGGGGTTTGCCCGGAATTGAACCGGGGTCACATCCACCCTAAGGATGTATGCTACCACTATACCACAAACCCGTAACTGATGTCTACCGGGGACAAGAATAACAACCAGTATTGAAGTTTGATCCGGAAATCTTGTATTAAGTACAATCAAACATTGCAAACGAAACACGTGAAGATTTGCCATTAGTCCCACCCAGGTAGGTTTTACTCTAGCTACAAAAAGATGTCGCAAAAAAGAGGGGTTTGCCCGGAATTGAACCGGGGTCACATCCACCCTAAGGATGTATGCTACCACTATACCACAAACCCAATTACTAATCCGATAGTTGAACCAATTACCTGATTTGTTGAAACGGAAATACTAGTTAGGTACCTAGGAACATACAGCGCTTATGTAACAAAATAGTTCTCGAGGCATGCTACATCCACCCTTATCTTCGTAAGGTGTTTCCGAAATCGAATTTATGAAAGGAAAAGCTTGATTCGGATATATCTATGCATATTACTCGAAAGAAATCACCCAATGTCATCTGGTATGAGATTTCATGTTCTAGTGTTCTAACTACATGGTCGTGCCGCATAGCAATAGTAGCCGTGTCACTATACATTTTCTTAACATGGTCATTATGGTGGATTTCTTTAATATCTATGTGCCTTGCGCTGTTACTTCGTGATAAAGTTAGTGAGGAAGTATTGATTATCACTGGACTTGGTGTCCAAACCAGCCATTTTGGGCAGTTTAGACTTTTCACAGACTCGTGTACATTTCTACCGAAACATGTAATACGGGCTACTGTTCTGAACGAGGTATTTGAAGGATTTAAAGTGCATTATGTACTACAAGCTTTCAGGAAAGACCAAAATAAAATAAGTCTCATTCTTCCATCTATGAGACCAAGGTTCGAAACACTGCATGAAATATGGGAGCATATTAATGAAATTTAGCTATGCAATTTTGAGAAAACGGAATAGAGAAAGTTAAACAGGGAAGGAGGAAAACATGAATAGTCAATTCATTTATCTTTTCCAAATATACGAGTTAACCACGAATTGGAATCTTTCTTTTCTTTTTCTTCCTGTGAAAAAACTCGGAGGCCTCCGTCAGGTGTATACTCACCCAACTGAATTCGTTTGTCCTGACCTTCGAAAACCCGTCTATAAAGTACCACCGATGTTATCAAAAAAAGAGGAAGCCCCAGCATTATTAGGAACACACTCCGTTGTGATTGGGCAGACACTTTACCTACCGTCTTTTTGGGAGGGGGATTAGAAGACACAGGCTTCACAGGACGAACTGGCCGTACGGGACGAGGCATAATTCAGAGCAAAATGGTCAGATGGCTTCAAATGTACTATTACAGTGTTATTTCAACACCAACTGATCTGAATGAAGCCGGTTGGTGCCGATGAACAACCTTACCCTAACACATGCAAAACCGATTATAAAAAATTATTGTGTTTGTACAGCCAAACCATCGAACAAACAAATGGGAAAATCAACCAAGAAAACGGATGTGAAAACATCTGTTTTCAAGATGAATACAGACCTGGGCCAGCATATCCTAAAAAATCCCAAGATTGCTGAGGCAATTGTAGATAAGGCAGAGATCAAGCCCAGTGATATAGTGCTCGAAGTTGGTCCTGGTACTGGTAATCTTACCGTGCGAATCCTTGAACAAGCCCGAAAGACCATTGCTGCAGAGATGGATCCACGAATGGCAGCAGAACTTACTAAACGTGTACAAGGAAAGCCTACGGAACGGAAGCTGGAAATCATGCTTGGCGATGTCATCAAGGCCGATCTTCCGTATCACGACATTTGTATATCGAACACTCCTTACCAAATTTCGTCTCCTCTGGTGTTCAAGCTGCTTAATATGCCAAAACCACCTAGGGTCTCAGTACTCATGTTCCAGCGGGAATTTGCTCTGCGACTACTGGCTAAACCAGGCGATCCTTTGTATTGTCGACTTTCTGCAAATGTGCAGATGTGGGCTAATGTTACACATGTTATGAAGGTTGGTCGAGGCAATTTCAGACCTCCTCCTAATGTCGAAAGCAGTGTTGTTCGTATTGAAATCAAAAATCCGCGTCCTGAGCTGGATGCTAACGAGTGGGATGGCCTATTACGTGTATGCTTCGTTCGTAAAAATAGAACAATTGCTGCTGGATTCAAATCGACTGCTGTACAACTAATTCTTGAACAAAATTACCGAACGTTCGTTAGCCAGAACAATGGCCTTCATAACCGAGAGGGATACTCTCCAAATGTGGCAGATGACAACTATTCACAAATTGTGAAGGAAAAAATAGACTATGTGCTGGAGCAAACAGGAATGGCTCAAATGCGGTCTCAGAAATGTGATCAGGTTGATTTCCTCCGTCTTCTTTATGCATTCCATCAGGTGGGCATTCACTTTGCATGAGCCGACTATGTTGACATTGAACCTATAATACCGAATGAATGGTTTAAATCAAAATTCCAGAATCATATGGGGTTAAAAACCACATGTTTGATAGCTAGTTATAAAACACAAATGTAAACAAAACATACAAAAGCTTTAATACTATTTATTATTGTTAATCTATTCCAATTAATTAATTTATTCCAATCTATTACCCCCATAGCGTAATATAATACAATTCAGAGAGAAACATCAATTTCACCCGAAGGGCTAGATTTATTACGTCTTTGTTCTTCCCGGTGACCCAGTTTCGGGAAGGAGAAGAACGAACGTGAATCTTCCTTCTCCAAATCATCGTCACTTGAGCGGCTCCAACGGTGGGTTTGGATACTCTTAGACATCCAAGATTCGTGATGCAACAAATTGGTCGGGGCAAGTAGTAGGTGCCTCTTAGAAGCCTCAGCTGTGCGCTTGCGGCGGCGCTCTGTCACATCCTTAGCATAAGCCAACCCACGGTAAATAGAGATGATTGCATCCTCAACTCCATTCTCACGCCTTATTTGGCCACCCAGTACTTCCGCCTGACGAACCATTTCCTTATTGGTAACACATTCCTTGAGGGCGTGTGCCAAGCCACTTGTAGTGAGCTGCTTCAAATATACACCAACTCCAAGGTCTTCAACGCGGTTACCGTAGAAGAACTGATCACCAAAGAAAGGCTTGATAATAGTGGGCTTACCTGCACGTAAGCTAGCACCAGTAGTACCACTACCACCATGATGGACACACACCTGGATCCGAGGGAATAACCATTGATGGTCCACACTATCGACTTCAAATACATGATCTGCATGAATAGGAGTCTTATCCTTCTCCTTCTCCTTCTTCTTCTTGTCGTCCTTGGTGCTTCTGGATGACCACCCGCGAGCCAGAACACAGTTAACACCTGCTTCCTTGGTAGCTTGGACTATACTCTCAGTCATTGCTTGTGGGTCATCAACAATAATGGAGCCAAAGCCGATATACACAACCGGAATACCATTGGCCTTGGACTTTTCTAAGAATTCTTTCAGCTTAGGATCGATTTCATTATCTTTCTTCTCATCTTGCTCCTCTTTACTTTCCTTACTCTGCAATTCCCAGTATCCACAAGTATGAATCCAGTCAGCCTGGTCAATTGGAGGTACAAGAACAGTGGGACTAACGCAGTACAAGAAAGGAAGCTCTTCGAGTCGCTGGCTATCGAGATCTGTAGAAGGCAAGCCCAAATGCTTCTTACGCCATTTATTAACGAACCTCGAGAGAGCAAACCAAACAGCCCTTTCGTACATCACATAAGTTAGTGAATTGTAGGTGCCACTCTTTTTCTGGTCTGGCATAATTAAAGCCTGCGGATAAGCCTTGGTGCGCGTCCACGGCATCGTAAAAGCTCGGAAGTAAGGTATATTAAGAGCCTCCGCGATATGGAGTCCTATCATAGAGGACGGTGACTCAATCATAACATCAGCATCGCTGTCCTTTATCTGTACCCACGCGGTCTTCATGAGATCCTTGAGCCAAGCCTTGAAATGGTGAAGGGCATCTTTGATGAAACTATAACTGATAGAACCATGAGCAATCATGATCTCCATTAATTCCCGGGGATCACCAGCAATTTCGCGGAATTCGATTCCAAATTTCTCTACCCAATCCTTGAACTCTTTGTGTGTTGTTATACAACATCTGTGGCCCTCTTTCATAAGGCCCTGACAGAGAGCAATATAAGGCTGGACATCTCCGCGACTCCCAATCATTAACATTAAAAATTTAAGTGATTTTTTGGGCTTTCCATTGAGGAACTCTTCCTTACCGTCGGGATCGAATGGGTCTAGGAATAGCGGGGGAATACGGACACGTAATTTGTTAGTGACCTCAGGTTCATATGTAGCCAGTCGAGAACTTTTAAGATCATAGTCGCCGTACTTGAAACTGGAGCTTTTACCCTTGATTACAATATTCCCTTCAGCATCAACAGGCACAGCTTTAACCGCTCTTTTCAATGCAATTTCCGCGTCTTCTCTGGTGTTCGCATCAGAGAACTTCAACTCGAATACACCATAGGCACTTGCAGAAACCTCGAACCTAATCAAGTCCGATTTGGGATTAGTTTGTTTGAAATAGATGATATCATTAAGTGGAATCACCATACGGCTCTCGCCTCCAGAAGCACCACTACAGCGCTGAAAGCACAGGAAGAAATTGGAAATCAAAAGTTTACCCCCCCAAGCAGCCGATTCTCCAGGCTTATGAATAGTACAGATATACTCAGCACTCAAGTTTACAGAGGGTTCTAAACCAAAGAAGTCCCGGAACCATTCATTCATAGCCTTAATATCTGCTTCATCTTCAATCAGCGTAGTTTCAACTTTGGGTGTGCCATCATTGAGCTGAGAATCGGTACTACTAAACGAAACCTTACGAGCAAAGTTCTGAGGAATAAACGGTAGCATACGATCATCACTAAATTTCGGATGGACTGACCGGCCGACATCCTTGGACTCATAATCCGCATCGGCATTCTCGTCGTCAGAATCAGAATCATCGCTAGACCTCAAAAACTTCAAAGGAGCAGTATTGATGCCAATTATGCTGTTCAAATCAGAGAGAGATATAGTAGAAGGGTTGATACTCTCATGGGTTAACTTGTGCAGACGATGGGAAAGATGGGAGAAAACATTATGTTTTGACTTTCCCACACCAGCTGGTGGAGTGGCACTACCGCTCCTACTGTTGCTCCGGGTTACAGATATGGAGTTAGAACCCGATACATCTGAAGTCTCATGAGTTCTTTCCTCCCCAGAGGTTTCGTCGATAAAACCCGGAGACACCATAACATCTTTATCGCTACCAAATTCGGTTCCTTCGTACAGATGGAATGCTGAAGGAGGGGTAGTATCAAATATATCCTCATCAATAGAACCAAACCTACTGGCAGGGTAATCTACTGTAAGCTGGCTGTTACCCTCGAACTTAATACAGGCGCCTCGCTGATTCTCAAAATTATTAGTATACCCTTCAATCATCCCGTAAACCTCTTCAGCTGGCGTCTCTTCTCCAAAGAAAACAAAAGAATAATTTCCCACGAGCGGATAACCGGGATTGGAAGGGTCTTGGGCAGAGGCTACGACCTGGACACTTAGCAGATTAGCGATATCCAACATCCGTTTAGTTCCTGCACTAATGATGTTTTTCATCGGAATACGTACCACAGCAGAGAAATCAGCAGTTCTTATCTTGGATCTAAACATTTCCTTGCGGATAGATTTCACCCATACGTGAGCACCATTGCGACTGTCCGCTCTAAAGGTGTACGACTTACCATTGAAGGCTTTAATCACAAATTTCTCCGGAGTTTCGGTTAACAGAGTAATGGACTCCATCAAACGCAATGGAAGTAGACCCACGGGGAAGTACTTATCACCTGCATTAGCATACCAACTGAGTGAACCCATACGTAGCACGAACCAAAAGCGAGTATAACTTGCCTTACCAGGAATTAAGCTCGCAGACTTTTTGTCCAATGGGGCAGCGTAAAGTACGTCTAAAGTGGCAGGTGGAAGACGAGCGTAGAAGAGTAGGTACCTCTCGGTAATATGGAAGGTTCCTTGTAGCGTGACGTCTTTTCCAAGCCAGCCACGGAATTGCTTAATAGTCTCAAAGGTAGGGTCATAATGGAGCAGTTGTTCGATTGTGTTCTTTTCATCTTGAGGAATGTCCACATCTGGTGAGACATCTGGCTCTATTTCAGTTGCGGTAAAGAAACGTTCGAGTTTAGAAAGCTCATCGGAAGAACCACCACCACGGGTAATTTCATTTCCAGTAGCTACATCAGAACTTGAAGACGGAATCTCTTTCTGAGAAGAAACAACAGTCTGAACCCCCGTGGAATCGGGGTGGATTTGCTGGCCGCTCATAGTATCTCGCGATGGTTCCGAATTGTGGGCAAGCTCTGCAGTCGAGAGATCAGTATGCTTGCTCATTTTCACACACCAATTAAGGTAAAATAAAATATATCAACCAAATATTCTGATTCAATTTTATTTTAGGGATCCGGTGGCAAATTTTTTGTTTGCTTGTTTGCTTGCGCTAAATAGGCTGATGTAACCAGAGAACCGTTGGTCATTTCTGCGTCAGGGCATGGTTATATTCTAACGCATAGCGCCAGCTGATTGCTATTGACACCTAAAAGCATAATATCAATATAATATACATACTAGAGGACGATATAAAACACAATGTGGCTGTGAAAAATCGCGTCAGGGTGGTAGTGTACGAAAACCCCCCCGTACATATGTATTTGATAGACATTCGTCGATGCTCGGATATTAAGGGTTCCAGCCACCTCATGCCCTACATGATGAGCGAAGGTTGAGGGTTATGGAACTTCATTGTAGCCGCGCGCGTGAAGGGACGGATCCCTGGATTTCGTACAAGTGTAAAAATACTTGCGAGAGGAATCCGGGAATACACTGTTTATCCAATAACCAAAAGCGATAAGGTTGCATAAAAACCCGAATACTATCTGACCAAACCAGGTCTGTGTATCTCCTTTCAATATGATTATAAATGAACTCTAGTTGTACACTCTCACCGTCTATCTTGTAAATGGATTCTACAGTACAATTCCGGTTAGGGCCGATGTAGAGGGTGAACCCAAAAAGATCAAAGGCCGCACAATATAACTCATACTTAATTTGCCGGAATGCCGATGTCACGTCCTCAGAAGCACTATTTTCGCAACGTGCTCTAGGCAAATTTATGTCCGTATATTTGGTTACGGGATTACCTCTGTTATTTTCCCAACTGCTCCCATTAATCAGCCCCCATCGGCTTCCATATGCAGAAGGCTCGTATAATTGAAGCCGCGACGCAAGTACTTTATTTTCTAGTTCGAGCTCGGTAACTTTCTGTCTTAACTGATAGATTTCTTGCATCTTATGCATGATAGTGATACAGTGGAGTGATGCCATGGAACGTGGGTTTGCTCAGAGGTAAACACCAACTTGCACCTTTCCTTGCCCATGAAAGCATGTGTGGTAATCTAACTGGGATATGACAGTTATAGATACAGTTACCTACACCACCCATTGAATTGCAACATAAATGTTATACATGATAATTTTTAAAAGCATAAATAAACACTGCATTGTGTACATTCCGATTTTAAAAGCATTTTTTTAGGTTCTACATTCATCTGTAGCTACATACATATATTTGTGGTTTCCAAAAACACACGCCTTATTGGTCCCACCACACACCGCTGGGCTTACAACACGAATATTCACTATTTCCGCCTACCGTAGGGTTCATATAAATATATATTCTGCGCAAGCCCTTTTAGTTTGCAAATGGATAATAATAATGATGCTGTTTTCGTAAATTTATTATTTTGATCAAATATATATATATCCGGCCAAGAATACCGCTTTTAACGGTAAGACTTCTGGAAACGGGCACGAGCACCGGGACCACCGAACTTCTTGGGCTCCATGCGACGGGAGTCAGCAATGAGCAAAGTACGGTCGTGGGAAACGAAGGCACGCTTAAGCTCGTTCTTCGACTGCTCGTCAACGTACTTCTGGTAGTAGGCAATGAGACCCTTGGCAAGAGCCTGACGAATAGCGTAGAGCTGAGAGACGTGACCACCGCCGGCAACGCGGATACGGATATCAAGACCGGCGAACTTGTCAAGGCCAACAACGAGCAAAGGCTCGAACACCTTCACACGGAGGACCTCAGGCTCAACAAGGGTGATAGGGACACCGTTGACCTTAATGAGGCCCTTTCCCTTCTTAACGTGGGCAACGGCAGTAGCCGACTTCTTCTTACCGAAAGTCTGGACACTAGGGACCACAGCAACACTCTTGTCCGACATGGTTGATCGTTTATGAAAATATGATCGTTACGTTTTTCACGAAGTACCTGAGATTCAGGGTACGCAGGCTGGGAGTATTTTGTCACGGGACTTTGGGACGAGAGCGGGAAATGGCTGGAAAAACACACCATGATACTGGCAAATACTAGCCTTCACTACCATCTCCCCGCGTACGTAAGCCCTAAGTAAAGTAAGCCCTAAAAACATGCAGCGCTTCGGCCTGCTGGACCGCCTGCGGGAGTGCCAGGAACGGAGGACCTCAGCGCGGGGAGAAAGGGATGTGTTGAACCTAATCAACAAGCCATATTAAGCATCGAGAACATATACATAATGCACATAATATCAATCGTACTATTAAATCCACCAATATAGTATCGAGCCTAATACGTATAATTTAAGATTTTTAAATTGATTGTATAAATTATGAATTCAAAGACTTTATACTTTTTAGTCGAAGAGGCCCATGCCCATGTCGCCGTCGGACTCGGACTCCTCCTTGGGAGCCTCCTCCTCAGCAGCAGCAGCGGCAGCGGGGGCACCACCAGCGGCAGCGGCGGGGGCAGCAGGGCCAGCGGCACCAAAGGCGAAGAGGATCTCCTTCAAATCACGGCCCTCGGTAGCCTGAGCGAAGATCTCGGCCCAAACGGGCTCAAGGGTGGCGTTGGCCGACTTAGCGAGAGCGAGGATCTTATCAGAGGTGATCTCGATATCGGCGTCAGCCAAAATAAGAGTGGCGTACGATGCAATAGCCTCAGGGGTAGACATTTGACAAGATGTTGGATAGATTCAACTTGGAGATGAGTGAAAAAATGGATGATCTACCCTGGGGGGTGAGTCGTACAAACACGTGACACACGCCGGCAACCCTAGTTGTTTGGTATATTAGCCGGCACTTACAATGTCACTACTGAATGCACGGTATGGCGATTAAGCATCCAAGCATACACGAATCCAAGGATAAAAGTAGTAGTAGTTCTCATAATACGCAGTTAGCGGTGAAACTTAAGATATGCGGTAATTATATTAAATAGGTAAAAGTCAAAGTGGTGACATTGTGCTAAGCGCATATTTACCCCGTGATACGTCCAATATAATGAGACTGGTGTTGTATTGCTGAGTGATCTTCAAACAAACGGCACCACGCATTGACTATGTTTGGCAATACCTCCGGTGGCGGCTCAAATCCCACGTTCTCCTTCGGTTCATCATCAAATACGAACGGTGGAGCATCCTCTGGAACTACTGGTGGCTCGCTGTTTGGTTCCAACCAGTCTACTGGTGCTTCAAACCCACCAACTAACACTGGGTTCAGTTTCGGTAGCAATTCCACTGCAGGAAATCCCACAAACCAGCAATCTTCTGGTATGTTTGGCCAGAACAGTGCTTCTGGCGGTTCTGGCCTGTTTGGCAATAATAATGCCTCCAACAATAATAACCAGCAGGGTTCTTCTGGTGGCCTTTTCGGTAACAATGCAGGCTCGAATGCCACGACGGGTGCCACTGGTTCCACTGGAGGCTTGTTTGGTAATACTGCGGCATCATCAACTGGATCAACTGGATCAACTGGTGGTCTTTTTGGTAACAATGCCAATACAGGGTCCAATGGTGCATCGTTTGGCAGCACCAATACAGGATCAACAACTGGCGGTTTATTCGGCAATAATAACTCTGGAAATACTGGTGCTTCAGGGTCTACTAGCCAACCATCATTGTTTGGTAGCACTAATTCCGGGGCTACCGGTTCTGGAACTACTGGTGGGGGCCTGTTTGGCAACAACAATTCGGGAGCTGCTAATAGTGGTGGCTTGTTCGGAAACACCAATTCTGGAGCCACTGGCACAACTGGTACTGCTAATAGCGGTGGTCTATTTGGCAACACTAACTCAGGAGCCACTGGCTCTACTGGTGGTAGTACTGGCGGATTGTTTGGTAATAATTCCGGATCTACAGGAACCAGCACTACCCAGAGCGGTGGGCTATTCGGTAATACTGCCGGGTCGACTGGAGCTAATAATTCTACCCAGAGTGGTGGGCTATTCGGCAATACTTCTGGATCGGCGGGCACTAATACCTCCACTCAGAGTGGTGGATTATTCGGCAGCAATTCTGGAGCCACGGGAACCACGGGAACCAGCAACACTACCCAGAGTGGTGGGCTGTTCGGCAATACCTCCGGGCCAGCTCAAACTAATAATGCTTCCCAGAGCGGTGGGTTATTTGGTAACAAACCTGCTGGTGCGGCTACCCAAGATAAGCCTGCTGGTACATTGTTCGGCCAGAGTTCGGGAACTACTAATAATGCATCAGGATCTGGCTCGTTATTTGGCCAGTCTGCAAGCGCTACGGGGGCTACTAATACTGAATCAAATAAAAGTGCAAACACTGGTGGATTTTCGTTTGGCAGTGGTTCCAATTCATCTTCAGATAACAAGAAGAATGAGGCACCATCTGGTAACTTGTTTGGTAAAACAGATGCTTCCAAGCCTGCTGGTGGCTTTGGCGGATTATCTTTCGGCGATGGCAAAAAGCCCGAATCTGAGAATAAGGACAAGCCGGCTGGTTTCAACGGGTTTTCCTTAGGCGCTAAGAAGCCCGAGTCTGATGATAAGGACAAGCCCGCTGCTACTGGGTTTTCTTTCGGTGCTAAGAAACCCGAGTCTGACGATAAAGACAAGCCTGCTGCCACTAGCGGGTTTTCCTTTGGTGCCAAGAAGACTGAGACAGAAAATAAGGACAAGCCCACTGGTGGTCTTTTTGGTGCCGCTTCGGCTTCGAAGGAGGAACCGAAAAAGGATGATGCTAAGGCACCTGCATTCTCATTCGGTGGAGCGAAAACAGAAACCACTAAGGGTACCTCTGACGGTGCTAAAACCGAAGAGAAGAAAGATACTATTACAACTGGCAATAAACCAGACACCGATGGCAAACCTGCCCCAATTCCTGCATCTACGGCCAAGGATGCCCCCCTCCAGCCTGGCGAGTACTTACGGAACAAGAGTTTTGAGGATATCATTGCTAAATGGACAACTGCATTGACGAAATCGGTGGACCAATTCAAAGAACAGGCTGCAGAGACTGCTAAATGGGACCAGATTCTTATTGACAACGGCTCTAAAATCGCCGATATCTACAATGAGGTTACTAGTGCCGAGCAAGCCCAATCTAGAATCGACGATGTGCTTGGATACGTTGGGCAGCAGCAAGACGACATCGATGCTATGCTGTCTCAGCTTGAACGCCAGACCTCTTCTAGTGCCGCTGGCGCTATCTTGGAGAACCTGCAGCCAGTCGATCAAGAGCGATACGATGCGTACAATCTATCGCAAAAACTTAATGATAAACTCGATTACCTGGAGACCAGCCTTTCTTCAGTTATTAGTGAAATGAACGATCTTACCAGGGACAATCATAATGTGAAGGAAAGTGACCCAATTGCCCAGATTATCAAGATTTTGAATGCTCATTTAGCAAGTTTGCAGTTCATTGACGAAAGTGCGAATGAGCTTCATAAAAAATTGGTCGAAGCTGAGGCTCAAAGTTCCAGAATCAGAATATAATTCAATGTTAAGTAAATTAAATTAAAGTAATCTAGAATCATACTAGGCATCAGTCTGACACAGGACGCTGAATGAACAAGCACAGGATGCATATTGCTTCAATATCTTGTTTCTATCCTAGCATTTTTAAGCTGACTGTCGGTGCTGTTATAGCTAGTTGCGGGCAGGCTGCACGTCGTTGGGCCTTGACAAACTTATTAGGATGGTGAAACACTTCACAATTCGTTGAAGGTCAGTTATTTGGCCCAAAGCAGTGTTAAGTGAGGCTTCGCGGTCAAAAATATCTTCAATGGTACTCTGGTGATTCTGTATCAAGTACCGAACTGGCATCAAGATCTCACTATAATCCGGACCCAACGAGATCAACATGGCCGTCAACGTTTCTAAAGTTAACAGTAGAACATCCTCGCGCAGCTTGTCTAAATACCTGTCCGCAATATCGACGAAATCGGACCGGACAATTTCCAATGCACCGCTCCTAATCTGTGCGACTGGTACGAGCAGCGATAGCGAGAGAATCACCATCTGAGAGGCCGAAGCTACCTCAGCAGCCTGTTTAGAAATCGCTTTATTATTACGCTCATCAAGAGCTGGTCTAATACACTGTTGAATCAGGACTGCGATAAAATTGCTGCGAATGAGAGTATCAATCACAAAATCTGATTCTAAGTGACAGGACATTTTTGCCGACAACTGCAAGAACTTCAAAGCATTTAATCTTAGTGTTTCATCCAAAGTGTTGAAAACATCATCACATGCAACATGCAGAACGTTGAATCCACTGTTCTCTAGTTCATTCAAGGTGAGTGACTCTATTTCCTTATACTCGCTATTCAACGAGATGCGTAGATATTGCACACACAACGTATACAAATCGGACCGCAGAGTCTCATGGAGTAACGAGGGTTGCACACTTTGGAGAGCAGCTTGGAAAATATATAACGAAGAGCGAACCAACGAGTAGTCGACTCCATTCTCCTGATATTTTTCGAACAGGCGAACCAGCAGAGCAGCCACGGGGCTGGCAAACTCAGTATTTTGGCGGGCATACTGGGGGAGTCTTGTAACCACAGTTTCAATAGCACGGGATACAAAAGTTACTCCAGTTTTGGGGGTTCCTGTGTCAATGAGCACCGGAATCAAATTACACCAAGCTTGCAGGCACCTCAATGCAACACTGGAATGCGGGGAAACGTTGGTAAAGTCAAATAACACAAACACAATTGGAACCAACGCATTCAGGTAATGGTTCTCAATCGTCAGCAACAGCTGCCGCTGGCACATTTGGATCTCCAACTTCCAAATTTCCAGAATAATAGCACGGTGCTCGTAGAAATCTTCAATATTAATTGAAGGAACGGATAGTGGCTCCAGAATAATTGTGTTTAGCCAGAAGTCCGAGGGGCGCAGGTAGTCCAGCAACAACTTGGAAGTGAGTGGATCCTTCACCAAATAACCAATAATCGCACTGCAAAGCCGCAGTATAGTGACGCTAGAGTCGGATACAAGGTTGTTCAAGCTGTAAATAAGAATATCACAAACAACCTTCAGAAGAGACGTTCCAGTTGCAATACCACCCACACCTGTGTCCAACTCAAGTTTTAACTGCAACCCCAATTCTGACTGAACAAATCCGAGGAGATAGTGGGCAACCGACATATATTGTTTGGGTGTGTTCGATTGCTTTAGCTCTCGCAACAGCATTTCCAACAAAACCTGTTTATTAGCACTGGGCGTTTCAATGTCTCCCAGTCGGCTAATAAGTCCCACTCTAATCTTAGAAGCCTCCGACGAGGAGCTCAAAATACTCAGGATTCGGCTCTGACGGCTGATCGTAGGCTTAAACTCGGGGCTATTATCCAGGAAAGAAAGCAACGTCAAGCTAGCGTACGAAAGGCGTGGGAATCGTGATCCAGCATACATTGCAATGGAAGGCACGATTTGCAGATTGTACAGAACTGGCTTATCGAACGAACATGATGGAGGGTTACCAGATTTTAGCAGTAACGATGAGCAGACCTCTACTGAAATGGTAACGATTTTTACCAGTAAATGATCCTCAGTGTACTGGTTTAGCTCATCTAAACTGATGCGGAAAGCGGAGAAGATGGCTGAGTATATTTTAGATTTGAAACAAGCTTTCACTGCCAGTTCGTCCAAACCATTGGGCTGAGTTAAAGTATTTGCCTGGCTTAATCCATTGGTTTGACTGCCAGTGGATTCCAGCAATTTTTGGAGGAGAATCAAACATTTCAGTTGAACCTCAGACGATGTAATTTTCTGTGATGGGTGCTGTAATGTTTTGACGTCGGCGGACCATGTAAACACATTTTCGAAAATGAAGTCCACATACGGCTGAATCCGGTGGAGGTCCGGTTTAGAATCTAGGTCGACGAGTTCAGTGACCAGTTCAATAAACGCTAGTACGTCAGATGATGAGGTGAGAACAATATCAAACTGTCCAAGCATGAGGCTATCCAACGAAGTCCACATATCGCTAGAAACCAGTGAAGACAGCGCAATGAAAATAGCACCGGCAATTGGCTGCTGAAGTTTCAGTAATTTAAACATTAGAAGAGTGATGTCTTTGTTATTGGCATTGGTGCCATTCGAGTTACCCCTAAGGAAGTCTCGGGCTTGGTCATTATGGCTGGCCACCTGCGAGATTAGGTGCATATAAGCAGCCATTATCAGCAACGTATCTTCAGTGATTTCCATAGGAGGGGGAGGAATTCCCATGACTTGGAGGTTCTGCTGGTCGCTAAGGTCCCGCTGGCCATACCGAGGTGATTCCAGAACTCTTGTAGGGATGGCCGATATGTCATTTCCGGATGACAAGTCCTGCAGGGACGGCAGAGCCAATACATTTGAGCCCCCCACACTGTTTAGTGCAGTACCATTGTTAGTGAGGGCACCAGCAGTACCTGCCGCAGTGAGATTTGTTTGAGAAAGGCTCACACTTCGGATGTACTCACTAAGGAGTGTATAGATATACTTCCAGCTAAGCACGAACCCCACCTCTCCCTTAGCTGCTTTTGAGTCCATGTTAAGAAGGAATTCGTGGACTTGTTTACTGGTTGCGCTATCATTGGCCAAGCAAGCCAGCATCTCTGCATAGACAGCGGCTATGAATGTCACTTGGCAATCAGCTCCCCAGACGAGGAATCCGTACAAAGCATTGCCTTCATCATCGAAAAAGACCTTACTAGCAGAGCCAGAATCGTGGTAAGTTGCGGCCACTACCAAAAAGAAGCGTTCCAAATCCACACCAGGGGAAATCTGCACATTCTCATTATAGGCCTCATTCGCTGCCAAGTACATGTCCTCCTCACTCAGGCGCATTTCCTTAAGAACGTCAGCTAAATTAGCAATGAATTCAATGCAGAGGGTTTCATATGCACTCTGCAGGGTTTCCATGGTAGTAGCTGTGACGGTCGGCTGCCATGCAATCATTGGCGGGACTCTATTTCTCATCAACGGCATATATTTTTCGAAATACAAGTCCCCTTGATTCATTTTAATATCGAGAATGAGCGACATCCAGAACTCCAGAGCGCCCTTATCAATAGAACGCTTGATTGCCTCGACCAAAGTAAGGAAATCGACCGACTCGGGCAATGAACGGTCTTCGATGGCCATAAACGTGAAGAACACCAGCGACAGACCTGACTGCCAATACTGCAATTTCCACAAAGATGATGAAGGGGAATTCGAGGAGGATGAACCGTTGGAAGCAGCAGCAGCGGAGAAGTACTTCCATGCAGCATTGACGAAATCAGCAGTAGGTTCAGTAGCAGAAAGCCAAGAAACCATTGCCGGAAAGTACGCCAAAATGCGGGAGTCGAATACGGAAAATGAGGACAAGTGTGCAACGACTTCTTGAAAAACCGCAACATCATATTCTTCCGACCCATTGGCTACCATATAAGATGTCAACAGATTACCCAAACACTCGTGTTCTTTTATGAGGAATGAGCGCTGGATCTTGAGCAATTGCGTGAAGTCGGGGCTATTGCCAAGCCCCATGAACTCACTGGCTTTGACCTTTTCATCCAAGCCTTCCATGCTGCGTTCAACTGTCTTCAACGCATCCAATATATGCAGCATCAGACTTTTTGATTTCAAGCCAGCTCTGTCCGGGTAGACCAGCCCAAACGCGGTCAATGGCAGTGTCTCCGTGCTGTATCGCAAAATATCGATAATCATCAACCGCCTAACATAGAACATAGTTATTGCAGACTCGTAAGCAGGCACTTCAAGCCGTCTGGAGTCGGCTGCAGCGTAAAATACCAGCCTGGCAGCAACAAGTTCGTCCAAAGACAACTCGTCGGAGACACGGGCTGCATCGTTAATGAACGCATCGTTAAGACTTAACACCTCGCCATCGATCTCGATCTTCTTTGAACCAAGTTTTGCACGACTTGCTTCGGACTTCGCGGGTATTTTCAGCAGCGAACGCAAATCCTCGGCAATTGGTCGAAGTGCTGCTTCAATCGCGTCAAGTTCCTGTCCTGCATTTTTGAGAGTAGTGTGTGCCTCCAAGAAGGGTTCTGTACTCCACAGCATTTGCAGTCTAGTATACGGTTAAGCACGGCTGAGTGTGGGACTGTACCGGAATACTTGATGGACTGTACGGGAGTACCTGGAGAACGTTTTCAGGATCAACAATAAAGGAGCCACAATACGGTTACTGGCTGGATGGGTTTGTGTACCCAAGCTATCGCAGAGGGTAGGGAAGTACGTAGCGACCGTGGAGTCAGGCCGAGAAGTGACAATGATTCCCGAGAAAAAGATATCCCAGCTCTCCGATATGGAGCAATTCTCTGTTTCGCCTGCGCGTAAGAGAATAAACTATGCAATTGAAGCCATGTCCCAAGCAGTCATTGGGTACGAAGTTCCGCCCAGTGACTACGTCCCCAAAAACGAGCTCACCCAGCAGACTGTGCAGCTGCTACGGCAATTATCCCAGCTTGTTGACGAAACACCCCCCTTGCAAACAAAACAGCGGTTTGGAAATCCCAGCTACCGTGAGTGGCTCTCCAAGGTGCACGAAGTGCTGGACACCGGCAACGAGGAGCTGGACTACTACTTGCAAAACTCATTTGGATCGAGCCAGCGTATAGACTACGGAACTGGCCACGAACTCAACTTCATTGCCTTTTGGGATGGCCTGGTTCGAGTCCATGGCAGCCCTACTATATCTGGGCCTGATCTGCTACATGTATTCAGCGAGTACTTCAAATTGTGTCGCAAATTCATCATTACTTATAGTTTAGAGCCAGCGGGGAGCCATGGTGTTTGGGGTCTTGACGATCACTTCCATCTCCCATTTATTCTAGGTGCTTCCGAGCTCTGCCAATTGGGGCCAACAGAGCGCCCTCAGCCCAAGGACCTGCTTGATCCGAAGATGGTTGGTCTCTACAAGGACAAGAACATGTACTTCGCTGCCATTGACTTTATTCTTAGCGTGAAAAAGGGTCCGTTCTTCGAGCATTCACCTATACTGTACGATGTGTCTGGTGTCAAATCAATGGCTAAGATTAGGTCGGGAATGATAAAAATGTATAACGGAGAGGTCTTGAACAAGCTTCAGGTTGTCCAGCATTTCTACTTTGGAACTCTATTTCCATACGAGAATAAAGTGTAGCTTATGAACGTTTAATGCCGTGAGTATGTTGAATATGCATATAGTACTGTTAGTGGTAGTTAGTAACTTTATACAGTATTGATAGTAGTTCGGCAGTCTGAATACCTAGTGTATATAACGTACAGCAAAGTTAGTGGTTTTAGGTGTATGTGTGTGCATCCATTGATTTAGCACAGACTCGATTGGCATATGCATACACTGTATGTGTACATGTATGTTATGTGGATGGTGGTTCCCAACCCTATTTAGGAAAATTATATTATTCATACAAATTCTTTTTTTTCAAAGTACGTTCTTGATTAAAGCACATTCAATTGACTGCAATGGCCAAAAAGAGATCAGGAAGTGTGTCTTTGAAGGCATCAAACAGCGTGCCAACGGAAAGACCCGTAAAAAAGGTCAAAAAGGATGCATCCAAATCCAAGAATGCCGATGAGGAGCTCTCGGTTGAAGAGCTCGAGAAGCAACTGGCTGCAGAGGGAATAATTGACGCCCACGATTTGGGTGAGAGTGAGGAGGATGTCGACGAGAATGTCGATGAGGAATCCAGTGACGACGTGGAAGCCAGTGACGATGAAGAAGCCAGTGACGACGAAGAAGCCAGTGAAGAAGACGACAAGGAAGAGGACAATGAGGACGAGGAGGAAGAAGAGGAAGAGGAAAAGCCCACCAAGCCCACTTCTGCTAAATCTAGTCCTGCTCCCCCCAAAGAGGTTAAAGCAGAATCTTTCACTATAGAAGCTGGCAGCTCTGATAAGCCGTTCAGTTCGTTGAATCTTAGTGAGCCCACTCAGAAAGCTATCACGGCTATGGGATTTGAAAACATGACCTCTGTTCAAGAGCACACGATTCCTCCTCTTTTGGCTGGTCGTGACGTTCTTGGTGCTGCTAAGACTGGTAGTGGTAAGACATTGGCATTTCTCATCCCTGCCATCGAGCTGCTTTACTCGCTGAAATTCAAACCCCGAAATGGAACTGGTGTGATTGTTGTTTCTCCTACCCGTGAGCTGGCTTTGCAGATTTTCGGTGTGGCGCAGGAGCTTCTTCAGTTCCACAGCCAGACGGTTGGAATTGTTATTGGTGGTGCGAACCGTCGTCAAGAAGCAGATAAGCTGGTGAAAGGTGTCAACTTGCTGATTGCCACACCTGGCCGTTTGCTTGATCATCTTCAGAATACTGAAGCATTTATTTTTAAAAACCTGAAGTCGCTGGTTATTGACGAAGCTGATCGAATTCTCGAGATTGGTTTCGAGGAAGAAATGAAGCAGATTATCAAGATTCTTCCCTCGGAGAACCGCCAAACCATGCTTTTCAGTGCCACGCAAACCACTAAGGTCGAAGATCTGGCCCGTATCTCCCTGCGCAAGGGTCCGTTGTACATTAATGTTGATGAAAAGCGGGACACTGCTACTGCAGACGGTCTTGAACAAGGCTACGTGGTTTGTGAGAGCGATAAACGGTTCCTGCTGCTATTCACCTTCTTGAAGCGAAACCGCAACAAGAAGGTGATTGTGTTCCTCAGCTCCTGTAACAGTGTGAAATACTACGGGGAGTTGTTGAACTACATTGATATGCCTGTGTTGGACCTTCATGGAAAACAGAAACAGCAGAAGCGAACCAACACATTCTTCGAATTTTGCAATGCCAAAACTGGCACTTTGCTCTGCACAGATGTGGCTGCGCGAGGATTGGATATCCCGGCAGTCGATTGGATTGTTCAGTTCGACCCCCCGGATGATCCTCGTGATTACATCCACCGTGTCGGCCGAACCGCCCGAGGCTCGAAGGGCAAAGGCAAGAGTCTCATGTTCTTACTCCCCAACGAACTGGGCTTCTTGCGTTACTTGAAGGAAGCCAAGGTACCTCTCAACGAGTACGAGTTCCCTGCTTCTAAAATTGCCAATGTGCAGCCTCAGTTACAAAAGCTTGTTAACAGCAATTACTGGTTGAATAACAGCGCTCGTGACGGCTATAGATCATATCTCCAGGCCTATGCTTCGCATCACTTGAAGCAAGTATATCAGATAGACAAGCTCGATTTAGTCAAGGTGGCCAAATCGTTCGGTTTCTCGATCCCCCCTAAGGTGAATATTACAATTGGCCAGAGCGGCCGGGTTCCTGGAGCAAAAAAGGGCAGCAAGAAGCACTAAATTAAAATGTAAATAGTATTGCCAATACAGATTAATGCACGTACTTTCGTAAGAACGAAGATGTTGAACAGAACAGCAACATCATCAATGAAGCATGGGCTTATTCGCCCAGAACTCTCAACAACAAGACGCCTAGTGGCCACGAATGTACATTGCAAAAATGTACTTTCGAATCATACTATGTAACTCCGAATGAGTGGTTTACCAAAGATATATAATCCAATGAGCGTATCTTAGTTACGAGGTCGACGTGATACGCACATTTCGCAAACTAGTCTAGTAATAATTCAACATAAGTGTATCTTATGAATAAATTGCAAATTTTAACTTTATCAGTTTAACGCGTATGCGGTTCATAAATGGATAAATTTTTGGCTTAAATTATATATAGCCTGCCGATTTAGGCACGAGCAGCAGCAGTGGCAGGGTTGATACGCTTGTTGTCGCGGTTGAACCGAACACGCACGGGAGGAGTACGGATACGGCGGTTCTCCCTGGAACGGACACGGACAACACGGTTGTGAATAGCACAAGAGACGCAGTAAGCAACCTTGACGTAGATCTTAGGAAGGACGTACTCCTGGTAGACGCTAGCCTCGCTGATATCACGGACGGCGGCGGCCTCAACCATGTTCCTGATGCTGAAACGCTTGATGGCCTTATCCTTAGCAACCATACGGTTGCAGTTGGCGCAGCGAACGGGCTTCACATGGCCACGGCCACTCTTGTTACGTCCGTTGGAAGCTCTCTTCTTAGGCATTTTGGATGTATTGGCTGAGGGTGCGTAGTAGTGAAATATGTTATGCTCAGAGCACCCCAGCGGAGCGGGCAGGGGGGTACCACGATTGGAGAGTACGGTCAAATGAGGCACGTGTTGTGTTATGTCAGCCCTGTGCCCTAAGTGTGGTTGATTACGTAGTCTGTGCGCATGCTCCACCATACAGCGGGACTAGTGCACATGTAAATATATATAGTGGTTAGTAGGTAGATAGGACGAGTAAAAGGCGATATAGAAGCATATACGGGTACCAATACAGGCAGCAGAATAATTAGTATGTATGCGAGAGATGTACATAATAACACCACACAGATACATAATAGCTCATGGTTATACATAAGGGTTTACACCAATAGACACACGTTTAGCAATTGTAATATATTTGATATAAAAAAAACAGATATGTTCGATACAAAATAAATAATAAAAAACACATAAAAGCTCAGTATACTAGACTTTCTCTTCAACTTATCGTTGTGACTTCCATACTGCACTGAGGTCAATCTGTGCACCTTACCCAGGCAACTAGATCAATGCCGCCGGTAAAAGTAGTGTACGTAGTTGACTCCCCCGAGTGCGTCTATGATATATGCGATGAGCTTGCAAGGATAATAGTATCCAACAGGAGCTCTGAGTACCGCATTGGTGTTGTTGCGCGTGGGAATCTAGCTACACGTAGCATCAACGGTATTTCAAGACTAACAGTGCTGTTCGTTACTCAATTAAGAGAGCAAGCCATTCAAGAATTCGCATCATTAGGTGGCGAATTTCCCCTCGATAGAGAAAGCGATTCAACTTATGTTCAGACTTGTCTAGATGAAGTTAGATCGATCGTCCTGGAACATTGCGATGCCTGTATCATCCGAAGACGTGACGGTCTGGCGGTAAGCACCAACAATGCTATTCGTCTAAATGGAATGAAATCCTCGGAAGTACCTAAACGTGAAGTAAAGCCTATAAAGGCATTTGATGGGTACTTCACCGTAGGCGATGTGAAGGCACCCTTGGTTAAACTACCAATTAGTCTATACCCCGCTACCAAACGATCAAGTCCGGTTGAAATGGTCTCATTTTCCGGTAATGATCGCGTGGTCAGAAGTTCCGAGCTCAAAACCGAATCGGGGGCTCATGTGAATCTGGAGAAAGTCCAAAAAGGTTACACCTACCTGGACCAACTGATTCCTGTTACTGAGGAAATCCAGGATCTTATGGATGGTGAATTTGAAGGGGCCGAGGAATGGCACCAGTCGTTTGAATTACTGGCTACCGTTCCTGAGGTCCCGCCGTGGATCCCGTTCGAAAAGACCGATTATATTGTGGGTCAAACTCCACGGGCAGTACAGTTTCTTAAATCGCTGGCTGAGTCTTTATTCGATAATCAAATGCATGCACTGGTACGAATGTGCCATGAGCCTCGAACGAAAATAATGAAAGATGGTACTCGCAAGAAAAGGAAGAAAGGCAAATTGTCATTAGTGCTTCTGCAACCTTCAGTAGAAGGGTATATATTTGTGTCCCCATTACCATTCAAAGATGACTTCAAACCTTACTATAGATTTGCCGATATCCCTGCGGAGCCGCAAGAAGAACTCAAGGTGCTAGATGATCAAATGGATGACTTAGTGGATGGAATGACTGTGGATTGCGAGCCTGCTTTGATCCGAAACTACTCAATTGAACGGGTTGCATCGTATTTAAAAACTAAAATCGCGACTGGGCGTAGTGAGATCCCGCCTCCACCTGAAATCGGTGGCTCGGTATCTTCAGACGATTTGGTTAAACTCTCCGAATCTTTATCCGCAGGCTTTGGTATTTCAGAGCTGAACACTGCTAGCAAAGATAATGAGCAGGCGGTGAACAACGGCATCGAATTTGAGTTTATTTGATTATTTATTCATACGTTCATTTGCATCCACAGGGTAGGGTGATTAAGTCTGGGGTAATTTACCATTGTTTACATCTCCACAAATAGCCTCACATACCTTAACTTGTGAAATGAACAGTGAGAAAGTTAGGTTGGTTCAGCAACGGGAAACTTTGCAAAAAGCCTTCGATGAAATTAGCAGAGCGCGTGAAGCGTTCGTTGCCGTGGAGGATAAAAAGCATGCAGAGCTTTTAGGTGAAATCCTCTCAATCCGCACTTCGGTTGGTCTTAGATCAGAACTCAGGCTTTTGTACGATGAGAAACGAATCTACCCACCCAATTTCAATAGACTGGAGCCAGGAATCATTTGTAGAACCGATACCTCTGAAAACACCAATAAGAGTCATTGCCCGTAAGAGGCCACATATCATGAGATTCATAACTATTCTACTTCGGGATAGAAGGAAATGGTAACACTAGGTACGATACGTCAGCCCAAACTACGCTTGTCACGGCTATAGGGTCAGCATTAAGAATCAGAATAATAATGTAATTAGAGTGCAGTATATAAGTAGCTCAGGATTCAGATAGCGCGAGACTTGGCGCGAATCAATTAATGTAATTACGTATTGAACTCTTCACGAAGTTCGAGTGGTCCCACAGCATTCCTCGTACTTCAAACCTGCAGCAAGAACCGGCTTAGCAAGATGTTTCTGCCGACTTAGGTCTTCACATCAGGCTCCTCACGGCCAATGTACTCCTTGAACGACAAAAATGTCAAGATCTCCTTCATGGAGCCGGAAAGATACTCATCAGCAGACAGAGTGTATTTGGCAGGGTTGCTCTCGTACTTCTCCAGGTAGACACGAATGGTGGCACCGGAGGAGCCGGTACCACTTAATCTGATCACAGTACGAGCACCACCTTCGAACTTGACATAAAGGCCCTGGTGGTCGCTAACTGAGCCATCAAGATCTGTATAGCTGAAGTCACCAGCATCAGCCACAACCAGCTCGCCACCATCGGCAACGAGCTTCGAGCCCTTGAAGCTCGGGTCGTTGATAGACTTGCTCAGCTTCTCGATGACCTTGTTAGCGCTCTCGCTGCTGACCTGCTCAAAATCGTAACGAGTAAAGAAAGTACGGCCATACTCATTCCAGAACTCCTTCTGGATATCGCTGATGCTGACCGGCTTACCCAGCTTCTTACTCTCGCCAGCAATAATATTGAGCCAGGCACAGACGGCCCACAAGCCATCCTTCTCGCGGATGTGATTAGAGCCGGTACCGAAGCTCTCCTCGCCGCAAATAGACAGCTTCTTTGCGTCAAACAACGCACAGAAGAACTTCCAGCCAGTGGGGACCTCATAACACTCCAGGCCCTGCTTCTTGGCAACGCGGTCAATGGCACCGGATGTGGGCATAGAACGGGCCAAACCGTAAATGCCCTGCTTCTTGAAGTAAGGAATATGGCTAGCAGCGTAGTGGGCAATGATAGCCACCGAATCGCCAGGACTGACAAAGGAATGAGCACCGTAGATCATGTTACGGTCACCATCACCGTCACTGGCTGCACCAAAAGGGATATTCTCGGCGTCAACCTTGTCTACCAACGACTTGGCATATGTCAAATTAGGATCCGGGTGCAGTCCACCGAAATCAGGCTTGGGGACACAGTTTTGGATGCTGGAGGCGGGAAGACCAAGCTCGTTGAGGAATATGGATTTGGCGTAAGGGCCAGTGACACCATTCAGAGCATCAAACAACAGCTTGAACTGTTCAGGGAATGTGGTAACGAACTCGCGGATCAAGTCGAAGTCGAAAATCTCCTTCATGAACTCCACGTAATCAGCTGTGGAGTCGACGATCTCGACGGCAAGAGTGTCGTTGTAGTAAGAGAAGTGGCCAATCTTGGACAGGTCGATTTTCTCTCGGACCTCCGACCCAACCGAGTACGAAGTGAGCTTGGTGCTGGCCTCGTACATCTTGTTGGTGACCGACTCGGGAGCGGGGCCTCCATTGGCGAGGTTGTACTTGATACCGAAGTCATTTTCGGGGCCACCGGGGTTGTGGCTGGCGGTCAGAATGATGCCACCGGTGATTCCCTCCCGCTTGCGAATGAGATGGCTGGCCGCAGGGGTAGACATGATGGCATTCTGGCCGATGATCAGCTGCTTCACACCATTACCAGCAGCCAGCTGAGCAATGATATCGATAGCAGTGTCGCAGAAGTAGCGCCCGTCACCACCGACAACGATGGTGGCATTTTGGGAGCCCTCAGGAATGGAGTTGAGGATCGCCTGCACGAAGTTCTCGGTGTAGCCGGGTTGCTGGAACACCTTGGTTTGCTTGCGGAGCCCTGACGTGCCGGGCTTCTGACCTTCGAAAACTTTAGTCTTCACTTCGATACTCGGCATTTTCAGTGTTTGGTAAACACAGATTGTAAATGCCTTTACGCGTTGTATGAACCTTATGTACGCGCGGCATTTGCTGGGTTAGGCAAACGGGATAATCGTCTTCGGTGGGGAAGTTTGGGTATGTGCCCCTGATCTAGTGTGAAACAAGGAGTGGAGGAGGCCCAGTCTATCACCAGCATGGGTGGTATTAACCGGAAGAGAAGCACTACGTAAGTTTTTACAATATATACATGGTTCAGGCCTGCTTCAGACCTGCTGAGGCCGGCTTGTTTCTATACGTCTAGTCTTTCAATGGAATTGTTTTGAGCTGCAGGCCATGCCACTTGGAGATCTCTTCACCTAGTGATTTATACACGAGCTGCTGCTGTTTAATTGGTGTAAGCCCCTTGAATTTAGCAGACTCAATTCTAATGGCAAACATCGAGCCGCAGCCACCGCTGATATCCTGAACCATAAGGTCTTTCGGCTGGAAGTCTGTCTCCAGCATCGAGAAAATCCTTCCCTCGTACTCCCCGGCAGGCTTCTGCGTAGAAAGGAGTCGTCGAAACGCGACCCTTGTGGTGGCCTTCCGCAGTAACATCTATGTTTTGGGTGGGCTCTGATTCGCCCTGGGTATAGTAAGCAGCCTTTAGGTGCCACGCCTGATTGCGGTAACGTCCTTAACGGTGGTAATGTCCCAACAGTGGTAAACATCCCAACGGTGGTAACGCACAAATGGTGGCAATGTACCAATTACAGCGGTGTATAACTCTGTAGCCTACAGGAAAATGAATGTGCTGGTGTGTAAGTGTATGATCCAGGAAAATGAATTTGGGTATGTAAATTATATGAGGTATAGAATCCCGGTTATGGCAGATATGTTGTTAAATATTCGAGTCATCACCACAAACATATGGAGAACAAGAACCCCGACGTGACACAACAGCCTGCTACAGGAATGTCTGTGGGCGTAAATGGACCGCGCGAGGAAATGCCGCAGCGCAGAAGAAGCGAGTTCCCGACATGCAGATCCAACCGGGTAAATACATTAGTTCTATGTTGGTAACAGAAGGACAATTGGTGCACCTTACGTATGCGTTAAATTAAAGATATATAACTTACTCGTCCTGAAGCAGCTCGTTCCTCTTCTCGAGGACACGCTGCTGGCGGCGATCACGAGCAGCCTTGTTGCGAGTACGGCGGGCCTCGGCCTCGTCCTTGAGACTCTTCTCACGCTGGGCCTGGGCCTTGGCCTTAATGATGTGCTCAATCACAGCACGCTTGTGCTTGAAGGTGTTACCCTTGGCCTCCTGGTAAAGGTTGTGGTAAAGGTGCTTGTCGATCTTGCCCTGCTCACGGTACTTAGAGAGAACACGACGGAGAACACGCTGACGGCGCATCCACAGGACCTGGACAGGCATACGGGCGTTGGCGGTACCCTTACGCTTACCGTAACCACGGTGGCGACCGTTGCTGCGGGCCTCGTGGAAGGCACGAGTACGGCCGTGGGAGTGGCCAACAACGGGCTTGGCGATGATGAGACCGTTGGAGACGAGCTTGCGGATCTCCTGACGGGAGTTGGCAAGACCAACCTGCTTGGTCTCGTTAGGATCGAGCCAGATCTTGTTCTGGCCCACGCCGAGAACGTCGGACGCAAGGCGCTTCTGGAGTCTGAGGTTCGACATTTCCTGTAGTGTGAAAAGTTGGGAGAGAGAACAGGTTTTTTAAGAGGGCTCACCAAATGCAGTCAGCAGGTGGGGATGGCTTCCGACATACGCCTTAGCGTAGCCTGCTAATGTCCCAACGCCCTTGCCCTGTATGCAATCATCACCACAGTGAAATTTGCAAAATCACGTGTGTGTGGCTCCGTCTGCCTTTTTCTTATATTAGATTAGTCATGTGCCCTAAGCCCGTCGGGTCTGTAAATAAACAACCGCCCCTACCCCGTGAAATAAATAAATTTCACATAAGGGGTCCCGCGGTATCGTGTACCCATCTGGCTAGGATTTTTTCCTAACCACTGAAAATATTCAGTGCCCACTATCAGAGAAAGGTGAGGTTTACTACTGGTTTACACGGGAGACATCTACGCTAAACCAATATGGCCAAATCCCTCAGATCCAAATCCAAGCAGCAAAATAAAGTGGCAAAACGCCAATCGGTGTTTGGCGAAGTCGCAGCTGCTCGCGAACAGCGAATTGCCGAACGTCTGCATAACGCTGCCATTGATGAGATTCTTGAGAAACAGCAATTGCCCGCCGATACTAAGACCGGTGAGTCTATGGAGGTTGAAACCGCAAAGGCTACGCCTAAGGCTAGTGTTCCCAGAAAGGTTCCTCGTGTGAAGGGAAAGAAGAAGGACCAAGTGAAGGGCCGTAAGAAGAGTAAGCTGGCAATGGCTCGCAAGTGAATATATATCTAATACACCTGAGGGTTGTCCTGGGTTTTCTTTTCCTATGGCTTGGGCTGTAGGCCTCTCTATTTTCTCCCTTGTTTTTGCATATTAGAATAATTATTTAATACCTCCGAAATCGTCACCCGGTTGTCATGCGCGTCTCTCTATTTTAGTATGTGTATCTTCGGTTCATTAAAGTTATGGGGCTTGGGTAGTATGTCAGCCTATGGTCTGATCTGATCTGCTCCTCTCTCTCCAGCTACTAGTCCAGGTCAGAAGTCCTCCGAGTAGTTCACTTTTACATTATAAATGGCCAGTGCGAGTATGGCACATCAGAGAACCAACTCGTTTGCATCAAGCGCGTTGGATGTAAACGAACTCTCTGATTTATCCGGGCCCGATTTTGAGCTAGACGATACGCACAGTGTTGATTCTCCCACCCACCAGAGGCCTGGACTTGAGGATGCCGCGGTGTCGGAGGATAACTGGCAGCTGCGTCACAAAATCAGAGCAGCAATTTCGCTTATACTGTGGTATACATTCAGCATTCTCCTCTCCGTGTATAATAAAAACATGTTTTCCAAAACAGGCATGGATTTCCGATTTCCAATCATAACCACGTCTTTGCACCAGCTTGCCCAGATCTTGCTTTCTCTGGTGGCTATATATGCCCTTAGATTGCCTCCAAATAACATGTCTAAAGGAGGGAGATTCAACATAATCCCTGCATCACTGGCCAGTGCTGGTGACATCGGACTGGGGAACTGCAGCCTTCTGGTTGTAACTCTTAGCTTCTATACCATGCTCAAATCGAGTGCGCTGGGCTTTGTGCTCCTGTTCAGCGTCTTATTTGGTCTGGAAGCTCCCAGTTTGAAGCTTGTGATTATTTTAGTCGTGATGACCTTGGGTGTGTTTCTGATGGCTGCAGGGGAAGCAAATTTCAGTTTCTTGGGGTTCTTCTTGGTATTAGGGGCCTCGTGCTCGTCGGGACTACGTTGGGCTCTCGTAAAGCTACTATTGAATGGTGGAGAGGCCAGTGCAACTAAGGAATACACCCCAGTAGATGATACAGATACTACAGAAGACAATAATACACCCCCTCAGAAGCATGTTTGGAAGAAAGTGCATCCTGTCCAAACAATCATGATGCTTTCCCCGGGAATGTTTGTCAGTCTTTTTATTATTGGCTGTATAGTCGAAGGCCCCCGTCGGTTCTTCACAGCACCAATATGGAGTGAATGGTCGATTATACATGCCCTCTGTGCTCTATTATTTCCGGGAGTCCTGGCATTCTGCATGACATGGGCTGAGTTCGATCTGCTTAATACTACTAGTCCCCTCACGTTAGCCATCGGTGGTATCTGTAAAGAGGTTGCTACCATTCTTGTATCCGTTATGGTATTTCATGATCGGCTGACGATAATTAACTCTGTGGGGCTTGTGGTGACTATTATATCCATTGGGCTCTATCATTATCATCGTTCATATTAGTTTAAATACTAGGAGCGATATTGGCATTATTTTTTATTATGTTTATCTTACATCTGTTGATGTGAGACTCTAAATCCACTCTAATTACTAGAGAGAAAGGGCCAGTGGGCTAATAATAGACCGAAATCTTATTTTTGCTCCTTGGTATTTTGGCTACGTACCACGACGGGGTATAAAGTTTGGCGTTGAGTGATTAAGTCGAGATAAAACCTGCACACTGATAGAGTGGACTGCACTATATGTCTGTTTGAATAGAACCTTAAGCACCCAAAAATTTTGCTATGTTGGGCTTTTTCTAATTTATATGCATTATCCTGCGGTTTGCAAAACCACCTATGTATGCAACTGCATTATTTAGGGGTGTGCAAAGCAGGGCACTTCGTGCTATGCCCTGACTATGGCAAGGTTCAATTTTGTCTGCATACCCCAAATTGGCCTAATTGGAATACGACAGATACCACGATGTGATGCGATTGGGAGCTTTTTTTTTGCGTAACTTAAAACTAGTGATCATGCATTATCGGATGGTGTTTGTGATATCTACGTCTTTGTGATAGCGATGTGTTAGTTGCAACCTATATATTTAAAATGCGTATGCTGCGGGGAATAAGCTCTCTGTCCTGTACAGGGTTGGGTTCTAAATATGCATTGTTTTACATATACCTGCCCCGAAGAGTGCTGATGTCTGTTTGCGGCATCCATAAAAGTGGATCTGCACGGTTAATTTGGGGAGGTAGCAAGAAAATATATATATATACTCCACAAACTTAGTTTGCTAAATACTAATTAAAAAAGCACGTAATTGACTAATTTTATTCGTTGTTTGGCAATAAAGAAATAGATAATGGATCGAGTAGTTTCAACACCAGAGTCTAATACCAACGATTCGGAGCTCCCCTCACATTACAACATACAGCAAGAAAGTTGTACTGACGATGAACTATATGACGGGTTGAGCGATTTTTCTATCGACGAAAACATTGTGCTTGAAGATATTATTATAATAGAAACACGGCAAAGTGATGGCATTCGGAATGAACCTCCCCAAGCAGGCAGTAGCAGGAAAGATACATCCAATACGCCCAGAAACGACGCACTAAGCCACTATTCTGACTCAATTGCACCCCCTGATCGAGAACATACCGTCCAGGTTCCAGTAAATCTCGATGAATTTCTGACCTATGCCGTAGTCAACCCCAAAGAGAATACTTATGCAAGAGATGAGAGCAACCAAGATGGGGATAGAGAGGGATTAGTTGAAATTGACAATTTCACTACTGAGGATGGAGACCTCCTCGGTCGTAATCCCGGCTATTATCTGTATGATGAGCCAGTAGTGCAATACACGTTCAATTGTCCCTTATATGCTCCCATGTATAATATGGCCGATGAAAGCGATGATGAGGAAGGTGCTGGCCAAGATGATGATAATGATGATGATCAAGATTATGATCAAGATGATCAAGATGATCAAGATAGTGACTTTCATGATTGCGGTCATCATCACTATCATGAAGATCTCTGTTCTGGTCATACGCATTTAGATGAGGAAAAGGAAAAGGAAAAAGTCGACATTTCGTATTCCTGTCATTCAGAAAGCAAAATAGAGCGTGATGAGCGTAAGCAACGACAGAATAAAACACTTTTACAAATAGAAGGTCTGCTGGGGATTATGGCTGACGTTCACGATGAGACCATTGTCAACTCTGGAACAGGAAATCTTGCCCATCGAATGTCATTGGAAGCAATCCGTGAAGAGGCTGATAATATTCATGGAGAATTTTGCAGGAAGTTGAGAAACGAAGGATTATCAATATATAGCACCGAGCCGCAAGAATCATATCAGCAAGAATCGTACCAACGGGAGCCCTATCAACAGGACCTCGAAGAATATCGTCATTTGGATCTGGTTCATGAAAACTTGCTGCGCCAGCATAGGTTGCATCGGCAACAATTGCAGCAACAACAAGATTACCAACTGCAACCGGATCCTAATGACACCGTAGGCGATTCTCAGAACATAACTTCCTCAGGAGATGGATCCAGGTCAATTCCCCAATCACCCAAGAACAAAATACCTCCCTCTAATCAATTTATGCCTTTTGGTGGTTTGTCTAAGCGAAGGAAAGGTCAAGGGCGGCACGCTCGGCCAAGCAATAACCATACCATTGTTGCCTTTACGAAGCTGCATATACCCACTGTGGAATTGGGATGTTCTTCAGAGTAAGCGCGCTATCTTCACCTCAATTCTGTGCACTCAGCCGGAGGAACTGCAGGATTGTCCATGCAGGATTCTCCCACGAAGAATCCTGCAAAGGGTACGGTTAAGTAGCACTCAATTAGAAACCTCTAATAGATACCCGTATTATCCAAGTATTGTGCCCAAACGTGAGTGAGCACGCACCGTCAACCTGACAAACAAACACTGGCTGCCTGCCAAACTCCGAGCATTCTAGCCCTGTGGTGGTGGGTTTCCTTGCCCTGTGTGCTTATATAGCCCGGTGGGAGTAGTTTTTTTTTCCGCGAAGATCAACTGGTTGCATGCGAAGCTACTAACAAGTGTATACTTGTTTGCACGCTTGGGGGAAAGTCTCCGGTCGGGGCTGAGCAGAGATGCATTTCTACTTCGTAGAAATAAGTCAGTGTTTGATGCGTCTTGTCTTCCGTGTGGAAGACTCCTTCGGGGTTCTTGGTTAGAAGAGACGTTTAGCTGGCTTTCAGTTCTAAGACGCTGGCAACTTTGTTTGCTAAATGATAGATATGCAGCCTCCTCCTTTCTGTTGTAAGGGGAGAACTCGATGGAGCTTATACTTGGTCTTCGCCTCTTTTCCTACCTTCATCTGTAGACTTCGTCTGGCAGTGCGGGGTCGAACCCGCAAGGTATATTCTATGTAACGTTGAAATGATGAACTCCTAAAATATAGAGTCAAGCTCAGAGTCCCAAAGGGATGTTGCTGATACTCATGGATAATTCTGATCACACTATATACGATACATAACGAGGCTAATAACTAATGTAACGGTGATGTCAACGCGTAACTGTGTGCTATAATGTCAGAATCGTATCAAACTACTGTATACTGGCGACTGCACAGTCGTTGCTTCATCACGATGAGGCTGCATATGCACGGCAAGCCAATATTGTATAATAGTACTATGTCACTAAACCGTAACTATATTGAACTAGCATAGTGTACAAATAAAAAACGGTACTGGAACAAGCAAGGTACAGCGAGTAGCATATTAACTAAAGAGTGTGACTACAGTAGCGATGTGGACGCAGTAAGGAAATCATAATTGCAAATTGCAAGCAGTGGACGAGCGTGAATAACCATTCGTGTAATTAGAATAGGTCTGTGGAGTTCGGGGCCGGACTAGGATCAAAAACATTGGCTCACAGTATTTAAATAATTATCAAATAAATAGCCACCAAAAGATAGACGCGGAAGGGATTAAAATTACATCAATATGCAGCAGGCAGATAGCAGCTACAGTGTGCAGAACGTGGTTGCAGCACCTGAAATGAAGCAACAAACTACTGTACCAGCACCAGCAGGGTGCACCAGCAGGGTGGCAGAGATCGCGCATCCGCACATTGCCATAGCGAAATCAGGACGAATCAGCAGTGGCATTGGCCGTGCAACTAGGAAATCCAACAGCACCAGGAACAAGATAAAGGGTGGCATCAGCGCGTGTTCGCATGAATAGCAGTATATCTGTAGCGGGTCTCATGATACATCGCTGTAGCATCAGTCTGGCCTGCGCTATGAATATCATTCCAGCATAAATAACCGAGGTGGTCATGAAATGCGTGTAGCCTTCGTGAACGTTGGTTGGACACTTTCTATCTATTCAATATTGCATTTCTTAATATAGTCCTTAGTCCGGCAGTGTTGTTCTGGATCTATCGGCAACCGAGGAGAGGATGGGATTCTCATCTAATTGCTGGAGATTTTCTGGTCAGCTAGCTCCGCTGGTGAAATGCTTCCCGGCTGCCCTGGGAGACCCGCTTGCTGCGGGTGGCCTGGCTGGCCCGGGTGGCCCCGCTGCACATGTGGATTGGGCTGAATAGGTTGCACTGGCTGCACTGGCTGCATCAGCTGAACGGGCGGAACTGGCTGGCTCTGTGGAGGCTGAACGGGCGGAACTGCATGGCTGGGAGAATTACGCATGGGCTGAGACTGCAGGTGCTGCATGTTGTTATAGTCCGGTGCGTTCGGCGGGAGATATCTGCCGTCTGACTGCTGGGATTGTAGGTGACCTTGGTGAGGTGGTTGCTGCGGTTGCTGCTGCTGTTGCTGCTGTAGAGAAAGTAGTGTGACAGGGTCAAATGGAGCTGCTAGCTGGCCCGGGTAAGGCACTCCGAGTTGTCCAAATTGCTGGTTCATCGGGGAAAACGGGTAGCCAGGGTAGCCGTACTGTGGAGGGAGTTTGTATCCCTGTGCTAGCAAATGATTAGGGATACCGTTGGCAGCCATTGCCTGGGCCTGAGCCTGGGCCTGGGCCTGTGCTTGGGCCTGTGCTTGAGCTTGTACTTGCGAGTTTTGAAGGGCTTGTGCCTGGGCCTGTACTGCCGCTGCTTGACCGGCAGGCTGCGGCGATTGGCCATCAGGTATATGCATTGGGCCAGCACCATTAGGCGCCTTGCCCGACCTTGAGCGAGCGTCGGCGTCCTGGGAGGTGCTTTCCTGGCGCTTTCGCATCGCGACTATCTGGGCATGATGCTGAGCCATGTTCTGCACCTCTGGGTTGGGCAAACTGTTGGCTGTGGCCGTGTCCATGTCGTTTTCTCCCAATGCGGCGGGAGATTCGCCGTCCTGGGGGGTATCTGCCGCGTTGAGGCAAGCCTGGATAAGGTTTTTGCCTTCGCTCTGGGTGACCAGAGGCTGCAACTTTGGGGTGGTGAAGGTGTAGACCAAGCCGGTCTCGGAGACCACCAAGAGCAGCACCTGGGTGCCTGTAAGAACGGACAATTCCCATGCCTTTTTCATAATACCGTGCTTCCGTTTAGAGAAGGTAATGTGCCGGCGGGCTTTATTCTGAATGAACTTGATTTCGATTTTGCGCCTTTCTCGGCCGCCATTGTCATCGCCCTTGGCGTCTTCGTCTTCGTAATTTTCCCCATCTGCAAAGTGCTCCTCTCCCTCTGCCTTAGATTCAGGTGCACTTCGTTGTTCGGGTGCCACGGAGCCGGCATCGACGCTGTCTCTGTTATCTGAAGTGTTAACATCGTCGTGGGTAGAAACAACCTTCATGCCAGACATGGGCTTTTTTTCTGCTGATACACCTGAAGACATTGCCAAATTAGGAAGCGCGGGTGCTCTTTTATGCGATGCTTTCAGTTTAGAGAATCAAAGAATAATATTGGGCTTACTAAAAGGAGTCTATCACTCACTGTAATACCCTTCGTATATAAAGTGGGGTATGGGTAATGATGTGTTCTACCCATGTTAGGGTGTAGAACTAATCCCAAGGGGGAGGAATAATAGGGATAGGTTATTGTTGAGCCGCCATGCCGGTGTGCGTCCTTTACCGTAAGCCACGCCAAACTTAAGGTTGGATAAGGAAAAAAGAATGGGGAAGTGTGCCCGCAAGGGGTGGGAGCTCCCGCAAAAAGAAATATAAAAGGCTAATTTTTGCATGCACTATTTTTGATATTTTCGGTTATCCCTTGAAATCGTGAGTATCCCCTTTGAGTAACTCCGTGATCTTCTCGATTTAGAATTTTGCTCCGACTCGTTTCGGAAATGTCAGCAAAATAAAGGTTTCCGCCTGAGCCCTAAACTTCGGGAATGGGAATATGCTACCACTCGTTTTCCCATTGTATTGAACTCCCTGTTTCATTGCTATATGCAGCATGTAACTCAGATTTTTTTTATCTTAAATAACGCTATCATAATGCAGCTCGCCTGCCTGCGATCTGTCTCCCCGTTCCTTATTGGGCCATGTTCTTGCTAAATCAGGAGGGGCGCCGAGCTTGTACTGCCCCCCTTTCCCAATACACTATACATCACAGAGAATGCGCGCTACACCACCCGAAAAATTCAGGTGTCGCGGTCATGTGACCCCTGTTGCTGTGCAGTATGTTGCTAAAACATATGCATGTGAATACACGCTGTGTTTTTTTTTGATTAACCCTTTTTCGATTATCACTTCCTAGATTGCCGTACCCTGCGATTTTTGTATGTAACGCCAACCGGCTTAAGCGGTTATACGGCCCTTCATGCAACAGGATGGTATCATCGACGGAATTAAATAAATTCACCTTTTCGCATAGTCGTGTAATTATCTATGTGAGAGCGTAGTCCGCTTATATTTAGATATCGTGCATTTATTTAGGTACTAAAAAATCGATCAAATAAGCCGGTGAAATCAAATAAGCTAAGCAGGCTGCATATTTTTATTTCTATTTAAGGAGAGACCAAATTTACATAAAAGAACGCAAACGAAATTATATCAGATGTAAAGATTATGCATATACAGAAGCAAATATGAATGTGGTAAATAGGAATAAGTCAGCCAGGCACAAATATTAACGTATTAATGTAAGTTATGCACATACGTATGTATAAAGTAGGCAACCCGCTAGGTCTGAAGAATATGTCAGAGGTAATACTTTCCATTAAGGGTTTGGCTTGTGGTGATACTTACAGTCTCGGATATATTCTGTCGTTGGTTTAAAATGGAAGGCTTGCCCCAACACTGGTGGCATGTACAAGAGTCAAGCAATCGGTGGGATCTTCATTGGCTATGCGTTAGACATAAGTCGTGGTTCCCCTATAAGTGTATTAGTCACCTATTCTGTAAGCCTACATTATGCATTGATGCAAATCAAGAAGGTCAATTCAGCCTACATGCGGCAAGTATAGATGGGATATGCAGCCGAAGGCGGTAGGCAAGCGAAGAAAGTAAATATGGATATCCAACTATGTTAAGGCAGTAGAAAGGTAAATAGAAGCTATCATGCACAGGCTATACATAGTGCTGGGCGTACTTGTGTAACTTCTATACAGCGACGGAAACCATGCAAATGTTGGTGATGTGTGGAAGCCAGCGCAAAACGATAAGTTCAACAATAATCAGCCAAAGTCTCTACATAACTACATTGTCTACTCAGTCGTGGTTTAATTTATAACCGCAGCTCTGCCAAAAAGACAGTTGAAGTACACTCGCAATGTATTTCACGCAATGTTAAAAAAATTGAATCGTACCATTTGATACTTTATATACACGACAAGCGCCGTTATGTTTAACCGACTACGAACAAAAGACGGTTGCTACTCTGTATCCTAAGTCTGTATCCTATTCTAAGCAATAGCTATCAGATTAGACTATTTAAGAACGGGGAGCCTCCTTGTAGGAGATGGCAGCCTCCTCATCCATGGCAGCAATGATGGTAACAAGCAAGTCCTTGCCCTCATCGAAGTCGGACTGGAGCTTGTCTCCGAGCTCACCATCAGGAACCTTGACGTCGTCCTTGGTGTTTCCGTCGGGGGTCATCAAAGACAAGAATCCGTCGTCAATGTCAATGAGCTGGTACTCAGTGCGCTGGACGTTGGGGACATCCATGTTGTGAGTAGAGGGGGAAAGATCCTCAAGCTTCTTGCCAGTGAAGATATCAATAGCAACCAAGTGGACCTTGGCGTGACCGTGCTTACCAGTCTTCGAGGTCGACATGTCGACGATCTTGCAGGGACGGCCCTTGATCACGACGTGACCGTTCTTACGCAGAGCAGAGCACTGCATGGGGAAGGTGGTGGAAGCACCAGCGTTGGCGGTCTCGAAAGTGTGATCCTCTTCAGCCATTTTTTGTTAGGTTGGTTAGTTAGTGTGGAAGAAATCGGAAGAGTGTTGGGAGAAATTTTTGTTCCCTGAGGGTTATGGTATTATGTAATCTTTTTCATTACTAATTTTTTTCGGTGCGAAATTAACACTTTTGTGTTTGGTGCAAGCAAAAACTTGCTGAAGTAACGTCAATCGATCCGCACCACAAAGATCACTTGCGGTATTTAGTTATCGTTTGATATTCATACGATATTTATGATATATAATTGCTATTTCAGTCACTCTTGCTTTTTTTACCATATCGGATTTATGAACTCATTTAGCCACTCGCAGTCAACTTAGCGCTGTGCCTAGCTATTTCCACCTGCTGTAGCGATTGGAAACCCTCTCCCTACTTAATATAATCCCTGCTTCCCAAACCAAAGAGGATAAATTCATGTCTGTATGTGGTATTATGGTAGTGTGTTCTTTGTTGTATATTTCATGAATTGTATTGGTGTAGCTCAACAACACCGCAGTACTCTGTGTGTACTCTATAGGTATATCTATAGAAGCTAGAAGTACATTTCTTATATTATATGAGGTATATTTGTGTAAGCTCTTTGCGGGGTATATACTCGTTGTACCTGAGTAGCGATTTCCACTATTCGTAGTAATATGCTATATAATTCATAGCCGTATATAGGGCGAGCTATAACCGTATACCGTTCCAGTATTTCTGAAGAGGTACCGGTATGTTGTGCAAATTAGGACCACAGTCGTTACTAAACCTCGCCAGAAAACAATAGGGTATAAGCCACCCGAGTATTTTGTCGGATACGCAGGCTAATAAAGAAGCACAACTAAGAGCTAGTGACAACCCTGTAAGGACCGCCAATACATGGATTTGAGTGGAAAATTAGAGTCGATCCATTTTAAGCCCAATGATATGGAAAATAATCCTCCCTTACATCCCAGCAATGACGAAACCCATATGCATGATAGATCGATGACTTCTGACAGAATTGCTGAATATAAATCACGAATGCCTAACACGGGTATTACCCTGTTCACTCATCGATCAGCTCCCAATGGATATAAAGTAGCTATTGTTATGAGCGAATTGGGTATTGAGTACCATGTTTTTCATATTGATCTCGAACATCACGAAGAACGTCTACCAAGCTACGTTGAGTTGAATCCCAATGCGCGTTTGCCTTCGATAATAGATCACGACAATGATAACTTCACATTGTGGGAAAGTGGGGCGATTATTGAGTATTTGTGCAAGCGTCCACAAACCCTGGCTAAAAACCCCGAGCTAGCCCGCCAGCTGCTGGGAGGTGACGACTTCCGTCAACAGGCGCGGGTGAGTGCTTGGCTTTACTTCCAGGCCAGCGGCCATGCCCCTATTATTGGCCATGCCCTTCAATTTCGGTATGTAGAAGCCAATGCACCCAGTGCAGCTATGTACATAGTCGCAGATCGGTTTATGGCCGAAGCGAAGAGAGTTGCTGCAGTCATTGAAGTGTATCTGGCCGAAAAGAGAGAGCAAATCACCGAAGAGATGTCGGATGATGAAGATGATTATCTCCAGCACCCAGTATGGCTAGTGGGTGACTCCATCACTTTGGCTGATATGGCATTTATACCTTGGAACCAGGTCATGATAAAGCTAGGAATCAACCTCGAACTGGACTATCCGGAGGTCCATAAGTGGACTCGCAGAATAATGACCAGGCCTAAAGTACTTGAAGCCCTGGGTACTAAAATCGTTTACAAGTCTAACTAATAAATGAATGCATTACTGGATTGAAAGGTCTGATTGTCTAACGTTATAATATAAAATAATTAGACTCGAATTCAGTTTTTAGATAATTCCAGGTAGATGATTTCGATATGACCATATACAATTCTGAGTATTATTAGCAGACATTCTGGTAAACATTCTTAGCAGATGAAATTCCGAGTAGAGAACATTCGAAGTAGAGGACATTCGAAGTAACGGGGCATTCCAAGTAGATATTCGGGTATACATTCTTAGAAAATGACATTCCGAGTAGAGGACATTCGAAGTGACGGGGCATTCCAAGTAGATGTTCTGGTATACATTCTTAGAAAATGACATTCCGAGTAGAGGACGTAATCAAGTAACGGCGCATTCCAAGCAGGCATTCCAAGTAGGCATTCCACACAGATCATCACGAACAGTTAGGACAGTCATTAACAAAATTTACAGTGAGAAAATCAGAAAATATACCCCATTAAGTCATCCTGAAGAAGATCGAGTTGCAGAGCGGATCACCCTAATGAAGATTGGGACCAGGCTACAGACAGGATTGATGGTCGAAGAAGCTACAGGCAGAACTTTAGATAGAAATTTTAATTGTAGGCCGTTCCTATCACATATTAGCTGACAGGTAATAAATATACTTGGTATATCCAAAGTTTATAACAAATCACGATTTTTCCGACAGACAGAGGTATATATTCCGCTAAGATAAGGTAAAATAATGCATACTAATCACCTGACACATAGTAATCCATATCTGATAGACAGACTATTGTGGGAGGGACCCTGTCGAATCCCCGGAGGGTCCCAGGGTTTAATTAAGCTTGGATAGGCGTTTTAATCGCAGCGCAATTACACGGGTTAAACCTGTCTCTTTTACTCGAAACAGCTCCAGCTCTGGATTCTTTTTCTGGATTTGCTGCGGTTTATAAATGTGCGTTCCTAGTTCATCCCATCTGTTTTCTTTACCCAGTACGCCGAAATTCGGATCGAATATTCGGGTCTCGACCGATACGGACTGGAGGGATGCAGGAACCGGCGATCTTTACGGAGAGTTTGATGAAAAAACGCACGAGTACAAAATTGTAATGACGGATAAGACCCATCCTGGTAGAATCCTGTTCAGCTACACGTTTGGACCCAGAATAATCTTCCTCAAGCAAGAGGCGTGTATAGTAGTATCTACCTACCGACAAAACGTGAGCGGAGAGTCCATTAGCGACTATAACGAGGAAACAGGCAAACAACTCACCCGGTTTGTTTTCGAGTTCGACACGCTGGAAGGTTGCTTGACACTTTGCGACTTTTATCTCTATGCTGCGTCAAAACAGATAGATCAACAGAACATGACCTTTCTATACCAAAGCCCACTGGATGCTTTGCATAGACACCAGTATAATAGGCCCACTATGCTGCCTCTCTCTCCTAACCCGCTGAATTTGCGGATTGTCATGAATACTATCAATGAAACGGTACAGTCTCCATTTGAAAGGGAAGTGCTTACTTTATATCTAGAAAAAAGCAATTTTTTCGATAAAATGTGGGATATTTTCCTAGAAATCACTGATTTAAGTGTTCCCAATTCTTCTCAGTCGACATCTAATAGTGGTAGCAGCTCGCAACAACTCGCGGAAGCCCGGTTTGGCCCACAGCAAGTAAATGAAACCAGTCCGTATGAAAGGATCCAGATCCTGTGGACTATTAGTGATATTATCAAACAATACATCTGTATTGGCGAAACCAACCTGCTCGAAAAAGCATTGAAACCCGACAATTTCGTTAAATTACTTTGCATGCTAGAGTATGATCGCCTTTTTGGAACTAAGAAGGCCAACTATGAGGAGTTCTACACCAGAAAAACATCATTGAGACAAGTACTTGGCATGGAAGATCTCTCACTAATGGAGATAATTAGGAAGACATTTCGATTGCACCTATTGCAGGATATATCTGCTCGCTGGATCGATGAAGACACACAACGGCTGTTGAAGCTGATGGTTCACTTGCATAATGGTGATATTATCGCCAAACTTCAGAGTTCTACAGAGTTCTGCGATGAGCTGTTTGGATTGTTCGACGATGATGTATACACTTCCCACGGCGGAAGCACTCGCACCTGCAACATCGCGAATGACACATCTAATCCGATTAAAGAAGATGCATTAAAGTTTATTTATGAACTAATTGTTGCAGCTAAGTCGCTGCCTTTCCAACAATCCAAACTGTTTTTTAGTAATGTTGTATTCAACGGCCTTTTCAATGCTATTCTTGGATATGGACTAGCGATTGAACGAAGTATGGAGATCAAGATGCTGGCTATTGAGGCCTTAAAAAAGCTACTAGAACACGACAATTCGTTGATCAGACCCTATATGCGGGAGATATTCTCCCATGCCTTAACGCTCCATTTCCATTGCCCTCATATCGACCAAGGAGCTGGCAGCAAAGATACACATCGAGTAACCCGCGTTCTTCAGATTGAGCTTGGAATGCTTATGAACAAGCTGATTGCTCTATACTCACCGCTTGCTATCCAACAGTTTTTCCAAGGGTTTCTGACTATCTCGAGAGAATACGGAGGGTCGCTAATATCTGACACAACCTCCATCCCCTACCGTACAGTGACCAGTACGGATATTAAGTGTGAAAACCTTTGGAAATTTCAGCAAAATATTACTTTCATTGATACGGTGATCCATTGCTTTGCCAACAATGCACATGTTACTAGCATGTTTACAAGGAAGTACGAAATTTGGCTCCGACTGGGTGATTCCTTCCGCCAGCAAGAACACCATTTAAACCGTCATACGAAATCGCAACTGATAACTTACTTAATGAGACTTATTCGGGCAGTTTTCGGCAATATAACCCAGATTCCTCTAAGCGATGCTACAACAGAGTTGCTCTTAATCCTAGAGTCAGGGATATTTAAAGAAATCTTCAAACAAATTTGCAGTTGTAAATTTGATAATGACATTCAGCATTCTTGCTTCATGAATTTGATGACTTTAATTGTAGAGATTAATCATGGGGATCACGCCAATTATATGAAACCTTTAGTGCGATACTTGCAAACAGAGACACTATTGGAGATCAAGGCTTTGTGTGAAAGGTACCCCGTATTATGCGAGATTTTGCCGGGTCGATCGTCGGATGTATCGGCTGATAATCTTAGCTTGGATGAGGATGAGTTAGCCGATGAACTGGTGGATGAGTTAATTGATGGGTATTCGGATACTTCGTCAGACACAGGCACAATCACCGAATATACAGGAACATTAAAGCGGCCTTATCAGATCATGAAAGAAAGTACGTCACTCGAGGAAGACAACGAAAAGCAAGAAGCAGAACAAGTCGGAGAAGATGCATCAATCAAAAGAACAGCCGAAAGTTCAGGACTGGCATCACCATGGACACCTCAACGAGAGTCGAATCAAGGCGGAATGACTGAAGAAGAACAACAAAGAGAAGATCATAACCAAAGTTATCAACACTACCAATACCCACATGAACTTAAGCAGGATCTCCATCAGGAGGGACAAACACAACAGGACCACCAACATCAGTATCAATACCATCAACAGCAAAGACAAAAACAGCAAGAGGAGCAGATATATGAAGAGGAACTAGGCAAATACAAGGAGGCGATATTTGAACCTAAGCGCATGAAATCTCAGCCGGAGGCAGAGCACATTCAAAGCCTAGAAACTATTTCGTCAGTTCCTTGGTGGTCCAAATCTAATGTGAGCCAACAAGTTCAACAGCAATCACAGGATTAGCATTATAATTAGCATTCACATATATCAAACCCATCTCTAACAGGTTCCGCCTGCGGTAGTATACCCGCCTTCAAGTGTCTACATCGACATACATAACATAATTCTTCATTATCCCTTAAATACATTAAGCCGATTTATTTAAAAGTAGAGCAGTATGTTGCCACAGTTATTACGAATTCTAGTTGCATAGTTGCGCAACTTATAATATAGATCATGCTATATGGTACACCAGTATATGGTATCATACTGCATGTATAATGTACCCGGAAATTGTATATAATAAATGAGAACATAGTACAAACGAGTAGTAAATGATTAATTTTACATGATTGCATACATATTACACAGCTAAACTTATATACCACATAAATAAGGTAATTAATATATAGTAAATGGATACTTCTAGTGATGGATGAATATTCTGACATTATATCATAATGGTGTATGCATAAATTTAATATAACTATATGCATGCATCGTATCTACATTACCCTATCTAATCATGCACTATGCATCTCATGAAATCATGCAATCTTCCTAATAAACAAAATATTATTGAACTATAGCTTAATATGGCAGAATGTAAGTTTATTTCGTGAAAGCATGTAGTTTTACGTAGTCTGAAATTTGTATTACTTAGATAAATATGATTGAAATCTCATGCAATGCTGGGTTCCGTACCCTTGAGAAGTAAAAACATGAAGTATCAGTGCTTAATGTAAATCTAAGTTCGAAAAAGGATATTAACATAAAAAGCCCATTCCATTTTATATTAACCCTCTGAATTAATTTAATGTTCTGGGGACTTAATAGTACCTATCAGAGTGATAATGTTAAGATTAATTTATAGAACCTGTCTAATTCCAATGTAGAAACATCAAGCTGTTGAACCTCTAGTATATGGAGGTCCAGACTTTTCGTGGTAGTTCCATAGATAACAATCACTACTAAGTCTAATTTCCAACACTGGTGGGAATCCATTTTACCGACTAAATATCTCCTGGTACTGACAGAAACGCGTCACGGTGGGAATAAGCAATGCTGTCGTGCATTTCAATTACACACACTGGTCATCTTCATCTTCACCGATTTTAGTTTGGTCTTCACAGCCTTCAAAACCGACTAAACCTACCATATTTCTATTTCCATATGTATTACCGCCACAGGTATTGTCTTTAAAATCCACTGTATGGAATGACCAATATTGTACACTATAAAAGCACAATTTATAAATGAGCTAGTCCACGTTTACTTCCTATGCAAATTTGAGATTATCAGCTTTGGAGCTATCGTTAACACATTAAACGGGTATCAATCATATTCATGATAGTGAGCAACGGGTCTGATTCTATTGGATGTACTACGTAAGGATATTGTAGTTTATACCAACATAATTACGTATCAAATGGAGTAAATTTAACCATCATGCCATTAAGATAACTATTAGTAGTTCGAAGGTGCTACTAGCCATGATGAAAATGCTAGGCTACAACCAATATATCAATATCCCTTTAAGTAATCACAAAAATTATACATAAAGTATACTGTAGAGGTTCTAGAAGGTTATATTCAGGGTGTCTTCTACGGAAGATTATAGGAAGATCAAGCAGTGGCAGCATAATTAAGTTCATTGCCTCATGACCCCCCGCGTTTTGATGCCTGCCATGTCAGCAGCCTTCACGCCCTACACATCTTCCTCACCTTAAGATTTGAGATGAGTGGATCAATCAAGCTAAACCAGAAACAACTGCTGAATCTCCAAAGAGACGGCGAAAATAAGTATTGCTTTGAGTGCAAAACTTCTAACCCCCAGTGGGCCAGTCCGAAGTATGGCATTTTCATCTGTTTGGAGTGTGCCGGAACCCACCGTAGCTTAGGCGTGCATATCTCGTTTGTTCGGTCGGTTACAATGGATCAGTTCAAGCCCGAGGAGCTGAAACTGATGGAGATCGGCGGAAATGCCCGAGCGCGAACCTACTTCGAGGAACACGGCGTGGACAACACGGTGTCCATCGTGGACAAATACAACTCCACTGTAGCTGAAGACTATCGTGAGATGCTATCTGCTGAGGCTAATGGCCAGGAATGGACCCGTCGTGACAGGCCAGTGCATATTCCTAAAACCAACAGCACCCACGGCAGCCAGGGTACCGACAATAGCGGTAATGGTGGCAGTGACCGGGCAGTAAAACAGTTCCAGAAACCCCTAGGCGAGCAGGAGCCTACGTTGAACGATCTTGCATCCGAGGCCGTTGGTGCACTCACCTCGGGATGGGGCTGGTTCTCCAAAGCAGTGACCCAAACCGTGACTGAAACCACTAATACCTATATCCGACCCAGTGTGCGCCAATTGACCGATAGCGAGCTAGGAGAGAACGCACGACGGGCTGTGGTGCAGTTCGGCCGTAGGGCACGCGAGGCGGGTGCATATAGCGCTGAGCAGTTCAATAAATACGCTGGTGAGACCCTTGGCGGAGTAGAGTCAGAAAACCAACCTAAATCGGAATACGCTCATCTTTTTGAAGGCTGGGAGGCTCGAGCTACGCCAAAGGCAGACTCGCAGGAGCCTAGCGATACCAGCGAGGTGCAAAAACCTGAGGCAACAGAAACAAAGGAAGTGGCTAAAGATGAACCACCCAAAGCAACATTCAGAGCATCTACCGATAATGCTAAAAAAGATGTATAGCCATATATAGAGATCTAAATGTGCTGAACTATTTCGTGGGACATGCGTGCCACAGTGTGGGTGACTGCAGTGGAATGGATGTTGCTGTGGTAGTTGAATATGTGATGCGATTACTGGCATATTATAGTAAAATGACAAGGAAAAAAAGGAGTCCGAGTAACAGCCACCAGCCAAGAAATGTTGCCATTATATCTGAAAATCCATGATATTGGTGCTACTCTGGTATGCTATATTTCAGGTGAAACTTTCTACATTCCAGCACAGTAATAGCTGTAGCTACAGACTGAATGTGAGTATTATTCTGCACTATTAATATTATAATTATTAAGGATTTCGTGCGTTCTGCCTGCTGCAGTCCTGCTCTATATTGTCCTGCATCCGCCCGCGCTACAGTGATATTAATATTTTGAGGATGTCATCACGTGTGCAAGTTACGCGTTTCTTCCTGGATGGTTTTCAGTGACCGTAAATTCATCATTATTCGCGACAATGCTGAGAGTATCGAGAAACACGATGCTCTCGCGAATCTGATCACAGCACATAGTGGAGAAATTGTGAACTGGGATGAACGCGCCGACATAGACGTGTCTCCCAAACTGATTATTGTGTCCTCCACAATGGACTACGACCGAGCAGAGGAGATGAAACGGTTTATGATACCCACAGTTACACCCAGATGGATCCATTTTTGCATTAAAGAGCAGAAGCTAGTGCCTACGCGCCCATTCTCCCCAGACCCGCGCAACTTCATGCGGGACATCATCGCCTGCTTCTCGGGTCTTACTTCTGGGGACACGGACGTGTTCAAGGCGGGAATCCTCGCTTCTGGGGGCGAATGTACCGAAATGGTCACCCGCTACACTACCCATGTGGTTGCAACCAGCTTGGATACACCAGAGTGTGAGCTTGTGGTGCAGAGCAGGATAAACAACCCAAAGATTGGGATCAAACTGGTGAAGCCGGACTGGGTGGACGCGTGCATGTCTTTGCAAGCCAAGGTGGACGATACGGCGTTTCTGCTGGATCCTCCCAGGTCCAGTGACGGTACTCAACCACAGCCTGATTCTCAACAGGTCACCCAGCCTACTCAAGACCTCACGGCTACGTTTCCTATCAGTGATAGTCCCCGACTTGCGGTGCAGCAGTCAATGCGTGAGTCGCTGGGCTCCAATACGCTGGATGGCCGGCGATTCTTCTTAGGCAGTGATCTGGATCTCAGCAAAAGAGTGGGCCAAACCGTCACGTATCTCATTGAAACCAACGGTGGCACAATAGTGAATGACCTGAACCAGGCCCAGGTGTACTTGGGCAAATGGCGGGAAGGAGACGAATACATCACTGCTTCGCGGCGCAAAATCATCATTGGTAACATAACGTGGCTGTACTGGATGATGATACACCAGCATTTTGAAAAGCCCACACATCTACTGCATTACCCCGAGGTTAAAGGCGGGCTGCCTCTAATGAAGGGCTGTAATATCTGTGTCACAAACTATACCGGTGACGCCAGGGCCTACCTGCAGTCCCTGATCCATTCGTTGGGGGCCAACTACAGCGGGAAACTGATAGAGAAGCATACCACACATTTAATCACTGCTTATGAATCGGGACAGAAGTACGAGGCTGCCAAGAAATGGGGCATTCCGGTGGTGAACCATCTGTGGCTGGAAGACACTTATGCATACTGGCAACCCCAGGACCCTTCTTCTCGTGTATATACGTATTTTCCTGCCAAGCTGTCGATGTCCACGCTAATCGGTACGCGCAACCTGGTAGGCAATGTGCTCAGCAAGTTCCAGAACCCACACACCGAATTCTCAAAGGCACCGCACCCGAAGCGACAGGCCAAACAAAAGGCTGGAAACTGGCTGCACGACGCCATGATCGTGGAGAACGAGTTCCATAAGAATCTAAAACGAGGAAAGTTGCCTATTGATGACGCAGTGGACGACACCACTTCGGGGCATATCAATGATACCACCACTAATGATCAGCGAGACACCAGTTATACTTCAACAGAACCAGAATCTAGAGAAACCACCCCAAAGCCATGGGAAGCGACATCCTTACCATTAACGCCGAAACTAAGCACACCAAAGGCCCCCAAGAGCACAACGAAGAGCACACAGAAGGAGACACCAGAGAGAACAGCCGATATACCGAAGAGCATACGGGAGGACACACCGAAGGGCACACCGAAGGGCACACCGAAGGGCACAACGAAGGATTTACCTAGGGACACAGCTAAGGACACAGCTAAGGACACAGCTAAGGACATACCAAGACCGGACACACCTGCATCAGGCGTCTCCACGCCTGATTCCGGCACCACATCCGCATCTGGCGCAGGCGCTTCGAACACTCTCACCAGTTCAACCACCTCTGGAGCACCTGTAACATCCAAACACAAAAAAGAGCCCGAAAAGTACAGGATAATGTTCAGCGGGGTTGAAGACCCACCCAGCAACAAAGCATGCTCCAAAATAGGCCTCAGCGTGGTGAAAACCACACCTGCGAAGGTGCTTGTGGCACCCAAGTTCATGAAAACAGCCAAGTTTCTGCAGTGCCTAGCCGAGACCGAGGAGTTTGTCACACCAGGATGGGTGACCGCCTGCATTCGCAGCAACACTCTGCTGCCTACGGATAAATACAGGATCCGCGATGAGGCGTTGTCGGTGGCCTTGCACGGCCGCGAGGCACTCAACGGGGTGCCCCTTTTTGAAGGGCTGAAGTTCCGCCTGGCTCCTGACCTCAAAGAACAGACCGTATCGTTCAAAAGCTTCGTGAAAGCGCACGGCGGAGGCCTAGCCAGCAGAAGCGACAGCGACGGCGTTCTGGTAGTAGGCAGCGAGAGCCCGGATATCCCGTGGTCGAAATTCATCGAGAGCATGCAGCTCATGGACCCGTCGGTGTTGTTGCCCGATGGAGCCGGCAAAACCACCAATAACAACCCCACCGAAAGCGGAAGCTAGACCAGTTTTACATTAGTTGGATCATTACAATGCATAGATATTTATGTATAGTATTGCCATTGAGGAATTATCATACTGCCTGTAAAGGGAGAGTCAACATCTTAGGCAGAGTAAGTGGAAGACGAGACGTTACCACCGTGGCCAGTCCAGTTAACGTGGATGTCGGTGTCAGCGGGGTACTCCTTGGAAGCAGCCTCGGGGAGCATGCGGAAGGTGTGGGCACCGAAGTAGTCACGCTGGGCCTGGAGGAGGTTGGCAGGGAGACGGGCCGAGCGGTAGCCATCGTAGAAGGAGATGGCGGTAGCAAAGCATGGAGTCGGGACGCCGTGGGTGATGGCGAGCGCGACGGCCTCACGCCAGGGCTGCTGGGCCTTCTGGATGGCGTTGTAGAAGAAGGGCGAGAACAGCAGGTTTTCCAACTCGGGGTCCTTGCGGTAAGCCGAGGTGATGTCGGCCAGGAAGACCGAGCGGATGATGCAGCCACCACGCCACATGAGGCCGATAGCAGCGTTGTTGAGCTTCCAGCCGTACTCCTTGCCAGCAGCACGCATGAGCTGGAAGCCCTGGGCGTAGGAGATGATCTTGGAAGCGTACAGAGCCTGCTCGAGGTTGTCGATGAACCTCTGCTTGTCGCCAGTGTACTTGGGGATGTCGCTGTCAGCAGGGCCCTTCAGGATCTTGGAAGCGGTGACACGCTCGCCCTTGATGGCAGAGAGACAGCGGGCAAGCACGGCCTCGGAGACAAGGGTGAGGGGCATGCCAATGTCGAGGGCGGTGATGGAGGTCCACTTACCGGTACCCTTCTGGCCAGCCTGGTCCAAAATCTTCTCGACGAGGTGGTCACCAGAGTTGTCCTTGTAGGCAAGGACGTCACGGGTGATCTCGATGAGGAACGAGTCAAGCACGCCCTTGTTCCACTTACCGAAGACCTCGGAGATCTCGGAGTCGTCGAGCTTGAGGAACTTGCGCATCATCTCGTAGGCCTCGCAGATCAGCTGCATGTCACCGTACTCGATACCGTTGTGGACCATCTTGACGAAGTGACCACTGCCGGCCGGGCCAATCCAGTCGCAGCAGGGCTCGCCGTCAGACTTGGCAGCGACGTCCTGCAGGATGGATTTGAGGTGAGGCCAGGCGCGCTCGTCACCACCAGGCATCAAGGAAGGACCGTAACGGGCACCCTCCTCACCGCCGGAGACACCCATACCAACAAAGAGCAAACCCTTGTCGGCGATCTCCTTGGCACGGCGGTTGGAGTCGTTGAAGTTGGAGTTACCACCGTCAATGATGATGTCACCAGGCTCGAAGTGCTCGAGGAGCTGGTCAATGAAGTTGTCGACGGCAGGGCCGGCCTTGACGAGCAGAATGACACGTCTGGGCTTCTTCAACTTCTTGGCAAGCTCGGCAACGGAGTGAGCGCCGTGGATGTTGGGGAAGGGCTTGGCCTCGTTCTCGAGGAAGTGGTCGACCTTCGAGGTGGTACGGTTGTAGGCAACAACGTCGTAGCCGTGGTCGGCGATGTTCAGAATAAGGTTCTGACCCATAACAGCGAGGCCAATAAGGCCGATATCAGCGAGAGCAGACATTGTTATTTTGTTCTTTGTTAGTAGCTGGACGTTTGAGTGTATAGCTGCTGACAGGAAACAAGCCCAGCTAAGGTTTTGTCCAGCTTATATATTTCACCGAGTCCCGATCTCCAGACGAGCAGTAGGACAGAAGGGTAGAAGCTACGGGTAAGGGCAATAGCAGCAACGTTAACGCCATGCACGGTGTGTCAGCGCGTTGTGGGATAAATGTGTGTGTTTAAGGGCAAAGCCTTCTGGAACCTAACGGCTCGGAGGCCTAGATTGCTAACAAATCTCCGCGCTTATGGTAAACGCCTTACATACGTAAGAGGCTTTGCTAAGCTTAGATTTCCCCAAAAAATAAGTGGGAACAGAATAATGGGCGAGCCCGGGCACCAGTGATATATCCATCTGAGTTTTTATATTTCGCATTATTTATACTCCCCCTTGCTAAAACTACGTTCATGCACATATCCCTGCCATCACCGCGTTTGTAAGTTTTCTCGGGGGGCCACGTTTCTTGCAGCAGAATGCGGAGCTGCGTGACTACATAATTCCGTTAGGGTTCATATCATCATGTTTGTGGGGTGGGGTTCTTGTCAACACCCACCCCACATAAGCTACCCCGAAACTTATACTGCATACACGTATATAATATACGCAGGAAAACCAGAATATAAATGCTGGCTCGCTAAGGTAAAGCATTAACGACGGTAAGAAAAAAACTTAACACGCGGTATGCTAACATCTGTTTACATGGTGTCGTCTACATAATAGGCTTAATGACATAATAAGCTTAATGACAGGATCACTTCGCGAACAAAAGTATCGTCAAAACCCAGACCGGTAACAAAATCACGAAATAATTAGTCAACGTAATATCGAGGGTTGCATATTACGATCTAGAATCCTACACACATATAATTCCAATCGTAGATAATCGCGAATCTCGAGTTAATCCAGTAGCTCCAACGTCGTTAACAGCCCAATAGTATCAGCCTCATAGCTCAGAATTGCAACAACATCGGTAGTAGAAACGTCTAGAGTATAAGATAATTACACTATTTACCCTTCTTCTCTTTCCGGCGCTGTGCATGCTCAAGTGCAATCGTAACATCAGCCGATCCGCGGGAGAATGATTTTGGATCAAAGTAATCCGGGGCCAGCTCCAGGAGCCACTCCGGCTTCACGCAGGTGACGGTTCGAATATAATTAGTTGTGGTTAGCACAAATTCGTGGTAAAGCACGAAATCATACAGACGCGGGGCAATCACGGTCGATGGGTGGATGACCACTTCCTGGTTGTCCTTAACCGTACGTAACTGCTTTTTGGTTCCCTGGCGTTTGGCAACCTGCATGAAAAAGCCCATAATAAGCGCTTTCTTGATCCGCGAGTCGAAGTGTTTGTGGCTCGAGGGCGTGCTCACCAACGGGTGGCCCAACTTGACCAGAATCCGGCTCAATTGAGTCCTCACCGAGCGAGCACTTATTAGCGACCGATGGTTCAGGTAGTTTTCCCATGCCCAGTTTGAGGCATCTTGTTTACTTTGAGCATCAAAGGCGTTGTAAACGTTCAGTAGAGTAATGTGGTCGCTGGATTCATCCGCAAATGCCTGCTTGGCATCATCAGCTTCTCTACGGGCGTTGTGCGGTCTCACAAACACCGAAGGCACGGAGAGCATAGCCACAATGGTGAGCACTTCCTCACTGCACTTCAGTTTTGCTGAATTAATCAGTGTAACTGCCAAAGTAGGATCCAGTGGAATAAGCGAACACTGTCGGCCTAGTTCGGTAAGCGAGCCATTGTCGTCGATACAGCGCAGGAAGTGCAGTTCTTCGAGGGCACGCATCATGGTTTCTGGGGCTGGCGGGTCGATGAAATCAAAATGCACCAAGTCATCAACACCGAGCTTTTTAAGTTCTAGAATCGTGTTCGATAAGTTAGACCGGAGAATTTCCGGGTAGCTTTGCTCGATCAACTGAGTATTATAAGCCTCCTGCGTGTACAAGCGGAAACACTTACCTGAACGAGTACGACCAGCTCGACCAGCACGCTGCTGAGCAGAGGCCTTGGAAATAGGCGAGACTAGCAGCGACTCCACCCTGATCCGGGGGTTGTAGACCTTTTGTTTGGAGAAACCAGGATCAATGACGTACACAATACCATCAATGGTCAATGAGGTCTCGGCAATATTAGTACCCACAACCACTTTACGGCCTCCCTCAGGTGCCTTGCGGAAGATCTGCTGTTGCTGCTGCGGAGGCAGCGAACCGTACAGCGGATACACATCTAGCTGGCCTACGCCGGGTCTTTCTTGACGGAGCTGATCGCTCTCCAACTTGATTTTGCGGCATGCATCCTCGATTTCCTCTTCACCAGTCAGGAAGACCAGGACATCACCGCTTCCAGCTGGCTCGGAACCGTGGATCTGCAACACTGTTCTAATAGCAGAGGCCATATAGTCCTCCTGGTAGTTCGCAGTATAGAAAATCTCCACCGGATGAGTTCTACCCGGAACCGCAAGCAATGGAGCGTCATTGAAGTATTTCTGGAACTTTTCGGCATCCAAAGTGGCCGACATAATGATAACCTTAAGATCAGGTCTTGTCTGGACCAGAAGTTTCAGCAGTCCCATGAGGATATCGGTAGACAATGTACGTTCATGGGCCTCATCAATAATAATACACGAGTAACGGGACATTTTGGGATCAGTCATGGCTTCACGGAGCAGCATACCGTCGGTCATGTACCTCAGTCGGGTGGAGTCATTAGTTTTATCGTCGAAACGAATGGAGTAACCGACCTCATTGCCCAATTCCACATCCATTTCTTGCGCAACACGCTCTGCCACGCTCATAGCAGCCACACGACGGGGCTGCGTACACGCTACCTGACTAGTGCTGTCTCCATTAGCCAGAGCATCCATAACCACAAACTGGGGGATCTGGGTGGTCTTACCGCTTCCTGTCTCACCAACAAACACCAGAACCTGGCTTTTATGGAATAGCTTCAAGAACTCTTTACGTTCCGTGTGGACCGGCAGATCGCGACGTCCCTTCAAGATACTGAAATACCTCTCTGAATATTCAGAACCAGACCAGGGGTTAGTAGGCCCGTCTTCAAGACGAATTGCGGCCTCCATTGCTTCTTTGGTTTTCAATTTCGATGTCCTATGTTTCTTTTGTGGAGGTTCCATGGGTGAAAATATATCCAAAAAAAATAAATTAGCTAATGCATATTTATTTCACCACCACACGCTTATGGACTGGAGATAGCTTGAAAGAGGCAAATAATAGAAAATACGCAGATAAATATTGACAGGCAGGGAAATTATTAAATTAAATGACTGATATATAACTGAAGTGAATAAAGTCGATAGCCCAAATAATGCCCTTAGGAAGCTACGACGCAACAACGCTATACTAAGCGGAGTTGAAAACCGAAACTGCCGAGAACGCAGGTAATAGATCAATTGATAGAAAACCGTAGGGCGAAAATCTGGCAACTATTTGGGAAGGGTGGTACGAGTAACAACATGCAAGATATTATATATGCTTGTGAGGAGCAGCCATGGTAACTAGAGAGTTTGATAGGTGTTTGATAATTATAGCCCAACTGGAACATGGAGAACGCCTGTAAATACAGAGTAGTAGATGGCTAAATTGTAGACTTCTAGAAGTCATGGAATCTATATACAGTCTAGTCACGAGTAGACAATGGGGAGATATGGAATGGTAGCTACCATTTACAGGAAGCGTGTGGAAAGTACATGGAGTGGTAGGTAACCATTTACAGAAGCACGGCGCAAACGGATGGAATGGCAACCCTTTACAGGAATTATCTGGGTAAATACATGAAATGGTAGCTAACTACTATAGGAAGCATGCGTGAGAAAAACGAGCCTAGAATATGTCTGGCCATCTACGGTTGTGTTGGGAAGAAAAGTAAATCAGAAGCCAAGACAAAGAACATTAATGCCAAGTAAACATGTTAACATATACTATTTAATCAGCATGGGTAACTGTTGAGATACCGCTGCGAACGCTGTAGTGTATATCTGATGATGGGCCTCTCGGGTGATTACTTACCCATGAAACGGATCACCAGAGTCCGTCATGCTATTCCTCGACGTGGGTACAGCAGCAAGCCTCGAGATGACTCAATGGAGCCGTCACGGGTCCCTACCTCGCAGTTTGAGCGGATATATCACTATGGCCAGCTGGCTACAGGATTAGGAATGGGAATGCTGTCTGAAAGCATCAAACGGTTCGGAGGTGGCAGTGGAACGGGCAGTTTGCTGTTCACCAAGGAAAACATCGACAGAATGGTTCGTAAACTCAGCAGAATGCGTGGTGCCGCGCTCAAAATTGGCCAGCTGATTTCATTTCAGGACGATAAGGTCGTGCCCAAGGAAATCCAGGAAATGCTCACCCGTTTGCAGAGCAAGGCCAATTACATGCCTCCTCGACAGCTTGATAAAGTGATGACGGCGAATTTGGGTGCTGACTGGAGGGGAAAGTTCGTCGAGTTCGCCGACCGGCCGTTTGCAGCCGCTTCGATCGGCCAGGTTCATCGGGCTAAAATCGACAATAGTGGCCTCCAGGACGTGGCCGTGAAGGTGCAGTTCCCCGGAGTCGCCAACAGCATTGACTCAGACCTCAACACTCTATCACTTATGCTCCTCGCGTCTAACATGCTGCCCGAGGGCCTGTTTTTAGACAAGACGATTGACAACGCCCGCGTCGAGCTTGCCTGGGAATGCGACTACCATCGCGAATCCGCATTCGCCACAAAGTACGGCGAGTATTTGGCGAAAGATCCCAGCGCTGATCTCTACCAGGTGCCTCCAGTGATCACTGATCTGACCACAAAGCACGTACTCACTATGGGGTACATGCACGGCCAGAACATTGATAAGCTCCCGGCACAGTTTCAGACCCAGCCTGTGTTTGACGACATTGCCGGCCGTGTAATGCGTCTGTGCTTGCTGGAGATTGCCAGGTTCCGGTTCATGCAGACCGACCCGAACTGGGCCAACTTCTTGTTCAACACCGAAACCAACAAGCTGGAGATCCTGGACTTTGGTGCCACGCGCGAGTACAGGTCTAGCTTCATCGACACCTACCTGGAGATCCTGCGGGCGTCGGTTCGTGAGGACCGTAAAGCATGCGAGGAGTTGTCGGTGCAATTGGGGTATCTCACCGGCCTGGAGTCCAAGGCCATGAGAGAGGCCCACGTGGACTCGATAATCATTCTTGGCGAGCCGTTCCGCAACTCGGTCTACGACTTCCGCAACCAAACGGTCACCGACCGGGTCCGTGGCAACATCCGGCTTATGCTGCGGGAGCGACTGGCCCCTCCTCCGGAAGAAACCTACGGACTGCACCGAAAGTTGAGTGGAGCGTTCTTGCTGTGTGCCAGGCTGCACGCCAAGGTTCCGTGTGGAGACATGTTCCGTGAAATCGTCGGGGTATAGCCTAAACTGGAGTATAGCTTAAAGTACATAGAAACATCGTTTTATTTCTGGTCGGTTTCATGCTGCCTTGTTTTAGGTAGCTTGAGTTCCATGCTCGGGGGAGACACGCGGGAGGGAAGACGTGCTGGGGACGCAACGGACCTGGCTGGCGTGCGATCAGGGAAAGGATACGAGGCAGTAGACAGGTCTGATTTCGGGGTCGACGGCCCTCCACTGCCGCTGCTTTTCACCGAAATAGGCAGCATTGGCTGGATGCCTAGACCCCGGGTTGGCGGGGACTCACCGTTGCCTCGGTGTTCGGGCTTGCGCATGCTGAGACTCAGTGGCCGAGGCCTGGTGTTGTGTATGAGCACGCTTGCACTGCGATGTGTGGTGAAGGAACTATCATCGCCCGAAACCATCCGGGGCTGTGCGATACTCGGGGTTCTAACGGGAGACACAGCCCTCACAGGCGACGAGGCTGTCACGGGAGAAGCAGCCCCATTTGGCGTGTGAGCTCCCATCGGCGACGCGGTCTGAGGGGTGCCAGAATCGACCACGCTGCCGACCCGGGATGATTTCGGGGTGACGTAACTAGCGCCCTTAGCTGCCTCTATTTCAGACTGCCTCGCCTTGAGCGAACCGAAGATCTGTGGCCCCTGCTGTAGAAGATCCATCACGAACAGCTGGGGGTGAACGTCATCCATGTTGACTACGGAAGGAGCCCGTGGCCGGACCAGCAGCAGCGCCAACGCCTGAGACAGCTTCACAAACTCCTCCTTGGTGTCGAACACGAGGCGCAAGTACGAGATCACGCGCTCCAGAGCCTCGCTACTACGCTGCGGAACCTGGATAAGCACCGAGGCCAGAGTGTCTGCGGGCTGGCTCGGGAGTTCTGCGTAGAGCTGCTTGAGCCGCTCGTAGACCAGGAAGGAGACCAGAGACTCGGGTAGCTCGAGCAAGTACTGGCAGAACGTGGAAACCACCACCGAGAGCGTGAAGAACCGGAACGTCGCGTCGGCGTTGAACGGCTTACCCGTGTTGATCTGCGTCCGCAGCTTGTTGACCTCGGTGATCGGCTCGCGGAGGCACCACAGGTCCGTGTCTCTGGCGTCACTCACGGGCACCGACTTCAGCCAGTCCAGCACCAAAGGAATGAAGAACTGCGAGAGGTTGAGGTCCACTCCAAACGTCTGCACGGGGTTGGGACTGAAGTAGCCCTCGAACACGGTGACGGTGGGAACGTACGGCCCCGTTTGGTACTTGGCGAGCAACAGCTGCAGATCCTGTGCCGGATCGATCTGCTGCTGCGACGCAGCCAGTCTCTGCTCGACCGCACGCTGGTCCTCCAGCTTGAACGCGACCCGGATGTAGTCACCCATGGCCTTCTTGAGGGCGTCGTTGCGGTCCAGCTCCAGCCGGTCCAGGAACCCGTATATTCTCTCGATGTCCTGCTCCATGTTGCAGCGGTAGGATTCCAGCTCCAGCACCGCCTGCAGGTAATCTTCTTCACTCGAGTCGGTGGCCCCAGTGGCTCCTGTGGCCCCGGAAGGCGCGCTGGGTGGCACGTACGGGCCTTCATTGGTAGAATCAGAGGCCGTCGACGCTGACGACGAGTCGGAATCCGCTCCTGTCCCGGTGCTGTCTTTTATCATGTTCAGCGCGAGCGGCTGCCACTGGTAGTGCGAGTTATGCGTGCTTTGGTACCGGTTGGAGATCTGGCCAACCGGCTTGATGAACCCGAGGTCGACCAGAGACTGCCCGAACTTCTCGGCGTATGCAAAACTGTCATTTTTTAGGTGTTTCCGGGCTGCGGTGGCCAGCATCGAGCCGGTGCAGACGTCGTAGTACGAGCCTAGCAGAGGCACTTTGTACTCGACTAGGGTGATGTTCGGCATCATAGCGCGCAGCAGGTCCGCCAATTCGTCGCTGGTGTACTCCAGGCCGGCAATTGTGTAGGTGCGTTTGGTGGGAGGTGACTCCGCGCCGGACTTGTGTGGTTTGAACGGAGGCTCCACCCAGTCGCTGGCACCCAGTTTTTCACGCAGCATGCGAATGGTTTTGATTATTGGGTCCTTGGGTGACCCTCCGCCAGTGGAGTCCTCGTATTTCCTGCAATGCTCATAATAGGTGAGCCGCTGCTTGGCCACAGCCTGCACCAGCTTGGTGTACTGGGCGACCAGAGCATGGAGCTCCACGCTGCACGCCTCGACCCGCTGCTGGTACATCGCGCACCACTTTTGTAGCGGTTTGCACACCTGGGTGTCCAGATCCGATGCAATGCGAGTGCGGAGGACGGCCTCATTCACCGTCTCCGATGACAGGGAGTCCATGGCCGACTGCAGAGAAGACGGCTTCAATATATGGGGGACAGGGCCATTGCCGGCTATCGAGCGCATCGACGGGGTCTGGGACAATTGCGCCAAGGATGTCGCACACGCACGCTCGATTCTGGACCTTTCCTGGACCATGAAGATGAACTGCTTGTTTTCGGCAATGCTGGCCCTCAGCGCGGCAACCAGTGCCTCAACACCGGTCAGGTAGTCGTGCGACCAGAAGGAGTCTCGAATCATTGGACGGGGGTGCCAATAATTATCAGTAACGTCCTTTTCACCTTCTTTGTCTCACCCCAAAACAACGCGTAAGTAAATAAATATTTCGAGGTTAGGACTGGGGTGGGAGGCCTGGTCTGCACCGTGTGAGGCATATATCCAACCAGGCTATTAAAAGACGGCCAGCCCTGTGGGAACTGACCGTGGGAGGCGCTGGACGGCTTTGAAAACTAGCATACATAATATTACCGTTACCTAGAGAGAGCACTGTGCGCAGGGCGCCGTGACATGGCGATGTGCTCAGAGCCATGGTGCATACATCGATGATTAGTGATAAGCCATATGCGCGCACACCATATCGACAAACGCACATGCGCTATACCGTTAGAATGATAGGTGCGTGTCACGGCATTACCTTGCAGGTCATGCGTCACCTGCCTCCCCTCATCACTCATACTAATTAACATGTCGGTGCTCGAGCAGGTAATTAACCAAGTTCCAGGCACAAATAAAGCCATATTCGTCCCCGATCAATCTGCATTGTCCTACGACCAGCTGCGTCAGCTGGTTGGAAATCTGAAACGGGACATTGCGGCATTGAATGACGGCTCGTTACTGCACGCTCAGGATGCGGTGTCCATTTCGCTGCCTAACAGCCTGGAGTTCACCGCGGCCTTCCTGGCCGTCACCGGGTCAGCACTGATAGCAGCCCCGCTAAATCCGGCATACACGCAGGCAGAGTTCGAATTCTACATCGACGATATGAAATCTAAGCTATTGCTGGTCCCCAGGGGCAGCGTGCAGCGCAACTACCCGGCTGTGGCTGCTGCCAAGAAGTTTGGCACCACGGTTGCGGAGGTTTGGTTCGATGGCCACAAGATCGTGGTCCAGAAGGTGGTGGATGGGAGTGCCACGGGCAGTGCCAGCAACTCTGGTGCGCTCCGTTCTCCCAGACAGGACGACATTGCGTTTGTTCTGCACACCAGCGGCACAACAGGCCGTCCCAAAGCCGTCCCGCTGCTCCAGCGCAACATGCTGGCCACCGTGCGCAACATTGTCGGTACCTACAAACTTTCTGAAGCCGACACCTCTTATCTGGTGATGCCGCTGTTCCACGTGCACGGTCTTCTTGCTGGTCTGCTTTCTCCTCTGGGCTCAGGTGGGTCGGTTATCGTTCCCCCGAAGTTCTCTGCCACTCATTTCTGGGACCACTGGCAGAAGTACGGAGCCACCTGGTACACTGCGGTCCCCACCATCCACCAGATCATTTTGAAGCACCCGATTCCCACGGACCCCAAGCCCCAGATCCGATTCGTGCGATCCTGTTCCTCGTCGCTGGCTCCCACCACCTTCCGGCAGCTCGAGGAGAAGCTGGGTGCACCTGTACTGGAGGCCTACGCCATGACGGAAGCCTGCCACCAGATGACGTCCAACAGCTTACCTCCCGACTTCCGCACCCCCGGAACGGTTGGTGTTGGCCACGGCGTTGAGATCGTTATTCTGGACGACAAGGACAACGTTCTTCCTCCCAACACCGAAGGCGAGATAAGCGCGCGCGGGCCCAACGTCACGCCAGGCTATTTGAACAACGAGAAGGCCAACGCGGAGTCGTTCACCAAGCACACGCACTATTTCCGCACTGGAGATCAGGGCTACATCAACGACCACGGAATGCTCGTGATCACCGGGCGCATCAAGGAGCTGATCAACCGGGGTGGCGAGAAGATCTCACCCATTGAGCTGGACGGCATTCTGCTCAGCCACCCCGCAGTCAGCGAGGCGGTTGCGTTTGGTGCACCCGACAAGCTGTACGGACAGCAGGTCAACGCCGTGGTGGTGCTGGCAGAGGGCAAGAGTGCCACTGAGAAAGAGCTGAGGAGCTTTATGGCCGAGAAGGTCGCGAAGTACAAGGTCCCCACCAAGATATTTTTCACCAAGGTTATGCCCAAAACCGCCACGGGCAAGATCCAGAGGAGGATCATCGCCCAGAAGTTCGCGTTTGGCCAGCCCAAGCTATGAGGGCACAATCATTGAGGCCCCATCCAGTGGAGGCCGCCGCTTTTGGAACCGTCACCCTGAAATATACGGATATACGGAATATATATGAAATAAACAGTACTTGCATGTCGTTGAGCCGATGCATGATGACGTCATGGCTTTTTTTAGCGGGACGGCGCCACTAGTGGATCAAGGGTATGACAACCGGTTGATGCTTTTTTTGTGCCTTGATCGTGTAGTCGTATGAGGGCGCCAACCACGTCATATGGATACAGCGGACGCACGCGAGTGGCAAAGGAAAGGCAGGCTGCAGCACCCCCTTGGGGCGCCAACACGGCGTTGGCAGCGATTTGGACTGTTTTAGCGTTGTGTACAGCATGCCCTTCGCAGTACCGGCGCATCATCGAGATGCATCCGGTGCATCAGGGTTACTGTTTTTCCAAAGGAATTCTAAAGATAGAATTTCCATCGCTGCCAACTTGGCGTTTCACAGTGGATCCCCGCCCTATATGTAATACTTCACGTGCATAATTGGGACTTATCAAGGCAGAATGGTGATGAGCTACGGACCCACGCACTGGCACACATAAGCCCCGATATTACAACTACCCCACCCCCCTTCGAATTGTGTTCTCAGTCCAACTGCACAGAAAAAGGTTTAACTCTATAAACCACTTAACACACTCCGCGGTTTCGCAGAGGCATAATTGCAGCACAAAATGATGGCTGACCCTAGCCGAAAGGTATATACGGTTTCACAGCAAAACTTTGTTATCGACAAGCATCTCGAGCTTACTCGAGAACTGGGGCGCGGCGCCTATGGAATTGTTTGCGCAGCGAAGTGCCCGAACTCGCCCGGCGTGGCTGTGAAAAAAATCACTAATATCTTCAGCAAAAAAATACTCTGTAAACGTGCGCTGCGCGAGATCAAGCTGCTCATCCACTTTCGTGGTCACAAGAACATCACCTGTCTCTACGACCTCGATGTGGTTAATCCCATGAGCTTCAACGAGATCTACCTCTACGAAGAGCTGATGGAGTGCGACCTCCACCAGATCATCCGCTCCAAGCAGCCGCTCACCGACAGCCACTACCAGTCGTTTGTGTACCAGATCCTCGCCGGACTGAAATACATCCACAGCGCTGGCGTGCTCCACCGCGACCTGAAGCCGGGCAACCTGCTGGTGAATGCGGACTGCGAAGTTAAAATTTGCGATTTTGGGTTGGCCCGCGGGTTCGACGAGAATGCCCTGGAGATCAACACGATGACAGAATACGTAGCCACGCGCTGGTACCGGGCCCCTGAGATCATGCTCAGTGTTTATAACTATACCAAAGCCATTGACGTCTGGTCGGTGGGCTGCATTTTGGCGGAGCTGTTCGGTGGCAAGCCGTTTTTCAAGGGCGAGTCGCCGTTCGATCAGCTCACGCAGATCCTCAAGGTTTTGGGGACCCCCTCGGCCGACACCATTCACCGCATTGGCTCGGAGCGTGCCCAGGAATATCTGGCCTCGCTCCCGTTCAGCGCTCCCATTCCTCTGTCGTACTTCTTCCCTTACGCCAACCCGGAGGGCCTCGATCTGCTCAACAAGCTGCTCACGTTTGACCCTGCTTATAGAATAAACGTCGAGGAGGCCCTGGAGCATCCTTATCTGCGCGTTTGGCACGACCCCGCTGACGAGCCGGCCTGTCCCCAGCTGTTCAACTTCGACTTCGAGGAGATCGACGACATGAACCAGCTACGCGAGGTCATCACCGAGGAGGTCGAGACGTTCAGACAGGTCGTTCGCCAGCAGAACACATCCATGGGCGCATCGTCGTCGTGGACCGATTCGGAAGCACCGCTGGATTACAAGACGGCGGTTGCCTATAATGGCCAGGAGGTGCTTCCGGGAATGGGGGTTGCCGACCATGAGGTCACTCCGGTTCCGCGCTAACATGCTCACCCGAGCCTAATCACAACACCTGAAAAAAACAGAGCATTTGCTTTCCATTCTTTGCATCAGGGAGGCGTCTCCCTAATTATTTAGCCTTTCTTTACATACATTATTATTCTTTTATGCGTGCAGCCACACCGTGACCCACGACTGCGTCACTGCCGTGCGTGCCGTGCCCAGTGCTGCACCCGCTGGGATCTACCGACTCCGCCCAGGCCGCTTTATTTATCCGCAGAAGAATTGACCTTCACTGCTCCGCTGCAACAACATCTAATACTGACTTCCCAGCAGTAGTAAACAAAGCACGTAAACAAACCCACCACTGTACTATAAATACCACAGATATCCTACCACCGACCGCCATTTACCCAGAACAACCCACGCGCATCATTTCTCTGCTGTGGGCAAGGTTAACTTTAATCTCTCCTCATATCTATTGAGGACCCTCGATTAGAACCCACCATCAACCGTGCGGCCCATCTCCACGGTGAATTCGCCAATCCCTGCATATTTCGATGTGGTTCAGCAGGTACGAAAAGCTGCAACAGCATGATAAAGAGGCGCAGCCTCAGCGCATGAGCGAGGCCTCCAAACGGCTGGAGCATGGCACCCGTCTTCGCCGGGTCTCTCGCGCCGCTCTGGTCGTGCTAACTGGTATGTGCCTGGCGTTCTTCGCGCTATTCCTCTCCGAGCTCGGAGTCCCCGCTAAACGCGTCCCAGGTCTCTCATTGGCTGAATGGCGTAACGGTACCTATGCATCGCGTGCACAGCCTGTCACCTGGGTTCCTGAGGGCACGAACGGCCAGATTCTGCTCCGCAAAGCTGAGGGATACGAAGTGGTCAATTGGGGCCATAAGACGGGTGGCAAGATCGTTAGTGGGCTCAACGTGCACGTTCCCAACGAGAACCCGAAGCCCATCAGAAGGCTCAAGCTCAACAAGCAGCAGAGCCACGCCATTGCATTCACCGACCAGGTCAAGCACTGGCGCCACTCCACATACTCGCACATCTGGCTGCTGGACATCAAGTCGCAGACGTTCCAGAGCATCGAGGCTGGCGTCAGTGTCGCTGAGTGGAGCCCCGACAGCAGGTCAATTGCCTATGTTGTGGACCACAACGTGTTTGTGTACGACCTGGCCACAAACAGCAGCACCCAGGTGACGTTCGACGGCGGTGCAGACGTGTTCAACGGCATTCCTGACTGGGTCTACGAGGAGGAGGTGTTCAGCGGAGACTCTGCGCTGTGGTGGAGCAACCAGGGAAGCCATCTGGCCTACCTGCGCACCAACGACTCGCTTGTCCCCAAGTTCCCTATTCCCTACTTCATGGAGAACACGGAGAACAACTTGCCGGCTGCCTACCCTGAGCTGGTGGAGCTCAAGTACCCGAAACCGGGGTTCGCCAACCCCAACGTCGAGCTGTGGCTCTACAACGTGCATTCCAAGGAGGCCAAGCCGCTGCAGATCAACACCGAGCTGAACGAGCCCATTATCTCGGAGGTTATTTGGGTCGGGGAGAGTGTAGTGGTCAAGGTCATGGACCGCGAAAGCGACTTCCTGGAGGTGTGGGTCAGCGACACCACCAGCACCTTAACTGCCACGAGAACCCGCAGCTACAGCTCCGAGGAGCTGGGCGGATCGTGGTTCGAGGTCACGCACAACAGCCATGCCGTGGGCACAGAGGGGTACGTAGACACCATTGATGTCAATGGCTACAACCACCTGGGGTATTTTTCGCCCGCCAATGCCTCAGAACCCGTTGTTCTTACCTCGGGCCCGTGGGAGGTTGACGACTCGGCCATTGCCGTCAACCTGGACACCCGGCACGTGTACTTCACGGGCACCAAACGCTCCTCGCGACAAAGCACGCTGTACCGGGTGTCTCTGGACCAACCCGACCAGGAGACGCAGCAGGTGGCATTCGAGGGCGACGGCGTGTACCAGGTGGAGTTTTCCGGTGACACCAGCTTCGCCACGGTCAACTATTACGCACCCGAGGCCCCGCTGGTCCAGAAGATCGTTAGACTGGACAACGGCTCGGCTGCCGGGGCTCCGGGCAACAGCACCGCAACCGAGTGGAGGATCGAGGAAAACAAGGGGCTGTTGAGTCTGCTTAAACACCGTCACCTTGTCAGCGATGAGCAGCACTGCTCCGCTGTGTCGTACGGCTCAGTGGATATCGGCGACGTTACAGTCAACTACCGGGAGATCCGACCGAGCAAGTTCAACCCCCGGCACAAGTACCCCCTTCTGTTCTTCAACTACGGAGGGCCGGGCTCGCAGATGGTGCAGGAGAAGCTAGTTCTTGATTTCCAGCGAATCTACGCCGAAACACACAATGCCGTTGTGGTGACGGTCGATCCTCGGGGCACCGGCAAGCGTGGCCGCAAGTTCCGGGCTTCCGTGCGCGACCATCTGGGCCAGTACGAGGCGGACGATGTGATTTCGGTCGCCAAAATATGGAACAAAAAGGCGTACATCGACAGCAGCACCACGACTATTTGGGGCTGGAGCTACGGTGGCTACCTCACGCTGAAAACGCTGGAGCGGGACACCGATCTGGCCTTCAAGTACGGCATTGCGGTGGCACCCGTCACCGACTGGTCGCTTTACGACTCCATCTACACCGAGAGGTACATGCACATGCCCAGTGACAATGCCGAGGGCTACAAGCATACTGGAATCCACAACGTCACTAATTTAGCCCGCCACAACCGGTTCCTGGTGATGCACGGCACCGGCGACGACAACGTGCACTTCCAGAACACCCTGACTCTCCTGGACAAGCTGGATCTAGCCGGGGTGGAAAACTACGACGTGCATGTCTTCCCCGACAGCGACCATAGCATCTCTTTCCACAATGCGAATCATATTGTCTACGATAAAATCGACCGCTGGTTGTCTGAACATCAACGTGCGACTAGATAATTTACGTACTGGATTTAGGTAGTTCAGTGCCAACCCGGGCTGTAGTTACTGTGCCATTCCGCACTTACCACACTGGGTATACTGTGTGAAGCCGGATGCACGGGAAGGCTGGGTGCTCTGCGACCGCTGGACGCACTAGGCTTACTGGGGGTAGCTCATGGGGGTCTCGGGCTTGGAATGGGCGACCTTGGAGCATTTGGGGCATTTGCGGACCTCAGAGTTGAACAGATCAATGCCGTCCTTGACCTGGGTGCCGAGATCATGCATGTAGAACTCGGCCTGGAACACGATTGCGTGGCAGTCGTCACAATACCAGCGCATCTTGTCGTTCTGGCCCTCTGGCCGGTCCTGCTCGACCACGATTCCCACGGTATCGGCGAATCTGATGGGTGAGTGGGGCACATTGGCAGGCAGCAGGTACAGGTCGCCCTCGCGGATGATGATATCCTCGAACTTGTCCTCGGGAGTGTGTACCCGCAAGCACATGTTGCCCTTCTTCTGCATGAAAAACTCCGGGGTGGGGTTGATATGGAAGTCCGTGCGCTCGTTGGGTCCGCCTACCAACATGATAGTGAATCCGCCACGCTGGACGCAGTAGTTGCCCACGGGGGGTTTGAGCAGGTGGCTGTTTTCTTCGAGCCACTTGTCGAGGTTAATTGTTGACAAATTCATCCTTAACGCTTTCGTTTGCTCTGGCTAAGAATTGTCCTGGCTGAAATGGGCTTTCTCGGTGAAGAGGCTGGACCGAGAACTACTATGGGCGAGGGTACCCGCATAGGAGCGACAAGGTAAACGACATATACCTTACTTTCTAGTTGCTTTGCAGGTGGTATTACACATTCGGTTACGCAACTGAACACCACCGCCAGCTACTGCCGGTAGTTTCCGGCTTACATCATTATATATCAATATCATCAGGTTTATGTAACCGTCGTGAGGCTGTACCAGGCCTGGAGCTATTTCACTGGGTGTCTGTGTCTATTAGATCTGGTGCCCATACTATTACCAGCTATCGTGGGATAATTAACACTAAGCAACTACGTATTGAAAATTATAGAACCAGCAGTGGCTGACAGTCACCATATTGCATATATACTCCCTGAGATTGCTCAGATCGCTGGCAGTTACGGTTTGATGTACCAATTGCTATCTTTCATCGCCTACTCGATATACAATATTCAAGTCGCTACGTAGAGATACGGATACACCACAGTACATCATTATGTGGCCTGTTACGCACTACAACTGACTATGACGGGCAAAATTGGCAAACGTACGGCTAAGCACATAGCACCAACTACTCACCCAGTGCAGCTCTACCGGATGCTAGTTAGCAGCATACTGGACCTAACTATAGCCAATTACCACGCCTTCATTAGAACTTTACTATAAGCCAGCAGAAACAGCAGCCTCATTCATTTATTAGTTAAAGTATGTGTACAGTCTGAAATGTCTACAAGTTCTTGGCATTTCCCAACTCAAGGGCGTAGCCCAAAGTGAGCTTTGCGTGCTCGAGCATATGCTCAAAGTCGAGGAACTCGATCTTGTCTTCGGTGGTGTGGATCTTGTGGTCAATGTTCTCAAAAGCACCCTCAATAACAAAAGCACTCTGGTAGCCGTTCTTACTGGCCGATCCATGGTCGGAGCAAGCATAGCCACACTCGGTCTCCACGTACGGAATGGAGCAGTACTCAGTGATGAGTAGCTTGATGAACTCAGTAAGGCTGGGATCCACGTAGTCGGTAATCACACCCAACTCGTCCTGGCCATTGTTGTTTTCCTTGTTGAGCGCAGAGTATCCAGTCATGTCCTGTTGGAGCATGGCGCGGACATCGATCTGTTTACGGCCGTACTCAGCAAACACGTCCTGGCTACCGAGCAATCCAAGCTCCTCGGCAGAGTACCAGTGGAATTCAACGGTGTTACGGGGCTTAAAGTCGTTCTCAACCAGAACGCGCAGCACTTCCAGGGTGGTGACAGTGCCGCTTCCGTCGTCGTCCGCACCGGGCGAGGGGAGTAACGAGGGCATGAGCAAATTGATCGAGTCCTGGTGAGCACCAACCACTACCACCTTTTCCGGCTCCTCAGAACCTTCGATACGCACGATGAGCGACTTCTGCAGCCACTCGTGATCGAACAGGCTGACGGTGATATCGTCTCGGTTCGCGGTGAGCTCACTGACGGTATCGAAGAGCCACATCGAGCTCTCCAGTCCGGAGTCGCTCTTGGCGTACCTCGTGAAGAACGATGTGAACTTGCTGAGCTTCAGTTCAAGCTCGGCTTGGGAGAGCTGGGGACTGAGGCTCTCGAACAAGTCACGCTCGGTAACGTTAGTAGGGAAAGTAGTGTTCTCATGAATGGTGTTTTGCACGCTGACGCCGCTGTGCTGATGGTCCGTGATGTCCATGAAGTTAACATTAGCCCGCTTGAGCTCAAGAATGCCTTCGAAATCAAGCCATTGGGTCACGCCGGGCGCTGTTTCAATTAGACGCAGTTCGCTCTCGTCCAAAAGAACATTCTGCTCGAAAAGAGGAAGCGCCAAGGCAGCACTGAACAGTCTTAAAACCGACATTGTTATTCGGCAGTTAGATGGGAATCAGGTGAATTTGGTAATAGGTGGAGGGAGGGGGTTACCACAAACCGATCAATCCCAGACTGCATGTAGAAATAGGTGCAATTGCATATATCAGGTGACACGCTGGGTCGTCCAGATCGCTTTGGGTGACATCCTTGAATGAGGGCCTAACCCATGCTATTATGGCCTAATTCACCTTGATTGCCAACACCATTGCAGCAGGAGACAATTGGCTGTGCGTATGAGTGGTCCGAAGGAACGGTACCCGGGCATGCGGGAACTGGCGGAGAAGATATTCAGCAGCACTCCCGCAGAACTGCATGGGCTGGTTTCACGTAAAATGAAGTTCTACCTAGACGTTGCCAAGAGTCAGGGCGTTGCAACCACCATGGATTGGGCCCAGCAGAGCCTGAAGCGACTTAAGGATAAGTTTGGACCTGTCCCGGAATCCATGTCAAAGGTGGAGCCTTCTGCGGCAACGGTAACACCGAAAAAGATACCGAAGCCAGCGACAGCACCCAGGACATCTCTGCCTCAATTCCGGGATGATTCCCATACGCCGAACGCAGCTATCGCACGGGAAACACTGTTGACTCCAAAGGTGGAAGCCACGAAGAAGACAGCGCTTTCAGGCGCAGTACAGCCGATTACACCCACACAGCTTACGCCAGTGCATTCAGCACAGCCCAATCCTAAGCTCACCACCCCACAAGGGGCACCGTCTACACCAAAAACCACAACATCAGCAACACCAGCTGGGTCTCAGTCTAATGGACGCAAAAAGCGGGCGTTAAGCGGTACGCTAGGAGACACACCAAGTGGCAGAAAGAAACAAAACACCAGCGATCCGATCACAGCTAGGCAAATGAGGTTCCAATCATCCGCGAGCTCGAAACAACCGACGCCGTCACCCTACGTGGACCACCAACTCACCCAAACAGTGGTGGGAACATTCCAGGAACTGGAGAAACCATACTTCCGATTAACAGGCCAGGTGAATCCTGCTGTGGTGCGGCCACCTCACATTCTCGAGCGAAGCTTGTCGCACGTGCTGTCAAAGTACGAGAATGATAAAACCAACTATGCATACATTTCCGAGCAGCTCCAATCCATACGCCAGGACCTCACGGTCCAGCACGTGGAAACCAAGCTCACTCTGCGCGTGTACGAAACCAATGCCCGCGTGGCTCTTTTCCATAACGACATCGGTGAATTCAACAAGTGCCTCACGCGGGTTCTTCAACTCCACGAGCAGTTGCCGGGGAAAATCAAGAGCAAAAATGAGTTTCGAGCATACTCGCTTTACTATATGCTTCTACTAAAACGATGGAGTGATATTTCAACAGTTATGAAGGATAGCAGCAAAAACCGAATAGGAGAGGCCACGGACCTCTTCGGAAAGGCTCCAACGCCTTTGGAAAACACAGGCGAGGAGTATCCCCGGGCCCCGAGTAAGCAACAGGAAATGTTCAAGCGGTCACTTATGTGCGCACACTGTGTGCAGATCAGGGATCTCCACCTGCTAGAAGCACATTCACGAGCTGCGTGGCCCCTAGAAATGAATCTACTGAAACTGATTTTAGAGCGGGAGCGGGTTGCTGCGCTGGAGGCTATTTTCATTGCAACCTACCAGCAAAAGCAGTCGCTCACTATAGCCACAATTGGAACACTACTGGGCCTAGTTGAGACAGACAACGCCAAAAGCATACTCGAAGCATGGTCAGTGCCCATTAGCCACGATGGTACAGTATCCAGCGAGGAAGCACTTCCTGTCATACAGCAAAAGCTAGTGATGTTCGGTAAGCGATTTGATATAAAAGGACAGAAGTGAATGGCGGACAGAATGGCAGTAGGGGCGACTAGAAGAACGGGGTAGCGGAAATGCCGAGCTGGGGTGGGGAGAGAATAATATCCGAAGACATTATAATCGGTTAATTAATAGGACCGCTGGATCTAAGATTTGATGGTTGCTGCGGTAAATTGCTGCAGCATTTAATTCCGAGGACAGTGCGGAAGAGATTCTAAGACTGTGTCAAAAATACAAGGGTACCTGAAGACCAAGTATACATAGGAAAGCTGAAATCCAGACTTAAGCATCGGGTAATTAACAACCCGCCAGATCAGCAGCAATATTAACAGAAGGGTGTCAAACATTGTGCGGAAAAGTGATGGAACAGATACAAAAAGAGGTTGTATGTAAACATGAAGCGGAACTGAATGGTGCGTAGGGCTGGAGAATCAGTCAGCTGCAGTTTAATTGTCGACCAAGGCTAGCATCGAGAACTGATGCGAACCCTTTTCGCGGTCAATGAACTCTTTGATAACTTCAATGGTTTCCGGGATCTGCAGAATGTCAGGCTGAGTTCCTACTCCGTGGGCACGAACAATAGGCCCCTCACGCCTTCCGTCTAACTCTACGAGCTCATCGTTGTGCTTGGTAATGCATACATAGTGACTTTCCACGTTCTCTAGGTCATCGGGGACGGCAGTATCTCCGTCTTGGGCTATTGACTGATGGATGGCAGCCAACTTATCGCTTCCTTCCAAGAAGTCGGGACGCTCCGGGGCAGGTAACCTATTGAACGTAGAAACAAGTTCCGCACCGAACCCAGTTCCGAGCATGTCCGAAGGCACACCGTTGGCCAGTGCATGTATCAAGGCCATAGTGCCGCATGAGTTGGGAATGGTCTGTTTGGACCAGTTGGCATCCGAAGGGCGTAATTGGTGGGCATTTGAGTTCCGGCGATACTCTTCGTACTGCTTGGATATAGGAAAAACTAACAAAACAGCCCGCACCGGACGGGGAATGTATTGCAGGAGCTCTGCGTCCAAACCGTAAACATCAGTGAATTCCAGCTTGGGAATTGAAAGCTGATTCAAGTACATATTAAATACATCCGGGTTGCATTCGAGTGGCGCAAAAGATCTCATGGTGGCAAATTCCTCAACTTTCGATTCGGCTGTTTTTCGCTTGATCGTTGCTGTGATGTTATAATCTAACGTTTATTTATTATCTTTGGCAGACTTGTGGCCTTCCTGCTTAATCATTGATGTTACTGGGATACCGTTATTTCTGCCCTAGGTACTCTACCCCGGATATTGCGCATACTGCATTGCTGGGGTAAGCGCGATAGGTAGTTAATGTGCAGCAACGGTAATGTAATTCCGAGACCACTCGAAAACTGCAGTAAAAAGCAGTTGCAAAATAGAACGAATTGCAAATAAAAGCAATTACAAAAACAGTCATCTGTAAGATCTAATAGATCACCAAATATACGCAATTGCAACTATAATATCTCTGAACCCAGTCGTGCCCTAGTCTGTAAGCTATCACATAGAGTACTGCGATCTGAACTAGGAAGGGAAAAAGTAACTGAACTTTCGCAAAGCTGATTGTAATGACCGCGCTAGACATCCTTCATAGTAATTTCTGTCAGAATAACTATACATGTATATATCTTGCATCATGCGAACGCACCATCCCATCCACAGTTGGTAGAAACATTTTAAGTTAGAGCTATTTATGCGTGTATATATTTGTAGAAGAGTGATGATAGAAGTAAAAGGCATTTTAATGCATGGACGGGCCAGGAGCCGTGATCAGTCTATTTGATTGTGTTCAGCGCTGAACAATCCCGAGCATGGACCAGCAGGTGACTATGTGGTTCATAGCCACATATGAACAGTATGTGCGGCACAGAGAGAAATACAAGCCCGATCATGCTGGGCCGTTCTGCGTGACCAGTGCAGGAATGCGCTCAGTGATATTTGCGAGGCTCGACTATCTCAGCCAAACGCTTATACTCACGCAGGAGAACTCGGACATCCGCCAAAGTCAGCGAGTCTGCGTCAGCAGTAAGGAACCGCTGCTCTACCACCGGGGTGTGCTTGCGGGCTGCAAGCATGGACCGGTAGGAGCTGAGGGTATCGCCCAGACGCTGGCTGAACGACGCAGTAGCGATAACAGAGTTCGACGACGACCCACGCGAGGACTGGCTGCTAGATCTGTTTCGAGGTGCCCGAGGATTGGTGAGAGGCTTCGTTAGATGCGAAAGATCGATGGATGCAGGGAGGTTGAAATCGGACGGGTTGATACTGAACTGCTCAACAATGTGAATGGCTGCCTCGAAGTTGGTCAGGCAATACGCAGACTGACCTACTAATTCAGATGCTCGGCGGAATTTTTGGATGAATATGAAATTCTGCCACCAGTCTCTGACAGATGATTTCATCAGCGAGTAGATGAAGAGAGGGAGCACGGTGTCGGCATCGCGATTGCTAGATAGTGCATCTGCAATCGATCGGTGCGCTTTTATTAGAGCAGACAGCTTGGCTTTGGGGGATGTTTCCTTGTTTATGCGATTCAAATAGTTTACGGCAGGTGTCAAGTCAACGCCATTCACGTCAACACTGTTGGCACTACTCACACTCGTGACGCTCTCCACCCCTCCGTCATCAAGCGTTTCGCTGTGGTGACTGTTGCCGTCATTGCTGGGACTATGAAAGCTAGGATCGTCGTGGCTGTGGCTGTCGTCGCCAGGGCTGTTGCGACTGTGGGTGCTGTGGCTGCGACTGCGGCCACCGTCATGGTCGCTGCCTTTCAATTCCAACCCGGATGTGAACGCAGCAAATAAATCTGGGTTCTCACGTATCGAATCGATCCGTGGCTGCAGAGAAGTGTCGTGGTTTCCACCTAGAGCAAACAGCTTTGCATGTAATTCACCACCAGTAACGGCCTTTTCAGCCCGGTCTAAAATGCTCTCAATATCGCGTTGAACCATCTCACGGGCCTGCCGCTCTTCTAGTGTCAAAAGCTCATTGTCTGATCCCAAAAGCTCCTGCCGCAGTTTTAGGTAGAAGTCCTGGAAAATCCAGGCTATTTCGTCGGCTGAGAGCGGCTTGGCATACCGAGGTTCTTTTAATGATGCAACAAAGTTTTGGCACTCAATACTGGCCAATGAGAAGCTAGAACGAGACGCCGACCTCGACACCCGGCTCTCCTTGGTGGGTGATGGTATAGCAAGCCGTGAGGATGAGTACGACACGGAGGTTCTGGGCGATGGCTGCCTATCGTTAGGAAAGCCATTGGTATTGTTCCAGGACCCGGGCGGTGACACATTGATAGCCTTACGGGGGAACTCATGCTGATGGGTGTCGTCAGACCCTGTTGGCGATTTAGGGCCACCCTTCCTGGTAGCCTTTTCCGTTTCCTCATCCTCTTCGTCCGCTTCTTTTATCTTTGCATTTTCAGTTTCCTTGGCTGGTCTGGCCGAGGAGTAGTCATTGCTGTCGTTAGTGCGATCATCGCTACTACTTTCATTTAAATGCGCCTCAGCCGTTTCGTAGCTGATGTTCACACTGGTGATGGACGGACGAATTGCAAACAAGCTGCTGTCGTGACGCTCCTTGCGTAGCGGTAAGGCTAGTGTAGAGATATCCATTTTAGAAAGGCCACAGCGTAGCAAGACTTAACCGTACCAATTAATATGCTACAATAGAAAAAAGGAATCCTGGTCCTGTTGGGTGCGTAAGCGATTCCTCGATAGGATCTTTTCCGGACGTGTGGATAGCCTGGCTGTATCCGAGGTAGGTTTGGTTCACCTGTATAGAGATTATGAACTAAACTCCCTAGCGCCCCGTCAGTTAGGGTTAATTTACGCGTTCCCGATTCATCTGGGGTGTGTTTCATCTAACCCTCTGTATTCACATATCTACCTAAGCCCGCTAACAGGGCAGTGGCGTGGAGTGGTATTACGAATATAATCAGGGCGGGGTACAAGGGGCGGGGTCTGTCGCCAGGACTCATCACAGCCCAGTGGCAATGCAGCCTCTGAGTCAGCTGATATGAACAATACACCACCACATACGGGCAGGGGCAGAGGCCGGGATACTGGTAGAGCCTCGAAGTTCATTCTGTGCAGCAACCTTTCGCAGGAACTTGTGGATGCTGCTGGCCTAACCGGTAGAGTCAGGAACCTGCTAGAATACAACGCTTACCACAATACGCCAGCAGTAACAAAATTACAACCATCTACGGTACACGCATACTGAGAAAAAACTACATAACCTACTGGTTAATTTTTAAATTAAAAGCTTGGTGTCCTGCTGGGAAACGTGGAGTGTAACAACAATTAAGCACCGTAGTTAACACACCAGGGCAGATGCCTCTGAAACGTAGCTATTCGTCTAGTTTCGACCATTTGAATCTCCCCGCCGCAAAGCTATCGAAACAGGTCGCTAACCTCAATATCAGTGACCAGAAAAAGAATGCAGTTTACAACGACAGCGCAGACATGGAAGGGGTGGAAGGCCCGAATTTCACTTATGTGAACCACCAAGACTGGCTTGACGCGGTTAACGAAGTGGTTATTGACGATCGCTTCACGAAAATCCCCCAGCACATACGCCAGCCCGGAAACCAGCCAACAGGGAAACCAAAATCGCAAACACAAGCACTCATTTTGTACGAACCGAAGCCATCCATAGTGGAGGCACCTGCCGATGATCTGGATGCAATGGAGGGCGTTGAGGAAGAAGGCTAGGAATGGTCAGATGTGGTATTTTGAGGCCTCACAAGCCGTGATCGAGTAATGTCATGAAATAATAATGTGGTACTATGGATGTGTAGTGTAAACGACTAGTACAGTGAAAGTGGAGTTAAGGTAGCAATATATGGGATCCAGCCTTGTTGTCCAGCTATGAGTTCCGCGGTAAGTCATATAGCCACGGAAGCTGAAGAAATAGCTCGCAATACCCTTCAAAAGCACCTTCCACAAAAATTATGAGGCAATCACCATCATAGCGACTGCCACATATCCTCAAAGTACCTCACTCAAGAGCCACCTGGACTTTCATTAATGCAGGAGCCTGCAAAGCTTTGAGGAACCGCTGTCACGCATTCATGAAGCTGGATACCATAAAAGTGCTGTGTTGGAGCTGGATCTTACCACAGTAAGAAGAAGCCATTATCCGTAACATCAACATATTTAAGTACCATAATTTAGCGCCTCACAACTACGGACCTAAATAAAGCGCCAGCTTTGTACCGCCGTTCAATGCTTGAATGAAATTGGAAGCATCCGTTATGGGAGATCCAGCGAATTCCGGACTGGAATACAGCTGGGGTGATGCAATCCCTAATCGTGTGGCTATTTTTTCGTAGACTTCCTCGAAGTTCGACTCTACCGGCATTCGCATCGCGAAAACCTCGTCATGGGCATACACCTTGATTTTATAGCAGGGCACGGCATTTCGGCCCAGTGATGCGTTTCGCTCACCGTAAGGATGGGTGGAAACTTGCTGGGAGTACATGTCGTCCACCGTGGCAGTGGACACGCTCCCAGCCTCGAGCTCGCCTATCGGTCGCGAATACGCGCCCTGGTTTTCCGGGGGTGGAGTCACGGGCAGATATACCGAATGGTCGTTGGCAGAGGTGGACTGGTCGTCGAACCCGCTATCAATTAGATTATGCGTCGTAGCAGTGGGCGTACCGGGCTCGTTACGGTCGTTGACATGGAAAGTTCGTGTTGTGTTGGAAGACTCGGAGGCATCATCATTTTCCGGCATGTCGCCAGAGTAGTTCACACTGCCATCATCCGTCAGCGGGTGCGGCACTTCATCGGTAGGCGAGTCGCTCTCAATATCACCCGGGTGGATTCCAAACAGGTCCAGCACCACCGGACTCTGGCTGATATATGGAGGCATGCGAATGAGGTCTCGCACGTATTCGTCTAAATTAGCCCGCCGTTGTGACGTCACAGTATGTGTGATGAGCGTGAGCGGACCGGGCATGAATGGCAGAGTGCGGACCCGTCCGGTGCGGCCGGCTTCCACGGGGAATTGCTCCAGCAGCTTGATCTGGAAATCGTAGAAGTCCTGGTAGTACCGGCACAGGTTGCGATGCCTCCCGTTAGACATCTCCACTTTCACCAGGTACCAGTACCGGCCTCCGTTGATCGCAAACCGGTCGACATTGGCACACACAACATAGGGCTCGTTGCTCACAAAATTTCTATAATTGTCATCGTGGTCTTGGGAGTACTGGGCGGAATGATCGGACCTGGCAGACATCGCGTTACTAATATTGCGCGAGTGGGCCCTGACGCTCGCAGCAGACCCACTGGTGGTTTCTACCTGGTCAGAAGTCGTGCCAAATCGGCCCAGCGGTATCGAGCTGGCCTTGTACTCGGCCAGCTTGCGTTTCCATTCGTCGACCTGGGGCAAACTCGCCCGTTTAATCGCGTCATGCACGTCAGTGAGAACTCGATCGGTCCCTACTTCCCGCAGCTCCACATATGTCACGGGGATCAGGCCGGGGCCACCCAGTCTACCGATAGGCTTGGCGACAAACCACTCCTCGGTGCTTTGGGCGACGATAACGATGGATTCTCCAGCGGTAACGGACAGTTCGTCGTTCCTTTCGGCCTGGAAATCGTAAAGCACAAACCCATAGATGGTCAATGGAATCGATTTGCGCCCAGAACCACCACCACCGGGTGAATTAAGCGATTTGCGTACGCTGCCACGGCTGCCTGAAGCGCCACCCGTCGGAGAGGAGGCTAAGTTGCCGGAACTCTCGGGAATTGAGGAGTGCGACCGGGAATGGGGTCGGCGTGCCTGGCTTACAGGTACAGCGTGGATATCGTGGCGCCGCACAACCTCGAAATACGACATTGGGACCAGCCCGCGGCTATTTTTTAGTGGATTGGACGCAACATACCATTCGCCCGCGGGCTCGTCATTTACGTAAAAGAAGTCGTTCTTTTCGAAGGAGAGCTCCTCGGGCCGTTCAGCTTTATACGGATAGAGTGCTTTGACTATCTGCCGTGGAGCAGTAATGGCTAGTTCGGTTTTAGGCTCTGACTCTCGGCGACTGTGGGAAGAACTGTGACTAGACCGGTCACTCTTGGATTTAGAGAATCCTCGAAACATGGCGTTACACAGCTACAGTGCTCAGATTGAATGTTCAGTGGCCTAAGAAGCGGGGTGCCGGGGTCTTGAGAAACGCGTGTACTTTTCCACCCCTGAAACAAGGGATAGGTTATAATTAAAGGCACTGTGGTAATTTTAATCTAAAGCAGTATCATGTGGCGTACATTATAAACCATGCATATAACTGGGAGGGGCGGAGATAACGATTAAATCGACTCGAATTGGATGTAGCTCAACAGGCTGCAATAGTCGCTGCAAGTCCGCGCACTAAACAGATTGCGTTAATCGCAGAAATAAAGCCAACGGCAGCCACTTCCCGGTTTTTTCTAATTATGTTTATTATTATGCCTATGGATTCTATGTTCATATAAATGCGCCAGTATTACCCTGAGCCAGTATTCTCTGATGTATTCCCTTTCGGACTGCACTGTATGCGCCACACACATCTGCGCATCGGTCTTTAGTACATATTGCGTTATAAATAGCATCTCTATCTTAGGTTGCATTCACAGCTTGAGCGCTCGAATATCACCGTATATTGACTATTCATTATACTATAAATAACTGCGTCGCATCTTCATGCTATTAATATCTTCCTACACATATCTAGGCATTACCCCACATAAGAGGCTAGCATAAACGCATATTACATGTAATTGCGCTACGTTTACCGTAAAGAATACGTAACAGGTTATGCTATCCGATAGCACACGGGCTGTGTCATGCATGGAGGTGTGGAGATGTGGTTTTGCGTCGGATGTGCCGTGAAACTGCGGTTGGGGCCTGGGAGGTTCAGGCACGTGCAATAGTGGAATCGTCAAACACTTCTTGCCGCTTGCATTCAGCTCACACATATAAATAAAATGAGCTACGCCAAAGAACTGAGTGTCGCTTTAAAGGTGGTAAGAAGGGCGTCATACCTCACACACAAGGTAGCCAGTGGAAAAAATGTGTCTGCGCTGAAGAAGGAGGATAATTCACCCGTCACTGTGGCTGATTTTGCTGCTCAGGCCGTAATTAACTCTGCGATCAGAGCTGAGTTTCCTGATGATTCGATTGTAGGCGAGGAGGATAGCGAGGAGATCCGGGGCAATAAATGGCTGTCTGAGCAACTTTTGGGGCTTGCTAGGGAGTTTGCTCCCGATGATTCCCGGTTCCAGGGCGACAATGAGAGCGCAATTCAGCGTATGTGCGAAGCTATTGATTTCGGTACATTCTCCGGTAGCCCCAAAGGACGCCAGTGGGCGTTAGACCCTGTGGATGGAACCAAGGGATTCCTCCGGGGTGGACAGTATGCTGTTTGCCTGGCGTTAATTGTTGATTCTGTGGTTCAAATCGGGGTTATTGGGTGCCCCAACCTGGATACGAATGGCGGGCTCTTTTACGCAGTTCGCGGCCATGGTGGCTCGTGGGTGCCTTTATATCCTGAGGATGCCAACCCGACACCTACCCCTTTGAAGTTTCGCGAGATCGAGCACACTTCTGACGCCCAGTTTTGCGAATCAGTGGAGAGCGGTCATTCTGCATTAGGCCGTCAGGCCACAATTGCTCGCGAGCTCGGCCTGACCAAGCCTGCAGTGCGTATGGACAGCCAAGCGAAATATTGTGAGCTGGCCCGCGGAGCTGCTGATATTTATCTAAGACTACCTGTTTCTCTGAGCTATGAGGAGAAAATTTGGGACCATGCAGCTGGTTCTCTTCTAATCACGGAGGCTGGCGGTATGGTCTCCGACATGTATGGCCTCCCCTTGGACTTCGGTCAGGGACGGACTTTACGTCGTAACAAGGGAATTGTCGCTAGCAATCGCAAGTTGCAGCCGTTGATTCTAAACATTTTGGGTGCTGAGAATTAGCAGGATTTCATATGGAAAGTATGGAACAATCTTGAAAAAATATGCAAATTACGGAAAGGTATTAAAAAGTATTTACAAGTTCCTGTAAATGTTCATGAAGGCCAATAATAAATATTAGGTTGATGTCGCGTTGATCCACGGACGAATATTGGCGAATAGGTATATTAATATGAATATCAATATATTTATTTATATATTTGGAAATATTAATAGTCTGCGCGGATTCTCATTTATTAACTTTTTGCTACGATAATTAATATATAAAATACTATGTTTAGAGATTGAGAACAAAAGCGTATATACGGAATATTTAAATATAAGTTATGGAAAACAATAACAGGCGCCGGAAAATTGTAAAAGGTATCATCATTCTCCAGGAATAACGTTACGACGCAACACAAAACTTAAAACATGAAACGTGATAGATCAATTGAAAGATAGATAGGTGATTGCAAAGGATGCAATAAAGTATATGCCTGGTACTAGCTAATATACGGTGAAATCGTGTTTAAATAATAACGAACATAGTAACATAGATATTGGGGCCTCTAAAGAAAACTACTATCTTGGGTAATGATGAGGGAAAAAAATAACATTACTCAGAACATTCATTTAAATAGATGATGTTAAAACAATCATAGCTTGGAAAATTTTAATACAAACACACTACCAACAGCAATGAAACAATTGCTCGTATTACTATATTATATCGTAAAGCACTGAACCGTATTGGAAATATAAGCAAGATTCAGAATATAGATTTACATTTTCCGCAGCAACCAGCGTTGGTACCTGCTTTTATATCGTTGCCATTATTACATACTGGTTTTATGTCATTTAGCAACGCACATGATATAAAAAGCCTCAACGGCAAATAGGGTTCTAATAACCACAGCGGAATTTCGCGAGTAAGCTACTTGTGATGATAAATCTATAGCGTTGCTTCATTAAATAGGTTGTCTGATCTCAAGACATATTTTAGCTTAAGTTTGTTTGTTCCAGGCTGTGAACACCCTACCACAAGACCGGTAGGGCGAGTATGTCATTAGTCCCAGCGTATGACTAATATGTATTGATTACAGCCTTGGATGAATGTTGCATATCATTATTGTTTTTTGGTAGTTGTGAGCATCCCGTGCATATTCACGGCTTTAATGTACGGTACAATTTATATTTTAGCATGTTACGAAATCCTGCAGATCGGAGAAATGCTAGTATTTGTGAAGATAGAAAATCATATATGTCTAATAGTGGCATGTCTATATACACACACACTGAAAAATTATGGGGGTATACACATGCTAACGCTTTGCCACTAATTACTTAGTGGAGTAGAGATCGTGGTGCCCTTCCGTGCCCTTTCCACGGTAGGATTGTTCCTAACCTCGGCTCTTGGCTCGGCCAAGGTTGCAGAGCCGCCTACTATAGGATAATAAGCATAGATACAATGTTATCTCCCTCGTAATAATCTTGCATCACCATCTTACATTTTATCTAGGGGTGTTTAATAATAGATAAAATACGGGAATATGCCGAAATAATGGGGATAAGCATGGCAGATCAGGTTAGTTAAGTCTGAGCCTGTATATATGTGGGTTAGGTTATTTAAAGCAACTCTAAAATTAAATAATAAGCTACACAAAATTATGTGGAGAAGAGCCATAGACCGAGAAGACACGGTTTCTAACGCCTAATGTGAACTACATCAGATATGAATGAATTGTTACCGATAAAATATGAGCAGATATAATATCATACCGGGAGGTGCGTTTACTTCGTTTTGATTTACCTACCGGTTTTAGTTACATCATGACTTTGCATCTGATTAATCATGGCATGTTTTACTGGGTAGCGCTGGGATCATATCTCACATGGCGTGTAAATCTCATTAAAAAAGCACATTTCTGGCACAAAATACTATGGCACTTGGAATATTTTGCACTTAGGTCCTTAATTATAACATAGTATATGAATCTCGGTATTTACGCTATCGGGTATATTATATATACCATATCTAATAATAAAATTTGCCTCGCACACGTCTCAATTGTAAGGGTAGGGGCCACATGCATCATGATGTGAACCCTACCGGGGCACCCCAGCCCTAGGAGCAAATAGCTTTACACAAATATCTCCTGCCGACCCACATATTTCTACTGTTAGTATCACTCATCAGCTATAGCAGAGAGTGTTTATTTCATCCCCATCCTTATTTCCTACAGACACAACGGTGATTTCTTCTATTCTTGTATATTCATCAATCCGTAGTCGGATTGTACCTCGTCATACCTTAGGTTGCTCCCCGTCTACCATATTGTACCCAGTATAAACAGGTCACACTAACAGGCCTTGTCTTTGCACCTTATTTTCTTTTTACTTTTACAACCATTTTTTTTGCATTACAATATTCCAAATGACTGCTACACATGAACCGATGTCCCGTCATTTTTCAGGTGGAGTGGAAAAGCCTGGAGCTCACCCAGCTCGTCGGCAACCTGTCCCGATCCGTCCGAACTTTCGACCACTGCTTCCCAAGCCATGTACACATGAGCCATTACAACCAAACGGAATCCATATCCATACGCGTGCTAGCCTAAATGCTAGCCGCAAAAGAAACCCAAATTCCTCGGGTAAGGTTGACTCACAAAGGCGTAGACGGCCCGTGGTATCAACCGGTAAATACGCTCGACCTGATTCCATCCATTCAGCGGAACCAAATACCAAAAGTGACCATACCGGACTTGCTGCAGGTCTGTATAGTACCTATAGCCAAGGGACGCCTCAATACTCTCCCAGCCCTACCTCAGATGTGTCGAGTCCGTCACCAAAATCACCTTCGGGAGTGCCACCCTTGATGGCCAAGAAGCCTTCAAGCCAATATGGTTCGTTGGGTAGCAGCGGAATGGCCGCGCGCACTAGTCCTATCGATATCCCAACACAGCAAACATCCGTGAGCACAGCCTCGATATTTGCCCCGGTCAATGGCACTATTAGCCCAGTTTCTATTGCTCCAGAGAGCCTTACAAGTGATCGGGCGGGATCATTCGACTCGCTAAGGGCTAGCGACGGCTTCGAAGCTGAATCTCCAGATCAGCAGACATCTGCTTCAGTGAATTCTATTACGATTGATCCGTCGAGTATTTCCATCGAAGGTGAAACAATGTTTGATCTAGGAGGTGGTGCCTCCTCTGCCTCTGCTCCTGCTTATGGAAACTCAACTGGCATAGCATTCACCGATAAACTGACACCTCCTTATACACAAAAAAATGAGGCATTCTCTGCATTTGCTGTCGGTGGGGAATTTGAAGACTTTTCTGACATTTACTTCCGTAATATGCCAGGCTCCGATTACTCCTTAGATTCCTCAAAAAAACCACAGTCCTCGTCAAACTCTTTTAATGACTCCATCGAGGTTTCCGAGGCCCTTAACGACACCGCAACAACCGACCCTCTTGATGTGGGTGAGAGTGAATTTTCCATGTTAGATTTTTTGGCACCTTCCCTTGATCTTTTCTAAAATCTCTTTTATAGGAATCACTTTTTTCATATAAAAAATATTCATTAAAAATACATTTTCCCGTAGGCTATATTTTGCATTTCTTGGTTCTGTGTTTCTATTTCTATGAAATTAAGCTACGATGAATGCGCAATTAATGCGTTTGGGGATCTAATTGCTTTTGCGATCTCGTATACATATTTTTTATCGCGCATTAATTTACCCCACATATCTTCACATGCTTGGCTACAATAGGCCAATTAATACCCTAACCTTGTTGTGATAAAGAGAAAATTTGCCCCTCACTGGTCCACCAATAAGTATTGATTTGGACCCCACCGCAGGTACCTCCCTTGCCCATTTAGTAGATCCACCAATAGCTTTTTCAAACGTACCCCACCGCAGGTACGCTCCTAACCCATTTGATATGGTACTCCACCAATTAGTGATAATTTGACCGGGAATTAGTCTTGCGGCAGTTGTCTATAAAGGGGGACCCCCCTTGCCCATTCAGACCACACAACTACCAAGAAATCTTATGACGACTAAGCAATCAGACACTCCGGCAGACCAACTCTGGGATCCTTACAGATACCTCGAAGGTATTCCTGGCAAAGGCCTCAGGGTAACTCATATTCAAGCGTTCAATACTCTCTTGCAAGCACCAGAGAAGGTGGTTGAAAATATCACATGGCTAGTTGAGCGGCTTCACAACGTGTCGCTTCTGTTGGATGACATTGAAGATCATGCTGTGTTGCGCCGAGGGCGACCTGTGGCACACACTATTTACGGAATTCCCCGCACTATTAACACTGCCAGTTACGTGATGATTCGGACACTTCATGAAGCGTGTGGCGTGTTCCCTGAGTGCCAGGAAGTCCTTTTCGAGGAATTGATGGCACTTCACGAGGGACAGGGAATGGAGCTATACTGGAGAGATATGCATATTTGTCCTTCCGAGGAGGAATACAAAACAATGGTTTTCAATAAGACTGGTGGCTTGTACCGTTTGGCGGTGAAGCTTCTCCAGGGTTATTCGCCACACAAAGGACTCAACCTTGTAAACATTGCGGATATGTTTGGCATACTCTACCAGATTCAGGATGATCTATTGAATCTGAGCAGTGAGCGCTATAAGAAAAACAAGGGCTTCGCTGAGGATATCAGTGAAGGCAAGTATTCGTTCCCAGTGATTCACTGTTTGGATAATAGGTCATCGACACCCGCAGTTGAACTTGCAGGGATTCTAAAAGAGCACACCAATGACGTGGAGTTGAAGGAGCGCGCTTTGAACATTTTGATTGAGACTGGAAGCATTGCGTATACCCAGAAAACCATTGCACGATATTATTACCAGGCTCTAAAAGAAATTGATGATCTCAATCTCCCTGACTCTGAACCCCTTAAAAAATTATTGGATAAGTTGATTGTGGTTCCCATACTTCCTCTAGAAGAGCAAGCATAATGCTTCTTCATTTTATCAGTCGATCTATAATATTTGTTCATAACATAACATTATAACTTGTAGTTTTACCTTTTGGATTTACGTATGATCGATATCAGTTATTTTGTGTTCCTATAGTCTTTATCTCTCCGTATGAATATACTTAAATAATTTCTATCTTTAATTGCATTCTATAGTCGAAGGTTATGGGATTAATGATTCTTCTTGATCGTTTTCGTGCGTTACGATCTTCACCTTCCGTCGTGGCTGTGCCTCGTTGATTAACTTTATACGATATTTACCGGCATTTCAGGGTTTATGGGTTACTCCTTGAGATGCATGATTTTGTGGCCTTACGGGGTTGGTACTATCGATCGATACTGCGTATTTAATTTATACGAAGCGGGTATTTAATGACTACAGGCTGTATTGTTTATTGGGTAATTTTATCCATTTCTTAGTATGTATACTAGAAGATATGGTTACTGTCGAGCATAGTAACACTCTTCATCGCACGTTACAGTGAACAATGCTACACATTTCTATTATTTGTGTTGTATGCTATTTATGTCTGGCCCATTCTGTGCCTCATTCCCCGTAATGTTTCATATATGAGTCTCTAGATAACACTCTGCGTTTACACATGTTCTAATAGACCCACATGCAGGGACTATCATCTACGGGGTAACCCACGATCACATATCATGGGCGTAAACTACTGGCTCTATCATACTAAAGTATATAGTTCCATCAGCTGCGCACATTGTATCTTGGCATATTTCTACAAAACAAATATGAAATCATGATTTTTCTGTGACTCGATTAAAGGTCATTTCTATAACCTCAAGCATAATGCGCTTAACAATTCTGCTAGTCGAACCGGTATTAAAGTGGCATTGCTCGAGAACCCCAGAACAGAGGCTGCTACTGCATATCCTGTACGTAGCGGCCAAGGTCAAACTTAATTTACGATTGTGTATATAGTTTATCGTAGATCCATCTACCATTTTTCAGGGTATAGTTAGTATCCATAGAGAGGCGTAAATTGTGCGTTATTTTTGCTTTTTTTTTTTTATTGAATATTATTCATGAATGATGATGAAATTGCCCTGTGAGTCCTTTTTTTAGTTGTGAGGATAGTTAGTATGGCATCGATAACATATTTTGATCGAGTTTGCACATATATTTGCCTACGATATCAATCGATTTTCCACGGTTACTAATTGCGGTAATTTCCTCTCTTGGCCAGATTGATATAACCACCTCTGTTCCACCTAAGCTATGCTTTACATTAGATAATATTTCACTCAACTTTCCTGACCCTACATACTCTCCGCCAGCCTGATAAATATTGGAAGTGAAACTTCAATCAGGAGATAATGAGTGCAGCTGTCAGACTTCTGCAGGCAGTATACACTGGAAGTTCTTGGGTGACATACACCACCGTAATATCCTTGGCAGTGTTTGCCTGGGCGCTCATCGGCTTGGGTCCTTACTCTGGCTACAACACTCCCCCTCACTACGGTGATTTTGAGGCGCAACGTCATTGGATGGAGCTTACCCAGCATTTAGATCCTAAACAATGGTACTACTATGATTTTGACTGGTGGAGATTGGATTATCCTCCTCTCACTGCCTATCATTCCTGGTTGTGTGGAATAATTGGCAGCAAAATCAACCCCGATTGGTTTGCTCTTGATAGTTCACGAGGCATGGAAAATGTCGGACTCAAATCATATATGCGCCTCACAGTAATGATAAGCCAATTGTTGGTTTACGCCCCAGCCATGTACTACTGGATTCGCAGCGTTGAGAACAAAGGAACCAACGACTCGGTTCACCGCAGTCTGAAACTACTTGCATTGTTGCAGTTTCCCTGCTTGGCTATAATTGATCATGGTCACTTCCAATACAACTCAGTCATGCTGGGATTGGCTATGGGAAGCATGACGGCATTGGTTAACAAGAGGTTTGTGATTGCTAGTATCCTGTTTGTCATGTCTTTGTTTTTCAAGCAGATGGCGCTCTATTACGCACCAGTAATGTTCATGGCTATTTTAAGCTACTGCGTGGGCCCACCGGTCCAGTGGGAGCTCAGATTCTGGAGGCTCGTGTCGGTGGCTCTGGCTGTTTTGGTTACTAGTGGAATATTGCTGCTGCCATTCATTGACTTGGAGAATTGGTCACAGCCCGTCCTTCAGCAGATTTTACTGCGTATCTTCCCGGTGTTTAGAGGCCTATGGGAGGATAAAGTTGCCAATTTCTGGTGCACGCTAAACTACACTGTGCTGAAATTGAAGGCGACATTCTCGCCAGCGCAGCTACAGATAATGGCACTAGGAAGCACTCTTATGTGCATTATCCCTAGCTGTGTAGCTGCCTTTGTTGGCAAGCCTAAGGTTTGGCCGTGGGCTTTTGCCAGTTGTTCATGGGCCTTTTTTCTGTTTTCGTTCCAGGTGCACGAAAAGTCTGTCCTTATTCCGCTTATGCCCACAATTCTGGCAACGATTCAAAACTTTGAGTCTCCAAATATTGTCGGAATGTGTGCGTGGATTTGCAACATCAGCTACTTTTCCATGTGGCCCCTGCTGAAGAGAGAAGGTCTGGAGCTCCAGTACGTTATTCTGCTTGTGGCGAGTAACTGGTTATTCTACAATGGCAGCACTTTCTGGCCTCGTGGAATCTTCAATAAACTGCTGGTATTCTCATCATATTCTGCGTTTATCGCCATCACTTTAATCGACATTTTCGGCTTAGTGCCACTTCACTTGATTGCACGCTATCCAGATATACTCGTTGTGCTAAATATGGCTGGTTCGTTTGCTTGTTTTGCTTACTTCTGGCTATGGGCTACTTGGCGTATGCTAACATTAACTACTGTATGAAGTGTATATGGAAATAGACAGTGTCTCTCGCAAGCGAACTGAAGTCTTGTTGAAACAGAAAACATCAAATTATTACACGAGAACTGTTGATCTTTGCCCGTCCATTTAACACGCGGAGAACTAATTTATCAAACCGCACGTAGGTAATAGAGCATTGAATATGAATATATGTGAAAATTTAAATTCCTTTCCCTTGTTCTTATACTCATGTCGGAGACGTGCACGTGATACACAATGGCTATTGTTGAATATTACCATTTTCTTTACTTCATTATTTATCTGTAATGTAATTTTCTGTCACTTCTTTTATCGTTATAGTTGTTATTCTCGATTACCATTCTAGTTATTTGCCAACAATGATAATTGCTTTTACGGCATGTCACATTATGGTATCTCATTATTTACTATACAGTCACCACCAATAATAAAGTCTCAAATATTAATTGTGCGAACTTCCATAATGCACTGGCACTAGTTATTTTATAACTATTCATATTACTATAATATTATAGTGATTCGCTCTCCATTTCTCACTGTTATTCACCACAATTATTATCACCATCATGCCATAAATCAATGATAATCAATTTGCTGGTACAACTAATAATTGAATGCTATGAAATAGATAATTAAATAGATAATTTATTGCATCGAGGTAAACCAGCTGGTTTCAGTTTCCGGTCTGCAGTGAAAATGCCGCTGGTAACGGATGAATTATCATCAAATGCATTAGACCAGAACCACTCAATATTGGTTCTAAGATTGGGAACTACTTGGCAAATCCACGCTGTCATATAGCGAGCCCTCTCACTTGTTTCTGAAGGGGTTTCAAGATTAGTATACAGGTTTCGGCTTTGATCGTTATTAATCCATCTAATAGCAACTCCTGGGTCCTCTGTAAGTTCCAATGGATTTGCCTGTGATCTTTCTGAGGTTACTATTGTTGTTTTTATAAGCTTAGAAAGATCGCGCCGCTGTAAAAACTTATTGAGCTCCTCATAAGCAGAGTACACTGTTTCCTCATCTGCGTCACGTTCGATATAAATAGCAGAGATTATATTCGGTGGGGAACTATTGATTAATTCACGAATATTGTATTCTTGATCTCTCCATGAAGAGGCTTCAATACTCAAATGCAAACGTAAGTTCAGGTTTAAGTCCATCACGGCTTGAATAACCCGTTCAACAAGCCTGCTTGAGTCGTGAATTAGCCGGATTCGTGGGGTTAATCGAGAAAGTAGGGCCATATCTAATGAAATTTGATGTTGTGTTGTGTAGCTAGAATTTCCATAATTCTCACGCAGCTGATCGTATCCACGTCTCACAATCACAGCTTTGCTATCCTGTAAATTAACCCCAAAATTTGATACCGGTCCAGTATATTTGATACCATAGAAGCTTTGATAAAGTGAGTGGTCTGCAAATGCTTGCGCAATGTCACTGTCTTTGTTGCTAACAGTAGGAAACTCGTGCACTCTTAGCGGGTCCTCTATTTCAACAGTATTATTATAATTAATTTCGTTTTCAGCAAAACGGTTTACAGTTAGCATCTTTTTGGTTAGTACATTAACGATAATTAATCCAATCAAGCTCCCCAGCAATGCAATACCAAGACCGATGCCAATGCATGCATATATACCGCGCTGATACTTGAACTTTGTCAACAATGTATTGTATTGATCTTTTTGAGTACTATAAAGGTGTTTGTTGTTGTTGTTGGTAGAGCACTCTTCATCGCTTTTTTCCGTGCTTGAGTCAGGTTCCGGATTGGCATCACTGATCTTGGAATCGTCACGAGTGGTTGAAAAGCTGTCATATACATTGACGTATTCACTGTCACTCTGTCCGTCGCTGATTGCGTATTGATTAGCAATGCTAATATTACTGAGGTCCTCTTCGCAAAGCGAAGCTGACACAGGTCTAAGGTTTTTGAGAATATTGGCCTGCTTCATAGATTGATTTTTATAGTGTATAATAATGAAATCATTTAGTTTTATTAGCGTTATATAGTACTTTTTTTACTCTGGGGCTCTTTTCATTGTGTTTGATGGTTGTTCGTAGGTTGCCTATTTGGGGTACACATGGTATATGCAACTGTACCTGTTTTAGATCATGAATGTGTTACTGCGCCGCCCTGTGACACCCAAGCGCTTGCACACGCGTGACTACGTAATACGCACCTAGGGAAAATAAGAAAAAATATTTAGAAAAAAACTCATATTGATAAAATATAAGTATTAGAAACTATAGCACAAATACTGTATTAAATCATATATCACTATATATTTAATAGCAAGTAATTAAAATCTGTAAAAATTTCTCGTTATCATTAAATTCTACCTCTATGGTCAGAAAACTGTATATTTTTCACAGGCCTCCGGCTTTTTATAGATTAACAACAACGTATGTTTATACTTGGGAACCCCCCTCTGCTAGGACGTCCCATCCAAAACTACGCTAGAGTCTAGATACACACCATAGAAGCCCTAACCGTAATACAGAAAACGCGTATCGAAAAGATTAAGAGTCTGCGTGCCACATTCATTAAACAACACATCCACTAAGCAGATAAACAAACCAAACATCAACTTAAGCCCGTCAACAATTAGCACCACCACATAGGCAGCGCTATGATGGATTCATCAAAATTTGTCTGGATTCCAGATGAAAATAACCTCTTTACGAAAGGTTTAATCGTAGGTGATGATGGTCAGAAGTTAAAGGTCCGTGTTGAGGGTAGCAGCCAGATTCGTGAACTTGATGCCGAATCCACTGAAAAAGTTAATCCCGACCAATTTGACCAAGTTGGTGACATGGCCGAGCTCACATACCTTAACGAACCAAGTGTGGTCAATAACCTTTCTACTCGTTGGAAGAATGGTAAAATATACACATATTCTGGCCTGTTCTTAGTGGCTGTCAATCCCTACAAAGATTTGCCAATATACGACTCTAATGCCATTAACCACTTTAAAAGTAAGAGCCGTGCAGATAGTGAACCGCATATCTATGCTGTTGCAGAACAGGCGATTCGCAACTTGAGTGAGACCAGACGGGATCAGTCCATTTTAATCACAGGTGAAAGTGGTGCTGGAAAGACTGAAAATACAAAGAAGGCAATTCAGTATTTAAGCAGTGTAACCAACAGTGTCAGTGGTGGTATTGATGAACGGATATTGCAAACTAACCCCATTCTGGAAGCCTTCGGTAATGCCCAAACTATTCGCAATGCAAACTCCTCTCGATTCGGTAAATTTATCAAGATCCAATTTAACAAGGAACATGAGGGGATTGCTGGTGCCTCCATTCAATGGTATTTGCTTGAGAAATCTCGAGTTGTTACCCAGCACCGCAACGAGAGGAACTATCATGTGTTCTACCAGCTTCTTAGTGGTGCCCCCGAGAGTGTTAAATCCCGATTGCTGATCCCTAATGATGCAACGCCTAAGGATTTCACATACCTAGCAATGGGCGCTCCCAGTATTCCTGGAGTGAATGACGCCGATCAATACTCTAGACTCGTAGAGGCATTCGAAATAATGGGTTTCAACAACGACGAAATACTTAGTATCATGAGTGTTGTTGCGTGTGTACTGCATTTGGGCCAGGTTAGATTTCGTGCAAGTAGTGCTGACCAGGGCAGCATTGCTGAAATGGCAGATGTTGACCGAGTCTGTCATTTACTGGGTGTCAAACCGGCAAGCTTTGTTTCAGCTGTCCTCCAACCTAAGGTGAAAACTGGTCGCGAGTATGTTACACAAAGCCGTACGGCTGACCAGGCTCTTCATACCACTAATGCCATTGCCAAAGCCTTGTATGAAAGACTATTTGGCTATATTGTTGCCCAACTTAACGTCCGCCTAGACGAGCAAGATACCTCAGCTGCTAATATTGGCGTTTTAGACATTGCTGGGTTTGAAATCTTCGAGCAGAATTCGTTTGAGCAGTTGTGCATTAATTATACCAACGAGAAGCTGCAGCAGTTTTTCAACCACCACATGTTTGTTCTCGAGCAAGAAGAGTATATTAAACAGAAAGTTGACTGGGAATATGTTGATTACGGTGCCGATTTGCAGCCCACAATTGACTTAATTGAACAAAGCACAAGCCCCATGGGAATCTTTAGCTGCCTTAATGAAGAATCTGTATTGCTGAGTGGTAGCGATGCCTCATTTAACGAAAAGCTAATTGAGCAGTGGAAGGGTAAGAATTCTAAGTTTTCTCCTTCACGCCTGGGCAGTGGCTTTACAATTCAACATTATGCCCAAACTGTGGAGTATCAAACAGATGGATGGATGGAGAAAAATAAAGATCCCTTAAGTGACTCTGCGGAAGCAATGCTTTCGGAATCTACCAATAATCTTATCAAGTCACTGTTTGCGAGTAGCAATACATCTGGCATTTCTAAGGCTAAGGGAAAATCGTCACTGTTTCGTACTGTCGCCCAGCGCCATAAAGAGCAACTTAGTAGTCTTATGACCCATCTTGAAGCTACACATCCTCATTTCGTGCGGTGTATTCTTCCTAACACAGTAAAATCATCTGCGATCTTCGACAACAAGTTGGTTCTTGATCAGCTTAGATACAACGGTGTACTGGAGGGTATTCGTATCGCCCGATCGGGATTTCCTAATAGAGTTGAATTTAGTGACTTCTGCCAGAGGTATCGTCCACTTGTAGGATCGGTAAAGGGCCCACTTGGTTCCCAGCACACTTGTGCAACTATCCTTCAACGTATTCAGCTTGATCCTTCTTCATACAAGGTTGGTCTCTCGAAGGTATTTTTCAAGAACGGTGTACTAGCCGACTTGGAACATCGACTTGATCTTCTACTTCAGGAACAAGCACTAGCAGTGCAATCACTGGCTAGAGGTGCGCTAGTTAGATCAGAGTATCATCGTGCTCTCCACCGTCGCCGGGCTGCTAAAGTTCTTGCTAAGTGCTTCAAGGTGAACCTCAAGCAATCGTCGAATCCATGGTGGCAGATTACTACCGGCTTAAAACCTTTATTGGTATCTAAGGAGGGTATGGATAATAGCCGAAAAGATATTCGTATGCAGAAACTTGAGTCTTCAGTCAACCGGCTTCGGGAAGAACAGGTGGAGCTCGTATCTTCGCGAAATGAGCTTCGTGCTGAGCTCATTGCCTCTCTTCGTGCTAAGGAGGAAATCATTGAGGAGCTTGTTCAACTTCGTAAAGAGCAAAAGGAGTCAAACGAAGCTCATGAAATGGCCTTCACAGCTGCGCGTTCAAGGGATGAAGCATCTAGCGCAGCTTTAACGCAGCTAAGTGAGCAACACAGCAAGTTAAAGGATAGCTACGATGAACTATCTGCTCTCAAAGACAGACTCGAACGTGAGTTTGAAGAGAAGATCAAGATGGAGAGAACAAAGTTGGATGAAAGTATGCTGAAATTTACTGCAGATCAAAAGGAGTCATTACAGTCGGCTGAGAAACTTCTTGAAGATGCCAGGAATGAAGTTGCTGATCACAAGAACGTGATATCTGAATTGAGAAATGAATTGCAACGATCCGAATCTGAAACTGCTCGTGCTGTTGATGAGTTGGCAAAGCTTAAGGAGCAGCTTAAATCCAATGAGGAGATGGCTACTACGCTGAAAGCTCGTGACACTGAAGTTACACAGCTCAAGAAGCATCTTGCTGATATCGAATTATTCAACACTAATCTGAAGAAGGATTATGAGAACCTGAAGGCCTCCAGTGCTTTAAGCGATAAGGAAACTGAAGATCTTAATGCTTCCCTCAAGGAAAAGTCTGCTGCGCTGCTGCTATTAGAGGAGGAACACCAGAAACTTACCCAGACTCACACCATATCTAATGAGGAAGTCATCAAACTGAGTGGACTCCTGGAGGAAAAGTCTAAAAGTTTACAGGCTTCTACCAGCGAAGTTTCAAAACTACGTGAATGGCTTTCGAAGGCCAAACATGAACTCAAGAGTGCCGCTACTACTGCAAGGGAATTTTCAACGCTTCAAGAAGCTCATAAGTCTATTGTAGAACAGCTTAAGCAATCCGAGAATGATCTCCAACTAAACAAGACCGAAGTTTCTAACTTGAAAAAGGAACTTAAGAATAGTGCTAAAATCGAGGAGCTCGGTGAGGCAAATGCTCAGCTTGAAGAGGCCAAGTCTAAGCTCGCGTTGGCGAACACCCAACTTACAGAAACACGGCATCAGCTCAATGAAGCCCGAGCAGAACTCAAGGAGACGAGTAGTCGCCTTAATGAGACGCAATCTGAACTTGATAATATGAAAGCGAGTCACACAGAGACCACGAATCAGCTTGAGAAGTCCCGTATTGATGTTTCTACGCTCAATAAACAGCTATCGAACAGCGTAAAACTTGATGAGTATGACAAGATGAAGGCTCAACTTGACGCTTCCAAGGCTGAAGTTGCTGCATTGAAGGATGATCTTTCTACTCAAGTAAAGCGTGACGAACACAACGACGCAATCGCTAAGCTTTCTGCTGCAAATGCTGAAATTGCCAATCTTAAGAACATTTTAGCCAATAGTGTGAGTGCTGAAAAATTAGGTATGACAACAACTCAGCTTGATGCCGCTAAAGCTAAAATCGCTAAGCTGGAACAACAGGCAGCTAAAACTGTTGATGCTAGCGAACTAGATACTGCGTCTTCTCGTATTAAGCGGCTTGAAGCTGATCTGGATCTTGCCAATGAGAATCTACTAAAGATAAATGAGGAACTTGAAGCAAGCAAGGCTTCTTCGAATGAATTACAGAAGAAGTACGATGAGCTGAGTGCTTCTTCACCCTTGATGAAACGCGAACTTGAGAAATCTAAAGCTGCTCTTCAAGAAGCCCAGGCTCAGGTTAATGCTGTTAAGTTGAATGCGAATGAAACCAGTAAGTCCACACAGATTTTGACACGGGAAATCGATTCACTTAAAGCTAACTCACAGCGCAATGCTGCAGAACTTAAGGTTGCCAACGAAAAGAACTATATACTGGAGAAGGAGATCACTCGAAAGAACAAGGAGCTTACAGAAAAACAGCACGATATCGATAGGCTATCTGCTAGTTTGGCAACTTTCGATTCGCGATTAACTTCATCACTTTCAGAAAAACAAAAGGAAATTGAAAGTTTGCACCTAAGGTTGGAATCCACAAAGAAAGATATGCTGAAGTTGCAAACGCAGAGTTCACCAGTCCGTGGTGTTGCACCAAATCGAAGTAGATTTGCCTCTAGCGATACTGAGCAACAGCTTGCTGACTCGAGCCATATTGTTGCCAAGCTTGAAGCACATATTGCCAATTTACAGCGTGATCTTGATTCTTCTAGGCATGAAAATGCGAAGTTTGCTATTATTCAACAAAAGTACGAGAAGCTCCAACATGAGAAGAAGGCAATTGTCCAACAAATGAGCCAACTCACACTTGAAAGGCGCCTAAAGTCTCGTGAAGCCACGATTTCTCAAGCTCAAGAATCTAATACCAAAATGCTCAAAAGTGAAATAAATCTTCTTGGCTTGGAACTTGCTCGCAAGGAAAAGTATATTAAGACACTCGAGGCTTCAAAATCTACCTCTCAAAGTGACTCTAATCTTAACCAAGAAGTTATCACGTTGCGAAAGAACCTTAAGCTTACTGAGTTGAAGTACATTCAGCTGGAGAAGCAAATGAAAGCGACACTATCCAAACGCAACAATAATATCGCCGTTGATAAATCACCTGATAACTCCAACGAGCTGTATCATGATGATAATGATGCATTTGTTGTCCAGAAAACTCGATCAACACACGCATTGCAAAATATATCCAATGATCGCCGTGTAAGTGAGAATCATTTAAATTCTTTAGGTGAAAAGTACGTTGATGAAGAATCAAAAGAGACTGCGCTCATCTACAGAGATCGTGCAAATGATTACCTCAGTAAGTTGGAGAAGGCTGAAGTTGTTATTGATTCTGCAGTCCGTGCCGAGCGTAACGCTAAGCTACAAATAGAGCAACTCAAATCCCGCCTAGAGCGAATTGATGATGATCACAATGTTGAGCTAAGAAACCTGAGGGCACATATCCTGGATGCTCGAAGCGAGATTGATAAGCGTGATTTGTTAATTAAGGACCTGCGTTCGAAGGCTGCCCTTAATGATGAACTTGAACGGGAATTAAGGCACTCTAATAGCAAACTCAAGGAGCTGAATTCCGAGCGTGATCGTCTCTCTTCAGAAAAGTCTCGCTTGGAAACTCGACTCCACGATATGTTGGCCTCTAGTGATTCCTCGACTAAACAAAGAGAGGAACAACTAATGATACTGAAACAGAATGAAAAGCAGATGATGCGGGAGCATAGTGAGTTGCGTTGGAAGCTTGAACGTAAGGACAGGCTTGTAGATCAGCTACGTAGCAGTTTGTCTGATGCTGATTCTAGGAGTGAACAACTCAGAGAAGAGGTTGACCGCCTACAGGCTCAGGATACCGAAAAGGATATCACTATTAGAAGGATAACTCGTCAGGTATCTGAAGCCAAGGAGCGCTATTTGAGCGCGGAAAGGGACTTGGAACAGTTCAGACTTTCGCGACAGTCTACTGCTCGCATTCCTCGTGATCATAACCAACCTGCATTCATATGAATTCAGTTCCTCTGAGATGTTATTATATTTATTAAATCAAATGCTAGTTTATACCCACATACCGTTATTACTATTTTATTATCCATTGTTATCTATTATTACCAGTATTAATTTATGGGTATTTAATGCGTTGACATATAAAAAGTACACGAAAGGCAACCACTATTCGAATGATAATATTTTTCAGGAGATGGTGTACCATCATCCAACGGGGCTGTATGTTCAGTCCAACCAACAGATGGCATCTTCCCTCATGAAAGGTTTTTTTTGCTGCATCAACTTTTAATACATCTATGCCAAGTCTGGAATTGTGAAAGAAGTAGACCGACACATGCAGATCAATCGTGAATATAATTGTACTAGATAAATAAAGAAGGACAGAAACAGTGACGGCTTAGTAGTTAATTTAATTATGGGTGGTTGCTTTGATAAAAAATCAAATAATACATACAATAAGTATTATTTAGCTTGAGAAGTCATATCTACAAGTATGATACACTACTTCATCATCTACCACGCTGTACTGTAATGTACCAGAGAGATAGATATAATACCCCACGTTAGAACGTCTATTAGCCGTGATAAATTCGATATGGATCCTAATAAACAGTACATACACATAAGGTACCGTGAAAATATCATAAATTCAGTTGTTCGAATATCTAAACATTTATAACATATAAGTACGTGGAAAAAATGAGAACACATATCAGTGAAGTTGTTAATTAATGATAATATACAAATATACTATTAAATACGTTTAGTAGAGCAGCGTGTCATTTACCGAATTATTGGTGTGGACGGTCGGCTATGTTGCTTATTTGCACCGGATTTGAACTTAACTGCTGCAAGTACAATAAGAAACGCACCCTTTAGTGTACGATTATTCGGAGCAGCAGTAAACCCAGAGACATACTGATCCAAGCGTGGCAAAAGAGAATCATGCAACTTCTTTATGAAGCGAAGACGACTAATGAGTGCTTGCTTGCGTTGCAAGACCTCTAACATTTGCTGCATTAGGTGTGTATATCGTTCTTCTGATGACTTATTTTCAGCCCCTAATCCAGCGTTCTTGTTCTGAAGATTAGTGATTAACTGCCTAGTCTCACTGAGTTGAGATTCCAGCTGTTTAGTTATCTGTCGTTGTGATTTTGCATCCTCTGCAGATTCCTCTAGCATTTGGGATAAAGATTGAGTTTTTGCTAATAATGTAGCCACTTCTTGAGATTTATTGTCAAGTTGAGTCTCAAAATGAGGTATGCTTTCTAACCTGGCCTCTAATTTTTGCAATTTAGACTCAGCTGAGTTTAACTTAATATTGCAATCTGAAAGCATTGCGGTCAATTCTTGATTTTCACTTGCCAAGGAAGATACTTGGGACTGTAGATGACTTACTTGGCCGGGTAATGTTCGTGCCCGTTCTAAGCTAGCGGTTAACTCATCTATTTTCCTTTCAGTTTCACCGAGCGTATTACAAACTTCCTGGTATTTATTCTGGTAAAAATCACGGCTTGATTCCATTTGGGTTAGTTCTTTTTCCTTAGAAGATATGGATTTCTGGAATGTGAACTCTAACTCGGATATTTTTTGAGTGTATTCCTGCTCGAATTGCGAACGAATCATGGAATTAGTTTGTGACTCTTTGGATTTGTAGAACTCAAGATCTCTTTGAAGCTGATGATTATAGGAGTTAGCTTGTGAAATCTGAGACGTTAAATCAGTATTTAGAATATTCCACTGGCTAGTCTCAGTGTGAAACTGTTCTTTGATCTTCTTCAGTTCTTCTATAACAGCTGCACTTTCTTCCAATTCACGCTTTAGCCCACCAATATTCGTGTTTTCGAATTCTTGTAAACGTACAGCTTGCTTTGCAGTAGTCTTTTCAAACATATTGACCTTTTCCTTCAAAGCATCTTCAACTATACGTCCTTCTTGATACTTCTTTTCCCATTCAGCGCATCGTGATTCCAACACTTTAACACTATTTTCTTTCTCATGTAGTTGTGATTTCAGGCCAGTTATTTCAAATACGTTTCGCTCAAATTTGATCTCTGATTGCTCATGATTATACTCAAGTTTGCTAATAAGAGCCTCCTTGGTGTGGATATCAGTGCGGAGCTGCTCAACTTCCCTTTTCAAAGCTTCGATATTTCCTTCATATTCTGCAATTTTTCCATGACATTCACGCTCAAATTGAACTGCCCTATCGTTCAAGTCTCTCAGCTGTGACTTCAACGAATCAGTCTCGGAATTAGCGAGTTGCATATGATATTCGTATTTCTCACGGGAAAGTTCACCATCAGATTGTGCATCCTTCAATTTTCTCTCCATAGTACGTAACGAATCTTCTAGTTGAGCGCATTCTGCCTGTTGGGCATCTATCTTTTTCTCCTGGTTAGCAATTGTCAAATTAGCACTATCCAGCTCCTTTAAAGCCGCGCTATAGTCCGACTTAGCGCGATCGATTACAGGTTGCAGTTCTCTGCTACGTGCATTGTATGCTTCTTCACCCGCGGTAGCCAGCTCATGTGCATGTGACGCATTACTTGCCTCTATTTGGGTGGTGAGAGACTGTATATCCATGCGTTGAGCATCAATTTTGGATCTAGCCTCTTCTAATTCATTTTTAAGCTGTAAAATATTCGCTTCAAGCTGTGGTTTGATCTCTCTATATTCGTTTATTGACCGCGTTTTAACACTGTCAACATTGCGGAGACTCTCCAACTCCTGCTCACAGCTATCGATTTTTGCTTTACTGGTATCCAAATCAGATGTGATTAACTCAATCTTGCGCTCTAGTTCACTTTTCTGGCTGCTCAGGTTAGCAATTGCAGTGACCTGAACATCGTTACTCCTGGTGGTATCAGAAAGTTGTTTCTTGAGTTCATTAATTTCGGAATTAGCCGCATAAAGATCATTATAACACTCATCATAATGCTGATACAGTTCATTATGGGATTCGGCAAGAACTGCAATTATTGTATCAGCCTGGGAGATGCTGTCCACAACATCTAATAAAGGGATGTCTGTATGCTCCTGAAAATACAGTCCCCATGACGATCTAGCTGCTTTATCCAATACGTGGCATAAGTTCCGTAATTCTTCCTTAACAGCGTGGTAATTACCGCGTGTTGTGTTCCAGTCTATATTAGAATCAAAATTGTCAGCCATAGCACAAAGAGTTTGCGCAGTAGTCTATTGTAAATCCCAACGGTGACTAGTATATCTTTATTTCATATAGGCCACAAGCAGTTCCAACTTATTTACTTTCAGGCTGCCTAGGGGAATACCAGTATTCGAACGGCGCGTATATGAATAATCTATGTGTAGTGTGCGTACTAAGCAACAACTAGCTGGTGATCATATCGGTAATTAAGAAAGCTATGGGAAATAGTACGCAATGTTAGCATACCGGATATATCAGTGATTCATTGTTAGATAACAACAAGGAACTATATATAAGCTAAAAGAGTGGCAGCAACAATGTATAACTTCAAATGGGATAGTCTGTGACTTGATATACTTACAGGCTTTCTAATATCAATATGCCCTCTCCGAGGATAATGGGGAAGGCTGGGTACGGTCTAATCCATATCTTACATCGCTTAATACCCTTGTGGGAGTCCTGTGTAAATTTCACTTCCCCGTCTTGATTAATTTAAGACACATCAGAGTACTAAATAATCAAATACAGACAGTGATAGGGGTAATTCTAACAGCAACGTAGCATGGTAATTATATAGATAACAAGCTATTATCATATGGTATAATTCGTTGAAATACCTTTTAGCCTCTTATATTTTAATATGTTTTATATATTAAAGAGAATATATTCACGTGTTGAACCATATATGCAATATAATGCTTATCGATTAGCTCTTATTATGATTAGGAAATGCCTTGAGGGCATATACCTCAAATGAACGAAATAATAGAAAAAGTATATCATACAACTTGGAGGTTTTTTAAAAGTTAAGCACATATATAAATATAGAATATTATATTGTCTAGAATATAGTTTACATATTTTTAAACATTTTTTGTTCAATACTGGCCTCTTCTAACCACCAATTTACGGGCAAGGTTACATATCCCTGAGTCACAGTAGATCCCCGTGTTAGTTTTAACGGGTACTCACTGAAATATCTCATAGATCTTTTTATATAGCTGCACCCAAACGGTACAGCAGTGGCATTTTAGTCAATTTTTCAGCCGAGTTATATGATGGTGCACTCTGAGAAGGAGGATCATGGTAAACAAGGAATTATAAGGGAATATCAGTTATCTGGTACCGAAGATAGTCAGGCATCAATACATCTTGATGAAGAACATGAACTGACAGTTTATACCGATGAACGTATGAACCGAAGTCGTTTCAAGTGGTTTTGGAGAGCTTCATACTTCATGGATAAGTTTGGCGAGATTCGAGGTGTGGAACGAACTATGCCCCAAAATCGTACTAAAAATAATTTCCTGTACATGCTTAGGCTTACAGGAATTTGGTTCGGTGCAACTCTTTCACTTCCATCTATGACAGGGTTTTTCCTTGGTCCAATTTTGTACAACTTGAGCTTCAAATCGTCAGTTAGTTCTGGTGTTCTTGGGGCACTATTAGGATCAGTTGCTGGTGCATATGGTGTGACAATGGGTCCTAGATCGGGTCTTCGATCTATGGTAGGTGTTCGTTTCCTGTTTGGATGGTGGTTTGGCAAGTTTATTTCTTTATTAAACTGTTTAACGTTGGTAGGGTGGATGATAATCAACGGAAATTTCGGTGGCCAGCTCCTTTCTTCGTTAACTAATGAGAGAATATCTATTCAAATTGGAATTCTAATTCTATTTCTGATCTCATTGGTAATTTCTACGTTTGGATTCCGCTTAATGACAATATTTGACACGTTCTTTATCATTCCTCTATCAGTAGCATTTCTTTTATGTTACATTTGTACTGCGCATGAATTTGATCTAACACACGTCTCAAAAGTATCAGGTGAGGATCTAAGAACGGCGTGGGTCACAAACTTTGGAGCAACAATTGGTATTACGAGTACGTGGTTACCTGTAGCCTCCGATTACCACTTGGATATGCCTGAGAATACGAATAGGCTTGCATTGTTTTTCTGTGCTTTGGCTTGGATTTTTTTGCCCACTCTATTTGTAGGTGTATTGGGCACTGGTATCGCATCTGCTACTATGTATAACCTTGAAAAGGCAAACATTTACAACAAATTCGGCGGCGCTGGCCTTATTGTCGAAGGCATGAGGAGGTGGCACGGAGGTGGTACATTTATCGTGGTTTTGATGTACATTTCACTTATTACCAACAGTAGCGTGTCAGCGTATTCTTTTGGCTTATCATTCCAAACACTAGCCAAGCCAATTGCACGATTTCCACGATACCTTCTAGTAATTCTTGGTTGTATTATCTGGTATGTGCTTACTGCAGTGGGAACATCTGGCTGGGCCCAAGTTGTTTCTAATTTCATGCCTATGATTGGCTATTGGAGTATGATCTACTTTGTCATTTTATTTATTGAAAATACCGTATTTCGGTACAGGAAGGAAAATGAATATGAATGGGATCAATACCTCAACCCGAAACATTTCCCCATTATGTGGTCAGCTATGTTCTCGTTTGGAGCGGGAGTTGCGGGTGTCGTTGTCGGCATGGACCAGTATTATTACGTAGGACGCATTGCTAGAAGTATTGGTCCAGGTTGTGAAGTTGGAACTCTGCTTGCTATGGGATTTACAGCAGTAACATACCTGCCACTACGTTGGCTTGAAATTCGCCTCAGAAAAGATCCAAAGGTTATGCCGTGATATTATTTTTTTTATTTTAATATGCTTTCATTCATTTCAATGTTCTACTTCGACGACTATTTCTTCATGACTATTGCTACATATCAAGTAATGTAAATGCCCTTTGTAAGCGTTTTAGCTTTTCACTTTCACTTTCTTCTTGTTTACTTTCCGGTTGAGCTTTGAATACAATACTGCTTTTGTGAAACCCGTCGTCGTCTACTGTTTCTTCAGTAAATTCCTCTTGAACTGGAGCATTCTGGATAGAGGGGGAATCATTGGGGCCTTGTGTATTATCATCACTACTATGATCAGCATCACAATGCTGCTGAAACATAAGGCTATCAGCTTGGATAGTAGGATCAACCAATTCGGGCAGATAGGTTTCATCAATAGTCAAAATAGGGTCTTTACGAGGGGAATTTTTCAATAGATATGAAGGGAGCCAGCGATTCTCAGTAAGGTAAACACACACGGAGCGTTTCTCCCCTTCATCTAAACTTTGGCCAGTTAGACCATAATGCTCGATTAGTTCATAAACCCTTCTGCGGTTTTTCCGGTTCATTGGTTTAAGCCAGAGAGATTTTCGGTCACCCTTCCGTACGAAATTTCTGATTTGAGTTTCGATTGTCATCATCCATGCTGGATCAGCATCAAATGCAGCAAGAAGTGATGGAGGGTACTTCTCTTTAAGACATATTTCATTACACCCAATTTCCACGTCTTCGCCACACTCATATGTAGAATTCAAAACACCACATGGACACCGTGCAGTTAACTTAGTGTGACATACTTCGGGACATAATGAAGGATAATGACATGGTTCTTCATGACGGTGCCCGCAATTTGAATTTACGATACCACAATTTGAATTGCAAGGCGGGCATTTACCCACGGCATCACAACATTTTTGTTGACATTTATGGTGACATTCAAGTTCCTTGTTACACATTGTCAAGCAGTTATAGTTTTTTATCTTCTCTTCGACTGAGTCAAGCTCATAACAATGAACCTTTACAGTTGATTTTCCACATTTACACGGAAAAGAAAGAACCATATTACATGGTGGGCATGTAGTATCGTCCTGATGGCATAGATGCCCACTTTTATGACCGCACGGTCTTGGTCGATTGCAAGGGTAACGACAGTAAGGCATAGTTGTACCGCAACGGATAGGGGGGTCCAAGCTAGTTTTACCACAATTACATCGCCATTCATCGAACGATACTGCAGAACAGGGCTGACATTTTCCTGGATGGCAGGCTTGTTGGCAGTTATGCGCGCCGCATGATAAGACCCTTCCACACACTGCTGTGCATAGATGAGCTGCTTCCTCAGCTTCTGAAATTTGGGGATTTGGACTCAACTCTATACCTGAAAGCAAATCACTTAGTGAAATGGCTTGTTGTGTCTCCTTTCGAGATTTCTTCTTTTGCTGTTGGCTACTAAATTCACAGCATGCTTTCAAACACTGATGGCGATGGCACGAAAGAAGTGCATTACACTTCCTATCACAAAGCACTGAACCACTATAGACCTGAGTACAGGTCGCATCAATTTTTGAATAGCCACACCTGCATGGAACACTTGGCACAATTCTCTCACAGGGCGAACAGGAACCTTCATGACATGTTGATTGGCATTTATGCCCGCAGGGCAGCATTTTATTGCAAATGTTCCCACATTTGGGAATTGGATCTTCACACGATGACCTATTAGCATTTTGTGCACCACAAAAGCATGTTTCACCTTCATATGGCTCATTTGGACAGATATGACTATCTTGCGTGATACGGTGACATTTTCGTTCGCATTTGTGTTTTCCGCACTGCAAAACATGTCCACATTGATTCTGACATGAAATTAAGTTGTTTGAACCAAGCCTTTTTCGATCACTAGTGGATAGATTGGAACATTTCTTGACTGTATTTTCAACTTTTCCACAATGACATTTAACTTCAATGAGTTGCTTACACGGACCACAACTATTATAATTGGATTTTTTTTGTTTGTGACATGGTTTGGGGCAGCTATGGCCACATATTTTGTTCTTTTTTCCACATATATTTCCACACGAAAAACCGCCATATTTGGTTTCATTGCATGGCTTAAGTTCTTTGTGTTTACCACAGTAGCACGACGTTTTAGGGCCTTGCTTGGTGCATTCCTTCACGTCTAAGTGTGGCCCAGCATGGCATGTCAAAGGACAAGGATGAGGACATGACCGCTTAGCATTACACGGTTTCCCACAACTATGTGGCGGCATACCATTTGTACGATCTACTTCTTGTTTCGGCTTGGATTTACCACACCAACACTTGTTTTTTAAAGAAGAAGGTGCTTGCGACTGAGGTAGCAAACAAAAGGGACAACTCCATGTTTTTTTGGCTATTACATTACGCTGACCCCAATCTCGTACACATTTCAAATCAAATACTCGGTAACAGGAACTACAGTTCCACATAGGCGAGCCGACACGAACATTGTTCAAACATATAACACACTCATACTCACCATTAACTAGGTCTGAATGAATACTATCCCTTAAGTGCATACACAATTGATAAAATGGAACTGAAGGCGGGTGGCTAATTTAGTATAAATCAACACTTTACTTATTTTCTTTCTTTTCAATTTTGAAAAACCACAGTAGATCTAGCACGTGATGAAAACCTAAGTAAATATATCACCTCATCAGGCTTAAAATATTGAGCTATTGTAATGTTACTATTAGTATTACGAGGTTTATAGTATTATAATTTTAAATTTGATGCATGTAACTTAATTAAATAAATATATGAACATGGGATTCGGCTAGCTCACACCGTTGAAGTATGGGGTCATTCCGGTTCCGTAAATGTCGTTCATCGAATCAAAGTTATATAACGCTCCTGGTGGCGTCTGCATCTGCGTATTGAAATTGACTTCGTCAAATGTGAGAGGTGTGCGTGGTGTGCTGGGGATATACGAAGAAAACTGACCACATTTGTCAGGTGTAGTCTCGGCTGGAAACAAAAAGGTGGAGTCTTTGCCATCGCGAGCCCGGGCTAAAGTTCTCGCGAATGCAGTAGTTGCATCCGTATTACCCAGTGAACTAAAGCGAGGTGGAGTTTCTAAGAGATTAGGAAAGTAGTCATCTTCTGAATCAGAGTCACTATCATCACCGAGAAGGGACTGTGCTACTGAATAGCCAGAACCACTGACACTATTTTCACTGTAGTCACTAGGTAAGTCAGATTCAGAATTGGGTGAATGATTTTCGAACAACACCATGTTATTGTATGACTGCTGTACACTGTCAGAGTTCTTGATTGGCGTTGTAGCATCAATTGAAACATACCCACGATGGTTGATTGAAAACTTCAATGCAGCACCCTTTCGAGTAAATTGTCTTTTGCTAGGCTCAAATGGCTCAAGAACACCTTTAAAGATCTCGGTATTGGGATCATTTAATGACTTTTGATTTTCGCATGCGAGTTGAAAGACCTTAGAAGAAAACAGGGTCGGCGGTTTACGAGCATTCTTTTCAGTATACAGAGTCACAGCTTGACCCAGAGGTAGACCTGAGACGGCAGTCAAGGACTCATGACTAGATGACGCAGTGCAGTCTAGGGGAATTGGACTAATACTACTCGAAATCTGCGAAGCGCTATCAGGCGGAGAATTTAACGGCTGCATCATGGTTGTGGAATCATTACGAGCAGGTAAAGGGCTGTAGGAATCTGAATGAGGCGATAATCTAGAAATTGAAAGAACAGACGATTGCCGTCTTATAGGAATAGGTCTGTAAATCTTATCACTAGAATCATCGTCCTGTTGAGAAATGTCCATATAAGTCCGCTTTAATTGACGCGGCTGATGCTGCTGTTTGTGCTTTAGTTGATGCTTTTGTTGATGCTGAAGTGGCCCAGAGTGCTGCTGATAATCATGTAGTGGCTTATTATATTCAGGGTGGAACTGTGAATCTTGCTGAGGTCTGGCATTCTTCAACTGATCCAAACCAGGCTCTTGGTAGCTACTTGACCGGGTACTAGATTTTCTAGGACCACGCTGCTTAGTTACTCGTTTTAAAACAAAAGAGTCGGTAGGTGGCTCATTTTTCTCTGGAAGACAGAGTCCCGGAGTGGGATCCATGTAAGTGCTTCCACCTATAAGCCCAGAACCAGTTTCCATAAAGTGCTTAGTTTGAGGTCTACCACGTTTTTTCCTAAGCGGAGAGGCATCATATTCCTCCCTTAATTCATCGGTATGTACCACATGGCTGGCTTCAGGGGGTGATGATTCCAGCGACTCGTATCGAACCGGTGGAAACTGGGACGGAAGCAGATGTGCAGAGGTTTGCTTGAAGTAGGAATCGTCCCCACCAAATGGCTCAGTTGACCAATTTAAAGTGTTACCACGCATCGACTTCCCAACTGTAGGCGGAGATTCATAGGCTGGTGAGCTTGAATTTCCATAACCAAACGAAGGAGGAAGCTGTTTTACTGGTGTGCTTAAGTTTTTAGAGTCATAAACATTTGTATCTAAATGTTCTTGAACTAAAGACTCTGTTAAAGGCATGGTTTGCGCTTTCTTTTCTCTTTGTTCAATAAGATAGGTTAAGACCCAGTGAATACCACTTTAGTGTTTGTGCAAAAAAAGAGGGTTAGGCAAACCAAACATCAGATTATATAGAGCGGGACGACCCCTGATTATAGCAGTAGTTGCTTACGAGGAGGATTAAAAACACAGGCTAGTACTGTGTACAAATATACTGGGCATGGATCAGAATAGAAAGATAATGATAAAAATAACCTACATACATGTAGCAGTATCTGAAATTTTTTTATACAGGTAAGAGCTTTCAGTATGTGTCTGCTTGTATGTCCATGGTAACTCCAGGAAGGGGTAGAAGCCGAACGCGACATCTACTTTAATTAAAGAACAATTCTAACCCAACCCTTAATTAGTATCACATGACCATAAACATATCTTTTAGTCTGTTGGACTCTAATGCATGCATACATACGGGCAAAACAGTGGACTGATCGGAGCCTATAGAGTGAAACTAGCAATTTGATACTTACATCTGTTTCGTATGAACGAATCTGAGACATATGTGTATGAGTGTTTAACCACTATGTAGTCCTTAATAGGTAGCAAAAAAAACTTTTTTCAAAATAGAGTGGAATTGTGGAGAAATAAAGTGGCTAAGGATTATTATTAACTGCCACCTACAACACATCATACCAGAGTTATGTTAACCATCAAAAAGTAAATAATATAAATAGAGAAATTAAACAATAACGGTAATGCGAATCATAAGAATATAATGGTATCAATAAAAGAAGGGAAATCTTGTGATAATAATAGAACAACTAACAACAACATGTTAATAATGTAAGCATAATAGGAATTAAATAAATAGAGATAGTAAGAATAGCAGAAATAGCATAAGAGCAAGAGCCAAAGCAACAACAACGATGGGTCATAATAGTTAATCAGATTTGTACTAATCTGTTATTGTTTGCCGTACACCCATCTACAGAATAATACGAGGCTACCAGCGCTGTTTATCTGTACACTTAAAAGCTTTATAATAGGATTCAGATTAGTATTCTTAGTGCACCAAACAAAAACCCATCGATCTCTCAGAAACATGTACAATGATAGAATCCTACTAGTAAAAAAGCGCCTATAAAGTAACAATTCTTATGGCTAGAAAAAATCCAAAAAAAAGAGGAAAAAAAATTACAAGACAGCTTAGGTGCAATACCATTATCATTATTATTATTTTTTTAAAACAAACTATTAATGAAAAATAAATGCTAATGCAATTTTATGAATGCTATATTATGATTTTCATGCTAATAAAAATGTTCGCTATCGGGGGACAAATACTAAAATGTAAAGAGGCCTGAACGCTTCTTCTTAAAACCTAAAGGATAAACGACTAAAGTTGCCGCAAAAAGCCCAACAACGATACCGACAGCCACTTGAGTCATGGAATTACCAAGCTCGCTAATAGAGTTAGTAGTATTCTGTGATTGCGCCGAAGTAGAAGAACTTCCATTCACAATCTGACTCGCGACTTGAAGCCCAGCCACGAAAGAATCCTGAGCAGCGATACCCGAGGGAACTAATACGAAAATACCCGGAAGCATCGCAGCAAACGCCAAACCATGGCCAACACGTGAATATAAGTTTCCAATCACGCCCATAGTAAATGCACCAATAGCCGATGTGAAGGCTGCAGCATTCTTTACTTTTGATTGCACAAAGTATTGCACCGTGTATCCAGCACTACCAATAATTACCATGATAGGTAGCTGCCGAGGTCCAGCTTGATTTACTACTGCCATGAACAGCGTTGCAGCCGGCACAAAAAGAATCTTCCAAAGGGGATCAATTTTCCGATGACAAGTAGTTTCGGTACTCGCATGCTTATCGATCCAGCCAAAAATAGTGGATCCAAGTGTCATTCCAAACGACAGGAATAACGAGTAGATATTCGCGTAGAACATTCGCACTGATCCAGCAACCAAATTTTTAGTTTGTAACTCCAATGCACCAACGAGAATAATGTATCCCGGCAAAATTAATGCTAATGATGCTTGGGTAATGGCAGCAAAACAAAATACCCGGTGCGAATTATCAGATGTGTTTTTTCCAATGGACCCAAATGCACGACCTATAAGACTAACAACAACCGTGGACGAGACCTCGAAAACGTTAGCATAAAGATCTGACCTAGGCTGACACCAGAATTGTAAAAAGCCAACTCCTCCTCCAACCAAGAAAATGATGGGCATGTCATGCCAGTATGCACCGTAGGCAAACATTCCACAGCACACACATGCTATACCGTAGAAGAAAACGACTAAGTACCAAGGATAAAGATTGTTGGACCGAAGCAAATGGTCAATATGAGAGCTTGCTTCTTCCAGACTCATCAAATCGTGCACAACCTCCTTATAGATCAAGTGAGTAGCATGCAACTTGTTAAGGTTGAGACCTTGAGTAACTCGGAGCAGTTTGGTTTCGGATGTGTGTGTGGTGGCATCACCGAATGAGACCAGCATACAACCAGGCATGTATAAGAACTGACCGTCAATTTCCAGTACACGTGCAGTAATCTTCAAATACTCCTCTAAACGATGACTCGGTGCTCCGAACAACATCAAGGCTCGTCCCAGACGAAGTAAGAACCGCTGTCTCTGAAGCACATCAGCAATGTGGACAGTGATACGGGCCTGCTCCGCCAGGCGAGCCTTTTTCATTGCCTTTCTCTTTTCTCGCTCCATCTGCTCTGCCTTCTTTTGCTGTCTTCTGGCTTCCTTATCCCTCATGGCTTTCAAAATATCCTGATTTTTCTTCTCAGACTTTGCTTCAGCAAGTACAGGATCAACAGGTGCTTTTCCCTTGAATTTCGGTAGTAATGCCGCGCCACCATGTGGATAAGGTACTGAATGTCCAATTCCTGCGGCAGCACTTCCAGCAGCCGCTAAACCACTAGTCGCAAGCTCACTAATGGAGTTGTTCCGAGAGTAAGATGGACGCTTATACCATTTCGGCCTCGATCTACTATCTCTGCCTAGAGCGTCTTCACTGCTCTGTGTGCGGAAATAACCAGGTCGCTTCCAAAGTTTACTTTTAGTAGTGCTCGCACTGCTGGGATGTAGGGATGAATTTTCATCACGGCCAGAAAAGTATCCACCAGCATCTGCAGATGGGCTATATTGATCAAAGGTGTTATCCGCAGATGGTGGTGTGCCTCCTGGAGAAGGCAAAGGTGTACTCGTCCGTGACATTGCTGGTGACGTGTATCCGCTAGAAATAGACTTATCGTCCTCCTCTTGACCAGCATACAAACGCAGAAGTGAACCCAGCACACCCTCCTTGACCTTTTTAGGTGGGGGTACATAATCAGGATCGCCTCTCATGCTTACCTGCTTATTCTGCTCATCCTCACTCTCACTCTCGGAGTCGCTGGAATCATTGGAATCCTTGGATATAGATTCGCTCTTCTCATTCTCAGTAGAAGATTCAGTGCTCCCATTCTTTTCACCGTTGTCTTCGTGATTTCCACTCTGCTTATCATCGGCATGGTTCTCATTGAGATCGATGTCATCATCCAGCAACCCCGCATCCAGCAAATACCGGTTGTTTTCAATATAGCCATCATTATTGAGGGTGGACTCGAGCTTGTTAGCATTCAAGTGCGACATAACCAATAGCTTGGCCTGTTCTTCGGCCTCTTGTTTTGCTGCCTCCTCTAATCGCCTTAGCTCTTCTTCGTCACTAGCTTCTTCATCATTGTCCTTCTGAGAGGAGCTCGTTGTCTTATGAGAAGTATGACTACGAGAGGATTCGTGGCTGGACCGACGGTCTGAGCCAAACGAGGATTCGCGATGTCTTCGAGCCTGGCGTTTCTCATCACGAAGCTTGCGTGTGTTTATGATCTCCTCCATGCGATGTACACGCTCGCTTTGTTTGGCCTGAAGTTTGCTGCGTAGCATCTCGGCCTCCTCTTGCGTGTACCTGTGGATAGCATCTTGCTCATGCGAAGAAGAGCGGGAATGCAAGCTGAGAGAGGGCGACTTAAGCGACGAAACATCGGAAGTATCATCGACGCGGATTTCGGGGGTTCTTAAGTTACCAATCTCATAAGGTTGGCTTTTAGGGGACGAAGCATCAGGGGAATCAAGTGTTAAATGTGGTATTGGGGCCAGACTATGCATCGGAATCGCATCGGTATCCATCGGATCCAGTGCTGCAGCCTGGGGAGAGGTAGGCTGGGAGTAGCTGCCCACCGAGGCCAGTAGTTTGTTTCGCCTCTCCCGGTACTCCGAATCCAAAGGGTCGTTATCATACTCAGATTCCACCCCTCCAGGCGCCAGACCCCCACTTACTTTACTCCCTAAGTCCATCAAATGAGCATATGGATTTATGCCTGGGTAGTCACTGGCTCGAAGCGGTTGCTGGTGGTGCTGTTCATCTGGATGGGTGTGCTGCTGGTGATGCAGTGGTGGGTCAGAGGAAGAACCAGCAGTAGGGGTATTGCTATTGTCAAGAAGTGCTTCGTGATGATTGCTATCATCCTCGTGGTCGTAGCGATCATCGTGGAAGTTTCTGGTATGCTGATTACTAGGGTGGAATTGCCCATGTGGTTCCTCGTCGTCGCCATTATCCAGCTCCAAGCCATCTTCTTGCTGTCTCAAGCGATTGAACCACGTATTAGCGCGTGTAGCTGCGCGCATGTGCATAATTGTCTCATCATCGTTTTCATCTCCGCTGTCCTCACTGGAGCTGCTCGATTCGTCTTCTTCCGGAATTCCGCTCGTATACCTCGATTGAGGAGCCGATTGATTGGCAGACCCACCAGGAAACGAGAAATAATCCTCATTATTATGCGACGAGTGTGAGCGATGTTCATCCTTACCGGTCCATCTGACAGACTTCGATGATTTCGCTTTGCCACTAGCTTGTCCAGGACTACCATCGCCAGACATTTCTGAACCAGATAAATATCACGCTTACCGAATGGACAATAAATACAGGCAAAGGTAGAGGTCGATCCTGGAAACCACAAGTAGCAATTCTGCAATAAGCTGCTGACACTGGGTTAATCAAGGTTGAAAGAGTTCAGCCTTAAGGTACCACACACCACTATTTCAATATCACAAACCCTTGTCTAAACTCCTTCGACAGCTGCGCTCACATGCTCTATTACATAATCCACCGCCGCACGGTCCTTATGTCCAAAGACTGTGCCACGACTAATTAAATTAATTAATCAAACTAACGTGTATATAGGTACCATACATATAGCAATGCATATATGCAATCGAGCTAGTTAAATGGTACTAACACATTATAGGTAATTATATGTTATCAGCTATAAAAAATTAAAATAGCTTCAAAATAGTATTATTTGTACTAATTGATTAATTTTTAACAGTTGTTGGCACCAGTTTGCGATACGGGGATGAGCAACTGTGATTCGGGAAAATAAACCAATTGTTTACAAATATCAGCGATGCTTATTCTGCGTTATATTTGTCACCTCACTTTAATTTTATGTAGCTGGTTCGATGTATGCAACAGTATTGGTTCTAGATATTAGTAGGATAGTTACAGGTACAGACAAGGCCATGAATCAGAGCATCATTGCTGAGTGCTAATGGCAGATGTAGAATTCAGGATCCTTAATGGCTGTTCGGTAGATATTGGCGCTGTAGATCAGGGTTTGAAGAGAATAGTATGCTAGGAGTATGGATATGATGGTAGTTGCAAAATATATGTAATTGTAACTAGCTACTTACCATAATAGGTGGACTGCATTGATGTTTTTTAAACCAATTAGTGGTCTTCGATGTTATAACAGGCGCATCATTCGGTGATGCATTAAAGCTCCGTTGTTCTATTGGTTCACCAACATGACAGAAAAAAGCATAAATTCATATTTTTCTTGCACTACATAAAAGATAAATAATTAGGCTCTCATTCTAATTCCAAGATTATCGAGAATCATACAGTTTTCAAGACGCATATTCCTGGCTTCTTCATATTTCTCCTCATCAGTAAATAACCATCCCACGGCGTCATGCATCATCTGCTGCTGCTGCAAGTACTCGTCTTTACAAGCAGATTTAACAAGAGATACATATTTGTTTTCCGCCATATTGTCGAGCTTTCTCAATTTAGCGTCAGGCATATCTTTAACATCGGCTGGGTTTACGAAGTAATGGATGTCGTATTTTGGCGTGGTCCGTTCTTGTACAAACGGGGTACGCTGGCTGAATCGATAAGACGGCATACTTGGCCTGCTCTCACCCGTTCCAAACAAACCACCGAGCAAAGAAGGTAATATCAAAATGGCAGCAATAATGAATAAATTCAGGTAAGTAGTGAACTTTTCACTCTTATTATTTTCCGCCTCCTGACGGGCCTGTTCCTGCCGCTGCCGCTGCGGACGGGCTCTACCTCCAAATAAGGCATCCCCAAAGAGTTGGCTGAATATGTCGGAGCCATCATTGAATTGGAACTGGAACTGGGGACCAGCCGCACCACCAGGAGGACCTCCGAAGAAAGCAGCGAATATATCATCTGCCGGGTTTGCAGCACGGAACCGGGGGTTGCCAAATGGTGACCTACCCGGGCCGAATGCATTGCCGAACCCACCACCAAAGGGGCTGCCTTGTGACTGGAAACCGCCTGGACCGCCACTTCTTGAATCAGGGTCTATGCCAGTCTGATCATATATTCTCCGTTTTTCTTCATCACTTAGCACCTGGAATGCCTTCGAGATCCGTTTGAATGCTTCGTCTGCTTGAGGGGCCTGGTTCTTGTCTGGGTGCATTACAAGTGCCTGCTTCCGGTAGGCCTTTTTGATTTCGGCAGACGTACATTTTTTCTCTACCAGCAAGTGCCCATAGTAGTCGGTGGCTTTGAGTTTCATCACGCGGATAACCGCCTTCTCCTGATCAGGAGTGTACCCGGCCATAGTCAACAAAAATTCACTATCGGTGTCTACTCCTTGAGTACACTTATCACATTAGTAGTCCTACCTGCGCATGGCCTCTGGGACACCATTTGCCACGTGACCTGGTTTTGGGATCTATCGAAACATCTAGCCAATTTATGTAGCCGATATTAGCGTGCAATGCTAGTTGAAAAATGAAATTAGAAAGCCACGCAACAGCATCATTATAGGAGCACAAATATATAATTTATCAGCTCACAGGGTTCATATTTTAGCAGGGAACATGTGATGCGGTGTCACCATAAACTGATCCAGTGGTGACCTGTATACTGCATTGATGCACCCAGAAGGTATACTGGTCGACTTTTAACCGATATTAATATATTTGGTTGATCGAAATTAGGTATACAAAATAAGAGTGCTTCATCATAAGTATTTAACTCTATTCACTAGCGGTACTGTCGGATCTGGGAAGTACGCGTTTCCCCTCGCCCTGTTCAATTTAACTTACCTACCACCCGCGCGAACTATACACACACATTTTCCCTATGTCAACCGCAGTGGAAATGTCGCAGTCGCAGCTAGGCAAGCGCTCGCAGGAAGTAGGTTCGCAAACAAACACTCAGAAAAAGCTGCGGTCGTTTGTGGAGAGCCTTCAGGATGAAGAAGAAGCAGTTAAGCTTGAAGGTGGAAAAGGCTTCAAAGGTGACCAGAAATGGGATAGACCTGACCTTCCATCTGGCTGGGACAAGGACTCTATCACATTTCAGCAAATCGACGCTGAAGAAAGTGCTCGTACGTTCAGAAGTAATGAGTCAATTGTGCGACTATTCGGCGTTACCGCTGAAGGAAATTCGGTTATGTGCGATATTCTCAATTTCAGGCATTACTTCTACATCCCGGCTCCTCTTGGGTTTACTGAAAAGGATATCACAGCCCTGGTAGCCTACATAAATGCTGTAATCTACCCCGACACACAGGATAACTGCATTTCTCGAGTCGAAATATGCATGAAGCAAAGCCTGTGGGGGTATTACAGCGACGAGAAGATTCCGTTTTTGAAGCTGGTCTTCAGCGATTCGCACAAAATTGGTAGAGTCCGCTCCTTGTTTGAACGAGGAGAAGTGGCATTGGGTGCTAATATCAGGTTTGGTAACCAGACATTTGATAACATTTCCTACATGATGAGATGTACGATCGATAGTGGAATTGTGGGAATGTCTTGGGTTACTCTTCCAAAGAACAAATATCATGTTGTTCCTGAGAACCAACGAGAATCTAAGTGCCAGATAGAAGTTACTGTGGATATCGCGGACCTTGAGGCCCATCAGCCCGATGGGAAATGGTTGGAGTCGGCTCCTTTACGTATCATGAGCTTTGATATTGAGTGTTCTGGTAGAAAGGGCATTTTTCCTGACCCCAACATTGATCCTGTTATTCAAATTGCCTGTGTTGTGCAAATCCAAGGATCGCAGCGGCCCTTTGTGCGCTGTGTGTTTACGTTGGGGACATGTTCTCCAATCGTAGGATCTCAGGTGTTTGAGCACGAAACAGAGGAGGAGATGCTACTGAGTTGGTCTGAATTTGTCAATAGAACCGACCCAGATGTGATGATTGGCTACAATTCAACCAACTTCGACTTTCCCTACCTAATTGACCGTGCTGCCAAATTAAAGATCAGCCACAGGTTCGCATATTTTGGTAGACTCAGGAAAGTCCAACAGGTGCTTAGCAGCTCTACATTCTCATCTAAAGCGTACGGTACGTCTGAGTCCAAGGTTACCAATATCGAGGGTCGCTTGCAAATTGACATGCTTCAGTATATCAGACGTGAGCACAAACTGCGATCGTATACGCTAAATGCAGTGAGTGCACGGTTTTTGGGTGAGCAAAAGGAAGATGTGCATCACTCGATTATCTCTGAACTATTCCACGGAGATGCGGATTCGCGATACAGATTGGCTGTGTACTGCCTTAAGGACAGTTATCTTCCTCTGCGTTTGCTGGACAAATTGATGGCATTTGTTAATATGACAGAGATGGCGCGTGTTACTGGTGTTCCCATCGGTTATCTGCTTACGCGCGGCCAGCAGATCAAGGTAATTTCTCAGTTATTCCGCAAAGCACTCCAGGTAGGGATGGTAGTGCCCAACCTACGTCAGGAGGGCACCACTGACGAACAGTATGAAGGTGCAACGGTCATTGAACCTGTCCGTGGATACTACGACAAGCCCATTGCCACGTTGGATTTCAGCAGTTTGTACCCCAGCATCATGATGGCACATAACTTGTGCTACACCACTCTAATCACAGCACAAAAGGCCAAGGAGCTGGGGTTTGTAGAAGGCGAAGATTATGTCGTTACTCCTAATGGCGATAGATTTGTGACTCAAAAGAGACGACATGGCTTGCTGCCCATTATTCTCAAGGAACTGCTTACTGCTCGAAAACGCGCTAAGGCGGACCTTAAGAACGAAACCGATCCTTTCAAGCGAGCTGTGCTAGATGGCCGTCAGTTAGCGTTGAAGGTCAGTGCCAACAGTGTCTACGGTTTTACCGGTGCAACTGTGGGAAAACTGCCGTGTCTAGCCATATCGTCATCAGTAACAAGCTACGGTAGACAGATGATTGAGGCCACGAAGAACTTTGTGGAAACACACTACAACAAGGAGAAGGGGTACAAATATGATAGCAAGGTCATTTATGGTGACACCGACTCTGTCATGGTGAAGTTCGGTGTCAGCACTCTGGAGGAGGCGATGGAACTAGGAAACGAAGCGGCGGACCGGGTGTCGGAAATCTTTTTGGATCCCATCAAGCTGGAGTTCGAAAAGGTCTATTTCCCTTACTTGCTAATCAACAAGAAGCGATATGCTGGGCTGTACTGGACACGACCAGACAAATACGACAAAATGGACACCAAAGGAATTGAAACGGTGAGACGCGACAACTGCCAGTTGGTTCAAAACGTGATCGAAACCGTGCTGAATCGCATACTCATAGACCGTGATACTGATTCTGCTGTGTCGTTCGTCAAGGACACCATCAAGGAACTACTACAGAACCGTATTGACATTCACCAGCTGGTTATTTCCAAGCAACTGTCGCGAGCTGATTATAGCGGCAAGCAGGCGCACGTTGAACTAGCGGAGCGAATGAGACAGCGAGATGCCGGCAGTGCGCCCTCTCTTGGTGATCGTGTGCCTTATGTTATCATTCAAGGCAATGGAACTACGAAGAACTACGAGAAGAGTGAGGATCCGGTGTATGTGGTCGAGAACAACATCCCCATCGACACGAACTACTACCTAGAAAACCAGCTCAGCAAGCCGCTCATGCGTATCTTCGAGCCTATTCTCGGCGAGACCAAGGCAGCCAGTTTGCTCACCGGTGATCACACACTGGCCGTTAGACGAGCCACCCCAGCTACCAGTAGCTTAATGAAATTCACTGTGAAGTTTGAAACATGCAAGGGCTGCAAACGGAAACTAGAGGGACCTTTCGCCAAGGGCGCTGTGTGCCAGAACTGCATTGGTCGACTTCCGGAGTTGCTTTCACGGGCGCTGGAAGATGTCAGTGAGCTCCAGTCGCGTTACGGACAGCTGTGGACCCAATGCCAGAACTGTCAGCACAGCGTTCAGCATGATGTGCAGTGCATGGCGAACGATTGTCCGATTTTCTTTATGCGACGACGAGTCCAGAAGGATCTGCAGCATGAAGTTAAAGAGCTTGAAAAGTTCAATAATTCGTGGTGAGCGGTCAGCCATTCACTATTTGTCACATGTACTACTCTTTGTATCTTTATATTTATATTTATATTTATTCTAATTATTCTTGTTCTACCCATTTTCATTCCCTGTCCGGAGGGGTTTCTCGTATTATAGCTGTATTAGTATTTGTACTCATTACTCACACCGTATGTGCTTGTTGCTCGTAGTTCGGCGTCATTGGCGCTTATAGCATTGCGGGGGTACTAATTATGCACGCCCCTAGTGGTAATATGTTTTATGTAGGCGTGTTCCTTCATGCAGCCGGTGGTGGGGAAACCACGCGAAGTACACATGGACGGGGTTTGGTTAAAACCACAGCTCTTCAACTAGACCCTAAATTCGACATTTCCAAGAAAGCCCCGACGAAGTCCGGCATATTGCATGGGGAAGGTGTTCTACAGCGCAGGCGAGGCACAGCATGCCAGCCCCGAGTACCGCAGTAGGTCACAAGTCCTATCGGATAGTGAGGCAGACACCGACATTGAGAACCCGGTTCCCAAACAGACTAATACTCCTAAACGTTCTGAATCTCCAGAGCCTGTTGTGAAATCAGGGAGTAAATCACCTAATCACGATACGTTTGAAGAAAGTGCACCCATAAGCCAATATAAACGGCTAAGGCGGCCTGGAAACGCGATTGTACGCCAACGGCAATCGTCACGCGAATTACGCGACGCTACTGGCCAAAGGCCTCTTCAGAAGGCATGCTCGCGTGGTGACCTGGAAAAGGTGCTGGAATTGCTCCAGGAAAAACCTGACCTCCAGGATCGTGACTATGCAGGTACCACTGCACTCCACTCAGCAGCTCTGCTCGGAAATAAACAGATAGTGAAAGCGCTGCTGGATGCGGGTGCTGTTCCTGACGTGCGTAGCGGCCCTGAAGAGCTTGATACCCCGTTAATGGATGCTGCAGCTAACGGATACCTCTCTGTAGTTAAGTTGCTCTTAGATGCAGGTGCTGATCCCCGAATAGACAACGCGATAGGCCGTAGGGCCATCGACTTTGCAATGGATGATACCAATTCAGGGGGGTCTAGTAGCCATTCCAACCACACTAAACACCGGAAGTCTAGTCGCAGTGGAGTGGACAGCATCAGTGAACAGCGAGGAGCAATTGTGCGTGAATTGCAGTTCCGCACACGGGTGTTACGGGGGTCAGGCGCGCCAATTATTGATTCTCCCCAGCACTCATTGGCACACCCATCTCTCTTCCCTCCAGGCTTCACAACCGTACAACGGTCACCTCCACCAATGTTTCTGGACGTTCTCCGACGATCAGTTCGAGCCGAAATTGTCGAGCATGCAGCAATGGGTGATCTGCCCTATGTTGGTCTTGCTCTCGAACGAGGCTGGCACCCTACAGCTCAAGCGTTGGTGAATGCGGCAAAATATGGCCACTGCGAGGTGGTTGGGTTGCTTCTTGCGTTCGGAATGGATGCCAATGCCGAGTACGAGGGCGCTACTGCCCTACAGCAAGCAATTGAACGCGATCATTTGGCATGTGTTCGACTACTGACTGACAGTGGTGCGATCATTCGCCGGAGTTACGCTCAGTATGTTTCTGATTTGCCTAAGGATAACGAGTTGCGGAAACTCATAGTGGGAACAATGAATATCCCTGTCATGGGTCAGCGAACAGTGAATGATCACGATGAATCGAATGTACCTTCAGCTCCCGCGAAAATGGACCTGCGAGCCATCAAGCCCAAGAAGCGCACAAGATCTTCTCTTCCCGAGGCCAGCCATGGTGTCACGAAGGATAATAACAAGCACGCACCGATCCACCAGAAGGGCTCCCACGATCATAATGAGCATACAAAGGACCACTCGAAGGACTCCAGCGACCACCTGAAGGGCACTCTGAATGACCATCATAAGGATTCATCCGATCATTCGAAGGAATCGCGTAAAGATTCTCAGACACATATGAAGGGCCATCTAAGAGATAAGGAGTCAAAACATGAGCACCTGGAGGAGCACCATAAGAATAAGAGTGACTCGAATGAGAAGTTGAAGGATCAGAATGAGAGTGGAGATAAAGGAGAGCATGCACAAGTGAGCAGCAAGACAGCATCTGAGCACACTCCAAAGACTGAACACCCTTCAAAGACCGAACATCCTTCAAAGACCGAACACCCTTCAAAGACTGAACACCCTATTAATACCGAACATCCTACAAAGACCGAAAAGAGGGAATCTGCCGCTTCTGCTACCGCACCTCCGGTCCCCCCAGCTGAATCTGCTGCTATTTCACCATCTAATTCAGGTTCCGGCCTAGCCGTTTCCGCAGCGTGGGCTGAGAGATCACAGGAACTCACGCAGCTTGCCCAGCGTAAAGAAAAAGAACGTAAGGACCGTGAGGCGAAGATGCTAGAGAATCTGCGGCGACAAGGCGAAAACATAAAGCACGATGCGGATGCAGAATCTGCTGTACGCTCAGGGGCTGCATCGCCTTCTTCGGGTGTTCCAGGTCTGCAAAACTCATCACCGTTAACTGAACAGCGGTCTTATTCGATAGATGGGGACGCTTCTGCTGATGCAGGGCGCAGGGCCTCTACTCCTTCTTCAACTTCAGAAGCGGTAGCTAATTCATCAGTCGCCCACCTACCCTGGGTTGTCCGTCAGCTAGCCTACACCGGTGCGCCTGTATCAGTGGATCCGATCTATACCCATAATATCGGAGATGTGCCTCATTGTATTGACTTGCAAGTCGGACTAGTAATGGGAGAGCCACACTTACATCAAAAGCACTCTAATTTAGCCAAGCACGTCATCCCTTCTCACCAGAAATCTACTCTCTGGAGTTTCTGCCAGCCGTGGATCTGTCGAGGGGGTGCCAGTGCGGCAGAGATTGTTAAAGATAAGACGCGGTTCATAGAGATGGGTCTTTGTTGGGTTCCAGTTTCCGCTATTAAAGAAATATGCGCGCAGGCCGGAATCAGCTTACCCAGATTCGTCCCGATCCAGTTGGATCCTCCAGTAAGTAGTTCGGTACCGCTATTAGTGGCACCTCACTGCTCTAATCGTGACTTGCCCCTGCTGTGGCAGTTTAAGGTTTCTTCAGCTACATCTTGAAGCCTTTTTTATTTATTTATGAAGCGGGAGCTTCTCGAGTTCTACCTCGACATATACCATATCTGGCGCTAGTGATTGACAGGCCTGCTGGAATTAATTACGTGTACATAACTGTGGATTAGAGTATTCTTTGTTTACATCTACTCATGAGAGCTCACTGTATAATTGGTTAATAGTATTGTATCACACTGATCAATTATCACCTGTGCGTAATGAGGATATAATTGAGACTACATAGTCGTAGTGAACGTTGACACTCGTCATGGCTAAACAGCTAGTTATATGGATGTATTACTGATACATATGACATGCCTGCTGATTCGTCTAATTATGCTTCTATATATATTGTATATTATTTAATGGACATATAGTGTTGTGGTATTTGTTTTATATTTAGCTTGCATTGTAGAGTTACTTTATAATGTCTACCTGGATGTGCAAATAAATACAACTCGACTGTCTAGTTATCACTAACATTGATACTCACTAGCATCAATTCGTGAAAAGATTCAGAAAAAACCACAAACTAACTCATTCATAGGGTAATTCATTAATATGTATGCAAGTACGTACGGATTTCAATACTTTTTAGGTGCCAAATCCTTGGGAAGCTCACCATCACTGGTCTCTAATGAAGGGTTGGCACCATTATCTTCTAAAATACGCGCAACATCAGAATGGTCTTCGGCATATGCATAATGCAAAGCAGTCCACCCGTAAGCATCAGTGGCATTTACAGGAGAGCCAGCTTTTAGCAGCAGCTCCACCAGTTCGACGGAACCGAGAGCAGACGCTCGTTGGAGAATCGTGACCTGGCGGCTATCTTTTGATTTTACAGAAGCACCATTCTCGATTAAAAGCTTAGCGGCATCAACCTGTTGCTTGGAAACTGCAAAGAACAATGGAGTTTGGCGGTTATTGGTTCTACTGTCGATATCTGGTTTGAATGGCAGCAATTGGGAGACAAACTCGGCTCCGAGCGATGCTGCGACATGCAAAGCAGTAAATCCAGCGCTATCTGCGATATCGATATCTAGAATGTCGCTTTCACGCGCAGTTTTGAGCACCACACTGACGATCTCGGGATCCCGCGTTTCGCTCAATGCCCACATTAGTGGTGTACGGCCATCATCATCCTGCTTATTTAGGATTTTGGGATTTTTCTGGAGCTGTTGGCTCAACAGATTGGCCTGCTTGCTGGTTATATACTCACGTACAGCGTCCATCGGTGGCACACTCGATTCGTATTATACCAACGTGCTTAGGGCGATGTATGTAAGCACACTAAACTCCACTGCATATGTTGAAGGGTATTGCAGCATTTACTGCTGTAGGTCCACTGATTCGATCAGTTGGGGTTCCAAGCCCGTTCAATCCATTCCTGTTTACTGCAAATGTTCCATTAGCGGCTGTGATTGCATTATCTCTAAACTTTTCAAGCTCACTAGAGCTTATCGTTGGGTCACGTAAAGTAGTGAAATACGGACTAACCGCATGGATTTCAAGCAGTGTACTATTTGCAACATTAGGATATTTACTTGGCATATCATTCATAGCTCAGGGGCCTATCAATTTAGCATCTGCCGTGCTGGCATGGCACGATCGACAGGTTCCCAAGCGGAGCTATCTAGTATTGGGACCTAATGTCAGTGTCCCTACTAGTGTATTAATATGGACACTTCTAATTGTATTAGGAAACACCGAATCCAATATACAATTGGTGTTGGGTGTCCTGGCCTCTTATTTTATCCCAGTTACTACTATTTAGCGGTTATATAGTTTACTCGACTGCGAGAGGGTTTGTGGTTACCCCACACAGGCCACAAAGATGGATCTGACTACGGCGGTGTTTATACTACGAAAACCCACCCCAGATACTGAATCAAGGAAGAAGAAACTACGTGTATTCTCATATGTACTTCCCCTTGTAAAAAACCCCCAAAATATCTGGGTTCTGATCCAGGAACTGGCAGTAAGCCCCGGAGTCTTTGACACCGATCCAAACACACTGGCTGCTACCAGTGCGTACGCCACCGATGCCATTGCGGCTGCAGTTTACCACAAACATCAAGTATCAGATCCAACAATGACGCCTGCAGTCTGGGAGCACTCTATTATGGAGGCTGCTTATACTGTACCTCCATTGATAGGCCTAATACTACTGGCAGGGTTGGCCAACTATGGCCACCATAAGTACACCTCGCAGGTCACAGAGTTTGTAAAAGCCGTGTGTAAGGACCCTTCCATGATCCCTAGTGCTGCATTCTGCATTTCGCGGGTGGAGTTGACATCCGCCCAGTTGAGTGAAATCCCTTGTGATTCATTGGCATTAGCCGTAATTCGGTATCTTTACTGCCCTTCTAACCTAGATTTAGCATCTCCTGCTATCTCATCTCAATATGGTATGTGGAGCCGTCTGCTAAGGGGGCTACTGAAGCATACACATATATCTACACTGCGAACGTACTTGACAACCGTACACTTGTTTGTACGTACTGTCATTGCTTATAACTACCCTGCTGAAGCTATGAGATCACTATATTTTGGGTTGGTTATTCAGTTAGAGGGCGTGGTCAGCTTTATGCTCAGAAACACAGCTGTCGATGATTTTGATATCCGCGTAAGCCTTGCTATTTCCACATTGCAATTGCTGCAGCCTTTGGGATATGTTGGTACACATGTGGGCACTCAATTTGAAAGCTATCTGTTTGTATTCAATGCCTGTCTGGATACTCTTAGCATGCCACTAGCGAATGCTGGAAAAGCTTTGGAGGCGCTAAGTGAAAATTGGGGTTACGGACAACCACTTACAGCATCAGATGCTGCTGCTGGTGAGCTTGTGTTTTTATTTGAGGTTGCGGAGCAGCTTATGCCAGCTCTTGATGGCCCCACTGCTGAATCGGGAGTTTTGACAATTTCGCGCAGGTTCATCATCCCCCCTGCGTCTAATAGTACTGACGTTTTCCACACGCCTGTATTTGAAGCTGCGCACTCAGTTATGCTGGCATACCTAGCTACGCACCACAGTAAACGATTTTCCAAGCGTAGTATGGCCCTAAACTATTTCGGGGAAGTCATGCAGCTATTCCCGGGATTTTTAACTGGAACTCAGTTGCGAACAGCAGTCCTCACCGTCCTTTCCGCTTTGGATAAACCAGACATAGATCAATCGCTACGCAAGGTTTTTCATGCCGCTAAAATCAGCATCCCCGGTATAATGCTAGCCAAAACAGAAACTAAAGCCGAGCCACCAACAGTAAGAGCCGCATTAGTGTCTACCCTTCTTCATGGTGTTACCCAATACTGTGACTCTGTCGAATTGCATCAATGGCTGGAAGTAATCTCCACTATGGTTCCATCTATTTCATCTGAAAGTACTAGGCTAGAGCGTCAATTTATGCTCAAAGATTTTGCAGATGTTGCGACATCTGGAGGTGATGTAGGTGTAATATGGTGGTTCAAGCACTACGAAGGTCGATTGTGAATGTGGTTAAGTATGATGAATTCAGCATGAATCCTTAATATGATGTGAATGTGAGATTATTCTACTATAAGTACCGAAGTAAGGTTATCACACAATATATTATGGTTATTTTAATGCAATTGATAAGTGCGACTGAACCAGTCTATAAATAGGTGACGTCAGTTTGTTATCAATTTAGCAGAGATAAGTGGATATAAGTTAAATACAATAAAACACACGGAAACGTATGGAAACAGAAATACTAATTGAGTACCATTGCTTTACTCCGTCTCTCTAATTAGATAAGGACCAATATAGGGTTCAAATGGTATTGTTGTGTGGGGAGTGGTGGGGGTGCAAGGGCCATGTGGTATTTGTCTGAAAAATAAGTTGGCAACCGCCTTGCCCTGATACCAGTTTTTCATTTATTAGATAGCCACAGACTATTTCTTCCAGTATAATAATTTTTACCATTGGAAAAAAAAAATGGGCGAAGATCTCACGTATTCCGACCAGCACTATTTCAATTCCTATGATCACTTTGGAATCCATGAGGAAATGCTGAAAGATGAAGTCCGTACCATTTCTTATCGGGATGCTATCTTCCAAAACCGGGCACAGTTTAAAGACAAGGTAGTTCTTGATGTTGGCTGTGGTTCGGGCATTCTGTCGATGTTTGCTGCCAAAGCTGGTGCAAAGCATGTCATTGGCGTTGACCGATCAAATATAATTGATATGGCCCGCCAGGTTGTTGCCGATAATGGACTAAGTGATAAAATCACTTTGCTAAAGGGCAAAATGGAGGAAGTTGTACTTCCATACGACCAGGTCGATATCATTGTTAGTGAATGGATGGGATACTTCCTGCTCTACGAGGCTATGCTCGATACCGTTCTATATGCCCGTGACCGTTATTTAAAGCCCGACGGTATCATCATGCCCGACCGAACGATCATGCAGATCGCAGCTATTGAGGATTCCCAATACAAGGCTGACAAGATCGGCTTTTGGGACAATGTGTACGGATTTGACTACAGCTGCTTTAAGAACGTTGCTCTTAAGGACCCGCTTGTGGATACTGTAGAAATGCAGAGTCTTATCACGCCTCCCACTGAGCTGTTTAATATTGATTTGTACACTGTCACCAAGGAGGATCTTGCTTTTACTAGCGAATTCACCCTGCAGTGCACTGAGTCTGATACGATGCACGGCTTCGTCGTGTGGTTCGATACATTTTTCGAGAAAATGAACCACAAGGTCTCATTCTCCACTGGTCCCCATGCCAGATACACCCATTGGAAGCAGACTGTGTTCTACACAATGCATGATCATATTATTGAGGCAGGTGATGAGATACATGGTAAAATGGTGGCTAAGCCGAGCCCCCGTAATCCTAGAGATCTCGATGTTTCTGTGGAGTACGACATCGCCAGAGAAAAACTGCCTCCAGTTGAGAAGGAGCATTTGCACTTTACCATGAGCTAGAGCTTTATCTAATATCACAGGAGGGATAAATAAAATGAAATGAAAGTAGAAGTAAAACTGGGTATATGTATTTTTACAGTGCGGTGGTTACCGTCATGGATTGGGCATTAACCAAGGCAATTGGGGGCAAGTCATCGCAAAGAAGCTGAAGAAGCTTGTGGTATTTTTTAGCCAACTGTTCATCCGAGTGGGTTCCAATTGATGGCGGGGGCAATGTCGAGAAAATGACAGTGGCATCCTTAGAAACGTTACGCATCAAGCAGTTCAATATAAGGTGTTGCGAACTAGCAGGTAGATCGTTGAACTTCAGATTACTGTGATTTGAAAATGATTGCGACTGCTGAGTGAAGCGCTTTTGCGATGTTATGGGTGTTACTGGGAACCTTGTGGGTGTATCTCTGGATGGTGAACTTAACTGAGAAGCATCCATGGGGTCATCTTGGAAGCTTGGGCCAGCCTCAGAATCTTGCATGTGTTCACGAGTCTCATCCTGTTTTGAGAGCTGTTGGGATTTCTGTGGTGATTGTTCATGCTTGTCTTGGAGATGCTTGTGTTGATTTCCAGACAAGGGTTCTTCATTATTAGTGGAAGGTGTACCGCATAAATAAAGTGTACTGCGGACATCATCGTTCTCACTATGTTCATCATCATTATCAGAATTGCTGTCGTCATCATAAAAGGTCCCTAGAGCTTCAGGGTGCCATTTGGTAGCCTGCATAGAGTGTGCTACCCCTAAGTTCTGCAATGAGCTCAATGTACGTTTCTTTTTAGCACCAATTTGAGGGACAATGTATGTACTCTTTTGAGATCGCTGGGGAATATTAAACATGCTTTCGTTGTTTTCAGCACCGGAAATGCGAGCCTCACATAGCTTTTGGTACCAGACACTATCTTTAAGACGTTGAGCAACGAACTGGTTTCGGTCTTCTGCACCATTCACAATCACATCATAAACCTCATTGCCGCGGTCGAGTGATTGGACTTTCACCTGGGCAGCAATTCGCAGAGTGTCCAGTAACTCAGTTATCCTAAAGGTTTCCCTTTCAACTTCGTCGTACTTCTCGACAAATGCCACAACTCTCAGAATGTGGTTGGCCGACCATGCTTTCACTGAGTGCAGAATAGATCCTAACTGGAGGATCATAGTATAGGTGTCGAAGTTAATAGACAAGCCGTTAGCGGATCCATCAGAATCCATCAATCTTGCACTCATTTGAATCGGGTACAAATCAATAAAGCCGCATTCTTCAGATGAATTATGGGGGTGGCTATCTTTAGACCATGGCCACTTGAATAGAGGCTTGGGTGCTGGTAAATCAATATCCATGAATCCCTTAGTGATACAAACATTCGAGCCTAATGCAAGTAAGTCTTCGATGATCTGTACCCATTCAGGAAGCGTACAGTGTAATTCGCGACGTAAGTGGTCGGTAGGCAATTCCTCAACATCCACTTGTTCACGACGACTCTGCCCCGACTCTACCTCATCATAGAAGCCTAGCACACTTATAGTTGGTTTCATACCGCCTAAACCCGAGCCTAAGAACACATTTCGTGCACCCCATACAAATGACGTACTAGCACTGATCTGGAAAAAAGCCTTGATTTGATGTAAATCCCGCAGTTTTTCCCAGGCACTCCGCTGACGAGAAATTTCCTCGGCGTCAGCGTAAAAATTAGAGTGTTGTTCCACAATAACTACATGTCCCAGGATAAACAGACCACCTTTTTTCAGGTAGTTGCAGAACCGTATCAACTTCCAACCAGATCTTGGGTCGTCCACAAACAATAAGATTTGCGGGCGCCAGTATTTGACATGATCCTGCTTAAGCTTTAGCAAATACTTGCGAACCTGGTGGTATATGATTGACTGCGATACATCACCCCATGGTTTCGGGGAAGAGTAGCCGTGGATGACCACAAACACCAATACCCCAAGGAGAAGAATTGCTAGTGCTGCAATCATGTCTGCAGCAAGCATCGATCCAATACATACCACAAACCCCAGAAATGCTGTTCTATCATTAAAATAGCGGAAGCTGGGACGGAAATTGGGAGCTGATGCTACTTCAAGTAAGAAGCAGGCCAGATTAAGAACTACGAATGTCATCAGGAACGCCATGGTAATGTACACAGCGATTCGATTAACATCAAGCAAGATTGTGAGCTGAGTCAAAAAGTAAGTGAGCAAAATTGCCTGAATGGGGTTGTCATCAGAACCTATACCAGTAGCAAATCTACCCAAAAATGGTACAACATTATCTCTCGCTATGGCTTGGAGTAATTTAGCAGCACCCAATATGCCCATAAGAGCAGAGAAAATAGATGTTGCAAATTCGCCCATCATAACTAGAGCAGGGCTCACGTCTACGCTGCTGATAACGTCGATATCCCTTCTTAGTAAATCACGGCTAACGCTGGATCCGATGGCTAAAATCACCGAAGAGTATAGTACAAATGTCACGGCCAGTCCCCACATGGTACCCTTTGGAATAGACTTCGAAGGGTTCAACAGATCTCCGGACATGCTAGCACCAGCCAATATTCCTGCTGTAGCTGAGAATGAGATACCAAACAAGTTACGGAAATTTTCTTTCGTGGGTAAATCACTGCCAGCTGCACCCTGCGTGAATTGCGGCATGAAATTCTCGCAGAATGTTGACCACGCTGGGCCAGTGTACCACGCAGCGAATTCCTCATCATAGAATTTGTGCACAACGAGCGTAGAAAATGGCACAGCTAGCGTAGCAACCAACAAAATTTTGAACAATAGCTTGGATGAACGAGCGAACAGCTGAGGGCCCAACAGGCAGATCACCGTACACACAAGCAGGAGCAAAGTCTCGTACACAAAAGCCCATACGGGACTATCTGGTAGAGTACGGGTGAAAGAACCCTCCGATTTACCAAATTTGGCTAGAAGGGGATCGGCAAAACCAGCAACGTTGAGTCCTGCATTGAGGACTTGGCCAATATAGAACACCACACCGATGCTGCCACCAAACTCCGGCCCCAAAGAACGGCTAATCATGAAATAAGCACCTCCGCCCTTCACTACACCGTTTGTAGCAATTGCTGAGACAGACATAGTGGTAAGCAAGTTGATGGTGTAGCTTATCAGTAGCAGCAACATTGACCCCAATACACCTGCCTGTCCCACGATGAAGCCAAAGCGAAGATAAATAAGAATAGAAAGCACATTTAGTGTGGTCGGGATAAATACACCTTCATATGTGTCTAGTTTGTGGGCATCAGCAGTCACTGCTAGGCTGTCTGCCATTAACGGGATCTGGCGATGATTACAAACACCACGCAAGTATACAGTAATCGATCCAACTTGGCATCGACCATAAAAGCTCACGGGAGTAAATGTACTTAAATCCTAAAAATTAGATTATTATTATCCTTAAAAGCTATGAATCACATACTAGAAGCAATAACCACGGAGTATGATATGATGAAGTGTCGTAGCATAGTTAGTTCTGAACTATGAAATTGATGTATCATTCTAGAATACATTACAATATAATACAGCATTGCACAGTGTGTAACACTTTATATTGCATTACTATCCGGGTACTCTATACAGTCATTACTTCAGAATACGTTCCTACCCACACTGTCATACATCTTTACCAAGTCACACAGCACAAGATGTAATTCATTCTGAACTGCACAGTAACATGATACAGAACAATGTTGCAAAAAACGTCTAAATACATATTATACAATCATACACGTTTAAAGGCAAACGCGAGGTATATACCGCATACCTCTAGCTGCTCAGTATCGAATATAGGCGTTCCTATATTGTCGGTGAGCTTTTTGATTACGGCTTCATTGAGAATGCTATCTGAACTGTGAACTTTTCGGTCAAAGTATTGCAGGAACGGCTCTCTCTGGATCAATTCCAAATTGTACTCCTTGGCCAAGCTTACGAGTTTCTCAAAGGGGACCACATATTCAGGAACGTTCTCCACGGCCTCATTCAAAAAGAACATGTACTTGTTTCCGGTAATCGAGTCGAAGACGCCATGATTTTTTACACACTCTTCATTCGGGTCAAAGGTTATGCTGAATATTTTGTTGCCCCACTGGCGTTTACCCTCCCGCAGGTTTTCAGAAATGTACTCTGAATTAGGAATGGTGCCAATAAACCTGCCTCCGGGCTTCAGGGCCGTAGACACGTTGCTTAGAGTGCGTCGCAGCCGGTCCTCGGTATCGAATGCATAGTGCAGGGCGAACTGGCAGCTCACTACGTCCACAGGGAGTGCCCCAGGATGCAATATGTCTTTAATGTTCTCGCCAAAACAGTTCCCCACCACCAGGTCAATCCAAAAGGACTTGTGTTCCAGCTGTCGGTGACGGTCACGGGCATTTTCAATACTGATATTGGCAATGTCAACACCGATAAAACCGTCTATGCCAGCGCGTCTCCATTTTTCTAAGTCGCCACCTTTTCCGCATGCCATGTCGAGCACGACTTCGTACGGCTCCGAGAATTCAAAAATCTGCATCCACTTAATGAAGTTATTGAAATCGCGGAGTCGCGCCATTTTGGTATGCGCTCGCGTATTATTATGAATTGTATTATAGTGTGTGCGCACATGCCTGTCGTTGTTGGTATCCACAAAGCGACGGTCGCTTCGTTGCGTCCGGTCCGACATTTAGGTGGTAGAATCTGTTTTGCCCTAATGTAACAGTGATGGAAACCACCCGGCTGCACAAGTGGGTGTTCTCCACACACGAACGGTCTCTTTGGCGTACATTCTCACATATACATAATACATTCGCATTACTGCCTGTGCCTATATTTATCCGTACTGTAAATTATACACGTAGCTGCCATGCCTCGACTGAAAGCGAACAGCACGCGTCAACGGTTTGTGTCCAACTTGAAGGCCGAGGGTATGTAGTAACTCAACCACCTCAACTCCGCTTTAAAGCTGCACCAGCTAAACTAACCAGTGCCATGGACCAGGCACAGTACACGCTTCCAGGCGTAATGCACTTTCTGCGCACCGAATGGCAGCAGCGCGAAAAGTCCCGCATTGAGTGGGAAATTGAACGAGCTGACCTTCGAAGCCGCATTAACAAACTAGAATCGGAAAAATCGCAGCTCCAAAACGAACGCGATGCTCTGAAAAGGCACCTCAATTTACTCGTATCGCAGCTGAAAACCAGCGAAGCTAATAACAATAACACAGACGTCCCCAGCAACGAACAAGTGCCTGAGGATGAGCAGCGCACAATGGAAGTAGAAACGAACAAAATACAGTCACTCAACGATGACTTACTCTCCACAGTTTCCGATTCTCAGGAATATATAGCCCATTGTCTTTCCGACATCAAGCAGGTGCTGCAGCAATGTGGGGTAGCCACGAGCGAGTCTGACCGGAAGCTGCCCTCGCAGACAGCGACAAGCCACCTAAAGGACTTTATCACGCTCGCCAATTTTGGGAAATCTGCATTGTCCATTCTCGTTTTTTCGGATAACCGGGTTGCTGCTGGTACGGCTGATGGTGATCTACTAGTATGGGCCAGTGGGGCCACCGAGGCCAGGAAGTTCGGCGAGAACGCCAATGCGGTGAAACACTTGGCCTACAATGAGAAGGAGCGATTGGTCTTTGCTGCGGTTGGATCGCAGGTCCAGGTTTTTGATGTCTCCGCATTCCCCAAGCTAGTGTCTAGCACCTCTGTGAGTGATATTCCTATTGCAGATATGGCAGCATCCCCTGCAGGAGACATGCTGGCAATTGTGCTGTCGGATGGTACCTCCTCGACGTGGAGTCGGACTAATGATGGCATAACGAAAAAGGTAGACTCGTCTACTGGATGCAGATCTTGTGGATTCGCGGATATTGATGATAATTTGCATTTAGTGCTGGCAAGAAATGCCAACCCCATAGATCCGGAGAATGCGGACGTGAATCTGCTGTTGGCTGACCCCCTCACGGGCAGACTACTTAAGAAAATCGTCATCACCTCCTTCAGCAGTATAAGCGTCATACGCCTCACCCCGGAAACGATTGTGTTGGGTACTGACAGCGGGGATCTACGCGTCTTAGGTCTTGCTCGTGGTGACACGTTAGCTGAAGTAACTGCAGCACACCAGGGCCAGATAACCAGCCTCACACTATTAAATGAAGGTAAGACACTGATAACCACAAGCATTGACGGTCGGTCTTCACTGTGGTCACTGCCTGGTCTACTTTGGAAGGGGAGATTCTTATCCCATGACAGTGGATTCGGTGCGCTCTGCAGTGCGGCCAACAGTACTACGTCGGTTATAGGTGGTGGTGACGGTTTGATCCGTGTATACCGCCATACGATGTAGCACTTTGTGTATATATCTGTTCTAACTCCCTACATAAGTAGAGAATTTTATGTACTGCCATACTGCATTCCGTACAATAACACATTGGTGTGCCGTACTGATACTCTTTTTTCTACCTGCCACCCATTGCGGTTGATTAGCCAGTAGAAGCAACATCCTCTAACTCATATATAGTCATGGTTTGTAGTCCTTGTAGTGTTGCTGTGCGATGTGCCTGAATACACTGTATTCTATACCTACCGTTGAGGTTGATTAACCACTAGCCTTCTCGCTAATACACATTCATGCCTTGGAGAATTTCTAGTGTTACTTTGTAATGTTTCTAGCCTAATACAGTCTTTTCTATTGTTTCACAATCATATATGCAACGCAATGCAATGTCAAGTTTGGGCTAAATTAAGTCAGAAATTAAGATTCAGCGTGTGTGTGGTTTCGACTTGAGTCTGTTTCACTAAACTCTGGAAATATTTGTGTAAGCATACGGGGTATAATGACGGTTTAATAGTCGCACTGAAATGATACTTACTACTCGAACTTCGGGCTGCGCAGCTGAAGATGTGAGGTACCTAGTATACTGAACGTGGGAGGCCGAAACATTGAGAATGGAACAACGCGGAGTTACAATAAATGATCCTGTTAGAGATGCGACGTTATTACGGAAGTACATTATCTCATTACAATATAAATCAGAGGCATGGGAATAGTGTTAATAGTGTTAGTATTCTATACTTTATGGTACCCTGTTGGCTTGTTTGGTTTTTACCCACTAAAGTACATTGTTATGCACTGTTCAAATATTCACTGTCTCCAAGTCATCTCATACCCACGAATGTCTTGAAAGTGTATTACTATAACATCTCATGTACTTGCCAAAGGACTATAAATAGATCTTTAGGCCCATAATACCACGGCATTCCATCTATATATCTATTATCAAGTATATGAAAAACACTATAACCTTGGTTGAGTGTACAACAGTGATCGTGCACTCACTGCTGGCGGAGTGCATGACCTTGACGCTGCAAATAAGACATAGAGCTTCTGTTTTTCAATTACATATTACAGTAGCAGTGTATTCTTCTTCTACTGCATCCGCATTCTGACCAATACAAAACCACCTCAGATCATACTAATAAGATAGCCAGCATGTCAACCGCCGTTGAATGCGTATATATATGTATATATTTAGAATATATGATTTTACGCCGCAGCATGAGCCTTCTTTCTGGCATCTCGGGTGACGGCCTGGTAACCAGTCTTGATACTCTGGACACTACGACGCGAGCCGCAGGAGTTGCATTCCAAGAAGTACAGACGGTTCTCCTTCATCAGGCTAGTATTGACAGACTTGCAGGTCTTACACGACACATACTCGTTGATATATCTTCGCAGCACACCTTCCAAGCCTTTCTGCATGAACTTACCCTTAATGATCAGGCGCTGGGTGCCGTCGACGGAACCAGAAGTACCCAACTCAGCAAACAAAAACTGGATAACATGTTCGGTAGATCTGTGCATTTTGTCGGAAATGGCCTTTATATTAGCGAAAATGGTCTTCTTACCGTCGCGCAACACAATCGGGGGAGGAATCTTGTACTTGACACCCTGGCGGTCACTGGCCATCTCGGGGTTGTTGATGCGCAGAATCGAGAAAAAGCGCTCAACCATACGCTCATATGTAATTTCTTCACCGGGCTGGCTCTGGTAGCCGACTTCGACTTCCAAACCTTTGATCGTGTTCGCATCTGGTTTGGCAGAATCGGCAGCAGAGGTAGCAGCGGGGTCGGCTACACCGGCCTCCTGAAGGGCGGCATCGAAATCATCAACTGCGGCAGCAGCACTCTTCGACTTCTTCTTCTTCTTCTTGAACTCGAACTCGGTGGGCTCCAGCTCAAGGTCGGCGACCTGGTCGGTGGGGGGGGCTGCGGCATTCTGCTCGTCCTCTGTGACAAATGCAGGCTTGCTCTTGCTCGACTTCTTCTTCTTCTTTATACTGGGATCGAATAATGCTTCCGACATGACTACAGCTTTATTCAAGGATTTTTTCGTCACTTAATGTGCCACTCTTAACCCATGATGCGTTTAGTCTGGGTCATATGACCCTCTCCCCAGCTGGGAGCGGTGGAGCGGTCCCAAAGCAGTCTGCTCCCAAGCACGGCACCACATCCGGAGAATAACCCACCGGCTCTGCCGCACGACATCCACCGCCAGCTACACAGCTGCACCACGTTAGCCAGAACCAAGTGTTTTCACCTGGCACGCAACTGCGCATGAGTCAGTTCGATGCTTTGGCTCGTTTGAGAGATTTCGTACAAGATCCGCTGATATGCTCGTTTATTGCCGGAGGAGCTGCTGGCGCTGTGTCGCGCACGGTGGTTTCGCCGTTCGAGCGCATGAAAATCATATTCCAAGTACAGCAACATAACCAGCAGTATGTAGGGGTAGTGAAAACACTGGTTCGTATGTGGCAGGAAGAGGGATGGCGTGGCCTGATGCGGGGCAACGGGTCGAACTGTATACGCGTGGTTCCCTACTCTGCCGTCCAGTTCTGCACATACACCTACATGAAGTCGCTTCTCGGGCCCGAGAAGGCCCAACAGTGGGACGGTCGAGTGCTTTCCGGCATGGTGGCTGGGGCTGCCTCCGTTACATGCACCTACCCGCTAGACCTGGTGCGAACGAGGCTGAGCATTCAAACCGCACAGATCTCGGCTAAGGTACAGCGTGCCGATTTGGTGAAGCCTCCGGGTATGTTCCAGCTCATGGCGCATATGTATAAGACGGAGGGTGGCCTGCCTTCCTTATACAGAGGACTCGTGCCTACCACCCTGGGAATCGCACCATATGTCGGAATTAACTTCGCATCCTACGAGTACCTGAAAGATCGGTGGTTGGGCGGAAATTCGCTGGTTGCGGGTGCCGTTTCCGGTGGTTTGGCCCAATCGCTCACTTACCCGTTCGACATCCTGCGAAGACGGTTCCAAGTGAAAACGCTGAGCCAGGGATCTCTGGGATACGCCTATAATGGAACCTGGGATGCGTTGCGAACCATTGTACGCAAAGAGGGATGGAAAGGGCTTTATAAGGGGTACATTCCCCACATGCTTAAGGTCGTGCCGAGCATGGCTGCTTCATTTTGGACATTCGAAACAGTCAAAAGACTAGTTAATAGTGTATAGATAGATTAGTGTATAGAGAGCAATTGGCTAGCCTGTGCATAGAGCATGTTTATTATACGTACCTGTTGTCGGTTTCTATGTGGCACAGTCCATTAATGGGCACAACGATTTAAGTAGCAATACTACATGGAAGCGCTTCTAAGGGTAAACTGGGACTTATATCATAAATAAATCTCGGTTCGTACCGGTGTAGATAATATTACAAAGTCTCATTATACCGTCTAACCGGTAAACCTACGTGGAGCCATCGTGATGGAATCGCCATATTCTATTATGGAAAAGTCTATCATGAGCAGTCATGGGCCAATTGTGGGCCAGTCGTGCCCCAGTCGTGCGCCATTGGCTGAATAAAAAATCGGCACTGAATCCCACCATGACTGTGCTTGCAAATCGCAAAACTTACTGTGCACTCTCTTCACTCCCAAGATCCACCCAGTTCTGAATGTTGTACTTTCCAACTAGGCTACATGAAATGCTGCTAGCGTTAACACACTGTATCCCAGTGTTGCGTGATGCTCCACGTCGTCTATTATTGGCAGCACCCACATCATGAGCATCGGCACTTAGCACACGTAAATTTCCACCACCTATGTTTAGAGCATAGAAAGAATGGTGAGCGTGCACACCACAAATATAGGTCTTCTCGATGGTCTTCTCGATGGTGTGAAATCACCTCGCAGTATCTTGCATATTCTATCAGGAGCATTCCGTAGTCATTTACAACTGTAATTGTGACCCGCATAGGTATATATTGTGCAAATATAACACAGTTCCAGGTCAATCAGCGTGGTAGCTCCTCTGCCTGAAAATATGATCGTCAATCTTGCAACGATTATCGTGGTAAAATTACCATAACTATAATGCGGTCACGTTCTGTTACCCAAAAGGACATTTGCGCAGTAATACCTGATGTTCCGGTCTCGTAGCCACAACCGTTTCGCAAGGCATCATTTTCTCGGACCACAGAATGTACAACAATGAGCCTTGTTATTTAGTCACAAGCACACCGCTCATATCCTATTCTATAGTATATTATCGCTGCCATCAAACGAAATCAGTATGCGGTCGAGTCGTGCTTTAGAACCACTCAATTAATTGCATTCCTTCTTGGTAACTAACAAAACTGCTTCTCTGAGAATTTAGCGTGTATTTTAGTTCATAATCTCTCGGAAGCAAATAAATAAGCATAGGTTCACGTTGGTATTAGGCAACCACACCGTTAGTGGTGGTTGTGTTCGTGTCCCAGGTAGTGCTCCAGGGGGTAGCCGTCGTAGCGCTGGTGATCGTAGCAATGGAGTTCTGGATCGCATTAAGGTGGTAGGAGTGATCGTGTTCCTGCCGGCGCCCGATTTGGTTGTAGTTGCTATCAGTGGGCTTTGGTATCCTGGTGGTTTGACTGTTCGATGAAGTCCACGATAGAATCTTGGTCAACAAAGACATCAAGAGTCCTGTAGAGTGAGTTTTCCTGCTGTTATTGAGAATGTGTTGCTCCCATCCCGGAGGGCCGTAACGCCTCGCCCGCTGCAAGTAAGGTCGGTCCTTAAACACCTGCTCATTGGCAGCATTGTCATCAGTATTAAACTCCTTGCTGAAAAGAGCATCAATGGTCTTCTCATCCCAGTCAATGCACTGTTTTGCGGCCTGTTTCAACTTCTGCCACACCGACTCTTCGTTGTGCAGGCCACTGGTCTGGTGAAACGGGATTGTGTGGTTGAGCTCGGTCTCCCCGAAAAAGTATTCCGACTGCTCTATTCTCCATGCATTAATTCGTTCAAGAAGATCTCGTCGAGACGCGTTTGGAGTAGAGAATGCACCAGCCCCGTTGTGAGTAGGCAGTTCCACACCAGGCAGCAGGTCGCTTCCGTTTACAGCCACATCGTGACTGTCCTCTGTGTTCAGCACATCTGGCATGTCCTGCTGGCTTATACTGCTCAATTCCTCTCCCGCCACCGGTGGCGTGAATAGAACCCACTCGCCATCAATGCAGCCATTGCTTTGTTGAGCAGAACCACTGAGAATGTCGGAGTCCACAGAGTCAATGGCAGTGGTTATATGACGCAGCGCGTACCCATTTATATTACTATCTGTGAATCTATCCGACATGAAAACGAGATTCAATTACACTCTAGATGCACACGCAAGGTTCGCGGAAGTGCGACTGCGAATGTACAGGATCACCTGGTCCGCCAGGCGTGGCGTTAGGGTGAGGAATTAAATAGCGTACAGAAACGGTTACCATCTGCCCCTACCCTTGTCACATCTGGCCCTACGGCAATGCGCCCCACATGCCAGAACTTGCTTGTACAGCAGTAGGATCTGAAAATGGGATTGGCAGTTGGTTACGGTATATTCTGTGTATGTAATTGCTGTATTTTATATCCAATTGAGGAACGCAAACTAAAGTTACCCGTGGTCACTGGGTAGACGATTGTGCAGCCGCAACGTACATCCCCACAGATCGCTCCTTGCGTTCAAATAAAGTGAACGGACTCACATGACATGCGAGGGACAATTAAGCACCGTAACCAAGGAAAGTGGAGGCACCCATAAGCAATGTTTTCGAGCTGTAAATTGAGAAAACAGGAGATAACTCACCCGAATATATATGTTATATCTGGTGGTATACATTTGCTTGCGGCAAGCGATCCCGTTGAGCAGAAAGCCGGTGATCATGTGACGCGACATGATAACGTGTAAGCGTATTTTATTTTGGAATTGATCTTCTGTGAACTCACCAACCAATAAGTCACAAAAAATGCGTGCTTCTATGCTTCTGCGATCTTCTGCAAAGGGCAAAGGCCCCAACCTTTTCCCGGTTGAGGTCTATCCTCTCTTCATTTGCATGGGCCTTGTCACCGCCTTCGCTGGCTACAGGCTTTTCTCCAACTACATGAACGATGACGTCCGTTCTGGCCACCAGGCACAGAAAACCTCTCGTCTTCCTGAATCGAGCAGCCACCACTAATGGTTATATGCCGTCTCCCGTATATAATTTTCCCTTCGAGTAATTGCAATATAGAAAAATATAGAACATTACCCACTCTATTTACCTGATCGGCTCAGAGCGAGAGAAGCCTCCGGGTGATCATATTCCAAGGATGGATATTTAGCAAGTCCGAATTGCCGATTGGTGAGTGAGGTTAATGGTGAGAACCATGTGTACAGCAATGTGAGTAGCCAGCTGAGCGAATTGCTGTGCGATGAGGGACCGATATGCGATCCGCTGGGTGTAGGTGAAGCTGTCACTGAATTGCCAGACTACGGCACCAGGTAGTGGTTAAGACTGTGACAAACTATGTGAAGATCTGTTCAGTGTCAAAGTATTTAATTTACCAACTAAATACGCCTGTAACTAAATGAGTGGTGGTGCCTCTGCTGCTGGGCTTCCACGTTATTTTACCTTTCTTGTTGCCTCTAGATTGCCCCGCGTTTATTTATGTACGGTTGATTTATGTACCACTGCCTTTACCGAGCCTTCATTGTGCCGTCTTCTCCGCAGTGCCGCTGGCTGTGGTGAGTCGCAGACTAGTAAGCAAAACACACCCACCCTGTTTGACAGATACACCCGTGTGTCGGTACTGATATTATATTTACACTCTTTCTATTCGTTCTTTCGTTCTATATGTACCACCTGGTGAAGGGAATATATGCATCACTCACTCGGCAAGAGGAGTACAGTGTGCTGATTCTGGGCCTGGACAATGCCGGTAAAACCACGCTTTTGGAACAACTCAAGCACCGGTACTCGCAGAAATCGCGGCGCGAGGCCAATGGCACAGAACCTGGCATGACGAACCTCGCAGACGCCCGGATCCTGCCAACAGTGGGCCAAAATGTGGGCAAAATCACCTACGACAAGGTGCTGCTGAAGCTCTGGGATTTGGGTGGCCAGGAGAGCCTGCGGCAACTTTGGGACCGGTACTTCTACGACGCTCATGCAGTGGTGTTTGTGGTGGACTCCACCGACCGTGGCCGCATAGAGGAGTGTCGTGATCAGCTGGAGCGCATCATCGAGAGCGACGTGATGGAAGGAACCCCCGTGCTAATGCTGGCTAACAAGCAGGATAGAGACGATTGCATGGAGGTGGAAGACATCAAAGAGATCTTCAACACAATCGCGCAGAAAATGGATGCACGCGACAGTCGCGTGCTGCCGATCTGTGCTCTGGACGGAACCGGCGTGGAGGATGCGACGGAGTGGATTGTGAGCCGGCTCGTCCGCAACAAGTCGTTCCGGCCACCTAATTTAGTCTGAAACTACTATGTTATATTTATTATGCCCCAGCCGACTTAGTTAATTTCCCGGGGATGTGCGGCTTGATTCACCTCACAATTGTTACCTCGAGCCCACGTGTGTGTGGTACGTGCAGCGGACATGCATGCCTCCTAACCCTCGCAATCCTCCGGTGGTCCTTATCTAAGATGCGACCCAAGCATGCTCCACTCTTACTTCTAGCACATCGATCACACTAGACTCCGTTTGTACCTGTAAGGAAACAATGGGGAGCCTTGAATACGACACGCCCAAAGCGCGCGTCCCCCGTGTGCGGTGGCTCACGTTGTTGCTTGCTGCCTGGACTGTCCTGGCAACGGTGGCATTAGTGGCCATGCTTACGTTCGAAAGCGCGACCAGGCTCGGATTTCACAACAGCTTGCACACCGAGCGCCCGCTGAAGCGGCTGCCTCCCAAACGGAATGTCATTTTCATGATTAGCGACGGAATGGGTCCCGCGTCAGTTGCATTGGCCCGGAACTTCTTTCAGTACACCCAGGACGCCGACTACGAACCGCTGACGCTCGACAAGTTCTTTGTAGGGAACTCGCGCACTCAATCGAGTGACAGCTTCGTCACCGACAGTGCTGCCGGTGCCACGGCGTACTCCTGTGGGCTCAAGACGTACAACGGCGCAATTGGCGTGGACCACGCTGGGAAACCGTGCGCGTCCATCATGGAGGCTGCGAAGTTGCAGGGGTACCGGACGGGGCTGGTGGTCACGACGCGAATCACGGATGCCACACCCGCTTCGTTCGCGTCCCACGCGCTAGACCGCAGCGAGGAGGACTTCATTGCCGAGCAGTTGGTGAACTGGAACAGCACGCACCCGCTAGGAAACGTCGTTGATCTCATGCTAGGTGGTGGCAGATGCCACTTCCTTCCGTCGTCAGATCCACTGAGTTGCCGTCGTGACGAGCGCAACCTGGTCGAGGACGCCAGATCGAACGGCTTCCACTACATTGAGGACATCAGCGAAGGCAACAACCTGGCAGAGCACCTGCCTGTGCTGGGTCTGTTCACGCCCGGAGATCTGCCGTTCAGCATCGACTACCACGACAAGTCGCTGCCCCCATTGAATGAAACAGCGCTGGCAGCTGTGCATGCACTGGGAAACGCCACCCAGGACTCCGACAAGGGCTTCTTTTTGATGGTCGAGGGGTCCCGGATAGACCACGCGGGCCACTACAACGATCCCGGTGCTCAGGTGCGCGAAGTCATTGCGTACAACGATGCCTTTGCGGCCATGGCCAAGTATGCCATGGAGGACACCGACGTGCCTACAATCGTAGTGTCGACCAGCGACCACGAGACAGGCGGGCTCTCTGTTTCACGGCAGGTCACCAAGTCGTATCCGGAGTACTTGTGGTACCCAGAAGTGCTGGAGGCAGCCAAACACAGCACGGAGTACCTTGCCAGAGAGCTGCACAACCTGGAGTCCAGCCTGAACGAAGACGAGCTACATGATTATATACGAGAGTATGTTCTCGGAGGACAGGGGCTTGGGCTAGCGCGCTTCACCGACGAAGATGTCGAGCGCGTGGCTCGTCACCGTGGCAACGCGCAGACTGTACTGGCCAAAATGCAGAGCGTGAAGGCCGAGATTGGCTGGTCCACACATGGGCATTCTGCAGTGGATGTCAACGTCTATGCAGCATCGAATTACCCCGAAGTCCTCGAGCCGCTGAGAGGAGGCAACGAGAATATTGACATCGGACACTTCTTGAGGAAGTTCATGGGAATCAAGCGCACTCGGCTGGCCTCTCTAACCACCGAGCTTCGCAAGAAGTTCCATAAATTATAGGCCCGGTGATCTGGCTGTTTTGTTCTGCTCGCTAATATGTGCAAGCATATTTATCTGCTTCACTTGCAGGGCCCTTATTAGTGTACGCCAAGTACCCGCTATTCCTCTTTCGTGTGACTATTGCAGAGTTATGTACCTTTCGTATATGCCTATAACAGTACGTGTTGCGGGTAATCCAGAGTACGCTATGAGCAACATTACAGCATTCATAAGCTGCATACTTACAGCATACTTCATAGAGTGCTTCAAACGTTACAATCACTTTCTTAGTGTAATGTACTTCACATTACAGCGTACTTCACGTTACAACCTACTTCACATCACAATGTTTCTCAAATATCACAGCATACCTCAGACCTCATTCATTACATTACAATGTACTTCACGTTACAGTTACAGCATACTTTCTTGCAGTGCAACGCATCTCACATACTAAGCATAGTATACATTACAGAATTCAAACATCACACATCTAGCTCATACATCACATTACAGCACTTCATATGTTAGAACGTACTTCACATTACCGTACTTCGCATTGCAGTACTTCACATTACCGTACTTCACATCACAGTACTTCACATCACAGTACTTCACATCACAGTACTTCACATTGCATTACCTCACATCACAGTATACTTCACATTACAGTACTTCACATCACAAAGTACTTCACGTTACAACTTACCTCACGTTACAAGGTACTTCACACTACGACATATTTCATATTACAGTTCACTTCGCATGTATACCTCACATTACAGTACCTCACATTACAGTACTTCACACCACACAACCTCACATCACAGTACTTCACATCACAACGTACCTTACGTTACTTCATAGACTACGCAGTGCCCCATGTGATGCTGATACATTCTATGAAGTAAGCGCTGGTGCTCAATAAATATGGCATTATGTACAATCGAGTATTCTCATGCGGTATTGGTATTCTATGTATGACGCAGGCGTGCGCCGTGTTCTATGGACAATATCGGAGTTGGGCAGCTACGCAACACCCTTGGCAACCTGCTCAATCCTGGTGCCTAGGGATGCATGTTTATGGAGGGATTCCACCATGGCTTCTAGAATATAGTTCATGTCGGTCATGTTGACACCCGACAGCAGGAAGTACTCTGTGTACGGGTTTGTCGGGGGCTTTTCGTGCGGGATGTTGAAGAGAATGTCGTTCACGAGTGACTCGACGTGGCGCAGCGACCATTCGTGTGCAGCATTCACTATTTTGCGCGTGGGTGGGGTAACCTGGAGCAGCTCCGAGTAGAGGTGGGAAATATGGCACCGCACCCGGATTTGCTCTCTCCGCAGATCATCCAAAGTTTCTGCAGACATCGTTCTTCGGCAAGGTTCCGTGGCTGGCGCTCGCGTGTCTGGACACCTGGTTGATCCGGCCTGTTACAACGTAGGATTCCTTGATCAGGGTAGATGGAGATGCATCTGAGCGCCATGGGATTAGGGAATACCCCGCTGAATGTGGGAGCAGCGGCCAGGGTAGGCAGCTTGGGCAGTCCGCCTGGACAGTCAGCGGCCGCCTGGGAGGAGCCGCCGGTCAGCTGCCCACAACCGCTGCGCGGCATAACAGTATCCAGTGCTGCAACCTCTAACCAGATGGCAGACTTGGAGTACAACGAAAGCACGAAGAAGGTGAGTTTCTCCGAGAATTCGCTGGCCCGGCTCTCTGAGGAGGACCGCCGCAGCGCGGAGGAAACAGCCAGCCTGATAAATGTGATCATGACCAACCTGGTGAACCACCAGGGCGAGAATCCGCCGCTGGAGGCCTTCACCCCGAACATCAGCGTATCGGCCTCGAAACTGGCCAAGAGCGGCATCGAGGCACTCCAGAAGAACAAGCCTCAGGACGCCGTGAAGCTGCTCAGCACAGCCCTGGAAATGGTGCTCCGACGACCGATCTGGGAGTCAACCATCCGGTTCCTGGAGGAGGTCAGCCAGTGCCTGATGCCGCGGTGCGACGCGTACGTGGCCCTCAAGCAGTGGGCCGACGCCTACGCCGACGCCTCGTTGCTGATGCTCATGAAGCCGCAGGACCACCTGAACTACTACCGCAAGGGCATGATTCTGGTCTCCGCTGGCCGCATTGAGGAGGCCCAGAACCTGCTGAAGACGGCGCTGTCGCTGTCGCCCAACAACCCACTCTACGTGCAGGCCCTCAAGGCGACCGTCCCGGGCGCTCCCAAGGCCTGACTCCTCCTGTAATGTATGTATCTCTATCTGCTGCGTCAGCCAGGCGGTTCCGGCCGGGGCAGTAAACAGCCGTACCCATGCCCATTTGAGTCTGTGCAAGGCGTAATCGGGAGGCTACCACCGCACGCTACCACCGCACCGTCACACGCCATATAGCCAGCACAGCCGCCCCCCTGCATCCCCGTTGGTGCACAGATGCCCCCCGACGATATCATAGACCTTACCGGGGATGACGGACCCAGCCCGGCGCCCCGGCGCGAGCCAGCCGCCAAACGGCCCCGTTCGCCCGCAGCCGACGGCGACGTGATCATTGAGGACGTGCAGCCGGCCCGGCAGAGCGAGGCGCCCAAGAAACGCAAGTCGCTGAAGCGCGAGCGCATGGAGCGCGAGTTCCGCGAGTACGTGGCCACGCTGCCGTCGCCCTCCAACCAGCGCGTGCTGGAGGGCTACGCTGCCGTGAACCGCGAGAAGAAGGACCTGCTCGACTACCGCAAGCAGCTGATCGAGGAGGGCAAGCGCGAGGGCCACAGCGCGCAGGCTGCGATATCTGCGCTGGAGGACATTCTCATCTCGCTCGACGAGGACAGCGAGCGGATCCGAACCGGCAAGGCCACGCCGGACGACGCGCTGCGCATGGGCTCCATGGCCGAGCGCAAGGCGAACATCGCGCGCACGCGCCTCGAGTCGTACCGGCGCGAGGCAGCCATCAACCGCATGCAGCAGCAGACCAGGGAGTCCACGGCGCGCGAAATGCTGAACAACAGGGCGTACGTCGACGCCCGCTCGGCCTCGATGGTCACGCCCGTGTCCGTGACCACCAACACCATGTACCAGCCCACGGTGAACCCGGCCAGCAGCAACCAGCAGCTCGTGCACCGGGCCATGGCGCACCCCCTGGGCCTGCTGCCGGACAGGACGATGCTAGCCGGGACGTACCTGAACGGCAACTCGCACGCCAGCGGGCTGCGGTCGAGCTTCGGCACCTACGACGACTTCCGCCAGACGCCCTACCAGGAGGCCTCCACGCACTCGATCTCGAACTACGAGCACCTGGTGGACCTGGCGCTGAACGAGGCCGAGCCGCTGGACATGCCTCCGCAGCTGCTGTGCGACGCGCTGGAGCACCAGCGGCAGGGCCTCGGGTGGCTGGTGCGGGCCGAGAAGGGACGGAACAAGGGCAGCATACTCGCGGACGACATGGGACTGGGAAAGACGGTGCAGACGATCGCGCTGCTCTACGCGAACCCGCCCGACCGCGAGCTGGCGCCGCAGCGCCGGCTGACGCTGATCGTGTGCCCCGTGGCCCTGATCGCGACGTGGGTGGACGAGCTCAAGGAGCGCGTGAAGTCCCGGCACCGCATGCGCGTGTACGTGCACCACCGCGCCATGAACTCGGCCAGCTACGCCACGACGGCCGAGGAGATCTACTCGAACTACGACGTCGTCATCTGCACCTACCAGGGCATCTCCATGGAGTTCAAGGCGTACTTCGACGAGCGCATCGGCCCGGACCCGGACGACTACGCGGCCCGGGCGCCTCGCTTCGGCGGCAAGAAGTACCCGCTGTTCGACATCAAGTGGTACCGCGTGGTGCTGGACGAGGCCCACATGATCAAGAACAGGTCCTCCAAGATCTCCATCGCCGTGTCGTACCTCAAGGCCACCCACCGCCTCGCGCTCTCGGGCACCCCCATGCAGAACTCGCTCGCCGAGCTGTACCCGCTCATCCGGTTCCTGCACATCGAGCCGTACGAGGAGTGGTCGGAGTTCCAGCGACTCATCCCGGCAACGGGAAGCAGCACCATGCGGTCCTACACCACGCAGAAGTCTCTGGCAGCGTTTCTGAGCGCGGTGATGCTCCGGCGCAAAAAGGACACGCTGATCAACGGCGTCAAAATCATCGACAGCCTCCCCCCGAAGCACGTCAAGGACGTCGAGGTCGTGATGCCCAAGCACGAGCTCGAGAACTACAAGGTGCTCGAGAGCCAGATCCACAAGGAGGTGAACAAAATCTCCGCGACCGAGGGCGGAATGACCTTCGGCAACATGCTGGTGCTGCTGCTCCGGCTGCGCCAGGCCACCTGCCACCATTTCCTGATCGAAGCCACTAAGCGTGCCCACAGTCGCAAAGTGTGGAGCGCGAACAAGGAGACGCGGCTGCACATGCAGACCGCCATCAAGTGCCACAGGGCGCTGCAGCGCAACGTGGCCCAGAGCGATCCGGAGAGCCGCGTCTGCGTGAGCTGCGAGGGTCCCGCAGTCAACACGGCAGAGACCTTCATCATGGTTCCCTGCGCACACTTCCTGTGCGCCGAGTGCTCGGAAGAGGCGCTGTCCAAGATGGACGAGGAGGACGGGAACCTCTGCCCGCTGTGCGGCGACCGCTACCGCTACTTGGGAAACCTGGAGATGATCAGAATCCTCGAGGTGGGCGAAATGAACACTGGCGAAACGCCCTCGTTGGAAGAGGCGATCCGGCACCTGCAAGCCTCCCAACGGCCCCGGTTGCTGGAACTGCGGAGGTTCGAGGAGTCTCGCAAGAGGAAACTCGAAGAGCTGCACAGAAAGTATGAGGAGTCCACCCAGTTCGACCTCGCGTTCTCTGATGGTGCAGAGTCCGATATAGAAGTCGTTGACGAGGCCGACCCCGAGGACCAATCGCCCACCCTCGACTCTCTCAAGGAGGAGCTGAACACTTCCTTGTTCTCGACCGTGAAGCACGAAAGCGTGAAGCCAGAGGAGCCGTCGCAGTCTGGCGAAGCACACTCGGAAGAATATAAGACCAGAGAATACGCCCAATCAGAAGAACAGTCAGAAGAATACGCCCAGTCAGGAGAGCACACCCGGCTAGAGACCCTAGAGGATAATACGCATGCGGTCGCACGCAAAAAGCCAGACCCAATGCAACAGATGCTGGACATCGACGAAGTGGCTAGACTGTTCAAGACCAGCGGCGTGTTTGACGAAGGATGGTGTACTTCTGCCAAGATCGAGGCGTGTGTTAACACCCTCCGCGAAATTTGGACCGAGTCGCCTGCCGACAAAGTGATTATATTTACGTCCTTCACGACCCTGCTGGATATTCTTGCGATTCCCCTGGAATCAGCTGCCATTCCCTATGAACTCTACACCGGCAAAATGGGGGTAGAAGAGCGCAACGGCGTGCTGGAGACCTTTAAAAGTGGCCGTTGTAAACTTCTGCTGGCCAGTCTGAAGGCCGGAAACGTCGGGTTGACCTTGACGCAGGCTAACCGGGTTATCATCATGGAACCGTTCTGGAACCCTTACGTCGAAGAGCAGGCGCAGGACCGCGTGTACCGTATAGGCCAGTCTCGAGAGGTCACGATTTACCGCCTCCGCGTCAAAGATACAGTGGAAGATCGCATTGTCAATCTTCAAGATCATAAGCGGGAGATCATTGAGGGTGCTCTCGACAACGGCATGAAGACACGCACCCAGAACCTTTCCCGTTCTGATATCATGTTCGCCCTTGGATTGCAACCGCGTGCCTCCTAAGGGTCGCGTGACGAACAATTTTGTATTTATTTTATTTATTAGCCTAGTAGTGCGCATCTGTAAAATACGATTTTTTTACCTAATAGTGAATCTGTAAAATACGAATACAATGGTGAATATATAGGAAATTTGGCTATAGTTCTCTATCCATCTGCACCGGCTATCCGTACAAAAAATTATAGCCGATTTAAATTTGGACCTATATTTCCACCTTGGAATACTACACGAAGGCAAATACTACAGCCTTTTTAGTGTATACACCTAAGTTAGTGCTTGTTGGACCTAATGCCAGAACTAAACACCAGGCCCACGGAAATCTCTATACTGGCACTGTTATGCTATAAATCATGCGTGGCCACAAATTGAATACAACATTGCGATTGCCATTGACTCACCCTTGCCGGCTTCGACATGCAATGGCCCTGAATGAATCAAAGTTGCAGGGTATCGCCGAACTTCTGAACAACATCAGTTAGAACCGGCTCCCTTGAAACTTGGCATGCCCGCAATGCAATTGAGTTGATTCGGGTCTTCTGGGTTTGGCTGAAACTGTCGGAGCGCGCAATAATATCATCGGTGAATTTCTCTAGTGTTACTACACAGACCTCTTTATACTCCCAACATTTAGCCAAGGGCCAGTCCTCTAAACTACATACAAGATCATTCAACAGCCTGATCCAGTATTCTGAGAATTGATTGTAATCGTATTTATCCAGGGAAGCTAGTGATTCCCTCGCAGCTTCAACATCGCCACAGAGTTCAACAATATTTGTGTACCGCTCTGAGGCATCGGGGTCATTTCGGTGCACGAATTTCCTGCCGATTTTTTCAAAGTCGCCTTCTAATGCAACGGTGTTGGATGCCATTGTATGCGCTTCTCCGTTGCCCGTTCCTCGACGCCCGTTCTGGGATGGGTTTTGGAGTAGACATGGAACCCGTGCCCAGGCGTGCCTTCGAAACTTTCACAGCAACTACTGTGAAATTGCCCACCACATAGGTTCATAACAACACAATTTTCGTAGAGTAACATGGGTGCTGGTCTGCGTATCACCGCCGTTGCGCTGGTGTTGATCATCAACACCATAAACATTATTGGCCAGGGGTTCTTCATGATTATGTTCAGTGATCTAGAGATGGATTATATCAACCCGATTGATCTTTGCAATTCGTTGAACCGGTTTATTCTACCCGAAGCTGCTTTACAAGCGCTTGCACCCATATTATCATTATTGGCTGGCGAGTGGTTTCTGTTCTTTTTGCTGGTTCCTGTCACTGTTCACAATGTGCTCCGCATTTACTCCAACCAGTACCTGCTTGATGCCACTGAGATCTTTAAGACTCTGTCCAAGCAAAAGCGTGCTTGTTTCCTGAAGGTGGTCTGGCATGTCATTCTCTGTTTCTACCTCATGTTCCGGGTAGTCATGATTTTGATCGACTGGGATTGATTCCTCTGTGCCTTTATTGAACGCCTAATGCATCATAGTAGCATCTCGTGCATTGAGGTGTCTGTATGCTCTTGTATTCTTTTCGTGTATTCGCTTGTGACCACTCGTTAGATGCAAGATATCCCTATGCTACACTGTTATATGCCTTGTCTTGTATAGTTATTTGTGGGGAGCGATAAGTCTGCATCATTATACACTACACAAAATAATGTCCAAAACATGATATGGCAAAATGAATGCATAGCTCGGCATATGTACCTAATTGTATACATTTGTATATCCCCAATTTATAAATATCTTCTTATAGGCTTACTTGCCGGTATCCGCATGTATGTATGTATGTATATCCTCCATACGCTTACCAATACTCACCAGTCAAACAGAGTGTGACATTATGGGGTGGTGGCCTTTTAGTAGCAAGCCAGAACCAAGTCAGAATGAAGTTATTGACCCGGACTTGAAGAAATATAGTGATGAATTGACTTCCCAGGTGAACCCGTCTAAAAAGCCAACTGATGAATACGCTGCTCACCGCGAGAAACTTCGTGTGTCAAGCACCCTTCAGCAAGCTGCCAATCATAATTGTGCTGAATTTGCTACTGCATACTCAAATTGTATATCTTATGGAAGTTTCCTGAACAGATCATCAGGATGCAACACACAATTAAGCATGTTTGAAAAATGTCAAGAGATGCAGACGTTTGCGCTCTCAGCCTTGAAATACGACACTGTTCCAACTGAGTCAGAGCGATCTAAGGTTAAGGCGCTATCTGATGATCTTATGATAAAGGCTGCTCCATCTCTGAACATCACACCCGAGCAAGAGCAGCAGTTTCAGAAACTTGTCCTAAGCATTGCAGAGCAGTGAAAATCTGCTTGTAGAGCAGTGAAAATCAAGCAGCAAATGACCCAAGGAGTGTTTCAATCAAAAAGTGAAACAGTTAAGGAGGGGATCCAAGAAATGTATCAAGCAACCAAGATCATGGACTTTTCACGTCTTCTTTCGTTATTTCTAGATTCTCTTCTTCCTGCAATTCTGGTTTATCCTCCTCCTGGACCTCCTCTTCTTCCTCATTTGCAGCGGCATATACTTCCTTCCAAAAACCCAGTTGCTTCTCAGCACTCATAGAATTAAGTCCGGAGGTAGACGGCACACAACATAACGTAGATGACCCACCAAATTTATGGTATGGATCCACACCGTATTTAAATTCTCTAATATTCCATCCCCGGGCTTTGGCAATTGCTTCCCAGATGCCTCTCCCCACTAAGCATACGAACTTGGGTTTGAATTCTGCTATGCGCTCCTCTAAAGAAACAGAACCTTCAAGTAATTCCTCTTTACTTAGCTGCTGTATTCCTTTTGTACACCTAGCGACTATATCGGTGAATCCTACGTGGTATAATTCAGGCATTTTAGCATCATCTTCAGGGATATGAAGGGAGCTACTAAAGCCAGACCAAAAGAGATATTTCCAGAACCGGTTGGAATGGTGCGCGTAATAATGGCCTCTTCTCCCTGACTCCACTCCAGGATTGAAGCCTACGAATACAATCTTAAGATCGGTGGTTAGGATGGGGGGCAACGGGCCGGGCCAATTTCTTTTTTTGGAGTCATGAAAATCCTCTTCAGCAGTAACGGCTTCATGTATTTCTCGTTTCAATGTCTTTTTTTCATTATTGTCTGCGTTTTTATAGCTGAATTGCTTCAAGTCTATCGAGATGGCCATATCAGATTGGTTTGCAATATTGTCCAGATCTCAATAACCCTGGGTTACGCAAAGGAGCCAAATATTACCACTACTTGGGGTTGACCACGCAACTAAATGACTTTTTTTTCTATTTTATATTGCAAAATATAAACTATGTTGTGGAATATAATTGGAATGATGGTGTCAATTCCAAGTCCAGCCAGGCAAATTGAGCACACTAATGGAAGTGCCAAGATACTGTTACCTGAGACAGTTCATCTCTTCAGGTCTAACGGAATCTGTGGGGAAACACAGGTTCGCAGTTAGCTCTAACATGTCGGCAGCGGTAACCAATAAATTAAAAAGCTTCTTTACAACCCCTATATTCTATGTGAATGCTTCTCCTCACATTGGGCATTTGTACTCGTTAATTCTGGCTGATACGGCACATCGATACTCGCTTTTCAAGGGTAACAAGTCAATTTTGAGTACTGGTACTGATGAACATGGTACAAAAGTGCAGCGAGCAGCCTCAGCAGCCTCCCAGCCCCCCAAACAGTTTGTTGATACATTAAGTACGGAGTTCCGTAGATTGGCCGACTATGCGAACATCGACTACTGCAGGTTTGTGCGAACCACCGACTCGGATCATATTACTGAGGCCACCAACTTATGGCAGAAACTCAAGGCAAATAACATGATTTATCTGTCGAAACATACTGGCTGGTACTGCGTGAGCGATGAAACCTTCTATCCTGAATCTGAACTTACTACCGATCCTACAACAGGTGCTAAGATAAGTAAGGAGAGTGGTAGTACTGTTGAGTGGTATGAAGAGGAGAATTGGTTTTTCCGTCTTTCTGCCGTTCAAGATAAACTGGTGGAGTTCTATGAATCAAGAAGTGACTTCGTTCTGCCCAAACAACGTCACAACGGAATACTCTTGGAGCTTAAAAACACCCCACTCCCTGACCTGTCGATTTCTCGGCCGATTGACCGATGCGACTGGGGTATTCCGGTTCCAGACTCATCGCATACCATGTACGTGTGGTTTGAAGCACTGGTGAATTATCTCACTGTAGCGAAATCGCAGGCTGCAAACAAGGACACCAACCCCCTTGAATGGTGGCCCCCGACCAATATAATTGGTAAAGATATTATCAGATTTCATTCTGTTTACTGGCCCGCGTTCTTGCTGGCAGCCGGTCTAGAGCCTCCTCGGAATGTGGTTGTACATAGTCATTGGCTGCTGAAGGGATCTAAGATGTCTAAATCTAAAAAGAACGTTGTGGATCCGTTTAGTCTGATCGATAGGTTTGGGCTAGACACTGTGAGGTATGCGTTGTGCTATGATAGTTTCCTTGCTCATGACAGTCCGTTTAGTTATGAACAGGTTATCGAGCGACACAATGTGAATCTGGTAAACAAGTGGGTTAACTTGGCATCGCGAGTGTGTGGCCCCAAATTTAATATTCCCAAAGCTCTAGAAACCTTACGAGGAAACCCCGTGGATAGCTCGCTCAGAAGCGCGTGTAACGAACGGGCTGAAGCGTTTGAGTTTGGCAAGTATACGCGGACACTGAACGATTTTGCCATTGCTGCCAACGGTGCTGTTGAAGAGGCCGCGCCGTGGTACGAGCCTGATAGCCCCGCATCACTGCTCGCCATTGCGAACGCTGTCGAGAGCTGCCGGGTGCTATCGCTGCTACTTCTACCAGTTATTCCAGAATACGCTAACCGGATGTTGGACAGACTGGGCGTCAAGCAGGATAGAAGAACCTTTGAGTATGCTGCTGTTGGTGCAGATTTAGAATACGGTGTTGGTGCTAACCGTAAGGGCGACCATGTGCTGCAGCGTTTGGACACTAACTAGTCCATATGTATATAAAGCCTGCAGAATACTAAAAAGATGTATATATTATAATTTTTCAGAGTCTGAAGAACCTAAGAGTTGGAAGAGTGACGAGAATAGGAAGTATACGCTGCTTGGATCGAGCCCATGCAATAGGAACTCTGCCTCCAATAACTACTCGAGCGTAGCATGATGTACACATACACTTTTGGTCATACACAAGCTATTACGTCTAAAATTATATTACTATTTAGTCTTTTGACGCTTCGGCTTATGACTGCTTTTACCCTTGGGTTTGTGGGATTTATGCTTCTTAGGCTCAGCCTCAGCAGCTTCCTTGGCGTATTCAGCCTTGGCCTTCTCCCACAACTCCAGACTGGGTTCGTCTTCGGCACCGAACACCTCCTTTCTCCACTGCCGCAGCCGCTTCCGCTTGGAGAACTTCTTTCTATCATGCTCAATTTTAGACCGGTCACGGTAAGAAGCTAGATTCTTAAGACCTGCATACCGGTTGAGATCTTTATCGCTGGCCAGCAGAATATCGCGCGAAGTAAGGCCGAAGTTTTCCGGGTCAACTTCGCGATATCGGAATCCCGTAGGCTTGATGGTCTTTTCCAGAAGTAGATCTTCGTTGGCTTGCACAAACTGCTCTGCCTTGCGTTTCAGCTCTTTACGGGAGACCTTCTTTTCGGGTTGTACATACTGCTCTTCAGCCTGAGGCTCTGGCTCTTCATTATAAGCATCCTCGCCAACCTCCTGGCCAATATCCTCATTGGTTTCAGCAATATTAGCGTCTCCATCACGGCCGTAGAACTCCTCATCGAACAGTTTCTGCATGCGTTTGTCCCACTCAGCGTCATCCCAATCGCCATCCAGGTTCTCCTTGGACAGCATCTCAGCCACCTTATCCTCGCCATCACCGAGGGCGGCCTGGAGCTGCTCAAGCTTTGATGTGACCTCACTGACCTTTTCTTTGCGCATCTTAGCCACCTCGAGCTTCTTCTGCTGCTCCTCCTTCTCGCGCTCGAGGCGCTCCTGCTCACGCTTCTTCTGACGGCTGCTCATTTTAGACCTTCGGAGAGTGCTCTGATCACGCGCATAGCTGACAATCTCCGCAGCATTGGGATCCTCGTAGCGGAAGTTATATGCATTCTCGAACTTCTCACTCAGATCATCGAATTCATCGCTGTCTTGGGCCTCGTCATTATCTCCGCCAACCACTTCCTTGTAAGTTGGGACAGCATCCTTTTTGGTGGGGATCCAAGCCTTATTGGACAGAAAGGCACCGAGGAATTCATCGGCATTCTTTTCGGGGTCGGGAAGAGAAACCTCGGGAATCTCGCGCTCAGGGCCTTCTCGTTTCTTCAGGAGGTCATCGTCCTCGTCATCGTTACTGTCGGCATTATCCCCGAGCTGTTTGAGAAGATCCTCACGGACACGCTGCTGTTCCTCGGCGTAAGTTTCACTGTTTACCTCCTTGTCTTCCTTCTTTCCCTGGTCGAGGATCTGCTGACGCTGGTAATCCTTCAAGTAGACCGGTTTGTAGTTCTCCGCTTGCTTGGCGCCCTCCTCACCGATTTCCGGGAAGAATTTCAGTGACTTGTCTGTCAGAGCCGGGTCATTATTGCGAATTGCCTGGAGGACTGCGTCAATGCCCTTGTCGATATTCTCAGTGACAAGGTCGCCTTCCTCGTCCTCAATTTCGTCTTCGCTAGACTCAGACCAGTCTTCTTTCTGCTCAATTGGTTCGGTAGACATTGTGGTAGTTTTCACAATTAATAAAAAATATTTCCAAGCTTATAACAGCCCGACCTTACCCTGTATCCACATCCCACTGCTTCCTCCCTCTCCGCCCACACAACGGCAAGCACTGACGATAGGCACAGCTGCAACGACTGCCGTGACAGCTACAATCGAAATAGCTGCCCCACTTCACAATTGAACCAGTCAACTAAAATCTACTGCTCTCAGGAGGCACTGTACCCACTACACGGCACCCAGTTACGGTACCAGTTACGGCACCCACTAAACCACATCCGCTATACGGCACAAGTGAGAAACGGCCCAAGTCAACCACTGTAGCCGAAACTTCAATCGTACCGTAATTGCATTCATATCAGCACTGTGTCAGCATTTACAGCCTGCACTCTGCAACGGTAAACACTTCTGCTACTAACACTGCATTAAACTTTGCTAAAAGTATCAATATTCTACAAAATATGTCCTTCGCAGCAGGCTTGATTATAGGCCAGCTATCCATGCTTGTGGTGGCCGCACTATTGCTGCGGTTCTTCTTGTTTGCTGACTCGCCGGGCGTGAAAGGAATATCATTGCCAGACCCCGAACAGCCCAAAGTGGAACCCAAAATCCCCTCTTCCATGAAGAATATCTTGGAGCATGTGTACTACAACGTGGACACCCACAGCGCGGAGTCAATGGACTGGTTCACGCTCCTGGTTGCCCTGAACCTTAACGCATTGCGCCGGCAGGCTACTTTCAATGACCGTTTACTGGGCATGCTGAACCACGTTTTCTCCAGCGACAAAATCCCAGGGTTCATCGACACCATTCGGGTCACGGAGCTCGATCTGGGTCGCGATTACCCCCTGTTCAATAACTGCAAGGTGTTCCGCTCTTCGAACCCCGAGTTCAGCGATGGGCTGGAAGCACGATTCGACATCGACCTGAAGGATCGGATCACGCTGGGTGTGGAGACCCGGCTGCTGCTCAATTACCCGAAGTTCATGTTCGCTTACCTGCCTGTGCGTGCGTCTGTGTCGCTGGTGAACTTCAGTGGGCGTATATCGCTCTCCATGGTGTCAACGCCACCCAACGATGACTCTAAAGAGCCGCAGTTCGCCCTCACGATATCTTTCGACCCCGAGTTCAGTATGGAGTTCAGAGTCACCTCCGTAGTGGGTGCCCGGGCCCAACTACAGGATGTACCGAAGCTCGGTCAGATCGTTGAGTCTGCCATTCGCACTAAATTCACCGAGCAATTGGTCAAGCCTAACTTCATGAAGATTCCACTGCCCTCTCTATGGCGTGACCAGGATCAGGCATTGGTGCACACGCTCAAGTCTGCTACCGATGCAGCAGTTGAGGGATCTGAAAAGGCCGCGAGTCTGATTTAGAGGCTGGTTGCGATGTCTGGCGTGCAATTGAACTCACTGCTCGCTGCATGGCTTGCTGCATGCTCGCTGCATGGCTACCTCCCGCGTGTTTACTAAACACATGCATGTCTGTTAGTAAAAGCTATCAACATACACATCGCAGTAGTGGTGTTCCTTATACAGCATTATACGTCTGTTATATAGAAGAGAGCACGCATCAAGCAAACAGGCTATTTTCCGGTATCATCTACCCGGAATGGGTACTCCATACATGCTGCATGCTCAGCCTTCAAGTGCTACAAATAAGGTAGGGGTAACGCAGCTTCGTCGGGTCCATATGGGAATTTAAAGTGCGAAACTATCGTAATGTTTCGGATGCTACACTCTCATTATATGTTGCTCCTCAGGAAAATACTGAGAAGAAGAAGATTCGTATTTACCTGCATAATACTTATACTCTTAGCTGCGTATATAATACTGGAAAACACGGGCACCCTGCTGGTGAGCTCTCCAGTATCAGTCAAATCGCCAAGCACTAAACGGACAGTCGAGGATGCGTGCGAGGAATTCTTCTCCGCCTTGGTGTCGCGAGACGACGATTGGTCTACCGACTTTCTGACCACGGATCGTCAGGAAATCATTTCCCAAGTCCAGCGAATGAGGCTCTACGGACACTGCTATTTACGCAACAGATTCGTCCCGAAATCGTTTTACCTGCGAGACGTCGAGAACAGACTGTTTCATGTGTTCTCCGAGCGGCCTGGTCCGGACGAAGGGGACGATAGAGAGACAGCGTCGATGTGGAGCGCGTACGGCAAGGGAAGAGGAATAGCATTGAGCTTGGGCGCCAACCAGCTGCCAGACTTCCGAAAACTCGTGGCCGTTCTCGGTGTCTTGGGCAATAAGCTGCCGATCCAGGTGGTATACAAGGGGGACCTCAATCCGTCGGACATGAAAGTGGTCATTGAAGCAGGTGAGGCGGCCGAAACACCGCAGAAAATCCAGTTTATCAACGTCGAGAGTCGGATTGTAGGCGAGCACTTCGCCAAGTTTAGCCGGTTCGCTAACAAGTGGCTGGCTGCTCTTTTCAATACATTCGAGGAAATGATTCTCCTTGATGCGGACGTCGTTCCGTTCGTGAACCCAGTCAACCTGTTCGAGACGGAACTGTATAAAAATACTTCGTCCTACCTATTCCGGGACAGAGCGGTTTCGGATGAATTCCTGGGTGTGGCAGCCAAAACACTCTACCGCAAGTTACTACCCAGCGACGCCGAAGCCACGGAATTCAACCTCCCAGTTCCCCAATTCGGCCGAAAAAGACTGGCTTTGCTCTCTGACCGTAAGCATTTTGTTGAAAGTGGGTTTGTTTTGCTGGATAGGCGGAAGTTTCTACCCGGTTTGTTGATAGGCTTCGCAATGCAGCTATGGCAGCCTACGTCTGAACCTATTTGGGGTGACAAGGAGCTATTTTGGCTAGGCCAGTCTATCGCAGGCGAGGAAAACTATTCGGTGTCTCCCAGGTATGCTGGAACAGTGGGAGTGATCAAAGACCTCGACGGGGAGCCGGCCAGTGTTGAAGATAGCAAAACAAGTATCCTTGCAAATGGTCTACACAGAGCTATCAATGACCTTACCGGCTTGGACCGGAAGCCCTCGATGGTGTGTTCTACACATCCGGCGCATTTTAATGAAAATAATGAACTTCTATGGATTAACAGCGGCCTAAAACAGTGCAAATTAGGTTCCTGGATGACCGACTATGATAAATACCCTTCGTTTCGCACGCGGTTTGGATCTAAGGAGGAGTTACATGAATACTACGAAAATGCTGTTGAGATCAACGGTGCAATCATCCCTCCATTGATCAGTAACTCGTTCATGGATAGCTGGCGACATATGGAGGTTGGGTTTCAGAAAAGAAACGAGTATGGGTGCAGCGGATATATCTGGTGTGCGTACGATAACCCTGCCGCAGGATACCCAGGAACGAAGATACTGTTCAATACCACGCAGCTAGAGGCAATCAACATGGTCAAAAAGACTTGGATGGAGGCTAAATAGTGTGGCCGCTAGTATCCCTACTGCACATGTCACCCCATGCTGATCATGTCTTTCTACTCAACTAAAGTCATTATTCAGTTATGATTGCTGGTATTTGTCACGCCTCAGCTTCTGCGGCATGTCCAATGGTCCAGGTTTGGTTAACTTACAGATAAGATATCGCATAACTAAAAATAAACACGTAATCTGCATATAATGCATCCCGTCGATGACGGTTACTCCAAGGCATCAGATTGGTCACAGTCACAGCACAAACCCGTACTGTTCCCGAAAAAACAACAAAAAATCAGGCCTTAGCATGGAAAAACATTCACTTCCGGTACTGGAAGCTCAGAAATATTCTAAGCAAAGTCATTATTAAAAGGCTCCCAGGTTGTGCATTGTGTAGCTTAACTGGGCACTCTCCCTGGATATAGATAAATATAAATTATAGACGACCTCAGAGCAGATTCACGAAGATATTCCAAAAACCAAATATATATATTATAGTATATACAATTCTAAAGCTAAATTAGGAGATAAGGGGCTTTGGCAGATAAACCCGAAGTATGTTTGAAAGAAACTTTTCCTGGTTGAATTGATTGGAGAGTGGAGAGTGGGTTCTACCAATAGTATCGGGCCCCGTGGGTATCTGGTTCTTATCGCAAGATTTTACGCAAACGACATTGCACCGTCAACAAAAGATTATCGAGATAGGCGGCTTGTACGAATCGTAAACAGTGTGGTTTTGAAACTAAATCCGTAATATACCGATTATTTGACTGTCTAATAATGCTATGAATTATTCAACTACTCGAGTTATCGGGTTATCTCAAATCAGATCTCCGCCTTCTGCATAGGGTTGGGATATCGTGCAGATAAATGATGCCTTAGGCGTTAGATTAGTCATAGAGATAAGATATTCAATATATTCTTAGCAGATATTTCTCACGAAGCGAAGGAAGAAATTCTTCTTGGCCCATTTACGCTCAATCTCTTCGGCACGCTGCAGCTGCTCGGGTTCGATGACACGGACGCCTTCATGGAGGCCAATATCCCAGCCGACAAATCCCCATTGACCAGTGGTCTTCTTCAAGTAAATCTTGTGGCCAACGTAAAGTACGATGACGCAGAGAACAGAAAGATCCTGCTGGAAATAGTAGCTCGCTCGGTTGCTGGCACCGCCAATGGGAGCAGCGGAGATCCAGAACTGGAGAGCGAAAACCAAAACAATGATACCACCACCAATGGCAGCACCGATTACACCCAAGGGAGAATAGTATATGAGTTCAGAGAGAGGAACGCCCTCGCGCTTCAAGACCCAGCGGAACTTGATGTGGCAAATGCAAATGGTAGACCAAACATATAAGAATGCAAGCTGTGCAAATGCATAAAGCCAGTTGAACACATCGTTGTATTTATCACTGGCACTAACGAAGCACAGAATAGCAAAAATGAGGTTGCACACCAATGCGACAGTGGGACGACCACGTCTGTCAACATATGAAAGCCACCTAGGAGCCATTCCGGCCAGAGATAGAGCGACCAAGCTTCGTGTACTAGCGTAAAGCGACGAGTTTGATACGCCAATAACCGAGCAAATGATGACTGAATTGAAAATGGAGTGCAATGCCTTTGTGCCAGCCAAGTCAAGAACCTTCACGAACGGCGAACCAGATCCGCCGTTGGAGGTTCCCAAGCCATGCTCGTTGTAGGGTACAGCGAATCCAACCAGAATGACAGGAGTCAAGAACAGAATGATGATACGCCAGAAGGTCTGACGGACAGAAGAGGGAATCGAGCGCTGCGGGTTGGTGGTCTCGACAGCGGCCAGGCCAGCAATCTCAGTACCACCGTAAGCAAACGACGCAGAAACCATTACTGTGATTACACCCTTGAAGCTATCCGCAAATGCACCAGGGTCATTGAAGTACTTGGCACCAATGTAGCCATGGCCGGGAATACCGCCAGAGACATAGATGACAGTATAAATCATCCAACCAAAAACTGCGATGACCTTAATCGTTCCTACGCAGAACTCCAACTCACCGTATCCTCGTGAGCCCGCGAAAAGATGCAGAATGACATCAAACACAAAAATAATTGACACCCAGGCCACTGGGTTTGCTTTTGCGGCCGAATTATTATCGTTATGCCAATACTGCGTCAGCTCAGCTGCTGTAATCATTTCCAATGGTGCTGACACCATGTATCCGAACATATACAACCATCCAATAGCGAATCCCCACGAAGGGTCAAGGAACTTAGCAGGAATCTGACTGAACGGATTCACAGTGGGATAGCGCAGGTTCAACTCAGCGGTACTAAACATAATCAAAACAAGGGCAAGGCCCATAATGCCAAATCCGAGGATCAGACCAGCCGGTCCGCCCTTAGGCAGAGTGTTACCGGTACCGACGAAAATACCGGTACCGATACCAGCTGAAGCGGTAATGACAATCAAGTGTCTTCGTGTAAGCGTAGGACCGGCCATGGCAAGCTGCTTCTGGGCGACCTCAGTATCGGTCATTCCGGAGGGGTCAAAGCCCAGCTCGTTGGACTTGGGAGACAGGAAGCTCGATGGTCTGAGTGCGTCATACCAGGGTGACTGGGGAGTAATCAGTCTCTGACCATTATAATTTGAAACGTCGCCTTGTTCAGACACAGTCGAGTTTCTACTCGACGCAGAATATCCTTTTTCCTGGTTACCGTCCCAGTGTGGTGTCGGCTCTTTGGTATCCATTGATAAAAATTAGCTTCCGAATCAGTGGTGTGTTTGTACAAAAGTATCTAAATGCCACTTTCAAGTCGGAGTATGCTATTGGATGCTTGGGATGAAACCGATGAAGATTCAGGTCGAAAGAGTTGAGTGGTTGGAAACCCCGAAATATATTAGGTTCCCGATGAAAAATCAGCTGGCCTAAGTGGAGTTGAGGCTCTTCAGGGTATGGGAAGATCTTGCGACGTCATACGACGCCCTGATGTCGCCCTGGTGCCACCTGCGTTTGTCGGCCTTTAGAAACAACCGATAGACTTGGAAACTTTATCAAGTGTTCGGTAACATATATGGCATATAACAATTGGTTTTCTTTGTCTAAATACTGTAAGGATATACGCTAGCGAAATATGTAGATACCCACAAATATACCCTAGATAAGACACATGGTGTGCCCTGTCGATTAAGCAATACGAGTCATTTTATCACCAGATTCCGGACCCTCATGTATAACCTAACCACTATATTAGTTCAGCCTTAGTAAATCATGCCGACTATTAGCCGAAAGCACATTGAAAAATTTAGCGCGTAGGGACCATAAACCCTACATTCTGAGGAAAAATCTTATGCATTATCAGTATATTTCGATAAATATGTAGGCACAAGTGAACATTGTGAATGAGTGCATGAGAGTTTTACAATTAATGTCTATATATTCCTCACTCTTTTGAATCATTCTGATAATTATTAGAAAAATGACCTTTCTATAATTGCTACTACTACTTCCTGTTTAGTCTTTTTTGCCACACACATACCATCCTTATCTCTATGATTAATAATAGCATATAGGGCTGAACTTTACGTATTAGATGCAAATATGCGACGAGGAAATGCAGCCCCTGAGATGCGACTAATAATTTTGTGGTTCGGATATAATTTGTATTGTAGGGAACTATTGAATAAGGCAACACTAGTAACTGCTTCTTCCCGCTAACCTATATATGATGTTAAATATGGTTAAATATTATGGCCGCTGTTACTAGACTAGCGTTTCAGTTTCATTTGGCATTCTTATTTCATTTCATACGTTGCTGGGATCTATGATCATCAGTGCATCATTTTGTCATGATGCAATGACAGACTCTTACCACATAGACATCTTTTTTTTTTTTTTCGCTTGACTAATGGGGTTTGGTTGATGCAGATACAACTTTAGTAACTACACTTGTCACTGTGGAGTAATTTTACGGTGGTTATTGTAACATAGTAATCTAACATAATGAATCTAATATATATATATGAAGAAGTGGGGCTCTCTCTAGAAAGGACGACCCAAATAGTCTACACTCATTGCTTGGTAGGCAACAGTGGTATTTATCGAATTCAAATTCGTAGTGGTGTTATAGTTCCACCAGAAATCGAGGTACTTAGGGCTATTCTCGGTCAAGTTGCACACCTGGCTGAAGTCGCGTCCCACGAGCCGTTGGTCCACTAGATCAGAGAAAAGCTGGAGAGGGCAAGACATGCCTGGGCCCGACTGACAGTTGTCAATAGGAACAACCGCCTCGTTCACTAGAACCCGAACGTAATTGTAAGTGCCATTTCTCTGGCCAATCGTAGCATTGGAGTTTCTGGGGTTGGTATCAGTATAATTGAACCTAAGCGTAGAGTTATAGGCCAAGGGAAATTGATTCTCCCAGGAATTCTCTGGACTGTATGAAGGCGTACAAACAAGCCTCTCAAGAGTTAATCGGCCACCCATGGGAATAATATCTGAAAGATAGTAGCCAGAATTCGTCTGTACATATGTCTCATTGAAATTTGGTGCGGCGTCAAGTCCCAGGAAAGCTTGAGCAGGTGCGATATCTGTGTCGTGAGCAAAATTGAACGATAATGGTAACTTCTCGGGGCCTTGCAGTAACAGTGTACGGCTGGCATTAATGAAATTTCCACCTCTGGCCAACGCATCGGGAGATCCTGGGCCTTCTGAGCACCAGAACCCTGCAGAGGTATAATGCTCGAAGGCAATCCAGACATCATTAGGAAACGCTTTTACCCACGGCGAGTTTCCTCGGACATTTAGCTCATAGGCAGTTGACTGGAGAAGGTTTATGATGTCACTGTTCGTTAGATTTGTTGCGTATGCCTGATTCCATTTGTTTGCAAGTTGTGCAAATATAGGATAGTTGCGGTCACCACTGCATTTTGAGCTTCCAATTGATTTGTTACGGCAGTTTGGGACCAAGGTGTTTGCTCCCTGATCATCCGTCTCGGGTATTATGTTAACTGCTGCAGACGTAGTGTTGTAGCCGAAAAACCCCTCCACAAACTTTCTAGCGGTGTCAACAATACGCTCAGTACCACTAGCAAATACGGGGGTGATGTTTTCTTTGTCCCAAAGGTGTCCATACCGGGCAGCATAAATCATACCGCTGTAGTAACCGGTATTGAGGCCGTTGTAGGGACCAACAGTGGATTCTTGGCCAATGCTGCCGTCCTTAGAGGATGTATACGGAACCCAATTGTTAGCAAATTCGAGTTCATCTGTGAAGTTGCCTTTTTTGTCGGCTATTTTATTCCAGGTTGCCTCAAATGATTTTGTGGGACTGAGATCGGGATAGCGTTCTCCGTGTCGATGATAAAGAATGACTTGGTTTACCTCACATCCATTGGGAGGGTCTAAGCTGAGGCCAATTCCCCGGCGTTCACTAAAGGGACCGATATTCCCGGTAAACTTAAGGATATTTGTATTGTCCTCGAAATCCTGCTTATAAGGAGGGTAGAAGCCATAGGCTAAACCAGTTCCAGCAAGTATGGCAATAGAAAGCATTGCGAATATGCTTTATGTTTCTCAAAGAAAATGAAATAAGATATTCTTCCAGGAATATAATATCGTGAGATGTATTTTGTGCGAGATGTATTGAAATTTCTCCCTACTTCAGTGTGTTTATATACGTTTACCGAATGGGGGAATTCCACACACGTGCCAACCCTATTCTATTTCACCTGAACCGCACAGAGATTATCAGAATGATAAAGTATGGCTAAAAATGGAGGAAAGCGTAGGAGATTTGAAGTAGAAACGAATACTTTAGTGTTACATGATTACCATTTTATTTCATCAACTGTATACCCCTCAAATGTTGGAAATATAGATTCTCTAAGTAGCACGTGCTTCGATTCGGAACGCAAGTTGGAATGTGTCTGTAGGGCTACTTCCGCTTCCGGAGCATGTAGTCACACGGGCCTCCGTTATTTACCTATGTTTTATTACTGTACCACCGCTGTGATAGGCCACTTGTATTGCACTACCTGTGGCTTCAATGCTGTGCCCATTTAGTGCTTATCTATGATCCTGTTATACTATATTCTGGAATTGGTGTAATATGAAATAATAATATTGCAACCTACTGGTGAATAGCATGGAGCTTGTACATGCTATATATATTAGAGTAATACTGCTTGAATGTGGGGCAGTTTCTAAAGTGTAGCATATATGTACAACAATAACAAGATGTAACAACTTTAACTACATGTCTCGAAAACAACTTATCCTTATGTACATAGTCGAATTAATCAAATTGATACCCACTTTCCACCTTCCTGCGAAGATTTCAAAGCAGCGTCGATAAATTCCATTCCCCGAACTCCATATTCCAAGCCGGGGCTGTCAATGATGTAGTCATGACCCTCCTTAAAACTCTTGATTTGGTTAGCAGCATCCTGATATACCTGAGCAAACCCTTCATAGTATCCTTCGGGGTGGCCTGGGGGAAGTGTACCCTCACCACTTTGTCCTTTGTGATAAACTAATTCATTGTTGTCGCAATCGTACCAATGTAAATCCTCTGGATTTTCCTGACACCAAGAAAGAGAGCCCTTTTCACCAAATACTCGAAGCCTAAGTCCATTGCGGCATCCTACAGCGACCTGGCTACACCACAGAGACCCCTTCACACCGTTTCCTAGTCTCATAAGCAGATGGGCATCATCAGGGACTTTGCGACCCTCCATTGATGATACCTCACTGAGCAAAGATTGAACCGATAAACTTGTAACATATTCAGCTAGTTGGAATGCGTGGGTACCGATATCACCTAGAACACCGCCGGGTCCTCCCTTGGCCGGATCTTCGCGCCAAAATGCACCTCTATTGCTTTCATCTGCTTCTAGCAATTCTGAAAGCCATCCCTGGAGGTACTCTACAGCTACCATTTTGACTTTCCCAATCTTCCCGTCTAGAATCTGCTTCTTAGCCAGTCTGATCACCGGATAGGCACTGTACGGATGGGTCAAAGTAAACGACAGGTGCTTGGATTCCACCAATGACTTAAGTTCTTTGACACCGTCCCATGATGCCCCAAGTGGCTTCTCGCAAATAATGTGTACTCCTTGAGTAGCAAATAGTGTGGCAATCTCCACATGAGAACTGTTAGGAGTCAGAATAGCCACTGCGTCTAAGTGAAGCTTTTTAGCATCATTCGCAAGACTTTTATAGTCTTCGTAAATAAATTCCGGCTCCAATCCGATCGACTTCCCTAAATCAAGCGATTTCTGGTGATTGGAGCTGAACGAGCCAGCAACAAGGTCATACTCATTAGTGAGACGCATTGCAGCACGGTGGACGGGACCAATCATAGATTGTGGTCCACCACCAATCATTGCGATTCTGAGTTTATCCATTTTGTATGTGATAGGGTGTTCACGTTGCTATAGAGGTTGTGGATATGTTTTTGTGGATTGTTTCGACCCAAGCCCATGAGATACATGTGTATATAATGAATGTATGACAATGTGGCACATGCTAGTGTTTATTAGGGGATGTACAGCTGCATTCCTAAATTCATATATGACTGCCTGACGTGAGAATAATACTACCTCCTGTCATATATGCAGGCTCACAGTGGAATCATGCTGTAACATAAATATTGAAATATTAGTTGCAATTTATGGTTAATTGTATAAATTAACATCACTTCTCACTCGCCTTATGGTTTTTTCACTAAATTTAAAATACATATCTGACAATAGAGGGTCATTAGCTCTTCTCAACAGGCTTGGATCGTGCTTTCAAAACAGTTTCAACTTGTGCTTTCCTGCACACATTAGGAGGAAGGCCAGCCAGGATGGATAAGGCATCACTTACTGTTTGTTCACCAATATCATACAAGGCCTCAACCAAAGCACCAGCACGATGAGCCGAGAGGAGACCTAGCTTTTCGCGAGCTGGATCGTTAATATTCAATGGTTCAGTAGGGAAGACATCGGTGCCGATCTTCAGTCGGTCGCTATGATCCAGCAGATCCTTCCAGTTAACCACCGCTGCGCGGCTCATAAGTAAGAAAACAGAGCCACTTTTGATGAGTTTGAGTTTTTCAGCATTAAGGAACTGGGAGTTCTCTGAACTAACACTAGCAAACACGAAAATCACCTGCGAGGTAGTAAGAAGCTCGTTCAGTTCCACCTTAGTAGCTTCATATCGGTTCTCTATCATGTATCTAGAGAGCCAAGGGTCATAAACCTTGACTTTACAGTTGAATGGTTTAATGAGTTTGTGTAATTGCTTGCCTAGATCGCCGTAACCAATAATTCCAACACTAGAGTTGAATAAAGAAAATGATTCAGTATTGCTTTCCAAGCCGTACAGCTCCTTTCCAGCTCTAAACTGACGATCAGAATAAGAAATTCCTCTAGCAAGATCAATGGCCATTCCTAGCGAAATCTCGGCCACAACGGGTGCGAAAGCACTGCCAGGTGTCAAGACATGAACTCCGTGATTAATGCAGTATTCATAGTCTACATTAGGAAGGAAGTTTGTCTCCACGTTTATTATTCCTCTTAAATTCTGTGCTTTTCTTAGTCGCTCAGTTGGAAGATTTGTCTGGCCGATTACAAGCACAGCTTCTGGAATGTGCTGATCAACAATATCATCCGCCATTGCAGTAATACCATCGTCGTGGATTATAAGTCTAGCATTGTTCTTAAGTTGTTCATACGTAGTTTTTTTCAAAATTTCATCAATTCTTCTCGGAAAAGGATCTAGAATCACTGTAGGCAAGCTGTTTGCTGTCATTGTGAATGTTCAGTTTCACTCAAAGCTATCCTTACCCACATTCCCTCTCCATCTCGTATATGAAATATATATAAATGCAATAGATAGTTAGTGAGTCTTTATCTTTATGATTATGGTCAGGGAAAAAATGAATATCATTAAAGATAGCTAGTTAGTTAGAATGTAAATTACAATACAGTAATTGGTGAAAGATTCTTGCAGTCGATAATAGGGATAGAATTATAATAGTAAGTGTATAGTAATGTATAAATATTCAATGAGCATGCCTCCCATTTGTACATAATTGACTCACCATAGAATAGCAGAAACCATTAAAGAAGGTCTTCGGGGAGAAACCCCTGGTTGATCCTAAGCTTTTGGAATGTTTGCAAATGCTTGCTATCTGATAGGTCCTTTTCCATCCCGGATATAACACTGTTAGAGAATTGTGGGCCGAAGAAAAATGCGAGCTCCTTTGTAAGTGGACGAGGGGCACCTAGCAATTGGGCTGCATTGACAACGAGTTTTTTCTGAGTGTCGGTCAAATTTCTTGTGCTGAGCTTTCTAGCACATTGCAGTGCTAGTTCAGGATTTGAGAGATCGTCTGTAGCACTGACAAACTGACAAAACTGATATAAGAACTCAGTTCTAGGGGAAAGCTTGGCATGGTTACGGCTGCAAATATCATAGCACCTAGTTAAATCCTTGGTCAGTGAATACTCCTGGCGAATTTGCTTTCTTACTTGATATGTCTTTTCAGTCTCGTCGTTTTCACTTCTAAGATTACCGTAGCCATATAGGTAGAAATAGTCCCACATAAGCTGTTTACTCTGTTCCAGTAATCGATTTTGATAGGCTTCTGTCTTAGCACGTTCATGGCAGTGCAAATAAAATTGAATGTCGAAACTAAACCCATCATTGACTTTACTTCTGTCACCAAAATGAGCAGTATACTTTCCTCCGTATGCAGCTATGTATGGAAAGTTAGCCCTGCCACCAGGCTTCATCCGTGATGCTTCAACCCACCTAGTAGTCCCTTCTAGAAGAATTCCATTGGCTGTATAATTAACCTCACCCTTTTGTGTATCCACAATTATACCCAATCGGTGCAAAGGTTGAGGGATCTGTGTCCTAGTTCTATAGGGATCTCTCTTATTATAGATGGCAGAACGCGCATCCAAGTAGCATATCTTGTTGGATTCTTGTGGTCCTACTTGAAATGTGACCTCATCAATGTCACTATTTGACTTATGCCAATAGTAAGATGCATGGACAATTTGATGATCGAAGGGAGATTTGCTTTTTGGTAAAATATTGGTAGATAAGTCAGGAGGCATACTTGAAAACGTGCTTTCAGTTTTGAATTTAATTTGTTGTTTCCGCTTTTGATTTATTTGAAGGGCAAAAGTATCAGCTCCTACGTCATCTCGTGGGGCTGCGTTGTCTTTTATCAAGGTATTTTTAGTATTTTTAATAACGTTAGCATTCTGTACGCTGAACTCCTTCGAGTTTCCGTTAGTGTATAGGTCATGTCTATAGCACAATGACATGGGGAAGTCCGTTTCGTCTCCTGTCACTGACGAAAACAATCCACCGTCAAAATCAATTTCGGGTATATTTTCATCATCTTCAGAATCAGGGTAGCTGTTCTTTAAGTCGCCATTTACCGGGTGGTATCGATCCTCTTCTGTTGCTTCCTCGGTTCCCAATTCTACTGGGCCTTCTGTACTGGTTGCTATCCTTTCAGCACCTACTGGCCTTTCAGAGCTTGCTACCGTTCCTGTGGTGATTTCGCCCTCTTCATCACCCTCTTCTGCGTCGTAACTATAGCCGTACCTGTACTCACTAAAGTCTTGAATATCTTCATCAATATCTTCGGTACCAAAGGTAATTGCTATATTATCAGAGTCGATCAGTTCTCCGAGTAATAGTGAAATTGTCCTGTTCCGTTCGCTGCTTTGAGGTTGGCTCGGAGATAAATCCCCAACAGGATCATGTATTTCACCTACTGTTTCTGTTCCTGGAATCTTCACTGATGTAACACCAGCAAAAAATTCGAAGTTCATTTTATCCTCGGGTTCGAATTCCATATAATATAGAGGAAGTGTAGGTGGAATTGGGAGGTTGGTCAAAACAGTGGTTGGTACGTCGTTGAATCCATGTGGAGACGGGGTGATAACTTCAAATGTATTACTAGAACATGGTATTTCTGATTGAGTGTCTTTAACATCTGATAAATTCGCCAATCTCCAAGGCAATTCGTGTTTTCGCATGCTATGTTCAGAAATATCCCTCTCACACAATTCTGCCGGTATTTCAGAGTGCTTGTGAGATTCCCGTAAACAATTGAGATATTGGGGCTCTAATGGCTCATGCTGTTCGATTTTTGCTTTGGAGATTATCAAGGACATGTTGATTTACCATGAAACAAGCAAGGTTATAATGTACACTCAGTTAATGATGAACGGCTTAACTTATAACCTAGCCCTAATACGCGATTATCTGTAATAGAAGTTGTGGAGTTCGTTTTTCGTTTTCGTTTCATATATCGTTATCTCTATTTAAGGTGTATAACTACTTCTGCATTTTTTTAGCTTCTGAATCAGTCAAATCTTCTTGAAGACCAGTAATAACGTCAAATGTTGTTTCGCTACCGAGTTGTTCTTCCATAATTGCTAAATCGTATCCCTGATCTTCTTCAGTTTCAGATATTCTCACCTTGAGACCAGGAATATAGTTAATTATCAGCAATATGCCTAATGTAATGACAAATGACCACGCAGCAATGGATATGGTGCCGGCAATGTTATAGCCCAGCTGGACCCAGTTACCATTGATCCATCCCCCCTTAATCTTTGTCGAGCCATCAAGAGCAGCAATATAATCGGCAGCAAAAAGTGCTGTACAAATACCCCCTACGATTCCACCAATTCCATGGAGGTTAAATACCTCCAGTCCTTCGTCAATTCCCATCAACCGGGTCACACCATCTGTTAGATTACATATAAATGCAGTAACAATCCCGGTAACTACTGCAAACTCAAACGGAACAAATCCCGCGGCAGGTGTTATTCCTACCAATCCGGCAATCACACCTTCACAAGCTGCAATAATAGACCACCGTCTATTATGGCGTAAATAATGCATGATAGTGTAAGTAATCATGGCAGATGATGCTGCAAGGTTAGTATTCACAAAAGCGTAGCTGGAGCGTACAGTGTCATTTAGAGCGGTTCCAGAATTGAAGAACATCCATCCAAAGTATATGAGAGATGTACCAATAAACACCATCACAACATCATGTGGTTTTGTTTTAATGATACTATCATCGCTGCCCTCAATGCTTCGTCGTCTACCTAAAAATAGAGAGAATGCTAATCCACCGAAACCGGCAGCAACGTGGACAACAGAACCACCAGCAAAGTCAAGCTCCCCTAGTTGAAATAACCATCCATTAGCATTCCAAGTCCAATATGCTACAAATGGGTATACTAGCACACTCCAAAAAGCTGCTAAAATAAGTGTGGGGAGCATGCGAGCCCTCTCATTACCCCCACCGATCATAATGCATACCGTCGCTACACAAAAGTAACACTGGAAAATTGTGTATACTGGTTCGTTAATTACACTTGACCCGGGGCTAACACTATCTTGGACATTCTTGTATCCACCATTAAAAAAGGATCCGATGATGGGGCCTCCGTTAGTAGAAGTACACAATGAGTACCCCATTAGATACCATGACATACTACTGATCCCCCAACACATGAAGTTTGTAAACATCAATGACACCCCTGCTCTTCTGCGTGACAGTCCCGCGTAAAGTAGTGCAATACCTGGCATAATTGGCCAGACACAACCTGAAGCTACTTGAATCCATACGGTGTTAGCAGTATCCGTAAATTGAGAATTCACATTCACTAATAGAGGATTTGGGCCCTTCGGGTCACTTATGTTGTACTCCATATTATTTTATGTTTTTTTAATTAGTTATGCAATATATCTGACATATGCCTTTATGAAAATTTGGTTTGTGGTTTAAGGCTGTAGATGGGTATAGATACATTAAAAGAAACCTGACCCTATAGATAAGGTTCTAAATCGAGCTTAGGTGTACCATAATAACTACATATAGTTACGTAAAGTTCAGCAGAAACTTATGTATAGTTTATTAAATATTACTATCACATGTCTCTATATTGCATAATTTAATTTCAAAGTGTAGTCTATATTTTCTCTACTCATTGCAAGACAGCTATTGTCTGAACCTTATCCGCATCACTATATGCCTCGGGTTGTAGATACGCATAATAATAGGATCTGCAGATTTCCTTGCCTTAAATTAGTATACCTAGTTCGACAGCCGTGGGAATCGAATTTTTGGGATATATATAAAGGAGTTATTCTACGTGAATAGATGATATCAAAGTAAAAAGAACTCACACGTAAAAATGCCTATGCAATACAAGCCAGCTGCTGAAGCTCAAAAAACAAAGCCTCCTCAGATTCCATCTCCAGGTAACAACTCATTCCTAGGAGATATTTTTACTTCAGATGCACCTAAAGATAAGCAAATCTCGTGCGGTTTCTATAAGCAAGAGAAAGGAGAACCTTTGGTGTACACCTACGACTATGATGAGATGAAAATTATCTTGGAAGTTGAAGGTGAGTACACACTTATGGACGAGACCGGCAAAAAGGTAAGTGTCTCCCCAGGTGATGTTTTCTACTTCCCCAAGGGCACTACTATCACATTTGAGACAACAGGGTATGGATTAGCATTCTTTACCGGTTTACGTCCTAATGGAACTGCCTAGAAAGGTAAATTCATTACATTAGAATATTGCAAGATATAATATACGCTTGACTCTGACAGTTTTAAAAGTTTAGGAGAATATTACCATGTTTTTTAAATGCTCAATGTTAGACCTATTCATATATAGCTGATTTTGGTAGGAACAATTAACTCACCGTTCTGTTTCAGACAGCTCAGTGTATGTAATAACTGTCTTGCCATATGATCACTGATTAGTTGGCACACCCATAGCTATCCAATGTAGCACCACTGTAGCACACAAAACCTACCTATCCAATTCAAATGCAAACACAAATCCGTATGTATACATATATATATTTACGATCGTAAATAAGATATTATAGCTGGGCCCCAAACATGACGTCCTTTATATTCCGCAGTATCATCAGGCCAAGCTTCTAACGCGTCTGCACATGCATCACCTAGTTGTTCATCCTTCAACTCGGCTAAGGAGTACATATATGTTCTGATTGAAAACCCCAAGAAGCCTGAAATTGGAAGTCTGAAGAGTACCTGACGTTCCAAACGTACAAAAACAGAATTAGCAAAATCCAGTGAATCTACGTCATTTAAACCAGTAACCGCATTGCCTGAAGAAAAAAGATCCTCTTTATCACCCAACATAATGCCATAAGTAACCCGTTGAGTAAAATTTCCTGGAATAATCTTGTGAAAATACCTATTCATGGACATCTTGAGACGCTCATGGTACTGCGGAACAGGATCATGGATGTCTGTTAGCTTCAAACCAATTTTGTTACGCCATTTAAACCCAAGTCCGGCAAGCCCCGTGGTTGCTTCTAATCTGTACTCCTCAACATCAGGATCATACCTTAGCACAAATACATCCTCCTCAATATTGCACGCCAGTAAACGTAAACATTCCTGCGAGCTCATAGATGGATTTGAGTAACCAGGAATTTTGTTCCCAAGAATGGTATTTTCAACAACCGGTCCCTGCCGTACAAAGTATTTAGGGAATCGTTGAGTCAGTGTATCGATTACAATGTCGTACATCTCATGAATTGCCATATCATTTTCCGGAGATGCTCGGGACATTATGGTAGAATTAGGATGTTCACTCATAATGCGTTTATGGTTTTCAATTGCCTGAATATATTGATCATCTAGCTTAAGCCATTCTTGCCTGTTTGTACGTGTAACAGACATAGTCAAATGGTAAGTTGATTTAAAAGGACGGTATTTATGAGGTGCTTCCGAATTCCAGCTGAACATGTCACTTACTGGTTCAATGGGTGACCAGTGAGTATCTGAAATAAACCGTGATTTGTATCGTTTGGATTTTGTATAGATAAAGCGACATATAATTATGCCCAATATAAGGCACCCAAGCAAAATGTACAGCAGGCTAGGTATATCTTCGAAATAAACACCCAATTCCATACTGTATTTTTCCTTGTGATAGAAAACAACGATATTCCAGTATAATTTATATATTCGTAATTCTTATTAGTTACAACTTGCATATACAAACCCTATCCCCCTCGAATACCGACTTATCAGCCATCTCGACTTCCGTTACCAGTCGTTATCAGTAGTGGCGCCTAGAGTAAGCATACCACTTACGGAAATCAGGGCAAATCGAGTTTCTCATGGATGATGAAAATACTATCGACAACCGATTTAGATATAGCAAATAAAGCCCATATATATACACCAGTATATACTTACGCGGTTTATATTATATCTATTATAATAAAATGGGATATTATATTCTGTTGATTCTTTGTGCATTAATAATAGTCACAGTTTATGCTGCTAAAGAGTTATATGGAAGAACTAACAAACCAAAATGTATATTTGAAGTGCTTCCAGTCTCGGAGAAGTATGACTATCGAATTACGAACCCCCACAAATTCAGGCCTTGGAAACGTGTATACCATATGGTGATGAATATCAGTAAGGTTATACCCGAGGACTGGCTACATGTTGATTCTGATTATGACTGGATAATCAAGTCGCATCAGCAGATAATGGAAACTTACCCCAGCAAGACCTGTCAAGCGAACCCTTCCAAAGCTACGCTTTTAGCATGTCAAGAGCTGTACAATTTAATTTTCAGCGTGCTTATGCAACGATATCCTCAGTATTTTAAGAAACAAGGAAAATGCGTGCTCAATACTATACGTAATACCACAGTTCCATTTCCTGCAGAATCAACTAAAGCTACATCAGAACAACTTCTTCGAATTTTAGCTGAAAACACTGAAGAAGATTTTCAATTGCTACAGCATGACACTGAATCAGATGAGTATATTCTCCGTGCCGTTGGAGGGTTAACATCTGACGGATTTATTTGGAGTGACAAATTGAACATGAAACTTACTGATGTACATGGTCCAGTTCCTAACTATAATGAAAAACTGAAAATGTCAATGAATCGATTTTTTAACAAACTACAACCCGGGTCCTTAATTCAACGGTTCACATGGGGTATTCAAATAGGAAGTACAGTCTCGAAGTTTCATATTAACAAAAGAAATTTTAAGGGGAGTGGTCCCAATGGAAACTTGACTATGGAAGATGTGGATTTCAATACATCGGTTTGGGTTCGCGTTGAGCGCCAAATACCCAGTAAGCTTCCTAATAGTGGTTTTTTATTTCTTACCCAGCACACCTACTGGTATCCTATTGATGAAATCAAACAGGAGGGATTAGGTGAACTTACAGCAGATGCGATTGAGGGATGGCCTGATGATTTCGCAGCTTATAAGGACAGGAGCGCATATGGCGCTGCTGTCTGTGAGTATCTTCGAGCATAGCGTATATATATTTAAACCCTTTTAAAATATAACCACAGCCTTTTTTCCATTATAATGATTGTGATCACAGCGTATATGACTCAAGATTTGACTCAATATGACATGGTATGCTGCTGTTGTTTATATTATAGTTCAAAAGAACTAAAATAACATAATGAAGTCCCGTTATATTTGACATGATGATACGCGTATATAAATACAACAATAATTATTATAATATAAACAGATATATAGCATCTAAATGTACTACGTGTCTTAAAAATCATATCACAGATGGTGCATCCCACGCGTTTCTTTAACCTCCACCGAACGATTAAACTGCTGATCAGATGGGGGAACATCCATAGCAGGGTTTTCCGAAAAGAATCCATACGGATGAAGGCCTACCACAATTCGCTCCACAGGCATAATGGGGAAATCCTCAATACGAGGATAATGTGTTAAACCAAACGAGTGCCACAACACTAGATCCTCATTTCGAACATTTTCATCGCGTTTAACAGCATCTGCACAACCACCTGTTTCTTCGAAAGATTGGTTAGGAAAATTCCCGCCAGCATATAGTTCATTATCACGATACTTGGTGACCCAGAAATGGTGAGTTGCATATTCGGCCCTCGATCTGGCGACTGTTCCTTCAGGTGCCATTAATAGGGCTGATGGAGAGGCGCTAAGCTTGTAACCGACTGGTTCCATGGTGATAGGATGGATTTTGTTCTCATTGACAATTTTCAAGAATCTGTTTGTAGGCTGATTGCAGTCCAATGCGGTCGAACGCTCTACAAATTTAGAGTCATTATAAAAACCAGTGCCGTACGGATTATTACTATCCCTTGGCGGAAGCTTGGTTTCACAGACTTTAACAGAGTTTGAGTGTCCATCAATTGCAGGATCAACACGAAGAGAGAAAATGTGCTGATGGCCGGCAGCGAGAACTGAAGGTGAGACAACTGTTCCCCACTTACTTTTCTTACCAGGATCGATGAACTGAGTTGAAATAATACCGGTAGCTCTAATTTCCAGCTCTACACTACCGGTTTGGTCAAAGTGCCAGTTGAATATGTACTCATAGTTTGCAACCGTAAGTACTGTCTGTAAAATAAGAACACGGCGACGTACAACCCTACCAACACCAGATCTAAAGTTTGTATGTTTCAATAGAATACCGTCATCTTGCTCATGCATACAAACAACATTCTTTCGATTTTCAACATCCCCATTGGGGTTGACAAGCGTTCCATCAAAGTACTTTATGACCCCCAAGCAATCGCAACCCAGACTCAAAGAGTTAGCACAGTGTCCAGCGCCATAGTCGCCAAGATCAAAAGCTTGTTTGCGATGTAAAGGGGGTCGAGGGTCGCCATACGGCACAGTCATTTCACTGACCGATAAGCGATAGAAAAGAAGCCTCTTGTCATAGCATACATCGCCAATGACCAGTCCCTCTCTAGGATTGAACATAACACGGAAACTCCATTTCTGCCACTCAACCAAACTACCTTTGGTTTTAAATGAAGGCCCGTTAGGCTGTATAACGTTGTAAGGCTGCAGGTCAGTTCTCATTGGCGTTTCTCTTAATTCAGGCATGTAGTCATGACACTTGAAACAGTCTACAATAGAGGAAACTCCACCACGGGTGTTGTAATTGATTCCATCTTTATCGTCAGACTCATCGCCTGTTGCACACCAGTCTATGCGCTCTAAACGCTGCTCCATAGCATCCATGACAGGGACAAACGGCAATGGTAAAGCGTAAATATTAGACTCTTTATGACGACTCTTTGGGTCCTGCATGAACATCAAAAACATGATATAGCGAGGTTTTGCAATTGGCAAGTCCGCACCGTAAACCCATGGGTCGCTGTTTACAAGTTTGACAGTGTCACCAGTAATTCCGCACTTTTTCAGTGCCTCGATAAATTCCGGTGACTTAAACATAATTTTTTCGAGCACAAGTCCCTCATCCATGTCAATTGTGGGCTGCTTTCCAACAGGAAAAGCTTCCTGCTTGCAAACTTCACCCTTATCTAGATCAATCCAGGCTTGAGTAGCACGCTTTTCAGCTAAGATAAGAAGTACAACGTAGACGATCCGAGGAGGTGGAGCAATCGGATGACCAGCATGCTCAGCATCCAAATACTTGATCATGATCTTCTTTGGTGGCTCTTCCACCTGAAGTGCTTTAATGTGAACAGTTTTTCCCTTGTAGGCATTCTTGATAATCTGTACTGCTTTTGTAGCCTCAGCAGGGCTAAGCTGATCAAAAGGGTGGTGTACCATAATGATAATTCAGATGTTTCTATGACTTTTTGGACACAAAGTTGCAAATATATATACTTTGTCTTATCTGTGTCGATAAACGCATAACCCTAAGATATAGGCATATATCCACAACTACCGATGCTATATGCTATATCAATACCCGATATCTGCAGTTTGGCAGCGGAAAGGGTAGGGGTGAACGCGTGCCCAGGTAATTGTAGAACAAGTAACAGTGCGAGGTACTAAATTAGTCGTAGCTGAATCATTACAATCTCAAAAAACCGCATAAGGTAAGATTCCAAAACATTTATAATGTACTAAACTTATCACAAATATCGTGAAATAAAGTGTAAAGTATTGGATCCAATACACATATACCACTACTATCTAGGTATTTAGGGTATTCTTACATGTTTACCTAGAATAACACAAAGCTTATAGATAGAAATTACCTATAGATGCAACGCCCACCTCTACTTACATAAAATACACTCTATATGTACGTACCTTACGCAGTATGTTAGCTTCTCTACCTCTTGTTATCTACTGTACACTTTGCTAGTTTACTTTAGATAAAATATATTAATAGAGTAAATATATTGAAAAAGGAACATAAAAAAATAAGAAAAAAGAGAAAACTAGTACACTTTCTACAGTAACACTTTCTACATGTCATCCTTCTAGTATACTCTCTCACAGTTTGGTACTTTTTCAGTATTATCCTAGGTTTTGTTCTGAGCCTATCAATTCACTTGACTATATACTAGAAATATTAAATTCTAGAGAAAACACCTTTACATGCACCCTTTGACATTTGCAAAAGCGTACTCTTATTCTTCGTATATGCTTTCAATCCTAGCTCGCCGTTTTCGACCCCCATGCCACTAAGTTTCCAGCCACCAACTGGCATTTCGGCTGGTGACTCACCCCATGTATTGATCCATGTAATACCAGCCTCTAGTTTCTGTACAATTGTCTGAGCCAACGCAATATCCGAGCCCGAAACACCAGCAGCAAGACCCACTTGTGTATCATTAGCTCTGGCAATCAACACATCAACCCAATCCTCCGTATCAGATTTGTATGGGAGAATTGACATAACAGGGCCAAAAATTTCCTCTTTTACTATTCGCATGTTATCGGTACAGTTAGTGAAAATGACCGGTGGCACCCAGAATCCACCTGAGGTAGGGAATTTAATACTGCTACCATCGAATAACACCTTAGCACGATCAACCTCGCGACCGTGTTGGATGTAACTCATAACCTTTGTGCGATGAGAAGAACTAACAGCTGGTCCAAAGTTCGTAGTTGGATCCTGTGGCAGGCCCATTCGGATGCCTTCTTGACAACGCTCCACCAACTTGGCTTCAAATCGAGATAGTTGCTTTTCAGGAACAAATACACGAGTGCCATTTGTACACACCTGGCCCGTTGAATAGAAATTTGCCACCATCGCAATATCCGCAGCCTCATCCAGATCGGCATCCGGTAAAATTATCAGTGGACTTTTGCCGCCCAATTCCATAGTAATCGCCTTCATTGTTTGGGCTGCCGAACTAGCGACCTTTGCACCGGTGCTGACCTGCCCGGTGAAACTAACCTTAGCAATATCTGGATGAGCGACCAAATGTGTGCCAACGTCAATGCCGTCACCGTACACAACATTAAATACACCCTTGGGCACACCCGCCTCGATATAGATCTGGGCCAGCGTGTTAGCATGTAGCGGTGTCACCTCGCTGGGTTTATACACCATACAATTTCCAGCAGCAAGGCATGGTGCAGATTTCCACAACGCGATTTGAATGGGATAGTTCCAGGCACCAATCCCTGCACACACACCCAGGGGCTCAGCGGAGGTCCAGAAAACAGCGTCAGAACGGAGCCGGGTATAAGAGCCAGGCATACCACCGGCCACCAATTTGGCATAATATTCAAGAACATCTGCACCGGTAGTGATATCTACAGCAGCAGTCTCAGAAATTGGCTTGCCAGTGTCCAGAGTTTCGGTAAGCGCAAGCTCATCGTTGCGTTTGCGAAGTATTTCTACAGCTCGAAGCAAGATCCTAGATCTTTCAGCGGGTGCTGTGTTCGACCATTTTGCAAATGCCTCCTTACTGGAAGAAACTGCCGCATCCAGCTGGGATCTACTTGTAGTATGTATTGTTGCTAATACCCCACCAGATGCGGGATCAATTGATTGAAATGTTTTCCCACTAGGCTTTGCTTGTGGGACGCCATCATAAAATGAATATATTTCCCGAGAAAATGTCATAGTTTTGGAGTGCCTAGAATATTATAGTGTGCAGTTTATTCAGTGCGACGGTTTTGCTACTTTCTTCACTTACCCCGCTGTACGCTTAAGATCAAGGCAGATTGCACCTGCAGCCCCCACTTACCTCAGCAAAAGGCAATCTAGTGTGCTATTGGTTGCACCTGCATCAGTATCCGAAGATGATTATGAGCCAACAATGTCCCAAACAATTAAATCATACGTTAGATCCACCTATATGTATATGCAGCATCACCGACGGAGACATATTTCAGGATAAGATAAGCTACTTCCGATAAGCGCATGCTTATTTGAGTAAATCTCCGTGATTACCAATAGTAATATATCAGCAATTATAACATTTAAATTAAATTAAAAAGAGAATAAATAATATTAGAATATCTGAAAGTTATAATGAAAGCATTAATTTTTAAGTATTTTGTTTCCTACAGTATTGGCCTGATCGGAATGTGGGGTTGGTACCCTGCAGGGCTCAGCAGTTATTTAAACCAGCCATAATTGCCCTTGCCCCACATAGTATAATTGTTTCCATATATATATGTAGTTTTAATCTTGCAAAAAGTTTCATTCACAAAAGTGATATCTGGATTTTTTTCGAAAAAAAAAACTTACGCTTTGATACGTAATGACTACTGAAGTTCTCCCTGACAACGCTGAATATGACTACATTATTGTAGGAGGTGGCACCGCAGGCTGTGTTATTGCCTCTAGACTCTCAGCATATCTGCCCGACAGCAAAATACTGATGATTGAAGCCGGTCCATCTGACTTCAATCTAAACCATGTTTTGCAGCTCCGGGAATGGATGGGTCTTCTGGGCAGTGATCTCGACTATGACTATGTCACTACAGAGCAGCCTATGGGTAACAGCGCTATTCGCCATTCGCGTGCCAAAGTGTTGGGAGGGTGCTCTTCTCACAACACACTTATCAGTTTTCGCCCTATGAAGTATGATATGGACCGTTGGGTGCAGCAAGGGTGCAAGGGATGGGACTTTGACACCATGATGAGGCTGTGCAACAAACTACGTAACACGGTTCAGCCTGTTCATGCCCGCCATCGCAACCAATTGTGCGAGGATTGGATTACTGCGTGCAGCGCAGCTCTAGATCTCCAAGTTGTCCCTGATTTCAACAAAGAAATTGCTACTACGGGTCAATTAAGCGAAGCGGTAGGGTTCTTGTCTATTTCCTACAACCCAGACGATGGGAAACGTAGTAGTGCCTCTGTGGCCTATATTCATCCCATTCTTAACGGGACTGAAAGCCGGCCAAATCTTACTATCTTGACCGAAGCCTGGGCTTCGAAACTGTATGTGAAAAATGATGAAGTCACCGGTATCGATGTTACTCTCAAGGGATCTAAATCGCCCCGCCGTTTGAAGGCTAAAAAGGAGATTGTTATCTGCGCTGGTGCTGTGGATACCCCACGTTTACTTTTGTTGTCTGGTCTTGGCCCCAAGGAGCAGCTCAAGAATCTCGGTATCCCTGTGATCAAGGACATTCCTGGCGTCGGTGAAAACTTGTTGGATCACCCGGAAACTGTTATGATCTGGGAACTCAATAAGCCTGTGCCTCCCGAAACCACAATGAACTCGGATGCGGCTTTTTTCATGCGCCATGAGCCTGCAAACAGTGCAGGAAATGACGGTAATGTCGCAGATATTATGATGCACTGTTACCAGATCCCCTTCACAGTAAACACTGAACCTTTGGGATATCCCAAGGTCCGTGACAGATATGCTTTTTGCATGACTCCTAACGTACCTCGTCCACGTTCTAGAGGCAGGTTGTTCCTGACTTCGGCTGATCCTTCCGTGAAGCCTGCTTTAGATTTCCGTTACTTCACTGACGCCGAGGGATATGATGCAGCTACTTTAGTTGCAGCTCTGAAGGCCTCCCGTAAGTGTGCCGAACAGGAACCCTTCAAGTCATGGATTAAGAAGGAAGTTGCTCCTGGTCCTAAGGTTCAAACCGATGAAGAGATCAGTGAGTTTGCACGTAGAGCTGCGCACACTGTTTACCACATCTCTGGTACCACGAAGATGGGCGATGTTAAAAATGATCCGATGGCTGTGGTCGATACTAACTTGAAGGTCCGGGGACTAAGGAATCTGCGTATCGCTGATGCTGGTGTATTCCCCGAAATCACCAGTGTTAACCCTATGTTGACTGTTTTGGCAATTGGTGAAAGGTGTGCAGAACTGATGGCCGAGGCTAACTGGGGTCCTGCTGGTCGTATGTAATTAGAGGCCCAAAGGCCATATAAAGATATTTGTTTGATCTTTGTTTCTCTAAATAGTATGTATAGAATACAATTTTTGTAATGTTTTTAGGATTAATACAGTCAATAGTTTAGCGACTGTGACAATAGGGGTCTTCTAAGAGTGACTCGTATGACTGATTTAGCTGAAAGCAAGATGATTAATAGTTAGCCGTTTGATTGTCGTGTGGCTATTCATATGCGTTTCATTATACTGATAGCACTACCCCGCCCCATGCGTGATATGATTATCACTATATCGACTGCCAATTGGCTTGAACCTTGCCCATATACAGTTATGCAGTGGAAAGATAAACCATTTTAGGGTGTATCACTATATCGACAGCCAATTGGATTAGACCTTGCCCATATACAGTAATTCAGTAGATAGATAAACCATTATAGGGTGTTTATCTTATCTTCCCAATATCATTAACCATCGGTAATGGAATCCCCATAGCAATATACTGTGTTTATTTACATTAACCCTTAGTTTGATGGCTTGTGACAGGACCCTAATGGCTTAACGTTGGAGTAGTTCACATGCTGGTTATGTCATATTGCGGCTAATTCTTATCACATGCTCGGATGTCTCTACCAATATGCGGAGGTAGGTTAACTGTTAATAGGCTTATAGTGGCGGCATCTGAAATTCCTTTATATTATATATACGCATCAAATAAGCAGCCAAGGCCAGGCCATTGGTTTGGAAATTTGATCACAAGAGGGAGAAATTTACAAAATTAAACTTATTTTTCTTTAAAAATAGCCGTGGTGCATTTGAGAATAAACGAATAACTGTAATAATATTTGGTGACAGAATAGAATACGTGATGAGACTGAAAAAATCAATAAGTCCGCGTACGAAAACTATCAAAGATTCAGAGTCCCGGCTGAGTGACAGCTCAACCAGCGATGGTGAACTCATAAATAATATGACGTTAGAAGCACTCGGATACCAGGATGAATTGAAAAGAGAATTTTCATACTTTTCTGCCTTCTCATTTGCAGTCTCTGTATCGGGTCTATTTGGAACTGTTGCTACAACTTTTGTAGACCCCCTTGTTGCTGGTGGATCAGGTGCTGCTGTTTGGTGTTGGCTCATATCTGGATTTGGGTGTGTATGCTTGGCACTTTCAGTAGCTGAGCTAGTCAGTTCATACCCCACCTCAGGGGGGCTTTATTATGCATGTAGCCGTGTTTTTCCAGAGACATGGGCTCCATTCTCCTGTTGGGTAGATGGATGGCTGAATATATGTGGTCAGATTTGTGGCGTGGCCTCAACTGCTTATGGTGCCTCCGATATGCTACTTATGGTTATTTCCATTGGAACCGACTTCCGTTGGACACCTTCAGTTAATGTGACAGTAGGGGTAATGGCTGGTTTATTAGCTTTTCAAGGACTTTTTAGCTGTCTCCCCACCAGGTATCTTGAGAAGTGCACAAAATGGTATGTCGTTTTCCATTACTGCGCTTTTATTGCTGGCATTATAGCTTTGCTAGTCAAGACGAATCCTAGAAATAATGCAGAATATGTGTTCACTGATATTACTCCCTCTTCAGGCTGGACACCAAAGGGATTCTCTTTCCTATTTGGGTTTTTGAGTGTAAATTGGGTAATGACAGACTACGATGCAACTTCACATATTTGTGAGGAGATGAAAAACCCTGAGAAGATGGCGCCTTGGGCTATATCTATGGCTATGATTATGACTTATTTCATGGGATTTGGCTACACCATTGTTCTTTGTTTTTGCATGGGTGATCCTGCTACAATTATTTCGTCATCCCAGCCAGTTATCATGATCTACTATAATAGTCTTGGTAAAGGGGGTGCTATTGCTTTTGGATGCTTCATGTTTATTATCAATATGATGGTAGGGCTCACAGCGCTACAGGCAGCAAGCCGTACTATGTGGTCACAAGCTCGTGATAAGATGTATCCGACTGTTTCCCCCTTCTTATACAAGGTTAATAGTTACACCAAAACACCTGTGAATTCTGTAGTAGTCCTCACTGTGTGCTGTATCGCAATTAACCTTATTGCGCTAGGAAGCAGCGAAACAATTAATGCTATTTTTAGTACTTGTGCTATCGCATTGGATATTTCATACTGCATCCCCATTATTGGGAAATTGTTTTTTCCGAAACTTCATAAGCCAGGACCGTGGAATCTCGGCATATTCTCTAAACCTCTCAATATCTGGGCGTGTCTTTGGACGTTATTTGCCAGTATTATATTCATTCTACCCTCCCAAATGCCGGTCACAAAGGAGAATATGAACTACTGTGTCATTTTCCTAGTTGCGGTTATTGTGGGATCCGTAATAGCCTGGTTTTGTGGAGGAAAAAGCATATATCTTGGGCCAGCTCGCACTGTTCCAGACCCCGAAACTATATTGAAAGTACAACACAGTGGCAATTTAAGGATATCACATTCTAAGCACACTTCACAACCGCAATCTTTTAGTAATTCTTCCATTTGAATGCTATCCATGGCATTGCACGCATAGACATCATTTTGACCTTACTTAACTTTAATTTTTTTTTACTATTTTGTATATACATTAAAGAAAATTAATGCAAAATCTTCATCGTGTGAAACTATCACCAAAATCAAGTTATTACATATATGAAAATATAAAATAAAATTTCAAATTATATATAACTTATTATTTTGTAGATTTATTTTCGTTATAAATCAAAGTTCAAGAGTTGATGCAGGTGATGAAAATTGAACAATTACAGCATATAAGATTCTGTATTAATAACGAAATTTGACTCAGTAAAATAAAAATAATACGAATAAAACTCTATATAACTTATAAAAAAACTAATTCTCCTTTGTAAAATGGTAAAATGATCAGAAAATTGATTTAAGCCTCGAGATTTCGTTTGCGGTAGTATTGAGGTATTCCCTTTGCAGATCAGCGAATTCTTTAACGCTTTTCTGATCAAATTGCTGAGTTTCAAGAAGCCGTTCACGTTGTATACGTAGGCGAGCTTCTAAAACTTCGAGGCGATAAATGAGCCATTGTAAGCCAAGTTCCTTTTGATCGGAGGTGTCGCACACGTTGCCTAAATGTGACATATCATGAATGTTTGGGTCTTTAGGACGAAGACTGGTGACCATTGCAATGCGCTCATTACAATTTAAAGCTCTCAATGCGGCGTGGCATAAACTGGATCCTTGCATAAGAATGACCTTCCCCATTCCAGGACCTGGAATTACACCGACAGTTCCATCTTTGCATTTGACAGCGGTCTCACCACCAATCATACCATTTGTATCTGAAACCATTAGAACTGCCACAAATGGAACACCATCATAATGCCAATCATCCACGGGCTTTGAGTCATAGATACTTGGCTGTATACAGTCGATAGATTCAACTGGTAAAGAAGGAATATCACTCAACTTGCGAACACCATCTACACCCTCAGCTCCTAATTGAATGTTGGTGCTGGCAATTTCGTAATCGAAAACTGGGATTAGCTCGATTCCTGCCGCTTTTGAAAGTGCGCCAAGTACTTGTGGGCAGTGCCAAGCATCATATATAAATGGTGACCTTGAGCGAGCGAATCCACGAACTTGATAAGCAGAACGTTCATTACTGTAGACATGATTCTCTTGAACTACATCAGAAAGAAGATCATTACGCATAAGTCGTACGGCCTCTTTGGTGAACAGCTGAAAAGCTGCTGTTGCAGCTAAGTCACAAACACCATCGAGCTCATTGTCATATCCAAAGTCGCTAAGTTGTTTTCTCCAGGAGGGTTCTTCAATGTCAAGATGTATTTCAGGGTCAAACTTGATAGAAGTAGGTTTGTACTTCCATTTTGGATAATGTGTATCCACACCAATTTCTGCAGGTTCAGGTGTAGCTCGAGGACTGAATGAATCAACAACTGTACTGGCCATTGTTACTGAGATAGGAAAGCAAGAAATATGTAGCTATGGAGGAATAAGAGGAATAAATGGCTAATATATAAATACTGTATGTTTAGGGTACAAAGTAATTCCGCCGAGATCTCTCGGCTAGTCGATAAGCGCGAGCATGGGGTAAATGATAGCTTTATTTTCCGATATGTGGATAACATGATTGATATTGTAATAAATTTTATATATATATAATTTTCTTAAATTATAAGAAATTCTTTATTCATTCTACTAATAAATATTTCCTTGCTCTTTTACTCTTTTTTTTTGCTCTAAAGCACTCTCGGCATATTCGGCAATCGACGTTAATATCAAGTGTTATCAATTAGATTTAAGGTGTTCTATATGTTACACCCTCGAGAAATAGGTTAAGGTATACGTATAGTAACAGAATAATGAACCGCCGATAGGAAATCGATTTCTTCCAACTTCAACGGTTATGAAGGAGTTGGTGTAAAAGTATCATGTCAAATATAAGGATAAATCTAAAATGAAAATGAAAATAGAATAGAATAAAAAACGGTTCACAACCAACAAAATTTTTATATTCCCATTAATATATTCATTTTCATTATTTTAAGTATAATATTCTAATTCATATATTCTATTTTCTATTTCGGTCATCACTATATGTTGGACTTTCATTTGCCAAATAACTGTGAATATCATGATCTAGGAGAAATTCCCATATATGTTCAGAGCTCTCATCCAAGGAAATATCAAGATCATTACCGTCATCAGTTAGAGGCGATGCACTCTGAGATGTTGGCCTTCTCTCCTGATTTAAATGCTGCTCAGTCGCGGTTGAAAATGGATATAGCTTAGGTGAAAGGGTGGGCATGTTAATAGTGAGATTATTAGCTTGAGTACCTGGCACTATACAGTGTGCAGTATTTTTCTTGCTTCTTAAATGATCTTGTAGTTTGGCGGTACGCTTTTCTTTTTCTGAAGTTGGGGAATCTTGACGAAATTGACGGCAAACGGATTCTAAAGATTGTGCATAAAGTTGCTCATCATCAGGTGGTAGTTTAGCCATAGTTTTAGAAGCCAAGGATATACTATGCACCATCTGTTGCTGAATATTCTTTGGAGCAGGTAACGATATCAAAACTTTTGCTAAGAACACCGCTGCGTGCATAAGCCTAGTTATCCACTGTATAGGGGAGTTTTTTAGTTTAACTGGGATATCCTTCGAAGATTCATGGGCTATAATGAAGTGTGCGGCTTGAGTTGCAATATCTAAGTAGTTCTGAGACTCCTCCAATTCAAACAGCATATTGCCAGTAACATTCTTTTGCCATGGAATTAAAATAATGGAAAATACGTATAACTCAAAATGGCACAATTCGAACATAACTGACTGCTTTTCCCAAGTATCGTTTTCAACTATCTCTCTGTAGTCAGTTTTCCATTTCGATACAAGCTGGTAAATAAGCCCCAAAATAGGCATGTACTGTCCTGATGCTAATAGCTTTCGTGTCTCAGACCTTGAGCGATAGAGTGACCGCTTTGCAATGCTGAGTAGTCTTACTATATCTAAACGTGCTCGATCAATTTGCCTACAGTTGCTCAGCAGTTTATCTGAAAACTCTTGGTCTACTTTCTCAGAGTAATTCAACATTGGTGTTTCTCCTAACCTACAGGCAAGGAGATGATCTGTGAAATGAAGAGCGATATTTGTTTGTATATCGGCTTTTAAGAGCCCCACATAATTTGCAACCCGAACAGCCTGTCCCATAAGTGGCCAGCATATACGTGTATGCCGCTGTAGAGTTACACCTGGTAAGTCAACACGTTGAAGAAATGCCCTAGGGAACCACTCCGAAAATATCAAAACTGCAAATACAAGTGAACGAGCATGATGGCTTGCACACTCCCATAACATGGAGCTCAAGGTAAGCTTACAATAGTTCCACAATTTTTCATGTAAATTGTAATGTTCTCGTCCTTCTAAGCACCGAGCCCCAATAGTGCAAACTACAGCCATGAGCGCAGGTTCTGCTGAAATACGAGCAAGTTCCTGGTACTCAATAGGAATATACGCTTCATAAAACGGTGAAAAATCTTTGAAGAAACAAGAGACAAATTTACATGCTTCTTCAACGGTTAATATACCATCAATAACTATCGCCGCATCAAAGACGGAAACGCGACGATTTATTATCTCGAATGATCCACGATCACAAGTACCTGCAGAGCTTGTTTGTTTAATTGATCTATCACGGGCCCTTTCATTTGATCTAAGTTGATGGTAACGAGAATGGTTGCAATCTGTTAATACCTTTGTAGGAATGCTTCCTTCCTTAGAAGCCTGATTTAAAGGCGCATTTAATAGTATGTGATGAGTTTTTCGTCTCTGTGCCTCATATGTAAGTATTTCAATAGCATCACCACTATTATAGATCTCTTTTTTGAGGAGACTCTCGGGTTCAGGCTGGTATTGATGTTGGTGTTTATTCCCTTGCGTTAGATTGTTGATAGTAATTGGTTGAATGAAATGATCCGGAGATGAGGAAAAGCCTGGATGGTTTGAATCTGAGCCTTCGTTTCCTGGCAAATGAGGGTAATCTTTCCTCAACAAGCTATTATTGTAATTGATATTGTTTTCTGATTCACTATTAATGTCAGTAGCGTCACCCTCGAATTGTTCAGACTGCATCTGATCATTATTTTCGCTAATATAATAGTCATTCTCATTTTGGTGGTCTGTATCAGGAGCCATGAGTGTATTATAGTAGTTTTGTGAGCCTCCGAGACTTTTCACCTGTTTTTCCTTAAACCGGCGCCTTTTCCCTGCCAATACATTTCCATACCCACCACGTTTTTCGACAAGAGGAACCTCACAAACAATACCCTCCTGGTTGCATCTTATGCATGAATTCTGGAAACCCTCGATATGGCACTTAGTTTTGCGTTTACGGCAACCGTAGCATGCCTTACTGGCTCTGCGTCGCCGCTTTTGTGACTCTTTTTGGCCATTTGCGCTATCTCCTATAACATCATTATTTGTAACGGCGAATTCTTCTAGGAGAGGAATATCATTGCTTCCTGTTGCAGCAATAGCACAAGTATTATAAAGAGATTTAGCTGAATCCATGGAAGTGGATAACAAAAACCTATTCTTTAGTCGATAATCAAAGGTATAATTTTGGTTGCTCCTACTTTATGATAAGAACTATATATATAAAGGCAAGATAGCTCCTTCTCTCAGCTTAACAAATAATCAGGTTCTTCTCATTTCGGGCCAGGGTGCTGCGCTAAATGTAGGGTAAGGAATCATGATAACGATTCGGAGTCTTTTTATATATGTACCTTACCCAGTCCGCAGATCTAAACGGTGAGGAGTGCCACATCACCCACCCAAGAAAGAATCCCCAGCAATATATAATAGTAATTAAAACCTATATATCGAAATGTAGTTTCTCGGGTATATTTACTCACTATTATGCTGAAACCCTATTTATATTGGGTTTTGCTACAGAGTAGAAAATATAACTCTATTCTTGCGTCGTCATGAACTCCCTTATCATACAACAGTGTTATGCAGCCCATAACCTAACCTTCATAAGTGTCATTTATAACTGGCTAAGCAAAAACTGAACATCAGATGTGGTTTGTTTTTGTTCTTGGTCATGCATGAAAAACATCCCCCTCTATGATTCACATTTGGGACTCAGAGTAAAATACCGGTAGCTTTAATAAGATAAGTTTGCTTCCTAAACCACCTTTGAAGTTTAAATATTTCGATCAAATAATCACTGAAACGAAATACAATTTTCTTAGTAGTAGATAAATTAATATATAAAAACGTTATATAAATACTGTTATTGTTATTATGATTGTTATATTAATGCAGTATAGATCAAAATTTTTTCTTCATTCCCACTGCAAACCAACGAGCAGACGCAAACATTCCGGCACCTGCTAGATAAATCACACCTGAAAATATCTTCATGCCGATAAAATTATGTTTTGTAAGAGCACCCGCGATCGGAAGTCCGGTAAGAACCGCTAAGCTTGCAATAGAATAACAGGTACCATATCGTTTACCATAATCCTTAGTTGAACAAATTGCGGATACGCAAACAGGTGTTAGTGAGATGGTAGAGCCGGACCAAATACCGTCTAAAACGGCAAATACGGTGAGACCGGCTTTGGTTTGGCCTGCGGGTATCCAAACAGCCAAGCATAAAAGACCTGTGACACAACTGGTAACAATCATAACATTGTAAGAGCCTAGCTTGTCTGCTATGTAACCAGGGAGTGCTCTCCCTATCACCGAACCGATATTCAAATAAGCTAGTAGTGCATTCGAATAGCCATCGCTCAACCCCTGTGCTTTGGCATATGTAACCATATAAATAATAGGCACAAATATAGCCCATTCCACAAAAAATACTGCCAAGCAGCAAGATGCAAAATCCTTGTACTTCAAACTCTTGACATCAATTAATGCTTCTTTCCAATCAACATCTCTTTTAACATGGCGGCTTTCCAAAGTCAAACAGGCTATAATTGCCATTGCCAAGGTAATAAACGCTAAAATACGAATGGACCAACCATATCCAACTTCTTGAAATAATTTTTGCAGCATAAGAGGTATATATATACCGCCTATCGCACCACCAACTGTGGAAATTCCGGTTGCAAGAGCTCTTTTCTTCAGAAACCAATGGCCAATTACTGTTATTGCAGGGTTAAAGATCATCGATGAGCATATACCGCCTAATACAGAGAATCCCAGAATGAACTGGTAATACTGCCTGCACACACTTAAAATAAACAATGACGCCACCCAGCCAATACAGCCAGGAATCAAAAGCGGCCTCAGACCATAAGCATCAAAGATAGGACCAGTCTGGACACTTCCCATGTACATAAAGAAGAGCCACAGAGAAAAGATCCACCCAACATCCGAGTCACTGTAATTCTTCAAACGCTCTTTTACAAGATAATCTTGAATTGTACCAGTACCATTCGAAAGACCGAACGTGATGAGCATTGAGCAGAATGAGCCTAACACAACCAACCAAGCTCGGACACCCCCATCAGGAATTGAGGACTCAATTTTCAACCCTGCAGTATCTGCGGTTTCATTGGGATATTCTGTAACAGTAGAAAAATTATCAATTTTTCCATTAGATGTGTGCGTATCAGGTTGATTAACGCCACTCCTTTTCATACTTGTTCTGTCGAACAAAATATAATCCAAGCCAAATACAACACCCGGTTAGATGGAACTCGGTTCATTTTATTAAGTGAAATTATAACACTGAAGCTATAAATAAGGTCACGTGATGTTACTCATTATGCAATATCGTGGTGATGCAAGGGCATGATGCAGCTATATATGTATTGATATAGATATTTCTAAAATACGCACCATAAAGGATGATGTACATCCGTAGTGCTTAATTTTGTGTTATTTCGTACTATTAGTTGAAAATTGCGGCAGTCAGTAAGGTGTTAGCACTATCATAAAGATAAAATAAGAAGGGCATTATATACATAGAAAAATAAAGACTCCAGGATGTGATTATTTTAATAGCTTACTGATATCTTATCGTTCGCTAAAGGAAGAATCTCACATCAAGTCGTTTATTTCCCTCATCGGTGGTAGTCTTCAAGTACTCGACTTGTTCCTCAACAGTCATTTTATTCCACTTATTATCACGTTGCTTGTTACGGAATGCATAGTAGAACCGCGTCAAAAGCACCAATACACTGGCTGCAATGGAAATTCCAACTAAAGTTTCTAATCCTTTAGCATATCGCGGAGCATCATGGGCCTGGAAGATGTTACTTCCAACTATGCTTCCTGCTTGCGAGAACATATTCATAATCGCCGAACTTACTGTTCTTCTGGAAACCGAATATGAATTTTGGGAGCTCCAAGAAATGGAAAGCGGCCATGATGGGGGTGCTGATAGTGCCACAAACAATAAAGCATAGCTTCCCCAATGATCTGTCAAAAATTGAGGCCACCATCTCATGCATATAATGGGAATTAAAAGCCAAAAGGGACTGAAGAACAGCATATATCCGTTTTGTTTAAGCCTACTTGCCAAATGGCTCTGTGTGAGCATTGTAAAGATGGTCGCAACACAGTACGGAACCATCAACAAGTCGGTCTTAACAGTTGAGTAGCCCATATCCTTCAAAATAAATGGAATATACTGAGAAAGAGGAGTGGCGATAATATCAATCATAAACCTCGAGAAGTACAATAACCACATATCATAGTCGGAAATTGCCCTCCATAACATCTTCATTGAAATACCCTCACGATTGTTCATTGTTCCCTTCGAAGGATCATCTCTAACAATTCGGTTAGCCATAATTTTCTCTTCTCTATCGGTAAACCATCCATTTTTACGGAACCATGTACGAGTATTTGCAGGACCAGCCGGCATCTTGAATGAAATCAAACCAATTGACAACGTAATTACACCTTCAATTAAGAACACATACTGCCAGCCAGCCCAACCATGTCTTCCCTCAAGATTTTGAATTGCAGCCGCAAGTAAACCGGAGAATGCTTGTGTTAATGGGTTTGCAATGTAGAACCATGCAGATCGCTTGATAAACTCATCATGTGTGTAGAAGTATGAAAGCCACGTAATTTGTTCTGGCAAAAATCCACCTTCAAAGAATCCAACCAAAGATCTTGTTACCAAAAATCCAGTGCGGTTAGACATACGGCATTGGCAAATAGCTACAAGACTCCAAATAGTGACCTGAGCTGGGAGAAATCTATCTGCACCAACCGCTTTTGAAATTAGTTGAGATGGTAACTCCGCCACAAGGAAGAACACTAAATTCAAGGTATTTCCGAGATTGTAATCACTCTTTGTCATTTTTAAATCTTCGACAAGGTGATCAGAAACTGCGTTCTTTAAATTGTAACGGTCAATATCAAGGGCTAAAAACATAATAAAGGCCCAAAGACATGCATGTAGATCTGCCTTCCACACAACCTTCCGTTCTTCTTCAGGCGTCCATGTCAGTTCAGGATCAATTAAATGCCTACTTTCGTATTGTGATTCCTCGTAAAGATTTTGCCAATATGCAGCCGTCTTAGGATTCTTGAAAACATGATTGTACGCTTTACTCGCCGCACTGTCCTCAGGATCAGTGATGAGCCCCCCGTGCTTGGCATCTATTCCGTCACTGTATGTACTTTCGGAAGCAGGGTATACGGTTCCATTGAAATCTATTTTTATGGCACTGTTACTTTCACTCCTATCATGAGCGTAGTCGATAACGCCGTTATCTGTATTTTCAGACCGTTGTGTGCTCCAGAAGCTAAATAACCCCATGGTTTTAATAGAACCTTTCCAAATTTGGCAATTTAATTTCTTGTATATAACAATAACTAGTAAAACATGTGTTCTTATATGTGCTCCATTCCTCTAAATCTGTCTGAATAGCTTAAATCACGCAATAAGGTACCGTTATCATGCTAAGATCTTGCATGATAACATTAACCTAGCCCTGTTTCCACAAAGTGATTTATTGCATATCGTTAGAATGTGAGCATATATATGAAGGTATAAATAGGCAATTAGAAGGGCGAAATTATCATACTTTATTTAATATTCTTAAAAATAGCGCATCATATCATTTAGCTTGAATATATGGCATTCACTTTTATATGTTTTTTTCAATTGCCCTGGAGAGGAACGTGTAGATGATAGATTTAAACTGACGAATGCCCACGTGAAATTTTCGAATGTCAGATGGCCAATTACGGAACTTCAATATATTGCTATTATTATAATTAAAAATAGAAGATTACTTCTTTATTGCTGTAATCATTTCATATAAAACAATACTGTCAGTATCAGTATTAATTAAAGGTGAAAAATGCATTGAACTTCTTTTTGTTAACGAATTGAAAGTCAATGGATATAATACGTTCGTGTTATTATTCCAACTCGTTATTATAAAACAATTGTGCATTATTTTACATATTATATTATATTCGCCTATAGGAAGCTTAATATCCGGCATATTTTCGTAGTTACAACCTATAAGTTGTCCCATTTTTAAATATGTTTCGTTGAGCTTGTCTGAGATGTATTTCTATCATATGTTACCAAATGCGACCTCTCAGATATAATCTGTGTACATGGATAAGTCATAAATAATTCATATATATTCTCATTGTTGTAAGACCTCTCTCTCCAGCTACACATGTGAAATATTTATGGCATGTTTGAATGTCTCTCTACTACCTTACCCTATAGACTTCCAGGAGTATTGATGCCTGAATGGCACAAAAGCTGGATGTTGTCAGTATAATTAATGCTGCTCGAGCATCAGGTTCGGTATCTTGGGTCAGTCAAGGACACGTTTACGAAAAGCTTGCTGGGTATGCACTATCACAAAGGTTCGAAAAACTTGGAATGCAGTCGTTTCAGCACATCGGTAGGACTGGAGACCGAGGTGTAGACTTTATAGCAAAATGGGGTTCAATTGGTGTGCAAGTACAGTGTAAATCGAGCATAAAAAAACCTTCAGGGGCGATTTGGCGTGACCTAGGTGGAATTCACGCACTTAATGCCCCTCATAAATCACTGATGGTGTTAGTTACACCAGTACCAATGACGAGACAAGCGCATATTGAATTCTCAAGTTCACATAGCCCATTTATGCATTGTGTTTTACCCAAAGTTTCTGTCTATACAACTAGTCAGGTAAATATTGCGGATCTGACACATATAAAATCATGTGTACTGAATTCTAGAGCCAGGAAATTACTGGAAACCGAGAACTTGCTGATTCCATATTTAATTAATAATTAAATGTTAATTCAAGGAACTTATATGTATATATGCAGTATCAGTATATGATATCATACTTATTAGATATATTATATCTACTTTTTGTATGTATATAATACTGTTAGCCCTTATCCATCTATAATCTGCATGATTTAGTGCACACAGGAAGCAATCGACTAAACGGTGTGGTATTCTGGCTATTCAATCAGTGCAATCAAACAATTATTTTATTTCCACTTAAATTACTTGTCCTATATGTAATTATGGTTTTTCACGATGTCCTGTGCATCCTTCAGTGCAATTTTGGGAAATCCTGCAAGTTCAGCAATTAGTAGGCCGCGCGAGCTTTTAGCAATTCCTTCCTCCAATCTATAATTGAATCTAAGTGATCCATCAGAGTTAACACTAAGTTGAGCCATCAGAAGTCGTATAACTCTAACAAGCTCATTCTCTTGTTCAGAGTCAAGAAGCTGTTGTATTTCAGTACCATAGTGAGTGGCAAAAAGAACACGACATTTTGTGCGAAGTGCAAGGTGTTTGATGGCTGCAAACGCAATTGCTACGCCGTCATTATTAGAAGTTCCCCGACCCACTTCATCCACAATCGCCAGCGATCTTTCGGTAGCTGAGTTCAATATTTCTGCTGCTTCGAGCATTTCAACCATGAAAGTGCTTCTTCCACGATATAGGTCATCACCAGCACCGATTCTGCAAAATATGCGATCAATTATTCCAATTTTTGCTGATACAGCAGGTACGTAGCACCCTGTTTGTGCTAATAATGCAATAATAGCATTTTGACGAAGATATGTTGACTTACCACCCATGTTAGGGCCAGTTATCATACACACAGGCTGAGGACTTGAGAGGTTGCAATCATTAGCCACAAACCCAGAAGTTGTATGACCATCCAATGCTAATCCTAACTCAATAGCAAGATGTCTGCCACCCTTAATCTCAAAAACCCCTGGATCTTGAACCAATTCCGGTCGAACCAAATCATACTCCAAGGCGAGCTGGGAAAAAGCAGAAACAACATCTATTTCATCACAAATGGAATATACCTTCCTAACATCGGATAAATTTTCCCTGAGTACAAGTTGACGTAAATGATCTAAAATCCTCTCTTCTTCCTTACGCAAATCTGCACTTGACTGGAGCATTTCGTTCCCTAGCATATGCCACTCTTTATCAAAGAAATAAACAGTTCGCTTAGACCGAGCTAAAACTAAACTTGAGTCAGGTTCATTGGAGCTATTTATTTTGATAGCAACATGGTGCTCATGAAGAGGTGACCATCGAAGTTCAACAGTAGAGCCGTATTTTGCGGTTAGTCGCTCGCGTATGGCGCTTTCACGAACTTCGAAAGTTCTACGTTTGGTATAAATATCATGAAGCTCTTCAAACTCATCCTCATTCAAAACAGGGCTATAATCACGATGAGATGCCGGTGAGTATTTTGATAAGTTGGCAGCAGATGGACTTTTACGGGAAGAAGTCTTTTTACGGCTTACAGTAGGAATAACCTCCTCATCATGTTCAGAGTTTAATAACGTGCTGTTTGTATCTTCGTCCTCACGAGAAGGCTGTATATCACTGACTTTAATGGCTCGCAATATTTTCCGTGCAACCTTTATTGGTTCCTGAGTAGCACTATATAAAGGACCGACCCAAGATTCTTTCGGATTCCTCAAGCTCTTCAGCATGAGTTGGATTTTTTCGATAGTAATCATGGATCTGGCGTAAGCCACTAAATCTTGAGGATTAACAGTAACCGATCTTAATTTTTGAAGAACTCGCGGGCCATCAGGCAATTCAGCTAGCAATGCCTGGAGAGATTTTAATGCTACAGTTTCTTGATTTAAGAAATATTGAACATTGTCTTGCCTAGAGCTGATATCCTGGATACTTAGCAACGGAGCTGAAAGCCATTGGTACAAAAGACGGGTTCCTGAGGATGTTCGAGTACGTTTAATTGTTTGGAAAAGTGAACTATTCCTCGTCCCAGAGCCCTGGACGCTACCACTTCCACTAGATACACCTTTAGTAGTAGTAAGGTCTAGTGACGATCTGGCACTAGCATCGAGTTCCATGACCGTACTCCCCAAAAACCTTACCGGAGGTTGTATTTCAATCGGTGTTCCTGGTAAACTTTGAGCAATGTAACCGGCCAACCCCAGAAATGCCCGTTGGCTTACTGGCTTTAAATTATCGATCTTAAATCGAAGAGAATCATCAGCATCAACCCTCCACCACTCCAAAGGAGGGAAAGTGCTGCGAGTAATAGTGGTATTTGGTGAGTAATGCGTGATATTCTGTATAGCGAACTCAATCCGACCCATCTTTTTATCCATAATAATCTCACTTGGAGAAATACGAGCTAATGCATTGCCCACATCTGCATCTTCTAATTCTTCGTACATGACATTACCATGCGCTATATCAACCCACATTAAACATGCTTGCTTGCCACTAATATGCAGAGATGCCAAGAAATTGCTCTTGAACACATCGACAAATGACTCACCTAGAAGAGTTCCAGGTGTCAATATACGCGAAATTGGTCGTTTCTCTTCTTCAGATCCACCATTTAAGACTTCCCTGGAATCCTGCATTAGTATAACAACTGTTAAGCCCATATCGTGTACTAGCATCCGTTCATACTTCTCCTTCTGGCTTAAGGGAAATCCGGCAAAATGAACAATTGGCTGGCCAGATATAGGGTTCATTTGGCTTTTCTGCGCGACCTTTAAATTCAGAAGTGGGCCATATTTGACTGCCTGGTCGAAATAGATCTCCATGAAAGACCCCACTTGCGATAGCACAACCGCCTCCGGATACTTTTTTTGAACATTGTGAATATATTTCAGCATCGTTGAGGCTCCCACAGACTTTAGCGGGGGTAACGGGGCACCCAATGGAGTTGTATCAATGCCAATTTTCCTTTTGGAGCACCTTGTCGTACTGGACCAACGGATTTGTGTACACTTGTAAATGAAAACATTAAGGCGCAAACGCGACATCATTGTGTAAAAAAGAATAATCAAAAGAAGGGTGGTATGTTATGGAAAAGAGACAGTAAAATGTGCTCTTTTATATGAGACCACTAAATCCTTGGCGATTCTTAAATATGGGACGTATGCAGTCTGAATCTCAATATCCACGCGTATCGCCCTAACCACCAAGTAAATCACAAATACTACATACTGTTATATGTATGTCACATGATGTATGTACTTCGATATGCCGATAACGGTGCTAGCAAATAAATAGGGGTATACTACATATAGTATTACCCGATAGCGGAGGAATATTTATCATCTTGATCCATATCCACCTCTACAAAAATGGCAACAATTTCCACTACTGGGAGCTTCGCTGCAGGTGCTGCTGCCGCATGCATGGCAGTCACCGTTACCAATCCCCTGGAAGTAGTTAAAACAAGGTTGCAACTTCAAGGTGAGCTTGCTAAAACTGTCGCCAATGCTCCTCGGATATATCACAATGTTTTCCAAGGAATGGCAGTTATTTTCAAAAATGAAGGTCTTCGTGGTCTTCAAAGTGGTTTGAAGCCGGCATACGTATACCAGATTTTCTTGAACGGCTCGCGTTTGGGTTTTTACGAGCCATTACGAAGAGTTGTGAATCGCGCTTTTGGTCTTGGTCCGGAGGAGCGCAATTACCCTATTGGAATAGCCGTTGGTGCAGCCACTGGTGCTCTCGGTGCATTACTTGGATCACCGCTCTACCTCATTAAAGTACGCATGCAATCGTACTCTCCTAATATGGCTGTGGGTGAGCAAACTTACTACCGAGGTATCCCATCGGCATTAAAATCTCTTTACCACAACCATGAACTGTACCGCGGTGTTGGAGCTGCATGTTTACGTACCTCCATTGGTTCCAGTGTCCAACTACCTATATATCATGCTGCCGGTCAATTGATTGATGATCTGCATCTTGTAGACCCTAAATCTCCTATTCGTTTCGTGGCCGCTGGTATTTGTGCTGGTGTTGGTGTGGCAGTTGTGATGAGCCCACCTGATGTACTAATGACTCGAATGTACAACCAAAAAGGCGATCTTTACAATGGAGTATTTGATTGCTTGGTCAAGTCAGTAAGAAGCGAGGGTATTGGTGCCCTTTATAAGGGATTCGGTGCGAATGCTACTCGAATCGGCCCCCACACAATTTTGTCACTGGTTTTCATGGAATATACTATGGCATTTGTTCATAAAATTGAGGGTGTAGAGCACAAACTCATTAATTAGTGATGATTGCTTATCAAAAATGAAACAAAGAAATTAATTACAAACGCCTTTTATATAGTATAAGTTCTAAGGTGATTTTGTAGCTTGAATTAACTGACTATGAATGGTCTGTCTGATGTAGGCCTCGACTGAGTCCATGATAAATATTAGTCAGTATCGTGTAGCCCATAGACTAAATACTTGAAACTTCATATTTCAGTTAGTACACGACTACCTTACTATTTTCAGGATGCTATCGAAGAATAGCCTACGCTTGGCAAAACATTTAAGCACTAAAGCAGCTAATGCAGCACCTGAGTATCCCATTGGCCAGCTAAACAATGGGATCAAGGTTATTACCTCTCCATATCCCTGTCATTTCGCAGGTGTAGGAGCATATCTAAAAGCAGGATCACGATATGAGCCACATGAGCTTAGTGGACTGTCACATTTGAGTGATCGGTTGTCTTTCAAAAGTACTTTGCAGTACTCCCAAGAGGAAATGGAGCAGAAACTTCTGGCGCTAGGAGGAAACTATCAGTGTGAGTCTTCCCGGGAAACCATGATATACCAGGCTTCAACTTTTCACAGAGATATTGAGACCATGGTTTCGCTTATTGCTGGAACTATAACCCAACCGCGTTTGCTACCGGAAGAAATCTCTGAACAAATTGAAAGTGCTAAATATGAGCTGCAAGAGGTCTACAATAACCCAGATCTTTACTTGCCAGAGTTGGCACATACTACTGCTTTCACAAATGGCTTAGGGAACCCATTGATGATCCCAGAGGATCAGCTTTCATTGATCAACCCGGCATTAGTATGGCAGTACCGCCATCTAATGTACCGCCCCGAGCGCATGGCATTGTCATTCATCGGTATGTCCCACGAACAAGCAATGGAACTGGCTGATAAGCACTTTGGCCATTTCAAAGTTAGCACTGGAGGTGCTGAGGACATGCTGCCTAAACTGGATAATAGTCGCAGCAAATACGTTGCAGGTGAAACCTGTGTTCCGCTCCCTCCTCCCGTAGGTCAAATTCCGCAATTTCACCACTGCCAGATATTATTCCGGGGACCTGGTGTCAATGATGACGATGTGTATGCTGTAGCAACTCTCCAGACATTATTAGGAGGCGGTGGATCGTTCTCCGCTGGTGGCCCTGGTAAAGGAATGTATTCACGTCTGTATACCCAGGTTCTAAACCAGTATGGCTACGTTGAGAGCTGCCTAGCAGTTAATCATTCCTACAGCGATGATGGATTGTTCGGCATCACCTGCTCGACCATTCCCGAAGCCGCACGTTACATTCCATATATCATTGCTTCGCAATTGGTTCTTTTGTTCACACCGAATGCACTAACCAAGGTTGAAGTTGAAAGAGCCAAAAATCAGCTCCGCTCGCAGCTGCTCATGAATCTAGAAAGCCGCATGGTAGAGATGGAAGACGCTGGAAGACAGGTTGAAATGAATGGCCATAAACTAAACGTAGATGTGATGGTTCAGAAAATTGAGAGTCTCACTATCCGCGACCTGCAAAAAGTGGCCCAGAAAATACTGACTGGAAGCGAACCCACGATTGTGATGATGGGTGAGCGTGAGAACTTTGGCAATGTTCGTGCTGTCATCAAAGAGTTTGGCCTCGGGCTTAAATAATGTACATATTTATAGAAACGGTTTTATGTGGGTATCGTAGCTATATACTACCATTGTCGGCCACCATGGTCAAGGGTTCGGGGTAGATCCATGTCAAGAACAGTAGTGTATTTGCGCTTCCCCAGGCCTCGAGATGGCTTTGTAGATCCGGATATTGTGAATTGGAATGCTGCCAAAGAAAGGGAATTACGGTCTATGCTTAGACATACTAGTACTGATCTGGAATGGGAGAAATTGGCCCGGCACTTTGATGTGTCACCTACCTATATACTGCAGCAAGCAGCATGGCTTTACGAAAAGGAATTGGATATTGTGAAACGTCGAATGTCTAAATTTGCGACTGGAACTAACCATTCCTCTAAAGAGACTACAGTCCAGCCATTATCGAGCAGTGTTGATCTCCCCGAGTCCTCAATCACTCACCAATTAACTAGTAATAATTCACACCCTCAATTCGAAGAGGAGGAGCAGTCTGATAGTGATGCGGTAGAATTCACATCACGACGATTGTTGACGGCATCCAGGATTGATAGTACTGATAGCGAATCCTCATTCAGTGATAGCAGCTTGGACGTGTTTCTGCTTCCAGGTACGTCAGCTCCAGAACATCATGGGGTTTCTACCTCTTCAGATGATGATCAAGTATCACAATCGGCGCTGGAAGCAGCTCTCATCGACCGTTTAGAAGAGAGCAATGAGATCTAGCATACTGACATTGTTTAAAGCATTTAAACCTACTTAATTCATTCACCACCGTGTTGGTTTGTTTATTTATTTAGTGAAAGTATAATTCGGTTCATTATTTATAGTAAGTACGCATTCATTATTCAAGTAATACGTATTCACATAAATTCGCCGACTATTTAATGCTTATTTCACCTACACAATGTATCTTATTATGTATGAATATCCATTGCCTGTAAAGCATTTGTTATTTTTTTATATCGCGTTATGTGCCTTGTTTATCTGTAACGGCTATAATTGTTTGTAACTTTCATATTTGTAACGGCCACATTTGCGTAACGTCCTTGCGTGCATTACCGTTGCTCCGCACAATGTGGCTGCGATATACTGGGCAATGGGTTCATGGGCTGTGCGCCTGCGGATTTCTACAAGGGACTTTGTCTTGCTAGTGTTAAAGAGGCTCTACGTGGAATCACCTTGTCGTATGTATTGTCTGCATATCCTAACCCATTGTTGAAAACAGTTAACGCGTCGTTAATTGGAAGCGAGTTAATTTTCTATACTCCCAATACAAACCTATCCCATCCCCTGAATCCCATGTACAGCTAGGCTTAGTTAGTTCCCTGGTCAAGTGGATCACCGATATAACATACTCGGTATACCAACAAAGCATCGAGTATAAGGTAGTACCGTAATATATCGCTGTCTCTGAAATATGATTACAAAAGCTACCTTATTGGCACTTCTTATTAGTGCGGATCTTTCTGCGGCACTATCGGTTCAGGCCGCGACCTCAAAAAGTGTCAGTACGGCAGCAGCAGCTTCCATTTTGCCATTACCATCTAACGTCATTCGTGATGCCAAAGAGGGAATTTCTGGCGACTCGGCTGAAGTAGAGGGGAATAAGGCAAATAAAGCCAACAAGTTCTCTCCGCAAGACAACACAGTATACGATGGCGCATACAAGGTCGACAATGAAGATAAGTATCATGCTCCCAAAGTAGCCCCTAATGATAAGCAGCCCGATTATGATAGCGATAAGCAGGCTGAAAAAAAACCTGTAAAGGACACTACATATGAATCTGAGAAGGGCAAAAAGGGCTCAGTCATTCTTGACGACTATGACCCATCCAGGCTAGGAGTTTCGGCTAACGAAGCAAAGGAGAAGACATCCAAAGATGATAAGGAAAAAGACACCGTGGATAAGAACATTGATGGTGCTAAGGGTGCTAAAAATACCGAGATAGTTAAGGATACTGAAGGTGCACAGGGCGCTAAGGGCACTAAAGGCACTAAGAGCTCGGCTAGTGATGCTAAAGACAGCAAGGCTCCAGTCAAAGATTCTATTACATCTAACACTAAATCACCTACTGAAGATAATAAAGCAGTAAATGCTAAGGAAGATACTGGAAAGTCGGAGAAAGCAGGGAAAGATACCACCAAGGGCACTGACAAGGTTCCTGAGAAGGGTGCTGCCAAGAATGCTGGCACTGTTGATGATGATACAACCAATAACAAAAACAAAGCTCTGGTCAACACGCATTCTACTACTTCCACTGCTACTGCTACTGCTACTTCCACTGCAACTGCAACTGCAACTGCAGCTGCAGCTGCAGGTACTGAACATCGTGATGAGGCTCAGTTTGGGCGGTTCATTGGTTCAGCCCTTATGATTGTTGTCAGTGAAATCGGAGATAAGACGTTTTTCATTGCTGCATTGATGGCAATGCGCCATCCTCCGGCATTTGTGTTCAGCTCTTCTTATTCTGCAATGGTCGTCATGACGATATTATCTATGGTTCTGGGTCTTATATTGCCATCGTTATTGTCTAGGAAGGTTACCACATTGTTGGCAGCTCTTCTATTTGTGGTTTTCGGTATCCGGATGTTGACTGAAGCCTGGGGTATGGACAAGAGCATAGCTGCTACTGACGAAATGGAAGAAGTTGAGAATGATCTGGCCCTGCATGACTCGACTAAAGCCATTGAGAAGGCTGAGGGTGGTGGTTTGCCTCCGGATGACAATCCTGCATCGAAGTTCCATAGCCGGGAAATTAAGAGTGTTCTGTCGTATGTGCTTTCACCGGTCTGGATCCAAATCTTTGTCATGACTTTCCTTGGCGAATGGGGTGATCGCTCCCAGATTGCCACTGTTGCTATGGGTGCTGGCGAGGGATGGCTGGAGCTTCTTCTTGGCTGCCTCTCAGGACACTTTATTACAACTCTAATTGCTGTTCTTGGTGGTAAAATACTTGCTCAGCACCTCTCCTTGAGAACTATCACTTTCAGTGGAGCAATCTGTTTCCTTCTGTTTGGTGTATTTTATTTCAAGGACTGGCTTGAAGAACATTAGGTTAGCAAAACACAAAAGAGACCCGATTATTTTATTATTTTATCAAAGCTATACCATTAAATTGCTATGAATTCTTATTCTACTCAACCTTAATGCTACGCTATTGTAAGTTTTTTAGTTGTATGTGCGCGATCGATATAGTCAACTGAAATTCTGCATGGATATCTCTATACATATATATCTACATAAATGCAACATAAATGTGTATTGCAGTGCCTATAAGAGGCATCTCAGGGATCTTGATGCTTGGTCAAATCAGAGGAAGTTATGTTACACGCATGAGAAACCGCTTATTTGTTCTGAGTATTCGTCAACAATTAATATTATAGCTTAGGTGTATTGTGTGTCGAAGATAATAGCTCTAGCACCTTCAGAATTAATAGTAGCCACGATACAGACATGAGAGGCAAGTCCGTGTGGCAACCATATATTGCATTATCAAATTATTAAGTGACTTTTAAGGCTTATAGTTTGTTATTCCTCAATAAAGCTGTTTAATCTGATATCCACTGTAACACCCCAAATGCTTCATAGGGTAAGGCGTATGTGCGAATATATGACCCAATACAGAAGTCAATTTAGAAGTGATATCTCTATATATTTGAAGCCATTTACAAAATCAGAGTAGCAATATGGTCAAAATCCAGAATGCAAATAGCTGGAAATGTTTGATGTGATATCATTCTATCATATGTTTAACTGTTCACGCTTTCACTTATTTTTTGAAGCACTGGAAAGTTGGACGGACGAGAATTGAACCTATTCATGCGTCACCTTCTTAAATTTGCTTTATATTTGTTCTTAGGTTTTCATTGTTAGCAGTGCTACAATTTCACTTTTAGTACGTATCAAGGTACCATCGGGTTAGTACATTTATTTAGACATAGCTGGTTTGCTATGTATATATACTTGTGTTTGCTATTAACAGCATACATATAGTTAATGGAATTTTAAGTCCACTTGGCCGCATTTAAACCGCGAAATAGCGCTAAATAGGCATCACGTACAAATTTCAAGGTTGGGGTTACAACCGATTGTAAAAGCACTTACCGTACCGGATTCCCAGTGGATAGACCGGAACTAACACTACTGCAAGTTCACATCGACCCCATATCTATATACGATTAAGGTACGAATAAATTGTATAGATTATTACTTGCAGAGCCGCAATGGTAGAAGGGAGCCGGTGATAAGAGTGTATGGTCCACTGGGCCACGGGAGGGGCGAACAAGCAGTAGTACATGTCCGTGGTGCCTTCCCCTATTTATTTGTGCCACTTCCATCGACAGAGAATGACCCTAAAGGTTACTCACACCACTTATGTTCATCAATTGAGGTGGCAATGGCCCGTTCCTTCAACATTGTTCCCCACACGTCGGGAATCAATGCCGATCGCTGCTTTGTGAAAGATGTAGAGCCGTGCAAAGCATTTGACATGTATGGCTACCAAGTAGGTTGGTCCTGCTTCTTGAAAATACGGTTATTCAACCCTGCCCATGTACATAAATGCGCTGCTTTACTCATAGACGGCCAGGTTATCTATGCGACCTCATTGCAGCCTTATGAGTCACATATTCCCTATTTATTGGCGTTTTTGGCTGACTATGACCTTTATGGGTGTGGGTGGATGGAATTTGATACGTTTTGTGAGACACCGCACTCTGATCGGACAGCCCAAGCTGGAGGCAGAGAGCTCGACGTTAATGTGAAGTCTATTGCTAATAGAGGTAGAGTTTCTCACTCGGGAAGGCATACGACTGAGTATGAACCTCTGTGCCCGGATGTCACTATCACCAGTTTATCTGAAATCAGAGCTGTTGATGCTCAATGGCGTCGAGATTCAGGATTACCAGCGTGGGACTCTTTAAATATTCAGCCAAAAAAACAGGAATTGTCACACAAATGGGAATGGGAAGTAGCTAAGGAGAACCACGTTAAGCTAGTGCGCCTTATTGAGGAAAATAAGCAGAAGGGTCATGGCAGTGATGACAGGAGTGCCATTAGTCCTGCAATCGTCAATAACAACGCTAACGCTAGTGAAGGCATTAATGGTATTACAGATGGGAAGAACGATAGTGTCGCTTATGGCAACACTAAGTTTGGCCCAAGTGAAAACCATAGACAAAAGTTCATCGATTTGTTACCTACAGCTGCGATGCTTGTACCCTCAGATATGAAGTCCCCTGAACTTCTACCTCAGAATATGGAAAATTCTGAACCTGTTGAATATAGTACTCCACTACCACCCCAAAAATCATCAGTGGAACAACAAGCACACTACATTCCCCAGCCTTCTAATCCTTTGACTGGGGCCATGGAGTCATCTTTTCTAACGGACCAGATGCATATTGAAGACCCACCTGATATAGCTGGGTCGGCTAAACTTGCGTCATTGATTCTAGAATCAGAATTTCCGCACACGCAGTCTGATGTTTACAGTAAATATTTCACCAGTGCGACCAATCTTCAATTCCAGCATAATTCACCATCCACGGTCGATGTGAACAATACCTATGGTGTGGTACGTACTGTTCAACCCCACTACAGTACTCATACGGATGCACCAGCATTTCCGTTTCTATATGGCGGCCAAGAGTATCATATCAAAAGCATGGAGCCGAAGGACCTGCCTGCATTCGAGATAACTCTTGACCCTTCGTATCCAAAGCTACAAAGTTGGATCATTTACGAAGGTGAGGTTGAAAGTAATGAAGGTGTAAGACGGCTAGAGTTTGGCCAGCCGTCACCAAGTACGCATGATGTGGAAAGCTGGGTTCTAGAACGTCAAAAAATAAATCTGCTAAGTTCCGCCCCTTCTTCGGCTGGAAACTATCAAATGGTATCGTTAGATTCCCCGGAGAATCGTGAATCGGATATGACCATCTTTGCCGTTGAGGTTCATGTTGATACACGGCCGGAAAAGGCCCCAGATTCTTCCGAAGATCCGATACGTGCAATATTTTGGCGATTTGAAGGGGTCGATTCCCCGTTTACTGCTGGTGTTATTACCAATTCTCCCCTTAAACTCGACCAACCGATTTCTCTATCAGTGGTTCATACCGAGCTACAGATTATTGATGAGTTAATCCAGCTCGTAGTTCGTTCTAATCCAGATATTCTAAGTGGGTATGAGATCAATACCAGTTCCTGGGGATACATCCGAGATCGATACCAGCTGCTAAATGAAGAAGGGAATGATGCATTTTACGTGAAACTAGGGAGGGTCCTTCCCAATGAGAAACTAGCTGTTGAGGATGAGGAAACTGTACGAGGAAGACATCTACTAAACCTCTGGAACGTGATGCGAAAAGAGGCTGCTCTATCCAAGTACAACTTGGAATACGTGGTATATAACACCTTACATGAACGCACGCCATATTATACCCACGATACTCTTCGCATATGGTGGAACAGCGGTGAGTCAGTTTCGATGAATGCAGTATGTCAATACTGGAATAACCGCGTAAATTTAGTGTTTCGCCTATTGGCGCATTTCGAAATCATCAATCGTACCTGCGAGAAATCGAGAATCATAGGTATCGATTTCATGTCTAGTTTAACCAGAGGCTCCCAGTTTCAGGTAGAATCTATCTTGTGCAAGCTAACCAAAAAGGAAAACTTTCTCCTGATTTCACCCAGCAAATCTCAAGTAAGTGGGCAAAATGCATTAGAGCATATTCAGTTAGTTATGGAACCCAAGTCTGCATTCTACACAGACCCTGTATGTGTCCTCGATTTTCGGTCTTTGTACCCCTCACTCATCATTGCTTTCAACCTGTGTTACTCTACCTGTATTGGCAGGGTAGAGCCCGATATGGGGAGAAATAAACTAGGTATCAAAGACAACCACCGTTTACAGTCGGGAATATTGTCACGCATAGGCGCAGAAAATATATATGTGGCACCCAATGGTATTGGGTATGTTGCACCAAATGTGAGAAAGAGCCTGCTAGCAGAAATGCTGAGCGAAATCTTGGACACCAGATTTATGATCAATGATACTCGGAAGAAAGTCCAGGACGGAAGCAGGCGCACCGAACGTAATCTGAATAATAAACAACTCGCACTGAAGTTCATTGCGAACGTCACATATGGGTATACCAGTGCATCATTTTCGGGCAGAATGCCGTGTGCAGAATTGGCAGACAGTATTGTGTTAGCAGGGAAGGAAATTCTTCGCTGGTGCATCCAAGAAACTGAAGCAACCCGCAAATGGGGAATTATACCTGAAGTCGTTTATGGTGACACTGACAGTATGTTTGTGAAGCTTCCTGGAGTTTCTGTAGAACAGGCCTTTCGAATAGGCTCTGAAATTGCTGAGATGATAACAGCAAAGACTCCTGAGCCTATTTTTCTCAAATTAGAAAAGGTGTATTCGCCGTCTATTTTACTCACTAAGAAAAGGTACGTTGGCAGAGCATTCGAAAACGAGCAGTCTCTGTCGTTGCATCGTTTTGATGCCAAAGGCATTGAAACAATTAGAAGAGACGGAACACCCATTGTGCAGCGAATAGAAAGGCGGTCGCTAGAAATCCTGTTTGATACTCGAGACCTATCTAAGGTCAAGCTGTATCTGCAGAACAAATGGCGGCAAATCGTGAATGGAAAGGTGAAACTCAAGGAATTCTGTTTTTCTCGCGAAGTAAAATTAGGATCCTACAAGAATCCAGATAATGATTTGGCCCATTTGCCGGGTGGGGCTGTGGTGAGCCTGAAAGCAATGAAAACAGGAGAACGTACTGCTCCCCAGTATAAGGAGCGCGTATCATTTGTTGTGGTTGCTGGACCGCAGGGGTCCCTGATTTCAGAAAGAGTAGTGTCTCCCGAAGAATTCATGCGTTCCGGGGGAAGCCTATCCCTAGATGTTGAGTACTACATTCGCAAAGTAATCATCCCACCCCTGGAACGTCTATTTAATCTTCTGGGGGCGAATATTGAGGATTGGTACAATAAGATGCCCCGAATAGTCCGGTCTGATCCTCTGTCGATTGGGACTGGGTTTGTTCAGAGTAATCTGTGCGTGGTATGCGGTGAAACTCCACGCTCGACAGGGATGTTATGCTCGGTGTGTACGGCTAACAAACCCCACAGTCGATACACGTTATCTTATAAGTATCATTCACAGGAGCAGGAACTCGCAGCTACTACCATCACATGCCGATTATGTAGTGGCCATGTACCGTACATGGCTGGGCATCCGTGTAAGTCCACGGAGTGCTCCATATACTATGATCGAGAAGATGCAACTAAAGCTCTAGCTGCCACTCAACGTGCACTTCGTTATTTATGATGCAAAAATGTACGTATGTAGAACGTTTACATGGATAGAAGCATACACGGGCGAGGTAATATAATCTCGTATACACCCGCATAAGAATATACACCAATACAAACATATACCGCGGTAAAAATCTAGACAGGTAGAGCTGTACTCCTTGGAAAGAGTCCATTCTTTGTTTATAATTTGAGAAAGATATACCCGAGAATATATACAATAGTACCTGTTCTCATTGGTTCCTTGGACGGCTTCGTTAGTTATTATGTGTACTGGCACCCTTTTGTAGATACAAACAATGCTAGTTGGTTCATTGAGAGTTTAGCGTTAGTAAAGCCACTGATCTTTGTCCCACACTTCATCCTGGAGAAACGAGACTAAAAGCCTAGAAGCACCGGTCTGCACCAGGGGGTGAGTAGCGACCTGTTGCAAAAAGCGGTCCAATTGTACCTTCCTAGTTTGGACTACATCATCACTGAACCGATTGGTAAACACCTTCGGTGGCAGCGGAGGCACATGTACCCGTGGTAGGTCACGGGCAAGCACCTCTTTAAATGCAGCAAAGTCGCTATATCTTCGCCTCACGACCGAGCTGGGCCTAAAAATAGGAATGTTGCTGGTAACAGTGATTTCGTAGTCCGTGTACATCGATCGCGCGCTACCATGAGTGCGAGGGTTTCTTACCTCGACTTCCAGAGTGTTTTCCGGCTGTTGGTACTGCTCAGAGGTTTGTAAATTACGAAATCGTGACCGTGACGATGATTTCACGTTCTCATCACCCAGGCTTGTAGGAATTGCAACAAAATTGTGCGGCATCCCTGTACCAACTGCACTGTGCCAAGTGAAGTGGAGCAGGGTTGGGATGCCTGTAATAGTGAACAACTAAACTCTTATATTAGGGATATTGCGTTTACAATATATTTAGAGCAATTCCGGCTCGTAATACTTTAAGTGACCAAATTTAGGATTTAGCAAGTACATTCATTGAAGTTTCTCCAACGTCAATGCTATATAGCGGTACTTACATGGGTGTATTATGGTAACAGCCACATGAGCAGGCCTAGATTATACGTGGGTAGGGGCTACCATAACCCCGAAACAAACATCGCGTTTATGAACGCTACGGTGCGGTACTACGCTGTGCTTATCGGCGGCTTCTTTTTGGATGAGCGCCACCACGGATTATGCGAGTCTCCTAAACTTTGGAGCATAATCATGAAATATACGTATGACCCTACGAAACAGTATCAACTACGAATGTTTTTTGATGAGTTGCTGGAAACGTTTGAGCCTGAGGAATTGAGAGCCATTGCGTCTTTTCTGGACCGCGATTTGTCCTCCGAAGCATTTCTTATGGAGCAGTTGAAGTGCCTGACCAATCGCATTTCTTTGACCCCAAAATACATTCAGCAAAAGTCGTATTTGGGGAACTTGATTAAGCAAGTCCATATGGAGCATCGTTTACTAGAGCTCAGTGAAGCCATCAATACGTGGAACATCCTCTATACGGAATCTCGTGACTTTGTGTCTAAAGTGAAAGGTGCGTGCATGGAGCTGGAAATAGTGGAAATCAAGCGACTGCTGGGGCCAGCTGTACTTCAATTACCGACGCATGCGCCCTCCTCGAACGTGGAACATGAGATGAAACATAATTCAGACTTTAATACCCCTGGATTCAATCCTAGTGTCGCTTTGGATCTAGAAAAAATGCAGTTCCTCAGTCATCGCAACTGCGACTTAGCACTGAATAACGCAAGTGTCTCCAAGCGTGGAGATGAACTCGGTTTGGCCGATCTCAGTTATGCCTACGCTGGTCAGGGTTACCTAACTTCTTCGCTAAAAGCGCTATATGAAGCCTTCATCAGTGATCGCTTGAGTTTAATGCGAGAGATGAAAGAGGATGATCTGACCCCACCATCCGAAAGCCAAGTTTCTCAATGCAAGGCCCGATCCCGCGTCTGGAACCGAAAATTGGTGGGTTGGCTGGCCTCGCTAATGACCTTTTACGGCCGTACCAGCATCGATGGAGACCAAACAGGCCATGATCTCTTCGCAGGGATCCCACTATCGCTAAACTACCCTTTGGCAGACCTTAATGCATTTTTATTGAAGACAGCTAATACCGAGTATGAAAAGACATTGACTGCATTGCATAATTTAGAATGCTTGGCCGATGGATCGCTGTCTCCAGCTGTCATCGAGCATCTCATTAATATGAAGAAGTCTTATTTTAACTTCAGCATAGTAACCAACAATAGCCATTGTCTTCAGTTTTCCCGGCTGGTTTCGCGCTTTTGGTGGTGCTTTGGGTTTACATTTGTAGCCCAGAATTATATGAATATGACCCTGGAATTGTGCCGTAGTGACCGCCACGACGTTGCAAAAGCTATTAGCACCCCCAATTCTGCTTCTACTAATTTTACTACCAACAGTGCCTCTATCAATGTCACTAATACGGGAACTATCAAGAACTGCGTGCTACAAAGAGGGCAAATAAGTGCGATGTGTGATACTTTACTCAGAAAGGGTATCTATTGCGATCAAATAGTAGAGGCATTATGGGATTTGACCCGGCTCAAAGCAACTTCTGATTGGACTGATCACGCCCAAATAACATACAGCCTGTTACTAGCCACTGCACTGCTCCGTTGCCATGCACTTGGCACTGCGAAGTTCGTGCTAAACCAGTTGTCGGATTTCACGCTTCCCAAGACCCATCAGGACATATTGAAGTACACTGAAGTGGAGCTGCTTATGTTCAGCGGTAAGTTCTATGTGGGGTTTATCACCGCACAAAAGTATGCTCAGCAATATATGCGCAGTAACTCCACATTTAACGAACTGTTTTTCCTCACCAAGGCCGCGCGGTGTTTGGTACTGTCCCAAAATCCGCTATACACTGCGCAGTGCCATATTCTCATATGCAAAGCACTGGAAAGATGTCTCGCGCAGGAGAAGCTGGGCCTGGTATTCGAACTTGTATTGCTGAGGGCTCGTTTGTTTTGTAATAGCGGCAAGTATTATGACTGTTACCAGTTGTGTCTGTCCATTCAGCATTTGCTGTATGTTTCTGCTGACCGTCATCTGCGCTGCGAATGGGCACTGTTGGCCAGAGCCTCAGCTGCTGCTTCCAACAATGTACTTGAAGGTGGAGAGAGTGTTAGCACTCGGGACTACGGACTATCCTTGTACACTGAATTCAACCCGGATATATGGGAACTGTGCATGGGGCTTGAAGGTGATGGAGACGATAATGGCGGTGATGAGATTCAGGTTCTTTCAATGGGAGGAAGCTTACGAGGCGACCATGTGGGTCCGCGCATGCATACTGCTGATCGAAACTCTTTGGCAGTAACTATTAAAAGACTCTACTCCCAGCACGCTAATGACGGGGACGAATCCTGGGTTTCAGCATCTGCTAAGATAGTCAACGCATACCAAGTCTTTTCCAGAGAACTACAATATTCTCATATCCCCAGCCATGGTCAGCAACATACCTCGACCCCTATTGTCCGCAACCATTCTCCAGACGAATGTCGTAGCAGTGCCGAGTCCACTGGGAACCAGAAACGTATACGTGAAACTACTGGCTCTCCTAGTAGAGCCAACACTAAAAGAAGAAGCATGGTTCTGGAACTCTTTCGATAATCATATGTGCATACAAGTATTCTCTAGACGTAATTTGTGTGGCTACGCTTGTGTGGATACACAGATTCCAGTAAACCTATTTATTTGGCAATTACCGTTTTCGTATCATCTTATATACTGTCTACGCCATGATTGAACCTGTTTGTGATTCCATGTTGTCGTATGTTTAATTGGTGGTCGTTTGGTAGTCACCGTTATGGGTGCTAATTTCTATGTACAAGTGGGAAATTATATCATCATTATAATCACAACGTCCACGGAGGAAAACAATTATAATGCTCCTCCCGATATTAAACGCACAATCAGATCCCACGTTCCGAACATTATAATACTGTTAGGAACTGTTCGTAACAGATGGGGGGTAAGCCCGCCATATAAGGAAGCAAAGCCCTCCTCGGCTGCAACCCGCCTGAAACACTGAATAAGCCCGGTATATTTAGGCTTCCCATTCTCCTGTGGCGCCTGTCTCAGCCTTGTTCTTACAACCTCGTGAGGGTAAGTAATTAGAGATGCAATGAATTTAGCCGCACCTGCCGCTCCACTAGTGGCAAACCAGTCCATGAACTTCTCATAGTTGCTGAACTGGTGGCCTCTAGATTTTAGAGCTTCCTGCCGTTTCCTTATGAATGTTCTCATTTGCTCGTAGAGGACCCACTGCATCGAACTCTCCGAAGAACCCAGGAAGGAGGCTGTCAGGCCTCGATAAAGAGCGAAAAATCCCTCATTCTTTACAATCTGGCGTGCACAGTCATAACTGTTTTTATATAGTCGTTTGGCCTGGCCAGGGTGCGATTTGTTCTCGCTCTGCGCCTTGTCGAGCTGAAGTCGCGTCTTCACTAGCCAGATAGGATTGGTGACCGTGGATGTCACAACACCAGCAACCACCCCCGATGCAAGATGAGTCTGAGGCTTGACTTGCTCGGGATCATTGAACTGCGGGGCCAGTGTGTTCTTGGCCAACCCATAAGTGAAAAAGTTCACCGATCTGGCTGGGACTACACCGGCCAAATTCGGTCCTAAACCTCGGAATAGTGCCTTGCCTCCTTCTGTACGGTACACATCGGCAATAATACCGAACGTGTCGGTCACATGGCGGATTCCACGCATTACAACGAACCTGCTGCGGGCGGGAGCACCAGGCTTCGCACTCAAATTACGGTGCAGGTCTGACTGCAGCCTTGTTTTCACCACATCTAGTGGACTGGTAACAATTGCACCGGCCATTCCGGCCACTCCACCGGCAAAAAAGTGGACCCATGGGCTCACGGGTGCCTGCTGACGGTGTCGCGAGGCATTGGTTTCAACTGAAGGCTCAATAGGTTGCTCCGCGGAGTTTTCATCACTCTCTAGTACTTCATCGAATTGCTGCCTTCGGGACATCCTCGTGCTATCAGCCGCTCAACTCAACTATTGATACACAGGCCTCCCCTAATTACAACAACGACAGCGTTATTGATTTTCAGGGCAGGGTATATGGTTCCTGGGCTCAGTGCAAAAAGGGGAGAGAAGGTGAAAAAAGATATCCCAGCGGGTTCCAGTGAACCCGTATGAAAACTCGGGCGCTTACAACTCTAGCGGCCTAACTATGATTACAATGTGAAAGTGTTTAGTTGCCACTATGTATTTTGAGGCACGCATTACACCATTTCCCAAAGCACAGATTGTATAATTGATCTGCGCTGCAGTTATTAGTTATTTATATTTGCGTTCTTTAATGTTTATATGAGCTTGTACAAAAAAGTAACGAGAATAGTTTTAAAGAATAAACAGATTAGATGTAGGTCTCGTAAGGGATCGGGTAGATAGTCTCAGGCGAGGCCTTGAGGCTGATCTGGTGAGCCTCACGGGGCTGCTCAGGGATGCGCTTGAGCTGGACACGGACACCGTTCTCACGAGCCTCAGCCTTCTTGGCAGCGGTCTCCTTGACACGGTTGATGAAGTCAAGACGGCACTTGGAGTGACGGACGTGCTCAACACGGACAGCAAGACGCTTCTCGATGTAGCGGTTGCCAACAGGCTTCTGAATAATCACACCAACGGAGCTCTTGGTGACATTGAAGACGACACCGGTCTTACCGTGGAACCACTTGTGGGGGAGGCTCTTAGCGGCGCCGTTAGCAACGACGTCAACGATGTCTCCGACCTTGTAGGTTTTAAGGTACACAGACATCGGAATGACACCATGCTTCTTGAAGTCGCGCGAGAACGCGTAACGAGTTCCACTGCGAAGTCCACGACTCTTACCCATTGTTCAATGTTTCGCTGTAAAGGAACTTGTTCACCTTGTGATATTGTCACCACCCTCAACTGCTGGGGCTGGAGGGTTAGTGAAAACTCCCAACTGAGCATGTGCCGAGTTGGGGTGCAAAAAATTACGATTACGAATCACCCTGAGCCCTATATCTTAGCTAACAACAGTCCAAATTGGTCCTCGGCGGGGAACAGTTAGGGTTGTTGTGGGGTAAAGAGAGAGCCATGCGTACACGGAGGTACTAGCTATCAGCAAATATAGTGGTATATACATACACAGATCCTGCTGTTAATACAATATAACTTGTACGGAATGCTTTCCGGCACGTTCCGCGCGTTAATATGGGCAGTAGACCCTCAGGGGGTCCCAACACACAATGTTACATCAGCATAGGGCTATAGGGCTTCGCAAATTCACAGCTGGTTTTGGTTGTCGTATAGGTGCCAAAACTGACCGTATCCAGTGGTAAAAGTCCCAACTCACCTGACCGAACTCTGAAAAGTCACTCCCGAGTCACGAGGCTATTCACAACGCCTTGAACCTAGTAGCTTTGGTTTTAGCATCTCGAAAACGTGGATTGTGAACAACAATGCCTTCCGCTCCTCGGTCGCAGTCGAAAACTTACTCCACACCGAAGCGCCCTTACGAGGCCTCTCGTCTTGATGCTGAGTTGAAACTCTGCGGTGAGTACGGTCTCCGTAACAAGCGTGAGTTGTACCGTATCGGTCTTCAGCTCTCTAAGATCCGTCGTGCCGCTCGTGATCTTCTTACTCGTGATGAGAAGGACGAGAAGCGTCTTTTCGAGGGCAATGCTCTTATCCGCAAGTTGGTTCGTTCGGGTGTCCTTACCGAGGACAGGATGAAGCTCGATTACGTTCTTGCCTTGTCCATCGAGGATTTCCTTGAGCGTCGTCTCCAGACCCAGGTCTTCAAGCTCGGCCTCGCCCGTTCTATTCACCACGCCCGTGTTCTCATCACTCAGCGCCACATCGCCGTTGGCAAGCAGGTCGTGAACGTTCCTAGCTTCCTTGTCCGTCTTGACTCTCAGAAGCACATCAACTTCTCGCCTTCGTCTCCCTTCGGTGGTGGACGCCCTGGCCGTGTTGCTCGTCGCAACGCCAAGAGGGTCGCTGAGGCGGGCGGCGAGGAGGCCGAAGAGGAGTAAACATAGCATTTGATCCTTATCTCCTCTAGTTTTCCTTTCACCTAGAATGTTGGAAATATTTTAATTTATCTGATACGCTTAAAATATGAAAAATCCTCACTGATCTATGTAATGCACGAGGGATTGTGTATTGTATGCAGATGTAAAGTGTATATTTACGTATCTCTCCATCATTAATTAAGCTGTCGTAACTGGCCACGTCTGGGATTGCTGGGTGCACACATAATTGTGTTGTTTGGCATTTCGTGGGCTAACGGTCTGTATACGCCTAACCCGTGTACTATGTGCTAAGATCCATCAGTATATGTTGCGGTTTATATGTATGTGTATTATTTATGTTCATGGCTCACATGCTTGCTTAATTTCATATATATTACCTGTATTTGCTTCGCTGTACATATCTATTTTTGTATGTCGCGCAGGTCATTCGTAGATGCCCGGCTTATGCCTTAGTATAGCAATTTTGTGTGCCTTTTGTATGTCTGTTGTACCCACCCTTCCGATGGGTGTGCTTTCAGTGTGTTGATACAGCCCTAGCCCTCAGCCTTAAATATTGTTATTGTTGTCAATAAATCTATCCTAGCCTGAACATGTCAACAGAGCAACTGGTCAAGGCCTTGGAAGGCCTTGAAAATGATGCCTCGCGTAGACAGGAGTATAACATATGGCTGCAGGAATTTAGACGTGGTATGGATTCTTGGCAGGTCTCGTACGAGGTCCTAGAGTCGGATTCGTACCCGCGAAATCTGAAAATCTTCAGTGCCCAGACACTAAGAAACAAAATTATTTACGATTTACACCAAGTTCCTCGTGAATCCCGAATGCATTTGAAGGACCAGGTTTTAGTGCTTTTGGAGAAAAATATGAACTTACTTACAGTCGTGGGTGCTCAACTATGTGTGGCATTGGCTGCATTTGCCATGCAAGTGGCGGAGTGGGAGCATCCTGTGCAAGAACTTATGGCCAGGTTTGAATCGCCACAAATGGTCCCGCTTCTGTTTGAGTTCTTAAAGGTCATTCCCGAGGAGTTCAGCAGCACACGCGCAGGAATGGTTGATGCCTCTCTGCGTTTGAAAAAAACAGAATCATTGATACAAGATACAGCCCCACAGGTATTGACCTTCATGCTCAATCGGGCAGATATTATGTCCCAGAGTGGTTCTATGCAGTGCCTATTCTTCGAAACTCTCAGGCCGTGGCTGAATGAGGTCGATCTCCCTGACATTATCGCATCTCCGCTTGTTGATTGGATGCTGGCGTCTATTGATAACATGGATGCTCGAGCTGCCTCGGTGGATTGTCTTATATCCGTCCTCCGAGAAACCTCTGATGTCATGGAACCGACCGTGCAAAGTGCTATAAATGTTTTATTCCCGAAAGTTATCCAGCTTGCCCAGATGTACCAGCCCCAATACGAAGACAATCCCGATTTGCATCGTGATCTCACCCGTCTGTTTAGCGAGGCTGCGGAGGCTTGGCATGTGTTGATCTGCAGGGACCCTACAAACTTCCTGCCGATACTGGAAGCAGTCAAGGACTGTATTGCAAGCAGTGCTGGCGATCTGGAAGTGGTTGAATATACTTTCGAAGTGTTTGATAAAATCCGTACTATGATCGGTGAACCACTCCCTGGTAGTCCTCCTCCGCAGGTGGAGATTTCTAGAGAACCCTTCCGTATGATATTCTTGGAACTTTTCTCTCATTTCGCGAAGCTACTGCAATTCCCGGAATCTTTCTATGGTAACTTGGAAGAGGAAGAAATGTTTAGAGACTTCCGGTACGACATCGGTGACATGCTCAAGATCTGCAGTTCTATTGCAGGACACCAGGAAGCCCTGAAAATGTGTTATACGAACTTACAGGAGTTACAGCGAACGAACTCTAGTTCTAACACTGAAAATTGGCAACCAGTTGAAGCTCTGTTGTTTGCTACCAGAGCAATTGCTCGCACCATTCCCAGCGAAGAAAACGTTTGGCTGCCGAAAATCTACGAAGTCTTTCCAAATCTTCCCTGTTCCGATCACGAATTGGTCAAGCATGCTGCATTGATGCTTTTGGGAAGATATTCGATGTGGTCCGCAAATCATCCTCAGTATCTGGGATTTGAGCTTGACTATATTCTATCATCGGTATGGTCCGAGTTCTTCGAGGTCCGCCGTGCAGCGGCGCATGCATTTCTGTATCTCTGTACGGATGCGTCACTTGAATTGGTTCCGTTCCTCCCTCAGATTCTTGAGATGTACTGTGGCCTTACCGGCAGGGCAGATTTGGAATCTATTTGCAAATACTGCGATGGCATTGGTGCCATTGTCAATCATTTATCTGGTGATGAGCTCTCGTCGGCTATTAAGTATCTGTTTAACCCCGTCGAGAAGCGTGCTTTGGAACTGCAACAGGGCAACAGTACACCGGAGTTCCTACAGCAGGTCGCATATGATATACAAGGTGTCGGCAGTCTGATTGCCATGATCAGCACTCCTGAATGCGACTTTTCCACAAGTTATACACATCCTCTGATCTCGGAGGTAAAATACCACCACGAACTATTTATGAGCCTCATGGACAAATACGGTCAAGTGTCCGATGTTTTGTTGGAGGGAATTTCCCGGTACTATATCCGCGCCTTATTTAACTTGGGGCTCAACTTGAGTCCTGAGTTGCCCTCATTGATGCAAAACTCTGTCAATATTGCGTCTAACGAGCCAATGACTTCCGTTCTCTATGAACTCAGTAGCGCCATTGTTCAATGCTTTAACACTACGCAAACAACGCAAATGCAGGATCTGCTACAGGAGGTGTGGAACTATTCTGTCACTATGTGTACGGCTCTCTTTTCTGACAAAACAAGTGACTTGTTGAAGATTCAAGGTGGTATTGTAGATCACATCACCTTGCTGTCTTCGGTAGTTCACCACGGCTTCCATATGCTTTGTGATATTGCCATTTATTACCCGAGTGAGTTTTTTGAAACCCTGCTTGTTCCTTCTGTGTTGCTTAGCATACAGGTGTTTGACTTGTGTTGGGATACTGAGGCTCTTAGTGCAGTTAGTCACTTCTACGATGATGTCGAAGGTTTCCTACCTGGTATCCAGAAAAAAACTGTGGATCCAGTTATCACTGGTAGAATCAGTGATGCTTTCGAGGCCCACGGCTATTCGTTGGTTCATTCGCTATTTTATTGGTTCTTGCTTAGGCCTGATGTTCATTTTGAAGCGGTGGTGGAGCATATGGTTGACTTGGCGTTCCGCATGGCTCCTGTTTCTTCCGTTACCTGGCTGCAGCAACTACTTGAGACACTTCCGGTTGGAACTGTTAGCGATGAAGAGAAGATTGTTTTTGCTCAGCATGTTTTCCAATTGATGAGTACCCACAAATTTCAAGGTATTGGTTTGGAGATGAATAATTTTATGAAGGCATATTCGGCCCGCAATTTCAAGCCGCGTTAGATTCCAATAAAATGATGTATGTATTATATATATCACCATAAACGAATTATCATATAAGAGTGATACATCCTCTATATATGATTATACTCTATATATATTAAAAAGCATCGGCTTTATTTGCCACTATTACTATCGCTAGCACCACACTTTGTGTGTTTCCTCAACCCCTCCCTGCTTAATTTTATGCTATTGATGTTTCCAGTTCGCTTATAATATTATCACAATGATTCATATCATTTATATGACATGCAGTCATATTATGCATCTATCTACATGCTATGTCCGCAGATCCAGTAATGTCAATTACATGTCAAAATCACTTACATGGAGCGCTATATCTGCATTAATATTTATCCAATATCATACTGTATAAGTAGCCTCCACTAATGGGCTATCTGGGGATTTTGGGTATGATATATAAAGTTTCAATCCCTCTGGATCTCCCTTAGTCTCGATTTTTAGCACTTCATCCATTATTGTTGGCTGAAGATATCTAATTTGGAATTTCCCAGGTAATGGTTCCATTTGATTGGATGCAACTTGAACCGAATGCCTTAGAAGCGATCCTAGTAATCCACCATGCACGATAAATGGGAACCCTACAGTTTTAGGCCCACAATGCGCAAATGTAACTGTATTCTTTGGGTCATTGGTATTTCTAAAAGTAAATGTTGGCTCACTTACTCCTCCCTTATCTCGGCCTAATTCACAAAGATTATTGTTACGTGATACTTGCTCAAACTGTGGGTCCTCGATGTACTTCTGTATATTTTTTGACTGATTGAAGTACAGCTCTATCGAGTCTTTAGATTTGGTAGTGAGTAGTCCATGGTTTCCAGAGCCGTAACTGCTAATTTCGTAGGTGGTTGTTGCAGCTACAGCAGACGCCGTAAATAGTGTTAATCGTTTTAATATCACTCTGCTCATCAAGATTGGGTGTGCATATCACTACTAAACTTGGACTGCACTACGTTACTTAATAGGGTTAAACACTTATGCACAAAATTGCAGGTTGGAGAAGCTTGCTAAGCTGATTATTTCAGTCAATACCCCTAAGTTGCTGTGGTTTCTCCACTTGAGAAATATAAATAATTTTACGCTAGAGCAAGCCGCGTATAAATTTTGACTTATTGGACAATAATAAATAGAAAAAAAAGGAGTGGTATTTAAACTTTTTCCCCCTTCTGCTTCATTTTTTATTGATACAAACAGATTTCATGAGTGCAGAATACAGTCCTGCTCCGCGAGAGATCGTCGGGGTAATTTTTGATCTTTGGAAAGATGATGAGAAATTATTGACCTTGAGCTATGCGAAGATTCTTGCTCGTGTGAAAGAAGCCAAAGCAGATCAGCACTGGGCTCTTTCTGAAAAAAGGTTAAAATTAGTGATGAAAGAATTCAACTTGCAGCCTAATCAACCAAAAAGGACATTCCTTAAAGAAACTACTTCCACACTTATACCAAACCGTACATACCCAATTGGTACTACTGTTAAGATGTCTAAAGGCCGAGGAAAGGCCATGTTTGCGACTAAAAGCTTCCGGGCTGGGGAAAAGATATGGGAGGAAATTCCTCTGCTTCCCTCAGCAGAGGTAGAGCTGCTTTCCTTAAAAAGAAAGGGAATGTCTTGCTCGTACTGCAGTAAAGTTATCCGTATAACACCCGATGGTAAGCCGCTTCCTCGCACTGGTGTTCCTTGTCTTAACTGTACGATCAATTGGTGTTCAAACAACTGCAAGCGGCTTGATATTGGGCATCCTGAATCATATCATGAAATTCGAACATTTAAGCCCAAAATTAATGTGAGGATGTATAAGCTGTACGAACAGTACTGCCTGGAGCATCAATTGAATATGGGATATATAGTTGGTTCTCATTTCCTTCACAAACTTAAGAATGGACCAAATTCAGATTATAATGTGGTAATGGCTGGAATGGCAAGTGTTCGGCAGGATGTGAAGGCACAGGCTAAATTAGAACAAGGTTCTTTTGAATACGATCAGTACATTGAGGAGCTTAAAGGAGCACACGCACTTCTCGCTCAGGCTATTCAGCCTCTCTATAAACTGACATTTGATGAGTACTTGACAGCGCTGGGGACGCTTAATATTAATAATGTGGAGTGCTGTTTATTTGAGTTCTATGCAAACTTGAATCATAACTGTGAACCAACGGTTGAGTTAAGATTCAAGAGTGACTCTCGAGCTGATGGAATTGCTGTATTTGCCAAGAGAGACATTGAAGCGGGACAGGAGCTCACAACTACATATGTCGATCCTTTGTCTGGACTGGAAGATCGTCAAGACAATTTGCGGAGTAATTGGGGGTTCAACTGTGCGTGCTTGAGGTGTAAGCGCGAAAAGAACGCTAAATTGAACCCCGTAGAACCTCCTAAGCCTGTATTGAAGAGTCCAACAAGTAATTCTAATGGGAAAAAACCCAGGAGGAAGAGTGTCCACTTTGATGCAAACCCGGTTGAATCAATGTCAAGTGCCTGAATAATGCATATTCGTAATAATATACAACAGTCTTCAATACATATTTATAGTATAGTAGTATGTAACTATAGCATGATGATATAGTCGTACGATAATGGGACAGAGTAGTTAGAGTTTTTATATTTAAAGGCACTAATAGAAAATCCACATTATGAAACAGAAATGGTAGTACTCACATAGTAGTTATTAAAGCTTATAAATTTAACTGTATTATGAACCATGTATTCTCCTAGTATCATGACAGATGTCTTGCTAGTAGATCACAGAGCTGAGGATGGGCCTGTCTTAGTCGCGCAGGTTCAGCGGACATAGCGACAAATAATGTTTGTACACCACTAGAAATCCCAGTTGTGAGTATACTCGAGACTTGCACATTTACAACCATAACAAAGGAGCAAATGAAGAATACCCCTTCAGAAGGGTAGCATTGGATAAACCGCATATAGATGTATATCATTAGAGCGGATATAGTACCAATACACCACGATCCGAATGTTAGCGTACCACAGGCAAGACTGTCATTTATCAGGGCGTTAATACCTTCATTGTAAAGCAAATACAGCGACCTTTTAAACCCTTCGAGATAACTGACATTATCAACTGCTATGTATACAATAACGTAGTTAGTAAAGTGGCTTAGGATTGAATCAACATAAGTTGCGCAATTGCTTAACACCCAGGCCAAGAGTATAGCCGACACATCTTGGCTCCCTAGTCTCGGACCATTCACTAGCAATGTTTGTGACCAAGCTGCAATTACCTGGGCAACCAATTTAGCCGTAGCTAATATAATACTGGAGAGGCAAAGTGATCCTAGCGAGTACGTCATACCAGCTAATAGCCCCATCCATGTAACTAATGGTATGCTGGGAAACTCATCGAAAGTGGTAGATGAAGCTTGATCCCCTGAAGCCTGGGGGAGGAAACACCACCAACCATAAGTATAGCAAATAGACATCCTTACAGTAGCCTTCACCACTTCGGATATCAAGTAGTTGCACATGGTTAAATATGCCAGTAGTGTTAGAAACTCGCTTTCAGACCTTAGGACATGTCGTGCAGAGCAGTCCTCAGTAATAGCTTTTCCAAACCCCGCAAGTGTTATTGATCCCACAAGTATTGACCAGCCCGCACAGAATATAGCACCTGCAAGACTAATTAATATTATCGATGGATTCCGTTCGGCAACACGCATAGAAATGTCAAGCTGAATGGACGCAGCTTCGATGTGAGATCGAAGAAGCCAATATATGACACAACTGGTTATCAGCCAGAATACACTAAATGCTCCTGTCAGGAACCGGGATTGACTGAGGTAAAAAACTGATGCTCCTAATGAAACCGCAACTTGCAGCGTCATAGACATGATTATGAAATTGTCTGTATATAATGCCGCAATACTGTAATAGACACCAGATAACACGAACGATATCAATAGACTAATCGCGAGGATTCCAAGAATGAGGGGCTCAAAGAATATGACTCGGGGATCGCCGAAATATGATTTAAAGCATTGCGTTTTCCTGTAGTCAGAAAGGTCTAATACAGCGATAACAATAAAGCCTATAAGGAATGCCAGTAGCACAAATATGTACGGAATGTCTCTCCATTTTGGTGTTTTATTCGATGGGAGTGGTATTTGTTGCTCGTTTTGGGCTTTCAAATTGGCCATTACTCATAAACAATTGGTTTGTTTGGTAGTATTCAAAATACTTTTAAACAAATGGGGCTGAAATCCCCTTTTGTGTAGAGCTTATTGGTTTGTTTAAGTGTGGCAAGAGAAGTAAACAATGCCCTATGTGGAGATGGTGTGGAGGGTGGGAGTAAGGATGCAGATGTGAACCACCAGCCATTTTGGGTGGATGAGTAACGTCCGGGTAGAGGGAGGGTTCTCACAGCATAAAGAGTTTAGCGGCAAGTAGCTGAAAAGACAAAGTAGTACACATGTTTAAAAACCTTTTGAAGCCGAACATTTCCCGACCTGCACTGTTTAAATATGTGGTTAATATTCAACAACCCCAGATTGGAATTCAGTCGCTTCTAACCAGGAGTGATGAGGATTTAGGAGGTTTCAGCACTGTTCATTTAGACCTGGTAAATGAGTCCAAAACCACACCTCCCTACGCAAAATTCCACGGTGACTTGAGTCTGGACATACCCGAAGATAGGCCGGACATTGTTAGGCTTGGATATGCTATGTTTAGAACCAAAGACTTGCCTCGGAAGTTTATGGGCCTAGGATCACAAGAGTTCCACGATTGGTCGCAGTATAGTCAAATAGCTTTGCGTGTTCGAGGTGATTACAGGAAGTATTTCATTAACGTCCAGGCGGATACTCCCTACCCAACGGATCTGTTCCAGCATCGTCTCTACCTGAAAACTCCAGGCGAATGGGAGACGGTAACCGTAAATCTATCCAACTTTGTACTTACCAATGGCGGTGTGATTCAGCATCAGCAAAGACTTGAGACCGATCTGGTTCGCAGTGTAGGCATTGGGCTTATTGATGGCCAGTACGGGCCGTACCAGCTGGATGTTGCGTGGATCAGAGTGCAGAACGGTGCCGAAGAGGTAGTAGAGGAGGAGGAATCCATTCCAGGGATCACTGAATCTGCGAATGAATCGCAGCCCAGCCCAGCTCCATCGCCAATGGGTAATGTGTCTTCTAGCGAGTCAGAGAATCCAGGAGTAAAGAATAAGCATAGTAACACCAGCACACCAGGTAAGAGGCTGTCAGTTGATGATTAAATGAACCATAATGAAATCATATAGATTAAATGTTAAGTTATTATCTATGGCCTTCCCTCTTTGGGATGTGGTTTGTGTGTGTGAGATTTGCCAGCTTAAGGGTTAAGGTAAACACACGGGCGCAACACAGGCGATCCGAGATCAATACTTTTATGGAACATAGAAGAGAACTCCGGACCGGTGTATGTTTGGAATTGCCTCTGAGGGTAGAAAACCTCGGTAAAGCAGTGGAAGCAGTTGGTGGGCGTGCTGAAATAGCCCGTGTAACGTCCCAGGCGGCGTTTAACAAAGAGCGCGAAGGTCTTGAATTGAGGCTTCGAAAGGATACCTTTCATCACCCAGTCTCTTCAATAAACGTGCCAGCCAACAACATAGTCATAGAGATTAAGATTCCCTCGAAATATATTGCTGGGAACAACATAAAAGAGGCACTTGTACGTGCTAAGCAGGATGACTGCCCGGTTACGGTAACGCCAATCCTGCATATATCAACATTGCATAAGTTTTGTGGCATGGCAGACTTCCAATACTATACTGGTAATTCTCTGTTTGCTCGGAAAATAAACAACTCAGTCTTGAATGGTAATTTGGCTGGCATCCAGTCGCTGAGCTTCCACCCTAAGGAATCCCCGGAATACAACATAAAAAATGATATTTTACCACCCCCAAGATTTGCCGTTAATACCCAGCCATTTTACTATGGCTATAAGCAAAGTGCATATGTGAAGGTTGTCGATGACGAGTCAGGAAAGAGACTTTTGGTGCATACCGCTGCCAGTTCCAAGGTTATTTCCAATATTCTGAATTGGGGTGATCCAGTTCCGGACGGTCCACCTTCAGGGCTGGAGACAAATCCTCGTACAGCCGTCAAAAACTGCATCAAAGAGCTGGAAACTTTGTTTTCTGAGAGGCCAAGCTACACTAGGCGTACACTCCAGTATAAATTGGGAAATGTTCTGTCAAGACAACTCAAGTATGCTCTGCCTTATGTGTCTTATTACTACCGTAGTGGCCCCTGGCGTGGTGCCTACATCAAGTATGGCCTTAACCCCATGTTTGATAACTCGCTGAGTATTTATCAAGTTGAGCACTTTAGAATCTCTTTTGAGGAAAACCAAACTCGCACATCGGACAATACTAAGTCCACCAATGCTGAAACTTATTTATTCGATGGCAGCACATATCCTGATGCTCCTATGTTACAGTTATGTGATATTTCAGATGAGGTATTGGAGAAATATATATCTACTCGGGAGTTAAGAGAGGAGGTGGATGTGAATGATGGTTGGTATCAAGAGAAGACAATGACAATTATTCGAAAGGTTTTGAGACTGGAGCTACTTGCTCTAAGGGATGAAAAAACTCCACTTACTGGCGAGCGGCGCCTTTCCATACATCAAGCTGTACTTGCTTCTTTGGAGGCGGCGGATTTTGCTTGAAGAGTGAATCGTTCGTTGCTGTCCTTAATTTCCTCATGCTCCTTATGTATTTGGAATTGGCCGCTCGCTTCATCTGGTCTATTCTTGCAGAGTTCTCTACAGGTAAGTTAAGAGTTCCAATCCGTGGAAGAGTTTCTCTCCTCTGCTTCCTATTAGTTTCAATCTTCCTTATTATTTCCATATATCCTGGGCTATTCAATTTTTCATGAAGAAGGTTGCGCATTACTACCTCAAAAGGTGTCAGTTCTACTGATCTAGGTATTCCCTCTACAATAGGTTCCCATAATCTGATCAGCGTAGGAATTCTGACATTTGTTCTATCAATAATCAGGTAACAATTTATTAGAAAGGTGTAGTAGTCATTAGCCCACCACTTAAGTGAATCATTCCATAAAGCAGATAGTAAGGAGCTCACCTCGCTAAAAGAGTATATACCGATAAATGGATGCAAAAATGATTTTGCAAGCAAAAATTTGTTCATATGTGGGACATCTGGTTGAATAATGCATATAAGCTTCTTTAGTTTTCTGCGGAGCATTGACCGGGCTGATGGAAGTCTCCTTGTCATGGGAAGTCTCTGCCTCCGGAGAAAATTGGGTACACTCGAAAGGTAGGTTTCACCTTCCTTACCGAATCCATTGGTATTTCGTTGGCACACTTTTAAAGTTATCAAATTATTAACAGTTTTTGGTGCTTTGTTAAAACTACATGTAACTTTCTCCTCTGCATTGGCCACCTTCTTAATGAAATATGCAAAAGGGTAACAATCAGAGCTTGAAGTTAGAGAATCTTCATCAATTGCACTTTCGGTTGCATCTGCAATGTTTGCATTTATATCTTCTTGGAAAAAACGAGCATATCTATTCAGCTGGCTTAAACTGTTATCCAGTTCCATAATTAATAAATGATGTTGTCCTTATCAGTAGAAGAAATTATGTAAAGTAAGGTGGAACAGAGGTATAGGAGAACGCACGTTCACTCACCTGACTATATAACTAGTATTTGATAAAGGGGCCTTAGACTGGGTTAGGCTTGCGAAACAATCCCGCAGTGTCGGATCACACCGACCACCATAGCCTAGCGACGAGGTCCGGATTACGTTACAGTTATTATCAGAACGATAGCTTGACACTACTAAACATATGCATGTGTGGTAGGCTCGTGTACATTTTTAATAACAATTTGAAAGGTCAATTTGAATAAGTCCTAATCATACAGCAGTTAGCTACGAGATCCTTAATTGAAACGTTATATAACAGAGACACATCGACACAATAGAAACATTTTAATTAAAATGCTACTAAAGCATCCAACGAATAAGGTCTGATAATCTCTGAATAAATAATTCTATTTTTGGTCGAGTCGATGCCATAATTTCAGGCATACCATTGCCTCTGGTAATAAACAATATGAGAGCCATCATATACCTCTCTCAAGCATGAATACATTTCACTAGATAACCACTATTGTGATAGGCAGTATTCATTGACGATTGTCATTACTAGCTTGAAATGATTTTAACACAATTCAGTTAACTACAGCAAGGATATATTTGCCATCACGAAGACTCAGAAAGCAAGTTAATCGTATTATTCATCCTCTTGGTTAACATACTCTAACTTGCGGATTTCGAATAATCTGTTTCTAGCCATGGTGAGTTCTTGCTCCAGCTTGAGGACCTCCACCTGCTGTTCCATCGAGGCTGATTTGAACTCCATATGGCTTAGCTTACTGTAGTCAATAGCCTTTGCACTTGGCTTATGCTTGGACAAGATCTCCTCCACCTGGGTGACAAGCGAGCGGCATGCGGTAGTCACAGTCTTGCTCACAGCCTCCAAGTCCTGTTGGGTCTTCGACAGATGGCCAGCCTTCACGCGCGAAGCAGATACTAGCTGGGCAATGGAGGAGGCAACCTCGCGAGAAGACACAATGAGCTCCTCCGGGGTTCCCTTGCCACTCAGTGTACTATCTGCCGTTTCAATAAGGAAGTTTGTAGCATTTCCCACCGTTCTGGCGGCGGAAATAAGTCCCTCCGTCCAGCGATGGTTCTTTTTGTAGTAGTTTTCAGGACTCTCACCTTGCTTGCCGCTGGCAACAATCTCCTTCTGGCACTCTATGGACGCCTGGATCAGAGCCCCGATAGCAGAAGTGATCGCTGCGGCCGCACCAATGATTGCTTCGTTGACCTGGCGGTCGAACACGCCGTAGGATTTGTCAAACAGCTGCATGACCTTTTTGTTTGCCTGGGCAACGGCGTCAGCGAGGCTTGCCATGGCACCGTCGACCTGCTGGTTGAGGCTTCCACCCGAGTTGAGCAAGGAGGTCTTGGGCAGCATGCCCTCAACAAGGTCGCTGAGCTCCTGTAAGCACTTCAAAATTTCGACGTGGTTCGTGATGATGAGCTCCACCTTGTCGTCTTCATTCTCAAGATCGTTGAGGAACTCCGAGTTCAGACTGCCATAAAAGGTGCAGAGGTTTGTGGCCGCGTCTCTCGCTATGGACAGAATACTGTCGTTTTTCGTGGTCTCGACGGTGGCAGACAAGGCCGCCAGTCCTTTTACGCTGTTCAGCAAGTCCTTCATGGAGCCTGTCAGAGAGTTGATGGTGATGATGATCTGCACGGGGTCTCCGCTCTCTCCCTCGGCAATGTACTGGGTGAACGCATCGCAGAAGGCCTCGGTGCTCGACACCGTGGTGTCGCAGATGTTGAGCACGTACGGAGTGGTGGAGTTCGGGTTGCCCTCGTCGAGGGGCGAGTCGTACGACGTCAGAGCCTGCTGGGTCGCATCGTACGCGGCCATCAGCACGGCATCCAAAATGGAATCGACATTCCTGCCGCTGCCCTTGTTGCCTAGCGACATTCCCTCCATCATCTCTTCCATCTGGGTAAGCTGCTCCTTGAGAATGTCCACCTCGTCATCCTTGGATCGGAGGGCCTCGCTGTGGTTGCCCAGGCTAGCAAGCTCCTTCTCCTTCGTGGCCAGTTCCGCCTCGAGTCGGTTGATCTGCTTGGCGTGATTGGAGGCGAGGGCCGACAGGTCGGCAGCTTTGGACCGGTCGTTTTCGGAAACCTTGTCGTTCAGCAGGGAAACGTGCCTCTCGAGTCGCTCCACCTCGTCCTGGTGCAAGCCTCGCGTCTTGTCCAGTTCGTACCGCGCCCTGTCTCGCTCGCGTATGAGGTCCGCCAGCTCCAGGTTCTTGGACTTGAGGTCTCGCTCGGCCTTCTCCCGCTTCTCGATCGCCTCCTGGGCGGATGCAGCCTTCGCCTGCACCTTGCGGAACTTGGCCATGTTTTCCAGGTGCTCGTGGCGCAGCTGCGAGTACAGCTTCGCCAGCGCCTCGTACTTCTGGCGCCAGGTATCGACCTGCTCCTGCATGCTTTCGATCTGCTCCGTCTTGGCGTCAATCTGCTGCTGGGTCAGCGAGGCCATCTGGGCCAAGTCCGACTCTAGGCTCTGCACGCGCTGGTCGTACTGCTGCAGCATGCCCTGCGCTTCCTGCTGCTGGCTGTGCAGCAACGCCATCTCCTGCTCGACTGCTGCCTGCTGTCCCTGGAACTGCTGCTGCTGGAGCATGCGGTTGTACTCGTCCTGCTGCTGCTGGCGCTGGGCCATGAGAGCTGCCTGCTCGGCCTCGAACTGCTGTTGAGCCTGAATGACCAGCTGCTCCTGCTGCTGGCGCTCGAGTTCGAGCTGCCGCTGCTGCTGCTCAAGCTGCCGCATGTGCTCCTCCTCTGCCGCCTGCTGGGCCGCGAGGTTCGGCTGCTGGCCCAGCCACCAGTTCCCCGTGGCCTCCGGGACAATTGGCTCCAGCTGGGCCGGTGGGCCGGTGCTGACAGAGGTGGCTGTAGTGGCCCCAGTCATCATCGGCTGCAGCTCACGCGGCCGCTTGGGCAGGGCTGGGGCCTGTTCATCCGACTGCAGCAGGTCCGGCGGTTCCTGATCCAGCTCGGGGATTGTGATCAGCGTGGTCAGGTACTTGATGCCCTGGCACTCGAAGTAGAAGCGGCGTAGGCGCCGGTGCTGCGAGGCGTATCTGGATCGGAGCGGCTCCAGCACCTCAGGATCACTCTGCTGGTGCAGGCCACGCAGCATGCTGGTAACAAAGCGATATATGCCGTAGGACTCGGTCACCATGGCCGTAAGCGAGGACACACGGCACTCGACTCCACTGACGCCTGAGCCGCTCCGTCGGCTGGTTGACCCCAGGCTGGCGAAGAGCAGCCGCTGGAAGTCGTCAATTGAATCCTGCAGGTTCATTAGATCAATCACGGCCTCGTAGCCCTCGTTGGGGTCGTCCACGCTGCGCAGCGATATGTACTCCTCATACTCGAAAGTGCCGTTAAACGGGGGGTGGTGGCGGTGGAATTCCAGCTTGTGAAGAAGCAGCTTGACGTACTCATCGATCAGACGGCGATAGCCACCTCCGTTGCTGTAGCTGGCCAGCGACCGGATCCACTCCACGTGGTTCTGTGCTTCTCGCAGCACGGCCTTGTGGCCCTCGTGGAGAACTTTATGGATGACAATCAGTGCCTTAAAGGTCATTACGGGGTCCCCTTGCAGCGGGAGCATTCGTACTGCATGCCAGAACCCTTTGCCGTCGCGCCGGTCCCAGGTGTAGACCACGCAGGCACGGACGTGCTTGCGCTTGGGGGCGGTCTCTTCGGGGGAGATTGCCTTCTTGATGCTAGTGTCAATGTCTACTTCGCCACGGAGAAAGGACATTTTATAGCAACGCGATTTAGCCAATCCTCAGATGGAGAGTAGCTAACTAGGGTGGCTGATGCCACATTGTCGGGGTGGGTGTGGAAAGGGCGAGGTTAAGTCACACCATATTGCTTGGCGGCGACCTGGATCAGCCGCCGCGGTAAGGAAATTTGTGGATGGGTGGTGGTGCAACGCGGGAGAGCGTGGGAGCGCCGGATCTGACGAAGTGTCGGGAAGACAGTGTCAACTGCCCGTCTGGGAAGCCGGACCATGATACGGGCACGACGGATCTCAGGATAGTAAGCGAAACCTAAAATATTCCATGTGGGTAATATACGAGTGTATCAGCGCCCGATGTTCAACCCACGCCTTATATTTGTTTTTCGCATGCCACCGATTCAAACGCGTGCCGCCAATGTATTCCGGGAAGCAGGTTTCGGCGGCCTGCGTGCCTGTAGGAGGCCTATAGGAAGCCGGCTAGTTTAGTATAATTATTCAAAAGTTCGTAGTTACGTCCGCGGCCAAGGATCGTGAGCAGAATAGTATTTGTTCGCGCCGGATTTGCCGGCCGTGCCATGCAGGTGTTCACAGTGCCGAGTTTATATTTACCTTATCAGATCTAGGATGCTACAGTAAAAATTGGGAGTTCACGTACCCTGCTGCTGCTGTGTTTAGTATCAGTTAGTCATCATCGCCACGCCCAGCAAAGTTTGTCTTTAAATCCGAAACGATCTTTTTCTACCCACCCCTACCATCTTATCACAGCATAAAAAAGCCGCCCAAAAGTATATGGCATCTTTGGACAACCTCAAATCTTTCGACCCTTTTGCCGAGACTGGTGACGCTAAGACTCAAAGTGCAAACCAGATTCACATTCGCTGCCAGCAGCGTAATGGTCGCAAGACCATCACGACTGTGCAGGGCATTCCCAGCGAATATGATCTAAAGCGTATCCTTAAGACGTTGAAGAAAGATTTCGGGTGCAACGGCCACATTAACAACGATGCTGAGCTTGGCGACATTCTCCAATTCCAGGGTGACCAGCGTGAGAAGATGCAAAGCTTCCTCACTACTGCTCTGCAGATCCCCAAGGCCGATATCAAGATGCACGGTTTCTAATTGCTGCATCATACTCGTTTCCTTTTTACTCTGTAGACAGCAACATCATTTTTTCACTTCATTCCTATGTTCATTACACCGATAGTCAGAATCCTATCGATATGTTAAAACTGTTGTGCAATGTTTATATGCCAATACTGTATTTCTTCCTTCATTAAGGCCATGGTAGTATGTGTATACGTTTATATATTGTGCTAATCACATATATAAATAGATAGACTCAAGGAGCGTTAGTTTCTGATTACTTGGTGTGTTTTTAATGTATTTCTACAATTTAAAAGAATATAATATAATATTACAGAACAGATATGTACAGGCTTTGGTGTCTACGCAACGTATTTAGCATCCGTAGGGGGAATACGACATATTGTAGGTGCTTGGTTGACATGATTCATTAAACTCATATGTATGTAGATACGGGTGTAATGCGGTCCGCGTGCTCTTAAACGACGCTCGCAGCATCACAGATGCTCAGGGGGCACGTTTGCGAGAGGCACGATTCTTCGGTTACGTGGTGGAAGACTCGGTGCCTTTGAGGAGCTGCTGGTGGTGCTCCTTATACTCTGGGGACGTGAATTGGTCCGGCGATGTAGACTGGTAGCTACTCTTTGTGGGGCTAAGGAAGCCGTGGCATTAAGCGCGGTGCCGTTATCGGAATCGATGAGTTCACCGCCGATTATTTCATTAGAGACCTCAGTGCTGGCATCAGCATGTGAAAACAGAGGGAGGTCGAGTTTAGTGGACGGCCGAGCAGCTGGAACCGGTTTTCGTGCTACTTTGTGCGGGGTTGTGTGCGCAGGGGCAGCAGCACTGGTAGCAGCACTGGGTACAGCAGGGTCGCTAGGTTCCGACAGCGAGGGAGGTGACGTTGTGCGACTGCCGTTCTCACTGGCTGGCTCCACCGTCGACTCAATACCGCCTTCGGGGGCTGCACACGCACTAGTGGCAGTCACCTGGGTTGTAGTAGTCGACCTGGAGCTGCGCCTTACTGAGACCGGGCTGATGTTGAGCAAATCGCTGGTATCAAAACTGCCACTGTTGGGCAGAAGAGACAGATCCGCTGCATATTCCTCGTCCGAGATCACCGAGTACACACCCGGCAGAGTCTTTGCCGCTCCTTGTGCATTATTTGCTCCTTGTGCGTTATTTGCCCCTTGTGCATTATTTGCAAGACTCTCGGTGGTTTTAACCGGGGCAGCAGTCTTGGGGCTGATCTGGCTCGCAGACGAGAACGAACGAACAGGTCTGGTCGCAGTTTTAGCTGGTTCGGGCGAACTTCGAGGAGTAGTCTCCTTAATGGACGGAGAACGGGGCTTCAGCAGCAGCGATGGGATCCCAAGAGCCGTGCTGCCGGTGCTGCTGGCACTACTAGGCTCAGATGTGGAGTCGATAAGGGAGGATTCGGTCGCCGTGGACGCCTCCGGGACTGGGTCGGGTGTGGCTGTCACACTCGTGTCGGTGGTCTTCGCAGGCTCGGCCGAACTTCGTACCGGTCTCTGCGGGAACCAAATCCCACCCTTGTAGAAGCTTTCAGTGGAGTTGTAGAATGAGAAGTCGTCCATGAAAGGGACAACCAAGGATTCCTTGAGGCTTTCCAGCAACTTGCTTCTGATAAACTTGGTGACCACCGAAAGCGATATGTGCTTGTCATACACCGTGGGCACAATCTGCAAATCCACGTCGGGCATGGCCTCAAAAGCGTACCACAAACGGTCTGAGGGTGGAGGCTTGATTTTGAAGACCATGTTTCCCTCGAGCCGAGAAACGGTGGCTGCAAGCACAACTGGAATCTCTGCCGAGGTGAGCGAGGAAATGGCCGCCAGCTTGACTTGGGTGGCTAGAATCACCTTGAATCCACCGGAATACGAGATGCCTGCCGTGACTACCAAGCTACCGTCCGTAGTCAGTTCCCGGAGCTTCACATTGGTGACCAACGGAGCCGAGGTTCCACAGTCTATGGACTTGATTTCGATGTCGCCAATGATGTTGCTGCTGTCACTGATTGGCTTCAGCTTGTAGTCGAACTTCCTGCGCAGGTAAGCATCCAGCACTGGGGTGTTCTTCACCGCCAGAAATACCCTTCCGAGAATTCCGTTCAGCCACTGGGTGTCTGCGGTCGCCTCGCTGTTCCACACACTCGACAAGAGCTGCTGCGCCTCCGACCTCAACGCGCGGTACGGCCGGGCCATCTCCACCGGGTCGCGGGGTCCCAAGCTCTGCTTGTCCGACTTCGGATCAAGCGAATCGCTCAGTGGTCGCGAGCTCTCCTTGATAAGTGCGAAGTAGATATCCTCCTTGTCGCTGGGGTTCTCCACGTAGATGTAGTATGCGTCGCGTGGCGGGATTCCCGGGTAAAGGTCCAGTGAGACCAGCCCTTCGGGCTCGGTGCGGTTCACCAGACAGATCGGGTATCTTTTGTAGAAGAGTTCGAACTCCTGCAGCACCTGCGGCCAAAGCATGACGATGTACTTGGGCACAATGACGATCTCCACCACTTTCTTCTCGCTGGCGTCTTCGAATAGCTGCAGCTGGCCGCCCCGAACCACGGCCCAGTATTTCGGGCATTTCGACACCGATTTTATTTTGGAAAGATCAATGCTGGTGGAGCTTGCAGAGCTGCTGGCGGTGCTCTCAGTGCCGGGATCCAGCTTGCGGTGCTTATTATGAAAGAACCGGCTGCTCATGAACTTCCGCAAGGACCCCTTGGCGGAATCACGATGGACACTGCCGGCCAAGGAGTCATCCTTCTTGGCGTCAGGGTTCTCGTATGGGTCTGACTTGTTGATGTAAGTGGGGGCAAGACGAATCCACCCACTTGCCTCGGGATTGCTGTCCCGATCAAGCCGCGATTGCAGGGTCTCCTCCTGGCTGAAACTGCCGTTGACTGGGGAGTCCAATGAATCGGATTCGGCCTCGGTGGCATTGCTGGGCAGCGATTGCTCACCCTGAGGCAGCGAGTCGAGATACTGGAATGAATACCAGACGATTATACCCAGCAGCGGCCAGAAAGTGAATGCTCCAAGAAGATACCAAAATACGAACCCAACCATTGGAGGTCGCTATAGATTGCGCTGGGATTATACTGCTCCTACTGTTGGCAAGTTTCGTTGCCGCAGAAAGGGGATGTAGCTGATGCTGAGAGAGTACTAGAGGCTCTGCGACCGTTGCAACACACACGCGATAGTATACACTTAGCCTCGTGCAGGGGTAAGTGGTTAGGGCATGGTATGCTCCGCAGTGACGACACGATGTGCCTTGAGTGGATCTCCGTGATAATGAGAAATTTTTCATCCTATAAATACCCACCCCCCCTGCTGACCTTTCTCTCCCTCCACCCGGTTTTCACACCTCGGTTTGAAAGGTCGGTTCAGGAAAGTGGTATAGTGAAGAAGAGGAGCAACGGCTATATAGTAAATGGTATGTGTGATGCGGTGATTATTTTAACAACCAATTGTTCCTACCGAGGTTAGACATGATGGAACACATTACAGATCGTATATGAGCTGTTATACTAACTATTCTTCAGAAATGTGAATGATGATTTATTTTCGACCGGGCGGACTGAACGCACGGCCCTGCACTTGTGCAACTGTCGGCCGTACATCCGGCAGGGGCTGTGCGTGGTAATGAATGGTCAGTAACCGACACATTTCATATACACATCTTTTTCCTGATTCGATTTTTCAAGCCGAGGTTTGAACCAGTCGAGCTTTTGTATTCCCCAGTGACGACTTTTTGATATTCACACTGTATGATCTCCATGAGTTACACAAACAAAAAACTGATTTAATGAATCTGAGGGGTTTACGATGTTCAATATTTAATTTCTATAAATACGAAATAGAATAGCATCATATGCTGGGTTTCCGTCGGTTTCTCTTCGCGGGTGTGAATGTACTAGCTAATTTGCTGCCGGACTGTTTCGGGATGGCTAGTCTGTTTACAGTGTTAGCCTGTTTACAGTGTTACCTATTTGGTAGTTGTAACCTCGCTGTATGTGGGATGTATGTAGGTTTTCTGTAGAATTAATACTTGTGGATTACCGCATGATTAGCGAATGTGCACATAACGTACATCGTATTACGGCACAATGAGTACGATGATTGAAAGTAAGTAAGAGGTAAATATTCACAGCTCTATTGTGACCATACAGGCTATATTCTGTTTCGCTATACTGCCCTGAGTGAATAGCAGGTCGTTAAGATTAAACTACGTGATACGCTATGTGACACAATGCAGCCATCGAAAGTTGCGTTCCGGTTCACTACATGCTTGAATGGATATATAAATTAGACCTGCGGTGTATGGCTCGCACATTCTATGTAACGTAAATCTGTACAGTTAATAAGACATGCCATCACCATTTTAATAAAACTAACTGAGGAAGGAACTGAAATTATATCACTTTAAGTGTTGCGCTATATATTTATCCATCATGAACCCGAAACATATTATAAATTTTTTCCTGCAGATCTCATGGGATAGATGTCTAAGCTGCAGGACTTGGGCTGATCAGTAATAATAACTCAGCATCAGCAGTTAGCCTGTTGGGTTTCATCAACCGTGACGAACTGCATTCGAGCTAATCACCGGAGTATTCACATGGACCTCACCTCTTATTATGGCCTAAACATAGCTTCTACTGCATAACCCTTGCACTGGGCCAATGAAAATATATAGAGTTCATTAATAATGCAGATTACGAACAAGAATCAGCATAAAGGGTTGTGGCAAAATTAACTCTGTATATGAGAACGACAACGTGGAATTTCCAAAAATCAATTTTAATAATGAAGAGAACTCCTAAAATAAAGAGCTATACACGAAACCTAATAAGATACAGCGGGAAGCGAATGATCAGTGTATACGACGATGAACCTTGAAAGATGCTCCTGGGAAATGCTCCTGGGAGCTGCATCAAACAACCCTTAAGCATAACCCTTAACCAAATAAAAAATTCTATAGACAGTATTAGGTATGCATACATAAATATTTCCATTCCATAAGAGATCAGAAGTACATTCACCGTATAAAAAAATCGTAATTGGATAACCACCACTAGGGAATTGCACCTTATAGTATTATATTTTTAAAACGTTAACGATGTCTACATCTACTTCTAGACAAGCTCGAAGTGCAAGGCGGGAGGCGTTAAAGTCGAAACTGGAAGCCTGTAACATTGGAACTCGCAAGATCAATCCCGGAAAAGTCACCAAAAAGCCCCTGAAGACCAAATCCAGCCAAAGCAAGGTGGAACTGCAAACTGCACTGGACGAGGCTCAACGTGGGCAGACTGAATGGGAGCAGGCCCAACCGGAGCAGACTGAGCCTGAGGTATCCGCATCTACTGAGCCTGAATCTGAGGTACCAGTGCCTGCTTCTATTGAGAAGCCAATTGCCACCGAGACCCTAACAGATGCCGTACCAGAAGAGGGACCCGCGGCGCTGTCAGACGCTACCACATCGACCCAACCATATTCACTTCCAATTAATGACAATGCCACTGATGACGAGCTCCAGGCCTACCTGAGAGAATTTGAAGAAACTTCGCTGGGTAGCTGCGATGTGCCAGCACCCTCAGATAGCATTGATGTGCCTGTGGCCAGGGATGTCGAGCAAGATAAAGACATTTTTGATACTAAACTACCAGGGATCGATCTTGAAGACGAATACAATATGCCAGCATACAACAGCTCTGTTCCTGCACTGGACTCATCTGATTCCCCTACTTCCCCAGAGATGATGCCCACAACTCCTCAAGAGCCTGAGCCTAAGGAATTAGGAATCGAGGACTACATTAACTACGCAAATGATACCGATAATGAACCCTTCGAGGTTGAGAGCAAGCCTAGATCCAAGCGCGCGTTCGTATGTTTATACGGAACGCAGCCCTTCACTCAACCTTTCCACTGCTCATTCAATCCCAATAAACGTACTCTCTTGGCCGCCTGGAGGACAATGGCTCCAGATTACCTCACCGGACCCCGAGAGGCCTACATACAATCGGTGTTGCTAGCAGCCGCCAGCCTCAACCAGCGCAGCATGCTTTCTGGCTGTGCTCGACAGACTATGTCTCCTGGTCTCAGCACCTCATATTAGGCCCTTGTACATGCAGTGTTAGCCGCACATGCCATTCCTTTTATTTTTATTTTATTATTTTTTAACCCAAAAACAAGAACAAAATCCGAAATCACAAAACCACAAAAACAACTAAAAACTTTAATTTATTTTTCATAGATCTAATTAAATTGCGAATCACCATAGACCGAATTACCGCACTAGCCGAATACCAGCCGGAGCAGCAGGAACAGGAAGACCACCTCCAGGGTCAGGGCGTTACATGATAACCTAACAGCCAAGGGGTTTTTAATTAGTGCAAGTTTTCACGGCACGCAGGCATCAAGCAGCCAGGTTGAAAAGGCAATACACGGCACGGAATGGCAACAAACTCGATCAAACTTCTTTCTGGACAGTTCCACCGCAATCTTGCGGAATTGGTTGCCAAGAACCTGGGTATTCAGCTCTGCAAGGTAAACTTTTCCGAGGAGTCGAATGGAGAAATGAATATCAACATTGGCGAGAGTGTCCGTGACGAGGATGTGTACATTCTCTGCCAAATCGGTTCGGGAGAAGTCAATGATTCTGTTTTGGAGTTGCTCATAATGATCAATGCTTGCAAGACTGCGTCGGCTCGCCGGATCACTGCTGTCCTGCCCAACTTTCCCTACGCCCGACAGGACCGCAAGGACAAGAGCCGTGCCCCAATCACGGCCAAATTGATGGCCAACATGTTGCAAACCGCTGGCTGTGACCACATCATCACCATGGACCTGCATGCCTCGCAGATCCAGGGCTTCTTCGATGTCCCTGTCGACAACCTGTACGCCGAGCCAAGTGTTGTGCAGTATCTGAAGATGAACCTGGACTACAGAAATAGCATAATTGTGTCTCCGGATGCTGGTGGTGCCAAGCGTGCTGCTAGCTTGGCCGACCAGCTCGACTTGAACTTCGCCCTGATCCACAAGGAGCGGGCTCGAGCCAACGAGGTGTCTAAAATGGTGCTGGTCGGTGACGTCAGAGACAAGATCTGCATTATTGTCGACGATATGGCCGACACCTGCGGTACCTTGGGCAAAGCAGCCGAGACTTTGCTCACCAATGGCGGTGCCAAGGAGGTCATTGCCATCGTGACTCACGGCATTCTCTCGGGCAAGGCGATCAGCAACATAAACAACAGCAGACTATCCTATATTGCCTGTACCAACACTGTGCCGATGGAACACAAGCTGAAGCAGTCCGACAAGCTCAGAACGCTGGACGTCAGCCCCGTGCTGGCTGAGAGCATACGCCGTTTGCACAACGGTGAAAGCGTCTCCTATCTATTCCGCCATGCCCCATAATTCGTCAGCTAAACAGACATATATACACTACCGTTACGTCATTAATCATTAGAAGTAGTAGACTGGCATGTGCCGTGTCTTAGATACATTGCATACATACCGACTCACAAACCATAATCAGCCGGCTTGAAGTCAGCCAGTGACTTGCATACCACACCTCTACCGTGACTGACCACCTCCTGGACCTTCTCTGGTCCCAACAGGGTGACAGCTTCGGGATGCGGCACGTATATCACAGGGCAGCCGGCCGCGAACGCACCCTGAACGCCAGGAATGCCATCTTCGAAAACCAATGCCTCCTCGGGCTTGATTTCAGGCTCGTTATTGGCTCTGCGGTCCTCATTCAGCGACTCCAATGCCACTAGCCAGATATCCGGAGCAGGCTTGCCTCTACCTGGAGGCACGCGTTTGTCGTCACCGGTAACCACGTGTTTTCCAAAAAGATCAAAGCCTCCACGGTGTTTGACGGTCTTCAGAAGGTACTTATCGTACATAGACGAGGTAGCCAGGGCAATTGGAACATTCTTTTGCTTCAAATACTGTAACAGCTCCAGTGCACCGGGCAGAAACTTGGTCTCAGGCCACAGCCTTGCCTGAATTTTGCTGGTCTCGGCAAACAGCTCTTCTGGAGACAAGTCAATTTTAGCCCATTCGAGGAGACGTGCAGCTGCGTGGGGTCCAGGCCGTCCTTGCAGATCGATCTTGACCGACCAGGGAAGTGGGCCCTTACCATACCGAGCCAACAGCTCGTTGGTGGCCTCGGTATACATATCTTCAGTATTTAAGAGCAGGCCATCCATATCGAACAGACATGCCTTGGCATTCACCTTGAGCTGTGCCATTTTGGGGATGACGCAGGGAATTTGGAGGAAACCCTAACGAACCGTTAGGCGGTATTTTTTTTCAAGGATTTGGGATATATGTTAATCGCGTCTGGGTTAGAGAATTGTTTTGTAAAAACAAGGGCAAGGTGTGCCAAATAGAGGGTACGCGATAATCTTGCGTCCACGTTGGGTAAGGATGGACCACGGTTTGGATACGGGAAGGGACTGTTTATGACATCGAGGATAATTGGCGGACCGCCATTACTAAATCAGCCCGCTTTTATAAAGTAATTATACTATTGCGTGATGAGCACGGGCCAAGCACTCTGAGCAGGAAAATACACAAGGTCGCGAAGTAATATTAATTAATCCTTCTGTAACCCTTTCGGATAAGCATAAATATTAAGATTAGATCGGGTGGAAACACAGATCTGGTTAATAAATCGGAGATGAAAGTAACTGTTTTTTTGTGACGCAGGAACACACCCTATTACACCCCAAAACTACTGCTGTCTTATTTGAAACAGCCTATAGTAGCCTACCGCCGCATTCCTTTACGGGAATTTACCGATATCCACATTAAAAGGCCCCGGAGTGAAAAAATAAAACTCGATCTCTAATAAGGCACAAGCTTTAAGATTATTTTTGGTGGCTTTGTGGATTCCCAATCCTTCTTAGCTTTCATTATTGCTTGTATGCTCCACAAGTAACCGGATCTATCTAATGAGAGTACGAAGATGTATTGGTCCACTGCCGGTTCTCGCATCCCTAGCACTGGCTCTAGTCACGGTGTATTTGATTCTAACTCGACAGCAACAAGTTATCATAATTTCGCCAAAGGATATATTGTCTTCCGATTATCCTTCAGATGTGGCCACAGTAACAGCAGCGGATCATATCATTCGCGAGGTGCAAACCCCGAGTGTTCTCGTCCCGAGGGGCCAATCGTACTACTACACGGGCGATATATCTAAAAGACTTGGTTCGTTCGAGGTTTGGCGTCCTCAAAAACTCATAGAACAGACACAGATCAGAGAAAAAATGTGGATGCAAGGAATATTCGAGCCCAATGAACAAAACGACAATATATTCGTGGTTATGATAACGAATTCGCAAACAATGTGGAAAAATGTCCCCACTCAACAGCTGACGATGTTCCGACATTTCAAACGCTATGGCTTGTATGGTAACGTGGCTGACTCTATTGGCGGCAAAGAGGTCATTGATGCCCTGCAGGACACGGCCAGTGAGCTGCTGGAAGGCAGCAAGAGCTTTGAAACCTACAGAATCCTGCGAGCTATCCGTGAAAGCCACGCAAATATCGGTCCCGAGCAAGTGACACTACCGGAGATCGCGTCTCTGAAACGTTTCACACTCATTCCGGCCCTACTAAACGCATACAAAAATCATCGTGATTCTGAGTGGTTTGTTATAACAGACGATAACACCACCATATTTGATCGCAACCTGCGTGAAGCGCTGAGCAGCTTCAACCCCCGTATGCCTTTGTATCTTGGCAGCGCAGTGAAGGGCCCCAAACATGTGTTTGCTAGTAGCGGCTCGGTGATTGTGCTAAGTAAAGAGGCAATGAGGCAAGCATTCGAGGGCAAAGATGCCCACGAAACAGTCAATAGCCACTACGCGAGGCTAACAGAGTCTGAATGCTGTGGTGATTACATGCTGGCGGCCTACTTAAAGGATGTAATAGGTCTTGAATTAGACATCGAGAAAAGCTCTACTCTATTCCAGGGCCAGTCTCTCTCCAGTGTGCAGATTGGAGTCAAAAATTGGTGTTTGCCGATAGCTTCCCTGGGAAGCCAACGCCCCAGAGATATGGAGCTAGTGGGCGAGTATGAATCTCTGAAGGTAGATACCAATATTCTCTACAGTGACATTTATCTTGACTTTATGAAACCATATCTCTACAAGACTCCACAGCAGAATTGGGATAACGGTGCGAACAATATTGAGCTGGAGCCCCATGTACAATCGCTAGCTTATCCCGACGCACACAAGTCGCTGGAGCACTGTAAAAATGCGTGCTTGGACCTAGCACAATGTGTTATGTTGCGCTATGATCCGTATAAACAGTACTGTGGTCTTGGCGTTTCCGCTGTGGCTCTGGGAAGACCTGTTATTTCCTATGATACGCATCCCAACCAGGAAGCCTGTAATATGTATGGAATCCGATGCAGCCCCCGGGGTTCCAATCTACCACTGACTAGCATGTGGTTTGTAGACAGAATCAGAGAAATGCGCCGCAGCTTATCGTGCGATATCTTGCACACAGACAGAAATGGGGAGGGTGTCGAGTACGGTGCCTTAGATCAAACAGAAGGATGGTGGCACCGGGCTAAAAGTTCATAGTGTATGGTGCTCACAGCTGTGTATTCCCTTATTGTGTCACGGCATATTGCATCTCTAACTCCACGAACAAAGGATGCTTACTTGCTGAGCTATCCCGCTACGTCTACCAACGCCATTATATACCATTAAATGTGAAAGAACTGCTTTGACTACCACCGAGCCTTGTAGCGAGTTATTGGTACCTAGTAGCAAGCAAAAAACGGCCATTACAGTAACACTGTATATGCTGGTAAATACTTAAGTACATGCATGATATATTTACGAAGGCGACATATGATTTGAACCTGGGTAGATTTATGCACTCGATCTTGATGCTTGTCTGAACCAACCGAGGAATATGTATTGGGCTAACGTGCCACGACTTCTAATGTATTCATAGTTTCAGCTTTTGGGAAGTAATGGCTGCGGTAAAACCATCACCCAGCGACCTCCCTCTGCTAGTTACAGAATGTAAATGACCGAAAGCAAGGCATTGGAGCACTGTTGGTAGTAGGGCGACATACCACGCTACGGCATCCGAACTCTAAGCGAACCTCGATTCTCAAATCATGAATATGCGAACTAGTTCGCTACTGATCAGACTTGACACTCTAAGAACACATTGACTGAAGTACCTAACACAGCAGTAACATAAAAGCAGATCCAAATTCATAAGCAGAGACAATAGGTAGCCGCACAACGCAGCATTTATACATAAAGTAAGACATATCGGAGGGTAAAGTATAAGTTGAACGGATAGAATTGCAGCCAATAACCAGAAATATTGACAAAGCGACCTTGAATGTGCAGGGCTTTCGATACAGCAGCGCAGAGCGGCCGAACCGGACGATAACAGAATAGGTAATCGCAGAATTGACTCCAACAGCACCCAGAATACCCAAAGCAACTAGCAAAACTCAAAACTAAAGTATACTACTGAAAAGTATAGACAGCTAAACCAGCGGATTTTGCCTTCCAGTCGGTAGTTTCGGAGAAACATTACCTCACGTATATAATAAAAAATAGCTCACTGAGCGTACAACAGTCCTCCCTAAGGAGAAATTCAGGCAGAGGAAGAGGGCGGGTATTATGAAAAAACCTCGGAAGTTCAAATCAGAAGGAATATTGAAGAATCTAACATGCATCCGATTAATACTCGTCCATGTCTCCGCCGTCGTCAAGAGGAACATCGGCAGTAACTTCGGCGTAATCACGCTCCAGCGAAGCAAGGTCCTCGCGGGCCTCGCTGAACTCGCCTTCCTCCATGCCCTCACCAACGTACCAGTGGACGAACGCACGCTTGTTGAACATCAGGTCGAACTTATGGTCGAGGCGGTGCCAGGCATCGGCAATGGCAGTAGTATTAGAGAGCATGCACACCGCACGGTCAACCTTAGCCAAGTCTCCACCAGGGACGTACTGGGGAGGCTGGTAGCAGATGCCGATCTTGAAGCCAGTGGGGCACCAGTCGACCATCTGGATTGCCTTTCTCGCCTTGATGTTGGCCACAGCCTGCTGGACGTCCTTATTAACGACATCGCCACGGTAGAGCAGGCACGACGCCATGTACTTGCCGTTCTTGAGATCGCACTTCACCATCTGGTTGGAGGGCTCGAAGCAGGCATTGGTGATCTCGGCCACGCTGTTGGACTCGTGGAAAGCCTTGGCAGCACCAACAACAGGGGCATAGGTGACCAGAGGGAAGTGGACACGGGGGTAAGGCACCAAGTTGGTCTGGAATTCGTTGAGATCGACGTTCAACGAACCATCGAAACGCAGCGAGGCAGTGACCGAGGAAACAACCTGGGCAATCATGCGGTTCAGGTTCTCGTACGTGGGACGGGCGATATCCAGGTTGCGACGGCACATGTCGTAAATGGCCTCGTTGTCCACCATGAATGTACAGTCGGCGTGCTCCAGGGTGGCATGGGTGGTCAGCACCGAGTTGTAAGGCTCAACGACCGAGGACGAGTTCTGGGGGGCGGGATATACGGCAAACTCGAGCTTCGCCTTCTTGCCGAACTCCTGGGAAAGCCTCTCGAGCATGAGGGCACCGAAACCACTGCCGGTACCGCCACCGAAGGAGTGGGTGAACAAAAATCCCTGGAGGCCATCGGCATTTTCAGCAACACGACGCAGACGGTCCATCACCTCATCGATCATTTCTTTACCCACGGTGTAGTGGCCACGCGCGAAGTTGTTGGCAGCGTCCTCCTTGCCGCTGATAAGCTGCTCGGGGTGGAAAAGCGACCGGTACTTGCCGGTGCGGACCTCGTCGATCACATTGGGTTCAAGGTCGACGTAGACCGCACGGGGAACGTATTTACCGGAGCCAGTTTCAGCAAAAAAGGTAGAAAATCCCTCGTCGCGAGGGGCCTTCTGCTTTTCGGGCGTCATGTAGCCATCAGGCTGAATGCCATGCTCGAGACAGTAGAGCTCCCAGCACGAGTTTCCAATTTGACAGCCTGCCTGACCGACGTTGATGCTGATGACTTCCCTCATTTTCGTGTTGTCGTTGTGTGTTAGCTTACGACGTGTGGGTGTGTTTAGTCGGGAGGTACCTACACAGAATCATAACGTAAACATTCAAAACAACTATTACAGGGTAAGGAACAACGTGCGGGACGCGTTGGACGTGATTTGCACCGACCAATGGCTGGTGATTCGAGTGAAAGCGTCCATAGTATTGCGGAAAATACGTATTTTTGCAGGGAATACAGATAAATACCGTAATTCACAACAGTACCTATTTTTATAGTGTGGGCACCACTGACGTTGTTCACAACTCCCTAGCTGTGACAATTTACCATTTAATTGGCAATTGACCATGGGAGGGGCTGTTACTAATGGCTTAGCGAGGCTCTCTGACCCAAATAATGTTTCAAATCATAAAAACCGCACTATTTAAGCTCTTCACCAGTGTGGAATAATGTAGAACAAGCCAATGCAGTCTAGGACCTAGTGCCATCACACCGGAAAAATTGGAAAACCTACAATGCATAAGAGCTACATGCACCTGTTTTATATAATCAATAATTGTTTCCAGATTATAGAAAGAAATTGGGCAAAAGCACATATTAACGAAAAAAATATTGTGAAAATATGGTACTTTAAAAATGTATTCACTAACAAGCCAGGATTTTATTATTTTACTGTCGTCAATTATGGTGCTTAGCCGCGATATTATCGGAATTGGCGCAGCGTACCTAAACCTGATCTTTCGGTATTGCATCCGTGCCCCGGGGATATATCCGTATACCCCACACACGCATGTACTCTTAGAGGTGCATATAGCTATATAACACCGCGTATCAAACGAAATAAAAACCCTACTAGCAGCAAACCGTTGGTATAAATAGCTGCCCTGTTTACCAGAAAAAAATACAGCTGAGAAACAACAATGGCATTATCATCTGTTGTTCAGGAAATAATCAATGAATTCGAGGTCAAAGATCAGTATCTTAATGACTTAGTTGATCATTTTGTAATTGACGCCGCAAAGGGCCTTGACGACGTTTCACAGCGAGGAATCCCTATGATTCCTAGCTTTGTTACCAAACTTCCTCACGGAAAAGAGAAGGGCCTTTACATGGCAGCAGACTTGGGGGGATCCAACTTCCGCGTTTGCTCTGTAGCCTTAAAAGGCGATTCGACAAGTGACCTGAAACAGATGAAATGGGCTGTTCCTCCCAAGTATATGAGAGGAAATAGTGCTGAGTTCTGGAGTTACCTTGCTGACCGCACCGCTGAGTTCCTTAATGCTAACCACCCAGAAAAGTCCTGCGACATTATGAAGGATACTGAGAACAAGTTAAACATGGGTTTCACATTTAGCTTTCCAATTCATCAAACAGGGCTCAATCGTGGAAAGCTGATCCGCTGGACCAAGGGTTATGATATCAAGGACGCAGTTGGTACCGATATCTGCGAGGCATTCCAGAAGGCACTTGACCAACGTAAACTGCCAATTCATATTGCAGCACTCGTAAATGATACTGTGGGCTGTTTACTCGCGCGCTCCTATGAAACTGGTACCTCTTCGCAAACCGTCATAGGCTCCATTCTGGGCACTGGAACTAATGCAGCCTATTCGGAGAAGATTTCTCGAATTAAGAAGTTAGCAACTTACGATCTTGATGATTCCATCAAGGATTCCCGTATAATGCTCGTCAACACTGAATGGGGCTCATTTGATAACGATCTTAAGATACTTCCTAACACTGAGTTCGACAAAGCGGTCAACCTTGCAACGCCTAATCCACACTTCCACATGTTCGAAAAGCGTGTGAGTGGTATGTTCCTCGGTGAGATTGTTCGCCGTATTCTTGAGAAGCTTAACCTGGAAAATGGTCTGTTCTCTAAGAGTGATCCGGCCATTGCCCAGAATTCCAATCTCTATAAGGCGTGGTCCACTGACACAAGTTTCCTGAGCATGGTTGCTGCAGACAATACTTCAGACCTTGACGTTGTGATACAGCAACTCGAAGTACTTGGGGTAGCAAGCTCGTCATTCGAGGAGCGCGAAGCTGTAAAGACTGTATCCCACGCAGTCGCTCTCCGTTCAGCTCGTTTGGTTGCTGGCATTATTGCTGGCTTGCTCAAAAAGATCAGAGCATTTGAAAAGTTTGAAATTGTGGATATTGGTATGGATGGCTCTGTCATTGAGTACTATCCTCATTTTGAACAGATGATGCGTGAAGCGTGGAGAGCTATTAAGTTCATTGGTCCCGAAAATGAGAAACGTATTACTATCGGTATCAGCAAAGATGGCAGTGGAATTGGTGGTGCACTTTGTGCAGCAATGGCTTAATTGACTGTACATAGATGCGTATAGCTTTAAATAAAAGAAATACACATGGCTAAGCTAGATAAACGAAAATAATAGCCAGACGCCTGCTGAACCTTACCAATTTTGCATTCAATCCTGCACGATTTTTATTTTTCATATTTACTGTGATAATAATAGTGGAACTTGCAGATTATCAATGGGTTTTTACATGTGTGAATAGACACTTACATGTATGAATAGACAGTTTCCCAAAACCTAATCACCGACTGTATCAATTAGTCTGGGGCAGTTTCAATAGACCTAACAATATATCGACTATTTATTTTGTTTCGATGACAAATATATTTAGCAGTGCCAATGCAGGTATTTTAACGAACAAGTATAGGCTAGTTAATGAAGGCACCATATTATTTGTACGTATTGTAAGGGGCGCAGTCCGGATGATGTACTGACGCTTCGAAACCCCGAAGTGGTGTGCTAAGCCAAACCGCAATGATTATTTGAGTATGCGTGTACATTTTAGGCGAAGCCGCAGTGGTTAATGAAACACAAGATCTGCAATTTATAATGACATATGTAATCACATTTGTTACAGAGTTTATGTATATATCTAGAAGTTAAAGAAACATATCATTAGTATTAACATATACTTTCCCTTGTTGCTAAAAATAAGACTAGATCTACATATGGTCAGATCTTAACGGCTTGCTACTTCATTCTATTTTTACACAACTATTGCTTTGGGGAATGGTTTGGAATTCTGTGGGGTTGTGGAAAGTGGGCAAGAAGGGGGGTGCTCATGCATATAGGTTTCGGGGAGTATTGTATGCTAGCTTGCCCACTACTATGAAAATAGCTGCTACCACTATCGAGCCCCAAAACAAATAGAATTAAACCAACGTCTGTATATAATCGAGTAACATGCCAATGAATAGGCCATAACTATTCGTTTTTAATCTGATCTTAGTGTTATATTCGTTGAAAGGTACCATTAATCGAGGAAGCATGTGATAGCACGGCAAGGGGGTGTCCACGTAATACCACACATAGCAACACCTGAAAGCTACATAGATGTTTGGGTAATGCACGCACTATTGCGGGGCGAGAGCTAACTCTCTATTACTATATAAACCATGCTTTTATCGTGTTATTTGTCTTTACCTACAACTTCATAAATCATAGAAAATGTCTGACGCTGGCCGCAAGAACTTCACTGATAAGATCTCCGAGTCTATCACCCCTGAATCCCAGAAATCCTACGCTCAGCAGGCTAAGGAGGGTGTCACCAACACTGCCGACTCTATTGCCTCTAAGGTAACCCCTGATAGCCAGAAGGGTGTTGGCCAGACTGCTGCTGATGTTGGCAAGGACACTAAGAAGGACATCTCCGGTGCTAACAGCAAGGTTGGCAGCGATGCCAAGGAGTCTGGTGAGTCTTACCTCGATACTGCTAAGAGCTACATTGATGCTGGTGCCGAGCAAGCCAAGAGCGCTATCAAGTCTGCTGGTGACTACATCTCTGGTACCGCTGACGATGTTAAGAAGAACTAGACCCTCCCTTGTCATGATAAATCTATAGAAATTATAAAATTACACTTAAGTCATGCTAATCCGTTGTGACACTAGAATCTGTATATAAATTCTAATTTATTTGTTGATTTCAATGCCTGGCCAGCTATATTGGGGTTGAGTCCTTTCTGTACATAAAACACTGAAGTATGAAAACACGATGGATCATTATGAATTGCAATTCGTTGAAAACTATGGATTGAAGATCAAGACTCATTTATCGACATTTCAATGCATATGTGCTTGTTAGCGACTCACGTAGAAATGCCTATATACATTTACATCTACACGGTTCTATGCATGTCTAGTTGCTATGTTTTAAATCCTTATTCATATATATGGTAAAGCTAATATTTCACATGTTGTGTATAAGAAATATTTTCTATTCTGCTTGTTCATATTTTATCCACATCCTCAATCATATCTACTGAACCCTTCATGGAGCTCTTAGACCAAACTATTGGCTCAGGGGCTAGGTGACCTGTAGCTTTCATTGCTTTAAAGCAGCTAACTATATCGAACCAAGATCTAGAGTTCACATATGCTTGGTCAATATCTTCTAATGCCATTTCTGAAGTATCTGGAATAAATAGGAAGGAGAAGATAAACAGCGCAGCATTGGTTGAAACGTATACAATGTAGTATCTGTATCCAATGTTTTGAAAGCCGAGGGGTGTAACCAATGCCAGGACAAAGTTCATCACCCAATTAACGGCAGATACACATGCCATAACGGCTGAACGGCACAATAATCCGGATATTTCGCTTCCAATTAAAAATGGATTCAAAAAGAGTCCAATTGGAAAGGCTGCCAGTTGAATGGCATCAAATGCAAGAATACCATATGATGTATCCCTGGTTCCGACAGACCCAAGCCCGGCACAGCAGCAGAATGATATGCACATAGCAGCAGAGCTCCCTAGAAGTATATTGCGTCGTCCAAATTTAGCCACAAAAAATGAGGCAGAAAATGCACATATTGCTTGCCATGTTTGAAGACCAGCCAAGGCTATGCGCGATTTGGTTAGACTTAAACCAATTTGTTCCTCAAAAATAATTGACCCATAAAATGTAATTAGATTAATGCCAGACAACTGACATAAACCAGATAATACAATTGCAGTAATAGTGCGTCGGAATTGTCTGTGCTCGTTCCGACTCCAGGGTGAAGTATCTTTACTAATGGTTTCATTCTCGTATGCTTGAATGATCTCGCTGAACTCCTCTTCAATTAGTTTCGCATCGAAGCCCCTTCTATTCTTCAATAAAATACGGTATGCATCTTCACGACGACCCATTCTAACAAGGGCGCGAGGTGAATCATCTAAGAAAAAAGTTCCTACGATGACCAATACCGCGACTATTCCCTGAATAGCGAGAGGTAACCTCCATACAATTTCATCATTCTTGTGATGAATAAACAGACCTAATACAATCCAAGACATAGTAGCCACACCCGTAATCGCAAACCCACCGCCAAGAAGAACTAAAGAGCCTCGAAACTTAGGAATAGCCGTCTCGGTTACCCATGCAGGAACTGTGGCTGTAAATGCACCAATACCAAGCCCTGCAACAATTCTCCCAACTATAAGTTGACCCAACTTAAAACTACTAGATTCGAGGACAATCCCAATAATAACAACAACTGCAGCTACGAATGTCATTCGTTTCCGCCCCAAATTATCCCCAAGATAGTAGGTCGACAGACCTCCACCGGCAAGCCCCAGTTCATATAAGGCAGTAACTAACCCTACCATTATATTCCGGTGGGATACCTGCGATTTGGTGAGCCCTGGGATTGTTTTGTCCAAAGATCGGAAATGTTTCAAAAAAACCTCTAAATTTGTTGAATTTCCAAAGTTAGATTGCCCCATACCTTGGGCCAGCCAACAAAGGCCAGAAATAGCGCAAAGTAGAATGGTTTTATCAATTTGAATCTTTTTCATTTCGAATAAAAGCGAAACGAGAGAAAAGTAAATGAAGGGATTGGATTGTATTATTTATATGCCTAGCTGCAGCGGTAACGGTTACCCAACAAAAATGTATGGGGGAGATCTTACCCGCAGACCTATATATCCATTTTATTTTTAGATAAATATAATTAATTTACTGATAAAGTATTGATCCACTTAGCTTTACATTTAGAGTTTCATTGTTATAAAAATTAGTTTCTATATAATGCCACTGTCTGTTTTTATTACATCGGTATAAGCATATACTGTTTAGCATCATGTTCGGGTTCTCCACATATCTGCATGATCAAACTTCCCCGCATCGAGATTTACCTCCACCTGGGCAAGGACGATGATAATTACCATCAGAGGAAATATTCACCGTTCGAACCGTTTCACATGTATTGTAAAATAATTTGGAAACATGCGATACGTTGAATTCTGCGGATAGACACAATATAATTACATTAGACAAGATTTTTTATAAAAGTTGCCAACTATGTTTTTATATGACATGATGCATAATTGAATACATATGCCATTCATATTCTATTTTAGACAGCCTTATTTTATGCATACTAAACAAACTAAACTAAGCGCGGGGTACATAGCATTCTTTTTTAAATACCCACTAGCACGTTTCATCGTGACCAACCTATGTGTCATTACACTGGTTCATAATAACAGTATGTTGTAACATGAAAATACACACATATTGTTACTGTCTAGAGGATCAATAAAGCGAGAACTGCATCATCAAAAGGTATTAAAACAAAACAGAAAGATAATTTTGCTTCAGTGGTAATAAAACGGGAAAAAATCTGCATCAGTTCTGATATAGATTTTTTGAAGGACGCTACAGGTGTGTTTCACGAAGCAGAGCTGCTCTAAACATGGACGACTCACCATCCAGCCCTCACAATCGGGCATATAACTATGGAAACGCGCCATTATTTTCCTACGATGTAGCGCCTGCCCACATTTCACAGTCATTTATTTTGGAAACATCTAAACAGCCCAATATATGGCGGCTATACAACGAATCGGTAGCAAATGACGAGCAAACTGTCCGCAATGCAAGGATAAAAAACTTTAAATGGAGAAAAGAACATAGTGAAGCACTTTCTTCATGGCATAGGGCACCAAGAACAATCAATGGAAGCAGCAATGTTAGACAGCAGCAGCAGCAGGAGGATACCGCTTTATTTCCGTTTTCGAACAATAAATCTCCCACTAATCGAGGTAGTACCAATATACTCGCCACCTCTGATGAACTTTCGGGTATTGATGAATTCAGTGGGTTCCAAGTAGATCAGGACCATTCATTCCAATTGCAGCATATCCCTCTCGCATTCAATGCTCTTGAAGACCCTATACTTGATTCACAGGCTATGTCTATTCTCTCTGGTGATGAGAATAGCTATATGATGCCTGAAGTCAACCAAAAATCGGATTATATGTTTGAGCCACTGCAAATGTATAATTTCTCTAATACCAATGGAGAAGAAAGCGATATAGTTTTCGATCTCGGTGTATACAACCAGTCAAGCACCGGAGCGCAACCGTTTTCTGACGATTGCCTTATCTCGAACCCAGCTAATATGATGGATGAATCCGCCAAGCAGTATTATATGCCACATCAGCAAGAACAGCAGCAACAATACCAACAAATCAACCATGATGCATTCCTTGATCATGGATATGATAGCATGCCCACTTCTAGTGGGCCTCCGCAATTCCACGGAGGACTTGGTCCTTCTTCTAGCCAGTTATCAAGCTTTGGCATTGAACCCCCGACTATATCGAAACAGCACTCCCGAAAAGGCTACAGAAAACACTTCCCATCCTCTTCCAAGCCATATTCGAGTTTATATTCTCACAATTACCCCCTTTTCAAACATCAGCCGGAGTTGGGTGCCCAACTTCAAAATCCATCTTATGTCGCCAATACACCATATTATGGAAAAGAGGAAACAGACGTATCAATGAACGAATCTTTACCTGCAGGTATACATCATGCACAACAAGCTAATCAGCAAGACGCACAGCAACGCAACAAATCACTTACATTCGAACTTCCCACAGCCACTACAACTGGTATTCCTGCTTCTAGTGATAAACCCGCGCCTAAGTCTCAGGAACCACTACAATGTAACAACTGCCAAACGTCTACGACACCATTGTGGAGGCGTGATGATGATGGTAAACCACTGTGCAATGCATGCGGCCTCTTTTATAAACTGCATGGCGTGAACCGTCCGCTTAAAATGAAAACCGATATTATCAAACGACGCAACAGAACCCCTGATGACATACCTATTCCCTCTCGGAGACGCGGTTCGAGAAGACGCACCGGTCTCTTGGATAAAAGCAAACACATTACGCCTATTGCCCCATCTCCTCCCAAGAGGTTAGAGCCTTCACCACAACCAATGCCCAAGGAGCCTTCCAATATCCACATTGGATCATCAAGTGCGCGGCGGGTATATGTAGGAGAGCATAACTCTTCCCATGCATGAGATAAGTCATGGTTAAAGAAGTTGAAGACTCCACAGATTGAAAGAAAAGACAGCATTGAAGATAGGACCCATGGAGCTTGCGTGGTGCGAGGAATCTACAGGAGTACAGGAAATGTGATTTAATGTAATTTAATTTATTATTTGGATATTGAATTAAAAATAACACATACACACATGTATGCATGCCATGCTTAATTTATCCAAAGCGGAACAGACGTTTACTCCATGTTTTACCGCTTCCCTTATCAAGTTCGTCATCTCCGGTTGGGGCCACAGAGACTTCCGTCGGGTTCTGTTTCTTGAGCGGGTCCAATGTACCCTGGGGAGTAGGAGGGGTACGAGTTTCGCTGCGGTCAGATGCATTATTTGATTCCATGCTCGATGAATTATTAGAGCCAGGGAGCCCACTTGCTCCATAACCATTGCTGCGAGCTACCGGGTCCAGTGTTGGGGGCGCAGGATGTGCTGAATCCAACGGGTCAACAGAATCTGCAGGATTTTCAAAATTGAATCCCGAATAGTCAGCTCGTTGACCTCCAGTAGGGCCTAGTTGTGTTTGCACACTTGGAATGGGGGCAGTCCTGACATTTCCAACTGACGAGCGTGTTCGGGGTACACTTGATTTCCGCAATGTATTAAGTTCTGAAACCGATGGAGTAGCAGTGTTGGAGAGAGTGCCGTAGTTGCCACTAGAACCACCTCCGTGGATGTACTTGCGCGATGCATGGTAGGCGTCCTCATCACTGGAGAGTTTGGGGTCTCTCTGCTTGGCCCTGCCACGGCTCACGAAGTGATAGCGGTCAGTCGTGGAACCCATAACGCTATCAAGCTGGAAGTTTTGCGAAAAAATCGCACTTTGAGTGTTGGGAATGCTTTGGTTTCTGCGGCGGCCATTTAGGGATGCCAACTCAGCCTCATCACCCAGACTTGCCCTCCGCGAGGCACGACGGCGGTACTGGGCAGGTACTTGCTGGTAACCGGGCTGCATATATCCTGGCTGCTGACCAGGAATAAGGCCTGGCGAATTCAGGTAGGGAGCATTCGCAGGCTGAGGGGACATCACCTGGCTACGGCTACCTGATTGAGGGATGGCACCACCGTAGTAGACGCTGCCGACTGACGCACGAGGGCGCGACTCAATCGATGAGTATGATGTATCCTGGGAACCATACGGTTGGTTAGAGTCTGTAGTGATGTATGCAGGCTGGCCTTCCATGACCTGCAGCTGCTGAGGCAGCTGCTGAACCTGCGGCTGCAACTGCTGGGGCAACGACTGCTGAGGCTGTTGCTGAGCGACCTCTGGTGCACGAGGATCAAACCTGGAGTAGACAGTGCCTCCTGGGGTGGTCGGTGCCTGAGCAGTGACCGCTGGGGGACTTACCGGAGCAGTAGTGACAGCAGTGCCATCACGGAAGGCAGTTCCATTCATGGCAGGAGTTGAGCCATTCTGCATATACTGGCTCTGCAGCTTGTTCTCTCTCATGTATAATTCCTGCTCCCTTTGTTTGAAGCTCCGATCGCGTTCGTTCAATTGCTCTTCACGTAAACGCAGCTTATCCAAGCGTTCAGCCAAATTATCCTGGGTACCATTGACCTGTTGCTGCTGCTGCTGCTGCTGCTGTTGTCGCTGCTGTTGTTCGAGCTGGCGACGCTGGCTATCAAGCTGGCTCTGTCTTTGTTGCAGCTGTTCCTGCTGCGTATTAAATTGCTGGCGCTCGTTTTGCAGAAGCTGCTGCTGCTCGTACAGCTGCTGCTGCTGAGACTGGATCTGCTTCATGCTGCGATCCAGATCCAATTCACGATCCTGTTTGTTCTTGGCGAACTCCTCCTCGCGCTGCTGAATCTCTTTCTCCCGCGCATCTAGAGCAGCGATAACCTGTGGGTCTATAGAAGCGCTGCCATTGCTGCCAACTCTCTCCAGCAGGGGTGAGGTGGATTCGCCCGAGATGAGCTGCAGAAGCTGATTCATGAATGCATAAACACACTCCAGGTACGGTGTAGCACCACCCTTGGGGAGTTCGTCACTGATCAAAATAGGCAAGAGAACCAGGAAGTCTAGGGAGACCGGGAGGTTGCTGTAGACCTCATAGTAGGTTCGAGAGTAGGTGGGATCCTTGAACGAACGGGGTGCTCTCCTGGCAAGCTTGGGACCCTTGGTGAGCATTTGAGACAAGGAAGGAAGGCCCTTCACGCCACTGGCGGCTGCCACCATGGTCAGTTCGGAAATGAGACCCTGTACCAAAGGTTTGGCCACCAAGCTCTGGGCAATGTTCTCAGGCTGGGGGATGTTGAGCACCACGGTGAGCACCTCGAAAACAACAACGGAAATACACCTCTGCCACTGGAATTCCGCATACACGGTCGCGGATTTGAGGTGAACAGCTGTAAGACCAGACTTGGTCCATGCATCTTCGAGCGAGAGAAGCGTCTTCACCAATGGGTTGCAGGGCTCGAGCGTGATTATCGGGCTTGAAGAAGAGGTTGCAGAAGACACGGTGGGTGCTTTACGATGCAAAATGCTCCAGTCCTGATTCTTCTTAGAGAGGAACTCAGCATCGATGTCGCCAATCATACCGGAGACTTGGTACGAAGAGCCGAGGTTTGACTTCACCAAGCGCTGGACAGGTGCCATTCCACCGCTGGTATCTACCAGCACCAACGTGGACTTGGAGATAACAGGCTTGAGCTTTTTGCACATCCTTGCTACGTCCTTGATAGTGGGAATAACCAAAATCACGGCAGCAATGGACTGACCAGGCAGCAGCTGCGGAGGGTTGTTCAGATCGAAGTGGTTCGTGCGAAACACCATATCAGAACCGAACTCCTCGCTTTGGAACGTCACTTCCTGCACTGGCCAGTAGGTGTAGCAGTGGAAGGCCTGAGACTCCGCTAAACGCCACGTCGCCACTGCTGCAGCCGGAGAGAACCCCATTGTGAGGACGGCTGGTGGAGGCAACGGACTGGATGCTTGACGGTTCTTAGAAGATGCCATGGGATGTATCTAAATTACCAAAAGCGGAAACTACCTCAGCAATACGGGTAGTTGTAGGCGGCTGCTTGTAAGGGTACGAGTGAAAATGGGTGGGAAATATTAGCGGCACCTACGGGAATCGCGTGGAAGTATCTCTTTGACTAGTAAACCTGCAACAGACAAATGAGGTAACAATTCGAGGCCAATTTCAACCAGTAGGTATTATCTATGACGAATTAAGTTCTCTGCTACGAGCAGGCGTGTTGTTGATAGATTGATTCGATGCAATACCAGTGTACACACTACTTGTTAAAGTACAGCGATTTGCGACTGGGCACTCTAACGTACCTGAAACGCATATTAGTCAGATCAGGTATGTCAGTGAGACAGGGGTTACAACACCACGCGAATTTCCCAGTTTCTCGCTGCATCATCTGCAGGGGAAGGGTAAATATGCACGTATTCGTGTTCACTAACCTAACCTGCATTTCGGACACATGGCACTACATAGTGCCATACCGTTGATTTTTAGCTTTCAAATATGGTGCGTGGCCCCATATAGCCTTTCGGCAGTATGGCCGGGTCCTTTTTAGTTATCTGTAGCTTTATAGAAATTAGGTGTTTAGGGGGTTGGTTAGGGTCTATGTGGTACTTCGACAGGAGAACAGCTGCATCTGAATCATGGGAGTACCTCTTACCCATATAACCGTACATAGTGATCGAGTCAAATTAGAGCTGTTTCGCAGCCGGCCGATTCGCGCGTCGGTCATCTGGCCGGTAAATGCATATACATGCCCACGCCGTTATTGGCGTGTGACCGCGCGAAGCCGCAGTGCTACTCAATACGCCATCACGTCCGCATACGCTAGATGCCCACGTGTAGTTATGTTATAATGTGTTTTCCCTAGCTAGATACATTCTAAAAATACATCTGTTTCTATTTTTGAAATCTGGATACGACCTGTTTATATTGCTGCCGCAGATCTCCATGTATACATCAGGTGGTCCAGGAACAATCAAATTGCTGCTTGTGTATTGACAGGTATTTAGTCCGGCTTTTTTTGTGGTTTGATCCAACGTAGGGTACAGATTTAGACATGAACCACCAACATAGTACGATGACGGGTGCTTAGATCACATACATGTCAGAAATCAGCCGCCGAGTGTAAAAAAACGGCAAATTTTCGCGTGACCAGAGCCATAACTGTCTCTCAGAAGCAGCTTCGGTATATCGGTTTACGTCTAGTTAGACTATATATTTATTTGGAAACACAAGCGAATCGGGCTGTACTGCTTGCAGATTGTCCTTGGTGAATCGCACGGCTCCTCGTACCCTCCCAGAAAAGATATGCCACCTGTGCAAATCGGGGATAGGAAGAAAAAGAATAGAGTAAATAATGGCGAAACTGTACCCTAACCAAACAGCAAGCTTCCTCATGAAGTGGCGTTCCGCCCAACCACGGGGTTACAACATACTGTTGCATTGCACGAGTGGGTTGTTTGAGTGTGTGTGATGCTGAGGTGTGACCTTGGCAGCAGAGGATCACCGCCCTACACTCAAAAATTTGTCAGAAATTTTCCAAACTCTTAGACCTCGTTATAAAATTTATTGGAAATGGACGCAGAGAAGCTCGCTAAGTTGAAGGCTAACGTCCGTATTGGCGGCAAAGGTACCCCCCGCCGTAAGGTTAAGCGCTCTGTGAAGACTGAGGGCGACGATACTAAGGTGCAGGCCGCCTTGCAGAAGCTCAACGCCCAGACCGTTACTGGTGTCGAGCAGGTCAACCTCTTCACCGAGGACGGCAACGTCATCCACTTCGGTCGCCCTGCCGTTCAGCAGGCCAGCCAGTACAACACCTTTGCTATTCACGGCCACTCTGTTCAGAAGTCTCTCCAGGAGACTCTTCCCGATGTGATCAACAGCATGTCCCCCGAGTCTCTCGAGCAGCTCCGCAAGCTCACTCAGGAGATCCAGTCTGCCCAGGAGAAGCAGGGTGGTGATAAGGTCACTGAGGAGTCTGGTGAGATCCCCAAGCTTGTTGAGGGCGAGACCTTCGACAAGGTTGAGTAAACGGGATCGTCGTAATGTTATATTAAGTACGTAGCCCAAAAACACATATGACAAATTAATTTGTGCTGTGCTGTGTGTGTGCGGCCAAGCGACCGTTGCGAGTAGTGGTTGTTTGTGCGTTGCACTTATCCTGATATGGTCTATACATCACTACAGTGCGCTGCCTGTATTGCGTTGTGTTAACTTGCACTTTGATACTTGCGACCTAGTTTACATGGTTATGAATTTCTGTGCTACGATTTAGTATTTCGTGGCCTAATATTATATGTAGTGCAGTGATAGTACTGTATTTCTACACTGCATCACTTTATGACAATGTACTCAGACTGCCACCAATAATAAATAATAATATGGCCATTCGTGTACTATTACTAGCATGGACTCTTTTAGTGTGATGCAGCACATTCATCTGGCGCTACATACTCGTACTACATATTCGCGTAACATACTCCTCAATCTATCACACCGTGGCGGATGACTACACTATTCATATTCTACAAAAGCATGCATCTATTATATGCTATACATTCACATGATATGCAGCCTGTGCATACCATGGTACATCACTCTGCATATTCCCGTACTTCATACTTGCTATTCTTGTACGCGCTCCCATGCCATACTATCAGTGGAACATGATATAATGCGATAAGTATTATTATACTACCTCTTCCATGGCATGGTCCTCCTATAATACTATACATGTTGTTCTCTATTCTATACATTCTACGCCCGTACATACTATACTTCACACACTGAAGGTTCTACTAACGCGCCGCATTTACTTATACTAAAGCAGACATAAATAATATGCACCCTATATCACGATACACAAAAGACGCCAGGCTCTAAGAGCATAGTACTAGTTAAAAATGTTGTCTCACGAAATAGCCATAGTACACATTCTATATGTTGACAGTTGCCTATGCAGCACACTCTTCTGTAATAGATTTTGACACAAGGTGGTTATTTAGTGCACATTCGTACAATGAACTTTCTACTAAATTAAATGGCCTACTTAATCAATTGCTGCAGCCGTCAATACGCACCTCAACCGAGCCAGCGTTAGTCAGACTGACAAACCTGACCCGAACTCGGTGGTGTAACATAATATGCATATGTCTTGCTATGCACCCATTGGCGAGAACAGGACAACAGCAGATGTCGCTTTGATATTAGAAGCACTTCATACCACACACTAATCGTGTCGTTCTATGAATCTCTCGTTCTGCTTTTAGTTATGCCCATTTATTGGGTCGAATCTACCGAGAATCCACGCTGCCCAGCCGTTAACTACTCTTAGAAGATGTGGGTAAGGAAGGGGGCATCTGATAGGAAACCGGGCGGGTAGGGGGAAAGCCGTTGGAGCGATGTGCCAGGTGGTTGCGCGAGGCTGCCCAAGGTTGCTCGAGGAAAGCACGTTGATTACATAGAAGTAGTATATAAATAACCCGTGGAGATCCATCTCAGAATAAACCCATATACATCACATCTCGATTAGACATACACACCAATGCCGTTGAGAACCCAAATTGATCCTGAAACTGCAAACGCTGCCATCCACCGCGACCTCATCCACACGGACGGACCCGGTTTCTCACAGCCCAATGCAGCCGCAGCAGCACACTTCAAGGAGGAGCGCGAGGCTGCCACGCTTCCTCTCCCTAAGTTCCACTTGCACCAGAACGGCATGGACCCCGCCTTGGCCTCGAAGCTTGTGCGTGACCACCTCAATTTGGACGGCAAGACCTCGCTGAACCTTGCCTCCTTCGTCCATACGGGCATTGATCCGCTTGGATTGGAGCTTTGCAAGGAAAACATCACCAAAAACATGGCCGACAGCGACGAGTATCCTGCGATGCTTGATCTGATGGGTCGCTGCGTCACCATTCTCTCCAACCTGTGGCATGTTCCCAAGGGAGAGGCTGGTGTCGGCACTGCCACCACCGGTTCTTCTGAGGCCATCATGCTGGGTGGTCTGGCCATGAAGCGACGGTGGGAAGCCGCTCGCAAGGCCAAGGGTCTCCCCACGGACAAGCCTAACATCATCATGGGTGCCAACGCCCAGGTTGCATTGGAGAAGTTTGCTCGCTACTTCGATGTGGAGATGAGGCTGCTCGACATCCACCAGGACGCCCACTTCAGCTTCACCATGGAGGACCTGCGCAAGAACTGCGACGAGAACACCATTGGTGTGTTTGCCATTCTTGGTTCCACCCTGACCGGTCACTACCAGAACGTCAAGGAGATCCACGAGACTCTGGACCAGGTGGAGAAGGAGAAGGGCTACGACATTTCGATCCACGTGGATGGTGCATCGGGAGCTTTCGTTGCCCCCTTCTGTTCCCCCGATCTGGTGTGGGACTTCCAGCTCCCCCGTGTGCGCAGCATCAACACTTCCGGCCACAAGTACGGCTTGACACCGGCTGGCTGCGGTTGGATTCTGTGGCGCGACCAGAAGTACCTGCCCGACAGTTTGCTGTTTACACTGAACTACTTGGGTGGCAGTGAAACTACCTACACCTTGAACTTCAGCCGTCCTGCACACCCCATTATTCACCAGTACTACAACCTGGTGAAGCTGGGATTCGACGGTTACTACAACACGCATGCCATCTCTCTGCAGAACGGCCGTATGCTGTCGTTGTACCTGGAGAACACCGGCTACTTTGACGTGCTGTCCGACATTCACCGTCCCAGAGGCACCTACTACAGCAAGAGTGGCCTCAAGACCTACCCCAAGGGTCTCGAGGAGGTGCGGGACAAGCCGCTCAGCTTCTTCAATGACGGTCTGCCTGTGATCTCGTTCAAGTTCACTGATGACTTCAAGCAGAAGTACCCGTACATTCCTCAGGAGGCCATCTCCTCCATGCTTCGCGACAAGGGCTACATCATTCCCAACTACCCGTTGCCGCCTGCTGAGGACAACCTTGAGGTTCTCCGCGTTGTGATCAACGACAACCTGGGCCTTGATCTGTTGGATATGCTCATGGAGGATATCATCCGCGTCACCAACCGCCTTATCTCCATTGGTGACAAGGTCAAGCACATGGATGTCAAGTCCATTCGCCAGACCTTGGCCATTGTCTCTGCTGCCGATCACGCCGAGGAGGAGCACCAGGACAAGTGGTACGGTAACGTCAGCCAAGGTACTTCCAGCTACTCTCGCTGCTAAGTTATTGTCTTAACTGTACCTTGCTGCATGGCCTTGAGCTATCAAGATCCAGCTGTGCCAATAGTGCGCATGCTATATACATTCAATATAGAAATAAAGAAATAAGCATCTACTGCCCATTGCATATTAAGTGTGCTCAGCGTCTTCAGAACGATGTGGTTCAAACAGTATAAAATATACAAATACCAGACAAGCAATACATGAAGACCAGATACTGAACAGAATACGTAGAATGGAGAATCACGGGTTCCGTTAATGCTATTCTCGAATGCTACGCACCACATATTACACTGTGGAACGAGTAATCAATTGAATCAGCATTTGTGGTGCTAAGCATATGTGTGCTAATCATAATTTTGGTGCTAAGTATATCTGTTGTGCTAAGTTATGTGTTGCGCCAATCATATGTGTGCTAATCATATTTTTTGTGCTAAGTATCTGTTGTGCTAAGCTTATGTGTTGCGCTAATCATATGTGCTAAACCAATCATAGCCAACACATATCATATACAGCATTTATATGAATGTATTGCACATTCCACTGTCGCCAGTCATGCCAACCCAAGACGGTAGATTATTTACATTATTGTCTTACTATTTATACACTTATATACACCTCAAGTTGATGTCACTTAAGCAAGATGGTCGCGACATTTAACTGTTGTAGTTCCAGATTTCAACCTCGGGCGTTGGCTCTCGCAGCACGGTCGAAATGGACGGTGAAGCGGACGGTGTCAATAGCACAGGCTCCTTTTGGGCGACAGCACGCTCCGCGAATGCAGCGTCTACAGTCACTCTCAACCGGTTGCACGATCGGATGTATGCCTCGCTGGATATGAAAAGCTTCCAGTCAAGGGCACCCATCAGTGCAAGCTCGTTGGCGACCAGGTTCTCCTTAGGCAGGCCGGAAATGCGGGCCCACACGTCGGCGCTGTAGCAGTGATCTTGGAGAAACTTGGAGGCTACTTGCAGAGCAGCCACCAGCACACGGCGCCCACAGGCGAGCTTTTCGGGAATGGGCTGGTTGTTGTCCTTGTATTTCCTGATCACGGGCTGGAGGCGTGCCATGTAGCACAGAGCCACCTGGAAAACCGGGTACTGCACCCGGGAGCGTCGCAGGATCTCGAAGACGAACTGTCTCAGGGGAAGGCGACACTGCTGCTTGGGCCACAGGCTCTCGATGTACGCCGTGCAGAGATCCACCAGGGCCATGGCGACCCTTCGCTTGGATTTGTGGTCGTACGGAATGGCAGCCGGCACAAGGTGGCATGTCTTTCCGGGAGCGGATTTGCCAGCTGGGTCTTTGCACTTGTCGGAAGTAAGTTTGTTGTATTGGTTACCCAGAATTCCATAAGAAGGTCGAGTAATCACAGCCATTGTTGAAATTGTGTAATCGTAGTATTCTCTCTCTTGTTTCGCTTTTATTCGGACTACTTGTTCGATGCTCCGTTTCTTCTGCTTGGTTCCTGTTAGGTGCACGACCGCTTTCGTTGAGGAAACCAGTCACACTAAAAATTCACCAAATGAAAACGCCCAAACCAGTAATCGTGGATGCCTCGGGTTAAACCACGTATTAAGCACAAAACTGCTTTTTTTTTTCTTTTTTTCTTTTTTTATTAAGGACTTGTGTTCCTTCCGCTACTCAGTATACAGCAGATATCTTGGTCACAATCACAGATCCTCCACGGACGGTGATTAAAGGGAAGCCCACTTGGCAGCAGCGTACATTTTCAAAGCGTTAATAAAATAAGTAGAGGGAAAAGAATATCAGATAGCAGGCAGTATTGATGGTGTGGGGTGTTGGTGCAGGGACAATTGACCCTTGGGCGGTAAGATCGGATTGTCTGCGAGGCCTGTTTATATATATAGTGGACGCAAGGCTATGACACTAATGGGAAGAGTCACCACCAACCCTGGCTGGCACCTGGAGCTGCTGTAACGGTGACTGCTTTGTTGAGTCATCACCCAGAGCTGCCACCAGGGTTGGGCTGGGGTGCTGTGGCGTGCTCGGAAATGGAGTGTGCGCCATAGCAACCGGACCCAGGCGTAAGGGCCGTGTATTTAATGTGGGTTTTCTCGGAAAGACGGCCGGCGCCGCTGCGCGGCACTCATCTCCGCTCGTCACTGCCTCTCGCCGGCCCCCAATGGGCAGGCACAGTGGTAGGGTGAGCCCTTTTTCAGGCTCTGGACCTGGTCTGGTCCGGCCCCCAACCCAACAGACCTGGTGATCGCAGCTGATAAAAATGTATGCAGTCGTAAATAATTAAGAGTCACCGCGCGGAATCGCACCGGGGCGTTTTCGCGCAAATTGCGCACTGCCGCCCGTCGAGACTGCCACCTCGCGCGTGTCCGCTCCCAAGCAGCGGCGCCGTCTATCGATGGCTGTGCGGCGCTGGCGGTATGTCGGCGCTGGCGAGAGCAGCTGCCGCCCCGACACCCACCACGACCACCACGACCATCTCGCCCCCCATCAGGCTCGTGTGTGTTGAATGGACCGTACGGCTTCTCCACAAAGACCGCGAGGCCCTGCATCCCCCGACAACCCGCAACTGGTCCGCGAGCACGGGCTGGCGTCCGCCAACCCGCGAAAGAACTACGCAGGCAGCAGCCGGAACAGTCTGTTCGGGCTGTTTCGGAGGCAGCCCAGCCGGTCGAGCCTCCGCGCCCCGACCACCGCGGGAACGTCGCTCGCCAGCGCTGGCGACAGCTTCTACGGGGCATTCGACAACATGAGCTTAGACCTCTCGGTGACGAGTCTAGAGAGCCCCCAGCAGGCGCACGGAACCGGGGTGAAGGTGGACAACATGCTCCGGGCGGCCGAGCGGTACCGGAAGTCCGTTGAGGCGATGTCCGAGGCCGCTGCCGAGTTTGGAAACACGCTGTACGAGTGTGCCAACACCAAGGGGGCTGCGTCTGGACGCACACCGCTTCCGGACCACCACGTGGACACGGACCTGCAGGCTGCCGGCGGACTGCATCTGCTTATCTCCAACCACGCGAACCTGCTGGCGTCGAGCCTGCAGGCGCAGCTGGTCACGCCCATTCGGCAGAACCACCAGGAGTTCTGCACGAAAGTGGCCAATCGCGAGTCGGAATTCCGCACGGCGTTGCGCACAAAGATGCAGACGCTCAAGCAGGCGGACGACCAGCGCAGCAAGGACTCGCGACGGCGAAACCGCGACCTGCTGGCCTACCGCAGCACACTCCTGGACCTGACCTCGCAGATCGACGACATCAACCGGCTGAAGTTCGAGTTTCTCGGGGACATGCATGCATACAGCACCGAGCTGGCCGAATCGCTGCACGGGTCGATGGCCTCGTCGATCACGGCCGAAATCGAGGTGTTCGAAAGCATTGCTCGGAAAGGCTGGTCGGGAGGCGGTCTGGACGGGCTTCTGGCGGGGTGCCCGGACCCGTTTGCTCCGCGTGCGGCCCCGGCGTCTGCAGCCACGAGCAGTGCCGTGGCAGTGTCCGCGAGCAGGCACTCGCCGACCTCTCCCCGGAAGCAGAGCACGGCAGGCACCGCCTCAGCCAGCGGGACGGAGGAGACCGAGGGCACCGACGAGGCGGGTGGCAGCGGGGGTGGCAGCGGCAGCAGCAAACATGGAGACTCCGCGAAGTCGCCCAACCTGTTTTCGATCATACCGCAGAAGCCGTTCCTGCCACGGAGCAACTCGGCTGTCGATGACGACGAGGACGACGATGACCATGAAGAGGGCGATGACCACAGCACGCGCGCCCCAGTTACGAGACGAGGTAGCGATACCAGCAACATCAGCGAGATTGCCAACCTGACGCTGACGCCCCTGCGGGTCGGCAGTCACAGCAGCAGCAGCTGAGTTATGTATTTATTTTTGTATATAATGATACTCATTCCGCATTAGCGAGCGCCCGGTAGCGGATGGCCGCTATTTATGCCGGTAGTCGCCGGAGCACCTGCCACCAGGGTTGGGAATGTCAGGTGCACGTCCTCAAAACAGTTTCCCCATTTGTACCATGTCCGCTTACAAACGACGGTTCGTGACTCATTGGCGTTTGGTGATTTGCAGCTTTTGGTGACTGGTTCCATCTCGTTTCGTCGTGTTGTGCATCTGCACTGCGCCCGAATTCCATCTCTTGTACTCAATCCGTAACGTGTATCTTGATCTGTAGTTTGTATCCATGTAGTTTGTATGCCAATTCCCGTATCACTCTATGCTCAGTTCGAACAATTCGGGCCAATCCTGTTAGCATCAACCGCGTGTCACGTATTTTTATTTATCTAGTCCCACTTGCACATCGCTATTCAATTCCATGACTTTATACATTGCACTGCATGCAATTCCATAACTTCGGCAACACCCCAATTCCTTCTCTAGTAGCTCAACTGCTAATAGCACCCAACTGTTCGTTAACACATTAGCATCTCATCCTACCACTCACGCACTCCTCTAGTAGCTCAATCACCCGGCTGTTCACTAACACATTTTACCACCTCGCCTTTTACACCTCACCTTTTACCACCCACATTGGCATCTCATCCTACCACTCACGCACTTCTCTAGTAGCTCAATCACCTCAATTGTTCCTTAACACCTTTTACCACCTCGCCTTTTACCACCTCGTCTTTTACCACCTCGTCTTTCACCACCTTACATTAGCATATCACCTTACCACTCGCGCACTTCTGCTACGTTTCTTACAGTATGCTGCTATATGAACTACTCTATAACTGTTGTTGCAATATAGTTTTATATCGGAGTGACAATGTTGGCTTGTCCTTAGAAGCATTACGTTCCAATGGTATCGATTCCATTGATGCAAACTCTTGTATACCCTTCAGGTGCCACCAGGACTGGTTGCACCTATTGCATGATCGGTACAGCCTATGGTGGATATCGGCTGCCGTGTGGAGGGAATCCTCTGCCAGCTCCACCCACCGCCTCACAACCACGTATGTCGCTGTGGGGCAGCTAGCTCGGTGTATTAAAGCCACTAGTGGTTCCACTGGCAGAGTTCCACCGCCTGACTCTACATACGGTATTGCTCGGTGGTGGTAAACCTATTCCGTGATTGGTGCAAACTTCCAGGTGGTAAAGCGGCCGGATTTAGTTCTCAGTCTGCTTGGCAGGCTCCACCTTCTTGATTGGTGCCTTGTTAGACGGCGTCTGACCCAACAAGTAGCCAGCAGCCTCGATGGGAGTGTCTCCCACGTTTCTTCGCCAGTGGTACAGACGGGTGACCTGCACGCCGGCAACACCACCTAAGAAGAAATTAACAGATGCAAGCAGGTAGTTTTTGGGACGGATTACCATGCACCATCGTGTCCAGATGAGTCCGGTGGCCATGAGCGCAAACTGCTGAGTGCCGCTGATCTTCTCCACCGGCCTCTGCAGGTCCTTCAAGCCGGCAATCACCAGCGACCATTTCATAACGGGTGCCCAGAAATGCACGGTTTTGGGGCCAGTCTCAGATGCCCAGAATCTTGCCAGCGTCGCGCTCGTATGGGATGACATGTTTGTTATGCGGTTCCGTCTGGTTGGTTGGTAATGGTATTACTCTATATATATGCAGGTATGGAGCCAGGGTTAGAAAAAAGCGGAGGGGAAGCCAGGATTGGGTTTCTTCCCCACCAGCGGCAGGCATCAGCTGCGGCAGTTGGGACTTAGGAACGGGCCGAGGAGGATATGAGTAAAAAATTGTGGACGTTGGAGGCGCCGTGATACGGTGTGTGGCGCGGCACCTGCTCACTGCTCACTGGGCTCACTCGCTGCTCGCCCGCGGCTGACTCGTGCTGTTTGTAAGCAAAGTGGACCTCTCCCAGGACCACTAATAGAGAACTGATACACCTGCTCAATGTCTTTGAAATTCCCCGTGGCTCTCAGGGAGCTCCGCATCCATTTCGGCCAGAACAGCGCTGGCTCGCAGGCCGTCAAGTCCTTTGTGGAGAATAACTACGCGGCCTTGAAAAAGTCTAACCCCAACACCCCGATCCTGATCCGTGAGGCTCTGGGCATAAAACCGGTGGCATACGCCCGCTTTGGCCTTGGAAAGGAAGAGAAGGCCAGCTTGGAGAGCGGTGATGTTGCTTCCACCATCACAGACTTGATCAAGAGGGGTGCCTAGCCAGCCGTAGAACATACTACTAATAGATACACATAATCATTCATTTCTCCATATACATAAGAGACGTTACGTTGCAGCAAGTAGTTTCAGCCTATCGCTGCTTTCCTGTCATTTTGTGGTTCTGCCACACTTGCCCTGTCATTTGCACAACACCGTGATGTATACATAATATGTGCTCCATGCTGCGCTCTTCATCTATATGCATATATATACGTGCATATATACATATATACATATATACGTGTATATGCGTATATACATGTAGTGTCATAGCATGCCGAGTGCGATTGCTGATTGGCACCACACATATCGCTGCCTAACGTGGATAGGCCTGCTGCGCTATATTCCCTGTGCATCGCTAGACTGGCCACTCTACGCTACAGACGACCGTAGGGTAGTCGATCCATCCACACAGCAGGCGCGACCTAACCCCGCTACGCGGTATCTCTAGTGCTATCACAACTGGCCGAGTGCCGGATCATCAAACCACACAGCAAAAGTTCACTGTGCAGAAGTAGTGAAAAAATGGCCCGCATGCGTTTGTTGGACCTCGCGCGACCGTTCTCGCTGGTGCTGCCTGAGATCGAGCTCCCCTACCAGAAAATCGCTCCCTTGGAGCGTGCTCTTTTCACAGTATCCGGCGCGCTGCTGTATGTGCTGATGGCAGAGGTCAGCCTCACCAGCGTCAAGACCGCAGTGGACTCACCAGATCCCATTTCATGGCTGCGTGCACCGTTGGCTATGAGCCATGGTACTCCTGCTGAGCTCGGTGTCTTCCCCATTGTGCTGTCGGGCATGGTTTTCCAGATTCTGGCTGGTCTTCGCAAGATCTCCGTGAGTCTCGACGTCCGTAGCGAGCGTGCACTGTTCCAGTCGCTTCAGAAGCTGGTTGCCCTGGTCATTTCGGCTTTGTTCGCTGTGCTTTTGGCGTTTTCCCCGGGTGTCTTTGGCTCAGATCACCTGGTGTCCTCCAAGCGTGCTCAGCTCATGGTTGCCGGTGAGATTTTCCTGGGTTCTACTGCCACCATTTACATGGACGAGATTCTGACCAAGGGCTACGGTTTGGTCTCGGGAACCGTGCTTTTCACTCTGATCACCACCGCCCAGAAGTTTGTCTGGGCTGCGTTTAGCCTGCAGTCGGTCGAGATTCCCGGCAAGTACGGCTGGGCCACTTTCGGAGTGCTTCCCAGCTTGTTTTTCAACCTGTCCAGCCGCTCGCTGGGCTACACCATCACCGACGTGGTGTTCAGACGCAACGGCCTGCCCAACCTGTTCGACCTTGTGGTCGCAGTCGTGGTGTTCTTGGGCATTCTCTATCTGTCGATGTTCCGCTTCAACCTGCAGATCAGATCCACTCGCATGCGTGCCCAGTCCTCGTCCTTCCCGGTGCGTCTGCTCTACACTGGTGTCCAGCCAGTGCTGTTTGTGGCTGCATTGATCGCTAGCTTCTTGCTGTTTTCGTATGCATTGGACAACCTGCTGGGTCCCAACAACATTGTCACCAAGGTTGTGGGTGTGTGGCACCCGGCCACCGCCACGCCCATCTCGGGACTGGCTGCACTGCTGGTGCCCGAGTTCGTTGGGAGCAGCTGGATCTACGTCGTGCTGCGCACTGCCCTCTACCCGCTCTTGTTTGGGTTCATTGGTGCTTGGGTGGGCAACACCTGGACGCAGTCCTCGGGCTTCGCACCCCAGGATATCGCCAAGAGCTTCAAGGAGAACTCCATCGTGCTTGTGGGCAAGCGTGATACCTCGGCGGTCAAGGAGCTTAGAAAGATCATTCCTTTGGCTGCCACCCTCGGTGGTGGTATTTTGGGTCTGGTGGTTGCCGGCGCCGATCTTGTGGGCCCTGCCGGCTGGGGTTTGGCTATGAGTGTTGCAGCGCTGAACTTGCTTGGTGTGTTTGAACAACTGGCACAGGATGGCATCATCTCGCCTGACGGAATGCCCCAGTTGGCCTAGGTATATAATGGATATAAAATATAACCAAAAATGACTGCAATGATGCTATTGATCGGTGCCAGTTGGTAGTGCCATTCGTCGGGCCATTGACAGTATCTAGTAGTACTAAACTTTTCACTTTTGGTGCATGCAACTGTAAGTGTATGGAATTGAAGGCTATAAATAACCAGGTGCCAGTAACGGCATTGAAATTCGTAGATGATAATCACATACTAGCCGGGTCTGGATCGTTCTTGAAATTGTATAACTGGAGGAAAGGATGTCTGGTCTCAAAGCAGCAGCTCTTCCCCGTGGACGACGTGCACGGAATATTTCCGTTTGCAAACTGTTCCCGCGCGGTCGTTTGGGGTGGTGCAAGCATAGCACTGGTTTCGACTTTACTGAGTCCGCGAATTGACGCTGTGTTTCAATGCAAAGACCGGGTAATTGATGTCCAGGTGGTTAATGACGGTGCACTGGCGGTTGTTCTGACGGCTCATAATGAGGTGTTGGAGGTTGACCTGGAATCTTTGAACACTGTGAAGGTGCACAAGTGCCTGGAAAGATCGATTTTATACTCCGGGAAGCTGTACTTGTCCAGCACCAGATGGCTGGCGGCAGCCGGAACTGTATTTGGCGGTGTAGTGGTGTGGGATTTGGCTACTGATTCCATCACTAACCGGCTGGAGGTGCATGATGGCTCTATCTTTGATGTGGACTGGAGCCCGGATGGTATGTATATTGCTTCGTGCTCTGATGACCGGGCTATCTGTGTATCAGACTTAGCGACTAATAAACGGATTGCTGAGGGGTGGGGGCACGTTTCGCGGATCTGGAAGCTGAAGTTTGCCAGCAGCAATAGGCTGATTTCTGTTGCTGAGGACTGTTCTGCTCGAGTTTGGCATTTGGGAGAAACGGAACTCAAATGCGACAGGATCATGACAGGCCACCAGGGAAGAAGCGTTTGGTCTTTGGACATAATCTGTAATGGTGGCATCGATGTTGCAGCTACTGGTGGTGGTGATGGTAAAATCATGCTGTGGGATCTGGATCAAGAGGGAGAATGCAGCGCAAGTCAGCAGAACCTGGAAAAATGGACCATTGATAATGAGTTTGGTGCGTCAATCAGAAGTTGTGATGTTGGTACTGATGGCACTTCTGCTGTTACCACTACATCGGGCAATTTGTTTCTCAGAAAGCCGGGCCAGAAGTGGCTCAAGGTGTTCAGCGATTTGGGACCCGTGCCGATTGTTAAATCCAATGGCCACGTTTTCATTGCCATTGCCAGTAACGGTTGTGGTGTTTTTGTGGACACTAACGGCACTGTTCTGCGGGAATTCAATACTCGGGTTCGAGTTCTAGATTTCTTTGTGTTGGATTTATCTACGATTCTAATTGTTCCGACACCGCCCGCTATTAATCCTATTTTCGTGAGTCTTGGTGACGCAGAGCCACAACAACTGACCTTGGAAATGACCCCGAGAATGGGCTTACCTACCTGTGCTGTACGCTGTGGTGATAAGATGTTCTGCATAGGTACCAGGAAGGGAGATTTGATTGTGTACACTGACTCCAGCGTTGAGCCTACCTACGTTCACACCCGAGCACTAGGCACCAAATCTGATGCAGTTACACAGTTAGTATTTATTGAGGATGCGAGCTTACCATACGTGGTTGCATCGAGTAGATCGTCGGAATACGGGTACTTCGCAGTTCCAGACCTGAAAAGGCTATATAAAACCAGGGCTCGTAAGCGGGGATCGATTGAGGGCTTTTCCCTGAGTAGCCAAGGATTATTGCTGTGGGGGTTCCAAAAGGATTTCTTCATTGCGTGGAATGTCACTCTAGGCTGTGATTTCATCGCTATGGACTGTGGAGGTTCACACCGATCTTGGGCTCTTCAGGTTCTCTCTGATCGCTTGGTTTTTACCTATGTTCGCGCTTCGCAGCTGTTTATTCACACAGTGCAGTACCCCGGGCCATGGTTTAAAGCCCCGCTACTGCAAGAAGGAACACACGGCCGAGAGATTCGAGGGCTTGAAGCCTGCCCTTTGAACAAAAAGCTAATTGCCAGTGGATCAGAGGATACAATGATCAAAATAGGATGGCTAACTGACAACCATGGAGTCAGCAACGAGTGTTTTATCCGAGATGGGCATGTTAGTGGTATCCAGTCGTTACATTGGAGTCCATGTGGTAAATACTTGTTCACAGGGGCCGGTCAGGGTGAGTTGGTCATTTGGCGAGTTATAGCCCCTGCCGTCAATGGGCCAGTGTTTGCCAGTGAGGTAGGTCGAATGCCTAGCAAGCCAGGAACTAGCTTATATGAACTGCGTGTGATGGCATTTTCAATCTATGAAGATTTGGTCGCAGTGGGATACTCCGACTCCTCATTTAGAATATGGAAGCTCAATCACGAGGATGATGGCACTATCTCCTGGTCGTTACTACTTGAGAGTAAGTACCGTGAATGCTGTTTGCTAAATGTTGACTTGGTGCCTCATGGGCATGGTGAACTGCGACTGTTGATCACCTCAACTGACGGTCATCTGGTGATGTATAGTGTTTCCTATGAGAACGGTCTGATGACAGTGCAACAGCAGCTTAGAGAAGCCATCCATCAATCCAGTGTTCGTTGCTCGTTTATCAACGTTGAAGGCGAGACAATCGCCCATTATTCTGGTGGTGATGACAATTCAGTTTGTGGAGTTAGAGTGTACCTTGGGCCTAAGCCCCATGTAGAAAAGATGTTCCGGGTTCGAGATGTCCATGCCTCAGCAGTTACAAGCGTGCAGCCACTGCCGGACTCTGATGCGTTCGTTTCTACTGGATCAGACCAGAAGGTCAATATCTGGAACCGCAATTCGGGTGAATTGTTGAAATCTGCGTTCACAAGTGTTAGTGATACTGGGCCCATGATCGTGGAGAAAGAGTATTTGATCACAGCAGGAATTGGGGTCGAGTATTTCAGCATTATTTAATTTAGCACCGTCCAGTAGTCAAGCGATCTGAACTAAATATTATGTACAGGGTAGAAGATATTTGACAAATATATCTTTAATAGTTATAACGTTCCGGTTTACGAGCACTTACGGTGGCATTAGCATGTACATTGATCAGGACAGGGCTAACGAGTTTAAAATGCTTTCATGTTTGATGTAGAACTTCTAGGTTCAGAATGTATATGAATATTGAAGCAGGTATGTGTGTGGGTGTAGGTTCTATAGTTGTGGTTATGATCATTGTGCTACGCTTTAAAGCATAGAAAATCAGTTAATTATATATAGACTGGTGAGTGTAAGCTAAGAGACTGCAATCTGCAAAAAAATACCAGTTTAGTTGGGGTGGGAAAAAAGAAACTCCGATACAGGGAATCGAACCCTGATCTCGTCGGTGAGAGCGACACGTCCTAGCCATTAGACTATATCGGATTGGTTGTTGTACATTAACTATTGGCATATAAAAGGAACATCTTGCGGGTTTATATGGAGGTCTATCTTTCTTGAATGGAAACCCACTAGATGGGGTATTCGTCAGAGTATTACCGACTAAGTTGTATTTTGGGGATGTTGTATGTTGGTGCAGTGCAGCTAGGTAAGAAATCAGTTTAATTTCCACTACATTAACGTACACTATTATTCTACTAACGAAACATTATATGGTTCAATCACCTCTTATAGGCCCAATTTACTATAGAGTACAATAAATACATGGTTATTTCATAATATATACGGGTGCTACTTCGTGAGTTCGTTTTAGAGTTCACCTTTTGTTCTGCTCTACGGATTAGCTGTATTTAAGGAATATCGACAACAATACCGTACCTTGAATATACGTATGCTGGATAAGAGGTATCTGTTTAAAACTCAGTTACTTGCAGAGAATTCTGTTACTTCTATCTGTTTGGTTTTACTAACTGTGTATTATTATCTGAAATGGAGGAGATCCACAGCTGTAAAAAATGTCTGTTCGTATCGAGGCGTGTTGAAGATGCGAATGCTTGCCAACTATAAACTTGAAGAGTACATAAAATCGGTAATAAACTAATATAAAATAAATAGTGAAAATTATGGGGATTTACTTGAAACCATAAGACTGTTAATACTAACTCGAACTAATAAATTAAACAGAAAGATGTGTTTAAGGATAATTGACTAGAAGGATTTTCAAATTTTTGAGAACTTTGAAAATGGATTGGTCTTCCATATTATAGTTAATTTAAGAGTACTCATGAGAAATGTAGACCATTTCATCCTATACTTGCATTCTTTTGAACATGTTTAAAAAACTAATAGTGATGTTATATACGCGAAACGACAGCAACTAATTACCCGGGTATAGAATTCACTCTGTAAAATGATCATAACCATTTGAGAGACACCATATAATACCTGCCGAATTACTCTATCATGTCAAACCACAGGATATTTGCAGATTAATGGGACCTATATTAAAAATAAGAGTCAAACCAGAAGTTCGGCAAAAAAAACCTAGTTGCGTGGTGAACAAAAAGAAACTCCGATACAGGGAATCGAACCCTGATCTCGTCGGTGAGAGCGACACGTCCTAGCCATTAGACTATATCGGATTTGTTATATCTGGTGTCTTCGTGTATACAATTTACGTTGTATTCCTGATAGTGGAGTGCACAGTCTCAGTCTTATTCTTTCATACGGTATCTAATTTGGGTACGGAGGTCTCGAGCAGAGATGATGCGACACTTAAATAGAACGTACAACAAAATTGAATGACAATGCATGTACAATAAGAATACCACCATTATAATTATATGGTGTCCAATATGCAGAACCATCGTTACAATCGAGGTTCACCTAAAATTAGCGGATCCAGCAGGAATACATTCCCTGCAGTACAACGATTAGATATAGCATACAGCACTGTCTGCACCAGCATACATTATAATTGTATATATGTAATTAGATACAGCATATATCTCTTCTTTTTTATGTATTCTCTGTAGTATAATTAGAGGTAGCAGCCTACGCTGTCTGCACCAGTATACATTATATATAATTAATTCACCATGTATTTATCTTCTTTTTTGTTTATTCTCTGTAGTATAATTAGCAGCCTCGCTGTCTGCACCAGTATACATTATATATATAATTAGCTGATAGAGCATATATTTCTCTTCTTTTTGTTTATTCTCTGCAGTATAACACTAGATGCAGAGGTTACAGGAATGTACACGAACAGATCAGACAGTGGCTTATGTGTGAGATTCCACGAGTTCACGGCATCTATACGATGTGGTCCAGGGCCCTAGAGATCCCAAAAGATGCAGTTCTCGCCAGGTCCCAACTAAGCAGGTCGACAATTATGCGTGACCCTACATGAAGTGCTAGGGTCAGCATGAAAGTGCATCCATGTGGCTTGTGCGGCTCATCAGTGGCACGGAAGTAGTGAGTCCAGGCTCACCATTGCACGCAATGCGAAATAACACAGCAGACTATGTCACTACAGAAGATTGTAAAATATAAATAGAATTGCCACCGGGCGCCACCAAACGAGACCTCAATCGGAGGCGACCTCAGCATGGAACGACAAACATGAAAATCCAGCCGCTTCGCCGAAACAGGCAGCAGGTCCAGTACCAGCACCCAATCACATCTATGTGGGGCTACAGGCGCGCCACACGTGGTGAAAAAAGAAAAAAACAGTTCTATAGATGGGTTGGGCAGATAAGCAGGGCCCACGTGCTAGGGTAGCGGGCGAGATATAGTGCTAGCACCTCGAGAGTTCGCAAGTTAGCTGGTTATGAGTGGACCTGTACTTCGAGGAGGAAACGGAAAAAGAATTGCACTGCCGGTGCGAGTGGAGCCCAAAGTCTTCTTTGCCAATGAGCGTACATTTCTCTCGTGGCTGAACTTCACTGTGATCATTGGTGGCCTCGCGGTCGGCCTTCTCAACTTCGGTGACCAGATTGGCCGCTACTCCGCGGCCATCTTCACATTCGTCGCCATGGCCACCATGGGATACGCCCTGGTGACGTACCATTGGCGTGCCGCGGCCATCAGAAAACGCGGAGCCGGCCCGTACGACGACCGCTTCGGTCCCACCATTCTGTGTGTGTTCCTGCTTGCTGCGGTCATTGTGAACTTCGTGCTCCGCATAAACGCATAACCGCGCGTCGATTATATCTATCTATATGTGCATAATTATAAAAATATGTATGAAACTGAGAACATGGATTTGAGAACATATACTTCATAGTGAGGTGCGGCACGCCGGGTTCGAGCACTGTGGGATCAACGGCGACTCTGGGACGGGCCAGGCGCTCCGTCAATACTGCGGTGTATCAAAGCTTGCAGCCTATGGGAGGGTATGTCCATGTTCGCAGATCAATGCCCACCGGCTACCAATAGATGCTATACAGACGGCTACCACGGCAGGCGGGCCACGCCACGCCAGGGGTATCATCAATGGGACTAGTTTATCGAGCTAGTGGGCGGCTGTGTAGGAATCATTGTTTGCTGAGCGTGGTGCGTGGGTTGGATTCAGGTTGCCGAAACTTCGCGTGTTATGTTGCTGGTGCATTTACGTTTAGCATGTTGCACTTATGTTGCTGGTGCGTTTAGGTTGCCGAAGACCAGCATGTTGCACTTATTGCTGGAGCGTTTAGGTTGCGGTAGACTAGCGTGTTGAAGCACTTATGTTGCTGGTGCCGAAGACTTAGCATGTCGAAGGACTGTTGCTGAGCGTGGAGCGTGTTGAAGCATGGCTGCGGAAGACTAGCATGTTGCACTTATGTTGCTGGTGCGTTTAGTTTGCTAGCGTGGAACCTACTGGAGTTGGAGCTTAGGTTGGCGCAGACTAGCATGTTGAAGCACTTAGGTTGCTGATGCATGTAGTTAGCTTGCTGGAGCATTTAGGCTGCCGGAACACTTAGCCTGCTTAGCATTTAGTTTGCTGAAACACTTAGCTTACTTTAAGCCTGTTGTAACAGCCTGTTGTAACTTCGTTTAATGTAACTCAGTTTGCCGTGACCCAGCCTGTTGCAAGTCAACCTTTGTAAGTCAGCCTGTTGTAACAGCCTGTTGTAACTTCGCTTATTGTAACTCAGTTTGCCGTAAGTCAGCCTGTTGTAACAGCCTGTTGTAACTCAGCCTGTTGTAATTCAGCCTGTTCTAACTCCGCCTGTTGTACCTCAACCTGTTGTAACTCAGCTTGTAACCGCTTGTAACTCAGCTTACCGTAACTTGCCGTATCATGCTGCGCCGAAAGCGTCCGGCTCATGCAATACCTGCGTCACCGCAGCGTGCCCAGCACGGCGTTAACGTCCTGCTCGTCAAGCACCACTCCGGTTTTGGAGCACCGCGCCTTGTTGCGCAGCTCCTGGCACATACTGTTGATGTCGATCTCGCCAAACCGCGGGTGCGAGCATATTCTGTCCCACACGTCGGCACACTGTATGAACTTCTGCGACGCCGACGGGACCTGCTCGTCAGCACCGGCGTCAGCGTCGTCGTAGGCCCCTACCAGCGGAGAGCGTGCAATGGAATCAGCCGACGGCGGGGAGAACAGCGGCGAATGCTGGCCCAGGAGCTGGGATGCGGCGGTCGAGGGGTATGGTTGCGTGGGCGCGAGCTGCTGGAGCTGGGAATTAGACAGCGAGGGCTGCCGTGGCTTTTGTGCGTCTTGCGGCGGGGCCACCGACGGATGCGATTGCGGCTGCGCGCCGTCCGGCTTGCTGGGCGGGTTCCACTCCAGCATGCCGTCCAGCGGATCGAACACGCCGAAGTCGTTGTTCAGGAGGCCCATGAAGTCGACTGCGCCGTTGGCGTCGTCCTCGCCCTTGGCGAACCCGCCGAACCCGGCGTCCATCGTGCCGAAGTCGAGGTTCAGCGGGTCCGCAAACGGCTCCGCTACGTGCCGCGTCGCCTCCGAATACCCGGGCAGATGCGAGCCGGCCTGCGCACCGCTGTAGTCCAGCCCGTCCGCCGGAGCGCCCACCCCGAGCTTCCCGCTGGCCCCGTTTTGCAGCCAGTACTCGACATTGCTGTTCCGGCCGTAGAGCGCGTCCTTCTGCCAGCCCGGTTGGTCTGCGGAGATGAAGGGCGCGTCCTCGGAGATTTTTTTGGTGTTGACCACGCAGGCGGTGGAGAGCTTGGCGCAGAAGTCGTCTGCGCGGTTTGGAGCGCCGCCGGACGACGACGAGTCCGTGGAGAGCGCGGGAGCGGACTCTGGCGAAAGCACGTGGCCCGGAGAGGGGATCTGCGGCGCGATTCGCTGGTCCAGCGGCTTCGACTGCGGCTGCTGCGGCGAGGGCTGCTGTGCGTGGTGCTGCCGGTGCTGTGGGTGCTGTGGGGGCTTCTGGTGGTGCCGCTCGTGCGGCAGCATGTGGGCAGGCAGGGCCGGGGATGCAAAGGCGTCCTTGGGAGGCCCGGAAACACCCGGCTTTGTTTCGGACCATCTATAATGCTGCAGCTCGTTCTCCAGCAGGTTCAATTTGTTGCGCAGGGCCATGTTGGTGGTCTTCCAGCTGCGCGACTCGTTCTCCAGCTCGGCCAGCCGGTTCTCCAGCTCTTTTAGATGCCTCTCCTTGCGCTCGCGGAACGCCCGCTGGGCGGCGCGGTTCTGGGCGCGTCGCTTGGCCTCGGGGATGTCGCCAGACTCGGAATTGCTCCCGTCGAGCAGCGACTCGGGCTCGGGCGAGAACTGGGGGTGGGGCGTGCCGCTCTTGCTCGCGGATATGGCGGGAGACGCTGCGCTCGGCGTGTCGATCAACTTGCGCTTCTGATTTCCCCCTGGGGGGCCCTGCATTTGCGGCTCGATGTGCCTTGACTGGAGCGTCGCCATGGGGTGCCCAGGAATCTCTATAAAGTACGCTGAGCTGCTAAATTAAGGGATGAGCTTCTTAGCAGGTGTGTGTGGGTCACCAATGGAGCCAACTAGATGGTATAGAAAATCTGCTCAGCCGGTTACTGATCCTAAAAGACTTTAAGAGGTGGCAAAACCCGTGCCGGACAAAATGGGGAGAGACGTAGGACGAGGGTACGTTACCGCATAATATTACATAAGTCGGGAGGGGATCTGGCGGTGTGGATACACGATACTCCCAGTGCCGTGGTGTGGAGCTGGCTGATTCCTCCGCTGTGGTTGTGCGGCGACAGGCCTTGGTCTCGAGGGTTCGAACGTCGGGGGTACGGGCGGCGACAGCTGAGGGAGGGTATCGCACCGGCACTGAGGGCTAGGGCCGTCATGAATCAGTCATCAAACAACGTAGGGCTGGGAACACAGAGTCACATTACACGAACCAGTCCTCAGGGTACGGTGGGCGTATTAAGCGGCAGCGCAGCGGGGATAGGGCCATCGCGACATCGGAGTGGACAAGGGTTGCGGCCATTTAGCGACTAATGGCTTCGGATCTGGCGTATACACCCTCGCTGGACTAGCAGTACCGTGGCGATGACGTATCGACTCGCTTGGGTAGAGTAAGGGGCTCGGGTAGAGTAAGGACGCAGTGAAAAGAGCCCACAGCGTAAACAGTGCGAGAGTGCGAGGTAGTGGTTGAGTGCCACTTAATTGGAGAAAAATAACCGTTACATCACACCATACTACATTCCGCCGCTGGCAACGCGGTCCCCAGAGACCTCCCACATTGCTCACGCTGTTTTTTTAATTAATACTATTAAAAGAACCCGCCATACTATACTAATTAATTCCTAATTAATTCCTCCTATGGATCCCCGTGGCTCGTCCGACTTCAGGCCTCCGAATGAGGAGAAGGAGCAAGCATCGGACCGCGAGCGGTTCATGAGTGCCTCGAAAATACCCGACTACGGTCCCATTCAGCAGTTCATGGAGGCACGCCCGGAAAGTCCCAACGAGGTGGCGTCGGCGATCGCCAGCAGCAGCGAGAGCGAAAGTGCCTCCGAAAAGGACCAGCTTTTTAATGATATACCCGAGGGCATTCCTCGCCCGCTCACCCGACGCAAGTTCGTGGTTCCCGAGGTCTACGAGCCCGAATACGTGAACGCTGCTCACCTCGAAGAGGTGCCGGGCAATGTTGTCCGCCAGGCTACCACCCTCGAAGATTACCAGTTCCCTGACCATCGACTCGCTACCCAGCTAAGGGACGAGAGCAAGAGCCCGCTGGTGCTGATCGCATGCGGCTCGTTCAGTCCTATCACATACCTCCATTTGCGAATGTTCGAAATGGCCTTGGACGCAGTGAGCGACCAGACCAGATTCGAGGTCATTGGAGGCTACTACTCTCCTGTCAGTGACCACTACATGAAGGATGGGCTGGCGCCCGCGCACCACCGTGTGCGGATGTGCGAGCTGGCCAGTGAACGGACGAGCTCGTGGCTGATGGTCGATGCCTGGGAGAGTCTGCAACCGACCTACCAGCGGACGGCCACGGTGCTGGACCACTTTAACTACGAAATCAATGTCAAACGAAGGGGCATTTCGTGCTCGAATGGCCGTCGCGGCGTCAAGATAATGCTGCTGGCCGGCGGTGATCTTATTGAGAGCATGGGCGAGCCCAACGTGTGGGCTGACTTTGACCTGCGACACATCCTTGGCCGCTACGGCTGCATGATCGTCGAGCGTACTGGCTCCGACGTGCGCAGCTTCCTGCTGTCGCACGACATCATGTACGAGCACCGCCATAACGTTCTGGTCATAAAGCAGCTGATCTACAACGACATTTCTTCTACTCAGGTGCGGCTGTTTATTCGCCGCAACATGAGCATCCAATACCTCACACCTAATTCGGTTATTCTCTACATATACAAGAAGAAACTCTACCTTGAAAGCGAGCCGGTGAAGTCGGTTATGCGGAACAGGGTGGAGTGAAATGAGAAGAAGTAGAATAGAATAACATTACAAACAAATAAACAGCCAAAAGCCTGCGAATCCGAATACAAATGCGGAAACGCGGAAAACAAGAGATTAAAAGCCCAGCATCCTCGAAGGAAGCGCAACATTCGAAATCCAAAATTGACAAACCTCGAGATGTGAACACAGGAACCACAAGTGGAACCACAAGTGGAACCACTAGGTGGAACCTCAATGGGTTGAATCACAAGGTGGAATCACAAAGTGGAACCACAAGGCAAAACCTTAATTGGTTGAACCAGTTAGATAGAACCAGTAAGATAGAACCAACCATGTTAGTACATCAGGATAGAATTGTAGAAACTAGTACCAAGCAAAGCAAGGTACTACGGGCTATAAATCGGCCAAAATGAAAGATATCCGACTAACCAGGGTAACTAAGGGGCCTACTTGCAGAGACAGGGGTAACCGTGCATGCCGCCTGACCCTATTGCACAGGCTAGACAACAAGGCCAGTGTGCCACGTACAGGCCGGTACTGCGTGCAGGATGATACTATGCTCAGCCGAGCATATTGCCTATGAGAATGCAAAGCATGAAAAGCGTGCAAAGCCAAAACCTTGGCAGTCGAAACCGCTAGAGACCAGCTGAGCATTTATACCAAGGCTGAGCGAGCAGGCTGATTCCGTTGAGGCACAGCCCGTAGATCCAGCTGAGACGAATTAAAACGGAATAAGAATCAACAGCATCTCAACGCACATTGCCAAGGAAAGGAAGCCACAGCACCAGTCCCATGAGCTCGAGCCAGGACCGAATCCACCCCCACCGCCTCGCTGATTCTGTACATAGACTGGCTGCTGCTGCTGCTGCGGGTACTGGTGTACGTACGGCTGCTGGTAGTTTTGATAATATGGCTGCTGGTATTGATTCTGCTGTTGGTAATGATGTTGCTGCTGGTAGTTGTGTGAATAGCCTTGATTGGCCTGTGAGTACTGAGGCGGATTCTGCTGCTGCGATTGCGGAGGGTAGTAGCTTCCATTGCCAGTACTGTAGCCCTGCTGAGTGGAATGCGAGTTGTAGTTTGGTGCAGGCGGCGGCCTAAAATCCGATTTCGACATTTGAAACGGCTCTGATCCCGGTGGTGGGCAAGGGCGGATCTATGGATCTTGCCCTTAAGCGGGTTGGTGGCTGTAGGTGGCGTATATTAGGTGGGGGTCACGACACTGCAGGAATCACTACTATCCATCTTTGGCTCCACGCCCCGACACAGCCCCCTCGGGCACATCTGGCAGCCGGGAGACGTGTGCTGATGGCAATGCAACGGTATGTTTTCTAGATTTTATATAATTACAGTTTTAATCCATACCGAACTGTTTAAATAATAATATCCTTAATATTTAGACACTTCTGACGTTTAGGGGGGTTCTAGAGTCTCGATCTCATACTTAGTTTTAGTTTAGATAACCTGTTCCTGGTCACTAGATAGGTAACACTAACGGCATTGACCCCCTTTAAGATGTGGTATCATTAAACAGAGCTTTCTATACCTAATATATGTACTTTTAGATGTACTTTTCTATTTTTTAGATAGGATATGTGACAAATTAGATGAGTTAAAGCTCTTGACGCATATGCAGTGCACGAGGTCCGCCATCACGTTGTTATATTACAACAATTGAAACACGTCAGCTTAAATTATAATACCAACATACTCAGTAGTGACAATACGTATTGTGAACTGTTCAGAAGGTGACCTATAGGAGTGCAAGAGCCACAGTAGAAATCCATGAAAATTGCTAAGGGTCGTGCGGTACACCGAATACAGTAGAGTAAGTGCGTTCTGCTTCGCGATAGAATATATATAAGAAGGCTGCATCAGATGCCTAACATCTCGAACCACATTTCACAAAACACATGCGGCTGTGGATAGAGGTGAAGGAGCACTATGGATATTCTATCAAAGTTATGCACCGTATTATGTACTGGGCTGCGTTATATGCTATGATACTCTATGACGCACGGTATAGCATACACTTTGCTGGAATGAGCCCGGGTCGTAACTCTAGTCATTAGTCTATATACTGAATCGGATCCGCTCAATGTTGGCTCCACTGGATAGTGCTCAGGTCAATACCGTCCTGGACCATTTCCCACAACGGCGAAAGGTTGCGAAGGTGCTCGACCTTGCCTCTGACGGTGTTGATGACAAAATCGATCTCTTCCTCGGTGGTGAACCGGCCAATGCCGAATCGGATCGAAGAGTGGGCCAGGGCGTCGTCGGCTCCAAGTGCTCTGAGCACATAACTCGGCTCCAGAGAGGCCGAGGTGCAGGCAGATCCGCTGCTCAGAGCAATGTCACGCAGGGCCATGAGCAGACTCTCACCCTCGACGTAGGCAAATGAGATGTTGACGCAGCCCGGGATGCAGTGCTGCCTGTCTCCATTAATGACGGTTTCCGGAACGTCCAGCAGCGCCTTGGTCAAGCGGTTCGACAACCGCGTGATATGGGCATGGTCGTAGGCCATTTCCTCTTTGGCAATTCGCGAGGCCTCACCGAATCCCACCACGACGGGCGCAGCCAGAGTTCCCGAGCGAAGTCCGCGCTCCTGGCCTCCACCGTTAATGATCGGATCCAACCGGACTCGAGGCCTCCGGCGCACGTAGCAGGCTCCGATTCCCATGGGACCGTAGATCTTGTGTCCCGAAATACTCATCAGATCGATGTTGGCCTTGTTGACGTCGATGGGCACCTTTCCGAATGCCTGGGCACCATCGGTATGGAAGAACACCTTGTGCTTGCGGCAGATGCGGCCGATGTTCTCCACGTCCTGCATAATACCGATCTCGTTGTTCACGTACATCACACTCACTAGTGCGGTGTCTGGTCTGATGCTCGCCTCCAGCAGCTCCAGGTCCACTCGGCCGTCCTTGCCAACGGGCAAGTATGTCACCTCGAAGCCCTCGGTAGTCAAGGCACGTGCAGTATCAATAACACACTTATGCTCGATCTCTGTGGTGATGATGTGCTTCTTGCGGCCCTTGTAGAACCTTGCCACACCCTTGAGGCTCATATTATTGGACTCGGTGGCTCCGCTGGTGAACACGATCTCCTTAGGGTCTGCGTTGATCAAGGCAGCAACGTGCGCACGCGCTGCCTCCACCTCCTTTTCGGTCTCCCACCCGTAGAGATGGGTCTTCGAGTGAGGGTTGCCGTACTGGCCGGTATAGAGGGGCAGCATGTAGTCCAAAACTCGCGGGTCGACGGGGGTAGTCGCCTGCGCATCAAGGTAAATGGGACGCCCACCACTTTCGGTCACAGGAGCATCGGGGTCACCCACCCCGCCACTGCTGGCGGTCTGTGTGAGCTTGGTGTTCATGCCTTCCGTGGCCCGCTTCACGTTGTTGTGGGTCAGCTGGGTGAGCACACGGGCCATGCGGCTGCTTTTCTCAGCCTCGCTTACTCCACTGTGAAGATGTCTAGCACCATTTATGCTCCGTAAGAGCGAGTGCTGCTTCTGCAAACTCGTTCTAAATGCATGCATTTTGTGGGTGAAGTGCGTGTGGCACGGTGAAGGGCAAATATTATATATGTCATACACACGTGAGCCTATGGGACCAGACCATGGGCCATGCGGGGCATGTGTCACGGTCACGTCATACATGAGCATAACACTGGCCGATTTATTCTGAACAACGTGAACGCAATTAGTGCGTTCTATCCATGCTATACTGACAACTACATGAATGGTGCATGCATTCCACCGTTTTGCTCCAGATGGTGCAGGTGGCGCGGGTGGTGTATGCCGGTGTGGACATGTGATATATAGTGTGATATGTAGTGTGCTGATTATGCTATCGATCGGGTGGTGTATGGATGCGTCAATGATTTTTAGTAGTATCGATGATCTGACGTGCTAATTGCTCCCTTGACAGGCGGTGCATCCTTATACTTCGATAGTGTCGGTTGTGTAGTTATGGTCTGTGTAGCTTCCCTAATTTGTATGTATTAATAGCCTGTTAATGTGTCGCATCACATATGGCCTTTATGCACGATGTACCAATGACAGTGTGATAATACAAGCTCTTTAGATATATATATCATAACACTGGTGCCATATGTGTTGTGCTGATCATACAAGTTCTTTAGATATATTTATAATAGCACTGGTGCCATAAGTATGTGATGCACTCTAAGTAGATGTGCTAACGATGGTATGATATTGTGTGGCTAGTATAGCAATTCTCGGGGTATGTACCAATAATGGATACGTTAATGGCATGTAGTGGGTCGGTTTTGTGCAGTGTGCCCATCGTTTGATTTTACACTTCATAGAATGGTAGTGCAAGGTTCATATTGGCTTGACGCTTAAGCACGTTATACGGCACTTCAAGTCTCTTTAATTATCTCCGGATTTGGTACTCTATATTAGTACCGCACGCCACCTTTGGAATGACTTCGGAGGATTGCCTAATTAGGACACTCTAATGCCCCATCACCGACTACGAGCGCTTGAGCCAAGAGGAAGCAGTGGCCATGACATACCAAATGGTTGCACAAACGACCAGCTATCACTCGAGCAGTCCTCTTCAGACTGCTGTTTCTATTTTGAGCCTAGCCAAGACCCCAAGTGTGTGTATGTTCACCTGGGAAAGTCTGGTCAACATATGTCGATAATTCAAAGCAATTGGAGGACACACCACTGGAAGCTGGTGAGCAGCAGCGGCCACTTGATTGCAAGCTTCCGCGCAGGACGCGTGTTCTCGTACATTGTGTTCAATGCCGGTCCTGCCATGTGCCAGGTGATGGTATCGATCAATTCAGATATGATCGGCGGAAGGGACGACTGGTCACTGCCCAGAAGCTCCGAAGTACTGCGGTGGACCTCCAACGGAGCTAGGATGGTGAGAGTCCGGGGAAGCAGCACCGAACTGCCAGAGTTGGCCGTCCTCTATCCAACCGAGTCTTTCGAAAGCAAGTTTCCTCAGAGCATGATGCTGCACTGGAGAAAGACCCAGGAGGATACACTCCCACTCGTGGTGAGCACGGCATTTATATCTATGTTCAAGTGGTCACAAGTACTACCCGTAGACGGCACTGCCATTCCATGGGTATCTTGCATGCTATCCAGGATCTGCCGTAACCTGGACTGTGAGCACTTAGCCCAGAACGTACTGGTAGCAGTTGCTCGGCGCAGAGCCGTAGAGAGAGCTAGAGACACATATTCAGAGACTCATTGACGTTGTCGATGATTGACTGGTAGAACTTATCATTGAACTGAACAATCGATTTGTCTATACGCTTGTTGTGTACCTGGCTGTGCCGCGAAGCCGCCTCATGCAGCATCGTGGCAACACAACGCCTTTCCAAGCCGTTGCTTTCGGCGGCAGCGGTGAGAAACCGCACGGTGTTGGCCACCCGGTCGGGCGGGGGCCCCTCGCCTTCAGCAAACCTGCTTCGCAGAACTTTCCGGAAAATGAACATCTGGCGGGGATGATGCTCCACCGCCTTGTATCCTTGCCGTAGCATCTGCCTGTAAAGCGAGATCATAACACAAACCACCCAAGACAAGCTGGAACACCAAGAATCAAGAACCAAGAACCAGCAGTCCAGAACCTAATATCCACACCAGCGTCAAAATACTGTCCTAAAAACGAAATATCAAAAAGCCAAAAGAAGCGTTCAATATTTAAATATGAATACGGAAATTTAAAAAAACAAAAAAGTAACAACAAAAACCAAAAAAAAAAGGAATAACCAAATACAGTGTCATGTAAGCATGTGCGATTATGGTGGTAATAAAATAAAACTACTAATTACATACAGCAGTTACTTTAAGCAAGGAAAGCATCGGGGTAGGTCTGGAACTTCTCCTCGAGGGGGCCGTGGTTGTTAAGGAACTTAACGTAGGCACCGTCATCAATGACGTGGCCAGAGTTGACCTTCTCAACGTACTCCTCACGGTTGAGAGGAGTGAAGCCCCACTTCTTGGAGATGATGATCTTCTGCTGACCAGGGAACTTATAACGGGCACGACGGAGAGCCTCGATGACAACAGCCTTGTTGGAGTCCCTGGTACGGATAGAGATGAGGACCTGACCGATGTTGACACGAGCGGCAAGACCAGCGGGCTTACCCCAGGCACCACGCATACCCTGCTGAAGACGATCAGCACCAGCACACGACAACATCTTGTTGATACGAAGAACGTGGTAAGTGTGAGCGCGGATACGCATGTGGAAAGACTCACGGCCGCTCACCGTGGTAATGTACTTGTTGCATGTCTTACGAGCAGCTTCAAGAGCCTCACTGCTAATCTGCTCCAACTCGTTAGAGACAAGGTGGACGCAGAGGGGGAACTCGCCGACAGTGGCGCGCTTACGGCCAATATCGTACATACGTACCTCCGAATTGGGAACGGCACGGTTGTAACGGCTCTTCGGGAAGGGCTTGTTCTTGCAGTAGCGGTAACAACGAGCGGGACGACGAGCCATTGTTCCTAACGGTTTTGTGGTATTGTTCGAAAAAACTGACTTGATTGATGTGTCTGGGTCAGCAGGGAGGGAGGGCAGGGGACCGCCGGGGGCCTGGCTGGAGTGACCCGTTATCACGTGTACATTTTTTTTTCACTGCTGGCCCGACGCAGTTTTTGCCACCGTGAAAAAGTTAAGCCCTTGATTAGATAATGCTACAATGCCCTAAGGTTGGTGTGTGAGTAAGGTGATCTAGCGGCAATGACGGGTGCGTCGATATGATATTATAGGAATGATATCATACTGTATAAATAATATCATACTGTATAAATGATATCATATTGTATAAATGATATCATACTGTATAAATAATATCATAATGTATAAATGTACCTTGAACAATGTTTGGTTGTGGGTAGAGCCTTAACCGGTTAATTTTACTGTATATATATTCGGTGCTTGATTCACTGTATGGCTAGTTTAATTGATATATAGTGTGTATTCAACTTGCTTGGCAAGTCTGCTGGGTGCATCATTGTGTAGTCACATCACGACGCAGAGTTCAGTAGCATAACTAGTTCAGTGGCTTAATAAAAATGGTGAAAGAATAAAAATTGTAAAATAGGTAAGGTAGAAATTATTTACAGGTTATCATCAGATTTCTCTGCGCTTCCTCTTCTTCTGAGGATTTTGGTCTTCACAAAATTAACAGTGCTGAACTTGTCTGGCTTGGGTTGATCCATATCGTCACGTCTTCCAGTGATTAGATCAATATCCGAAGCACGTCTTGGCTTGTATTCCTTGTAATATATTGAGTAAACAACATAGAACACAATCGACGCCGGAATCATGATGTACGATGCGATGAAGTTCTTATAGTCGAATGGTACGAATACTGACCAGCCTTGCACAAAAATAAGGAAGATGTTCGCAGTAATACTCAGAATAGGAATGACCGGGAATAACCAAGACTTGTATAGCAAGTCCTCCTTGGTATATCCCTGTGCCTTCCATGCTTGTCTGAACCGGACGTGCGAAAATGAAATTCCGCCCCATACAAAGAAGATACACACACCAGAGATATTCACAATGTATGAGTATGCCTGGGCAGAGCCTTCACTAATGTTCATGAGCGAGATAAGTCCAATTGAATTCGTAAGAAGCATTGCAGGGATAGGAACACCTCGCTTGTCGGTCCAACCGAAAATTTTCGGGAGCTGACCCTCATTGGCCATATACAGAAGTGTTCGTGTGCACAAGAAAATACTGGCATTGATACCACTCAACAATACTGTAACTAGGAACGCATTGATGAGATGGTAACCTCTGTGCCAGCCTGCATTTTGGATAGCGACAGTGAACGGCGAAAGCAAAGACTTGGTTTTACCCTCGATAAGCTGTGTAGCATTAGAGGGGCAAGTCATACCGATAAAGAGGGCCGAACCCATGTAAATGAAAAGAATGCGCACCAGGGTGGACTTAACCGCCTTGGGGATCGCCGTGCCCGGGTTTCTGCTTTCACTAGCAGTGACAGCTACACCTTCTGCGCCAGCGTAGAAAGTAGAGCAGAAGATAAACACTTTTGCAACACCTTTAAAGCCATGCGCAAATGCACCGGGATCATTCCAGTAGTGGAACCCGAAGGCTGGGCGGTGCTTCACGCCACCAGACACGTACACAATGGAGAACAAGAAGTAGGCGGTTATTCCTATCAGCTTCAACCACGCCAGGTAGTACTCACTCCATCCAAAGGCAGTAACACCGATGGTTTGAAAAACTGCGAAGCCACCCCAAAAGAGCAGCAGCACTGCCCAGTTGGGAATCTTGTTGTCAGGGTTCCATGATCCTCCACCTCCTCCATTTGGCGGAGTGAAGATGGACATCAAGGCACTGTACTCACTGGCCAAAACCATCACAAAACACAAAAAGTAATTGATCGAAATCATTGCACCGAACGGTCTATTAACGAATCGGTTACAATGTCCTAAGAATCCACCGCCGTCGGGAAACACGGCCATTTCACCTATTGATTGCATCACCGCTGCTGCAATTAGTCCGATACTTCCGAATCCTATAATTAGAGAAGCTGGCCCACCTTGTACGAGTGCTTGACCGGTACCGACAATCAGTCCACTTCCAATGATTCCGGCAATTGCCATCATTGAAATATGTCTATTTTCTAATCCTCGTTTTACTCCGGCATTGGGATCGAACACGTCAACGCCAATGGCACTATTATCTGATAAAAGACTGTCATCTTTGACAGCAGTTGTGTTGACTTTATCTTCAGATTTCTCGCTGTTAAAAAACAACATTTTTTATTCTATGGTCGCAAGAAAGTAATCTTTGTTAAGCGACAAAAATTCTAATGTTAATTTCCTCGGTGTGAGGATTTTTTCGTGGCAATTTTTGCTTAAAAAGTTAAACCACCTAAATATATGTTTACTTATACACTCTCTGCTTCTAATATATCCACTAGCCCTCATATGATAAATCCAATACAGTTGTTGCGCAATTTCTCGTGTGGGCAGGTACAGGGTAAGGATAGATTAATAGCCCGGAATTATATCCAGGGTGTACTGCGATACTTAGCTAATAGACCCTTGCACCGTGAAGAAAGCAGCAATATCTATTATTATCGTAGATAAAGCACTACCCACACGTTCTAGTGAATAAGTGGTTTGTGTTTCTGAATATATTTTATACTCGAGAATAATGTAGTTCCACCCTTAGTGGATATAGACTGCTTGTAGCGTAAGTAACTATATATTTAATATGCGGAGTATAGATATTTAATCAGGCTGCCCAATGTGGAAGCCGCACGTTTATCAGTTGCTTCATGGAGCCATAAATTAGGCATGTGATGTTACACAACCTTGAACCATGATCGCATCATTACCACGGTCAAAGTGGGCACTATCACGTGTTTGTGGGGTATCTGCATGCGGCTGGTGTTCTATTTTTCATTGGGGCAGGCACCATGAAATATGTAAAATACAAAATATGTATGTACCAATGGAAAATATATATGAATAAGAGGCACAGATTAACAGCGTAGTTCTTTCATAAGTTGTCGCTTGAGCAACCATATTATTGATTTGGCATTTAGGTCTGATTGCGGAAGCTGTAGTAATGCCTGCATCACTCGCTGATCGCTAACCTCGATCGGGACATCCGCGGCCTGTTTCTCGAAGCTGTCGAGAACGTCTAAAAATATCTTCACATATTTGTGGCTCAGTAACGATTTTGATCCCCCACAGACCAATGCCACAATCAAAGGGCGAAACCTTAGTGGTGGCTGCGGCAGCTGCATCAAGGCATCAATGGACTCTGTCACAGAAACTGTATCATTCAGCTCTACTGCGTCAATTAAACACACCAAAACCTTGCTGAGGACTTGCGCGGTTTTCAGGTAAGGTGAACTAGAGGTATTTACGGGAACACCCGAAGCCAGACGCTGCAGCGCCAATCTCGAATCAGCACTGACTATTGCGTCTGCGAATAGCTCCCAAACAATATTTTGGATCGTCTCGTAGTCTCCTGCTTGATCATACGCTTGGAGTGCACCTGCATAGTCTTGCACTTCCAAGAATCCATTAGCGGATTTTTGCAGCAACGACGCAGTGAGTTCAGGCAGCTGCATCTGAGTGGCAGTAGCAGCAAGCACTTCAGTCATTGCCAGATCACGCAGCAGAATCTGAGGCAGTAGTTCCTGGGCCCATTCCCGAGCCAATGAAGACTCGCGCATGTTCACTAATATTTCCAGCCCCTGGCCAACTAAGTTGGGGTTGGAAAGACACTGTGTCGCAAACTCCAAATCGAGTTGATCTACCACATATTGGCCCCCGCGTGTATCTTTTCCCTGGTTGTAGCGATCCAGCACGCCTCTAGCGTTACACATCTCAGCCAGCAGAGCGGCAACCGGAATATCTAACTGCCTCATATGATCCAATGCAGCGACAACACTGTCATCGAACAGAGCCTGAGCACCCAGTTCCCAGGTGCTGAATTCTGCGTCACTGTAGTCTGCAATGGCACTAGCGAAATGGCTAGGGATGGCGGACTCCCGCGGTTCAGTATAGTAAAACAACAAGCTGAACTTAGCACACCACGATGGCGCATCTGTGTCCAAACCAAGCATGATCTGGGCGATTGCATGCATTGCAGTGTAATCAGAATCATCAGCACTATTAAAGGAGGTATCAGAGGCTTTTGTACTGGTAGCGCTGTTGGCTGCATTAATATTGTTAGAGGCATTAGCACTATCAGCAGCACCGTCACCATTAGAAACATTAGCATTAGCATTTTTATTAGCCTTTGAACCATTAGAAGCATTAGTACTTTTGGAGATACCATTAGAAGAGCTATAACCATCAGAAGTGCCACCGTAGGCCTTTATAGTAGATTCCAGCAGTTTGGCAAGCTCATATGCATAGGAAAGAATGTCTTCTGCTGGGGTTTCGAACATATCGAACGGTTCGTGGAAAATGGTCTCCTTCACGGCTTTTCCTGAGGCACGCAACTTGGCCAACTTAATTTCCAAGCTTAGCACACGCTCCCAGGCGACAACCAATGTCCTCCAGGCGTAAAACGCAGGCAACCCCTGGTCGAGGGGGTACTGTGCCAGGATGTAGCGCAGGTACTGAAAATGATACTCATTACAGGAGTCCAAGCCACTCAGGGACTCGTATGCCTCCCTATGTCTTCCAGTAATCACCATATATGTAAGGGAATTCCAGAACGCATGGTTCACCGTGGTGGTAGAAGGTGCAGATATGCTGTCAGTAGACTCTATAAAATGAGCAAACAAGCGGCCGTAACGAGGATTACGCGGGTCCCGCAGAACAGTCAGGGGAAACACTTGAAGCAGCTTTAGTGCTTCCTGTAAGTCTAGTCGGCGAGCAGCGTCGCTACATGCATTTGCGGTGGTGGTGAGCAGGTAAACCAGGTCTGCAAGGGACTGGGACGTGGCCTGGAATAAAGAGTACGACGGATCTTGGGACAAGTTGTCGAACTCGCAAAAAAGCTCGTAGATGCGTGCCATATATTCTACATTGTTGTCGTCAACTTCCTGAGCCAGCAGCTCGGCTGCCAAAGACGGTGCCATTACGTGATGTATGTGTGCCCAGTGACTAAACTACATCTACCAACTGCTCGATATAAATTATAATTCAGCTACCTCCTTGTTGCGCATCTGAAGGATAAAACACGACGTATTTTATCGGGGTTTATACGTAAGTAGGAATTTTTCATATAGAGTTTGGAATTAGCAAGGTGTTATGTGGTGCAATGATCTGCCCAGTAATTAGATCCCATAAGGTAAATAATTACCAGGAGCCTTCCCAACATAAACCTGTTGGCATGTAAACGTGTGCGGACTAAATAGCGATCGTACGTAAAATCTAGAGGTATCCAATCCAACAGCAACGGAGATAAACTGTATTTACACAATACTCTATTAGGCTGCAACATATCATACACAATATATAACATGGTTGAACACTCATCACACGATTACACGAGGCATACAGAACCACCGAAGCAACGAGCCACCAAACTACAGAACTACAAAACTATAATATACACACAGAACCAAATAACACTAAGTAGGGCCAACTAGAACCACAGACTACCGAAACACCAAACAACAGAGCCGCCGGACTATAGACTATAAAACTACAGCACTGTAGTGTGCACACAGAACCACATAACACTAAGTAGGGCCAACTAGAACCACAAACCACCTTGAACCACCACCTTGAACCACCACAAGACACGTAGGCTACCAGAATATAGTCATGCTATACATATATATATCCAAGCTTCACGCAACCATTTACCCAGTGAGACATTACACACCAACCCAACATACTGTGATACAGAAGGACGATTGGGCCTACTGGGACCTCACGAGACCCGAGACAGCAAAACTGCGCGTAATTGACCTATATTGAGCCGACAGCCCACCCAAGAACCAGAATCAGGATACAAAATGATATATACAACAATTCGGCGGGCCATAATGCCGAGGCCCGTTGGGGGTGTGGGTAAGGCCTGGCCCCTGCTACCTCACGTGGCCAGGCTACGATTCTCGACAGCAGTTGCTTTCTCGGCCAACCTACCAACCACGATGTCAGACTTTCTTGCTGCAAAGCGTGCTGCTGGATACAAAGCCGTAGACGAGAATCTTAAACCCGAGTACACTGCTGTGGGCATTGGATCCGGCTCCACAGTCATTTTCTGTGTGGAGCGGATCAAGCAGCTGGTGAACGAGGGCAAGATTTCTCCGAAGAATATGGTGTTTGTACCCACCGGATTCCAATCGAAGAACCTGATCATTGACGCAGATCTTCCATTGAAAGAGATTGACCGGTTTGCTGGAACTGGCCTCGATGTAGTCTTCGATGGCGCAGACGAGATTGACAGCCAGCTGAACTGCATCAAGGGTGGCGGTGCCTGTCTGTTCCAGGAAAAGCTTGTGGGCATGGCTGCCGAAAAGTTTGTTATTGTGGCTGACGACTCTAAGGTCAGCACCAAACTTGGCGAGAAATGGCACCAGGGAGTCCCAATCGAGGTCGTGCAGCCGGCTACCGGAAAGATCACCGCAGATCTACTCAAGTTGGGAGCCAAAGACGTCACTCTCCGCATGGGTGGTAAAGCCAAGGCTGGCCCGGTGATCACTGATAATGGGAACTTCATTCTGGACGCCGATTTCGGTGAGATCGAGCCATCGCAGATCCCATCTTTGAGCAAGAAGATCAAGCTGCTGGTTGGTGTGGTTGAGACAGGTTTGTTCGACTATGCAGCCAAAGCCTATATTGGTGCTGCAGACGGTTCGTTCCGCAAGCTTCAGCGGGACTAACCAGACATATAGAGTTAGCGTGATCCCGTAGCTCATTTTCGAGCTCGAAGCATGGAAAACCGAGTGGGCTAAGTGCCCTGACTCTTGAGATGATAGATAAGAAGGTAGATGTTATTTAAACAAAAAAAAAACCGATGAATGAGATGGTGCTACCAAGTAGGCAACTGCAGCGGATAGTAGTGTAGTCAGTTACAGTGTGGTGTAGTACAGTGAATTACAGCCAATGGATTGTGGCGAGCTGCAGTCAGTGAGTTGCAGTGCAGTGACTTGTAGTGTGGTGAGTTACAGTGAGGTGAATTGTAGTACAGTGAATTGCAGTGTAGCGAGTTACAGTGCAGTGGACTGCAGTGCAATGGGTTGCAGTGCAGTGAGTTACAGTGATGGCTGTACATTTGTGATAGGCGTGTGGAACTAGTTGAGATGTTTATACAATGATGGTCAGTACTGAGTTACACTACTAAGATGGGCTAACATAGTTAGAATTCGAGTGCTATATCATTATCACTGGTGACTGCGCCTATATTGGTTACTATGTTGCGGTAACATAACTGAGTATGGAGTACCACTTACCGACGGTAGCAACATCAAGTATATCAGTAACTATGAGATGAGGCGTAGCCATGATTCTTTTTGTGCTGGTGTAAGTAGCTGGATTGAGTAGAAATAACAGTTTTTGATACAATCAACTTATTAGTATATTTACCGTGTGATGTATTATTGTAATAGCTATGTGTTGTCTAGTGTGGGCTACTGCTGTACAAGAATTATTAGTTAGTATTAAGATGTTCGACGAGATCCGACTACTTGATTAGTATGCCGAGTTATTTGATCTGAAGCCACTATACCAACTCATTTCTAATCAGAACGAAGTGGATTCAGAGAGATATACCTGCTATTGCATACAGTAAATCAATGAAAACATATGACTAGTATACTTATACAGTCAAGTCACTAGCTACCATTCCATCTAGTAGTTACTACGACTATAATGCAGCTCAGACATACTTGGATGCCTTTTAAGACAATTCCAGCCTCTTTTTCAGTGCTATGCCGCACCACGAAAATGAAAGTCCAATCGAAAAAAGCTAGTTATTACCTGCAAAATAACTTTGTTTATACAATTTATGTTTTCGAGTGGTAGTAAAAGTCCTGAATCTATACGATTATGAGAAGTATAGATTAGACAGGAAGGATAAAGTAAGATGAACAAAAGGAGTGAATAACCAACATAGGAAGCCAATAATATAGTCTATTTAATACATTGAATTTTATAAAGAGGTTGAGTGGTGAATCAGTGTCAATCACTTGTAAAAGCACTTTGTTTCCGAGGTGTTAAGGCTACACAAGCCACTCATTGATAAAACTTGTGGATACGGGCGTAACAGAAACACATGCGCTCTATTTTGTTATCATTCAAATTCTAATAAAAGAAAGCCACAATTTCCATTGTACTGAAACTGTGTATAACCCACAATCTTGAACTAACTGGATATACTTGGCTTATTTTGGGTTAAACCAATAACTAAACGAGATGATGCCTTTGTTTGTGAGTATAATGGTGCACGCTATTCCGGTATGTGTGCAGCTTCTATAGGCTATAAATCTCGAACTTGTTTATTGATAGCGTTATAATATAAGTGATATATTTCTATGGTTACGGTAGTATGTGGAGCATTACTCCATACGAAAATGCTTGCCTACATTTCATTATAACATGGATATGCACGAGAATCGAGGGAGCTGCAGTAGTTATTGACATCCAGAGAATATTTCGAATAGGTACAGAAGCACAGGTTGCAACATAAGGTAGGCCTATCCGGCCATTTATTCAAATTCCTTCCGTGTAAACTATAAACTCAGATCTGGAGGCACAAAACCTAGCAATAATGTTAGAATATGTAACTAAATAAGCTGGATGGGAAGCAGCGTGAACTCGTATCCACCACCCATCTTGGTCTTGAACAACTGCAGGAATATACTGTATACAATCAGCACAGTTATGGCACCGAACAAGGCACCAGTGGTCTGGACCTTTACGTCTGTCATTTTAGGCACGAACTTGATGAGACCGATGGTGGTGAAAGCCAACACAGCATACAGCGTGGCGACAATCTGAGTCTCTACCGCCAGCTGGGAGTTGAAGTTGGGCTCAACCAGCTGCACACCATCGCCGTTGTGGCCCATGAAGGGTGTTCCACGAGTGACGTTGTACATGTGTCCAGCAATGAACATCACTACCGCCATGAGCGAGAATGCGAGCCAGATCTGCTTGGCCTGCCAGACCTTCAGGACCTGGGTGCGGAACATGAATACACCAGCACCCACAGCAGCAACAGTACCGACGAACTTAGCGAACTTCGTCCAAGGGAATGGCTTCTGGACCTTGATGTGGAAGCCCAGCGACTCGAGCAGAGTAGAGAGTGTCTCCAGCTGGTCGTTGTTGCTCTTGAAAGACATAAACGCGTGCTTGGACTGAATACCCAACTTGGCATCAGACTTTGACTGTGTGGGAGACCAAACGGCTACGTTGGGAATCTGCTGAAGTCCTAGTTTGCGGAATGAAGACATGCACTTGTCGAAGTCGGCCAGCACGAAGTACAGGCCACGCGACTCAGCCTCCGGATTCGCATTGTAGCTTGAGGCAAGCGTACGGAAGTTGGGGCCAAGAACATCGCAGAATGGACACGCCACGTTGGGGCCTTCACCGGTCAAAAGCATCACCACGGTGAAGTCGCGGCTGCCAGTGAATGCCTTCTCCAGAATCGAGTCCGTGGCATACACCACGCCATCGTTGGCAATATTTGAATCAAGAACATCCCGAGGTGCAGCTGCAGCCGCAAACCTCGCTGTCACTGACACAAGCGTCAGAACTGACACCAGCAGCTGCTTGAACATCATTGTCTGACTGTGAGGTGAGTGTTGGCGATTACCAGGGTTGGCACATTATACTGCCACCACAACACGTCCACCGCAGTTGTCCGGGTATACAGAGCTGCAACATATATCAAATTCCAGGCGTATATAACTATTGTAGAGATGCATTTATTAATTTGTTCTCCCAGACAGACTAAGATAATAAGGACACAGCAAGTACATCGAGAGTAGCATGTCGAATATAAGCGTATCATGCCAAATATAATATGTATCAAAACATGATACTGTGTATTGGACGCAAAATCACGAAGAATAACTTTAAATATCAAATAGCATGCAAATGTTGGGATGTGGGAATTGGTATAAAGGCATGGGAACATAACTACACCACGCAGTTCAGGGACTACGAACCAACAGAATGCTAGCACACATATATGAGTACTAATACAATACTAGCACGCATATATGAAGTACTAATACAGCAGTGGCGCGCTGTGTAGATACGAAGTACCACTACAAGAATAGCATGGAGGATATGAAGTGCAATTATAGTGACAGCACGCAGACTAGATATGGTGTGCTGATAGACGAATAGTATGCGGAATAGGCAGTGGTACAACGGGTAGTAAACAGACCATTTACTTCTATTTCCACCAAACACTTGAAAAAAACACTGATCAGTGTAGTGTGCGAATATTACCGGCCAGAGCCACGTCTTTGAATTCTTAGGCCAGTAATCTAAGAACATTAAGCCCGTTACCCCCATTGCATTCTAATCAGTTCATCAGGTTACTGCATAACACCATTTCAAAGTCCACAATGCCATACAAACTCTCAATGTACGAATGCATCATCTACATGCAACACCTGGCCCAACGTATTTCACAATAGGCGACGATATATCGACACTTAGAGCAATGCGCGAGAAACTGAGGACATTTTGTCCACCTTAGCAGTGCTTAGTTTGAACGCGGGGGTCACCCACACAGCACACGAGCAAGGCACACCTGCCCAGTTGTAGCTACCTACTTTCCGGGTGCATTTCGGACAGACCAGCCTTCCTTCAAGCTCACCCTTCTCCAACTCTGGCCGCATCCACTCGATGGGTTCAAAGAAGTAGTGCTGGCACAACCCTCTGGATCCTTGCTTGTGGGGCCGTAACGAGGCAGAAGATGCTAGTACAGTGGAGCATCCCTTGCAACGGTATGAGACTGTTTGGGTAACCAGTTTATCTAGAACTTCTTGCAATGCTGTGCTTGGAATTACCAAGTCGTTCAGCTTCAGTTCGCTAACAGGGCCTGCCCGTTGTAGCGAACCAGCCACTGGCTCCATAACACTAAATATCTGATCATTCACCTTTACTACGTTGATTTGCTCGGGTGAGATGCAATGATTACCTCGCTTCAACAAGCTAGGCACTAGCTGCTTCCATATGATCACCATTGCCGGCATCTCGATCTGCGTATAAACGGGTTGGCTCAGGCGACCTTGCTCGCTGTAAAGGCCATGGTACTGGCTGCTCCGTGCTTGCTGGACCAACAGCCACTCGCGGTATGGTTTCGAGTCTTCGGTGACGTTGTATCCACACTTGTAGTAAGTCTCCAGTTGCTCGCGGAACCCAGTGTTGGGACAAGCGATTGCCCGCTTAGATCGAACAAACTCAATTGCATCGTGTGCATCCCACTTGTTGGCCTGCATAAGATACGCAACCACACAGGTTACCGAACGAGATATACCTGCAATACAGTGTACCAACACTCCCTTGTTCTGGGACACTGCGTCGTCAATGAATGCATTGGTCTCGCTAAAGTGCTGGAGAAGGTTTGCATCTTCCATGTCTTCTATTTCGACTCGCTTGTGCTTTTCAATCTTGGCTAATAGCGGCATGGAGGCCTGGTCTTCTACAATCCCACCATCAGGGCCAAACACTGACAGCACATGAGTCACACCAGCTTCAACTAGTGAGCGGTCAGCCCTTAGTGACATGATAGAACCAATCCATATATTCTCGGTGATCTGGTGGTACGACATCGCTAAATTTACTCCAGTGCGGACAGTAAAGGTTTCTTTCCGGATATTGAAAATATTACGCGGTCACGTGAACATTAAAGGTGAAAAATATACCCCACACTGATCTTACAGATAAAAATAAAAGTGCCGGCTAAATCAGAAAGTGAACTAAATAAAACCACCCAAGCCAGAAACTATATATAAACAAAAAAGTAAAAATATATGCATCTTCATTACTACGGCAATGTAACAAAAATAGATTTTACAAATAGATATGTATATATATAGGTTCGTAGAAAGCTCGCTATAACTGCAAATAGCATGCAGATAGGCTAATCAACAAGCTCAGTAATAAGGGATAAACTAAACTAAAAGGTTACAAAGTACTAATTGGATCATAACATATCATTAAAGGGATTTTTTAACGCTTAGAGGAACAAAGCAGCAACACCGACGGCAGCAACACCGACGGAGGTAGAAAGGTAGCTAGCAGCGTTGGCCTTGCCAGGGGCACTGCCCGAAGAGGAGTTACCGGAAGCGTTGTGGGGAGTGAACTTGAAGAACAAGGAAGAGTTGCTCTTGTCGGTGACGAACACGCTACCGTTGGCACCAAGCGAGATGTGGTTGGGGACAGGGACGCTAAGGTTGGCAATGATGCTATAATCAGAAGCATCAATGACAGCAACAGCCTTACCGGTACGGCAAGCAACATAAACAACATCATAGAGGGGATCGTAACGAGCATTCAGAGGACCAGTGGGGACGTTAATGCTCTTGATGACCTGGCCACTCTTAGGATCAAGAACGACAGTGTTGTTACTACCCTGGTTAGCAACATAGAGACGGGAACGCTTAGAGTCCCAAGCAACACCACTGGGCCTTTCAACGTCACCTAAAACCCAGGAGCTAACATTGTGGGTGTTGAGGTCAATGGATGCAGCAAGCGCATTCTTCAAGCTAACCGTGTACAAGGTGTTGGTGGCCTCATCAGCCACAAGACTCATAACACCGACGAAAGGAGTGCCAATAGCGCGAGTCAAGTTGATGATCTGCTGGGCCCCATTGGTCTTGTTGGGGTTGAATACAGCGATGACATCGGAAGTAGCATCACCAGCGTATGCAACCTGGTTATCAGGGTTGACATAGATGTCGCGAGCCTGCTTAAGAACGTTACGGGGATACTGAGCACCAAGAGTGAGGTTGTTCTCCTTGTAATAAGAGACAGATCCCTGACGAGTGTTGGTGGTCCAGACAAATCCGTTCTTGTCATCAACGGAGACACCGTAAACAGCATAACGCTGAGTGATGTTGGCACCGGTGTAGTTGCCGTTAGTAGCGTTGGCAATAGCGGGCTTGCGGTCCTGGATTACCTTCAGGGTGGTCGGGTCAACAGCAAGAAGATCAGAGATCATAACGGGGGGACGACCAACGGAGTTAGTGAGGTAGACAACATCGTCCTTCTCACTGTAAACACTCTGATAGAGACCACCGAACTCGCTGAAGTTGCCGACCTGCTTGTCGAAGTGGATATCACGGGCAGCAGATGCACCCGAGATCAGGAAGAGAGCGGAAAGGGCCTGAGCAAACAACATTTAGATGTGAAAAAAAGAAAAGAAAACTTGTGGGGGATCCTAGATGCGGATGGTGCCCTTTTATTATTTTCAAATAGTCGAGGGGAGAGGTTAAAACGCAATGCAAGGGTTAAGCATTGTTTTTATTTAAGGGTATGGAAATTACGCATATTGCCGGATCTCATCTCATCAGTACCTCCTGTTTATAGCGAGATGAACTAGGGTGCGGTTTTCGGATAATGAAATATGTGATCTATTGTTATAAAACGTGAATTAATGTGTTATGTACATGTCTGCAGTTTCTTTACTGTAAAAGTATCTTTTTAAAAAAGAAACTTGATCTTGAAGCTGGCATTTTAATTTTATTTGTTTCATTGCGGTAACGGGGTCTAGACACTTATTGATGAAAAAGATTACCAGGGTAGTTATTCTTCGTATACATACTTCGCGTGCTCTCGTCCTAAATGGGGCATCTAATCCGATACCATAGCGAATCATGAGGTAGAATCCACGAAGTCTATGTCATAATAGAGAGAAGGGTTATGGTCAGAAATGAGTACCCACATAACTAATAATTGTTCTAGATCTCGTGCAGCCTTCCTTAGGGCGAGTGAGAGCTTGTATTCAAGTAATATGGGTACTTTCTTTAAATATCCGTATACCGCATCCACTTTTCGCACTCCCAAAGACAAATTTAAAACTTCCCGGTGATAAAAAATAAATATATCATTCGCTACCTCCTCGTACTTGTTCCCGAGGCACGGCAAGACAATATTAAGATATATCACGTGTTTATTTTATGCACCTGATGGTATTGATGACTGATGCTGGTTGTTTCCTGCGAGGTTGCTCTACCCAGAATCTGGATAGGGGGAAGAGGTTTATGAAATGCCACGTAATGCACGTGTGATATTACCGAAGTGTTTTAGCTCAGGTACAAAGTGAGAAGCATAAAGATCGAAAGTACTAGAATGTCCAGCTAAAAGTGCAAAGCAGTATAGTACAGTGATCTTATTTTATAACACTAAAGACCCTTACTTAGAGAATATCGCATTTGAAATTAAACCTTTTCATGTCTTCACAGTTCATATCTGACACATCTATTATAAACATTGCAGGCGATCCACAAGTCCTCCAATGTTGCGTTAAATTTAGCCCCCACTTATTTTCGGATGGAGAATACAGCAAATACGGTATTTTTTTACCAGGCCATATTTCTAGGGCTGTTAAGAAACGGCGTGCCGAATACTTGGCGGCTAGGTATGCATGTACTAAATTGCTTAGAGAGTTGCAAGTTCCTGGAGAGGTAAAGAGTCCTAACCCACCTGAAAGATCCCCAATTTGGCCTCATGGATCAACTGGAAGTATTGCCCATTGTAATGAAAGAGCAGTTGTAATTGCTTCCACTAAGCTGGACCTTTGGATTGGGGTGGATATTGAAAAGATAGACAAGTCTTCTATCGATACCATCAAGCAGGCTTTTACAGAGATTTTCCCGAATCCCGAGGAACGGCAGATGGTCGAATCATTAAAAAACACAAGTCCGATCACGGGAGACCAATGCATGGTCTTGGGATTCTCCGCTAAAGAAAGTCTTTTTAAGGCTTTATATGCTGAGGTAGGCGCTTTTTTTGGGTTTGAGTGTGCTGAATTAGTTAAGGTGGATAAAAATACTTTTCATCTAAGACTTACATGTGCACTCACTTCCAAACTACATCAAAATGATATATTCCAGGGTACCTACAAAATTGAAGGTGATTACATTATTACTACTCTTTTGATTAGATGTCAGTAATTAGATATATTTTCCGATAACCTCCATCAGCATGATTAAAAGCACTTTCAAGCCTCGTTAGCTGATGTTCATTGATGTACTATGCAGAGTTACATACATATGCGCAGGGGGGTACCGATTCATTTCTTCACTATGCCTCACAGAGTAGCCTGTATACGTATAAATTATTTGTAGCTAGTAGTTTCTATCCGAATAGCAGATAAGTAAGAATAATGCCCGCAAGACATATAGAAATACCGGCAGCATCGTGAGTTTGTTAAATGCAGCTGATGAACACACAGGGTTGTGGTGAGAGGCATCTACAGGGCTAGGCCTGGTGTTAAGGGTGACCACAAATACACCGCCTCCACGGAATTTTTCACTTAAACAGCATCTACGTTAGCTAGTTATCTTTTTAATCTCTACACGGTTGAAGTCGGATGTCAGTTCTTCCCTTAATTGTCGCTCAGCCGGGAATTTTTGTGGCGGATCAGCTCTCCAAATTCGACAATGCATATGTCGTTGTGCACTACCTAGAAATGAATGGGAAAGTTGACGTTCCTGTACTTTTCAATGCTATTCATCAAGGTATGGATGAAGTAGATACATTGAAAATGGATTATACTACTGATCGTAGAGGTGATGCCATTCAAATTCTTCGGGGATCGGAATTGCTTCCCACCGCGGAATTTATTGACTTGCGCTCCAATGATAACCCTGTTTTGGCATCAAAAGCCATAATGGATGAGGATATGAACAAGCCTGTGCGTATTGATACTGGTGTACCCCTAATTAGGCACGTCATCATGCAATTAGAGAATGAAAAGTTCATATGGTATCAGCGCTACCATCATATTCAGGTTGATGCGTTTAGTTTTACCGCTCTAACTAGACGCATGGGAGCTATTTATTCTTCCCAGATCCGGGGGATAGATTTGAATGGTTCAGAATTTGCGAATGGATCTAGTGCCCCTAATCCCATTGAGCTTGCGGTACGTGAGTATGAGCAGTATCAAGCCTCTGCAAAATATACTAAGGATGCTAAATTCTGGAAAACTTACTGTGCAACGTTACCTGAAGCCGCTTCCATATCTCCTCTTCCTCTAAATGCTGTTGAGCCATCCAAGCACATTATTCGAAATCATACATTTCTGAGTGGTGATCATTTCACTAAGATGTGTTCTGATATGAGTAGCAGTGGTACCTCGTCAAATTTGTCACAGGTAGATTTTGCATTAGCTCTCGTATCTGTATGGTTACTTCGTCTTTGCAATCGTTCCGAATTGACATGTGGTTTTATATTCATGCGGCGTTTAGGTTCGGCTGCCTTAAATACCTCGGGTCCATTCATAAATGTGCTACCATTGCCCTTGAAGTTCACCAGTGGAAAAATGACACTAGCAGAACTAGCGCAGGAGATATCCAATGATATGCGTCAAATTCGCCGGCATCAAAAGTACGATTCTGAGAAGATTGTTAGGGATTCTAACCGATCATGGGAATCGGACCCACTATTTGGACCGGTTATCAACCTCAAAGCGTTCGACTATGGACTTGATTTCGATGGAATCGAGACAGTCACTCACCATGTAGCGTCTGGTCCGGTGCGTGACTTGGAGCTTGTTCTTTATATTAATGATGATGGAAGCATCCGAGTTGAGTACTTGGCTAATGCGACTAGGTATGATGCGACTACACTTGACCGGCATTTGCAACGGCTCCATTTGCTGCTGGAACAATTTTCCAGTGACATATCACTGGCTTGCTCGTCAGCAACTATTCTCCTGACAGAAGAAATACTGCAGATTGATCGTATCAACCAAACTAATACTGATACTTCTTCTTTCGCTACTGAACGTTTGATGGATCTGGTTCTGCGCCAAGCTCAGAATACTCCAGACTCCATTGCGTTACAGGATGATAGCGTTGAATTCACTGAGGGACTTAAGTATTGTGAAATGATAAACCAAGTCTGCCAATTGGCCAATTTGTTAGAGAATAATGGTGTGAAACCGGGAGATATTGTTGCCGTGGCTCTTCCTCGATCAGTTTATCTGTCGTTGGCTATTCAAGCTATTTCTGTCGCAGGTGGGACTTGGCTTCCATTGGATCCCAGCTATCCTTCAGAGAGACTCCGACTCATGATTGAGGATGCAAGACCATCCCTTCTGATAGTCAGTGATGAAACCTTATTGAGCAATCTCGTTAGCGAACCTAAGCTGCCGGTGATTGTTTACAATAAACTACTCAGTGTTGGTAATGATGTGGCTACTAATAGGGAGATTCCGAAAACTCCCGCTGCAGATAATGCGTATATTATCTATACTTCGGGGTCAACTGGAAAGCCTAAGGGTGTTGTTCTGCCCCACAAGGCCATTGTTAACCGCTTGTTATGGATGAAGGATGCCTACAATATAGAAAGTAGCGATTCGATCCTTCAAAAAACATCAGCATGCTTCGATGTGTCAGTATGGGAGTTTTTTCTCCCTCTTATCTCTGGTGCTCGTTTGGTGATGGCACCTCCTGATGCTCACCGTGATCCAAGTGAATTGCAGAGATTAGTAGGAAAGTTTGGTATTACCACACTTCACTTTGTTCCCTCGATGCTGTCAACATTTGTAACCCACTTCGAGTCGGATGATGATATGGCATGGAGTGGTACCCTTAAGAGAACTTTCTGCAGCGGAGAAGCACTTTCTACAAACCTTTCTCGAGCTTGGGAAAAACTTGTTAATGTTCCTCTGTACAATTTGTACGGGCCAACTGAAGCTGCAATTGATGTTACAGCGTATCCCGCATTTGGTTCTGCTCTTGAATCTATCACATCAGCAGCTTATGTACCAATCGGACTACCGGTTTGGAATACTCAAGTGCATGTATTTGATTCAAACCTACGCCTTCTTCCGGAAGGTGTTGCTGGTGATCTCTATATATCTGGTGTCCAGCTAGCTTGGGGATACCTGAACCTCCCTGAACTAACTAATGACAGGTTCGTAAACATCAATGGGGTGCGAATGTACAAGACGGGCGATATTGCTCGCTGGTTAGAAAATGGCAAAGGATTAGAATTTTTGGGACGCAGCGATGATCAAGTCAAATTAAGAGGACAGCGGATTGAACTTGGTGAAATTGATGCGGTGCTGGAAAATATAGATGGGGTCAAACAAGCAATTACTCTTGCTCTTTCCAATCCAAAGATTGGAGGCAAGGACGTTGACTCCCGTCAGTTGGTTTCATATTTTGTTGGTTCTGCAGATCCAGTTGTGCTTAGGGAGAATGTGGCTACTACCTTACCTGCCTATATGGTGCCTACAAAAATCATTAATATCGAAAGCTTCCCCATCAGTGCAAGCGGAAAATTAGATCGTCGTTCATTACCTCCTGCTTTCGAAAATAGTACTGGTGATGCAGAACATGAGACAAAACAACTCAAGCGTCTGCCTTGTCCGGGGCTTGAACAAGATATTGCCGATTCATTTCAGGATATTATCGGTTGTGACTCTGTTTCTGCAGAAGACGATTTCTTCAGTTTAGGCGGTCACTCACTTATGGCTGTAAAACTTGTCACTCAACTTCGAGCAAAACTGAATCTTCCTGTTACTATTGGCCAAATCATGCAGCATCCTAGAGTCGATTCGTTGGCGGTTCAGCTTAGTGATGTCTCTGGTCAAGACAAATGGAAGGATGCTGGTTTCGAAGATGTTCTTGATATGAGTTCAACTAAGGATGCAGGAAGAAATATCTTCTGTATCCATCCTGCTTCTGGATTCTCTTGGCAGTTCAGCGTACTACGACGCTATTTAGACCCCCGTTGGAAGCTCATTGGAATCCAATCGGCTCGTGAGGATGGCCCTCTGGGATCTGCAAGTTCGCTCGATGATGTAATTGAACAGCATTTGGCTACGCTTCTGAATGCTCAACCCCCAGATGTTCCCTATTATTTACTAGGGTACTCATTAGGAGGAACGCTAGCCCATTCTTTAGCCGCAAGGCTTGTAGCTGCTGGCCGCAGTGTGGCTTTCTTAGGCTTGCTCGATACATGGCCACCAGAGACTCAGAACTGGAATGCAAAAAGTGAACGCAAAGAAGTTGACCAAGCAGTTATCGATGAGATGCAAAGGGAAAGACAACAGTTTCTCAGCGCAAGTTCTGGCGATCTGAGTTCTCGTCGGATGTTTGACGTGATTGAAACCAACTATGCTAGTGCGGTTAAAATATTAGCAACTGCTGCAAGCAGTAAATTTGCTGGCCGTTCAACTCTCTTTGTTGCCAAAAAGACCCTGCCAGAGAATACTGATTTAGAAGAAGTGTGGAAACCTTATACTAATGACTTAGAAACTGTTCCTGTGGACTGTTCACATGTGGATATTGTTTCGCCAGTAGTTTTCCAGATTCTGGGGCTGCAAATCAACGACATTCTAAGACGCTACTAGGTGAACTTTATTAATTAATGAACTGAGAAATTAGCAACTAATTATTAAATATTAAGAAATAGTTTTAGAAGAAAGGGAATATAAACATGGGGGCAAAATTACAGCCACAAAATAATTGAATATGGGAGAGACCAAAGCTCGTTGCTATAACTGGTTGACGACACCGCCTCGGTTGCCTCCACATTGACACTAGGGTTAAGCAATTGCGCATAGGGCGCAGTACGTGTGTTGTGTCATTTTGTACTCGGGTCGAATATTTTACACGGGTATAGTGGAACCGATACAGTTTAAAAAGCCCTTCAAATTCCCGAATTTTAAAATCAGTGACAGGTATTTCTCTATCATAAAAACACCTCTATTATACCGTTTGTTTTGACAAGTATGAGTGAGGGTGAGCGTAAGTACGACTTCAAGGTTCAGGCAGGCTTGGCCCAGATGCTTAAAGGTGGCGTTATTATGGACGTTTCCAACGTTGAGCAGGCTAAAATTGCTGAAAAGGCTGGTGCATGTGCAGTCATGGCTCTTGAGCAGATCCCTGCAGATATGCGCAAGAGTGGTAAAGTCTGCCGCATGTCAGATCCCCATATGATCAAGTCAATTATGGAAGCCACATCTATTCCTACCATGGCAAAGGTTCGTATTGGCCATCAAGTAGAAGCACAGATACTTGAGAGTCTTAAGATTGACTATATTGATGAAAGTGAAGTTCTCACCACTGCTAACCCACTCAACCACATCGACAAAAGTAAGTTCGCTGCCCCTTTTGTATGTGGTGCGAAAAACCTAGGCGAGGCTCTGCGTCGCATCCAGGAAGGTGCTGCAATGATTCGTAGCAAGGGTGAAGCTGGCACTGGAGATGTTTCCGAGGCTGTGAGACATGTCATTCAAATCAAGAAAGAGATCGAGGAGGCTAAAAATAATCCTAATCTTGATCTTGAAGCATATGCCAGTGAACTTCGCATTACCCCTGAACTCCTTAAGAAAACTCTTGATTTGGGTAGACTCCCAGTGGTTATGTTTGCAGCTGGTGGTGTTGCCACACCTGCGGATGCAGCGTTGTTGATGCAACTTGGATGCGACGGTGTCTTTGTCGGTTCTGGTATTTTCAAATCCGAAAGACCACTTGAGCTAGCAACTGCTATTGTTAATGCTACTACTCACTTCGATGACCCAGAAAAATTGCTTCAGTTTTCCACCGACCTGGGAAAGCTTATGGTGGGAACTGTGGTAAATCCTCAATAAACTAATCAGTCCCGGTATATTTCATAAAATAACACGATTGGAATAATCTAGCTGTATATATCTACAATACAAACTCTTTAACAAAATACTTGTGAATCGATATATCATCAGAAAGCTCTGGATGGAAGCTTGTCCCCAGCTTTTTGCCCTGGCGAACCGCGACTATCAGGTTATTTTGATCCTCTTTAAGTCTGTAGAGAATTTCTACATCCGCACCAACAGATGTCACAATTGGAGCACGGATAAAAGTAGTGGAATACGACTTGCAGTCAGCAATGAATGCTGAAAAGTCCAAATCAGCAGTGAACGAGTCCAACTGACGGCCAAAAGCGTTTCGAGAAACCTCAATGTCTAAGCATCCTAATGACTTTTGACCAACTGAGCTATTAAGAATCGTTTTAGCACAGAAAATAAGGCCGGCACAAGTACCCCACACTGCTTTAGTCTCATCATTAGTGAATTCTCTCAGCGGTTCTAGCATACCATTTCGCTCTGCAATCAGCGAAATTGCTGTGGACTCCCCACCCGGGATAACCAATGCTGTGCATAAATTAAGCTGGTCGGGCGTACGAACTTGGATGATCTTGAATTCATTTGACAAATTGAGACTGTCTAGAGCCCTTTGCAAGAAATCAATATGTTCTACAAATGCACCCTGCAAGGCCAGAACACCAATTAAGCGACATTCACTCATAAAATTACGTTAACTTTGGTTTTTTCAGATATGATGATTTATTGCCAAGGTTCTTGTCGAAGTTATATCGAGAGGGATACACGAAATTTTACCCGGGGCACATGTTTCACTCGGGGAATTATATTAACTAATCAGATGGCGCGTAGGGCACTATAAGCGGTACGCTGCACATTAAACTGCATGAACACCACAGAATAGTACTTTGTGTGAAACTTACACACGCTGTTAAATATAGAGTGAATACTTTACTTGGTTAGAACGCAAGTACTAAGGTAATGTTTGTACAGAACGGCAGTTAAGACAAACACCATTTTGTGAATTGCCTAACCCATGAGCACATTATTGGAGGTTTTCTCTTGTGCCACACTGTCGTTGATCCTCCGCATTTATGGACTGCGCCACGCTTTGAGTCACTTGTCATTTCCAATTCTGGAATCTAGGTCTGTTCAGATAATTTTTGGATATGATATATACTAAATAAGATATTTAATACATTAGGGTGCGTTTGCTAAAACGCTCATTATAACGGCAATCAATGTTATTGGTCCGCGCAATAGCTTCGCATACGTTATGTCTGATTTGCATCAGCCCAAATGGCCTAATGTTATCTGCGCGTGTGATATAGCCATGTACGTAAGCCGGGCATAGCCTGGCACAACAGACCATAAACAAAATACACTGCAATAACTGGAGAGACCAATTTTAATCTAATGTTACAATAAAGATAAAAATAAAAGTATAAAAATAAAAAGGAGCTTGGAGAGTATATGGGCACGTCATAATTAAACAAAAATAAGTATATGTGGGTGATGATGTTGGAATATAAACAAACCTTATATTTGCGGCACTTAGTTCGTCACTTCCCACAGTGCGTAATCCAGTTATAGCAGGTATATCTGGTTCGCCCGTGTCTCATCCCTAAAAATCGCAGAAGTAAATTCTAAATTTAAATAATTTATTTCAGATGATGGAGGCGCATAAGGGTCTCGATCGAGCCTAAGAGGTTTTCGGAACATTGGCTGTCTGTAACCGGAAGATTGAACAGGTATACCCTACATGGTTACCCTATTTATAAAATGCTTTTAGGGTAACTGTTGCTTGTGCTACTGCAACTTGCTTGTGCTTCTGCAACTGCAAGTGCCGCTGATGCAACTGCTGCTGTAGTATTAAAATAATCTAAGATCAGCCAGCCTAGAATCTTTATTTACCTATATGGCATATTCAGACCCTATGGAGAAGCAGTTTTTTCTTAAGTCGCCAACTTCCTCCCTTATTGGTGAAGGTTGTTTCACTTCTATTAATGTACCAGCTGCAGATGGGGCAGAGTTTAGCGGAAAATTCCAAACTGCGATAGAATCAGCATTTGAATCGGCAAGAGGTGCTGGTATCAAGAATCCTATTGTGGTTGGAACTATTCCGTTTGATCCGACTGAAAAATCTGCACTCTACATTCCTCAGTCATGGAAAACACTAAACGACGCTGATATCGCGAATATTACCGCCAACGCGCCAGATCAACAGTCTTCCTTCAATCTGAAGCACTCTAGCGGCGTCTCTCATGAAGTATATACTGGTATAGTAGCCACTGCTATATCTGAAATTTGTGCCGGTAAGCTTGACAAAGTAGTGTTAGGTCGTACGCAAACGCTCAAGTCGGATAACCCCGTTTCTAGTCAAGCGTTGGTTTCGCGGTTGGTTGCACAAAACCCAAGCGGTTACAACTTCCATTTGCCTCTTCCGGATGGATCAAGATTAGCGGGATCAAGCCCAGAATTATTGGTTCGCAAGCATGGCAAGGGCTTCAAGTCTCAACCTTTGGCTGGTTCTTCTGCACGCGGGAAAAGTGTGGATGAAGATTTAGATGCCCAAAAAGCTCTATTATGCTCTAAAAAGGATCTTCACGAACATAAGTTAGTGGTAGACTGGATGAGGGGTGTGCTGCATCCTGTTTCAGCTGACCTGGATGCCCCTTCAGAACCAGGTACAATCCATACACCTAAATTATGGCACTTGGCTACTACAATCCAAGGTACCGTTGATAATGAGAAAGAATCCGCCTTGACGTTGGCTGCTCGATTGCACCCAACTCCAGCACTTAGCGGATTCCCCCACAAGCAAGCCCGCGACCTGCTTGTCAAACTGGAGCCCTTTGACCGTAAGTACTTCGGTGGAATTGTTGGCTACATGGATAGTGAGGGCAATGGTGAGTGGTTTATCGCTATCCGCTGCTGTCAATTGTTGGACAAAGAAGTGCAGCTGTTCGCCGGTGCTGGAATTGTTCGCGATTCCGAGCCTGAGTCGGAATGGAATGAAACAGCGGTCAAATTGACCACGATGCAAAGTGTTTTTGCCTAGAAATGCACTTTCGAGTATCTTATGAAAAGTACAAACTACATGATTGACGATTAGATAAAGTATACATGAATTACGTCCTAACTAACGACAAGCTACATGCCCACTGATCTGGAATCAGTAAGATCATCGGTTGGTTGATTGTTTTTGCATTGAGGCTGTGCAGTTAAGTCGGCGTGAGACGCACTACGATTCCTAGGATATGTAATACCCAGGGCCTGGGCACAACCGCAAGCATAGAGCTTTTGATCCCACCGGTTATTTATCTTATTCATCATATTATCTAATTCATCTATGTATCTGCCATGCGTCTGCATGAAAAGTCCCCCTTTTTCTTCAGCATGAGGAGTCCCTTAACCTGGAATAATCAAATAGATCGGATTTCTAGCCACACCAGTCAGTAACAGCTTCGTGATTTCCGCAATGTCTATTCAGTTTACCCGATGGCCTGAAGACTTGGCTTTGAAATACCGGGAGAAAGGCTACTGGATCGGCCAACCACTCACGGATATTCTTTTTAGAAACCGCCCGTCAAGCGTGGATGCGTCCACTGCTATTGTTTCAGGCACCAAAACGCTTACATACGGAGAGTTCAAGCACTCAGTCCAAAGCTTGAGTGCCGCTCTGCAGTCAAAAGGTCTCAAAACCGGGGATACTGCGATTGTTCAGCTTGGAAATTATGCCGAATTCTACATTGTATTCTTCGCTTTGCTAAATATCGGTGTTATCCCCGTAAACGCTTTGGCTAGCCACCGCCAGATAGAACTTAATTCCTACGCCACGCAGCTGCAGCCGCGGTTGCTAATTGGAGACCGTCAGTGCCCCCTTTTCCAATCGGGAAACTCGTACGTTGACCAACTAAAAGAGCTCAGTCCTCGTTTAGAATTTGCCTTTTTCAAAAACGATGATCTGGAAGCATTGATTGGATCTGGTAGCTCTCTGATTCCGGAACTGCATGCCTCGCCTACCCCAGCTTCTGAAGTAGCATTCTTCAACCTCTCAGGTGGGTCGACTGGTACCCCTAAGCTAATTCCGCGTACCCACGACGATTACTATTATAGTATTAGACAGAGTGTGGATGTGTGTCAGTTTGATAGTGATACTGTTTATCTGGTGGCCATTCCTGCTCCTCACAACTTCCCTGTGAGTTCGCCTGGTGCGTTTGGTATGTTTTATGCTGGAGGTAGTGTCGTCATGTCGCCAGACCCCAGCTCTAGTAGCTGTTTCCCGTTGATCCAGGAAAACAAAGTGAACGTGGCAGCATTGGTGCCTCCTGCTGCCAGTCTGTGGTTGCAGGAGTTGCTTAAGCCTGAGCACAAAAATGTTCTCGATTCACTCAGGCTTTTACAGATCGGGGGTGCCCGTCTGAGCCCGATCCTTGCCAGTAGACTGAACGATGCCTTGCCAAACTGCACTTTGCAGCAGGTCTTGGGAATGGCAGAAGGTCTCGTCAACTACACACGTCTAGACGATCCGGAAGATCGAAAACTGACCACGCAGGGAAGGCCAATGTGTCCAGATGATGAAGTGTATGTTGCCGATGCTGACGGGACCGGTAAAAAGCTTGGCCTCAATGAGGTTGGATTGCTTATGACGCGGGGGCCGTATACTTTCCGCGGCTACTATAACAGCCCCGACCACAATAAAAGTAGCTTTAACAGCGAGGGCTTCTATTGTTCAGGCGACCTTATTTCCATAGATGAACAGGGATACATTACGGTGCATGGTCGCCAGAAGGACCAGATCAACCGTGGCGGTGAAAAGGTCTCGGCTGAGGAAATTGAGAACCTCTTATTGAGGCACCCGGATGTGCTCGAGGCCGGAATCATCGCTGTTGAGGACGAGCTGATGGGCGAGAAGAGCTGCGCATTTATCCTGACCCGAAAGCCAGTGAAAACTGCCCACCTACGCAAGTTCCTGCGAGAACAGGGAATTGCCGAGTATAAAATCCCCGATAAATTCAAGGAGCTGGACGATATGCCGCTCACTGCCGTCGGCAAGGTAGACAAGAAAAAACTTCGGCTGATAACTATCTAGAACTTAGTTTAAGTTGACATATGAATTATGAGTAGCGGCTACTGAGTGCGAGGTATACCGCTGCTACAGCCAGTGCGCCGCATAGTCTCTGCATACAATATGTTCATATGGCCTGCGCCCAACTTTCCGCAGGGAGCCAGCCACCTGCTATACTTATACATGCTAGGTCTTCACTTGCTATACCTACACTTGGCATGCCTACACTTGACATACCTGCACTTGAAATACTTACACTTGACATACACTTCATGTACTTACACTCCCTATATACTTGACACACACTTGGAATACCTACATTGGCTATACCTATACTTGGCATACACTTACCATACTCCTTCTGTACTTACAGTTTGTATACACTTAACATACTCTTCCTGTGCTTACACTTCTTACGCACTAATAGACCATTTATATATTTACATTGGCTGTACCTACGCTTAGCATGTACTTACTCTACTTACACCCACACGTGAAATCACTTCCTGTTCGTACTTCATATACATTTGACATACACTAGGCATGCCTACATTGGCTATACCTATACTTGGTATAGGCTGGCCATACTACTCCTGTGCCTACTGTTCGTATACACCTAACATAATCATCCTGTGCTTACACTTCTTATGCACATATTAGACACTTTCTATATATACTCCGGCTATACCTACGCTTAGCATGCACTTACTGTATTTACATTGGCTACATCCACACTACACAAGCTGTCATTTCTGCCCAATCTAAAATCTAACGACAGTGACTGAGCGATAGAAATATATCCCCACACACTTAACTGAGTGACCAGGTACCATTGCTCTGTGAATACCACCGGTGGGATTTTAATATATATTATTATGTATATATTAGCATGAATTCAAGCTTGAACTTCTGGGTTGAGCAGAGATTTTTACTTTCATCCTGTGATTACTCCGTGAAAGACACTATCGACGGGGTTTTATCAGCGGGGCCCCCAGCCAGAGACGGCACCAATCTAAAGCTACAAGGCGTCCAACTGGGTGAGCTTGGCATACACTTCGCGGGGCATTCTGAACTGGATAAGTCCGGCGTACACCATGCAGTTGTTAGCCATGCCCCTATTTTGCTGCAGGACCTGGGAATTAACGATCGACGGGTTGTTGAGCGAGGGCAGGCTTTCGCTGTGGCGCACAATACAGGTCATTGCTATCAGAAGCAGATTGGGGATATTACAGGCCAGGCTCTCCTCGTAGGTGAGGAACTGCTCAACCAGCGCACGCACCTCCTCGACCGCAGGCTCAGGCGACAGCACCAGTAATCCAGTCTGGGCAATGCGTGTGAGGCAGCGCTGCCACTCTCCGTTGGCGACCAGATCGAAGCACTCCGAAATAGCCAGCAGCTGTAGGCAGGTCTGGCGACTCTTGTCAGGTACCAGCTGGCTCTGCTCTAATGTGTCGTTATCAATGCGCAGCACGTTGCGGGCCAGCTGGATGAAGTCGTACGAGGAGGCCAGCGACGTTTCCACACGCTGGCCAACGGGGACTCCCGACAAGAGGAGGCCCAGGTGGGAGTTCACCAGCGTGAACACATGCTGTGGCTCCTTCGCCAGCCTGTAGAGCAGAATGGCGTCCAAGGTATGGCCCTGTCGGTTCGCGGTCTCAGCGGCTCGGTGCGCAATACTGTACAGATACTCCCGTCTGTCATTGAGGCCGACCAGGGCCATGCGCTTCTCGATGCTGCCGGGGAAGCTTTGATCAGTGAAGATTGTGACGTCACCCAGCAGCTCTGCGAATCGCCTCGTGTCGAGCACCAGCTCACGGAGCGCCTCGCGTGCGGCAAGCTGGCTGTTGGTGCCCGCAGCCTCCGCGCTGGTCGCAGCTGGGTCTGTGTATTGGGTGGTAGGGGACAAGGAGATCAGCACCAGGTAGTCGACGGCCAGATTAGGGACCGACTGGCGGAAGTGCCGCGTGTAGTGGCCCACCAGCGTGGTCAGATCGCCTCTGTAGCTCTTGTTTTTGCTTGCAGCCAGCGCAATGGCGAAATGCACGGCGTGGAACTCGTTGTGCTCCTGCAGGAAGGCCACGGCGTCGGTCCACAGGCCCAGAAGACCCAGAATCGTGAAGTACTTGGTGGGATTCGACGCCAGATGCGACTGCCCGATGTCCAGGATGTATGCCCGCAGATCCTCGATGGTGTAGCGCGATGCGGGGACCGCGGTAGTGGCAGGTTCGGCTGCACTGCGGCACAGCATGAGCTGCAGCCACAGCCAGTCCTCCGTGGTCACAGCCACTTCCGGCAGGGTGCGTTTGGACAGCTCGCAGCGGCCAATGATCTTGCACAGCGCCTGGCGGTACGGATCGAAGCTCCTGCCGGGACGGAACTGCTGGTGGTACTCGGCGTGGATCATCTCCGTGTAGTGCGGTGACAGCGTGTGCGTGGGAGACTCGGCCCACGCCTTGAAGAACACCGCGAACGAGGAGCCCACCGTGGAGAAGATGTCCGTACGTTCCAGGACCAGCCTAAGCGCATCGTCGACAAACCCCGCCCGCACCAGGTAGTAGAGGTACGCCCAGATCGGCGTCTTGTTCACGATCGTGATCCGGGAGTCCCACTTGCCCATGCGATAGTACTTAAGGTGTACGTAGGCCTTGACCTTGCTGAACGCGGTTGGTGCACCTCCCAGCTTAGCACACTGGCGACGGGCGCTGATTTCCGCGTTGAGAAACTCCCAGAACTGCTGCTGCAGGAACGCCAGCGGGTCGTCCAGCTCCATGACCCTCCACGCGTCACGGATGTACGGCTCGGGCTCGTGCGACTTCGCAGCCTCCGCAAACTGGCTTACGATGTTGGGGACCTCGAACTCGTGGTCACACAGCGACGTCACCAGCTTGGCGTATTGCTTCATGATGGGAGTAAGCGGCTTGGTATCGGCGCCAGGCGGGCCCAGAATTGTAGAAGACGGTGCAAAGCTGCTGAAGCCATTATCTGCAGAGCCGTTGGAGCTGGCGGTGCCAGACGGGGAGAACGCCGTGGCTGGCTTCTCGCTTTCGGGCCGCATTTTGGTGGGTTTCCGGCCAAGCAGGCTGAGAACCTCACGTTTACGCGAGCTCCAGTCCATCTTGATCTGCTTGTCGACAAACTCGTCGAACTCGCGGGCTGTCTGGGTCACAATGGGGTCCCAGACACTGTGTTTTTCCATCTTTTCCTCCTTGAAGTCCTGATACTGGCCGGCCACAGGGCCTGCCAGGTTATTGGCGATGAGCTGGTGCTGGATATGGGATTGTTGGGCGGACGGCACTTGCTGCGGGTGAAGAGCGCCGTTGGGTGGTCCGTTCTGCGAGTTGGGCAGCAGTCCTGCGTCGCGCTGAGAGGCAGTGCCATTCACGTCCGAGGCAGTGCCATTCTGGGCCTCCTTGTCGGTGTCGGACTCCCTGAACCTCAGCTGGCCGATCTCACTCAAAACCTGCTCGGCGTCGAACCCGGAAGTCGCTAGAAGGTAGTGCGCTTTCGCGTCGATGCCCGACTTCTGGTGGTTGTAGATACGGTGGGTGATATCCTCCAGCTCCACGGGCCCGAGTTCTACACGACCGAGGTCACACACTGCATTCGGTAGGTTTGACGAGGCCTCGAGAAGCTCCTGAAGCTTCGCGGCATATGGCCGGTTCATGGGGTGTGTTGTGGTGTTGGTGGGAGTGGATATTTTGCATTTGTCACATGAGGCACCCAATACCGACACCGCGGTTTGGAGTGCTGGGACAGGTGAGCCAGCAGGTGAGCCGACGGTAACTTCCGTAAAAAACAGAAAACTGTGGAATGCCTACTGTCATGATGCAATGTTTGATGTTCTTAGTGTAGTGGCACAATTCAGTACCATAAGTACGTTGCAAGCCATCGTGGGGCCAAGCCATCGTGGGGCCGAGCCATACCACACTGGACTATACTGGGATATGTCGGGACATGATATAGTGTCCTACTGATATATTAAGATCGCATATGTAGTGTCCTACTGAGATATGAGATTGCATATATAGTGATCTGCTGAAATATGAGATTGCATATGTAGTGTCACACTCAGCCATATTAAGATCGCATATGCAGCATACTGCTAAGCCGGCTAGCGAATAAGACACCATATACGGCACGTCCATAAACAGCAATGATAGATCCTCACGTTCCATTGAAGTTTCTAGCGTGTATACGCAATAACGACGCAGTGCTGTACTGTAAAGGCCGGAATATATGTAAACTATGGCATAATGGTCAAGCATTGTGTTAGTATTAGATTAATATAATATATTTAGGTTAGCAGGTGTTCGTAGGGGTTTATCTTCCTCAGCCTCGCTCCGTAGATGTAGAATGCGAAGCAGAACGGCCACAGCATGATTCCTACAAATCCCAAAATGGATGTGGCCCAACCGGGTCCTAAGGCGCTGTACATTTGCAGCGAGAACAGTGGCATCACACCACCGAAAATACTCCGCATGAACGTGTTTGCCGCAATGGCACTAGCAGCAAACTTAGTGTAGCAGTCGACCATATAGACCAGGGAGCCCTGGAAAATGATGGAAACACCCATTCCCATGAACACGAGCCCCAGTTGGGGCAGGAACCAATGCAAATCGGCCCTCATTGTCCATCCGTAGAGGAACAAACCGCAGGGAAGCAGCCATCCCAGCAGCATCATCGCCCACAATCGCTCTTCTGGGGGCGCTACCCCTCCATGTTTTCGAGCGTATTTTGCATAGTGAATGCTCGAGACCACATTAGTGCAGCACCCTGTAACGAATCCCACAAAGAAACCCAGCAAAGGGCAATACGACGCCACGAACGAGAAGTGGTGGTGGGTCTGGAACTGAACGCCTACACTGGTGATCGCCACGAACATCAAGCCGTACACGAACGACGCATACAGAACCAGCACAAAAATGATCGGCGTGACGAACATCAGAATCGGCCGCATGCAGTGCACTCTCAGGAATTCGTCCATTGTGAGGCGCCAAGCGTCCAGATCAGCATGGAGAGCCCACACGCCCGTGTCTAGCCGGAGCTTTTTTGCCTTTGACCGTTCCAAAACTGGCGCGAAGCTCTCGCTTAAGAACACCATATTAAAGGCCGGCAAGCCCATTTGCAGCCATCCAGACACCCACAGGACCCAGCGCCAGCCATATGACCCGGTTTCATTAAGAAGGGCGCCGAACACAGCAGAAGACGAGCTTCCCAGGCCAATTGCAGCTGCATATAGGGCCAATGCACCCGCTCGCTGCTCAGCCTTCCACATATCTCCCAGCGCACCACCACTGCTTACGATTGGGGCTGCCGAAAACGCACCGCTGATGAACCGCAACACCAAAAGCGCCCACACATTGGATATGTTGGCAGCCGAGCACATGATGACACCAGCAATGAAGCAGGGAATAAACACGCCGATTTTGCGCCCTGCAACCTCACTCAGGGGCGCAAACACCATGGGACCAACCGCTTGGCCAATGATGTAGATACTGAACACCAGCACCGTGACCTCGCGACCAACGTGGTACTTCTCCGAAATGATTTTGGCGCTGGGACTTAGTGATGAGGCGCCAAACTGGGCCGTGAATGTGGTGAGTCCGTACGCCAGAGTGTGCGCGAGCTTCTTCTTGACACTCCAATTGATTGGACGCTCCTCTGGAAACAGCTTCACGTTGAACTCGGGATACTGCTCCTCCAACGATCCCAATGCACGGTCACGGGTGTCCACAGCGTAAATGTCGCACCCGTCCTGGAAATTTCTACCTTGTTTCTCAGGATCACTTTCGTCGCTGCTGGACTGCTTGGATTTGTTTGTCCTCTCCTCTTTATTTCGATCTGATTTGCTGTATATGTGCCCATACTGGTCTTCCAGGTCTTTTCCATTCCCCGAATGACGGCGATTTAGGGGTACTGGTTCCTCCGCATACTTCAAATTGTCATTTTCCTGCTCAAGGTCTGAACTGTGGCTTGTATCCACGCTGAGTCCATAACGCATGATAAGTTAAAATATGCAATGTGTCAGTAAATGTTTTTGGAGGTGCTGGTAATTAATTAATTTAGTCGGGGGGATTTGACCATTTCTTCAAACCAACCTAACTTCAACAACACCTTTGACGTACTCTTGCACATATATATATATCAGGCACCCATACGGAATATTGTGGTTGGGCTAGGGTATTTTCATGCAGGTCGGCTCATATCGGACTTGGCCTAGTGAGGGGCTTATCCATTAAAGAGGGGATTTACCCGGGTATCCAAAATGCGTAATGGTTTATGCTGAGATTGACCGTAAATCTTAACTGTGTGGGTGTGAACCTGTAGGCTCGCGTCACCGTCCATATTGCTAAGAGCGTAATCGGCGATGCTAAGCGCCCATTAAGATCTCGATACGAGCGTCTTTTAGGCTTGTGGTCACTATCTGGCCGAAATACAGATAACAGGGCGATTGGTGTAGTTGGTTATCACGTGCGCTTAGCATGCGCGAGGTCACCGGTTCGACTCCGGTATCGTCCATTCTTTTTTGCCCTTACGCGCACCTCTTAGCGTGTTTGAAGGGTGTGTTTTTGTAGCTCTTGTTACTTAACATATGTCGGTAGTTAAGAGATCGGCTGAGTATATAGCCCAAAGTGCACTACAAGTACAGGTTGATGTCCCGCAATGTATGAAAATCGCGCATGATATACGGCAATTGATGATCCAACGCAATTACACACCCGCTACTTGGTCGACACATCCATTGAACCCCACGAAGCAAACGCCTCGCGTGGTTGACTGGATATTCACAGTTGATACGTTGAATTTCAGTTTCTGGTCTGAGAATCCCCATCAGAGATTTGAAGTGGAGTACCAGAATAGAACATGGACCGGTTACTGGTCTATGGTTGCTGCCATTAATAGGGCCCTGGACGAAGAAATTCCAATCACTACTCCATCGTTCTGGATAAGTGCTGAGTTCACACCAGAATTAATTGCACATGTCTTCCGTTCTGCATCCAGTGAATCTGTGCCATTGCTCTATGAACGGTATTTGGTTCTCAAACAGGCTGGTGAGGCACTGGCTGCTGCCCATTTAACCAGTTTTGAGCAAGTGATTTCCCAGTGTAACCACTCTGCCCTGCAGTTAGTGGAATGGGTGACGAAAAATATTGCTTCTTACAATGACAAGTTCGTTTACCGAGGTCAAGAGGTGTGTATATACAAGAGAGCGCAGATCCTTGTAGCCGACTTGTGGGCTTGTTTCGAAGGCGGTGGGACTGGACGATTTGACGATATCGATGAAATAACTATGTTTGCTGATTACCGTGTTCCTCAGATTTTGGTGGTTCTTGGGGCCCTGAAGTACTCGCCAAAATTGATGGATCAAATACAGCAAAAACACCTTATACCTTCCGGGAGTGAAAGGGAGATAGAAATCCGAGGGTGCTCAATCCGAGCGGTGGGTTTGATTGTCGATGAGATTAACCGATTAGAGTCTCTTGGTGAGCATAAAATCAACGCAGTTTTGGTCGACTTTTACCTTTGGGACACAGCCAAAGAACAGGAAGCCCAAAATACAGAAAGAGTCGAGTGCCACCGCACTCGTAGTGTCTATTATTAATTTTATGTTTAAATATTTGTATTTTACAACTGTACCTGCAGTGCCTTCATTGACCTGCTCCACTAAGCCTGTCGAGGAGCATGGATCGGGTTTGGGAGATTGGCTGCTCATAAGCCAGGCTCAGGCCCTGTAATAGTGGCTTATGCATGACAAACGATGCGTATATATCGGTCTGAGCTGCAGTTTGGAATTGTGTTGGTGTAGTATCAGCTGAACCCAGGTTAGTCCATTTAGCTGAAACTTTGTCCGAGCTCATATGCGACCGGGGTGTGTGGGCGGGTGGTGAGGTAAATGGTCAGCAAAAGACATGTAACCCACAACCCCATACTTGGCATACTATGCATGTACGACGAATGATACATATATGCCGCCTTATCGCGAATAGAAAAAACAATTCGCGCACTATCGTATTTTTCTATATAATTATTCCTAAATTGGTTCATATGGTATACTGACTGACTGTTTACGTACGCTCTTACACTAACTACACTAGATAGCACCTACCTACGGCATTAACAAGTCTGGCAGTCATAATTCCTAATACTAATGGCCATCGTGCTAATGCCAGATATATTGCACCCCATTGACCCATCAGCTAGGCCAAATGATGCACTAAATAAAATATAAAAACAAAGAAACGGCAAGCCTTTCATATACAACTCCGCATATTACATATCCCTAGCGACATGTGGCATATGCTTGTGTGGGATCTACCGGGAAAAACACCCCAGGTGTGCACAATGACTAGGGATGAGTCAAACTAGGCAAATGAACATTAGAAAAGTGGTATGTGCTGGGAGTACGTTCATCCAATTTACCAGCTGAATACCTCGACCTGGTGATGCTCATCTGTGTAGATTCCTTTTAACTCATTATTAACATACCAAAACTAGGTCTGAATTATTGGAGGATTCACATTGTGTGGACTAATTCCATATCATGATGTATGTGGTGGAATCGTCTGAATTGTAAAATGCGTCAATTTTTGTAGGTGTGAACTTCAGGTCGAGGCTGTTTTCGCCTAGCGTAATTATACTCCCCTTCAATTGTACATCATGGTGCTCTCCGTCCAGTTCGACTACGTGGCTTGGTCGCTGTCCTTCTCCGGAATAATTGCCACGGTAGATGTGGAAATAAAATTCGGGTTGGGATGAGCTCACTACTTCTATTTTGGGTGCACCGGTCGATTCGGTGGTGGTGGAGGCTGCGCCCGGCCCAGTGGGTGTTTCCATTGCGGTGGGTTCGCTATCTACATCCATAAAATCACGGGCGGTATTTTGGGGTTTCGACAGATCGACCTCTGTTTTCTCGAGCGTTCCCTTGGCTTTCAGCCGGGGAAATTTGTAATCGCGGCTAAGGCGTTTCCCGAATCGTTCTTCTACAAGCTCAATGCACGTTTCCACCGTCAGCACCTTGACGCTCGGATCCTCAATTCCCAGCATTACCACTGCTGGATTCATGCAGCAGTCAGCTACAAAGCACGGGTTGCCGGCCTTGTCCACATTGGTTCTCCCCGTGGACACAACTATGGGCACAATCCAGTCTTTGCCCTTTAACACCTGCATAGCAATTTCGCTTGCATCGAGCGTTTCGGGTGCACTTACCTGCTGGTCGGTGCAGACGTTGATGAAAACCTTGTTGCCATCTGCAACATCTATTGTTTTAATGACATATGCAGCCACTGGATCTAGAATCATTGCTTCTATTATATGAAACTACACACCGCTCCCTGGGTGATATTATACTGTAGGGTATTGTCAGATTATGACGTGGGGTGGTGGGATGTATGAAGTGGGTGGTGGGGTTTGAGGATCCTGTGTCTGAACTGTGTCTGAACTGTGTGAGATGTGCAGTGGTGCACAGCGGTCTGGGAGAGCGTTTTGGACGTGATACGCCTACACACTGCTACCGGCAATATCGCGGTGACCGCGGCAAGGGCGTAAACCGAGATCACGCTATTTCAATTAGGGTGGTGAAAAAATATTATTGAATATTATATTATTTTGAAGTGCATTAGAAACATTTCGCTTCATACCCCCGCCCAGTTTCTCGGATTGTAATTAAAAGACAATCAGTCCCACCCTCCATATTTTCCCATTTCCCTGCACCGATTCCGTGTTTTCCCAAATCCTGCGCGGAATTACCTCGTGATCTATTTTGAACATGGTTGATCTTCATCGCGACTACGTGAGCAATGTCTCCAGCACGGATTTCCCCGGCAATGAGCCGGGCGTGGATTACTCCTGGAACCTGGAGAAGTTCAAGAGCGGATTCGATATCAAAATATCTCATATCATCGGCAAGGAGGCAAACTTCGATCTAATTGGCATTGACACATCGATTGCCAATGCATTCAGGCGTATTATGATCTCAGAGGTGCCCTCGGTCTCCATTGAGAAGGTCTTTGTAGAAATGAACACATCTGTCATGCAGGATGAGGTCCTGGCCTCCCGATTGGGCCTTGTCCCCCTTAATGTTAATCCTGACGACCTCGAGTGGGTGGACCAGTCGGCCGACGACCCCTCGGAGGCACACAATGTGGCAAACACGGTGGCATTCCGACTGGACGTCAAGTGTGAGCGGCTGCCGGACGGAACCATTGTCAATGATAACGTATATGCGCGCGATCTGAAGTTCCAGCCGTTCGAGGGCCAGACCTTTGCTACCGAGCCCCGTGCTCTGTACCCAGATATTCTGCTGGTGAAAATGCGGCCTGGCCAGGAGGTTTCGCTCTCATGTTGGGCTGTGTTGGGCATCGGTGCCGATCACGCTAAGTTCAACCCTGTCGCTACTGCCTCATACCGCTTGATGCCTACAATCGACATAATCGGAGATATACAGGGCCAGGACGCCGTGAAGTTCCAGAAGTGCTTCCCTCCTGGCGTTATTGAGATCGACCAGGCCTCTGGTCGGCCAAAGGTCGTTGATCCCCGTAAGGACACCGTCAGTCGCGAGGTGCTCCGTCATCCTGAATTCGAGGGCAAAGTGAAGCTCGGTAGAAAGGCGGGTCATTTCATCTTCAACGTAGAGAGTGCCAGCTCCATGAGTGCACCTGATATTTTCCTGAAGAGTGTGCTTGCTTTGCGTGAGAAAGTCACTTACCTCCAGAAATGTAAATTGGATTAAAGAAGAGCGTAGGTAGATGTTGTATTCTTCTCGTTGTAGAGCTTAAGTTTTGGAAGTGCTTTTCGGTGCGTTCGGTGCGTTTGTCGGCTCTGGGGGAGTCCCGTCGTTGGAAGCGGTTCTGGCTAGAGCCTCCCCTTCGGTGGGGTTCTCCTGCTCTGTATCCTTGGACTGTTCCGTCTCGCTGGCAGGACTCCTGTGGTGTACAAACGCGGGTCGGGGAGAGTATGTGCGTTCAGACATCGCCTCTCGTAGTGCCCGCAGGCGCTCCTCCTGTTCTCTGTCCTCCTTCTCGCGATCAAACAGCTCTCTGCGCCTCAACGGCGGTGCTCCTTTGGTGGAGTCTTTGGTTTTGAGAATGCCGAATCTCTCGGGCCTCTTGGCGAACATTTTGCACACTTGGTAGAAAACCGCCTCAAACGTGAATTTGCGCTCGAACTTCCTGCTCAGTTCTTCGGCTATGAAAAACCATTTCTCGCGCTCGCCTTCGTCCAGCATCACCTGGAGCTGCGCACAATCTTTGTTGTCCCAGGAGTATGTCCCGCCCCCTTGCTGGCCTATGAGTACCTGGTAGCGATTCCTGGCCGCCAACTGGTTATGGCATCTCGCCCTGCTGGCTATTTCGGCCCAGGTGGAGCCGTTGTTTTTCATTTCTAGAATCAGCTGGTCCTGTTCTGGTGTGTACTTGCTTTGTTTGCGAGTACGAGGCACTGGATCGGCATCGAGTGCTTGCGGATATGCAGGGGTCACATTGCATAGCGGTGGCTGGGTCAGTTGGATGGGAATTGTGATGGGAGAGGTCGGTGTGGCTCTATTGTGAAGGCGTCGTCTTCGCCGTTGACGGCGTGATGCCCTAGACAGAGGCTTTCTGGGCACGTCCAGTGGCTGTGGAGACTGCCCAGCAATAGGCGACTCGCGGTATTCGCTGTCGTCATCGCTCACATCGTACATGCTCATGTCACTCTGAATATGCTCTGTGTCCTCATTTTCACTTATTGTAACAAATTGCGCCTCGTGTTCTCCTGCTCTGGGATTGTCACCTCCATCGTCGTCCCCTCCATCGCTGTTACTTCCATTTTCGTCTGGATGTGCAACACTCTGGAGTTTACTCTGTTGCTCCATGTCCTCCTGCTCTACGGAATTTTCATGGCGATTAGCTCGTTCTAGGTCTTTTTCTTGGTTGGCGTGTTGGTTGGGTTCCTCAAGAGGATTCTCGCTGGCATATCCCTTGCTTTCCATGGTGACATCATGGTCAACTTCGTCGGAAGGGATATCCTCAAGGGATGTTGACTCTGAAATCTCATCAGTAGCATCGATTTCCTGGTCTTTAGTGCTCAGAAGAGCCCAAAACCACCCTCCAGGCGGCCGTGTTATCACTTCTACCTCACCATCACCAGTTGGTATAAAGCTAGATGATGGTGTTGTGAGTGAAATAGGCAGTGGACCCGAACTCAGAGCTTCGAATGTTCTAGTTGTACCCTTTCGGGTGTTTCCTTGTGCCTTTCGCCGGCCTCTGCCCCTTGCTGTGGGCCCAGTGTTTTCTCGCCGACTGACAGTTTGAATTCCATGGGAATAATTAAATGCATCTTCGCTGCTCACTTCGGCTGACGTGCCAGCTTGTGGTGAATGCTGGTGGTACATAACAGGCATTTCCTCATATGCATCTGAATATTCCGAATTATCTACACTTCGATAATCCACGAATGACCGGGTGTACTCATGCTGGTATACCGGGTTTCCTATGAATGGTGCAGCTGTATTTTCAAAGGAGGGAAAGCTTTGATCGTACGCAATGGCAGTAGGAATTTCATTACTACTTACATAGCCACCACGACTGATATTGCCTAGGAAGTGATTGGGTGGGCGACTCCTGCGCTCAGCTGGTAACTGAGCATACTCGTTTCCTGTATTATTATCCATTATCTTGTGTAATGGGGGAAGTGAATCTTGGCGAGTGTGAAGTGGTGTTGTGAAAGATGTCCCTCTTAAAGGAGGTATTCCTGAAGGTCGCGGTAATTCTGGGAGTCTTGGAGGTGTATCGTCTGACCCTGGTAATATTGGCGGGGGGAAGCATGCAGGTTGCATGTGTTGTGGTGGTTGTTGTGGTGGTTGTTGTGGTGGTTGTGGTGGTGGTTGTTGTGGTGGCTGTTGTAAAGGTGGTAAAGGTGGCACATAAAATGGAGGCTGATACGGTATGCGAATAGGGGGTGGTAGTAGTGTGCCTTCCTGGTACTGTACTACACGAGACCTGGGTTCTTTTAGGTCAACATTTTCACTTTTATGCTCGTACGCTTGATCGGGTGGTTGATAGTGAAGTGGCACCCTGTGGTTGCCGGCAGATAAACGGTTTTTCTGAGCTTTGGAAATAAATCCAGAACGACCTCCATGTGCTAACTTCGTGATGGTGGTATTAGGAGGTGCACCTGGTAAATCTGCCAGCTGAGATCGCTGTTGATACGGTGGTACCGGTGCTTCGCCCGGTAGTGGAAACTCACGGACAGAGTACTCGGGTAATTGTCGAAAGTTTTTGGGTATCCGTGCTGAGTTAGAAGTTACAGGATCAAGCAATTCAGCCATATGTGGCCACTGCTGCGGAGGTTCTCGGGTACTTGGACGAGATTGCATTAATTCATTAAACGCTGGTAAGTTTGGTTCTTTAAGCTTTGGACTTTTTCTCTCAGTTGAATCATTACTTTTTCGTATCACTTTTCGGGCCATTTTAGTAGGTGTATCTCTCCCTGGCATCTTTCTTTTTTCTCTTGGTTGGGAAGTTGATTGGGCTTTTAACTCTCCTCTTCTTTGAATAGTATTGTTGTTTTGGTGATGTGTAGTCCTGTAAGGCGAAAAGTTGTGGTATTCTGTATCATGTGGTAATCGTAGATGAGGAGGATGCATAGTGCCGCTCACAGGAGAAGAAGACTTGGAGAGGGATGGTATGTGTATGTGAGAACTCCCATTTTCCCTTGGTACCTTATTATTATTCATATAGGTAGTGCGTATCCGTCGGTTGGTGATTCTTCCTATATTGGCGTGAATCTAGCAATTATATTTTTCAAACTGGATTAGCGTCTTAGCAGTAGTCCCGAATTGTCAGCTTTTTTGGTTTGGAATTGGTTGTATGGGAGGTTTAAACTATCTGTGGATCGTATGGAATATTGCACGTATATAGTTGCTGATCCAGCTTTTGAAAAACCGATACTGTTCAACCGATCAGATCTGGCAAATATTGCAGGGATCCAATACCTTTTTACAGTTTCTACAAAACCACAGAACACAAACCGGCTTAGAACAATGTGCCGGTGAAAATCTCTAATTAGAGGTAAAACACGCTTTAGCGATGTTCTTTTGAATTATAAGTTGCAGAGAGATTTTCACCGACTCAGGTATTTAGTATTGCTCACAATATCGTGGGGTGTAGATATAGCGAGTTGGGAGGCCTGAGGCTACATTGAGGGGAAAAGTCATATGTCTTTTCCACAATGTCTCAGATACGCAGCACAGGCGATTCTAAAACACTATTATTTGTTTACATGCATATATACCTCCATGATTTTTGTGGATATGTAGGGTTATAAGGCGATTAATCACGCGAATGCATCTGCACCGCTAATTGGATTTTTTGCAGGCACCTTGTAACCTTAAATGCCTCTATTATTAGCCTCGTGTGGCTGATTCCAATAACGATAATAATAGCTGCGGCAGTTCAATGTTTTTGTGTATATAAACCTGCTAGGCAAAGTATAGGTTTCCCGTGGCAGAATTCATCCGAGAACAAATCACCGACTGAATAACTACCTGCGCATGTGAAATTGTATTTCCACACCCTTCAAGGCCTGTTTCCCGTCTATATTAGCTCCTTCTATATTTGAGATAATAAAAAATGATTGATTTGGCCTAATGCTAATGCCGAGGGATGGAAATAGTACTGGGAACCGTACAGCAAAAATAGCTCATGTGATTGAAAATGAATGAACCGGAGTATTGTCGCTACGAACCAAAGAATTCTCACTGCACGAACTAACTTTTCACGACATTTTCCCGGTGTGCGTGCTCTACATAGAAAGCCCCGGGTTAATGTCGTTCTTTGTGGGGACTATAATCCACCCCACCCACACTGCAAACACTGCGCCACTTACTAGTGCACCTTAGTAAACACGTGTTAGTAAGCGTTTTTCTCCGCTCTACACCCTGAATTTGACCAGGCTGTGCCTGTAATAGTTTGGCACGTGACTACTTTTGATGCAGGCAGGCTTCATTTAGGCTGCGATGAAGACATTAATACAGGGGGACCTCGGTTGAATAGTGCACATCCCTAACCTGTGTTTTTGCCTTTTGCGAGTATACATTGTAGAGACCTCACACCATACTTAGCACCACCAACAGCCCATCATACGTGCAGTAAACCTTAGGATATTCTTGCTTAAAAGTTGCGACGAATAATAAAGAATACTAAGAGGAATTGCGACTATGGCTGTTTGGGATCAGGTACTAGCGGAAGTTACTCGACCGCATGTATCGTACGCGGTAATGGGCTTTGCATTAATTTTATTCGGTACGATTTCCCTTTTCCTGAAAGAACGACTCTACATAGGTGAGGCCACAGTGGCAACAATTTATGGCCTTATCGTAGGTCCTCATTGTCTTAACTGGTTCGCACCCACAACCTGGGGAAACACCGACTACATTACTCTAGAACTGAGTCGAATTGTGTTGGCAGTGCAGATTTTTGCGGTGGCGGTAGAATTGCCTAAAAAGTATATGCTTAGACACTGGTGGTCTGTAACAATGCTGCTGCTGCCAGTAATGGCCTTCGGTTGGCTAGTCTCCTCAGTTTTCATCTGGAAACTGGTTCCAACATTACGTTGGATAGAGGCACTCTGTATTGCTGGCTGTGTAACCGCAACCGATCCAGTGTTAGCATCAGCGGTGGTTGGTAAGGGCAAGTTTTCGCGACGAGTCCCAGGCCACCTTCGCAACCTGCTCAGTGCGGAGTCGGGTTGCAACGATGGAATGGCGTTTCCGTTTGTGATTATGGCCGTTTATATCATCAGGGATGAACACCACCCTGCAGAAATCGCCAAGGACTTTATCTGCATCGGTGTCCTCTACAGCTGCATACTAGGTATCATTATCGGATCAGTAATTGGCTATGGTGCTCGTCATTTGATCAAGTTTGCCGAACGCTTCAACCTCATTGACCGTGAGAGTTTCCTGGTGTATTATTTCTGCGTAGCCGTGTTTTGTGCTGGTGTGGGAACACTCTGTGGAGTTGACGACCTGTTGGTTGCATTTGGAGCTGGAGCTGCATTCAGCTGGGACGGATGGTTCTCTAAAAAGACCGAAGAAAGCCATGTAAGTGACGTCATCGATGTGCTGCTTAACACTGCGTTCTTTGTCTACTTTGGTGCTATAGTCCCCTGGCCTGATTTCAACAACTTTGCCATTGGTATCAAGGCATGGAAGCTGGTTTGCCTGGCTCTCATTGTGCTAGCAGTTAGGCGGATTCCGATCATGCTGGCTATCAAGCCGATCACGCCGGACATCCACACTTGGCGTGAGGCGCTGTTTTGTGGACACTTCGGGCCCATCGGCGTAGGGGCAATTTTCATGAGCTTACTCGCTCGTGCACAGTTTGAAACTGAGTCTGAGACTCCCTCTAGTCAGCTCCCGTCCAAAGATGAGCCGACTTACATGTTGCTAGCCACGATTTGGCCGGTAACTTGCTTTTTGGTGATAGCTTCTATCATTGTACATGGATCGTCCATCGCGGTGTTTACACTGGGAAAACGCATCAACAACATGGCTGTCACACTGACATACACTACCGGTGGCAACGAGCCTTCCTGGATGTCGCGTTTGCCCCGCCGTTCTACGGATGGAGGTGGTAACGTTCTGCAGCTCCGTCGAATGGAGACCGAGGAGCCTATGAGCAAGAAGTTAAGAAGAAGGCCGAAACTGCGGAGGTCTAAGAGCACTCAGCCTCGTGTAACTGGCCGCGATGAGCATGACTTCCCCGAGCTCCGGGCGAAATCTCACGAGCAGACTGATTCGGCAGCCAACGCTGCTGCCGCTGGTACTTCGCCCGAACGCAACCATCATAATAAACACCTCAAGGATATTCCCCAACAGATTTACCACGAGGTCAAGGACGAAATTGAGGATAAGAGCGAAGACGATGAGGGTGAAGGAGAACTTGTTGGCCTTAATCTTAAGATCGACCTCGGCGAACACGGAACGTACGATAAAACCGACGAAATTAGGTACAGTAAACTCAAGAACAAGGACCTTTCTGATATCAAGACCTACAGTGAAGGACATTACATTGTCATTGAGGATAACGAGGGCAACTATCTGCATAAGTTCGATATCGGAGAGAGCCAAAGCAAAATCAAGGGTCAACCAGAGCTTAAGATTGTTGTTTCCGAAGACGATTCTGAGGGTGCTAATAGTAATCGCCAGAATGTAACTCGCCATCACACTCCTGCTGAGCCAGCGACTGGGGTGAGTGGTTCTTCCGTGGACGAATCTCAAGATGATTCGAAGTCACGCTCTGGTACCGACATATCGCTGGATAGAGAAAAGGTTGATCTAACCGCAATTCCGGAAGTTCAGCGTGGCAGAAGCGCCAGCGGTGGTGAGTACGGCCAATACGGCAGTGCATCGCAAAGACCGCGCCGGAGGAGCTTGCCTCACAGACTTAGGAGAAGGTCCACGCTAGAAATCCCTCATACTCGCGAGCGTGCATTTGTATACGCCATTGATAACACTGTGGTGGTGGAGAATGCAGAAGGTGAGATTCTGCGTCGCTATAAATACTTTAAACGTGGAGACTCACCAGATCCAAGCCATAAAGGTAAATCCTGGCGTCAGTATCTTCCCAAATTCCTGGGAGGGAAGCATCAGGCGGAATCTAAGAATGATCTTGCCTTCAAAGATATTGAGCATGCACCTGAAGACATGCTTGTTCCCTCGGACAGGCTTCCTCTTTCCAACGCTGCTAGCCAGGCTATTAGCGAGGAGGACGAGATACACGTGCGCCGTAGATTGAGCCAAATGATGCGTCTAGGACAAATTCAACAGAAGCCTTCTGAGGAGGGTTTCCGACTTGGCTCCAGGGTTGGAACGGTTAGTAGTCAAGCCGTGTTTTCTGATGATGATGACCAAGACGACGAATATGTTACTGACTATGACAACGAAGACGAAGATGCTGAGCCCGAAACTGACGTTGAGCGGCACCGCCGTTTAGCAGCGTTGGGTGTTATCAGCACCGAAGATCCCGAAGATGATAAGGATGAGTTTGCCGACCAAAATGCACCCGCGGCAGAAGAAGAACCTAAAATTACCTTTAGACTTCCCGAACGCCCATCCTAGGTAAGAGGTGGTTTTATTTACTAATTTATCTATTATTTATTTTTTATCCAGTTAATTTATATGTGTCCCGAATTGCCTACCAATTGTGCAACCAAATTGGCTTCCACATCTACCGTGACATTATATGCACGAAGGCACCTATGCGTACCTCGTGCACCTCACCACAATACCAGAAATAACTTTATGTACAGTATAGATATTATAGCACATAACAGTGATAAATACCTGGATATTTCCTCGGGTACGTATTATTCCCTTACTGCTCTCGTCACAAAAAACGACCTCATGTATGGCGGCTATCTAATGCAACTATCTATCACGGCTATATATGTCACATGATAATTTAGATAAGGTGAGGTCCTGCAACTTTTAAGCAGGGCCCTACCCCGCCACCTCACGCTACAATTATAGCATGATTTTAGGTAGTTTTTTTAGCTGGCTAAATGAAGCTGCCCGTTCAACATCGGTTGACTGGAGGTTCCTTTTCTATGCTAGTTACATCACACACACAGCGTTTGTTCTAGTCATCGATTCCCTCCAGTATGGTGTCCAGAACAAGCCTTCCCCTTCTAAGGCCCTCGCCGAGGAAATGACAATTGATCAGGAAACTTTCAGAAAGAGTCAGGCTTACACAAAGTCTAAGTTAAGACTGAGTATGTTTTCTCGGGTTTATCAGACCATCATTGACTGTGCCATTATTTATAGTAACTTTACCCCAAAGGTGTGGTATTTCTGGCAAGATGTAGTCACCACGAAATTCCCGAGCAGATTTGGTGACGCCACTATTGGGATTTTGACTCTTTTGACACTCTCTGCTGTCGGCTCCTTGGTATCTCATCCGTTGAGTTTATACCGCACGTTCGTGCTAGAAGAAAAGTATGGTTTCAACAAGATGACTTTGGGGCTCTACGTCAAGGATACCCTGAAGATGTGGGTTCTTGCGTTGGTGTTTTTCCCTCCCATTTTTGGTGCTATTCAGAAAATCGTTGAATACACTGGAAACATGTTTGTGGTTTACATGGTGTTATTTGTTCTTGGCTTGAGTGTTCTCTTTGCATTCTTGGCCCCGGCAATTATCATGCCTTGGTTCAGTAAGTATGAGCCGCTTGAGAAGGGAGAGCTTCGCAATGCCATTGAGAACCTAGCTAAATCATTGAACTTTCCGCTTACTCGTTTATATGTTGAAGATGGTAGTACCCGATCTGCCCACTCCAATGCTTATTTTGTAGGTTTGCCTTGGTACAAACAGATCGTTATCTTTGATACATTGATCAAGGATCAATCTACTGAACAGATTGTTGCCGTGCTTGCACATGAATTGGGACACTGGAGTCACTCCCACATGCCTGTTTTGATTTTGAGCAATTTGCTTGAAACAGGTGTTATTTACCCAGCGTTGGCTCTTTTCCTGGATAACAAGCACTTTTTCGCTTCCTTGGGCTTTACGCGGGGTAGCGAGACACCTATCCTGATAGCAGTTGCAATGTTTACTGAGCTATTGGTACCACTGAATATTGCTCTGAAATTCGTCCAAAATTATATAACTCGGGTGTGTGAGTATGACGCTGATAGATTCGCAGCCCAAATTGGTCATGGTAAGTCCTTGGTCAAGAGTTTGGTACAACTAAACGCGTCTAATCTCAGTACGGTGGAAGAGCATCCTCTTTATTCCACCTATCATAATAGTCACCCGACAACTCCGGAAAGATTAGCTGCACTGAAGAATGAGATCAAAAAACAGCAATAAATCTAGGCTGGTTAATTATTTTTGGTTACACCATGTAGAATATGTAAAATAACCTATATGTTACTTTCTATGTGGCGTTTTCCATATTCTTCATTGAATCACTATTTTTTGTCTGCTACAACCTGTTGACTCTGACCGACCCAATTTGACTGAGTGGGTAGGTGGAAGTATTTCAGGTTTTTGTCCTAGGGTTGGGGTTACTATCTGGAAATTTCTGGGCTCTCTAATTTTAGGTAGAAATGGCTGTGATGAAACATCTGTAGGCAATATCTACCACTTTCATAGGGAATAAGTTCAAGCAATGGATTTCAGTATCTCATTTTTGGATTCATGAAACCTATATACTGCCTCTTACGGCTGTGAGAGTCTTTCACGTAAGAGGCTGGTTATGTTGTGAGAGTTTCATATTGCAGGTTTTCACCCAAGGGTTGGGGTTACCCTCTGGAAATTTCTGAGCACTCTAACTTTAGGTGGAAATGACTGTGATGAAACATCTGTAGGCAATATATACCACATTTATAGGGAATTCGTTCAAGCAATGGACTTCAGTATTTTATTGCTTTATCAATGTTATCTATATACTTACTCTGTCGGGTGTGACAATCTTCACGTAAGGTGATCAGGTTATGTTGTAAGTGTGTGTCAATATGATAATAATCATACGATCACAAGATATATTAAAGCATAGCCTTTAACTATGTTTTATGTGTAAGTTTTATCACGTTGGAAATTATTTTTATAGTTGACCATCTATATACTTTGAAAAATGAGTATTTCTTTTTTAAAGGTAACTGGAGGTTAACGCGACTGAGTGTGTCAGGATGAACATTGTGTGTGCCCTTGTACTGGGTACGATTGAGCACTACGTCACATTGACTCTTGGTAGTAAAACTAATATTCTATGTGATATGATTTATATGGTATCAAGTGTTTTGAAGATAAAAAGATTACTTCAAAGTTAGATCTACCGTTTCGTTGGTACTTCTGTTTGACATATGTGCTATCTATATGACTGTGTGAAAATAATTGTATACACTAAATGCGTGTCACGAGCTATGCGTATATATTGTGTGTATCATTTTGCAAAAATGTAGAGTCTGACATATGTGGAACAGCGGGAAACGAACATGTAGACTTTTTATAGAGGATCCAACGATACTTGGTTGGACCTCATGGGGTTGCCTATACCCTATTGGGCTTAGCGCGAGGGCCCAATAAGTGGTAGTAGGTTTATCTCAGGATATTAGCAGGAGCTGATATCCGATAATGAGAGGGAGAACACACCTCTCCTACACCCCAGGCACATGGGGTGAATAGGACTGACTCACTCAGTATATTTGATTACCCCCGGCATTTTTTCGCAATTTTCCACAGTTTCTTTCACGATTTCATAAAACACCCCTTCGACGCTCATGTGTATCATCATTAACTTCAATGGCAATATCAAGAGACACTCTCTCGTAGACATCTTAAATTAAGTTTACACCAGTCTCTATATTTACACTCAACAATTAATGGAAACGACTTTAAAAACGATTAGCAGCCATATGTTAGTATACACAGTTCAGCTAACTTACATCAAATGCGAACGTCAACAAGTAACATTTCATCACAAGCGGTAAACCCTCCGCTGCTATTTCAGAATATGTCTGTACTAGCAGTATCATGTATCCTCGACATGAAATTACATGTAGCGGTAACATACTCAACATGTTAAGCCTTTACCATCGGTAGGGATAAATACAAGAACCAAGCTCCCTTATCGTAAGTACTTGTAGAGCAGTTACTTTAACACTTTCTCAAGTAGCACGTGTTAGAGAATCTACGACTTACGTCTACTAACCTGATATTTAAACCTTCACTGATCTTATTTATACGGGAAGTTTGTTTCCCCTGTAGTATATAGTTTAGTATTAAGCCTCCAATTCTTAGACCCGAGCAACAGGTTAAGTGTAATTTAGAATAAGTAACACGTCCCATGATATCGGTGGACATGTGACCTCTGACATTTCGTATATGTTACATAATATAGACGTTCGAATTACACCACAAAGGTATATCCCACAAGCGTACTGATCCAAACATTTTATTAAGTTTCTGGTGTGAGTATATAAGACTCAATGCTGGCATATAAAACAGATTATTCCAAGAGGCTCAAAAATATTACAAATATCCCGCTTAAAGAACAAGTAAGACAAAGCCAGCAACACTATTTCTAAAAAACAACGCACTATTCTACTTATGTAATCATTATTTGTGTTAACAGTATCATGTATCTTCGACATAATTTGGAAAATAACTACAACTATCGATATTCATAATACGGGGCTTGATTAAAACCCGTAATACCCCTCCTCAAAAAAACTTACACACAACAAATTTAAAAAATGTCTATGAACGACAACATTTAACTTCATATTTATTGACTCACCAATACACAATAAAAATTATAACGTCAATAAAAAATAAAAGAAAGCTATTAACTAGTTATAAAGGAAGAATCGGACATACTCATCAATTAGATTTTATGCCAGGTGAGGAGAGCTAGGAGGAGTTGAGGAATGGAAAGTTGGGTGCAGTGAGAGCGTACGGGACGTAATTAGGGGATACGGGCAGCAGCTCAGATGCAGGCTACATAGTTTTCTCCGGTTTTGCGACAAAGGAAATTATGAGGTTGCCGGATAAAGTGTTAATTTGAGGTTGGAGGCCTCCATGCGAAGTAGGGGGTTGTGGCCAGGGCAGAGAAATGTGGTTTTATGTGGTTACTGAGATCCTGGGTATGGGGATACGCTGCGAGGTAAGGAGGATGTCAAATTAACGTCCAAAACACCACGCCATAAGTTATCTGTGCTATTAAACATGATCCTTCATGGGAAAACTGAAATCTGAAAAGATGGAAGGTCCCACGCAGCCAGCGCTGCTTCCTGACCCGAGTGCAATAGCCTCGGCGGGAACAGCGAAGGTAGCCGTGCGCATTGCGCGTCACGGCGACCTGTTGGATTCTGTGGATTATTAGCCGATGGCAATAGTTTAACAGAAACAACGCGGCGGCATGCTCGTCTCGGTAGCCTCTCACGAGTGACTGGGACGTAGTAACCGCCTCTCAGGACGGTGATGTGCAACTCAGTTGTGCGGAACTTGTTCGGGGGAAACCAAAATGGCAATTGGATAGTCGCTTCGGCGACGTCACCTCACGGTGCAACTAGTTTGACTAACTACGTCTCTTCGGAGGCCGCCTGACTAGTGGGTCCGCCCACTGGCTCGGACGTTTGATAGTTATCTGGTTGATCCTGCCAGTAATATATGCTTGTATCAAAGATTAAGCCATGCATGTCTAAGTATAAGCAACTATACAGTGAAACTGCGAATGGCTCATTAAATCAGTTATCGTTTATTTGATAGTACTACTACATGGATAACCGTGGTAATTCTAGAGCTAATACATGCACAAACCTCCTTGGAGGTGTATTTATTAGATAAAAACCAACCTCGTCTTGGTGATTCATGATAACTTTTCGAAGCGCACGCCTTAGTGCAGGCGCTGGTTCATTCAAATTTCTGCCCTATCAACTTTCGATGGTACGGTAGTGGCCTACCATGGTAGCAACGGGTAACGGGGAATTAGGGTTCGATTCCGGAGAGGGAGCCTGAGAAACGGCTACCACATCCAAGGAAGGCAGCAGGCGCGCAAATTACCCAATCCTGACACAGGGAGGTAGTGACAATAAATAACGATACAGGGCCTATGGTCTTGTAATCGGAATGAGAACAATTTAAACCACTTATCGAGGAACAATTGGAGGGCAAGTCTGGTGCCAGCAGCCGCGGTAATTCCAGCTCCAATAGCGTATGTTAAAGTTGTTGCAGTTAAAAAGCTCGTAGTTGAACCTCGCCGCCGGCTCCGGGTCCCCCTCACGGGGCGTACTCGTCGCTTGCGGCTTTGCTCTACTAGTGTGTGCGTTCGCGTGCACTCATAGTGGAGCGTTTACTGTGAGAAAATTAGAGTGTTCAAAGCAGGCGTTTCGCTCGAATACGTTAGCATGGAATAATAGAATAGGACGAGGGTTCTATTTTGTTGGTTCTAGGACCGTCGTAATGATTAATAGGGATGGTCGGGGGCATCAGTATTCAGTAGTAAGAGGTGAAATTCTTGGATTTACTGAAGACTAACTGCTGCGAAAGCGTTTGCCAAGGACATCTTCATTAATCAAGAACGAAAGTTAGGGGATCGAAGACGCTTAGATACCGTCGTAGTCTTAACCGTAAACTATGCCGACTCTGAATCGGCCCCTTGAATTTTATGGGGGGTCGGCGCAGTGTGAGAAATCAAAGTTTTTAGGTTCTGGGGGGAGTATGGTCGCAAGGCTGAAACTTAAAGGAATTGACGGAAGGGCACCACCAGGAGTGGAGCCTGCGGCTTAATTTGACTCAACACGGGGAAACTCACCAGGTCCAGACTTCTGTAGGATTGACGCATTGGCGATGCTTCATGATTAGAAGGGTGGTGGTGCATGGCCGTTCTTAGTTCGTGACGTAAGTTGTCTGCTTTATTGCGATAACGAGCGAGACCTCGGCCGCTAGTTGCCGGAGCCCACACTTTGTGGGTGTTCGGCTCTTAGCGGGACTACCGGAGACAATTCGGGGGAGGTTCGAGGCAATAACAGGTCTGTGATGCCCTTAGACGTTCTGGGCCGCACGCGCGCTACACTGACGCAGCCAGCGAGTTTTGGCCTTTTCCGAAAGGAATGGGTAATCTTGTTAAACTGCGTCGTGCTGGGGATAGAGCTTTGCAATTTTTGCTCTTGAACGAGGAATTCCTAGTAAGCGCAAGTCATCAGCTTGCGTTGATTACGTCCCTGCCCTTTGTACACACCGCCCGTCGTTACTACCGATTGAATGGCTTAGTGAGATCCTAGGAGAGTTTGTGCACGAGGGCAACCTCTAGCGCGGATTCAAATTCGATCAAACTTGGTCATTTAGAGGAAGTACAAGTCGTAACAAGGTTTCCGTAGGTGAACCTGCGGAAGGATCATTACTGAAGGCTAACCGCCGACATTGTGAAACGCTTCTCCGGAAGCATTGCTTGGGTGTCGCAAGGCGCCCAACATTCAAACTCTTATATTTTATCTCTGACAACCAAGAAATTTAAAACTTTCAACAACGGATCTCTTGGTTCTCGCATCGATGAAGAACGCAGCAAAGCGCGATAGGTAATGCGAATTGCACACGTGAGTCATTGAATCTTTGAACGCACATTGCGCCATCAGGTTCTCCTGATGGCATGCTTGTTGGAGCGCCGATCTTTCTCTCATACTACTTTATGTAGAAGAGGTTCTGCTCCTATCAGGAGTCAAAAGAATGGAAGTGCACACGTTAGATAACTCTGTGCAGTTACACTTACAATCTTTTGGCCTCCAATCAAGCAAGGCTACCCGCTGAACTTAAGCATATCAATAAGCGGAGGAAAAGAAACCAACAGGGATTGCCTTAGTAGCGGCGAGTGAACAGGCAAGAGCTCAGATTTGAAAGCCTTTCGGGGCATTGTATTCTGAAGCCTTGGTCCTGGGAAACCGATGTCTAAGTCTTCTGGAAAGGAGCGCCATGGAGGGTGATAGCCCCGTACGACATTGACCCCACTGTAGGACCTTGGCATGGAGTCGAGTTGTTTGGGAATGCAGCTCAAATGGGTGGTATGCTCCATCTAAAGCTAAATATCTGCGAGAGACCGATAGCGAACAAGTACTGTGAAGGAAAGATGAAAAGAACTTTGAAAAGAGAGTGAAAAAGTACGTGAAATTGTTGAAATGGAAGGGTAGGCCGCTAACCACGTAGAGTCGTGTTTGGGGGGAAGATAAAAGCTGAAGAATGTAACTCCTTGGAGTATTATAGCTTCAGTCCATATTCCCACCCGAGCGCGAGGACTTAAGACTCTGCTAAATGGTGGTCTACCACCCGTCTTGAAACACGGACCAAGGAGTCTATTGCCTGCGCGAGTATTTGGGTGGCAAACCCATATGCGAAGTGAAAGCGAACGATTCCAACCTTCGGGGGCAGAATCGGCCGACTGTTTATAGAAACAGATTGAGTGGAGCGTGGGTGATGGGACCCGAAAGATGGTGAACTATGCCTGAATAGGGTGAAGCCAGAGGAAACTCTGGTGGAGGCTCGCAGCGGTTCTGACGTGCAAATCGATCGTCAAATTTGGGTATAGGGGCGAAAGACTAATCGAACCATCTAGTAGCTGGTTCCTGCCGAAGTTTCCCTCAGGATAGCAGAAGCTCGTATCAGTTTTATGGGGTAAAGCGAATGATTAGAGGTATTTGGATTGAAACGATCTTGACCTATTCTCAAACTTTGAATATGTAAAACGTCCTTGTTACTTAATTGAACTTGGACTCTTGAATGAAGAGCTTTTAGTGGGCCATTTTTGGTAAGCAGAACTGGCGATGCGGGATGAACCGAACGCGAAGTTAAGGTGCCGGAGTATACGCTCATCAGACACCACAAAAGGTGTTAGTTCATCTAGACAGCCGGACGGTGGCCCTGGTGGTAGGCATCCGCTAAGGAGTGTGTAACAACTCACCGGCCGAATGAACTAGCCCTGAAAATGGATGGCGCTCAAGCGTATCACCTATACTTCGCCGACAGCCGTGACTATCGGCTGTCGAGTAGGCAGGCGTGGAGGTTGTGTGGAAGCCTAGGGCGTGAGCCTGGGTCGAACGGCCTCTAGTGCAGATCTTGGTGGTAGTAGCAAATATTCAAATGAGAACTTTGAAGACTGAAGTGGAGAAAGGTTCCGTTGGAACATTAGTTGGCAACGGGTTAGTCGATCCTAACTGGTACCTTAGCGGGAGTAATAGCTCAGTTTATTGAGCGTCCAGGAAAGGGAATCCGGTTAATATTCCGGAACTTGGGTATGGACTCACGGCAACGTAAATGAATGTGGAGACGCTGGCACGATCCCCGGGAGGAGTTATCTTTTCTTTTTAACAGCACGCAGACCCTGAAATTGGTTTGACCAGCGATAGGGTGTGTGTGTTGGAAGAGCCCCACGTTTCTGTGGGGTCCGGTGCGCTCGTGACGGACCTTGAAAATCCGCAGGAAGGACGTTACATACCAAGTCGTACTGATAACCGCAGCAGGTCTCCAAGGTTAACAGCCTCTAGTTGATAGAATAACGTAGATAAGGGAATTCGGCAAAATAGATCCGTAACTTTGGGATAAGGATTGGCTCACGAGAGTGGGCTGTGGAACTCCGTTGCGGGGGGTGGAATTACGGGCTGGGTCTGCCTTTGCTTCACGGCTTAGGCGGACTCGGCTTCGCTGAAGCCTCTGCGCGGCGGATGGAAGCAGCTATTAGCACTCAATCGTGAACTGGTACGGACAAGGGGAATCTGACTGTCTAATTAAAACATAGCATTGTGATGGTCCCAAAGGATGTTGACACAATGTGATTTCTGCCCAGTGCTCTGAATGTTAACGTGAAGAAA